>CM046670.1:23060663-25460663 GCA_025594165.1 Tamias sibiricus
AGAATCAAGAGTTAGGAACTTATTAACTTAGTGAATTACAAAATGACAGAATATTATATCTGGAAGTCGGCTTGCTTGGAGTTTAAAGGTAAGTTTAAAAGGAATATCTAGCAGTGGCTTAATAAAACTCATATATATATATATATATATATATTTTTTTTTTCCAAGTGGCACTAATAGGCCGAAAATATGAAAGATAGAAAATAAGTTCAACCTAATTATTTATCATCTGGACTCTGGAGATTGTTACTCAGTGACACTTTTCTTATTTCAGTTCCTTTTTTTTTTTTTTTTTTTTTTTTTTTGTGGTACCGGTGATTGAACTCAGGGGCACTCGACCACTGGGTCACATCCCCAGCCCTTTTTTGTATTTTATTTAGAGACAGGGTCTCACTGAGTTACTAAGTGCTTCACCATTGCTGAGGCTGGCTTTGAACTCGCGATCCTCCTGCCTCAGCCTCCCAAAGTGCTGGGATTACAGGCGTGCGCCACCATGCCCGGCTATTTCAGTTCCTTTTAATTTGCATACATAAAGGGGTGAAAATTGCATTTTTAACACATACTCTCAAATCTAGTCTATGAATTCAAATTAGCTCAAACGAAGCTCCTCTTATGGTTGTAGTTTCTAGGTAATTTGTCGCTTACTCAGGAATGTAGAACAAGTTACCTTTTTAATTGCTCAAATGAACACTTTGACTACTCTCTTTCTGTCTTTAAAAATAGTTTGTTAAAATTAATGAAAAAGATGCAATAGAATATAAATATCCTATACCTCAACTATAGCAAGATAATGAGTGATACAGGGTCCTTTTTTTTAAAATTTTTATTTATAGTAGTATGTATTATAGTTCATACTATACATATATAGCATCTTTTTACACAAAACAGTTTGTATACAAAGTATATTTGCAGCATTCAAGTCTTCAATCATGCATTTAGAATAATGATGTCCATCTTATTCAACCACTTTTTTTTTTGGTCCTTGACATGCACAGGTTCTCTATTTTAAACGCTGTATTGTCTCTTTGGAATCCAACATTGACAGATAGAGCATAACCAGGATCAAAGATGAATTATTGGGGAGCATTATTCTACTTATTTTTATTCTGAGAAGGGCAAGGACTTCGATCTCAGGGAACTAGAAAAATAATGGGAGAAAACTCTGGGACTATCATAGCCACACCATACGCTCTACCCAGAGAGTGATCTTTTACACAAAACAGTTTTATACAAAGTATATTTGCAGCATTCAAGTCTTCAATCATGCATTTAGAATAATGATGTCCATCTTATTCAACCACTTTTTTTTTGGTCCTTGACATGCACAGGTTCTCTATTTTAAACTTGCTGTATTGTCTCTTTGGAATCCAACATTTGACAGATAGAGCATAACTAGGGACAGGATCAAAGATGAATTATTGGGGAGCCAATCATGAAAGTCCAATATTCTACTTATTTTATATTCTGTAAGAAGTGCTTAGGTAAGGACTTGATAACAGGACTAGAAGAAATGGGAGAAAACTCTGGGACTATCCATAGCCACACCATAGCTCTACCCAGAGAGTAAAGAATAAAAGATGTAATAAATAAAATGTAATAGTTGTCTTCTGGTGGCCATACTACAAACAATTGAGAAATAATTGAGAACAGAAACATGTAGAATATAAGATTACATATCAGGAGATATGAGATTCATGGGTATCCACAAAATGTATCATCAAAACTAGGACATTTCTCTGAGTGAAAAGGGATGTTATTAATAGTAACTCTGTAATGACAGAAACAGAAACCCATTTCTATGTTTATTGGGAATATTATCTTACCTATTAAAAAGCAAATGAGACCAGGCAGTGCTAAGATAGGAGCAAGGGTAAGGAGAAAAAAATGATTTCTTTTACAACTGTAGATGATGATTTTTGCAAACATTATTTTTATTTATGTGATCTTATAGTTCTAATAAGGAATATATATATATGTATATATATATGCACATATATATTCTAATAGAAATATAATGTATTCTAACAGGAATATATGTATATATATATACTCTAGTAGGAATATATATATATATTACATCTAAAAATTTTTTTCGTAGTTGTAGATGGATAAAATACCTTTATTTATTTATTTATTTTTTAAATAATTTTTAATGTGTACAACTCATAGTGCATGAATTTAGCATCTTTTTACATACAACTGTTTATATACAAAGTATATTCGTACAATTCAGGTCTTCAATCATGCATTTAGGAAAATGATATCCATCTCATTCAACCACCTTTTCTTTTTTTTTTTTTCCTTTTCTCCTCCTCCCTCCATCCTTGCTCCCTCCCTTACCCTCCCATCCCTTTGACCATTCTAGTGTTCCTCTAGTCCTCCTATGTACCCCCCTCATCCAACAATACTATGAACTAGCCTCCTTATATCAGAGAAAACATTTGGTACTTGGATTTTTGAAACTGACTAACTTCATTTAGCATTATGTCTTCCAACTTCAACCATTTACCTGCAAATGCCGTTAATTTATTTTCTTTTATTGCTGAGTAAAATTCCATTGTGCGTATATACCACATTTTCTTAATCCACTCATTTACTGAGGGACATCTAGGTTGGTTCCACAACCTAGCTATTGTGAATTGTGCAGCTACAAACATTGAGATAGCTGTGTCACTGTAATATGCTGTTTTTAAGTCCTTTGGGAATAGACCCAGGAGTGGGATGGCTGGGTCATAGGGTGGTTCCATTCCCAGTTTTCCAAGAAATCTCCATACTGCTTTCCATAACGGTTGCACCATTTTGCAGTTCCACCAGCAATGTATGAGTGTGCCTTTTTCACAACATCCTCTCCAACATTTATTGTTGCTTGTGTTCTTGATAGCTGCCATTCTGACTGGAGTGAAGTGACATCTTAGAGTAGTTTTGATTTGCATTTCTCTAATTGCCAGCGATGTTGAACATTTTTTCATGTATTTGTTGATTAATCGTGTATCTTCTTCTGAGAGGTGTCTTCTCAATTCCTTAGTCCATTTATTGATTGGGTTATTTGTTTTTTTGGTGTAAAGTTTTTTGAGTTCTTTATATATTCTAGAAATTAGTGCTCAATCTGATGTGCATGTATTAAATATTTGTTCCCAATTAGTTGGCTCTCTATTCACCTCACTGATTGTTTCTTTTGCTGAGAAGAAGCTTTTTAGTTTAAATCTATCCCATTCATTAATTCTTGGTAATAATTATTGCGCTACAGGATTCTTATTAAGGTACGTGGGGCTTAATCCGACATGTTGGAAATTGGAGCTTACGTTTTCTTCTATTAGGTGTATTGTCTCTGGTCTAATTCCTAGGTCCTTGATCCACTTTGAATTGAGTTTTGTGCATGGTGAGAGATAAGGATTTAATTTTAATTTGTTGCATATGGATTTCCAGTTTTCCCAGCACCATTTGTTGAAGAGGCTATCCTTTCTCCACTGTACATTTTTAGCGCCTTTGTCTAATATAAGATAGCTGAAATTATATGTATTAGTCTCTGTGTCCTCAATTCTGTACCATTGGTCCACCAGTCTGATTTGGTGCCAATACCATGCTGTTTTTGTTACTATTGTTCTATAGTATAATTTAAGGTCTGGTATGGGTGATGGCCCCTGCTTCACTTTTCTTGCTCAGGATTGCTTTGGCTATTCTGGGTCTCTTATTTTTGCAGATGAATTTCATGACTGCTATTTCTATTTCTTTGAAGAATGACATTGGGATTTTGATTGGAATTGCATTAAATCTGTATAATGCTTATGGTAGTATGGACATTTTGACAATATTAATTCTACCTATCCAAGAGCAAGGTAGGTCTTTCCATCTTCTGAGTTCATCTATAATTTCTTTCTTTAGTGTTCTATAATTTTCTTTATAGAGGTCTTTCACCTCTTTCGTTAGGTTGATTCCCAGGTATTTTATTTTTTTTAGATGCTATTGTAAATGTGGTAGTTTTCATCATTTCCCTTTCAGAGTCTTTGTTGCTGATGTACAAAAATACCTTTGACTTATGTGTATTGATTTTGTATCCTACAACTTTGCCAAATTCATTTACTGGTTGTAAAAGTTTTCTGGTAGAGTTTTTTGGGTCTTCTAGGTATATTATCATGTCATCAGCAAATAGTGCTAATTTGAGCTCTTCTTTTCCTATCTGGATCCCTTTCATTTCTTTTGCTGTCTAATTGCTCTGGCCAGAGTTTCCAGTACTATGTTAAATAGCAGTGGTGAGAGGGGGCATCCCTGTCTTGTTCCAGTTTTTAGAGGGAATGCTTTCAATTTTTCTCCATTTAAGATAATGTTAGCTCGGGGCCTTGCATAAATAGCTTTTATAATGTTGAGATATGTTCCTGATATTCCTAGTTTTTCCAGTGTTTTGAACATAAAGGGGTGTTGTATTTTGTCAAATGATTTTTCTGCGTCTATTGAGATGATCATATGATTCTTATCTTTAAGTCTATTGATGTGATGTATTATGTTTATTGATTTCTGAATGTTGAACCAGCCTTGCATCCCTGGGATAAACCCCACTTGATCGTGGTGCACTATCTTTTTGATATGTTTTTGTATCCGATTTGCCAGGATTTTGTTGAGGATTTTTTCATCTATGTTCATTAAAGATATGGGCCTGAAGTTTTCTTTTTTGGATGTGTCTTTGCCTGGCTTTGGAATTAATGTGATATTGGCCTCATAGAAAGAGTCTGGAAGAGCTCCATCTTTTTCTATTTCTTGAAATAGTTTGAAGAGCATTGGTAATAGTTCTTCTTTGAATGTCTTATAGAACTCGGCTGTAAACCCATCAGGTCCTGGACTTTTCCTTGTTGTAGCTTTTTGATGACATCTTCTATTTCTTCGCTTGTAGTCGGTCTGTTTAAGTTGTGTATAGCCTCCCTTTCCAGCTTAGGCAAATCATATGACTCAAGAAATCTGTCAATGCTTTCAATATTTTCTGTTTTATTAGAATATAAGCTTTCAAAGTAATTTCTAATTATCTTCTGTATATCTGAGGTGTTTGTTGTGATATTCCCTTTTTCGTCACGAATGTTAGCAATTTGAGTTTTTTCTCTTCGTGTTTTTGTTAGCATTGCTAAGGGTCTGTCAATTTTGTTTATTTTTTCAAAGAACCAACTTTTAGTTTTGTCAATTCTTTGAATGGTTTCCTTAGTCTCAATTTCATTAATTTCTGCTCTGATTTTGATTATTTCCTGTCTTCTACTGCTCTTGGTGTTGGTCTGTTCTTCTTTTTCTAGTGCTTTGAGGTGTGATGTTAAGTCATTTATTTGTTGGGTTTTTTTCTCTAAGGAATGAACTCAGTGCAATGAATTTTCCTCTTACTACTGCCTTCATAGTGTCCCAGAGATTTCTATATGTTGTATCTGTGTTCTCATTTACCTCTAGGAATTTTTTAATCTCCTCTTTGATGTCTTCTTCAACCCCTTGTTCATTCAGTAGCATGTTGTTTAGCTTCCAGTTGTTGGAGTAGTTTTTCTTAATCCTTGTTTTGTCATTGATTTCCCATTTCATCCCTTTATGGTCTGATAGAATGCAGGGTAGTATCTCTATTTTTTTTATATTGGCTGAGAGTTTCCTTATGACCTAATATATGGTCTATTTTGGAGAAGGAGCCATGTGCTGCTGAGAAAAAAAGTGTATTCATTTACTGAGGGATGAAATATTCTATATATGTCCGTTAGGTCTAAATTGTTAATTGTTTTAAGTAAGCTTAAAGTTTCTTTGTTTAGCTTTTGTTTGGATGATCTATCCATTGGTGAGAAAGGTGTGTTGAAGTCCCCTAGAATAACTGTGTTGTGGTCTATTTTGCTCTTGAACTTGAGAAGTGTTTGTTTGATAAAGGTAGGTGCTCCATTATTTGGGGCATATAGATTTATGATTGTTATATCCTGTTGATGAATGGTTCCCTTAAGTAGTAAGAAATATCCATCTTTGTCCCTCTTGATTAGTTTTGGTTTGAATTCTACCTTATTTGATATGAAAATGGAAACCCCTGCTTGTTTTCACTGGCCATGTGAGTGATAAGACTTTTCCCAGCCTTTCACTTTCAGTCTGTTGATGTCTTTTTCTATGAGGTGTGTTTCTTGGAGACAGCAAATTGTTGGGTCATTTCTTTTAATCCATTCTGATAATCTGTGTCTTTTGATTGGTGAGTTTAGGCCATTAACATTCAGGGTTATTATTGAGATGTGATTTTTATTCCCATCCATTTTTATTTGAATTATGGTCTTTAACTTGATTTGATTTCTCTTCTGGTTGGTATTTCCCTTAGTTTAATATCTCCCTTTGTTGATTTTCATTGTTATTTTTCTCTTCTTCTTCATGAAAAATGTTGCCCAGGATGTTCAGAAGTGCTGGCTTTCAAGTTATGAAATCTTTTAACTTTTGCTTGTCGTGGAAGGTTTTTATTTCATCTTCGAATCTAAAGCTCAATTTTGCTGGATATAAGATTCTTGGTTGACATCCCTTTTCTTTCAGAGCTTGAAATATGCTATTCCAGGATCTTCTTGCTTTTAAGGTCTGGGTTGAAAAATATGAACATAGTCTGATTGGTTTCCCCCTATATGTAATCTGCTTCCTTTCTCTTGTGGCTTTTAGTATTCTCTCCTTGCTCAGTATATTAGGCATTTTCATTATAATGTGTGTTGGTGTGGATTTGTTGAGATTTTGTTTGTTTGGTGTTCGGTATGCCTCTTGAACTTGGCTTTCCCATTCATTCCTCAAGTTTGGAAAATTTTCTGTAATTATTTCATTAAATAAATTACTCATTCCTTTGGCTTGAAATTCTGCCCCTTCCTCTACGCCAATCACTCTTAAGTTTGTTCTTTTTATGCTGTCCCATAATTCTTGGATGTTATGTTCTTGATTTCCAACGAGTTTTGCTGTGTAGTCTACATTCTTCTCTAGGACATATATTTTGTCTTCATTGTCTGAGGTTCTTTCTTCCAAGTGGTCTACTCTGTTGGAGATGCTTTCAATTGAACTTTTATTTTGGTTTATTGCTTCTTTCATTTCTGGAATTTCTATTTGGTTTCTCTTTAGAGCCTCTATTTCCCTATTGAAGTAATCTTTAACTTCCTGTATTTGTTTTTGGAGTTCTTTGTCAAAATGATCTTTTGCCTCCTGTACTTGCTCCCTCATCTCATTTTTGAGTTCATTCTTAAGTTCCAAAAGCATTTGGAATATGTAATTTCTAAATTCCATCTCTGGCATTTGACAAACTGTGTTTGTCATGAAATCTACTGATGAGGAATCTTGATTTGTTTGTGTCACTTTCTTCCCTTGTTGTTTCATGTTGCTTGTGTGTCCTTTCTTCCTGCACTGTGGAACCTTGACTGTTTCAATTTTACCTTAATGCCTTATGTTGTTCCTGTAGTACAATGCTATCAGATCCCCTTATAATTCCTTTACACTTTAAAACCTAACACTTTCTATTCAGAAAATTCAAGTTTGATCACAATGTACAGATTTGGTTAACCCAGATATTATTTTCAATTTACTCTGTACGCTTCTGATGGGGTTTTATAGCTTCAAGTATTGGATACAGCGGTATTATGTTTAAGAAGAAGGGAGTGTCTTGAATTGTTCTTTCTTGGAAAGTATGAAAAGAGAGTTCTATTGAAGTGGTTTAGTGGAAGTGGTTTAGTATCAATAGACGAGAGAAGAAAGAGAATGGAGTAGAAAATTAGGTGGAAAGACCAATTTATATATAAAGTAAGATCTAAAAGAAAAAAATGATAAAAGAGTAGAAATTGGTGTAAGAGAGAGGAGAGAGAGAATCAAGAAAATAGAGAGTAAACTATATATAACACCACTTTGCTATCCAGTTCAATTGCGCCAGTTCTAGAAATCCAAGTTCTGCATAAAACTTGTTTTTGCCTCTGTTTAGTATGCACTGGCAGGGTGCAAATATGAAAGATGAAGAAGGAAGAAAAGATGCCAAAGTAAGAAGGAAGAAAAGAAGAAATGAAAAAAGGAGCAGAAGCAAACAAACAAGCACACTGACAATCAATGCAAAAAAAAAGCAAAACAAACAAAGCCAAAAAAAGAAAAAGAAAAAGAAACAATCAAAAACCCCGACAACCAATAAAACAAGCAAACCAACCAAAAAAACAAAAAACAAAAACAAACAAACAAAAAAAAAGACGAACCCCAAGTCTCAAACAAAACTGGCCCTGGGAAGCACCCCCCTCTTTTCCCTTTCCAGTTTAAGCCAATTGCATTGGACCACGTCCAGTCTGCGACACTGTCAGTGGAGACAAGTCTGCACCCTAGGCCAGTGGCCCAATGGCTCAGGGGAATATTGGCTCAGGGGGGTTGTGTGTCAGCAGATGAATGGCACCAGGAAGGGGACCCTCCAGAAGGCACCCTTTCCCCACGCCCACCCACAGTTGTAGCTTCTTGTGGCCGCTGGGCTGGCCTCAGACACGCCCTCCCCTGCTGGTTACCAGAGTCTCACCCAGGTGCGCGCTGCCTTCAGAGCACTGGGGCTCCCTGGATGTCTGAAGCTGTTGTCTCCTCCGTCTTTTCCTTTTTGTCTGGGTCAGCCACTGTACTTCTCAAAGATGGCGGTGTTCTCCTCCCATTCAACAGCTGCTCCGCAGACCCTTGTGTCAGTCCAGAGCATGCAGGATCAGCTTGGCAAGCAGTGCAAAAGAGCTCCATGTGGACACCGCCCACGCCTCTAGGCCTCTTTCTATCCCTTCTCCCTGATTGGTTTCAAAGCCGCTGGGTGGATCGTCTCCTTGCTGAGATGGCATTGGGCAGCTGAAACTACACCGCGAACAGCGCTGCTTCAGACTGTGGACCACTTGAACTCTGCCCCCTGTTCGTCGTGGTCCGGAGAACGCCGTATCTCACTGTCCAGAGGTGCAACGAATGTCTCGGCTCCCTTTCAGTTGCAATAGAACCGCCAGGAATGCGCTCAAACTTCACACTCAGCGTCCTTCAGCAACTGTGTCCAGACAGCACCTCCCTCCTGTCGGCCATCTTCCCAGGATCTTATTTATCTTTATGTGGTGCTGAGTATCTAACCCAGAGCCTCACATGTGCTAGGCAAGCGCTCTACCACTGAGCTATGACCCCAGCCCTATATTATTATTTTTTATCTAGGAGTTAGAGATTTGCCATTTCTTCTGGTTTGGGCTGGGTGTACAAACATGATCAAATCTACCATTTTATTCAACTGATACATTGGAAAAGAGAAAGTTTAAGTATTCAGTAAGCCTAGTTTTAGCATCTAAACTACTTTCAGATGGAAGAGACACTCACTTACATTATAACATGTACCAACAAAACACTCCTGCAAGAAAAAAAGAAAAAAATCCCTATACTCCAATAATGAATCTGCTGGAAAGAAATTAGAAAAATATCCCATTTATAATAACCTCCCAAACTGCTTATGAATAAATCTAAGCAAAGAAGTGAAAGATCTCTATAAGGAAAATTGTGGAAAACTAAAGACAGATATTGAAGAACTTAGAAAGACCTGTCATGTTCTTGTACAGGTAGAACTAACATTGTCAAAATGGCCATATTACCAAAAGCACTATACTAATTAAATTAAATCCCCATAAAATTTCCATTGACATTCTTCACAGAACCAGAAAAACAGTTTTAAAATACATATGGAGGGAAAAGACTCAGAACAGCCAAAACAATACTGAACAAGAAGAGCAATGCTGTAAGCATCACAATACCAGACCTCAAATTATACCACAGAACTACAGTAACCAAAACAGCATGGTAAAAACAGACATGAAAACCAATGAATAGAATAGAAGACCCAGAAATAGACCCCTGTAGATATAGTCGTCTGATACATGACAAAGGTGTGTCCATACATCAGAGAAAATATAGCCCTTTTTAACAAATGGTGCTGGGAAAACTAGATATCCAAATGTAGAAAAATGAAGCTTGATTTCTATCTCTCATTCTACAAAAAGTCAACTCAAAGTGGATCAAAGAGAGAAATTAGAGCAGAAACTCTTCAACTGCTAAAATAAAATGAAGGATCAATACTCCAAACTATTGGCATAGGAGCTGACTTCATTAACAAAACTCAAAGTGCAAGAACTAAAACCAAGAATCAATCAGTGGGACACCATAATTAAAAACCTTCTGCACACCGAAGGAAACAATTAAGAGCATGAAAGAGAGCCTGCAGAATGGGAGAAAATCTTTGCCTACTGCTCCACAGTTATGACATTAATATCCAGAATCCACAAAGAACTCAAAAATTTAAACACTGTAAAACAAATCAAAACAAAACAAAAACCAGATGAAAACCAAATAAACTGAAAATTAAATGGCCAAAAGAACTAAACAGATACTTCACAAAAAGAAGACATACAAATGGCCAATAAAAACATGAAAAATTATCCAACCTCTCTAGCAATCAGGAATGCAAATCGAAACTACATTGAAATTTTATCTCACTTCAATCAGAATAATAATTATCAAGAATACAAATAATAATAAATTTTGTTGAAGATGTTGGGGGAAAAAGGTATATTCTTACATTGTTGGTGGGAAAACAAATTAGTACAACCACCCTGGAAAGCAGTATAGAGATTCCCCCCAAAATAAGGAATGGAACCACCGTATGACCCACCTATCCCACTTCTTGATATCTAACCAAAAGAATTAAAATCTGCATACTGTAAAGATGCAGCCACATCAATGTTTATAGCAGCAGAATTCACAGTAGCTAAGCTGTGGGACCAGTGTAGGTATCCATGAACAGATGAAAAATTGAAGAAAAGGTGATACACACACACACACACACACACACACACACACACACACACAATGGAATTTTACTTAGCCATAAAGAAGAATTAAATTATGGTATTTGCCAGTCAATGGATGGAACTGGAGGACATCATTCTAAGTGAAATAAGCCAGACCTAGAAAATCAAGGGTCAAATGTTTTTTCTCACATGTGTAAGCCAGAGCAAAATCAGAAAGGAAAAAAGAAAAAGAAAAAAAAATTGTGTGTGATGTGTATGTGGGGAAAATCCCATGGAAGTAGAAGAAAGTTCAGTTCAATAGAGAAAGGGGATTGAGGGTCAGGAGAAGGAACAGGAAAAGGGAAGAATGGTGAAATGAATCTGATCAAACATTCCTACATACATATATGAATATACCATGGTGAATTTCACCTTGTTGTTATACATATGCAGTGATAAAAACAACTATAAATAGATAGAAGGAAGATGAATAGAGTAGAGGAAAGGGAACTGAGGGGAGGAGAAAGAAGTACTGGGGATTGAATGGGAACAAATTATAGTCCATGCTTTTATAAATATGTCAAAATGAACCTCAATATCATGTATTGCTGAAGACCAGCTTCAGCAAGGATGTTAAGTTCTTCCCAATTGATGCTGGAGGGAACGTAGACGAGATGAAATAATCCACACACGAGCCAGGTTGCAGAAATCCTTCTACCGTTCTCAATTTACTTCTCTCCATATGATTTTTTATACATCCCAACGAACACAGCAATTTACATTTCAACTATAGATTTCAATAAAGATTTCCAGTAAAGGAGGTTACATTGATGATTTCCAGTAAGGGAGATTAAAGATTTCCAGTAGATTACAATAAAGAATTCCAGTAATTAACTATAGAAGGTTACTTTAAAGAAATTCAGGACACTCCAGGGTCAATCAGGAAAAACAAAATAGTTATCCTAAGTACCTACTATTGATCAATCTTATCTATCCTAGATTTGCTGAAGGATAAGGGAGAGTCTTTTACAGACACAAAAAGACCATTAGCTTTTTAATGAGTAATGTTACACCCTGTAGGGAGGGGCTATTTGCAAAAGCTAATCTTAGTTATCTTTGCTATAGCCAGCTTCTGGCTAGATTCCATAGGGCCATAGAACTGGTTTTATTTTTGATAATTAAATGTATTAGAACCTGGTGGTCATACAATAGAAATACATCAAGAGTACAGACAAAAGCACACAAAGTTAATTCTTGGTGGTCGCATAAAGTGGCATCTCATCCGCAAAGAGGAGCCAAGCTCAGACCCCCAGGCATTTGGAGGGAGCTTGGGCTCAAACTCATTTGCATGACCAAGGAGGAGCCCAGATTTCTGGATAAACAGGCGGACACCTGGCTTGATTCTTGGTTTGGAAGAACTAGGCCCACACAGCCCTGAATTAACAGGTTGGGGGTCAGCTCAATTCCAGGTTGGGGAGATCTCAGACTCACAGCCCTGAATTAATGGGTTGGGGTCGAGCTCAAATCCCCGGATGAGAAACCCCACAATGTATATCTATAATGAATTAATAATAATAAAAAAAACAGTATTAGACGAGAGGCACTTCTATACACCGTTAAAGGCTTGCATGACTTAATGGACCTTTCCCTGGGGGGGGGGGGGTCTCGTTTGTTTTGCAGTGCAACTCACATTAAATTTTTTCATTGCAAATAAAAATTTAAATTGTATACGTAACCCCAAAAATACATAGGGAAATTTCCCTCAGATCTATACAATATGTTAGTTCTTGGGTATTTTGATAAATGGTATTAGAGAGTATTATGACACCTAGGAATTCCATGTTGGGAGGATAAGGAAAGATATTAAAATTGTAGAGGCACAGCACTAACCCTCAACTTCTGATTTTTTTTTTTTTTGTAATGTTAATAGGGTGGAAGTATAAATCATTTAAATATGGTTCGTGCTAAAATATGGAGATAGGTACATACAGAAAACACTGTAAGAAATGTCATGTGCCAGACAAGCCAGGTTAGAGAGAGGGAGATTCTCCCATAAATGAGGAGATGTCGTTCAGGAGGGTGCTGAAAGAGAGGGATGTTTTATACACCTGAATTACAATGCCCTCGGCATTGTCACCAACCTCACACCAGGCCCATTCACTCATGCACATTTGAAAGCTAAATGTAATAACTGTTAAGAATATCTGTAGCTAGCAGTGTGCTAGGTATGAAGGAGGCACAGATAAAAGACAACTCACAATGTCATCAGGAGATGCTAAGCAAACATTGGCATCACAGTTAATAAAAAGAGAGAGCACAGTTTGCCTCTTTTAACCCAAGTAAAAGCAAGGCAAGAGCCAGTGAATTTACAATGAATTGTTTTTCATTTTGCTTACATTTTGTTTCTCAGTTCATTCATCATTGCCTGATTTCCCCCTCCCCAATCTGTCTTCTTTACCCAGAGGGGGGAAAAAAAAAAAAAAGTGTATGTAACTGTCAATTGTACTGATTCCCAGTTCATTTTGCTTCTACAACAGTAGACGATGGGTCTATAGAAATTTCCTTTTAAAGTGTTTTAGTCTTATAAGTGTATTGTAGCAAAATATACCAAGTGAAGGAATTAAAGTAATTTTCAAGTCATCTAGCTTTCCTTTTTACTTACCTACATTCCAGACTTTCATGATTTATGTCAAATCCATGTCCAGAGGCTATGAACAAAAATGACAAGTTAGTAAATGCAGTGAAAATGTGCAAGGTTATTTTATAAAGCAATGAATTGTCTCACTTTAGAAGTAAATAAGCATTTGGAATGCAGGATAATGGGATAAATGGACTCAAGTTTAAAGCAAAGATCGAGAGGTCTTTTTCCAGTTGTGTGTCCTGCACTAGTCTGAAGAGAAATCAACTCTCCATCATTGGGTGGGCTGTTCTACCTCTTTCTCAGGAAAAGGTATTAAGTAAGTAAAAATGTTAGAGAGTCATGTTGTACATATCTCTGGTCCTCATCACTTAATAGTGTACTATGTATGAATAAGAGCATCAGGAAGCAAATGAGCAGGGGGAGCAAGAAACCTGCTTGAAATCAACCTTTTACTTAATGAGGAAGATTTGGATGGGATTGAGAAGCAAATCAGGTCTTACTGCAAAAATTTGTCTCATTCTTCAAGGTTCCTCAGTTGCTAACTCTGTTGGATAGCATTTGGGGGATTTTAATAATCCTAGGAATGAATAAGGAAGAGGCATATTGATAATCTAAGCAATTAATCATAATCAGGAATACATAATGACAACAACGATTATACCTCCAGTTCTTCCTACAAATATTTGGGGCTTGAAGAAGTACTCATAATTGACACAAGTTCAACATTCAGAAAAAAGAAAAAAATATTCATAAAACACAACTGACAATTTTCTACTGAAATGTTACCACATGAATATATTGGCTATCAAAACAAATATCATATTAATGAAAATCAAGCTCTCTTCCATAGTAATATTATATAATTACATAATAAATGTCCTCATAGAATATTATAGGTCTATAAATAAATATGCAGATGAAGACATATAGTTTTAAACTGTAATAATTTAAAATGTAAAATTTGGATTTTACCTTTTAGTAGTCTATTCCATGAATATATTAAAATCTACTTAACCATTCCCCCAATTGATATAAATTAGATCCTTTTCTTGTCTTCTCCCCTCCTTTTTTTAGATGCTAGAAATCAAAATCAGGGCCTTGACATGTGCTGGGTATATGCTCTACCTCTGAGCTACACACCCCAGCCCTCACTGGATACCTTTTATCTTTTGCTTTGTAAACAATTATACTGGCTCTCTATTTCTCTATTTAATCTTTATTGTTCTCTGAATGGGATGATCTCACATAACTTTGTCTAGATGGCGATTTGTCCTTCAGAGTTCAGTGATGGATAACACCTAGGAAATGCCAGAGTTACTTCAGTTTTGGAGAGCAGAGTGTGTGACTGCACTGTTTGAATAAGGGATGAACATCAGCTCTGCTTTAAACCTCTGCCCGGTAAATCAGAAGCTCCATGTAACAGTTGTATGTTACACAGTGTGGGAAATATTGGTCATGTTCTTTCCATGTCATTCTCATGAGGAATTTTGACATCCAAGTATTTTACAAATTAATTATCCTGTCACCGAGAATGTAACAAAAAATATCAAATAATGCTCTGGTTTATGTTTTTCCTAAGATAGACATATAAAAATTTTTTTTCTAATATCAAACAACTTGCAATGGTTTGTGTAATATTTAGTTCACCAAAATAAAGTTAAGATCAAATAGAATTAACTGTATAATATAAGAGAAGCAGCCATCAGGGGCCACTATAGTGGATTTAGCTAATCTGAGTGTGTGGATTTGAATTTGTTCCATCTTAATTCTACATAAGTGACCTTTAACCTGGCAGGTACACAAATAAATCCCAATTTTATTGAACCCAGTGTTATATAAGCAGTAATAAAAGTAGTAGGAATCATCTTCCCAACCCTAGAAAAAAAAATCATAACCCAATTAGAAAGAGGAATACAGGAAAAAGACATAATATGAAATTTGATATAATAAGTTGACAAATAATGTAGAAAATAAAATAACAATTGTTTTTAAAAAAAGCAAAATACAGGCTGAAGAATGTGAGAATAGAACAAAAATGTGAAGAATGAAGATTATGCAGTAATATTTAGAAGGTGGAATGCTTCCCTTCTTTCCTTCCCTACACACATTTCAGAAAAAGTAAATTTTATTAATAAAAAGTAAAAAATTTATACTGAAATTTATAGATTTCAGGACCTCAGGCAGGTTACATTTATTGATTTGTGTTTTAGGGAGGTGGCAACAGAGAATCTATTTTTTTTTTTTTTTTTTAAGAAATAGGAACATCCAGCTGGATAGAGATTCCTCAGGATCTAGGTATTTCCATATATCCTTTGTTTTATTGTTCCTGTTATTTATTTATTTATTTATTTATTTATTTATTTATTTATTTGGTTTCTCTTGTTTTGAATTGTTCTTATTCACATGAGCATACCTTCCTCACTGTTTAATGTTCCTATCACTTGAGTTAGAGGGAATGAAAGTTCAATATCTTGACTTAGTTTGAAGAGAGAGAAGAGGATCCATCCACTTTATCCCATTCTGAATGAATTCACTTACCTTTACCAACAGTATCTGTAAAGATCTTCATCAAATAATAAGTAATTGGAATTTGCTGCTGTTTTTCTGTAACTGCATTGTCATTCTCTAGAGGATGAATGGCAAGGACAAAGGTAGTTTCAGATCCTCCTTGCCCTTGCCAAGAGACGTATAGCCATGGCAGCATACATACTAGATTCTCTGTTCACATACCCTGAGTGTTGGCTATGCATCAGTAGCCCAGTATCTGGAGGATAAGTAAAATTCCTGGGGCCTGGCACATGCCTGTAATCCCAGCATTGGGAGGCTGAGGCAGGAAGAGCGCGAGTTCAAAACCAGCCTCAGCAATGGCGAGGCACTTAGCAACTCAGTGAGACCCTGTCTCTAAATAAAAATACAAAAAAGGACTCGGGATGTGGCTCAGTAGTTGAATGCCCCTGAGTTTAATCCCTGGTACCACACACACACACACACACACACACACACACACACACAAAACAAACACACACACACACAAAAAAAAAAAAAATTCTGGTTATTATTACTTCTCTCCTTTTCCTCTGGCTCATGCTGTTTTGTTTGTATGTCTGTTCCATGCATTGCTATGGTAAAGCCCAGTCCTTAGAATCCATGATGATGAGAAAGAAAGACCTGGATAATGTGATGAGAGGGCAAAGGATCATTCTATGCAGATTTAGAGAAGCAGAATAGATTTGCTGGAGATCTCATTAAAATTCATTAAAATGTTGACACAAAACAGCAACCTTGAAAAAATGATAAATATCAGTTCTTAAGGAGATTTAAAATATATGTTATTTATAATTGGGTGGAGGGGTGGAAGGGAAACTGAGATGTGAAGGGAACTTATATTTAAGAAGACCTTTCTTTGTTTCATGCCCTGTGCTGCATTATGTTACTTAATTAATTAATAACAGCTACTGAGGTAGTCATTGCTTTAAGCAACGTATGATCCGCTTGTATAGGAAAATATAACTGCAGGAACATTGCAACAAGCAAGGTTTAATGTATTCTTCAGAAGTGCTGAGAAAATGTGAAAGGAATAGACAGCTATCACATGTGGGGTTCAGAGAGTCATTCCAATAAAGGGTTAGCTTTCAGTGAGTAATGCATATCGGTTTTAGAGAAAAATATAAAGGTGTTTTCAAAGAGAAGCTGTTTCTTTTTAAAGAGCCAGATGGTAGGTGATGGGTATGAGGAAATGATGCTCAAGGAATAGCAAGCAGATTAGCCTAAGGGATAGAGGATTTGTGCTAGGGGTACTGAGTATCGGGCTGATTATAATGGCTACCTCAGTCGTACTCATTGTGTGAACCCCTCCTTAACTTACTGAAGCAAAACTTTTCCTGGAAATTCACAGGAATAGAAACAGTTACAATCACTGAGATTGATATTTCTGCATTTTATAGATGACACTGACAAATGGAAGGATCCGGAGGCGAGAGTCAATACAGATATAGGAAATGTTATACCCAGGGCTTTACTAGCACCTTAGGACACTGAGCCTGGAGCAGAGAATACTGGAGTGGGATTTGTTAAGTGGCCATCACACACCTAGAAAATGTCAAGCGGGAAGGAATGAGTAGGGTTACTCCTGAAGCCTAAACACACAGAAAGTTTAAAGAGGCTGCTATTTCTTGTCCTAAACAAAGTGGTTGAAGTGTTGTCTACTTAATAGGAATAAACCATCATAAAGGGAAGAAGGAGCTGAACCATGGAAATAGAGGTCAAAATTGCTTATTGAGTTGCTATTTTCAATTCAATTTTCCATTGCTAAGAGTTTAAAAACGTCCATCACAAGACCAAATGTTATTGCTTATTACATCAACAGGCAGGGAGAAAATTCTATAAGCTTATTTGTCTTCTTCTTAAGGTAGGGTGTTCTAATCAACTACATGTTTTTATGATGTTGTAATGTAACAGCATCATACCTGGCTGGGCTTAAGAGGCAGTGACACAATAGAACAAAAGGTAACTTGAGACATGATGAACTTAAATATCTTTAATAGCAATAACCAAAATTTAATTAATACATTTTGATATCTAAAAAGACTTCCCATCCTTTTCCCTAAATCATCCTTTTAGGGCCATTCAATGCATATATTTGTGTTGTGGTAAATACATTTAGCATAATTTCCATTTTGACTGTTGTTAAGTAAACAATTCAGTGACTGAGTATATTCATGATGTTATGCAACCATCTTCCACTATCTCATTCTAAAATATTTTCATCATTCCAAAAAGAATCCTGTTAATGTTAAGCAGCTGATTTCATTCCCTCCCTCCCACTGCCTTTTGAAAACACTAACCTGTTTAATGTGTCGTTATAGTTATTAGTCTTGATATATCATATTCAATACTTGGTATATAATTCAATCCTGAATTATACAGCATGTGGCCTTTTGTGTCTGGCTTCTTCACTTAGCATAATGTATTCAAGGCTCATCTACATTGTAGATTGTGTCGCTAGAGTTGATTTCATTTTATGGCTGAATAATATTTTGTTGCATGTATATATAACTCATTTCGTTTATCTATCCATCTGGTGATGGACATTTAATTGTTTTTGTGAATAGTGCTGCTATGAATGTTCATGCACAAATTTTTGTTTGAATGCCAGATTCCCATTCCTTTGAGGATATACCTACAAGCAGGGTTACTGTGCAATATGGTGTGTTAGTCTGCTTTTCATCACAGTGACAAAATACCTGAGATTAAACAATTTAAAAAGACCAAATATTTACTTAGGCTCAGAGTTGCAGAGGTTTCAGTCCATGGTCATCCAGCTCCGTTATTTTGAAGCTAAGACAAGGCAGAACATTATGATGAAAGACATGATGATGCAAACTTGTTTGCGTCATAGCAGCCAGGAAGGAACAGGGCAGGGTAGAAGAGCCTTGCCCCAAAGACCCACTCTTTCCAACTAGATTCAACCTTCTGCAGTTTCTGCCATCTCCCAGTAATTCATTCATCTGTGAATCCCTCAATGGGTTAATCACTTGATGAGGTTAGAATCTCATGACCCAATTGCATCCCCAAAACTCCTCTGCACATTGTACATTGCTGCACCAAGGCTTCAACACATGAGCCTTTGGAGAATATTCTAGTTCCAAACAATAACATATGGTGATTAAAGTTAGGAGGATCTGCTAAGTTGTATCCTACCATGACTGTACCATTTGAAATTCCTACTGACCATGTATCAGGGACTAATTTCTTTACATCCTTGCCAATACTTGATATTTTTTTGTTTATATAGTAAAGCTATATTAATGGGGGCAAAGTTCTATCTCATTCTGGTTTTGATTCATGTTTCCATGGTATTTAACTTTTTTTTAATGTTTTTAATTTATATATCTTCTTTGAGTAAGTGTCTATTTAAATTCTTTGTCCAGTTTCTATTTGGATGGGTTTTTCTCTTTTCCTTTTGGATGTGTAATTGCTGTGTGTATGTGTGTGTATCCTTAACAGACTTACTGATCTGAAAATATTTTGACCCATTCTACAGGTCTTTCATTTTACTGACAGCATTCTTGGATTCAGATAATAATCTAAATTATGAAGAATTCTAATGAATCCTTTGTGTAGCTTGTGCCTTCTAAGAACTCACTGCAAAATCCAAAGTTATGAAAATTTACTCCTAAATTTTCCTCTCAGTGTTTTGTGATTTTTGTCCTTTTATTTAATTTTTTTTTTGGGGGGGTGTCAATTTAGGAATGTATATGATATGAGAATCCCATCATGTTCTTTTGCCTATGGCTATTTGCATTTACATTTTTAAAGAGACTATTCATTCTCCATAGAATGGTCTTGGCACTCTTATTAAAAATCTACTGAACATCCATGTATGTGTTTATTTATGGTCTCTCAATTCTATTCCATGAACTGAGGTCTATCCCTGTGTCAGTACCACCGGTTTTAATTTTTTTTTTTCTTTAGTACTGGGAATGATCCCAGGCCCTCACACATGCTAAGGTTGTCCTCTACTGTTGAGCTATATCCCAGGACTCTATTTCAATTATTATAGCTTGGTAGTAGCTCTGATAGTGAAAACTGTGAGTTCCTCAATTTTAATGTTTTTTCATGAATGTATTTTGTTGTTGTAATCTTTTTCAATTACATGTGAATTTTAAAATCAGTTTAGGATCACTGGGATCATAGTATTGCTTGTACTGAATCTAAAAATCAATTTGAGTATTAGTGCTATTTTTATAATATCAAGTTGTTCAATCTATGAACTCTTTTATTTTTACAGGTATGATTTAATTGTTTCTAAAAATGATTGTTGTTTTCAGTAAGTTATTTGTTCACTTCCTTGTTTAAATATACAAAGTATATTTTTTTCTGTGTTTAAATATATATTTGGGAGAGCTTTCAAGATCATGATATAGAGAAGGTCACTTTCCTGGCTGTTCCATGGCATGAAACCAAGAAAGCAGTTAGGCAGCTTCTTAACAAAGTGAACGTGAACGAGCAAAAAGAAAGAAGGTGGTGTGTGGGGAGCTTTACTGGAATTTAATGCCAGACATTTAAAACAGATTGGGGACTCAGGAAGTTGGATATAATAAGGAAGAAATCTCCAGCATCACAGACACTGCACCAGTCAGTGTTGTCCTTCTGTGAGCAAAGTGGAGAGATAAGAAAATTAAAGGAACCTGCATTTTTAGGAGGCTTGAGGTTTGTCTGCACAGAGAGTGTAGAGATCAAAGACTAAACTGAAAGTCATGCTACATAATATGCTTGTGCAGGAAAGAAGCCAAATCTCTTCAGCTGCATGCAGAGGACAGAGGAAGAAACCATTTTTACAGCCACAGTGCAGGGGCCTGAAATACAGGCTTGGCAAACCCATACTGCATGACATAGAGTGGGCCTAAGTGATCAGGAGAAAATCAAACATGGAGAGGGGGTTACACAGGGGAATGCTGGTCATGGAAACACATCTAGCTCTCCCTCTTCCCCTCCAGTCTGGTTGCCTGAAGGACCAAATGGGAGAGATGTGCTTGGTGGGGAATTTGAAAGGGCTGGGGCACAAGAGACTGAGTTTGGAGACTGAACCTGAGACCAGAAAATGTGGGGTCCACAGGTGATGTAGTAGACTAAGAATTGGCTCCTCTACCACACAAGTGGAACCCAGGTGAGATTCTGGGGTACATTCTTCCAGCATTGCCTGGCAATTGCTGGGCCCTGGAAGTGCACTGATTTACAATCTCCAGATCAATTGGCATACAGCAAAGAACCTTGGAGCCTACCAAAGCCAAAACACCATCTCCAGAAGTTCTTTCTGCTTACAGGATTATCTCTCTCACTCTAGCAACCACACTCTGAGGGTAGAGCAAGCAATATACTCCATATACCCCACAAAACTGCTGAGAAGCGAAGCTAATAATCTTTTGAACTCCATTGGAAACAATTCTTTAACTTTTTATAAAGATCTTTTCTTTCCCACTTCTTTCTTTTCTCTGCATAATTGTGACCTTAATGGTTTATGGACATTTGTACATATTCATATTTTTTAATTTTCTTATTTCTAGAATTTTTTAAAACAGTTATTTTACATGGATCAGTTTTTTGAGGACTACAAAGTTTTATTAGCATATTTTTGTTTTGTTTTGTATTCTTTATTTATATTTTCCTTTTAATTTTTAAAAATTTTTACTTCACATATATATTTTTTTCTCACCTTGTTTCCCTTGATTCTCTTTCTCTTTTTTTCTTAGGCTGACAGCCAATCACTAGTGTTCTCCCTTTCACTTTTTCTTTAAATTTTTACTTCTTGCTTCTCTCCTTCTCCCTCATTATAATCACATCCTAGATTACTTCTATTCTTGCTCTATCCACCATTCAAAATTGTAAAACCTATTGCAAGATTACTGTTTTTGTTATAGGAAATAAGTGATCATATTTTTCTTTTTATTGTGACAATTAACATCAAAGCATAAACTATTTGGTTCAAAGCTGTATATTGTTTGCATTGGTTGTTATTATCATTTTTTCCCTCCCTCCTTGCCCTGCTAAATGGTGAGGTACTAGAAACTTTCAGAGACACTATAAAGTCCCAATGGTAAAAATTGTACTACCTCAAACCCATATTGCTAGATGTGTAGACATTAAAAAAAAAATTGAAAAAGAAAGGAAATATATTGCCCCAAGAAAACCAAGATACTCTAATAAAAGAATCCATTCAAAAAAAGTATAATAAATGTCATAAAAGGAGTTTAGAATGCACATAGTTAAACTGATTTATGAGGTAAAGGATGATGTAAGGAGTGAAATCAGAGAAAAATACAGGAAGTGAAAGTTCACTTCAAAAAAGAGATAAAGATTCTGAAGAAAAATCAAGAAGAAGTCGTCAAAATGAAGGAAACAACAAACCATATCAAAATTCCCAGCAAAATTAAAATTACCCAGCAAAATTAAAATTCAGAATTGATAATGGAATAAAATGTTTTCACAATGAACAAAAGTTAAAAGAATTCACAACTAGAAACCCTGTAACACAGAACATACTCAATAAGATATTTCATGAAGAAACAAAAAATAAAAATGAAAACCAGGAAAGGGAGGAACTATACTGGAGAATAGTCAAAGGAGATATTAATTCAAATTAAAAACAAGAAATTAGTCAAAATGACAGGGAACAAAAATCCTATCTCAATAGTAACATAAATGGCATAAATTCATCAGTCAAAAGACATAGATATTCAGATTGGATCAAATAACAAGACCCAATAATATGCTGTCTCCAAGAGACTCACCTCATAAGCAAATACATCCACAGACTGAAGGTCTGAAAAATCATATTGTTTACATGGATATTGTAATCAAGCAAGGGTTACTATCCTCATATCAGATAAAATGGACTTCAAGCCAAAGTTAATCAGAGGGACAAAGAAGGTAATTTCACATTGCTTGGGGGGAATTATACACCAACAAGTCATAACTATTATAAATATTTATGCCCAAATATTGGAGCATCTACATACATCAAACAAACCCTTCTTAACTTCAAGAATCAAATAGACCACAACACAGTAATACATTAACACTGCATAGATCTTTCAACCAAAAACTAAACAAAGAAACTATAGAACTAAAAATGCAATTAATAATTTAGACTCTATATATATAGAGAGAGAATATTTCATCCCTCAATGACTGAATATATTTTCTTTTTAGCAGCATATAGATCCTTATCTAAAATAGACAATGTGTTAGGCCACAAAGCAATCTTGGCAAATTGAAAAAAAAAAAAAAAATAGAGGTAATTCCTTGCATTCTATCAGATCATAATGGAAAAAAAAATTAGAAATCAATGATAAAATGAAAAATATAAGCTACTTTAACACCTGGAGATGAAATAATAAGATATTAGATGACAAATGGATAGCAGAAGAAATCAGGGATGAAATAAAATAATACTTAGAGGTAAATGAGAATAGCAGTAAAACATATCAAAATCACTGGGATACTATGAAGGCAGTGCTAAGAGAAAAGTTCACTGCATTGAGCTCATTTATTAAAAGAAGAATGTCAACAAATAAATAATCTAACATTACATCTCAAAGCCCTAGAAAAAGAAGAACAATTGACACTAAAAGCAGTAGAAGACAGGAAATAATTAAAATAGAAACTGACATCAATGAAATTGAAACAAAAATCATCCCAAAGAATCAACAAAATAAAATGTTGCTTGTTTGAAAAAATAAATAAAATTGAAAATGCCTAAAAAAGCTAATGAAGAAAAAGAGAAATTACTAATATTTGTGATGAAAAAGAAATATCCCAATGGACAGTACTGAAACACAGGCAATAACCAGAAACTATTTTGAAAACTTATACTCCAATAAAATGGAAACTCTTGAAGACATCAACAAATATCTAGAGATGTAGGATCTACCTAAACTGAATCAGAAGGACATCCACAATTTAAAGAGCTCAATCACAAGTAATGAAATAGAACACATCATCAAAAGCCTACCAATTAAGAAAAAGCCCAGGACAAGACAGATTCTCTACTGAGTTCTTCAAGACCTTCAAAGAAGAATTAACACTAATACTCCTCAAAGTATTCCATGAAATAGAAAAGGAGGGAACCCTTCCAAACTCATTCTACAAGGCTAACATCACCCTGATACCTATATTAGACAAAGACACATCAAAGAAAGAAAGCTTCAAACCAATATCCCTGATGAATATGGATACAAAAATTCTCAATAAAATTCTGGCCAATCACAAACAAAAACATATTAAACATAGTTAATATGTACCACGATCAAATGGGATTCATCCCAGCAATGTATGTTGGTTCAACATACAGAAATCAATACATGTAATTCACCACATTGATAGTATTAAAGACAAGAATCACATAATTATCTCAACTGACACAGAAAAAGCATTTGACAAAATGTAGTGTCCATTTGTGTTCAAAACTCTAGAAAAAACTGAGGATAGTAGGAATATACCACAACATTGTAAAAGATACATGTACTAAACCCAAGGCCAACATCATTCTAAATGGAGAAAAAATGAAAGCATTCCCTCCAAAAGCTAGAATAAGAGAGGGATGTCCTATCTCTCTACTTCTATAAAACATAGTCCTTTAAACTCTAGACAGAACAATTAGATGAAAGAAATTAAAGGGAAACAAATAGGAAAAGAAGAGCTCAAACTATTCCTATTTGCTGATGACATGATTCTATATTTAGAAGACCCAAAATACTCCACAAAAAAACTTCTAGAACTCATAAATGAATCCAGCAAAGAATGACGTATGAACTGAAGGAGAAATTAGGAAAACTATCCCTTTCACAATAGCCTCAAAAAAAAAAAAAAAAAAAAAAAAGACTAAAATATTTGAGAATCAATCTAACAAAAGAGGTGAAAGTAATCTATAATGAAAACTACAAAACACTAAACAAAGAAACTGAAAAAGACCTTAGAAGATGGAAAGATCGCCCATGTTCTTTGTAGGCAGAATTAATATGGTTAAAATGGCCATAGTATCAAAAGCACTGTGCAGATTTAATGCAATTTCTATTAAAATTCTAATGACATTCTTTATAGAAATAGAAAAAACAGTCATGAAATTTATTTGGAAGAATAAGAGAAACAAAATAATCAAAGCAATACTCCATGAGAAATGTGAAGCAGGAAGCCTCACAATACTAGACATTAAATTATACTACAGAGCTATCGTAACAAAAATGGCCTTCTATTGGCACCAAAACAGACATGAGGACCAATGGTATAGAATAGAAGACACAGAGACAAACCCACATAAATACAATTATCTCATACTAAACAAAGGCACCGTAAACATACGTTGGAGAAAAGATAGCCTCTTCAACAAGTAGTACTGGGAAAACTGGAAATCCATAAATAGCAAAATGAAATTAGACCCCTATCTCTCACACTGTATAAAACTCAACTCAAAGTGGATCAAGGACCTAAGTTTTAGACCAAAGACCCTGTGCCTACTAGAATAAAAAGCAGGCCCAAATCATGATTATGTCAGCTTAGGAACCAAATTCCTCAACAATACTCCTAAAGCATAAGAAGCAAAATCAAGAATCAATAAATTAGATGGTATCAAACTAAAATTTTCTTCACAACAAAGGAGAAAATCAGGAACATGAAGAGAGAGCTTTCCAGAATGGGAGAAAATCTTTGTCACTTGCACCTCAGATAGAACACTAATCTCCAGAATATATAAAGAACTCAAAAACTTAGCACCAAGAAAATAAATAACCCAATTAATAAATGGGTGTGGGAACTGAACAGGCAATTTATAGAAGAAGAAACACAAATAGTCAACAGATACATAAAAAAATGTTCAACATCTCTAGCAATTAGAGAATTAGAAATTAAAAATACGTTGAAATGGGGGTCTGGGGCTGTAGCTCAGCAGTAGAGCACTTGCTCTTGGGTTTGAGCCTCAGCATCACATAATAATAAATAAATAAAGATATTTTAAAAATACATTGAGATGGTAGGCTGAAACAGAAGGATTTTGAGTTCAAAGCCAGCCACAGCAAAAGTGAGGCACTGAGCAACTCAGTGAGACCCTTTCTCTAAATAAAACACAAAATAGGGTTGGGGATGGGGCTCAGTGGTCATGTGCCCCTAAGCTTACTCCACACAGCACCCCCCCCCGAAAAAAAAAACACTGAGATTTCATCTCATTCTAGTCAGAATGGCAATGATCAGGCATACACGCAACAATAAATGTTGGCAAGGATGTGATTGGTGCAACTACTCTGGAAATACATATGGAGATTCCTTAAAAAACTAGGCATGGAACCATCATTTTTCCCAGTTATACCACTCTTCAATATATATCCAAAGGAGTTAAAATCATCATACTCCAGTAACACTACTACATATCAATGTTTATAGCAGCTCAATTCACACTAGCTAAATTATGGAACCAACCTAGTTTCCCTTCAACAGATGAATGCACAAAGAAAATGTGGTACATATATGCAATGGAATATTACTCAGGCATAAAGAAGAATGGAATTATGGCATTTGCCAGTAAATGAATGGAACTGGAGACTATCATGTTAAGTAAAATAAGCCAATCTCAAAAAATAACAACAAAAACAAACAAACAAAGAGAGAGATTTCTGTCTTATATGTGGATGCTAACTCATATTAAGCATGGAAGGGAAGAATAGAAGTTCATTGGATTAGACAAAGGAGAATGAAGGGAAGGGATGAGGGATGGGAATAAGAAAGACAGTAGAATGAATTGGACATAATTTCCTACATTCTTATATGAATAAGTTATCAGGGTAACTCCATATTATGTACAATCAAAAAATTGGGAAGATATATTTCCATGTATGTATGTTATGTCAAAATATATTCTACTATTATTTGTAACTGAAAAAAATTTTTTTAAATGAGAAAAAAATATATATTTAGTCAAAGTTTTGAAAAGAGATATAAATTAAGGAATATTCAGTTTGGAAGTTACCTGCATAGATATTAATAAAATTATAAGAATTCAGAACATTAAAATTATTTTAGAAAAAATTGAATAAATTCCTAGATATTATGTTATTCTTGATGTGATTATAAATTGAAGGAGCCCTAATTAGGAAGGGCTGTTGTAGCTAGCTGGAAGCCATGGGTTCCACCTGATATGTATGTGACGCACCTGTAGGCACCTGCAAACCTGAAGGTATATAACCGGGTGAAAGCGGTCCGAGTTAGGAGAACGGAGAATTCAGTCAGCCGGGCAGTCACTCGGTCGGTCAGAAGAATCAGAGCGGCCAGAACGTAGGCAGAGCGGTTACAGAAGAGAAACCAGATAGAAGACAGAAGAGAAACCAGATAGAAGAAGTAATGACTGGTCAGAGTTAGGCCGAGACTCCTGAGGAAGACAGAAGACAGAAGAAAGAAGAAGGAAGAAAGAAGAGAGAAGAAAGAAGCTCTAATCTTTCTCTAAGCTAAGCTCTATCTTTCTTTCTCTCTAAGACTCTAACTCTAAGCTAAGAAGACAAGAAGAAAAGCTCGCTTTAATCTTTCTCTCTAAAAATCTTTCTTTCCCTCTCTAAGCTCTAAGAAAGTAGAAGTAAAAGTAGTAAAAGCTTCACTCTGCCTCCGAGAGCTTTTCCTCCCGGTTTTCGGTACCAGGCAGCTTACAATAAATGAAATTGTCATTGCTGGTATATAGAAAGATAACTGATTTTTTTGTGTTACTTACAATTTTGCCAAATTTTTATTTGTTATTTTTAGCTCTGAGGTTTGTATGTGTGTGTGTGCATGAATATGTGTCTGTCCAGATTTGTTGAGATTTTATACCCTTAACAGCACCTCGTTTATAAATTTACTTGTTCCTTTTAAATTTTAGAATCTCTTCTTTCTTTTTTTTTCTTTCTTTTGCTGATCTTTCTGGCTAGGACTTCAAATACAGTAATGAATAGAGGAGGCAGAAGTGGGCATCCTTAAATTGATCCGTCAGTAGCAGTAAAGGGGAAAATTTCAGGAATAGTTGACTGGTATAGGTTGAAGACTAGGAGTCCTGGATATTTCTTTTCAAGGAAAGCCAAGGAATAATACAGGTTAATACAGGTTAATCCCAGGAGGAAAGACCTGTGGAGGTCACACAAGTGATTTACCTGTTTCCTGAATGTCCTGGTATGCCTTGAAGTTAAGAGTGTTTTAGTAGACCCTTTCTGGGTTCCTACTCAATTTTCTGTTTTGCATACCTCTCATTTTGTTTATGCCCTTCCTCTGCTTTATATGTTTCATGTTGAATCATTTCTTGCTCTTTTTCTTTTCTCTTCCCACACTTCCACTGATTCCTTTTATTTGTCCAATTGAGAAACACCAAAGTAGTTCTACATGTTATTCTCTCTGCATAAAATCAAAATAGGCCATTAGTATTCTATTTGGAGGAGTCAGAGACAAAATCATGTGCTAAATCTTGTAGTCTTAAAGTCCTTTCTTAATTCAGATTATCATTCAAACTGCTCTGAGGGGAGGGTTGAAATAAAGTATTATTTCAGCAACTTCAGATATCTAAATATTACTTGTTCTGAAGATGCATTTAGGAAATCCATCTTAATAGAAATGCTCTTTCTGAAGGATTTCCACATCTGACCATATTTTTGAGATCAAGGAGAAAAAAATTATTCTATATTTCATGTCCAAATGTTAACACTAGGACCACATATCCAAAGTATTGTGCTGTCATTGTTGAAACCTACTCAAAGCATTTCTTTCTTTTTTTCGGGGGAAGGGTGGGTAGGGGGTGGTACCAGGGATTGAACTCAGCAGCACTTCACCACTGAATCTCATTCCCAGTCCTATTTTTCATTTTTTTTTTTTTTTTTTTTACATTTTGAGACAGGGTCTCATTGAGTTGCTTAGTGCCTCACTTTTGCTAAGGCTGGCTTTGAACTCACAATCCTCTTGCCTCAACCTCCTGAGCTGCTGGGATTACAGGTGTATGCCACCATGCATGGCCCCAAAGCATTTCTCTAACAGCAAAGTTGCCCGCCCCCCCCCCCCAACACACACACACACACACACATCATTTATCCAAACTTGGCTGCCTGCTATATCCATGCCAGGGGAAAAAACTGATAACTGAATCACTTCTCAGGTTCAAAGGGGAAGTATACCTACTATATGTGTTCACACAGCAAAATCATACACTGTGGATTCTCAGGCTCTACCACAGATCTCCTTGATCTGAATCTCAGGGTGATGCCTGAGAAGAATCACTCCAGGATACTTTAGTGCAGTATAAAATTTATGGACCACTGGTAGATATGCAGTCCACAAAATGAAATGGTTTCTTGAGTTCTATACAATTTATATGCAATACTTTTAAAAATAACTTTATTTAATTAATTTATTTATTTTTATGTGGTGCTAAGGATCAAACCCAGGGCCTTGAATGTGTTAGGTGAGCATTCTACCGCTGAGCTACAACCCCAGCCCTGCAATACTTTTTTTTTTTCTTTTTAAAAATTTTTTTATTTGTTTTAATTAGTTATACATGACAGTAGAATACATTTATGCACTTTGATATGTCATACATCCATGGGATATAATTTCTCATTTTTCTAAGTGTACATGTTGCAGAATCATATTGGTCATGTAGTCACATATAGACATATAGTAATAATGTCTGTTTTATTCCACTATCTTTCCCATCTCCATATCCTTCCCTCCCCTCCCATCACTTTCTTCTACCTAATCTAAGGTAATGCTATTCTTCCCTAGTGCTCGCCCCCTGCCTTATTGTGAATTATCATCCGCATATTAGAGAAAACATTCGGCCTTTAGTTTTGTGGGATTGGCTTATTATACTTAGCATTATATTCTCCAACTCCAACCATTTACTGGCAAATGCCATAGTTTCACTTTTCTTTAAAGCTGAGTAATATTCCATTGAGTATATATACCACATTTTCTTTATCCATTCATTTATTTAGGGACACCTAGGTTGGTTCCATAGTCTAGCTATTGTGAATTGAGCTGCTATAAACAATGATGTGGCTGCGTCACTATAGTATGCTGATTTTAAGTCCTTTGGGTATAAACCAAGGAGTGAAGGTTTTGACATTTTTTGAATATTTTCAGCAACATACTCAATCTTCTCCATAGTGTTATATCCCTCTGATATAAAGTCAGCTTGATGACAGGGGCTTTAACAAGAAGACACTTCATCTGTTCCTCACTCTCTCCTCTGAATTTCTTTCAGGGCAACTCTAGAGAAGAGAACACAGAAATTTTGACCCTCTCTTGGAGAAGAGGCAGCTAGATTCCTGTCTCTTGGTCAGCACGTTTTTGCCTCTTGATACTTCTTCTGTATCTATATAGGACAGAACTTAGGAGCTGAACAAGATGCCTGTGGGTAAAGTTGGGGCTACTGTACAGAGTGATCAAAGATAGAATTCATAACCAGAGGAGATCATCGAAGGCAGTAATGCCTATGGACTATAACTTTCATCATATTGATTCAAATATTAGAACTTCACATACTGGGCATCAAGTTAGGCAGTATGTATACCCATCCACTTGTGCAGTAAAGGACGTTTTCTTAAAGTGAGGATACTCAGTGCTGATAAGCAAGCAATAAAATGGCCTTTCCAATTCTGAGTACATACCATTATAAAATGGCACAAGTTCAGCACTTGTTCCTTAAAAGCCTGGAGACAAATGCATGTGGGAACTCAATTCTTTCTTCAGGTGTTAGAAAGTCAAATTGTTATGCATCCACCAGTAGTCTCTGAGGTAACTCCCTTTTATGAATACTTCATTATTCACTTTGTTATTTCTGTAGCAAAATATATGGGTATTTAAAAAACTAGAGCAAATACAATTTATAATGAGCCTCTGATAAAGGAAAAGAAAAGCAACTACTCCCAAGCAGAAACTGCTCTGGTACTTCCAGCTGAGCCATGCTCTTCTGTTATCAACACGAGCAATTTCACAAAGCACAAAACAAGGTCGGAGGATTTTGTCTAAGCACAAACAAAAACAAGTCTTAACATTCACCCTTTCCTCAACTGAGTGACTGCTGTGTCTTTAACAGTTATTTATTGATAAAATTTTATTCTCACTGTAAAGATTGATTGAGATAACCAATTGGAAACTTCCCTTGCTTTCTGATAGCATCCAATCTAATGCTAACCACAGTTTCTTAGACCTTCTTCAAATAATTCAAGCAAAGACTAAATATTATAAAGTAGGTTCTCTTTAATGCCATCTCTCTGAGGTACCCCTAGATTCCCCCTGGTGTTGGCATTTCTGCCATACTGAGAAGTAAACTCAACTTTTTCTACTGGGGGCATTTCAGCCAATATAGCTGGAAGACATCGACAACTCACATCACATCTATTCAGGTCAGCTTTGGACACTCAAGTTCAAGTTAAGTCATGCTTCTCACCAATGAGTTACAAAAAGTATTTTAATATCAGGGTAATTTGGATTTTAAAATGCAAGATAAGAGTTGTGAACTTTACTTCTGGAATCTATTAGTTAACATGTGTCTAGAGCTTAAAAATGCATGTAATGTTGATCCAGTAATATTTTAAGGGAAAATCCCAGATTTAGGTTATCTATTACTATTTATGAAAAACAGAAATTCATAAATAAAAGCAGATATGATGTGTTCTTTCAACATTCATTTATGTAACTATAAAACATGATGTATAAAAGAATCTTCATGATTGAGGAAAATGCTCTTAACATAATGCTGAGTTAAAGCAAAAGATAAAATTGTGTACAATGCCCAATCACATAGAAATACCAAATGAAAACAATAACTAATTTTGACTGATTTGTATATTTTATTTACAATTTCAATTTTCTGTATGTTCATGTATTTTCTCTGAGGTCATTATGAAGATGAATTAATAGAATTTTGAAGATAGATTGTTCAGCTATTTTTAGTAACTATGATTTTGGATGCAATCTCTGTGAAGGCCAAATGTGGAACAGAATTTAATCCTTCTTAAGAAGCTTACAGGATAACAGATATGGTGAGGAATACATAAATGAACCAATTAGATACCAAACAGCAATTTAGGATTCCAGAAATACATATAGTACATTGGTTATCATTAGTTGAGAAAGAAGAAGAAAATTGCTTTGTTTCCTGTATCTATATTTATGTATGCACATATATATCTTATATACATACATATATGTGTTTATATATAAATTTTTATTGGTGTGTAATGCTTATGCATGATAGTGGGATATTTTTAATCTTAATGTACATAGCTTGCTTACTGTGGACAGAGGAAGGCAAGTGTCAAGAGCCATCCATGGGCTTTGTGTGGGCCACTGTGCAGAAGCCTAGTGAATAGGAACATCTGGTGTTTGGGAATGGCCAGTGGACATTTCCTCTGGTTGATTTCCCTGATGCATTGTGAATTCCCATTTCGCTCTGCCAAAGTCTCAAATAGCACCAGAGACTTACTGTAGGATGACTTACTGTAGCCACATAGCACCTGAGATGGGTGTGACCAGCCAAGATGCCAATCAACCTGCTGACTGCAAGACATCCTGAAGCAAGACTCCGCCCTTGAAACCCTATCCCTGCCTTTGATGTACTAGCTTAAATAAACCACTGGAGCCATCTCTTTGGTTTAGCTCCAGCACCCATATGGACTAAACCTATCAGGAGCTCTGCTTTTGAAAATATATTTCTGACTCATTGTATTTTGTTCTTCACTAATTATTGTAGACTTTAGTTTCTCAGGTGGCTTGCACACTCCTTGGCAGGAAGAAAAAACCCCCAATGAGATACTGGCCATCACCCCATAGGTAGGCTGTAAAATAAAATAATATTTGGCCTTGCATTATGCCAATTTCCTGAATTAATCAAACAGAGAGTATAGTTTGCCATTCTTTCTCTTTTCTATACTTGTGAGCAAATTATTTTGACGTGAGGAAAATAATTGTTTAGAAGAGAAGCTGTATTTACAAGGGTTAAATAATTCAACTTGTCAACAAACACTTCCTCTAAAATATATTTGAAGTAGAGAAATCCTTAGGCGATTTACGCTTTGGGTGTGAGCATCTTTCTGTGGCATTTTATTCTCTGTAATTCCATTAAAAGAGCACAATTTATTGCACATCTGTCTTAGCAGATTTTATCAATGCTGAAACCTTTTAAACTGAGAATGGGATTAAATAAACCCCATTTACCAATGTGGTAAAATATAATAGACACCTACCCCATTAAATGGCCAGCTAAATCAATATATCCACTTGGCAGCAATTTCCACAAGATAAGGTGAAACCCTCCTGTTCTATTTGATAGATGAGTAAACTTACAGGGGAGAATTTACAGTAGATTCAGAGTGTACCTTGAAGGAGAGTGTTCATTATTCTCAAATTACCTTCTCATGTCAGCAGATTTGTGGTTAGTAAACAGAGAGGCCATTCATACATCCTCTCCCGCGTGCTATAGATGCGGATTTGAAGCAGGTAACTGACATGGCCAGCAGAGGAGTGTTTGGATCTATTTAGCAAGGAGGAGATTTAAGCTGCATTTACAAGATATTTAAAAATGTCAATTGGGGGAATCATGTAGTTTGAAATTATTCCAAATAATGTGGCTATTTGAAGGGAGATAAGGGAATGTTTAAGAAATAATTATAATAATAACATAATGAACCAAGTGTTATCTATATGTTTTATGTATTTATTAATTTAATATAAATCAAAGAAGATAAATACTATTTGTATGATCTGCCAGAAACTATTCTTGGTACTTTATGATACATTATTATTTGTTTAATCTTTACAAAAAATCTTTGAGGCAGATAGTATTATGGATTTGGAAACAGAGAAACTGAGTTAACTGTCCAAAACTCACTATAAAAATAATGAAGCTAGAATTGTAATTGAGAGTTTTTGTTTCCTAAAAAACCACTTTTCTGTATGGCAAAATGCAAAATGCAAAATGAAAAAAAAAAAAAAAAGTCTTATGCTTTTTGTACTCCTAAGCTAATGATGAATATTTTAAGTAGGAATTAACTCTTTTGAGGACAATGTAGAAGACAGAAGGCAGTGACTAAAAGGGAGTCATAGTCAATATCACAGAAAGTGCTCAAAAACACAGGAGCTAAATCATGATCACTTACAACCCAAATTCTGTGGATCCCCATGATCATGTTGAAATATAAGAGTTTAGTAATGGCCTTAAGTGATAAATATGCAACAAAGCCCCTAAATTTGCAGGGGGCATATTTGATTTCATTGAATGTCTATAGAATCCAGGGCTGGACTATTTTGTACAAGAGCAATATGTGTTTACATTGAATCAGAGTGATTGGATTTCAAGTTCCCATGTTGGCCTTATTTTTTAGCTTTGGAACTTCTGATAGTTTTCAGAGATTATAAACCTCACCAAGGCTTTGATTTTTATTTTACACTGATCTTATCTCATGATTTTTACATAAGAATGTTACATAATACTTTCAAAGCATTTAGGTTACTGCCTGGCACTTAATAAGTTGCCAATAAATATTCTACACCCAATATATACTTTATGTATACGCATAAATATATGTACTTAAATGTACAAACACTTTTTTTTTTTTTTTTGTACCGGGGATTGAACTCAGGGATACTCGACCACTGGGCCACATCCTCAACACTTTTTTGTATTTAATTTAGAGACAGGGTCTCACTGAGTTGCTAAGTGCCTCATCATTGCTGAGGCTGGCTTTGAACTCTAAATCCTCCTGCCTCAGCCTCCCAAGTGCTGAGATTACAGGCGTGTGCCCCCACACCGGGCTGTACAAACACTTTTTAAAATTATGTAAGCATACTTTACATGTATGCATATATAATACTCATATATTTAATTTGTATATATGGGCATATGCATATACATATACTATGAGTACATATTACAATATAAATATATTTTAACTTCATTGACGAATAACCTATATAACATGTTGTATCTTGATTTTTGATTGTATTATATAAACATGTTTCACTTTAATATTTTAAAAATATTTCTTCATAAAAGGAATTTCCAGTGGCTCTACCACATTCAACTCCTTAAGTGGCCCAGCACTTACTGAATTATACACTGGACATTTAGAAAATTTTGTATTTCCCCAACATATGAGGTAATGAATATCCTTTGTATGTGTTATTTTTGTTTTAATAGTTTTTATTCATTTATTTTGGATTATTTTCTTAATTCATCAGTGAAAAATGTTTTATACTATTAATTGGTAGATAAAACAGCAAAATAAAATTTAGGCTTATTTTTTAATACCTACCATAAGCTATTTTATCTGCTTAATTTGTGATATATGAATTTCACAATTTCTTCTTCAAAATAATGGTTTGGACATCGTTTATATGGCTGTTTATAAGATAATTATATAAAGATAGGATATTATATTAGTTAAACTCTGGAAGTTAAAGAAAAGCAGCTGGTGCTCACCAAGTAGCATTAATTACATATCAAGTGCTGTGATGGACAATTATTGTTATATAACTTAAATATCACTATAGTCCTGATATAGTTCTTCTTTTACACTAAAGGAAGCTGGAGATCAGAGAGCATGTCTAAACTGTTCAAAGTAATCAAATTACTGTGAAGTAGAAAGTGGACTTGACCTCACATGTTAGTATCTATTTCTAAACAATAGGGCATAATATAGAAATTTTCTGAGTATGTGACAGGCCCCGAGTGGAATGCTGCAGGCTGACACCAAAGCTATCATTCCCAAATTGCACTGTTTTGCCATGGACTCTTTCTCAATCTTTAGTTCAACTTCTTGTTAGCAACACATTGAGCAAGCAAGAGCATAGAAAAAGGGGAAATGAACATGGTCTTGTGCTCTTTTATCTAAGATTGCAACATAAAAACCAGATTCTAAATAAAAAATAATTACAAGAGTCCAGTCTGAAAATCTATTAATGTTTTATAGATTTGGAGAATGTGCTAGAAATCATAGAGAACCATGGGTGGGTATGGGAGGGCAGAGTGTGTTGGAGGGAAAGTAATTTTTTGGAAGGATTGGTGTTAGAGCAAAAAAAATTTTATCTGTGAATGACAGGCTCTTCACAAATATTCATCTTGATGGTTTACTATATGAACATAAACTTTATGCAGCTGGTACAGACACAGTTTGGATTGGAAACATGCCCTTAGTTTAATGACTGTTTTGAAGATGAAAGTCTCCTTCTTTGGTGCTATTGAGCATGCAATGCTATAAACTTCACTGTCTCCACATGCACCAGGTATTAGGAAGGGAAGAATTGATTTTCAGGGTAAATAGGTTTTTGAGTTAATCTTCCTGTATACAAATATATTAAGCATGGTCTTTTTGGAGTTAGTAATTCACTCTTGTGTCCCTAAAGTAATGGATTTAGCACTGACATAGGTAGATATTTATGGCCTTTAGTGAGCTGTTTCTTATAACTGATTCCAAGTTATGCAGGTCTAAATATGACTTTAAGCCAAGTCTGGGAATAGCTTTTGTACCTCTGGCTGTTAGCATATTAAGCTGGTAAGGTGCCTTTAGGAGGAAAGAAATCCTACTGAATTAATTCATATTTCCAGGCCAGCACAGCCAGGATGCTCTGATGTGCTCCCTCTCTGTTTTCTAGTCAGTGAATCACAGATGCTCAGCAGTTATGAAAACATCTTTGTGCTCCATGACACATGGGATTTCGTAAGTGCCCTTTTTTTATTTATAGTAGTATGTATTACAGTTCATACTATACATATATAGCATCTTTTTACACAAAACAGATTGTATACAAAGTATATTCGCAGCATTCAAGTCTTCAATCATGCATTTAGAATAATGATATCCGTCTTATTCAACCACTTTTTTACCCCTTCCCTCCTTGTTCCCTCCCTTCCCCTCCCTTCCCTTTGACGATTATAGTGTTCCTCTAATCCTCCTATGTACCCTAACCCAACATTACTGTGAACCAGCTTCCTTATATCAGAGGAAACATTCAGTATTTGGATTTTTGAGATTGACTGATTTCACTTAGCATTATATTCTCCAACTTCATCCATTTAACTGTGAATGTTATTATTTTATTCTCTTTTATTGCTGAGTAAAATTCCGTTGTGTATATATACCACATTTTCTTTATCCATTCATCTACCGAGGGACATCTAGGTTGGTTCCACAACCTAGCTATTGTGAATTGTGCTGCTATAAACATTGAGGTAGCTGTGTCACTGTAATATGCTGTTTTTAAGTCCTTTGGGAATAGACCCAGGAGTGGGATGGCTGGGTCATAGGGTGGTTCCATTCCCATTTTCCCAAGAAATCTCCATACTGCTTTCCATAATGGTTGTACCATTTTGCAGTCCCACCAGCAATGTATGAGTGTGCCTTTTTCCCCACATCCTCTCCAACATTTATTGTTGTTTGTATTCTTGATAGCTGCCATTCTGACTGGAGTGAAATGAAATCTTAGAGTAGTTTTGATTTGCATTTCTCTAATTGCCAGCGATGTTGAGCATTTTTTCATGTATTTGTTGATTAGTCATGTATTTTCTTCTGAGAAGTGTCTTTTCAATGCCTTAGCCCATTTATCGATTGGATTATTTTTTTGCTGTTGTTGTCAAGTTTTTTGAGTTCTTTATATATTCTAGAAATTAGTCATCTATCCGATGTGCATGTATTAAATATTTGTTCCCAGTTAGTTGGTTCTCTATTCACCTCACTGATTGCTTCTTTTGCTGAGTAGAAGCTTTTTAGCTTAAATCAATCCCATTCATTAATTCTTGGTAATAATTCTTGCGCTACAGGATTCTTGTTAGGGAACTTGGAGCCTAATCCGACATGTTGGAAATTGTAGCTTACTCTTTCTTCTATTAGGTGTACTGTCTCTGGTCTAATTCCTAAGTCCTTGATCCACTTTGAATTGAATGTTGTGCATGGTGAGAGATACAGGTTTAATTTCATTTTGTTGCATATGACTTTCCAGTTTTCCCAGCACCATTTGTTGAAGAGGCTATCCTTTCTCCACTGTACATTTTTGGTGTCTTTGTCTAATATAAGATAGCTGAAATTATATGTATTAGTCTATGTGTCCTCAATTCTGTACCATTGGTCTACTAGTCTGTTTTGATGCCAATATCATGCTGTTTTAGTTATTATTGCTCTATAGTATAATTTAAAGTCTGGTATGGTAATGCTGCCTGCTTCACTTTTCCTGCTCAGGATTGCTTTAGCTATTCTGGGTCTCTTATTTTTCCAGATGAATTTCATGACTGCTTTTTCTATTTCTTTGAGAAATGTCATTGGGATTTTGATTGGAATTGCATTAAATCTGTATAATGCTTTTGGTAGTATGGACATTTTGACAATATTAATTCTACCTATCCAAGAACAAGGTAGGTCTTTCCATCTTCTGAGGTCTTCTATGATTTCTTTCTTTAGTGTTCTATCGTTTTCGTTATAGAGGTCCTTCACCTCTTTCGTTAAGTTGATTCCCAGGTATTTTATTTTATTTTTTTGATGCTATTGTAAATGGAGTAGTTTTCATCATTTCCCTTTCAGAGGCTTTGTCACTGATGTACAAAAATGCCTTTGACTTATAGGTATTGATTTTGTATCCTGCTACTTTGCCGAATTCATTTACTAGTTGTAAAAGTTTTCTGGTAGAGTTTTTTGGGTCTTCTAGGTATATTATCATGTCTTCAGGAAATAGTGCTAATTTGAGCTCTTCTTTTCCTATCTGGATCCCTTTAATTTCTTTCGTCTGTCTAATTGCTCTGGCCAGAGATTCAAGTACTACGTTAAATAGCAGTGGTGAGAGGGGGGGCATCCCTGTCTTGTTCCAGTTTTTAGAGGGAATGCTTTCAATTTTTCTCCATTTAAGATAATGTTAGCTTGAGGTTTTGCATAGATAGCTTTTATAATGTTGAATATGTTCCTGTTATTTCTAATTTTTCTAGAGCTTTGAACATAAAGGGGTGTTGTATTTTGTCAACTGCTTTTTCTGCGTCTATTGAGATGTTCATATGGTTTTTATCTTTAAGTCTATTGATGTGATGTATTATGTTTATTGATTTCCGAATGTTGAACCAGCCTTGCATCCCTGGGATAAACCCCACTTGATCGTGGTGCACTATCTTTTTGATATATTTTTGAATCCAATTTGCCAGAATTTTGTTGAGGATTTTTGCATCTATGTTCATTAAAGATATTGGCCTGAAGTTTTCTTTTTTGGCTGTTTCTTTGCCTGGCTTTGGAATTAGTGTGATATTAGCCTCATAGAAAGTGTCTGGAAGAGCTCCCTCTTTTTCTATTTCTTGAAATAATTTGAAGAGCATCGGTATTAGTTTTTCTTTGAAGGTCTTGTAGAACTTGGCTGTAAACCCAACAGGACCTGGACTTTTTCTTGTTGGAAGTTTTTTGATAGTGTCTTCTATTTCTTCACTTGAAATTGATTTATTTAAATCATGTATAGCCTCCTGTTCCAGTTTGGGCAATTCATACGACTCTAGAAATCTGTCTATGCTTTCAGTATTTTCTATTTGATTAGAGTACAATTTTTTGAATTAATTTCTAATTATCTCCTGTATATCTGAGGTGTTTGTTGTGATATTTCCTTCTTCATCACTGATGCTAGTAATTTGAGTTTTTTTCTCTTCTTCTTTTCATTAACATTGCTAGGGGTCTGTCAATTTTATTTAGTTTTTCAAAGAACCAACTTTTGGTTTTGTCAATTCTTTGAATTATTTCTTTAGTCTCAATTTCATTAATTTTGGCTCTGATTTTAATTATTTCCTGTCTTCTACTTCTCTTAGTGTTGATCTGTTCCTCTTTTTCTAGTGCTTTGAGGTGTGATGTTAATTCATTTATTTGTTGTTGTTTTTTTCTTTTAACGAAGGAATTCAGTGCGATGAATTTTCCTCTTACTACTGCCTTCATAGTGTCCCAGAGATTTCTATATGATGTATCTGTGTTCTCATTTACCTCTAGGAATTTTTTAATCTCCTCCTTGATGTCTTCTTCAACCCCTTGTTCATTCAGTAGCATGTTGTTTAGCTTCCAGCTGTTGGAGTAGTTTTTTTAATTTCTTGTATTATCATTGATTTCCAATTTCATCCCATTATGGTCTGATAGAATGCAAGGTATTATTTCTGTTTTTTTATATTTGCTGAGAGTTGCCTTGTGACATAATATATGGTCAATTTTGGAGAAGGAGCCATGTGCTGCTGAGAAGAAAGTGTGTTCGCTTACTGAGGGATGAAATATTCTATATATGTCCGTTAGGTCTAAGTTATTAATTGTTTTAACGAGGCCTAAGGTTTCTTTATTTAGCTGTTGTCATGATCAATCCATTGGTGAGAGAGGTGGGTTGAAGTCCCCTAGAATAACTGTGTTGTGGTCTATTTTACTCTTGAACTTGAGAAGGGTTTGTTTGATGAATGTAGGTGCTCCATTATTTGGGGCATATAGATTTATAATTGTTCTATCTTGTTGATGAATGGTTCCCTTAAGTAGTAAGAAATATCCATCTTTATCCCTTTTGATTAGCTTTGGCTTGAAGTCTACCTTATTTGATATGAGAATGGAAACCCCTGCTTGCTTCCATAGCCCATGTGCGTGATAAGACTTTTCCCAGCCTTTCACCTTCAATCGCTTGATGTTATTTTCTATGAGGTGTGTTTCTTGTAGACAGCAAATTGTTGGGTTGTTTCTTTTAATCCAATCTGACAATCTGTCTTTTGAATGGTGAGTTTAGACCATTAACATTCAGGGTTATTATTGAGATGTGATTCTTATTTCCATCCATTTTTAAATGTATGATGGTATTTAGCTTGATTTGGATTCTCCTCTGGTTGGTAATTCCTTTAGTTTACTATCTCCCTTTGTTGATTTTCATTGTTATTTTTCTCTTCTTCTTCGTGGAAAATTTTTCCCAAGATGTTCAAAAGTGCGGGCTTTCGAGTTGTGAAATCTTTTAACTTTTGCTTGTTGTAGAAGGTTTTTATTTCATCTTCAAATCTAAAGCTCAATTTTGCTGGATATAAAATTGTTGGTTGACATCCCTTTTCTTTCAGAGCTTGAAATATGCTATTCCAGGATCTTCTAGCTTTTAAGGTCTGGGTTGAAAAATCTAAGCATAGTCTGATCGGTTTCCCCCTACATGTAATCTGCTTCCTTTCTCCTGTGGCTTTTAGTATTCTCTCCTTGCCTAGAATATTAGGCAATTTCGTTATAATGTGCCTTGGTGTGGATCTGTTGTGGATTTTTACGTTTGGTGTTCGGTAAGCCTCTTGAACTTGGTTTTGCCATTCGTTCCTGTTCCTCATGTTTGGAAAATTTTCTGCTATTATTTCATTGAATAAATTACTCATTCCTTTGGTTTGAAACTCTGCACCTTCTTCAACACCAATCACTCTTACGTTTGGTCTTTTTATGCTGTCCCATAATTCCTGAATGCTCTTTTCTTGTTTTCTTACTTCTTTTGCCGTGTCCTCTAGATTTTTCTCCAGGATATATATTCTGTCTTCATTATCTGAGGTCCTTTCTTCCAGGTGATCTAATCTGTTGGTGATGCTTTCAATTGAGCATTTAGTTTGGTTTATTTCTTCTTTCATTTCCAGAATTTCTATTTGGTTTTTCTTTAGAATCTCTATCTCCCTATTGAAGTAATCTTTTGCTTCTTGTATTTGTTTGTGGAGTTCTTTTTCAAAATGCTCTTTTACCACCTCTATTTGCTCTCTCATCTCATTTTTGAGTTCATTCTTAAGATCCACAAACATTTGGAATATGTAATTTCTAAATTCCATCTCTGGCATTTGACCAACTGTGCTTGCCATGGAATCTACTGAGGGGGCATGTTGGTTGGTTTCAGCCACTTTCTTCCCTTGCTTCTTCATAATACTTGTGTGTCTAATCTCCTAGCACTGTGGGACCTTGCCTATTTAGATTTCACCTTATAGCCCTATGTTTCTCCTGTGGTACAATGCTGTCAGGTCCCTTTATAAATACCTTACAATTTAAGCTCTAACACTTTCTTTACAGCAAATCCCAGTTTGATCACAATGTACAGATTTAGTTAACTCAGGTATTGTTTCCAATTTACTCTGTATGCTTGCGTTGGGGTTTACAGTTTCAGTATTGGACACAGAGATGATATGTTTAGGAAGAAGCAGTGAGGTTACTGAGATGTTCTTTCTTAGGAAGTATAAAAATACAATTCTATGGAAGTGGTTTAATATCAGCAGACAGGAGAGAAAAGAGAATGGAGTGAGCGATTTAGAGGAAAGACAATTTATATATAAACCAAACTTATTTAGCCTTTGAGAGAAGAAAAATAAAGAAAGATGGAAAAGAAAAAATAAAAAGGAACAATGAGAGATAACAAAGAAGTAAGAATTAGTGTAAGAGAGAGGAGAGAGAAACTGAGTCCAGAAAAATAGAGAGTAAACTATATATAACACCACTTTTCTGTATATTTCAATTGCCCCAGGCCTAGATTTCCCAATTTCTGCTTATACCTTGTTTTCACCTCTGATGAGTACACAATGACAGGGTATAAATAGATAAGATGAGGGCAGAAGAGACTAAAGTGAGAAGGGAAGAAAGGAAAGAGGAACACAGACACACAAATAATCACACTATTAGACAGAACAAAAACAAAAACAAACATAAACAAAGAAACAAACAACAACAACAACAACAACAAAACAGAGTCAAACCCAGGGAGAAATCTCAAATAAACAGGACCCTGGAAAGCCCTTCTAGTTTAAGCCAGTTGTCCTGGACCATGCCCAGACAGTCACAGTGGAGTCTAGTCTGCAGCTTTGGCCAGTACCAGATTGGCACAGAGGAATAATGGCTGGGGGGTGGGGGAGGGTGTCAGTACGTGAATAGCACCAAGAAAGCGTTCATCCAAAAGGCACGCATTCCCCACGCCCGCCCCTAGTTATAGCTCTCGTGGTTGCTGCACTGGCCTCAGGCAGGCCCTTCCCTGTGGGCTGCGTGCACGTGTCTCACCCAGGTGTGTGCTATTCTCCGGGCCCTGGACCGATCCTTGGATGTCTGCAGTCAGCCGCAGCCCTCCTCCAAAATGGCGGTGCCTTCCCTGGTCCCAACAGCAGTAACCCGGTCCTGTGTGTCACTCCGAGGCGGGCAGGTCCCGTTCGGCAATTTACGTGAAAGAAGTCTGTGAGGCTACTGCTCACATCTGGCTTTCTTTTTATTCTGAGCTGTTCGAGGCCGTGGTCTGTACTTCCCGTACTGTAATGCTACCACGGCAGCTGCGCCGCTAATGCTGGTTCAGTTTGTGGGCTGCTGGCACTGGACTCCGTGCATCGGCGGAGTTTGTTGTATTTCACCACCTAGATGTGCGCGGATGTCTCAGCTCCCTTCCAGTTGTGGGAGTGTTGCTAGGAAAGCGTTCAATCTTCACGGTAAGCCTCTTTTAGTGCCGGTCTCCCGAGAGTGCTTCTCTGCTGTCCGCCATCTTTTTCCTCTCTACCGTAAGTGCCCTCTGTACCTGTGTCAGTTTTTATATTTAATGACTTGTGTTGGACTTGGTGTTGGGTTCTCTTTGCTTTTCTCTGCTGGGCTATAGGCCAATTTTCCACTTGCTTATAGCAACCCCCTTTTTAAGCTTCTTGATGCTTTCCGTTTGAATAAGAGTTTCTCTTTCTGCACACACAGCAGAGAGAGGCTGATGTGAGATATATCTTACTCCCACTAAGTATCCTGTGCTGAATGTTTGTCTAGGGTATAGTTTTTACATATTTAATTAGCTATGGTCTACTTTAAATTAATATTACATAACTTTAAGTTTTATGTTAGCATCTTACAGAGCTATACTACCGATTCTTCCTTCTTTTTTTGGTGCTGTTATTGTCATGCTATTTATTTAAAATTTTTAAAAATATCATTTATAGTGCAAAGGTGCTGTCAAAGAATTCTCTCAATATTAGCTTGCCTGAAAAAAATCTTGCTTTGCATTTCTTTTTTGAAAGGGATTTACAATGGATAGAGAATTCCAGGTCAATTTCTCTTGTTTCAGTACTTAAAGGCATTGCACCATTGTCTTTGGCTTGAATAACTTCTGATAAAAACTTTGATGTTCATTGATGTTCTATATGCAGTGTGTCTTTTATGTGCTGTCTGACTTTAAGATTTTGCCTCTATGTTTTATTTTCAGTAGTTTGAATTGAATATATCTTAGGGATTTTCTTCTGTTTATTTATTTAATATTTATGTACATACTTTTTTGGTATTTATTCTCTTTGGTATTTCCTCAGCTTCTTGGATCTATGATTTATTGTATGCTGTGGTTTGGATGTCTGTGTCCCCACCTTCTCCAAAATCATAAGTTGAAATCCTGATGCCCAAGGTGATGGTGTTAGAAGATGGGGTTTGGGGGAAGAAATTAGGTATTGAGGGTAGAACTCTCACAAATTGCACTAGTGCCCTTTTAAAAGTCCTAAGGGACCTGAGTCATGCCTTCTACCTTTCTACCATTGAGAAAAGAGCAAGACTTCACTGTCTGTGGACCAGAAAACTGGCCCTCACCAGATACTGAGGCTGCAGGTGATTTTATCTTAGAATTCCCAAACTCTAGAACAGTGAGAAATGCATTCCTGGTGTTTATACACTAACCAATTTATGGAATTTTTATTATGACAACTTGAATGGACTAAGATAGTGAATTCCCGTTGAGTTTTAAAAAAAAAATTAGCCAGCACTCTTTTTTTTTTTTCAGTCATTGGTCTTGAAATATAAATGTTTTGACCTGTTCTCCCCATCTTCTCCTTATACAATTTGTTCATGCATGATGTTTAATTTTCCAAGGGAATCTTTAACATATTAATCATGGTTATCATGAGTTCCTATACAGATGTTCCAACATCTGGACCACATCCTCAACTGGTTTGGGGGATTGTTTTCTTTTTCTGTGTTGTTTTATTTCTTGTTTCCTTGTTCATGGTTTAAGTTTGATTGAAAACCAGACATCTTGTGTGAGGGCAGCAGAAACTGAGACAAATAATGTTCTTTCTAAAATGGGACACTTCTTGTTTTTTATAGACTTATTTTAGTGGGCAGATTTAAGTCAATCAAGTAAGGTGTTGTGCTGGGCTTGGGCTTTTTCTTCACTATTGTCACCTTCAGTCTAACATAAGTGTTGAAGTCCTCTAGTGTAAATTCTGTTTAAGAGTAAAAACCAACTAGCTTGTGAGTTGTCTACTTCACTCTCAATTTCAGTGTTTCTCTTGGTACCTTGAGCTCAGAAACCCTCTTCCTACATAAAGGGCTAAAGAAAACATTAAAGTTCTTCCCTGTCCATGTGCTTGCTGTGACTTTGCACATCCTTGATGGAACATCTAAAGAATGCTAACTTCTCAATGGTTTTGACTCACTCAGGAGAACTCAGACTCATTCATTTATTTCAAGGATATCACTCTCCCTCTGGGGACTGGTGAGTCCTTGGGGGATGCAGTGTTCTTGAGGGGATAGATAGGTCAAGCAGGCTGTTAGAATGGAGCTCTCTTTGTTTTAACTTGTATTTAGGGACCCCCACTAGGAATCAGATTTTGGAATCTCACCTGTGGAGAGAACACTGTGTCCAGTACTTCCCAGTCAGGACCCTGAAAAGCTACCCTAGGATTCCCTAGCTACATGGCTTCAGGTTTTGGTGTTTCCCTGATTTGGTGATATATTCTCTTTTTCTCTTGCCTATCACTTTTGCTTTTCCTCTTACTTTGATAAAATAAACAGTACCTTGAATAAAGAGAGTTGTCTATTAGATCTGACCTGCCAAATTGAGCAAGTGTACACACATTGAAATATGCTTTAACAATACACCACACTCTTGTCCCACCCTCAACAGCAGACTGTTGCATGTTGCTCAATCTTATGGTTTAGATGTGGTGTCACCCAAACACGTGTGAGATAACGCAAGAAGGTTTGGAGGAGAAATGATTTGGTTACAGCATTAACCTAATCAGTGAATCAATCCCTGATGGTATTAACTGAGTGGTAACTGGAGGCAGGTGGGGTGTGGCTGGAGGAAGTGGTTCATTGGGGGGGTGTGGCTGTCTTTCTCACACCATTGAGGTCCGTGAAGAAGAGCCCATCAGTAGGTACAGATTACATCTGTAGACCCTATGTGTTCCATGCTCTCTTGGAAACCTGCATGCACTTTGTAGTAATTCATTATTGTCATGGTTTGGATATGTGGTGTCCCCCAAAAGCTCACATGTGAGACAATGCAAGAAGTTTCAGAAGTGAAATGATTGGACTGTTAGAGTCTTAACCCAATCAGTGAATTATTTCCTGGTAGGATTAACTGAATGGTAACTAGAGGCAGGTGGGGTATGACTGGAGTAAGTGGTTAATTGGGGACGTGGCTATGGGGCATATGTATTTTATCTCGAGCCGGAGTCTCTCTGTTTCATGATCACCACGATGTAAACTGCTTTCCTCGACCACCCTCTCCAGCCTCACCTTGCGCCCTGAGAAATGGAGCTGGCCTTCTCTGGACTAAGACATCTGAAACTGTGAGCCCTCAAATAAACTCTTCCTCCCCTACAGTTGTGCTGGTCAGATCCTTTAGTCACAGGAATGAAAAAGCTGACTAAAACAATTATTTTAGCTGAATTCTTTTTACCAGTGTCCAGGTGTACCTGGACAGAAACAAGTAGCCAAGGGTTCTGAATCTCCTTGGAAACCTATCTATCATTAAATTGTTGGTTGGTTGTTTACCCTGGGACCTCAGTTCTCTGTTGGATTCCAGAAGAGTTGTGATTTTGCATTTTGTTCATTGCTGTAACACACCAATAACAAAACTTCTGCTACCTTCCTTTTCATTTCATTATTAGGATAAAACAGTTACTAAATGTATACAGAAAATGTTTATCAAACATTTCTGTTTGGATCATATTTTAACATATACTCATTGATCAAATTTATATACACTAAACAGCAGAGACAAACTTAGGAAACAAAGGTGAAAGTGTTAGAAAGAAATGATCCCTGACTTCATCAGAACTATAATAACACCAAAATTTTTATTTATTCCTTCCTTTAATCCACAAATGTTGTGAGATTTGGGGACTTTCCCTTATTCAGTAACTACCATATGGCAAAGATAAACAGCTCATGGTATATATTAGATATTGTCAGGCTGGGCTCAGACCCAGGAAATAGATTTAGGATCCTGGAAGGTGGAAGGAGATGCAAGACATAGTTGGGATAGTAGAAATGTTTTATTTGGAGGTGGCAATAGCCCCTAACCAGTCCCCAGCTTCAACTTAGCCCCCAGCCATTTTTCCCCCTGAGCCATTTCCATAGGCCTTTTTTACATACAGGCCAGACAAAAAAGGTCCATTTCAAACAGTTTACAACAGTGGGCACATGTTCACAAGAAAATGTTTATGACCTTGAGTACACATGCTGAATCAGAGTGTTTATGACCCTGACCACACATTAAATCATAGCTTACCAGAAGCCTCAGTGATGGAGCCTACTGGTGCCATTTTGGGTCTGCCCTACAAATATGCAGATATTTATTGAGCTTCACTGGATTATTTAATGAAGTGACCTAAGGGAAGCCATTTACATGGAAAAATAAAATTGTATTTAGGGGGGAAAAAAAGGCAGACAATTACTATCATGAAATAGATTGAGAATATAGTATTATTGTAGAAAGCTGATATGGATATTTATTAGTTTAAAATATTCTGTAATGGAAAGATGACATTTTGTTTTTTTTAATGGATGAAAGTAAAAACTGTGCATATTTTGGATCTATTCCTAAAGGAATTAAGAACCTTGATTCTATAAACATCTTAGGAAAAAATGTAGAAATTATTGTTTAGAATTAGAATAGACTTATGGGAAGTCAGGTTGTTCCTCATGGCACCTCACATTAGGCCTAATGTCCTCATTAAATACATGTAGTTATTTGCATCTAAACCTTTCTTTTATCTTCTTTGACATCTCTATTTATAAACTGTTAAAATCTGGGTGAAATAGATAATTCCCCAAAGTAATACCAGGATATGCAATGCTACCTTTCATAAAGTCTTTTTGTTTTTGTAGATTGGTAAATAGAATATATTGAAATATAAAAATGCTGTTCCTGATGTAGAGAGCTCATGAATTTTAAATATTTTTGATATGCCACTCATTTAATAGTTTAAACAAATACAGCACTTCCCAAAAAATGCACTTTAAGTTCTGGAAGAGGAAAAGAGCTATGGTCTCCTCTACATTTACATATAATGTTTGCATATTGAACAGCACACTTTGAGAGCCACCAGCTGACCGTAGGCTTTAAAGTCTCTCTTAAACGTGTATATATTTATCACACAAAAGGACTTCTTCTGCACATGTGGTAACATTTGAATAGAAAACAGTCTTTAATGAAAGTACATAAATAATCCAGTGTTCTACAGCATTGAATGGAGTCAAATGCTATGACTCTCAAGCAAGAAGATCTGAATATGGTCCCAAATAGTCTGGATTTTTGGTCAGTGCACTGGATGTCCTGATCATTAAAAATGAAAATTGTCAGAGATTTGGGGACAGTTATATATTTTAAATGGGACATCTTTAAGATATAGTTGATAATATCATTAAAACACAGTTAATATCTTGAAATATATAGACACTTTAATAGCATTTAAAAGATTTTTTTTTTCTCCAAAGACATCACAATTAATAGGGAAACCCTGAAAAAATTTTCTGCTAGAGTTATGACCAAAAAAAAAAAAAAAAAGATGCTTTGTTTCTATTATGCAGTATAATGAGATAAACAGAAGTTTGAATAAATAGAAGTTGGAAATTTTGAATACTAGTGGTGACTAGGAATATTCATGTTTAACAACCCACAAACCACAAAAATATTCTTATTGATTCATATACTAGTTGATTGTAAAAATAGTGTACACAATTCAATAGTATTTATATATGCAACTTACTTGAATTAGACAATAGCATAGAAGAAAATATTTCAATTTTAGAAGTAGCAAACACAACATTAAAATATCAGTTAATTTTGTTTTATTATAACAGAGTGTCTGACCCAGTAACTTATAAAGAACAGAAATGTATTTTCTCCTGATTCTAGAAGCTAGGAAGTCCAAGGTCATGGTACCAGTGTTTGGTGTCTGTTAAGGGTATTCTTTCTGCATTTTCACATGTATAAGGAGGGAGGGCAACAGAGCAAGTTTGTCAAAAGCCAAGTGAAGCCTCTTCAATAATAGTCTTCATCCCATTTATCAGAAGGGACCCTCTCGGCCTAGTCAACTTTCAAAGTGTCTACCTCTCAATATCATTACATTGGAGTATCTAAATTTTGGAGAGAACACATTTGAACCATAGCATCCCTCAAAAAAATTCAAGAAATATATTAATAAAAATTTCAAATTTTCTTCATATTGAAAGTTATTGAGGAAAACTTGAACAGATATGAAAATAAAATTCCTAAGAAAAATCAAGAAATAGCTAGAAATACTCTCAAGCTAGAAAGTACTGAGAAGGACTAATACTGTGGCGTCTCTCAACCAGGAATTGAGCTGGGTTCTTCCCTGTTAATTCGGGGCAGTTTGAATCTGAGTTCTTCTTCATTTATGCAAATGAGTTTGAGCCTGAGCTCCTTCCAGTTAAATGCCTGAAGTTTGAACTTGGCTCCTCCTTGCTGATAAAATGCCACCTTTATGCGACTATAGAGGAATTAACTTTGTCTGTATATGCTCTTGTAGTTTCCTATCTATGTGTATTTCTGCTGCATGGCCACCAGGTGTGAATACATTTAATTATCAAAAATGAAACCAGTTCTATGGCCCTGTGGAATCTAGCCAGAAGCTAGCTAAACCAGCAAAACAGGTTTTTTCAGCTAAAGATTAGCTTTTGCAAATAACCCCTCTCTGCAGGGCGCAGTATTACCCATTGTTTAAACTTCTCTCCATTGAAAAGCTAAATGGTCTTTTTGTGTGTCTGTAAAGGACTCTTCTTTATCCTTTAGGATATTGACAACCATATCTCTTTTCTTCCTGAGCCCCCAAAATAAAAAGTTATTATAGGGACACAGTAGAAGCCAGAAAGTCTAGGCCCAGTTGAAGTTTAAAGAAGATACTAGAACAATAAAACTTTATGAGCAGGCATGCATAGAGTTGAGGAATTTTTTAACATTAGTTTAGATACAAGCTTTAAGGTTTTTAGAATGTTTTCTTCTGCCTATAGATAAGATTAATCAGTAGTATGTACTTAGGATAAATATTTGGTTTTCCCCTGATTATACAACCCTGGAGTTTCCTGAAATTCTTTAATGTAACCTCCAATAGTTGGAATGTGAATTGCTGTGTTTGCTGGGATATATAATAACCATTGCTGAGAAAAGTAAAAAAAGAAGAAGGATTTTTGCAACCTGACTCGTGTGCATCCTTTCCATTGTGCCAACTTTTTCTGTCAGCATTGATCGGATACACCCTGTCATCTCTGTGGAAGCTGGCCTTCTGCATAATACTATCTGGTAATGAAACCCAATATTTCAAATTTGCAGTATTGAAAACTTTGCAGTAGTGATGCATGAATTGGCAGCTCAGACAATGGAGCAAAATGTTAAATGCATATATATACACAAATTCAGATGTAAATTTGGTGCATGCTGGAGGGATAATCTGGTTACTCTTACTGTATTGCAAAAAGTAACAACTTAAAAATTATAATTATCATCACTAACAATTTCTGTGGGATAGGAATTTGGGAGCATCTTATCTGTGTAGTTCTGCCTCTGGATAGTCTCAAAGGGGTCTTCGTGCATGTGCTGGTACCTGGACAGCTTTGTTAATGGACAAGTCAGAACTTCACATGATCGTCTATCTCTTCAGTTGGTTCTCTGACCATTGCAGTGTCAGAGTAGTCAGACTTCTTACTTGGTTGTTCAAAGCTCCAAATGCACATTTCCAGAGATAGGAAGCCAGGAGGAAGCCGTGATGCCTTTCATTTCCTAAGTCACAGGGCAGCACAACCCCCTTATTCTATTGGTTGAGACAGTTAACAATGGTCTGCCTTGGTCTAGGGGAGAGAACATAGACCCTTATTCTCAATAAAATATTATCCACATCTCCTCTTAAGAAAATTGTGCAGCTAATTCTGGAAAATGCAATCTTTTACAGAGGTTATTTCAAATCAAATAGAAAAAGAGAAATTATGCAATAAATGGTTTGGAGAGCTTATTGGGAAATATAGATCCACATTTAACAATGATATGCCAGGAAATTCACAGAATATGGACTGTATAAATGTAAAATCATATAGTTATATATTACTATAGGAAAATGATGGGAGCTCCTTTTCAATGCCAATTACTATTCAAATGCTATTTAAAAACCCCCATGAATCTGATAACAAAAATAAAAAGTTTTTCATAGTTTTTAAGTACAATGAAAGATAAATGAAAATAATGGCAAAGTTATGAAAAATGTTTGCAACTCCTGTCATGAACAGAGGTCTAATGTTTCTGATCCTCTCAAATCATAAAATAAAAACTAATAACGCAATGGAAGAAAATGGGAGAAGAAATTTAAAAAGTATCAGTGAAAATATTGCTTATACATATGGAAAGCTACTTAATTTCATATATAATGAGAAAGAACATTAAAACTGTACTGAGAATACCCAGTTGACCTGTAAGACTGATTTCATTTGGAAATTTATTGGCATGTAGTGGTGGTAAGTTCCATGGAGAAAAAGGAATTTGTTGCTTTTGCACATATAATTCCTAGGAAGAGTTTTTGGCCAATTTATTTCAAAATTGCAATTGACTCCACTTTTTCCTCAGGGAATATATTTGTGGTAGGTAAGAAGATTTCCAATGGCTCATGTCTTTCTATAATCTAGGATCCTTGGGTGCAGATAGAATATATAATTTCCTTTTTTTTTTTTTTTGTTACAGAGGATTGAACTCTGGGTCACTCAACCACTGAGCCACATCCCCAGCCCTTTTTATATTTTATTGAGACAGAGTCTCATTAATTTGCTCAGGGCCTTGCTAAATTGCTGAGGTTGCCTTTGAATTCACAATCCTCCTGCCTTGGTCTCAGGAGCCTCTGGGATTACAGATGTGTGCCACCACGCCCAGCTATAATTTGCTCTTTAACTAATAAAAATATGGTAAAAATTATGGGATATTCCTTCTGTGATTATATTCAGTTGGAATTCAGTGGTAAAGGAATATGCAGATGTAATTAAGGCTTGGAATCAGTCAATTTTAAATTAACCTAGGGTGAAATTGTCCTGGGTGGAACTGACCTAATCAAGCAAACTCTTTAAAAAAGGATTTAGAGGAAGTAAGACAAAGAAGGGGTCAGAGACTCTCCTTTACTATGCTAAAATAAGCAACACAACATGAATTTTACTACTATAAGTTTCTGAATTCTGCTAACAACGTGAGCAAGCTTATAAAAGGACTTCAGCCTCTAGATGCAAAATAGCTAGATGGATTAAGACTTTGTGTGAACCTGAATAGAGGGCCAGACTCCACCATTCTGGATTCCTGATACACAGAAACTATGAGATAATAAATAAATGTTTTTTTTTTTTTTTTAAGCTTCTAAATTCTTGGCCATTTTTATATGGCAATTGAACACTAATAAAACGTTTCTTGCTTAAGTGTACATACATGCAAATTAATGTAGATTAAGGCTTTTTGTTGTTGCATTGCTTATAATAGTGATATTTAAACCAAGCTAGAAGTTCATTTATAAGATGCTGTGTAAACAAATAATGGCCAATCTATTCCATGGAATAATGTAAAATTTAAAATAGAATGAAGAAATCCCTTATTTATTGAAATGCAAATATCTCCAAAATATATTAAGTAAAACAAAACAACAACAACAAAAAAAGGAAGACAAAGAATAGCATGCAGAGTATAAAAGGGGATAAAAAGAATATAGATTTGCATTTGCTCACATATGAAATAAAAAACTAATTTTAATCATGTAGTATGGCAGTTGGAACATGGGATCTGATTTGAAAGAGCATGTAGGAGGTAACATTTTTACTATCAATGTACTATTTTTTAGTTCCTTTAATGTGGCATTTGATATAACTATTATCAACATTATTTGACAACACTGCTGGTAACATTGGTGAATTCCCAGTGTCTACACTTGAGGGATCTCATAGCTTCCCAGCTATTTAGCATCTCTAAATACTAGTTTCCTGACATGGCTCTTATTGCCAGAGTGATTCTGACTGTAGTTTTAGAAACAAAACCATGCCAATATAATATATGAATGATTTCATTGTTTGCTAAGTGAGAAGATTTGGGCCTTTAAAACACTGAAACTTTGGAGACATTTCAAAAGTGCTTTGCATTTTAAAAGCACTTCTGTGGCTTCGGTTTATGACAAAGGCATTGCCAGAATAATGATATCTGCAAATCAAGTACAAAGAATGTGAGCCAATAAAATCGCTTTGGCTTATTCAGCCTTCTCTGGAAACTGTTTCCATGCTGGGAAGCTGTGGGGAATATGTCTGATGCTAATGTTGTATGGATCATGTCTATTACCATAAAAGAGCTAGTTCTGCACTCCCCCACCTCCCCAAAATTAAAATAAAATAAAAAGAAGCAAAGGATCCAGGGGTATTTTTATTCTCCATAATTCATTCTAACTTCCTACTGTTTAAGCTGCCACTTGGGAGTCATTATGCACTGTGGGGACTATGTTTCTATAGCAGACCACTGGGGAATTCTGCGGTGTGCAAAAGCTGTGATTTCAAAACACCTCTGGAGAAAGGAGGGAGGGAATGAGGGAATAGAGCTTGAAAAGTATTTCCTTTTTCTCAAGGTAGTATACACACTACGGGAATTAGATCCAACGAAATTATCATGACAAAAAGAACTTCATAAATACAAAGGAGTCTTCCTAGAGTGTGAAACAGGAACTTGGAAATTTATCATTTCTATGTAAGGTATTGTTATAATAAAAACAAATCCCCATGGTTCTTTGAACAAAAACATTAGCATGATTTTTTTTCATGAATCTGTGGGTAATTCTCAAGAGTGATATGCTTTATTTGTTTAATTCTCTGATCAGAGGAAGTAGCCAATGAGGATGATTCTTCATAAAAATATATGTCTGATGCTAGTGACTTTTGTTTTCTCTTACTTTGTTGATTAGTCTACCTAGAGGCTTGTCAATTGTATTAATCTCTTCAAAGAGATTTTTGTTTCATTGATTTTATCTTTTATTTCCTATTTTCAATTTTATTTATTTGTGCTCAAGTTTTTATTATTTTTTCTTCTGGTTTTATTCATATATTACTTTTTTCCCCTAGATCCCTAAAGTGGAGGCTTAGAGTATTGATTGTGTCTTTATTTTTTCCCTATTATACATTTAATTCTATAAAATTATAAATATTGCTTCACTATATCCTGTACATTTGTATGAGTTTTGTATTTTTTTTTTTATTCAGTTAAAATATTTTTAAAAATGTGTTCTTTCTTAATCCATGTGTTATGTTAATTATCTTGTTTGTTCACCAAATGTTTGGTCTTTTCCATCTGTCTTTCTGTTACTGATTTCTAGTTCAATTTCATTATAGTCTGAACATATTTTATGTGATTTAAATCTTTAAGAAATAGTTAAGGTGTGTTTTATGAACTCAACTATGGTCTATTTTGGTGAACTTTTATCTGAGTTTGATAAGAATATGTTTCCAAATTTTGTTGAATGAGAACTCTTCATATATCAATTAGATCAAAGTAATTTATAGCTTTGCTCACTTCTAAGATATCTCTCTACTCAGTTTCGGCTTGTTTGATCAATTCTTGATTCTAAGTATTCACTTTGGGATTAGTCTTTTGCAGTTTGAATATGATAATGTGTAGATTATATTGTGTTTATCCTTATGTGTGTTTTCTAAATTTCATCAATAAATAGTTTTATGTCTGGTATGGTTTAGATATGAGATGGTCCCAAAGGCTTATGTGTGAGACAATGAAGAAAGTTTAGAGTTGAGGTGATTGGATTAAGAGAGTCTTAACCTAATCTGTGCATTAATCCACTTGAATGGATAAACTGGGTGGTAACTGTAGGCAGTGTGTGGCTGAAGGAGGTAGGTCACAGGGCTGTGCCTGTAGGAGATATATTTTGCTCTTGGTAAGTGGATCTCCTTTCTCTCTTGGTTTCCTTATTGCCATTTCCTCAGCTGATATCTTCTGCCAAACCCTTCTGTCTTGATGTTCAGGCCCAGAGCAATGGACCTGTCAGACTAGGGACTGAATCCTTTGAAGCTGTGAGTGCCAAACAAACATTTTCTCCTCAAAAGTTATTCTTGACAAATCTTTTAGTCACAGTGGTGAAAAATCCAATGAAAATAGTATCTGTTGTTACTTTTAGAAAATTCTTGTTAGGTAGTATTTAGTAAGGAACAGTGCAATGCAAACCAATAACATGGGGGTTTCTTTAACTTGCCTTTAAGGAATAATCAAGTAACTTGTAGGTGTATTAATCATGAGACTAAACAGGTAGAAACAAAGGGGTCCAATTAAGAAATACACCAAGAAGGAAAGATTCATGGGCTAAGTCGTTACAGTGTCTACTGGGATCATTATAAAGTTAGGATTTATGGCCATAGGTTTCTAATTGTATTTCAGAAGGGAAAATGTATTAACAGCATAGGTGCACTAAGATAATGTACCTGCCTGATGTTGTTGCAGCTACAACACCGCGGGAAGAAATTTGGAGGCAGGAATCTTTTATTCTTTCTCTTTGGCTTCTAAACTAAACTCTTTTCCTTATATATTATTCTTTTTCTCTTTGGCTTTCTCTTTTTCTTTCTCTAGATTCTCTGGCTTTTTCTAGCTTCAGCAACCTCTCGAACTCTTAACCGCTCTGACTCTTTTTTCTTCTGACGTGTAACCGCTCTGACTCTTTTCTTCTTCTGACTGCATTCTTCTTCTGACTACGTTCTTCTTCTTCTGACTGCTTTTGTTCTTCTTCTGACTACATTCATTCTTCTTCATCTGACTGCTTTTCTGAACCTCGTCTAACCGCTTTCACCCGGTTATATTTTACTTTTAGCTTTACAGGTGCGTCACGTGCATACTTTGAAATAATGTATGAATATCAGGTGGAACTTATGGCTCCCAGCTAACCGCAATAGCCATTGCTATGATTAGGGCTCCTTCATTTCCCCCCAGCTTTTGTTTTATTAGAGGCTTTACATTCAAACTGCTTCAATTATCTTTCTTCTATTTTATTTTAAATTTACATTCTTTCTATTTTAAATCTTTATTTTAAAAGAGGGGATGTTCGAGCCCTTCAGGATCAACTGTGTGTTGACTTACAGCCGTCCAATTTTGAGGAGATGCTGCGGCTTTAAGGCAGCAAGCCTACTGCTGACGAGCCAAGTTTCCATAGCGTAAACAAATCAGCTGCCCTAAGTTTCATCAAGTAACGCACTCAGTTCTGAATTAATGTTCAGTAAGCACAACTGAATGGGCAGCTTTGACTTTATTTTATTTTCTATTTTTTCTCTTTTAGTTTTCTTTCTCTTTCTATTTTCTTGTATTTGCATGGCTTTGCACCGTGCTTTATTTTCTTTTTATTTTCTTGTCTCTACAGGCTTTTCACTGTGCTTTAATTCTATTTTCTCTTCATGGTTTTTCGCCAAGCTGCAGTTTGATGGCTTTTGCAGCTTTTACTTTTATTTTCATTTTCTTTATTTCTCTGCATGGCTTTTTGCCGTGCTTTAATTTTATTTTCTTGTATTTGCATGGCTTTTCACTGTGCTTTAATTCTATTTTTTCTCTTTAAGCTTTCTTTCTATTTTCTTGTCTCTGTAGGCTTTTCGCCGTGCTTTTAATTCTATTTTCCCTTCATGGCTTTTCGCCAAGCTGCAGTTTGATGGCTTTTGCAGCTTTTACTTTTATTTGCATGGCTTTTCGCCATACTTTATTTTCTTTCTATTTTCCTGTCTCTGCAGGCTTTTCGCTGTGCTTTCTTGTATTTGCATGGCTTTTCGCCGTCCTTTAATTCTAATTTTTTTTTGCATGGCTTTTCACCGTGCTTTATTTTTCTCTTCATGGCTTTTCGCCAAGCTGCAGTTTGATGGCTTTTGTAGCTTTTACTTTTTGACTTTCTTATTCTATTTTTTGCATGGCTTTTTGCCGTGCTTTAATTCTTGTTAGCTTTCTTTCTATTTTCTCTTTTTCTATTTCTTGTACTACTCTTTTTGCTGGTGGCTTTGAATTTACATTCTTGCTGGTCTTAACTGAGTCGGAGGCTATGCTTTCTTGTTTTTCTCTCTTATTTTTTACCTGCCAACCGAATTCCCCATACGGGCCACTATTTGTAGCTGCCTGATGTTGTTGCAGCTACAACACCACGGGAAGAAATTCGGAGGCAGGAATCTTTTATTCTATCTTTCTCTTTGGCTTCTAAACTAAACTCTTTTCCTTATGTATTCTTCCTTTTCTCTTTGGCTTTCTCTAGATTCTCTGGCTTTTTCTATCTTCACCAACCTCTCGAACTCTTAACCGCTCTGACTCTTTTCTTCTTCTGAGTACATTCTTCTTCTGACTGCTTTTGTTCTTCTTCTGACTACGTTATTCTTCTTCTGACTGCTTTTCTGAACCTCATCTAACCGCTTTCACCCGGTTATATACTTTTAGCTTTACAGGTGCGTCACTTGCATACTTTGAATAATGTATGAATATCAGGTGGAACTTATGGCTCCCAGCTAACCGCAATAGCCATCTCTCTGATTAGGGCTCCTTCAAGATAAAGTTTGCCCAGTCATTGACTCCAACACCTGTGTTAACATAGAATTGACTTGTACTTAAACTCACCCTCTAAATGGGATGCTTATCGTGATAGTTCTGGAAAGGACCAGCTAGGGCCAAAACCTCCCTGACCCAATGTGAAGGAAGACTTAAACATGGGAAAGTGGATCCCAGTTCTAATAGCAAGCATAAAACAGTAATAAATTTGGAAGTAGCATTTAGTTTCCTTTGTTATTTTTCTGCTCAAAGACTACCCACTCCCTTTCTCTTTTGAGTGCTCTTTGTTTGAGCCTTACTTTCACTTATAATAAAATTCTCTTGTTTGGCTTTTATAATCTGACTCTAAACTTTCCTTTGATGGAACACAAGAACTGAGACTTACAGCTTCAACTCCCCATTTGCCTGTGACAAGGCATTATCACTTCTAATATTTCTTATGCTCCCTTCTCTTTTCTCTTTCTGGCATTCCAATTACACTTATGTTACCTTTTGAAAATATACCATATTTCGTAGGTATTATGGTTTTTTTTTTAACCCATTCCTTTTTTTTTTTCCCTTCACATTTCAGTTTGAAAAATGTCTGGTGACGTATTTTCAAGGCCACTTATTATTCTTTTACTATGTCCACTCTATTGATGAGCCCATCCAAGGTGTTCTTTATTTCTATTGCAGTATTTTTTATGTCCAACATTTTCTTTTGATTCTTTCTTAGCTTCCAATTTTCTGATTGTATTATCAGTCTGTTCTTGATTATTTTACTTTTTCATTTTAGATCCTTGAAGTATGAATAGTAGTTATTTTAAATTTTTTGTCTGATAATTTCAAAACCTTTGTCATATCACTCAGTTCCTAATGTTTTTTGTATCCTGATCATAATTTTCTTAACTTTTAGCATGCTTTGTAATTTTTTGTTGAGAGTCAGATGTGATATATCAAGTAAAAAGATCTGGGGTAAATGAGTCCAAATTGGAAGCTTTATGATCATCTGGTTAGAAGATGGTCTGTGATATTTTTCCTATAGGTATATGTGCCATTGACATCTAATTCTTCTAATGTTTTTGGTTTAGTCTTCCTCTTGTCTTTGGGTTTTTCTAAAGAGCTTCTTCTTAAAGAGAATCTGCAACTTATAGTTCTTTTATCTATTATCCATTGCCTTTATACTTGATCCCTATTGGAGTGTTGATTAGGTACGTGGCAGAAAAACTTTCTATGATCTTATAACTATAACTCAGTGTTTAATGAGCCTATGATCTCAAGCTGTGACCTTCACAAATGGTCTTTAACTTTCCACAATTTTAGTTGTGACAGAAAAGTTACTTGGATTTGGTTGTGGGTAAATGCCTCTGGGCAGTACAAGACCATCTCTAGCATGATATAAGACTTGGGTAAAGTCTTTCCCCTTGAAGAGAAGGCCTTGAGAACAGAAAATATTCTTTGTTTTTTATTGTTACTTTGGCTCTTCCCCATGACAAACAAGTAAGTTTCCTACAGGTAAAGCCCATGAAAGTATGGAAGTTCACCTGAGACTATGTGCCTCCAGAAGTGTGTCTATTCTGTCCTTGGCCTCCAGAATTTTTATCAAATTTATCATTTAGGAGTTTTTCCAGTTTAATATTCTAGTGGTTTATGGGTCATGTTGAGACTTTGCACACTGAAACAAAGCTAGCTTAATCTCAGCTATGGTTCTGTATTTGTTCTTTAAGATTATGGGTGGCAATTTTCCATATAATTTCCATTCTCTGATTAGTCTAAGTTGTTAGTTTTTCTTTTTCTTTTTTTTTTTTTTTTTTTTTGTACTGGGATTTGAGCTCAGGGGCACTCGACCACTGAGCTACATCCCCAGCTCTATTTTGTATTTTATTCAGGACAGGGTCTCACTGAATTGCTAAGCACCTTGCTTTTACTGAGGCTGGCTTTGAACTCCTGCCTCAGCCCCTGGAGCTACTGGGATTACAGGTGTGCACCACCATGCCTGGCTCATTAGTTTTTCAGTTTGTTCAACATATTTTTTCTTTGTGGTAAAGATGGGTGTGATGCCTTTTAAACTCTTTATATGTTGTAGATAAAACTGGAAGAAGCATTATTTCTAAAACTGAAAAAATAAATGCCTTCTTTAAGTTCGTATCTCCCTCTAACAAGCATCTTTATATTTTTATGTTTCAATATCTGTAGGGAAGTTAGAGGAGGGGCTGAGGTCTTTATCTCTCCCTAGACCCGGATGGACCTTCTCTGTCCAGCAGAGAAGGCTGAGAAAGCATATGTCAGCGATAAGGTGAGAATGGGAATGGTAAAAGGTCGCTGGTAGCCCCTCCCCTGTCTTCAGAAGACTTTAGCGCTGGAACTCATTTATTGAAGAAGGTGGACAGTGTTTATAGAGGACATGGGCCAATCAGTAGAAGGAATACAGGGACACATAATGAGCATGGGCAAATCGTATTGGCGGAGCCCCCTACCCTATCCTTAGGGTAGTTTCAGTTCCCACGATACCTCAGAGGAACGCCTCCTGCTTAGGTCAGGTCCATAACAGGGCATGGAAAGCAGCCAAAGAATTAGAGTTCTCTACTCTTTCTGAAGTCCCCAACAAATATCCTTTTTCCTAATACAACTTTACAAAGATGATTCATACCTTCATATTTTTGCAGATGAAGCCCAAGCCATCCTTAGAAAAGCAACACCACCCTGTGGGCCCGTGAGGACACATGCTAAGAGGAAGCTCAAAAACAGACTTGCTACACTTTGAAAACCTGCACGCCTGCATTTGGACATGTCCCAGAGTTGAGAGACTTCAGAAAGTGGAGGCAAAGTACAACAGATATGCCTCACAGCTTAAAATAAATTAACCCATGTTTGCAATGACTATGCTTTCTGAACAAAGCATTTGAGCATATGGTGAAACGATTAGCAGTGTGCTTCTGCAGCATCCAGAAGCTCACGTTTCTATATCAGTGTGTGATCACTCTGGTAGTAACAGAAGAATAGGATGCGTGGTTGAAGCAATGACAAACAAGCTACGTTAAACCATTTAAATTAAAAATGAGGGCAAAGAAAAATGCATACGCAGGCTCCATGCAGGATAATAATCACTAATTTTTTTTATGTGACATGCAGAAGGATGCTTTATTTATTTATTTATTTATTTATTATTAGATTCCTTCTATGTGGGCTTAATAAAATACTAAAGGATTATGTTTTCAACAGGAAAATAAGATTTTTATCTTATGCTATATGCACATAAACTTGCAAATGAGGTGAAATTCTCCTGTATGTAGAAATTAAATATTAAAGATTAAATAGAATGTCATCCTGAAGTATTTGCTTGCATGACAGCCTGATTTTAACAGTTGCTATTGTAAACTTATTATCACATCCTTCATATGTCCTGGAGTACCTCAATGCAGATACCAGGAACAAGAACAGAGTTCTAGGAAAACAATACATAAGATAATAATTAGAATTAAATTATTCATTATGTTTGATCTGTTAATTCTGCTTTAAAATTTATTCTTTGATGCTAACATAAAATAAAAATCAATATTTATATGAAAATGTTTGTTGCCTACAAAGGAAATAAACAAAAAGGGTATAAATGAAAAGAATCCTAATAAAGGTAGATAGAGCTATGAAATACTATAATGATTACATATAATTTGATGCAGATGTTAAACAATGTGTGGAAAGAATAGTACAAGGAAATCATCATTATCACATAAAAAGTGAAAATGTGTTTATGGCAATCTAGAACATTATGCTTAGAAATTATAATACTTAAAGACCATTATTTCTGGAATCATTGTCATCTTTTATTCTCTTGTCTATATTTTGTCTCATGAAATATGCAGAACCTTCAGAAAAGTATCATTATGGTATATTTTCTCAAAAATTTTATAAGCTCTAGATATTTCCTATTATTTTCTAAACTAACAATTATATCATTAGTTAACCGAAATTCCTTTTTATTAAAATGTAAAACTAAACAGTTGTTTGACGGTCATTCAGAGGAAAAGCCACAATCTGGGAATCAGTTGCAGGAATCACACCCCGCAGAACTGCACTGTGAGCGGCATCATGAAACAAAGGCTCTTAGCTGGATGATACTGGAGTTGACACTGTGGAAAGAAACCACCTGCCTCTCTAAACCTGGAAGCTCATGGTGTGGATTCTGTCCCCTGCTGTGTTTTATGGGGAAGAAGCCAGCATATGTGCAGCATGGCCCTTTCTCTGTGTCAGTTTGGTGAACTTCATGAAAGTGACACTATGAGGAAGAAATGGTAGATCAGGAGAGCTGTATGTGAAATGGTACAGTCAGACCTCAATGAAGTACAAATGCAGCTATTCCAAGAGAAAAAGCAAGCAGCTCAGTCTCAGGGGGAGAGGAGTCAGTGGTGGCAAGGGTACAAACAAATAGAAGTGGTAAGACTCTCCCTTTTCTCTACCAGAAGAGAAAAAGGAAGTTGTCCTCATGAGGGGACTGTGCTGCACCTGTTTTATCTCCCAGATTACATTTGCAGTGACCAGCACAATAGTCACTGACTCATGTTCAGTGCTCATTCCCCCTTTCCCCAGGGAATTCTACACCTTGTGGACAGATTTCCTAGTTGAAATCTACCCTCTCCTCAGGGAAGCCATTTATATTTTCCACATGTTCATATATATTTAATAGTGATGTATAATGGTATGCAATATTCCATCAGGTTGATGCAACATACTTTATATTTTTATTCTATATTTCATCTTTAGAAATGGGAACTGCTACAAACATCATACACTGTTATCTTTCTGTTTCCATTTGTTAAGCTCTTTGAAGTGGAGATTCAAAAATATCTCTTGATTTCCATTTGTAAATCAATCTCCAAAATGCTTCTAACAACCCATAAAGATATAAGCATAATGAGTCCTCCTATTTTATCTCAACCATATTCACTTAGAGTTTTTGTCTATATTTTTGGTTAATTTTATACATGTCAAGTGATGCCTCAATGTTACTTTAATTTGTATTTAGTAGTTTGCATTTTCTTTTATTTCCCACTTGAGTTGCTATTTTATATCCCTTTAACATTTAACTGTTGGGATTTTATGATTTATTCTATATTTGAATAGATTCTTTACATGTTTAATTATAAACTTTTTTATTTGGTCCAATGTTAATTTTATATATTATTTTCTTTTTCAGTTCATATAAAAGACATTTCTATTTTATTGTTGAATATCTACATCATATTAGACTTCAGTTTAACCATAAGTCTTTCCATTTGCTTTATGAGTTCTCCCCCTACCTGATGACTACAAAACAATTATCTTCATTCCTTTACCATCCCCCTTTTACTAAATCTGCCTGTAGACCCTTTATTTATAATTATTGCAAATGTTTATTTAGCTTTTACTAGGAACCAGAAGCATCTTGTAGACACTGAGAATCAATCGTGTATGAACAAACTTGTTTCCCTCATGAGGTAACAAGAACATAAGGCAGCTGATAAGTTAAATCAAGTAAGTGTTGCTATGAGAGGTAGGGACCACTAATGGACAAAGAATATGCTAAATGGGTAGTTTTCAGCATTCATATTCTAGAATATTGAAAAGTTGTGGAGAATAAAGCCTTAGTAACACCAGATTCCTAGAAATGTCATTATTACGGTAACTCTTATGAATAAGGCCATTCTATGCAAATATTTTATTTTATATTGTTATCAAAACTATGCTGGAGCCACACTCCTCCAAACATGCATGCTGCCTCAGTCTATTAATGTGCACTGCACACCATCATTAATTTTCATGAATAAGAGACTGATCATAAGCTCACATATTTTATGAGTTTATTAATATTTCAGAGAGAAATCACTTCAGCAAAGTGATGCCTGGGCTCTTTCACCGTCTTATCTGTTTTACTCCCCTAATATCTTCTTCCCTCCTATATGCTCCAGGGAAATGATTCTGACAGTTTTATTTTTTATATCTCACAAAATATTTCTGTTGAGGTCTTGGAGGTTGAATATGGCATTTCATATAAAAACTTCAACATATAGAAAAGTTGAAAGTGTAGTACAATGAACAGCCATGTAACCTTGTCAGTATTTTTCTATGCATGTATATGTTTATATGTATATACGTATGATCTGTCTATGCACCTTTATCATCTTATCAACAATCTACCTAATATCTATGATCTTCCAACTATCCATTTATATATGATACATTGATCTGCCTATCAATCATCTTATACTTGTGTACTTATCTGTCCGTCTATCATCTATCAATTTGTCCTGTCAATTATCCATCATTATCCATCTATCAATCACCTATGCATCCATCATCTATCAACTATACATTCATCATATAGGTATCTTTATGATTTTTTCAAACCATTTGAAATTGTAGATATCATGATACTTTACCCTTAACACTTCAAGCATATATATATATGTATATATATATATATATATATATCATATATATATATATATATATATGAATACATTGCCTTGTAACATCCAAAGTACTCACCAGGTAGCAAGTCGGCATTGTTTAAGAAATATCACACTGTTCATTTTAATTTTTTAATTATTGCTCTCTATTTTGAGTTTTCCCATAATTTTGTCAGACTGCTTTTAAGATTTTCTATTTACCATTGGTTTACAACAATTTGATTATAATGTGATGCTGTGTTTATTCTTTGTATTTCTTCTGCTTAAGTTTCTTTGGCCTTATTGGCTCTGTGGATTTATATTTTTCATAAAATTGAAAGTGTTTTGATAATTACTTAAATATTCATCAATGCCTAGGAGATATAAGTGTCCCTTTATGTATATTTTATATGTACTGCTTATTGTTGACCACAGGGCACTGAGGGACACACTGAAAAATTGCTAAAGAGCATAAGGAAAAAAACAATAATCATGACTTTTTATAATTAAAAAAAAAGGATTAAATCTCCAAGGCTGAATGAACCTTAAATAAGAAAGGATTATAATACCATCTATTGCCTGTATTTTTGTCTATATATGCCAGGTATACAAAATAGCCAAATGAAATAATTGACCACATTTTGAAATATATAGTGCAATTGCACCAAAAAGTCCAATACCTAAATTGAGATGGTACGTAATATAGATCTCATTTATTTTATGTATATACAATTTTTAAAATAGGAATCATTTTGTATGCAGAGTAAAGGAATAAAAGCTCAACAATGAAAATCAATTAAAACAAACTAGGAAAAGAGATAAAAATGTTATGCTTGGATAGGAAGAAATAACAGAAAGTAGATATGTGTTTGCAAATTCTTAAGTCAGTGTCATTGTGCCTTGAAAACCTATTCTATAAAGCAACTGATTAGTTATAAGGCTTTTTAAAAGTTTATATCATAGTCTTAAAATTAACACCAAGCATATTAATAATTACAAACAGTGAGCTGTTACAAATATACATTGCTTAAACTGAGATATTGCTACATTCACCATGATTTTTATATTGATGCTACAAAAATAGATTGTGGCTGGTGTGTGTGTGTGTGCACACGTGCATGCATGCATGTGCATGTATGTATAAATTATTAAAAAACTATGAGATAGTTACAGATGTGTGAAGAAAGCAGCAGAATCCCTGACAACAGTCATGTCACAGAACTCTCAATGGCATCCTCAATGCCAGTGTCACATGCAACAGACTAAATCACTGTTACCAGGCCACTTGAACTGCATGCTATCCCCAAAACCCCTACAGGTTGTTGGACGGTAAGGTACCACATTAAATTAATTCAAAGACACATGCCTAAATTCTAGCTGCAAAAGTGTTGGAAAAATTATTTCACCCTTTTATCTTCTATATTGAAAGGAAATCTTTGCCTGAAAACAGAGAGTATTATTAAAACATTTTATGTGTAAAATGAGGACAATTTGTTATCTCAGCCATTTGAATATGAACTAAGCTAAGACAACATTTCCAGCATTCCTTGCCCCACATGATATTGACACTTGTGAATTGCTCCATGAAATATTTGCTCTAATTTATACTCTAATTGAGACTATGTTCATACCTACTTTTAACTTATGACTTGTTTCTTCTCCAATAACATAAGCAAATCAGAATGCTATACTTCTATGTGACCTGTATACTATATTAGGAATCACGTTTCTGTTGTTCTTGAGTCAATCTTCCCCTAGACTATGTTCTTATTGGTAAATGAAGATGCTAGATTTAGTGTTGTTCATATCATTTTGAACTCTAACTTTTTAAAAAATATTTTATGAAAATGTGACAATGATATTTCTGATACTAAAAACTACCCCATTTTACATGATCCCATGTTTTTGTGCAATTATATTTTCATAAATTATCAAAATTTTTAAAAATCAATGTTCTTGTATAAGACCAAATTTAATGTCTTAAACTGAATTAAGAACAATTTTAGATTAATATTAAATTCCATGTTATGTTCTATAATTCTTATAAAAATGATAACAACTCTTGACAAACTGTTATTATGACTTTTGGTAGCATTATCCCAGTAAGTCAAGGACAGTTATTGAAAATGAAGTCGTCTAAATCCTAATTGATTTACAGAGTATTTCTTTCCTAGCTGGATTTAGAAGTAAGGGCAGATATTCATTTTTTAACTTGAATTATTATTTTTAGTAATAAGCACTGTCACAGTTTTGTGAATATCCCTAAGAATCAACATGATTATTTGAACTTGTGTGACTACAACCTACTTTTGGCTTAGAAACTTCTTTGTAATTTATAGCTTTCCATGAAAAGCCATGGTAGAGAAAAGTATCTTGGTACTGGTTATGTTTCCACAAATTTATGAGTTGTTATTCTTCAGTTTTACATAAAAGAATTTCATAAAATCAAACTGTGTCTCCATCACAGCTTCATAAATACTTTAAAAGGAAAACTTACTTCAAAATGTACCAGAATAAAAAATAAAAAAAAAAAAAAAACATGATGGGGTAAGGAAATTTGAATTTAAACTAGGTCCTTCAAAATCTGCATAGTCTCACCTATAAGTGGAACCTAAAGAAGTTGATCTAATTGTAATAAATAATAGAACAATAGTTAAGGGGAGGGATGTGATGAACAGAAGATGGTTAAAGGTTATAGGGGTGCAGTTAGAAGGATTAAATCCTAATGGTTCATGAGTTAAGTACAATTTACAACAACTAACCATATAATTCAAAATAAATAGTAGAGAGTATTTTTAATATTCTCAACACCAAAAAATTATGAATGTTTGAGATGATGATATGCCAGTTACTGTAATCTGTACATCATGTACATGTATTGAAATGTCACACTGTGTCCCATTAATATGTACAACTATTAGGGTTAATTAAAACTAAAAAATTTTTAAAAAGGCCTTTTTTGGTTAAGTCATCAAGGAATAGGTGGTCTCTGATTTGCACACGTTTGGAGAAAGAATGCACCAGGTAAACAGATTAAAATTAGGATTATTTATTTAATGAAGTCTGTATATTCCTAGACTTGTATTGTACCCTTATGTGATCATGTTCAGTAGCATTTCAAATTAATATTCTGTCATAGTTACTTTCATTATTAAAAAATGTGTTCATATAGTCCGGGTACCTTGATTAAATTCCATAAACTGTAAGTGGTATGGCATTATTCAAAACTATGATTGCAATATTGTAAAGCATATATATTTTCATAATACCATTATACCTCTCAGTTACCTCTTAGTGCACCATTTAGTTCGTGCTCAATAAAATTAGATATCAGTCACATCCACACTGGTTTTCACTACATCACATCAGAAGGATGTGTTTGTCTTCAGCTAGAGTGAAAATCTTATTTATAAACAGAATATTCCCATCATGAATGTAAATGTGTTGGTGTCACTTTAATCATGAACTTGATGAGCCATGCTATATTGTTTATTTAGGCTCAGAAATGCACATAATGTAATGCTGGAAAGAGGAAATACTGATTTATAAACCAAGAACTAGAGATGTGAGAAAGTACTTCCAGTAAACAACCAGATCACAGTCCAGCCTTGGAGCCTGCTGCTTCCTAAGTCTGCCATAAAGGAAATGGGGCTATAGGAAAGGAAATAGCTTTGGTTTCTTGCTATCAGGAATGACTTGTCTTTTATGTTGGACATGCAGAGAGTTACCAGTGTAGGGTGTGTCATAAGTGCTATGAGTTGCAGTTTTGCAGTACTCTTTTCTTATTACTGCCTTGTCTCTATGTATTGACTGATTTGTGATTCAGGACACTTATATGAAAAGGCAGGTTTATCTTTGTTTAGATAAACCCAGGGCAACTCAATACATGTTTGTATGTATGACTATCTGTTTCTTTCTTTTCTCTCTCTCTCTCTATTCACACACATATCTAGGACATATAATACAAAATATATTTTTTTCTGGCCCACATTCATTCATGAATCAATAAATACAATTATTTATTGTAATATAGTCTGGGTCCAATTATGGTCTTGGCAATAAAGAAAATATTACAATATGGAACCTATCTTCAAGATACTTACAATTTATTGTGTGAAACATACAAGCAAATAATGATAATTAATTGCAGTCTGGTGCCCTAAAAGTTTTGAAGCAGTTCTGAAATTTTATAACTTTTAATGTATAAATAATAAAAACATAAAAAACAATCAAAAGCTTCATAATTTCAAACTCTATAGATTTATTTTAGCTTTGCACATTTTGTGTAATAAATTTTCAATTTTAACCTTTTAATTATGGTTCATATAATTAAAGAAACATGTTGATAAAAAAAATAGAATTGAAAAGTTTTATTTTTCAAATATATATATATATATATACATACACACACACACACATACACACACACACACATATATTTGAAATAATATGCCTATCAATGATATTGATTTTAAGTGTGTAACATTTATACTTGGGAAATATATGAAGTTTAAAATGTCATAAAACCTTTGTGATAGATTATGTTAAAGAAATATGTAAGATACTTTAGAAATATAGAGAGGCAAGCTACTTAAACATTGTATAAGGACACAGAAGGAATCTCTATAATGAATTATAAAGAGGACATTGCAAGTAGAAGAGATGGCATAAGAAAGACCAGAAAACTAAGGACATTCTAAGCCTGATCCATGAATGCTATCTTCTCACATCCACAGTGTTGACTCCTTCCCACTCCCTTCCCCTTCATTTACTGAGGACTTTTCCAGTTGGTATAGTTTTCTTTTCCATCACAGATGATACCATCATTTTCATTGACTTCAACATTATAGATGTATTCAATAAATAATTTGTCTATTGAATTTTTCTCTACCCTTCAGCTCACACATATTTTGGATATTTTCATCCATAGAAAATATTTACTCCTTGTCAACTCTAATGTCTCACCCTTATCACTACTTTCTTGCTCTAATTGCTTGCTTAAAGGCTCAAAGTCTCAATGGGACCTTTTTATTGTTGTTGTTGTTTCCATTAATAACATTAACAGACACCTTTTATTTCTCTGTCCAAAACATCTGTGCCCTGTATGGAGTAGCATAGTAGAAAAGGAAAGACTAGACTTATCTGAAGAGTACCTAACATGTGGGATGCTTTTCGAGTATCATGTGATGGAAGAATGCCCAAGCACATCTGTGTACGGAGAAAGAAAAGTTATAACTTTCAATAAACATTCTTTTCCCTATTTTCCTTTCAAATTCATTTCCCTTAATTTAAGGTAAGCTTTTGGGATCTAAAAATAAAAACCCATTTACCAGGTCAAAATTATTAGATTAACAGCTTAGAGGTCTTTCCTTTATTGATTTTCCTGTATTATATAATATCATCCACTGTGATAGTATTCTCAAGGCATTTGGGTTCATCTGATGCAAAACAAATTAGATTTTGGGTATACCTAACATAACAGATAAGACCTCTCAGACTGATCTTAGAAACATGGTGACATAAAGTTATTTATATGTAAGTCCATCTTATGGATAAATACAAGGCAAGTTTTCAGCAGTGATCCTAGGGAATTTCCCAACTCAATGACTTCACCTAGGGATGTGATATTTGAACCTCTTGTTTTTTAATAGTGGTGATCTTTTTAATGTCTGAGAAGTCAGTGGCTTCACATTTTATCAGTTCATAATTTCCTGTCCTGCTATTATGATAAAATATTTTCTCAAATTTGTCTAAAATATTCTTTATTTTTTATGTTTGAACTATCAGTAGTTATGCTTAATTATAACCATTCATGTAGTTTGAACTTTATAACCAAACACAATCTTCTGGGTGTTTTTCAGTTTGTTTATCATGTATTTCAGAAATGCTTTAAAAATTAACTATCTAAACAAATGAGTTGGTTAATGTTCTTCTACTTATGTTTTCATTTTATAAAATTAAAATATCTCATAGTTACATTTTCCAGAAAGACAACAATACAGGCTTCAATTACTGCAAACAGTGTTACAGTTCTATAACATGAAGAGTTTTCAAAATTAGGACCTCACCTATATATAGTAGTGCTTTATATTTGATTTTCTGGCTTTTTTTTTTTTTTTTTTTAATTTCCGGGTCATATATACAAGGCTTGTGTTAAAAGGAGTGTTTTCTTGTGCAATTTTGTTGGTACAGGCAATGATGAGTACTGGAGGAGACCATGTTTGGAATTTTATAGAGTTCTGTTTGGGGTTAAAAGACTTACCCATAAGACTGGGAGATAAACAAGTCATCTACATAAGTGGTTCAGGTCATAATAAAGAACTTGCTCTCCTAATAATGAATGTGAGAATTCTAAAACCAAAAGAAAATATGCAAAATTGTAATAGGATCCAAGAAAAAGCAAAGCGAGAAGAAGAATAAATGCAAGACCCAGTCAATTATCACCTAACTCAAATTAAAGCCTTATCAATCATTTTAGTTGTTTATAACCCCAGAGGCCTTGATTCTCAAACCTCTGCAGTGTACCTCCATATATTTTAATGTTTAATGCATGGTTGCCTTTTTAAAAAGTGAGAACTGAGACATCATTTGCCTGACCTTAAAAAAAAAAAAATCTTTTATTAAATGAGAAAATCTCATCCCCCTATTTCAAAGAAAAATATTCTATTGATAAGACAAATATTCTTACCCTATTTCCATGTATAGTCTTGATTAGTTTTCCTTTCAGAAATGAGAATATCTTCAATCAAAATGATTTACAAGACTGTGCTACCCAAAGGGAGGGTCATGGGGGTAGGAAAGATGGTGGAATGCAATGATCATATTACCCTAAGTACATGTATAAAGACACAAAAGATGTGACTCTACTTTATGTACAACCAGAGATAGGAAAAATTTTGATCTCTACGTGTAGTATGAATTGTAATGCATTCTGTTGTCATATATAACAAATTAAAATTTTTTAAAAAGGCTGTGCTACCTCTCATACCTCTACATGATTATGATCAATCAGTATCTTTCAGCCCTCATTCCCACACTGAGGAATTCTGATAAAGCAGGACAAGTAATGAAGGTCAATGGAGAATTCTCACTTGCTAAATAACCAGCTGTCCATATGGTTACTGTAAGGATGCATGTTAGCTCATTCATTTTTATATTTGATCTTTTTGTATAAAATGGCAGAGCAAGTTGAATATTTTGTTTCTTTATTACTATCTCTAAATACTTTGGAGTGATTATTTGTGTGTATTAGTTATATTCTCCCCAAAATGCAATCAATTGGATAAAAACTTCAGAAGTGTTACATTAGAAATAAATCTGAGATAAAAGCACAACATTTCATATCAGATCCACCTTCTTGCCAAACAAAATTAAAAACACTAAACAAAATATCTTTTAAGTATCTGAAGATACTGGAGAATGGTAAAATACAGGCCAAATCCAGAAGAAGGGCAATGCTTAGAATTTCTGGGGTTTATGGCTTTTTTTGTGTGAGGATATGGAGTAAACTTCCCAGTTTTTTTAGTTTTTTCATCTTGGTATAGGTCCCAGTTATTGCTCTTAGGGTGGCTAAACACCACTGGGCGGGGGGGGGGGGGGGGGGGGGGAGTCCATTCTTATTAAAAAAAGTCCATTCTTATTACTTGACAAATGAGAAGGGAGTTTCAGAGTGACATGGCAGCTGGGAAGAGAGACAGGAACACTGTCCAGCAGTACAGTGATCTAGTGATCCCATGTTTGGGGCAGACTTCAGGAAACCTATCTAAGTTTGAAAGAACAGAAAAGAGATTCCTCTGCCTCCTGCAGAAGGTTGTCTATCTAAATGTGATTATTTATGAACTATTTGCCACTGGAAAAATCTCTAACTATTTTTTTTTTTTTTTTTTTTTTTTTTTTTTTACCGGGGATTGAACTCAGGGGCACTCGTCCACTGGGTCACATCCCCAGCCCTTTTTTGTATTTTATTTAGAGACAGGGTCTCACTGAGTTGCTAAGTGCCTCGCCACTGCTGAGGCTGGCTTTGAACTCGCGATCCTCCTGCCTCAGCCTCCCAAAGTGCTGGGATTACAGGCGTGAGCCACCGCGCCCGGCCTCTAACTATTATTATATTATGGGGATAACAAAAGAATAGTACGATGAAACGATACATCTGGTGATTTATCAATACCTTTTTAAAAATTTTCCCATGCTTGAACTAAACACAAACATAAACTCAGAATAAACATAATCCTATCATAGGTAAACATTATATAAATCAAACTAAGGATCACCTTTGGACTTCTGAACACTAACTATGACGTTGGACAAGAACAAGAGGTTCTTCAGTCATTTAAAGTGCTCCCAAGAATCCACACTTGTTTTTTAATCTCTTTGTCCAATGGCTAAGACATGTTTTAGGGTCACCATTGTTGCTAGAACCGGCCTCTGTTGGAATACTCTAGAGCTGAGCTCAACATGGGAACCTCCTCACATGATTGTGTCTCTAGTTTTTAGGACTGGAAGTTGTATTGCTAACTCCTTCAGATACTAATGCAGTCTTCCCTAGTCAATTAGATCTTCTATTTCTACTTCTGTAACTGGTTCAATTTTCTGCAACTACTGTATTTACCCTATAAGTACGATTTATTAGGTGCTGGTTTCCCTCTGTGTATTTTCAAAAGTATCAAATAAACAAATTTCCCAGAATTGAGATAAGACATGTATCTTTATTTACAACAACAACAACAACAAAACAGAAGTTGTCAAACAAGAAAGATTTTAAAAAACAAATTTAAAACACCCCAAAAGCATGCTCAAGAAATTTTAGGATAGAGAATTAAAAGAGAAAATAAAGTCTTTAGAAAATGTCAAGTAAAAAATAAATTTATTAGAAAATGTCAAGTTAAAACCTTTCATTTTTATGACCAAATGCAGATATTTCTCATCAGCAACATTGAATTCTAAAAAGTAATAAAACATCATCTTCAAAGTTCTGTGTGAAACTGATTTTAAAACTTCTCTGCCAAATCAAATTATTCTCAACATGTGAAAATAAGGTAAAGGTATTTCCATTCTTCTGCAGTCTCAGGAATGCCTCGGGAATTACTGAATCAAAACAAAGAGAAAAACTGAAAGAGGAAAATAGAATTTTTGAAAGAATCATATTAAAACAAGGATGCAATGAAAGAATCCTGGAATGATTGAAAAGCAGCTTACATATTACTACTCAATAAACAGTATAATTAAAAATACTGGATAATAGTATTGGCAATATTAAAGATATTTTTCTTTTTCTATTCCAAATAGGGAAGATAGATAATCTCAATCTTTGTACTTAAGCTTTTAATCTAAAAGGTGCCTATGAAATTAATGATAAAATATATATCAGAATTGACTGTGGCATGATATTTAAGTTGGGATTTTGAATTGATGCAATTTAGGAAAATATTTGACTTGATGTGTAAATATTCTTAAAATGTCATAGATTTGGAAAGTGGATTGCATTATTGTTACATAATTCCAAAAACCCTGTTTTATTCTAAATAATAGTTATAAAATTATAAATATGACCCTATTGCTACTGTTTTGGTATTAACCTATAGATAAAACAATGAGGAGTTAAAATTATGTGATGGCACAAAACCAGTGTGAATTTGGGAGTTTTAAAAAGTTGAGATGATGAGTAGTACTGAAGCCAGAATCTGACAGGCAGTCAGTATAGATAGGTAAATGGAGTCGGGTGGGATCAGGAAAGCCAATTTTGAGTAAGTCCTGTGAAATTGGAGACTTGTCCCCTGCAGGATTAAAATGTTAATTCCTCCAGAGCCCTTCCTCCACCCATATCAAGAACCTGTCCTTGTCCCAACCTGTTGCCAAGGTAACCTGTCCCAGAAATTGTCCTTCCCTATAGGGAGCTATAAAGTTGTTAATTAATGTGTCTGTACCATCCTGCCCTTACCCCTTCAGCCCATCTGCTTCTCACCTTTTGGCCATCCCACCCAGAATTCCAGAGCCTGGTCCTGGGTCTGGTCACCTATGCAGGAAGGAGAGGGATAAGGGGATGAGAGCAGGAGAACAACAAAGGAAGTCCAGGACATTAAAAAAAGGGTAGACCTGCCTTGCTTCTTGGGATACCAGGATACCAGCAATGGTCCCCTTCTCCCTCCCAGGAGAAGTCTGTTACCCCTGTTAAAATAAACCCTGCTTTATGTGCTTGCCTCGGTGTGCTTCTGTAATGTTCAAACTTCAACATTTGGGGGAGCAGAACTCTTCACCGACAACCGGGTATTAGAAGTACTGGGACCCTAATCTCTAATCTTAGCTGAACACTGAATCATAGACATTTAAATATATTATCTTTGGAAGTAATGTACTCAATAGAAGAATGGATCAATAAAATGGTCTGTGGTAAGCTTTTGTGAAATCAATAGAAGCAAGTAATAGTATAACATTTGTAATTATATTATTAACCAGCAAAAAAAAAAATTAATACAAGAAATGATTAAATGTTTTCATCTCTTAGTGTAGGACAAAAGGTGAGGACACACACTTTCCTGTTTATTTAATCTTTATGGAAAAAATCATTTAACAGGTAGAGTTATAATAATACCAAGTAAAATCTGATGTGAATATATATATATATATATATGTATATATATGTATATATACATACATATAAATTAGTGAAATGTACATATGTGTAAATATATAAATTAAATTAATTAACTAAAGGATAACTTGAATAGATTCTCTTTCTCTGCAGAGAGTTGTTCTTCTGTGTCTTTTCCATTATAGAGGGCACACAGATTTGAAACACATTTATGCCATTGCATATGGCCTTTTGAAAATTATTTAACTTGAGAGGTCAGCAATTTGTAAATTGGACATTATAGCATTGACTTATTGAATGTCTTTCAGAATTGGGATAGTACATGTAAAGGGCCTAACACCTTGCTAAGCACATGGAAAGCATTCAACAAATGTGTTTATGTTGTTGTAATGATTGAAATTACAATGAGATCCCACTTCATAACAATTAGGATGGCCCTAATTAAACATACAAAAAGGGACTTGAATAAATAGTTGCACAAGAATGTTTATGGCAACATTATTATCCACAGTAGAGAAAACAGGTGGAAGTAATCCAAACATTCATCCATAGATGAATGGATAAACAAAATATAGTATATACATATAATGAAATATTTATCCAGATGTGAAAATGACTGAATTTCTGATACACATTACAACATGAAAAAATTTTGCTAATATAATTGAAAAAACTATGCTAAGTGAATTAAGACAGACACAAAAATATAAATGTCATATATATAGAGTAGGTAAATTCATGGAGACAAAAAAATAGATTACAGTTTATGAGGGGATGACAGTTGTTTCTTAATGGTTAAGAGTTTTGCTTGGATACATGAAAAAATTGTGGAAATGGAGCTAAAAGGCACAATGTGAAGGCAGTTAATGCCACTGAGTTGAGCACAAAGATGGTTAAAATGGCAAATATTGTTAAAAATATAGAATATAAATATATATAACCACAAGTTAAAGCATAAATAATGCAATATACCTAAATCATCAAATAATACATTTTAAATATATTGAATTATACAGCATGAGTTATCAGTAGCAAGATTAAAATATTTAATAACTATGATCTGAAAGGGCCAATCAATCAGAATGGATGAAGCCACTTCACTGTATGCCAGCTGAGTATCATACTAGATGCTAAATTCTACTTTCCTCCAAAAAGTAGTTTGAAGTTGTTTAGTTAACTCTTATTGTGCTATCCTTTCAAAGTAGTAACATTTTTAAGACTTTAATTAAAGTATAGTACACATAGAAATAAATCTATATGTCATAGATTTAGAACACATTTACAAGCTATAAAGCTAAATCTGGCCCACCTCCTGTGTCTGTATGGGCCACAGGTAAGAATTATTTTTTAAAATCACACAATGGCATTTTGTTCAACACCAAGCCTCGTGTTTGATGGAGCTGAAAAATCTGAATGGAGCTCAAAATTTGTTATCACCTAGTGACATTGTATGTGAAATTATAGTGCAACCCATTACTTATGTTTGTGGTGATGGTAATGTAAGCAAAACTACTCTGCTGTTAGTCGTAGAGAAGTACACAGCAATACAATATGTATAATACATTATACTTAATAATGATAACAAACAACTATTATTAGTTTCATATTATATTATGTTATTTAAAGTTATTTCAGAATATACTTCATCTACTTAAAAATTTACTACAAAACTGTAGTGTAATTAAGCCAGCAGAAGACTCATATACCCTGTTTTGACTGTGTCTCTTGATTATATCAGTTTTCTTTGTGCTGGACTTAATCTTGTGTTATTTGGCTTATCATCGCTCTAGAAGCAATAGGTTTTACTGTATGTGTGTGTGTGTGTGTGTGTGTGTGTAGTTATATATATATATATATATATATATATATATAGAGAGAGAGAGAGAGAGAGAGAGAGAGAGAGATTTAAATCTAGATATACATATACTTCCCATATAGCCTGGGTGTGTTGTAGGCTATACCATCTGTGTTTGTGTATGCACATTCTATGATGTTTGCACAATAAAAAAATTTGCCAATTAATGTATTTCTTAGAATGGATCCCTGTCATTAAGTGATGTATGATTGTATAAGACTTAAAGTATTATGTAATTATCCACATAAATCTATATTGTTTAATGTTTGACCCACAAAGACTAAAAAAATTATTATCTGGCCTTGTCAAGATAAGTTTGGAATCCCTTGGTTTAGAGAAGAACTGCACTTTAAAAGAGAAAGAATTTTTTTAAAGGAATGTAATTCATGTAATAAATGATAATAAACCTTTTTGTGTCACCAGCTATATCCATTTCACATAATAAATAGGAGGAGTAAACACCAAAATATTTAACAGTTTAGCACAGACCATCACACATATGGGTCAATAATATTTTAATTATCATATATTTATTTTAGATGAATAGTGATGGGAGAATTTTTATGGAGATCGAGTGACATTCCCAAAACACTTCAGGGGTAACCCCATATTTTCAAATAGATGTATAATGTGCTTTTCATGATCTTACCCACAGAAAGAATTTATCCAGTTGCAATGAACAAAAGGAAAGGGTGTGCTGTTCTTATGCTTTGAGATTGTCAATACACGAAAAAACATTGTAGCCCAACTTCACCTGAAAGCAGAATTAATGCTGAATGTATATGCAGTTCTAAGGATCAGGACAAGACTAAAACTGAGATAAGGAGAGACTTAGAAACATTTGAGGATATGCTACGAAGACTGTCCCTTGCTAAAAATTAATTACTACATCTTGTAGACTTTCTGGACCATCTACAAAGAAGCTACTCATAATCCACTTTTAAGGGAGGTAAAAAGAAAGAAGAATCAGTTCAAAGTATCTGTAGTCCCAGATTCATTCCAGAGCACAATAAAATGCCAATCCTTTCAAAGACTGCAATGAAGACTGTTGCATGGTCAACAGAGTAGTCCCCCTCTGGAAGGCATGATGCAGGAGTGAGGTAGGAGGCAGGGATATGAGAAGATGGTTATCAAGTTGGTTTGCTGACAGGAAATGTGGCAATACTCATGTAGAGCTGGTACTCACAGCAGCAACTGATGAAACACCTGATGGGGGTGGAGGTGGGGATAAGAGGATTCAAAACAACATAAGTGATTCATATAACAAATTTAACAAATATGTACATAATTAAAGTTCTTTTTAAACTCTGCCATTTGTTAAAATAAAATAAAGGAAACCTAGGATATCTAAATTAATCGGATGTAAAATTAGTGAGTACCTGGTATGCAAAGAGCAGAAAATAAAAGTTTGCAAACATCAAATATGGCTGCTTGATGAGTTAGATAAATTATTTTAATCAGTTTTAGTTCTAATTATTTTTTCTTTCTTACTTTTTTTTTTTTTTTTTTTTTTTTTTTTTGCTTCCTTAATGTGTTTCATGCATTTTGTATATTTGGGGGTTTTAGACCTGGTTTGTTTCTTCATATGAGATAAAGAAGTGGGTCTCATTTTTCCACAAGTTAGAAAAAAACAAATAGCAGTTTGGGCTGGTTATATGATGGATGAGCTGCATCTCCCCTGGGTCCACAGCATCACTGTTTTTCATTTGTCTTCTACAGTCTGTTTGTTTGCCACTCCAATGCCTCCAACTCTGTATGGTACCTCCTTCATATTTGCTCTCTCTCAAGTGACTTCAGAAATGGAAGCCGCTGGTATTTCCAATCCCGACAACTGCTGTTAAGCACTAACCTCAGGTTCAGATTGCAAATCTGTCACAAGTTGCTATTTTTTTTTTTTTTTCCAGGAAAATGGCATGTAACTCCTGCTGTTTTTTTTAAATTCTTGAAAGCTTGTTTTTATTTCCTTATTTGTATGAGAAAGCAATTTAAAAAAAAATAATTGAAGCTAACATGAAGGACATTTTTCTATTGTAGATGTCTATAAAATGCCCTTGATTAAATTAATATTTATTTGAAATAAGAAAAAAATATCTAACAACTCTTTCCTGAGGGGGAAAAAAAAAATGACTGGAGATTAAAGAGTTATAAGATAGAAATATGGCATCTGTGTAATTTTGTGTACTATTTCAAAATGTATAATCACCGCTTCAAAAACCAAAATCTTTTAAGAGAGAATTGTGTCTATTTTGTTGAAAATTATAGCAAACTAAATAAATAACTTTTATGGAGTACGTTTTATAAGCAGATACTCTGTTAAGAAATTATAAAATTGTTTCATTGTATTATCATTTCATCCTTCTACTGGAGTAAATATTATTATTATCTTCAAATAGGTAAGTACTCACACCAAATGTCTGTTTCTTAATCAGAAGGGTTTAGAAATTTGCCCAAAAATGATTAATAAAAGGTGTAGTTAGATGCAAAAATTAGGGATCTGATAGTCATCCTACAAAGAGCCCTTGTTTTCACCTATATTGTATGTGTCCTCATTTTCTACAACATAACTGATATATTAGTTTGCTAGGGCTTCTACAAACTGGGTGGCGCATAAACAACAGATCTTTAATTTATCACCATTTTAGAAGCAAGCAATCTAAGATCAAGGTGCCATCAAATTGGAATCTTGGAGGTCTCTCTCTTTGTCTTATAGATTATGCCACTTCACAAGTTTGCAAATCTAGGCATCCATTTCTGCTATCTCTTCCTGGGGACACTAGTTACATTGTAAGGTGTGTGGGTGTGGGTGTGTACAAATTTACTTAAATTCAAATGTAACAAATTATGTTAACCATATATTGTAACAAATATCTAACAAATATATATTGTAACAAATATGTATATAACAAATGTGTATTTATATAAAGATGGTATATAGCATGAGGGTAATTCTTTGGTATAACATTTAATTGTCTCTAAAATAGAGATCAGAGTCTCTGATGCATAAAGAATGATATTTTATTGTTTTGATTGGCTATTTCAGAAGGACAGAAGTGAATCTTTCCTTCATCCAAGGGGAATTTTTAAATTTTATATATTATGTAAAGTCAGTTGCTTGTGGAATAATAAGAGATTTTGGGGGTGAGATTATATTTTTGGAAGCAAAATAGAAGTATTTTTAATAAAGAACCTGCAAAGTGAAATTCAACAACAGAAGCAGAGCTTTTGAGGTGAACTGATATGTGTTTGGTTTTAATTTTTCCTCCTGAAGAGATGTGGGTATTGATGTTAGTAGTTTGGGTAGTAGTCTTTATTGTTATAACAATAAACAACAAATATAGAGCAAAATACAAGGGAAATTTTTCATGTGAATTTAAGTAAATTTGTCCACAGATTTATTAGTGAGACAAGAATACAGAGATATCAAAGATACTATGTATACAAATTGACTATATATATATATATATAGTACATATATATATACATATATATATATATATATATATAGAGAGAGAGAGAGAGAGAGAGAGAGAGAGAGAGAGAAGATATCACTTGTGGTGAATGACACAAGTGGATAATTTCCTACAATAATTGTTAAAATAATAAAATGTTCTAAGGTCTAGTTCATTCAAATTAATAGTTTGATGTGAGTGTGATATTTGAAGAAGAAATACCAAAGAAATATTTTTTTAAAAAATAAAATTTGATGTGAAGAAAAATCAAGTCATGCTGTTTGATGAAAACAAGCATCAGTAGTTTGAGATTTATTCTGATTTTTTTGATAGAATTTGAAGAAAATAATTCTTGTAAAAAAATAGCAGCAACTGGACATAAAATATGATATTTCCAACATGACCCAGCAACAAAACATCATAGCTTGTTGAGGAAAACCACACAGGTCCTGAGAGACCTGAGAATATGCTTATGTTGAAATAAAAGGTGAAGACAATAATAATTTAACTGTCTGACATTTGCGACACCGTGTTTATATAATTGAGCATATGAGTTTGATCATAAAAAAAAACTCATGATGAGAAAGAAATCATAGTGGACAGACACAAATCTTGTCTTCAAGATTTATGACTGAATGAGCGATTTCATTTGCATGCCCACATTCTTATATACCTTTGACTTGCAATGCATCTTTTTGATTGTTATTGATCATAAATCATTGTTTCTCAGTTAATATCTGCTCGTTTCCTATGTTTGTCCATAAATAACTCTTTATCCTTTCTTGAAAATCAAATCATCTTTCAAATAAAAGTAGCAAAAGTGAACATAAACAGCAGTTCCTCTGAGAAAATAAGCAAAAATAATTCAATAGAAGATTGTCCACAAATTCAGTGAGATTATTGATTTGTTTAAATCAATGAATTATTCTTACAATGAATACCTGAGAAGGTAAGAAATTTATAGTTATTCTTAGAAGTTTGGGTATGTTTGTTAAACCAGTATAGTCTTAGTGATTTATATCTACAACTTATAACTGTTGTATCTGCAGGAGAAGAATCTGATATGCCAAGTTTGTTGTGATAATAGACATACTATCAATTTTTTTGACTAAATGAATATATTTCCCATTTCACAGACATAAATTATAGTGAATCAAACATGGAGATCTGTGTGTGTATATATCAAATACAAAGCAATCAGTCTTTTCTTAAATGTGTAGGGTCTTTTGTTTTGGAATTTCTCTTGATCTCAAACTCTTATTTTGATGGTTCACAATGACATTTCAGATTTCTAGAAATCCGCATCATTTCAGTACCAAGTTTAGCAATCCCTGAACAGTCTGCAGATTAGCCCATTTACTGTGGGGGAAAAATGGTCATATAATCCTTTGAAGAAACCTTGGTGAAACAGTTCCCACACACACTTTTTCACTCTTTTATTTTCTCACTTGTCCTTTTTAAAATCAGGATTCGCCAGTCAACTGGCTTATATCAGAAAACTGGGGGAGAAGCCAGGATTCTCCTTTCTGATGTGTCATGTCATCTAGAGAGCTGACCTGGATGTTTTCCTGAGCCAGTGGTCCTAAAGACCACTCTCAGGCTTAATGATTCATTAAAAGGATTCACAGGTTTCAGAGAACTGTTATATTTATGATTATGCTTTATAATAGAGAAAGGACAGAGATCAAATCATCAAGGGAAAATGATAAAGTCCAGGAGAAAACCAAGAGGTAGCTTCCAGGTGGCCTTTCTCAGTGAGATCTCATAGGGACGTGCCTAGTTCTTTCAGCAACAATGCAGGACCGTACATAGGAAGTGATGACATCCAGGGGAGCTCACCTGAGACTCCATGCCCCTGGTTCTGAGTATTTATCACATAGGGAAGTAGCAGTCAGCTGCATGACTGACTGTATCTACTGAAACTTCACCCTCACACTCAGAAAAAAAATGGGCACTCACTATGAATCACATTGTTAGTGTAAACTATGATCAAATTAGTATGAAATCCAAGGACTCAGTCATGCCAAAACACTCTTAGCAGAGAGAATATTTGAAAGTTCAGAGATCACGTCTCAGGAGCCAATCATGAACTAAGTCTAAAATAGGCCAGTTTGGAATGTGCAAGGTTTGAACAACAAATGGTTGATGAAGTAATATTATTTTTGCCCAGTAGGTAACACATCAATTTTATTTTTAGGGACATCATGATTAAGTAAGCATTCTAAAGAGCTCTGTAAGTCAAAATATCCCCACTTCCTGCTGCCTATTATAGCAATCAAATCCACAAATTGGCATTTGTCACCTGTAGCTATCACATTAATTCTGTCAAGGTCAAATAGCAAATCTTAAAGATGACACCTCCTATCATCATCCCCAAACTACAAAAGGCAGTGGGCTTATATCTCATAGAGACTTGTGGACTCAGGATTCTTTGAGTACTTACAAGTGTCCCTGTTTCAGATGTCTGAATCTTACTCTTTGCTCAAATATGCTCTTATTTATGAGTACGTCAAAGTACTAAATACAACTACCATTAAAATTCTGAAACCAGCAAAACTGACTCTGGGCCTGATTTTCATCTGTGTTTATTCTGCTACTATAAGAACTAAGATTATGTTAGGGCCACCATGTAAAAGTTCAGCCTCTCTGTCCATGATTTGAACACAGAGGTTGAAATTCTAAGTTGAACATTTATTTTCTTCTCTCTAGTATATTTAGAAATGAAAAACCCATGCCTTGCAGATTTCTTTCTTGCAGACTTCATTACTACTATATAAAGTACATGAGTCATTTGCTTTCTCTAAATATTTGCTTTCGAAGGGGGACAACTTTATAATAGGGACCATAGGTGATTTTCTAATTAATTATGATGCCATTTCATGCCATGTGTTACCAAACCCAATTTCCCATTGTATTCAAAGTTAAGATTGAGCTAAACTTATCACACAACAACTCCATCTTTTTGTATCTGTTTCTTGCAACCATTCACACTTATACCCAAGCACTTATCAGCACATATAGTCAACATTATTCACACCTTTTCTGGATTTTCTTGTGTCTTATCAGCACTTATAGTCAATGCTGTTCATACTTTCTCTAGATATTCTTGGGCCTTACCATTATAGTACATGATAGGTACAGTTGCTACTTCCTTGAGGGCTTTTTCTGGAGGCTAGAAATCTGTCTATCATCATCGTACTGACCAGAAGCCTACAGAATCAGTTTCCTAGTAATCACCACCAACCAATTAGTGACAAGTGTTTGTATATAATTATCTCAATTGTTCCTTACCTGAGACAATGCCGTGGTATATGTTCTGCACTTATTGACAGAATTCCTTTGGAAGATGTATCTACCATAGTAGTAGCTGGTTTGATAAGTCACCATTATTGGCTGCATTTCTTCCTTGTTTTCTTACTTTGTAGCTAGTGTATCCCCAGATTACCTCTATTACCCCCTATTGCTATAAACTAATTTAATAAAACCTATGAAAACATGAAATGTCATTTGAATAATTTCACCCTTTTAAAGTAATGAAATTATTTTCTTTACTTTATGCAATTAAAATAATAATAATAATATGAACACATAGTCCTTGGATGTTTTGCTTCCTTGCTAGTAGAATTAGATATTAAGTTGGGGAACAAGTATGAATATATAAATTGTGAATTTATTATAGAAGTAAACAAAAATAAGAAAGAATATATTCTTTGATATAATGGGCACTTCATATTGCTATTTAATATTTTCTTGATTTATATATATACATATATATACAGATATATATATATATACACAGATATATATACATATATACATATATATGTACATATATATAGCTATTAAACTTCATAGTAAAATTTTTAAAAATTTGAATGTATGTTTTGCCAATCCCTAAAAACTTAAATATTACATATATTTATGGAGCATTATTAAATATTTCAATATAGGCATATATTATATAATGTTTACACCAAATTAAACATCTATATCCACAAACATTTATGATTCTTTTATGACAAAACCATTCAACTTTTTTTCCTCTACCCTTTTGAAATATATAGCACATTATACATTATCATTATCTATAATCATCCTATTGTGCAATATAGCACACTAAAACTTCCTGCTCCTAACTTGTAATCAGTATGCATCTTTCAACTTCTTTCCATCTCCCAAACCTTTGGAAATGACACCCGATTTATAGGAGATAAATATTTGCATAATCCTAATACAAGTGAGATCAAGTAGTACTTGTCTGTCTGTGTCTGGATTTTTCTTTCTTATGACTAAATAGTGTTCCATTGTTTCTTTATTCATTATCATTTGATGAGCACTTAGAGTTTTTCCATTTCTTGTCTTCTGTGAATAGTGTTGCAATAAACAGTTCTCTTAAAGACTGATTTCATTTGCTTTGGATATATATGCAGGAGTGGTAGTGCCAGATATATGATCTAATTTTATTTTATTTTATTTATTTATTTATTTATTTATTTTTTTTGTGGTACCAGGGATTGAACTCAGGGGCACTTGACCACTGGGTCACATCCCCAGACCTTTTTTGGATTTTATTTAGAGACAGGGTCTCACTGAGTTGCTAAGTGCCTCATCATAGCTGAGGCTGGCTTTGAACTTGCGATCCTCCTGCCTCAGCCTCCCAAGTGCTGGGATTACAGGCGTGCGCCACCGCGCCTGGCTCTAATTTTAATTTTTTTAGGAACTTTGATATTATTTTCCATAAAGTCTTAACTAATTTGCATTCTCTCCAACAGTATGCAAGGATTCCCCTTCCTCCATATTGTCATCAATAGTCGTGATTCTTTTGATAATAGCCTCTCTTACTAGAGTGATGTGATAACTCATTGTGGATATCTCATTGTGATTTTGATGAACATTTCCCTGATTATCAGTGACATTGAGCTTTTTTCCATATAACTGTTGTTCATTTGTGTTTCTTTTTCTGAGAGCTGTATATTTAGGTCTATTGCCCATTTTTTAATTGGGTTATTTTATTTATTTATAAATTTTGCTTTTGAGTTACTTATTTAATCTTGATACATCTTGCCAGATGTGTAGTTTACAAATATTTTTTCCCATTCAGTACATAAGTTTTCTAATTATATTCTTTGTTATGCAGATTGATTTAATACTACATGTCTACTGTTCCTTTCCTTTCCTGTGCTTTTGAGGTCTTGCCCACCCCAAATCCTTGTCATTACAATATCCTAAAGTATTTCTTTTATATTTCTTTTTGGTAGCTCCATAGTTTCTAGTAGTGTCATGCAGTTAAGTCTTTAACCAATTTTGTGTTGATGTTTATTAACTAGTGAGATATAGGTAGCATGTAGCTACACAAATTTCTCATTTATTTATTGTCCTTTATCCAATGTGTTATCTTAACATCTTTGTCAAAAAGCATTTGGTTATAGATGTGTGAGTTTACTTCTGGGCTTTCTATCCTGGTTCACTGGCCTATGTGTCTGTTTTTATGCCAGGCTGTGCTGTTTTAATAAGTGTAAATTTGTAGTATATTTTGAAGTCAAGTAGTGTAATAATGTGTAGCTCTTTACACTTTTTGCCCTGTAACTATGGCTTTGGCTATTCAAAATTTTTTTGGTGTGTGTGGTTCCATACAAATTTTAGAATTGGTTTAGTTTTGAGGAGAATATGATTGATAATTTGGTAGGAACTGGATTGAAACTATAGATCACTTTGGGCAGCATGAACTGCTTTTGTGATTTCTAGTTTATATAATTTTTTATTGGTGTGTATAAAAAAAGCTACTAATCTTTAAATTTTGGTTTTATATCCTTCAACTTTGCTGAGTTTTTATTAGTTCAAATACTTTTCTTAATGCAATATTTGGAATTTCCTGTGTATAAATCATATCACTACAATCAGAAGCAATGTGACTTCCGTTTTTCCAGTCTGAATACCGTTTTGTTCATTCCCCTTGTGTGATTGCTCTTGCTAGGACTTTCACAATGATGTTGAATAAAAGTGGTGGTATTGAGCATCTTCGTTAGGATCCAAATGAGATCTTGAAAAGAAGCATTCAGTGGTTGCCCAGTTTTACATTAGTCCTTATCTTAGAACATATGACCTTATTTTGTTGAGCTATATTTGTTCTATACCAAATTCATTCACTGTTTTTATACTGAGGAGATGTTCAGTTTTTTTTTAAGTGTCTTTTCTGCATCTATTGAGATGAACTTGGTTTTTCTTCTTCATTCTATTGATGTGTTGTATCTCATTTATTGCTTTGCATATGTTGAACCATTACTCTTTCCCCTCAGACAAATCCAGCTTGATCATAATGAATAATCTTTGAAAAGTTATGTAGAATTCAGTGTGCTAGTATTTTGTTGAATATTTTTGCATTTGCATTCATCAAGTGTATTGACCTATAGCATTGTGTGTGTGTGTGTGTGTCCTTGTCAGGTTTTAGTATTAGAGTGATGATGGCTTTGCAGGACGTGTGTAGAAGTTCCTTGTTGCTGCCAGAAGCGAACGAAGCAATGAAGGAGCAATGAAGCCGTGGGAAAAAGTTCAGAGGCAGACTGGAAACGAACGGGCTCTTTATTCTGGTAGCTTCTCTCTCCAGCTCCAACAACAACTCCCGCACACCAAAATTACACTTGTCCAACCAACCAACCAATGGCACTGACCAGATCTGCCAAGTCCCCGCTCAAGTCTGCGAGATCCCGGGCCAAGTCCTGCGAGACCATGGAAGGCGGCAATGCCCAAACATCTCCATGACCTGCAGCCAACCGCAATCTCAGCCATCTCCCCAATCAGGGCTCCTGCAGTTCCTCATCTTCATTTTTTGGAATAATTTGAGAACTAGTATTAGTATGCTCTTTATGTATCCCATTGGTTTTGGTACGTTTTTTCCCCATTTTATTTGTTTCAAGAAATTTCTAATATTCTTTTTGATTTTTCCCTCAATACCATTAGCAGTTCAGAAAAATAATTTTCACGTATTTGAATAGTTTCCAAAATTTTTCATGTATTTGATTTCTAGTTTTGTTACAGTGTGGTCAGAAATGAAAATCAATATTATTTCTATTTTTAAAAAGTTTGTCTAGACACATTAGACACATTTTGTGGAATAACATATGATCTATATTGGAAAATGTCCCCTTTGTTGTTGAGAATAATGTGTATTCTGCATCTGCTAGATGTAACATTATGTAGATATCTTTCAGGTCCACTTGGCTTAGGGTGCAATTTTTAATTTCAATCTCCTTGTTAATTTTCTATTGGAATGATTTGTGCATTTTTGAAAGTAGAGTGTTAATCACCTACTATTATTGGGAGTCTCTCCCTTTGGTCTATATTCTACTTGGATGCTACAGAATTGGGTGCATATGTATTTAGAATTGCTATTTCCTCTTGCTGAATTTATCCATTCATTATTATATAATGGAATTCCTTGCCTTTTTTCACTATTTTAAAATTTAAAATCTATTTTATTTATGTAAGTATGACTACATCTCTTTTCTTTTGTTTTCTATTTGCATATATCTTATTCCACCCCTTCACTCTCAGTCTCTGTATGTCCTTAGGGATAACTGAGTTTCCTTTAAGCAATATCTATTTGGGCCTGTCTAGTCCAATCAGTTCCTCTATTTCTTTTAACAGGAAATTTTAATCTAATAATATTTAAGATAATCATTGATAGGTAACTTTTTAAAAAAATCTATTGCAGTTACTTATTTTTTGCCTCTCTTATGGTCTTCCTTTGTGGTTAAGAAATTTATTCTAGTAACATGTTTTGGTTCTATGCTAATTATTTTTGTTTTATCTATTACAGATTTTGGCTCTGTGATCCCCATGATGTTTGCAAAGACTCTTTTGATTAAGAGATTTTAAAATGATAGCAACTTAACATGATAATAGACATATGAAAATATTAGAAAATATAATAATAAAATATATTTACAGTCCATTTGTTCCTCATGTTAAAAAATTTTGATGTCCCATTTAATAATTTGATATTTTCTCTTGTATTATGTGGATGTAGATATTAACTTTAATTATTTTGCCTTTCAATATTTATTTTAATTGTATTATGCACTATTTTTTTCAACATTAGAGCATTCTGAATGTGACTATATAGTTATTCTTACCAGTTCTAACTAGTGAGTTTAATTCCTTCCCATGTTTTCTTCATTTTTATTAATTTTTTTTTCAGTTTGAAGAATTCCCTTTAAAATTAATTGTAGGGCTTATATGGTAAAGACTTATTCTCTCATCTTTTGTTTGTCTGAAAATGTCTTTATGTCTTCTTTGTTTTTAAAAGATAGCTTTATTGGGTACAATATTCTTGGTTAGCATTTTTTTCCCCTTCAGTACTGTGAAAATCTCAGGCTATCTTCTCCTAGACTGTGAAATTTCTGCTGAGAGTTCCATTATCAGATTAATTGAGATGGTCTTACATGTTATATTTTTCTTTTCTCTTATTGTCTTAAGAATCTTCTCTTTCTTGTTAATCTTTGAAAAATTATAACATAGTAGAATTTAATTGTCTTAACCACACTTATCTTTTCTTTCCACTTAACATTGCTTTAAGGAAAGTAATGTTTCATGCAATCAAAAAACTTTACTTAATTCAACAAATATTTTCCAAAAAGTTATCCCCATTGAGCCTGATTATTTACAAAATTAACTGTGATTAAGCACCAAACTACTCATAAATTCTCAAACATAAAGACATGACACACATGTAAGTTAAACAAAATCTTATTAATATGTCTCGGTCAGGTTATTAACACAGAGATGGCTTTTTCTCAGTTGTTTAACAAAACCTATTTCTTAATGTGGTTTCCAAATGAGGGTGTCTATAAATACCCTGGACCTACTGAATAAGATTTTTTTGGAGTTCAGTAGTAATGTAACTTCAAAGTTAAAAACACAACCCACAAAGGATGCCTTCGCTTTTGCTCCAATTTCAAGTTCAAGAGGCTATAAAAATGACTCCTAGTTTTAAAGATGTGTTAGATTTATTCACAGAACTTACTCAAAATTGTTATACTCACAGTTTCAGTTTATTACAGGGAAAGGCACAAATTAAAATCAACCTAAGGAAGATATGCATGAGTGCAACCTGTAAGAATTCCAAACCTGAAGCTTTCTGGTATCCTCTCCTCATAGATTTCTAGGCAACTTTAATTATTTCTATCAGGAGGCCAAGCTGATATCTTATGGATCAAAGTTCTTACCCTAAACCACAATTTAGTGTTGCTTATAGTCCTATCTTTAAATCACAGTATTATAGTTGACCCCGGGGACCCACATACAAAGAAAGGCACCTATCAGTTACAACATCCTAAAGGCTTGGACATTACTCATAAGAAGCCAAGGACAAATGCCAGATTTATTTTGTGGAAAATTGTTTACTGCATATAGGGGTTTTGGGATTTGACTAAAAACTTTCACAACTCATTTGATGTAGTTTGTTCAGCACTGGTTTGTAAACCAGCACTGTGAAATTTGTGCTTCAAATTACACATCTTCTTTGCTCTACCAGAATCTGGTCTTCAGAGTAATTTGCTGAAGAAAATAATATTTGATTGCATAAAATTAAATTTGAAAACTGTCATTTTCAGTCCTTCTGTGAATTCTTAATTACAAGCATTTAAATCAATGATGTGTTGATATTTTAAAAGATGCGGGGGAGAGTAAAAGAATGGGGGAAATTATAACATGTGCATTTATAAAGGAAATATTGTTAATTAAGCCATCTGGCATATTGTCATGTACATAGAAGATATTTAAAAATTCTTATACCACATTGATAAAGAATAATTAAAATTCAGAGATCATGATATTTGGATCAATTATGTTTTTATTTTAAATGAAAACCCATGTTGGAACTGGTGATCTTAGAAATCATCTTGTCCAATGCAAAATGATTAAATTAGGATGTGGATAAAGGAGGACTTGGAATGACTTTTTTTAAAATCACAGTTTGATTTGGGATTGCATTTAACAAATATCTGACTATATGGGCTTAACCAAAACAAGAACTTTTGTTGTGTGTTTGTTTATTTTTGTATTTTCATATATGACGATCTCTTGAGAGCAGAAATCAGACCTTGGTAAGTACTTAAAGTGGTTTTTGAAGACTCACTCTTCTAGCTGTTTGTTCTTCATCCTTAGTCGCTAGATTTCTTACATTCCCATGATGGATTTTCTTTCTTGATTCATTGTGATCATTTCAGGCAATATATAATGCACAAAAGAAAAATACAAAATGCTGAGCTTGACCCTTTTGAGTATAATTTGACTTTTATAGACTGGACAAATCTGTGTGCTATTATTCTCATGTAAGGAAAGATGGAGAATGAAATATTTTAACTGGACACATGCTAAATAGCCAGATGTAAAAAAAATCTGGGATTCTGCTAGAAAGAGAGAAGGGGTGAGTGGATAGTTGTTGATCAGTGTTTGCTGCAAATTTTTTCAACAAATTCTTATTACATATCCATTAGTCCTAGGCTCTAGTTATAAAGTGTTGAATCAATCCAACATTGTCCCTTGTCCCTACCTTCATGGACTTATGGAAATGGGAAAAAGTAGAAAAAGCTAGAAAGCATATAAACTCATATGATTGAAAATTTTAAAATATTTTTAAAGAAAAATCTCTATGAAAAAGGGTTTATGAATATTGGGAATTGAGTATTGGGGAAGGCATGGCCTCTTTAATTTATGGATCAGAAAAGACTCTTTTAAAGAGGTGACAGTGTACTTGAGACTTGAAGAAGATGTATCAGTTTTGTGTGGGGAGACAAGGAAGGCACAGCAGGTGGCAACACAATATGTAAAGGTGCTGAGCTCTAAGCAATAAACATACCGAAGAAAATAAACACTGGCTCATGTGGCTGGAGGGAGTATGATGAAAGAGAAAGAGAATCCGTGAGAGAAGGGAAAGCAAAGTGTCCAGCTTCTGTTTCCCTTGTTTGCCCTGTCTCTTTTATAAAATATCTAGAAACAGAGATACCAGATGTCATGGAGAAAAAAATGATAAGGCAGAAATACAGAGTACAAGCTTTAGCTTCAAAAGCCAAGGGCCTAAGATGCCTCTTCTATGCTTCTGGACATAGAAAATCTTGAGAGATAAAAGTAATCATCTCTTCCTACTCAGTACAAGTCTTTTTCAATATTGGGTAAAAGAGAAAACAAAAAGAAGTGAGTTGGGGTAGGAGTACAGTTAAGCAATAGGGCAATTGTCTGGCATGCATGAAGACTTGGGTCCAATCCCCTGTACTATGTGGGCAAACAGGAGAAATAAAGATGTGGAGAGAGAAGTTGACTCAGTATGGTAAGGACATATTTGCAGAGATCTCTTGGAGAGTGATATTAGCATTAGCAGCTGAGGTTATACATGATCCTAGTATGGCCACAAGATGAACACTATGATCTGCATCTGGGGTTACAGAAGTAAATCAGCATCTCTAGTTCTCCCAGGCTCTGTCTGAGCAGTTGGCAGGGCCTATGCACTCCATTATTACCCCTGCCATTCAGGACACCTCTTTCCTCCCTTTCCTCCTTTTCCTTTGTTGCCCAGGATCAATGTCTGCCTGTGCTCTCTGGCATTGCTGTAACTGAAAGGCACTGGGCTTTGTACCTAGAACACAACCACTAAATTATAGTCTCTGTTCTGAGAGAAAGACTGTAATCCGATGAAAAGAAAGAAAGAAAAATAGTCATAAATTCTATGACTCCTACGTAATTTCAGTTTTCTTTAAAGCACACCTTTGTTATCTGACACATAATTATGTAGTGCTTACTAGGAATTAGGCACTGAACCAGCCATCCAAGCAGACACATCTTGAGAGGTGTGCAGGATTCATGACATATCATTAATTTCTCTACTTTTATTCTATTTCCTGTCGCCTCTTGGCTGACAACTGCCAGGTTTTCTATTCCTAACTCTAGGCACATTTTACAGCTTAAACACTCAGTCTTTTTTGATCCTGCTTTTATATGTTGGCCCTGATACCATTAACACCACTGCCAGTTACACATCTATTTTGGTGGACTCTGGAATTGTCACCTTTCAACACTTCTGCATCTGTGTCTGCAGGGCATGACAGGGTCAGAACACTTGGTTTGGAGGGAACATCATATATCCCTGCAGCTGATGTTTATAACATTTTGTGCAGACCCAGGCAGAGGATTTTGGCATAATGATCTCTTTACTCACTTGTTATTCTTGTCACCATTTTATCAGCATCTGTCAGGCAGGAACACATGCTGTCTCTGTTTTGTATGACATGACCATCCTGGGTCTCCAGCGATGATGCCACAGTCCCCACAGGGAAACACTTAACACTGATCATGATGCTGGTGCTCAGACCTGCTCATCAACCTTTCATGAATAACAAGTATTTCAAGTTGGACTCACATTTTATTTTTAATATGTTTTCAAAATGCCTTGAGATCCCTCAGCATGATAAAATCCTATCAGAGTGAGAGTTGCTTTTGTTGCAATTCTGAGCAATCAAATGCGTCGAGTCACCCTTGAGTGACTATGATAACCATGGCATTTCTGAAGAAAATGCTGAAGCTCTTTATAATGATGGCTTAGTGCCTATTCACATCACAAGTTCCATATATATGGGGAAAAAAGAGCAAAATCTTATGAGATTAGACATATTTTAAAGGTTCTGTTTTTTACTACTTGGTATCTAATTTTACCTTCACATTTGAAACACAAAAAAGTATTTGATAGAGTTTATTTCACTGAAACTTCAGTTATATTCAAAATTGTATTTTGCAATTTTAATTGTGCTTAGGCTTAAGGGAACCCTAAAGATTAGCCATATGGTATATTTAATTGGTCCCATGAGTTTTTCCTTCCAGAGTCTGCATTAATATAAAAAAGGACAAAACAAGAAGAGGAAGCACTAGTAGAAAATGCACTGCTTGAAATTAGAAAAATTTAGTTTTCATTCTTTCTTGTAATATTTGCTTATGTCTGTTTCCTTATCTTTTAAATAAAAGTAGATAAAATTTTTTTTCATTATGATTTTTTTTGACAAACAACAATATATATGTATACATATACATATACATATATATATATATATATATATATATATATATATGCACAGTAAATATCATGCAGATAGAAGTTCACCCATGTTGGTGATTGGTTAAAACTAGACATTTGACCCAAATCTGGACAGAATGGTGTGGGGAGAGACAGAAAAAGAGACAGTCAAGCAAAGTCCTGGTTCTTGATTCTTGATAGCAGCAGTAAGTCAATTAATGAAATGACTGACTTGTAGTCACCAAATAACTTGCTAGTAACAAAATATGACCTCCAAGTTTGCACCATGTTAACCAGGATTTCTGTTCCTTATAGCTGAAAGCACTTGGTATTCTGATTCTACTGCTTTCTGGCAAAATTGTGATACTACACTACTGGCTCTCTGAACCCATGAATATTCAGTGACAACATGTGAGACCCTGCAGTATCCCCTTTTCCCTCTGACACAGTGACTGACCATTTTTGAAATGATTACTGTTCCACTAGCATGGATCCTTGAGTAACTCTGAAAAGCAAAATTGCCATTTAGCATGAACAGGATGTTAGTCTTTGTTACTGCAAACCACATTTATCTTGAACTTTGTAATTGCTGTATAATCCAGTTTAATATGATTTGATATCAGTGTTATGAATTGATATGCGATCCCTGAAAAAAAATCGGTTCGAGTTCTCACCTCTAGTCCCTTGCAATGTGACCTTATTTTGAAATAAAGTAATCAAAGATTAATTAGTCATAATTTATACAGGTGAAGTCATCCTGAAGTTGGATGGCCCCCAATGCAATATGACTAGTGTCCTAATAAGAAGAGGGAAATTTGGACACACACAGAAAGAACACCATGCGATGACAAACAGATTGATTTGTTGCAAATGCAAGCCAAGAAACACTAAGATTTGCCAAAAAACCCAGAAGCTAGAAAGAGGCAAGGAAGACTTCTTTTGACCGTTTTCAGAGAATGCATAGCCCCACTGATTCCTTCCTTTTGGACTACTATCACCAGAACTGTGACACAATAAATTTCTGTTGTTTTAAGCAATCTAGTTCATGGTCCATTGTCGTGGCAACCTTAGGAAACTAATACAATCAGTTGATACAAAAGTGCTTATTATTTTTGTTTTATTTTGTTCTAATTCTTCCAACAGGATTTAGGAAATATACTCACATAGATAATCTTTAAAGGAAGATAATTTTTGCATTAGCAGAGAGACTGATTGGGGATCACATAATAATTTTACATGACCTGCATTCCATATATATTCTCTCTATATATGTATATGTATGAGAAAAATGTTCATGTATATACTTTTTAGGTGTTGTCTCTTCTATATCCATTCATTTGAAGAACAAATTCAAAGAAGTATTTCAGATGAGAATTTTCCTATTCTGAGCCTGAGTTCCTCAATTATATAGAATCCAAATAGTCTAACTTTCCTCAGCAACACGCCCTAAAGAATATCTAACCCTATAGCTCTATTCTAGGTCTACTTTTGCACAGGATAAATTTCCTGCCTCTCTGAACTATTAGAGACCTGTGTTCATGTCTCCATGAAGCATCAAATACTATTTTGACCTCCAACATTCTATCAGCTCCCCTTGGTTCTAGCTGACCTACTCATACCCTTCTCTGACTCATTTTTATTAACTCACCTCCACCCCAAGCTGTGTTTAGGTTTGATCATTCCTTTTCTCTTGGGTAAATCTGGGAGTAAAAGTAATTCACCCATTTTACCATTACCCTGAAATTCTCTCAAAATCCTGACTTGTCCTTCAATATTTCCATGAAGAAGAGTGAATTTCCATGTAATAAATACAATGTATTTTATGTTACATTAAGAATAAAGTTATTTTTCTTTCTAATTCTTATAGGTATATCCTAAAAGAGAGATTCAGTAGTAGTTAATGACTAGTTGGCTTTTTCTGCTAACAAAACTAGAAATAAGAACTGGCAAATAACAAACTAGATAATTTTCAGAATCTGTAATTAGAAAATAAAAATTTGCATATTCTATTGTTGTTTTTTTTAGCTTATTTTAACACAAGGCCAAACAGTAAATAATGGGTTTAGTTTATATGCTAGTAAGAAGAGATTCAGAACTTCAAATAAAAAATCAAAATGATTAGCAAATATATTAATTATTTTCTATAAATATATGTAACAACATAGTCATCAGATATTATCACACAAGGCCCTGTGGTTTCTGCAGGCATGGCTTCTTTTTATTTTGGTAACATTTAAGAAGTAAAGCTCCTGTCCTGCTTCTCAGCTCAGAATGACGCACTTGAGCCAGGATCTGTGGACCTGGCCTTTCTTTACATTTCAAAGATTGGATGACTTGGCTGATATATTATTCCCAGATGAATGAGAGTGCTTTCCAGGTACATCTTTCCTAATTTAGGAAAGCAGTCTTCCTCTATTTATGACAAGTAATTACAAAATAGAAAGTATCTATAATTTAACTAGATAGAAATCAAGATGTTAGAGCTTGACAAAACATTACTTGCCTCTATTTCCTTCCTTCATTTGTTTTAGTTGAGATAGATTAATTTTGTGACATTCTATAAGACCCCCATCTTCTTGCTGAAGGAAAGAATGCTACTTGTCAAATGACTGGGATGCTCTCTGGCCTAAACAGAAGATTTCCAAGGGGTCTGCTAGGAAGTGGCTTAAATGTTGAAGGTGTTTAACTTAGGGATGAAATTATTTAGCTATTGCTTAATGTTTTATGGTGATGTATAAGAAATAATTGATTTGTTTTTACCCTAAATAGTGCCACAGAGCAGAACAAAGAAAAGAGTGATAGTTACCAGAATAATGGATTCCTGCTTTGTATAATAGCTACCTTTTGAAATATTTTACGTCTTTTTATGGGGCATGTTCAGATTGATGATGAAAAACTATTCTTCATGTAATGTGAAGATGTTACTCTTGCACTGGGTAAGATTCTGCTCTAAAAAACTACTAATGTGCCATGAACTATAAAAACTTATCATTCACAAAAATGACTTCATCATTTTCATTGCTAAAGTCATCCTGTCAGTCAAAGGAACACTGCAGGAGGAAGAGTCTTGAAAATAGGTGTGTTCCCGTAGAAAGAGCATTGTTTAAAGGATCATGAAAAATCACCTGAAACAACTGAATGTCATGATACTACTAAAAGAAGAAGGAGGAGGAGGAAGAGGAGAAGGAGGAGAAAAGAAATGGACAATAACTTAACTTCATTTCCCTATTGACTAGGTGAGAACTGTTAATGGTATAATGACAACCACCTTTCTCTGCCCCTTTTAGCCACAGAACTCTATTGAAGTGGAGGAAAACACCTTTTTTTGTTTGTTTGTTTTCACTATTTTGTTTATTTATTTTAGTCAATGCTCTCTTTTTCACTCATGACAACTAATTATCTAGGAATAATACCATAGTGAAGCCAGATCAAAAAATAATAATAATAAATAAAATATTTTGTAGCTGTTCCTTCCATACATGCATACAGATAAACCTACCCCCAAATCTCTCAAGCTGACAACCTCATCTTTGCATGACAGCCAGAGATGAAGAAGTAAACAAGGTGACATCTTTTTGTTATGGGCTGATTTGAAAATTAAGTTAGGCTGACCCCATTCTGCTCAGAAATCTCACCCTGCGCAGGGAGTTAGCCCCTGTTCCTGTAAGAGCCCACTCACATAGAAGCTGCCACCCCCACCCACTTACACCCAGACCACAGCTTCTGCAAGTCATAGAGTAGACGTTACCCTGCTTCCTGAGCACCTACTGAGATTCTTTATGAGAAAAGTTAACTTGTTTTTTTTTTTTTTTTTTTTTTTTTCCCATCCTGTAAAACATGTTTTATAACTGTATTGGTTTTCCCAGCCCCTTTTCCTTCTTGTATTTTTCACCTTTTAAGCAACCGCCCCATTAAAGCTCTGTGTCTTGGGCTGCAGAACTGTCTGCTTTCTACTCCCTTGGCCCTGGCCGGAATAAATCCTTTGTCTTGTCTTCAAAAAGACCCGGAGTTATTTGGAATTTTGGAATAGCGCTTTAACAATTTTGGTCAATACACATTGACCAAATATAAACTCTCCCTTGTTATCTCTGCTTAATTCTTCTTGCTTAAAAACCTCATTCCTAGTTGGGCATGGTGGCACATGCCTGTAATTCCAGTGGCTCAGGAGTCCGAGGCAGAAGGATTGTGAGTTCAAAGCCAGCCACAGCAGAAGTAAGGCACTAAGCAACTCAGTGAGACTCTGTCTCTAAATAAAATACAAAATAGGGCTGGAGATGTGGCTCAGTGGTCTAGTGCCCCTGAGTTCAATCCCTGATACCAAAACCAAAACCAAAACCAAAACAAAAAACAATTCCACATCATTCCTATCTATCTATCTATAAACTGTTTGAGATACATTTTCTCCCTGATATTTCTTAGTTTTTCTTCTGAGTTTGTATGAAAACAGGTTCTATACAGGCTACAGTAGAAAGTTTAAGGGTAAAGTAACATTCTTAACATTAAAATTTACAGGCAAAATATAATTTCTGACCTTGATCAATGTGTCTCAGGAATCCGACTCCCAGACTAAGAAATAATCTTTCTCATTTATGCTGACATCTTCCTGTAAGCACTAGAGCTGGCATAGAATTGATGATTCCTCAAAAATGGAGGGTGAAGAATACCTGGTGATTGGTAATACCGATATAGTATGGGTAGGGTTTTTGCATATATGTAAGATTAGAAGAAAATAATTTAAAATTACCAGATCTTGAACTAAATTCTTGATTTAAGCTCTATGGCTGAAGATCTTGAACTAAATTCTTGATTTAAGCTCTATGGCTGAAGATCTTGAACTAAATTCTTGAATTAAGCTCTATGGCTGAAGTACATTGTCACAGAAGAGGCAAAGATGGGAGTTTCCAGGAAAATTAATCTATGTTGTCTCAATAGAAAACTCTAATAGTACTGGTATTCTAATTATTTTGGGAAAGTTTTTGATAACAGCTACTTTGTTTAGAATTGTTGTATTGATTTGCATTTCTCTAATTGCCAGAGAGGCTGAGCATTTTTTCATGTATTTGTTGATTGATTGTATATCTTCTTCTGAGAAGTGTCTGTTCAGTTCCTTGGCCGATTTATTGATTGGGTTATTTGTTTTTATGGTGTTAAGATCTTTGAGTTCTTTATATTCTCTAGAGATTAGTGCTCTATCTGACGTGCATGTGGTAAAAATTTGTTCCCAATTAGTAGGCTCTCTGTTCACCTCACTGATTGTTTCTTTTGCTGAGAAGAAGCTTTGTAATTTGAGTCTATCCCATTTATTGATTCTTGGTATTATTTCTTGTGCTACAGGATTCTTATTAAGGAACTTGGGGCCTAATCCAACATGTTGGAGATTAGAGCTTACTTTTTCTTCTATTAGGTGTTAGTCTCTGTGTCCTTTATTCTGTACCATTGGTCTACTGGCCTATTTTGGTGCCAATACTATGCTGTTTTGTTACTATTGCTCTGTAGTATCAAAAACACTCTAAGATTTCATCTCACACCTGTCAGAATGGCAGCTATTAAGAACACAAACAACAATAAATGTTGGAGAGGATGTGGAGAAAAAGGAACACTTATACATTGTTGGTGGGACTGCAAAATGGTGCAGCCAATATGGAAAGCAGTATGGAGATACCTTGGAAAACTTGGAATGGAACCACCTTATGACCCAGCTATCCCACTCCTTGGTCTTTACCCAAAAGACCTGAAAACAGCATACTACAGGGACACAGCCACATCAATGTTTATAGCAGCACAATTCACAATAGCTAAACTAGATGCCTTTCAGTAGATGAATGGATAAAGAAAATGTGGTATATACACACAATGGAGTATTACTCAGCAATAAGAGAGAATAAAATCATGGCATTTGCAGGAAAATGGATGGAGTTAGAGAATATAATGCTAAGTGAAGTTAGCCCATCCCAAAAAGCCAAATGCCAAATATTTTCTCTGATATAAGGAGGCCAATTCACAGTCGGGTTGGGATGGGGAGCATAGGTAATTAGAGGAACACTAGAATGGCCAATGGGGAGGGAGGGGAAGGGAGGGGGCAAAAGGGTGAAGAAGAAAAAAAATAGTAGAATGAGATTACCCTAAGTGCATGTGTGAAGTCACGAATGGTGTGAATATACTTTGCATACAACCAGAGATATGTAAAAAGGTGTACTATATGTGTAATATGAAATGTAATGCATTCTGCTGTCATTTATAACAATTTAAAATAAAAAATAAATTTAAAAAAAAGAATGGTTGTATTGGATAATGGGTAATAAGTATTTTCAAGCTGGAAAGACTCTTGTCAAGAGAATCAACAGTGTTTGTCTGAACATCATATCAGCCTCAAACACCTGTTTTCAAAACAAGTCACCCTTCCCCATTCCAGCACTAAATATGAAAATTGAAATAGCTTCAAATATATTCATAAAGCACCACACTTACTTCATATACAACACTAACTATCAGCGCAGCAAGTGCATCTCCAGAAAAGGATCTCAATGTCTGTAAAATTGATTATCATAGACACATAATTCAATTTTTTTCTCAGTAAATTTGCATAAAAGAATCATGGCTGCCATTGTAATTTGTAGTTTTATACAAGTGCATTTTAACTGTACAACCAGACATCTTCACTTTTAAAATTAGATGGTTTCCATAGTATCTTGCAAAATGATAATTTTGTGTTGGATTTTTTTTTTTTTTTTTTTTTTTTTTTGGTACCGGGGATTGAACTCAGGGGCACTCAACCACTGGGCCAAATCCCCAGCCCTTTTTTGTATTTTATTAGAGACAGGGTCTCACTGAATTGTTAAGTGCCTCACCATTGCTGAGGCTGGCTTTGAACTCGCGATCCTCCTGCCTCAGCATCCCAAGTGCTGGGATTACAGGCGTGCACCACGGAGCCCAGCTTGTATTGGATTTTTGTCCATAGAAAAGGCAACTCTAAGAATCACTTGAAGAATTCTACTTTTTAAAAACCTGGAATTTTGTGCATGTCTGCCTCTTTCAATGCTTATTATGGAAAAATATTATGGCAACTACAACTTTAGAATACCAAAAGCAGGGAAGCATCCACAGAAAAAGAATCCAGGTGAAGTCACTTTGTATATTACTATATTTTTAAATTCTAAACTCTCATCTGTAAATTGTAATCCAGTGCGATATACACATTTGTGACTAAATAATGAATCCTGTTTCATTCATTCTCTCTTTGAACCACAATTTACTTACATGACTGTTAAAAGGAGACAAAGATGAGGCTAAGGAAGAATAAGAAAAATAGATATTTTTAAAGGTAGTTTTCTTTCATTATTTAAAGTGGAACCTGAATCATTCATTACTCTGGTACTCACCTCAATATGTCATTAAATGCTTTAGGTTTCATTTCTACTCCAAAAATAAGGGGACCTGGATAGGTTGTTAGCATACATCCATTAAGAAAATTAAGCCTTCAATGTTGGAGACTCTGACAAAACTAAGTAAGCACACCATTGGAATGAAACAACTTTTACCTCTTTGTAAAGAGCAGAACTTCACCATGAAGTACAATGTCAATTCTACCTGCAAGAGGGAGAGACAGAATGCAAGGCAAAAGCTCATGCTTTTCCTTAAGGCCAGTGGAAATCACATCAGACAAACAGCACTAGAAAATTCTCTTAATATCCATGAACAAAGCTTCGGTGAATTTAGAAAGGTAAAAGTCTCCTTCAGACTATTGTAATAAGCAAAGGCGACTTAAACTGGACTCAAACTGTCTCCACCAGAAGGCCCAATAACCCACCCTTAAACAGTCTCCACCTGAGGGCTTGAGGGCATATTAGCCCTGTGCTTTAAACCCTGCCCTTGCTAGGAGCAGGCACCATTTTCTACTATCCTGTTTTGTGCTGGATGTAGTTGGTGGCCCAGGCCAGAATAAAGGCTTCATTGGCTATTATATAAGTGGCTTGTAAGACTTTTTTCCTGCAAATTGGGTACAACAGTATTAGGGGAATATGTTTAACATGTTAGTAATCAGATTACTAACAATTGAGAAACAAAACTAATTTCATTTCCTTCAAGTAAGTTTTTATAATCGCTTGTAAATTCTTTCTATTTATTTAAACAAAGGTAACTTATGTGCATTCCGTCCTGAGGAAACTATACAATTATACTCATATAAGAACACAATAAAGAAATTGTCCATCATTATTTTTGCATCTCAGGGTAGCACTAAGTTGTAAGTTGCTAGAGCAGAACATGTATGTGTCATTATGGTTTTTACCAATATTAAATTAAAAGGGGCAATTTTCAGGTCATTCCATATTCCTTTTTCTTAGAATTTCCCACAGTACTGAAGCATTAGAAGATGATAATACTCAGGATTATTATTTTTAGATGCTTTTTCAGAGACACTCAAATCAGATATAGTATATCATGTTTCAAAGTCACTGTTTCAATTTGTTTAGTCAGACCATCACCTGGCATATGTTTTTGAACATGAATATTTCCAATAATCCAGTCACGTATAATGAGTGTACTCTGAAACATGAAAGCGGATCACCCATGTTTGGTTCTACTACTGTTACTTATAAGTTCTATAACACAGACTAAGATTTTGAATCTGCTTTTTACTTTGTCTAGTAAAGATAATAGTAGCTCCTTAGATGGATTATTTTGTATATTAAATAGATTTAGTAATATGGCACAAAATATAAATTGTAAACTATTATACAATCGCTAGATATTATTTAGAAAAGCTTAAAGCCTGTATCTCCCATACCCGGAGGATTTTGCATGTAAACTCCTCTGGTAGTAACTGTAATTTCATATAATTTACTTTAAGGTATAAGAAGTTTCATTTAAACATATCCTTTGTTTGCAAATTAGTTATTTAATTAGATAAAAGATTTGGGCTCATAATCTAGCAACATTCATTAATGATGCCTAACTTGTGGTCAAGCTTGCAAAATTATACTGTAAAATATCATTCATAGTAAAAAAAGAAAATCAAAATAGAGCTCAGGTTCAAAACTAGAAACTAGTGTTCAGGGAAACAAATACAAAATTTCTTCTCTTTCTTTCTTTTCTTTGTGGGGTAGAGGGTTTCAAACCCAGGGCTTTATGCATGCTAGGCAAATTGCTCTACCACTGAGTCACACTTATAGACCCCAAATTTCTTTGTTGCTCACATACGGTTTTAAAAATAATTATGCCAACAATTTAGAAGAATTTATAAAGACGCTATGATATCTAGCTTCTTTTTTAATAATTACATTCGAAAATGTAGAAATACTTGACATGGTTTCTGGAGAACAACCATCTACAGCAGCTGAATAATGAGTGCCACTAGGTGTCTACTTTTTAATTTGCCTCCATCGTCATTGCTAGCTTTATCTTTCAATGAAAGTAACTTATTTGTCTATTTTCTGGATTAGAGTCTGGACAAGATTTAAAATTAATTTTAAAGGAATTATAGTTGATCCAGATGGTCCAGTTAATTAATAACCAATATTCCAATACTTTATATCAAAGACCATGGGAAGAAATAATCTAGTAGTGGTTATACAATCTATCTGAAAACTATAGTTTAAACAATGTGGTATATTTTTTTTCCTCTGCATTGAAGACTTATGTGAATGTCCTTGATGAGGCTGGGGTAAAGTGTGGCATGGTGAACTTTCTATATTTTGGGTCAGGCGCATGCCCATAAATATCAGTCACATGCCAGAGAAACAACAGGCCAGGGGAGGCAAGAAGTTATTCATGGGGAAACACAAAAAAACAAAAGTAAGCTGGCTTTGTAGATGTCTTCTTGGGAATTGTGCTCAAGGAGCCAGAAATGCAGTGTAGAGAGGAGTTAAATCAATCCAATGACTTCCACTAGGAAGGAGAAGTAAGTAAGCACAGGATCCAGATTTTTAAATGAAAGGGAGAAAATTGAAAGTACTAATGAAGAACTGGATTTAAGGCAGACTTCATGTATTATTCAGAGGCAAGAAAATGCCCAAATAATAAAATATAAGAAGAAAAGAAGCCAGTTGGCTAAAAAAAAAATATTTAAAAGCTTATTTATTTTTTCATATGTACAGAAGCCCTTCTCAACACAGTGATTCCTAAACATCAGTTGGGATTTGTTTCAGAATCCTCCAGTGATCATCCAAATCTGTGGATGCTCAAGTACCTTATGAAAAAATGGCAAAGTATTTACAAATAGTGTATTCATATCCTCTTGTATGCTTTGTCTCTGGACTACATATAATAATGCAAATGCACATAAACAGTTGCTATACTATGTTGTTTAAGAGACAATGAGAAGAAAAGTCTACATGTTCAATACAAAGCCAATATTTTCCCCAATATTTTTGATCCACACTTGGTTAAATATGCAAATGCAAAGACCGTAGATATGGTGGGCTGACCGTCCTGGAATTGCATTTAAGTGAAGGGGAGGCTTCTGGTTCAATGAGAAAGAGAAAGAGAGTATATGTTGCTGCACATATGTGGAAGCTCATTCAGAAAAAGTGAGTAGACGCAGAAAAGGAACCAGGGCTGACACAGTCCTGCCTTAAGAAGATTAAAACTATCTCACATGATACACAGATAAGTCAGCTTTAGTGATTTTGATTGATTAACCCAAGTCTAAAATGTGCCCATGAAGAAGATAATGCACTAAGCAAGCAGTCTGAAATATTCACCTTCCCCTTGTTTTTGTTTCATGTGGAAAAGGATTTCCCAGTTTCAGCACTATTAAATATTTGACCTGCTAATTCTTCATTGGGGGAGGAAGCATGCTATCCTGTGCACAGTGTATTGTTTAGCAGCATCACTGACCTCTGCCCTGCAAATGCAAATGCCCTAAAGAATGAAAATTATGGCATTTGCAAGAAAAGAATAGTACTAGGTTCTAGTACTATTAATACCTTTTCAGATGTGGTGACTAAAATTGTCTCCAGACCTTGCCAAATATACTGTGGGAGAAATTATCTCCAGTTGAAAACTGCTGGTGCAGAACTTGATGTTAGAGAGAACCCAAAATTTGGCCAGAAAACCAAGCAAATATACTGTCCTGCATTTCAGCCAGTTCAAAGTAGTTCTTTTCTTTCTTTCTTTCTTCCTTTTTTCCTATCACCACATATAGTCTATGAAGGTGGCATTTTTAAAAAAATAATGTATTTAAACATTTATTTCCAAGTTTGAATCACATACAATGAGTGATTCATATGAATATGAATGTGCTCTCCCATCTCATTTCATGGGCAAACCATATGTTTGTTATTATTGATGACATAGCAGAACAAAAACATACTGACATCAGTGACATATCTTCTTCCTATATCACCCGAGTTTGTCCTCCACGTTCTCCCCAAGCCCAGGGAATGCTCAACTAGGTGTGAGTGGGTAAGAAGGAGGTGGTCTGTCTGAATTACCAGCTGTGATACTTCCAAAGAAACTAGGCCAAAAAATTCAGACAAAGTTATAAATCAAAGCAGCAACACAATAATAATGTTTAAGTTCTCTGATATTTTACTAAGGAAGAGTAAAAAATAGCCATCATTTTAAGTTACATGCTCTTTGAATATATGCATCATCCTTACAAGAGGTAGGGTGTTGTAAGAGCCCTATTTGAGGAAATAGCTAGATGGCGGCTAGCTGAGAGCCATAAAGGTGTTCAAGTATTTTCACCTGATATTCATGCATTTATCTAAGAATCTTTTTATGCCCGTGAACACTGTGTGACACACCTGTAAGCTCGAGCTGTTAGCACTTGTCCTTGTTAAGGCAAAATGTATTTAACCGGGTGAGGTTAGTTAGAGGTGTGGTTGGAGTTGGAGAGGTTGTTGGAGCCGGAGAGAGAAGTTAGAAGAAAGAAGAATAAAAGAACTTTTTCATTTCCAGTCTGCCTCCGAATTTTCTCCTGCGGTATCGTTGCTGCAAGCAGCAATTGCTGCAGGCGGCGACAGGGTGTCACCGTGCATGTATGCAATGCGCATGGGAAATCTAATCATTTTTAAAATAATCACATTTCTAATAGAAAATGCAGTACATTTTCCAGAATGGTTGCACCTATTTGCAGTGCCACCAGCAAGGTATAAGTGTACCTTTTCCCTCACATCCTCGCCAATAATTATTATTGCTTGTATAGCTACTCTGGAAAGTAGTATGGAGATTCCTTAAAAAAAAACTCGGAATGGAACCACCATTTGACCAAGCTATCCCACTCCTTGGTCTATACCCAAAGGACTTAAAATTTTGTATACTATAGTGACGCAGCCACATCAATGTTTATAGCACGTCAATTCACAATAACTAAACTGTGAAACCAACCTTCAGTAGATGAATGGATAAAGAAACTGTGGTATATATACACATGGAATGTTACTCAGCCTTAAAAGAGAATAAAATTATGGCATTTGCAGGTAAATGGATGGATTTGGAGAATATAATGCTAAGTAAAGTAAGCCAATCCCCCCCAAAACAAAGGCTGAATGTTCTCCCTGGTAAGTGGATGCTGATCCAAAACGGGGAGGGGGAGGCATGGGAAGAATAGAGGAACTTTGATTGGGCAGAGAGGAGGGAGTGGAGGGGAAGGACATGGGGGTAGGAAAGATGGTGGAATGAGACAGACTTCATTACCCTAGGTTCATATATGACTGCACATATGGTGCAACTCTACATGGTACATTACCAGAGAAATGAAAAGCTGTGCTCCGTTTGTGTAAAATGAATTGAAATGTATTCTGCTGTCATGCATAACTAATTAGAACTGTGGGGGGTCCACCCCTGAGCTATTTAAAAAACCTCTACTGGGCCTTCGAACCAAGGAGATTTTGGTCTGGCATTGCAGGTCATTTTGTGGCTTCTCCCACAATGGATTATGCAAAGCATGTAGTGACCTCAGTCTTCACTCAGTTAGAGAGGCTGTTCTCTAGTTCTGGACTTGGGCATTACCCATTGGGCGTAGACAGCTCTCCTGCTACCTTATTAGGCAAAAGAACATTCCATGAAAATCCTTTGAAGCCCCCTTGTATAAATAAAGCAAATGTGGGCTCTTCTCCCTTTCTCCTTCCAGTGTGGAAGCAGGACCCCTGCCCCTGCTTTTTGAAAATTACTTTCTGTGTTGTGTGATTTTTCACCGTATTTCTCAGCCAGCACACATTATGCAAGGGAAACCCAAAATTCATAGCCCACTTGGGAGGTGGGTGAGAACAAATAAAAAATTAAAAAAAAAAAAAAAAAGGAAATGCAGTCAGTGTAATGTTACAGAGCCTGATTTTATTTTACCTGAAGTATAACTGCTTTTTAAAAAGCAAGAGTAAGTCCAACGTTTCATTTTTTTAAACTCAAAGATAAAACTATAGTTTTCATGGTCCAAAATGATTTTGCATTGTTATTTAGCAAGGTTTTTTAATAATAGATGTTTCATATTATGAAATAACTCTCTTAGTTATACATTCATTTTCTCTCTTCATATAAATACTGTCAATTACTCTGTCTAGTGAATTTTAGAGGAAAAAGAGCTACATTTGTGTAGCTCTTTTTAAAAAGCATGGGATTTTAGAAGTGACAAGGAGTTTAATGTCATCACATTCTGCCCTCTCTTTGAAGATAAGGAAGTAGAGTGAGAAGTGGAGTCACTTACAACTTTCACCTGGAACTTGCTGTCCACTCCAGTGTCCTGTTGGACCCCACTGTAGGGCAGAAATTGACATTTTTCCTGCACAAAATTGTTGTTTAATGTCTTCAAGATTATGAAACAAATCATAATGACCACAATATGGTAGAAAATAATTTAATAATTAAAATTATTTTGTAGAAAAATAGCTGATGTCGGGCTGGGATTGTGGCTCAGCAGTAGAGCGCTCACCTAGCACGTGGGTGTCCCGGGTTCGATCCTCAGCACCACGTACAAATAAAACACATTGTGTACAACTAAAAGCAAATAAATAAAAAATTAAAAAAAAAGAAAAATAGCTGATGTCATGAGGCAATATTTACAGAGCATTAGCAAGCAGGGAGAAATTCTGGTCATAATGGTATTGATGCTCTGTTCTGGCACTCTGCTGCTCATGTTCATAGAAAAGAGGCATTTTGTCAGGAGATTGGTTGAGAGCTCCTCACCCAGACATAGCATTTTTCTATGTCAGGGTTTCACCTTTGGAGCCAATGCTAAACAGCAGGAAAAGAGACTAACGGTAGATAAAAAGCTTTGTATATACAACTTCTGGAGGAACACCCTGATCAGAGGCAGTAGAAGAAGTACAAGCATGGTAAGCTGTAGAAGTTCTTTAACATGTTGGTTTGGATTTGTTATTTATATAAAAAGAAAAGACTGTTTACTTCCTCTATTTTAGCTACATCTTGGTTGATTCCCAGTATCTCCTTCAAAGTTCTCTATAATTTCGTGCAAAAATTACTCTTGAACATTTTTCTGCTTGTGTCACCATGTCAATATGAGAGATGTCATGGGATCCTTGGGTAAGGTCACACAAAGTATTTTTTGAGGTAATATACTAATATTGTTTCATTAATGAGAATTTTGGGAACTCATGTTGGACTACTACATAAAACTGTATAATTTAATTGTATTATATCTTATTTTACACCAATGACTACTAGGGAGGAATTGGAGTTTTCTTCAGTTTTTTAAATCTTTTCCTTGCTTGTTGGCAATTACATGCATTTCTGTGGATTATAAACATTCCTTTCCCTGAAATATTATTTTAACTTGAACATCAAACTAAGTTATGTTGTCAGTTTTGCTTCTTGTTATTTATATCCTAATAATGGTTGGCCTGGGGTATTAGAGAAGTGTGCATTTTTTTGTGTGTGTGTGTACACACACATACATGTCTGCTCCCAATTTTTAATAATAGCTTTCATCTGTAGCATTCATGTTGATTTAATTTTAATTTTCACCACAATCCATCTTTTCAAATTCTCTACAATAATATTTAATGATTAGGAAAACAGTTATTTAAAAATAATGTTAAAAATGTTTTAGAATTATGTTGCACAACCTTTCATATGTTACTAAATATCACTAAATTATTCCCATAAAATAGACTAATTGAATTTTATGTGACTTTCATCTCAATAAAGAAATAATGATAACATAAATGCTACATTGTTTTTTTTCTTAATGATATCTCTAAAGGGTGTTCATAGATATGTGTGCATCCTAAATCTATAAATACAACTCAAAATTAGTTCTGAAGAGGATTACTACACAAATATATAGGACAATTAATGTCATTAAATCCAGTTCTCTTTACCTGATGCTTCATGTATGAAAAAAAAGGGAATAAAGAAATGTTAAGAAGAACAGATTTGCTATTGTTTATATACGTACAAAAGGATTTTTAATACTAATGCATTTTGTCAATCACACAATCAAACTCTAATTTAGCAAAAAGGGTCAGTAAGGCCAGGAGAAATAAGTGACCCCACGCCCAAGATCACTTACATAACACCAAAGCCTTTAGTAGAATTCTTTTCTCTCAATTTCCAAGTAAAGATTCTGTTCAAAGCAAATTATCAGTACATTGTCTAAATGTGTGTTAAAACAAAGAATGGATCAAAGATGGTATTTGTTTCTATGAGGATATAAAGGATCTATGGTGAAGAGTTTCACCTGTCAGAACTTAGAGACGCTCCCTTCAAAACAAGGGGCAGACCTCCAGACAGATATTTCCTTACCAGGGAAGCCTAGCATTGAATTTACAAATGCAATCAATTCAGCATTTTGGTCACACAAAACTAGAGCAGCATCAGTGATTAAGGTAGAGGATGAGCACCCAGAATGTTTTATTAATGTTTACTTCAAGAGTATGAAGCCTATAATGTCACTCAAAACATGGCTACAGTATGGCAATGTATGGATTTTCAAAAAGCATAGCCAAGCAGATGGAGAGCTGGGACTCCAAGGTCACCCATGTGCCTTAGGTACTGATTATAGGCCTTGTCATTTTTAACTGTTTACAGGAAATGCTTCAGCAAATTGTCTGGGCATGTTTTAAATTATTTTTTCTTGCTCTTAGAATCATTGTATTGTTTGGGGGGAAAAAAGTTATATATGTATATATAACCATCAAATTTGCCATTCTAGGCATTTTAAGAGTAAAATACAATGACATTAATTACATTCACAATAATGAGCAACATTTGCCACTACCTATTTCCAATTGTTCTTTCATTGAATCAAATAGAAATTCTGTACCCATTAAACAATATTCCTCCGTTCTCCTTTCCTCTTGGTTCCAGGTAGCTTTTAATTATCTTTCTTTATAAATCTTCCTGTTGCAGACATTTTCCATAAGTGGATCCATATAATATGTGTCCTTTGATGTCTAAATATTTTTAATAAGACTGCTTTATAGAGAAGTTTTATATTCACAGCAAAATTGAGAGAAATATTCCATAATATCCTCATCCCCCAAATATATCTCCTTCATTATTAACATTCCACACTGAAATAGTACCTTTGTTAAAATTAATCAATCTGTATTAGCATGTCATAATCATCCAAAGTCTATTGTATCCACTCTTGGTGACATACATTCTGTGCACTTGGACAAACATATAATGGCCTCTATCTCCCTGCTGGTAATATTATACACAGTAGATTCACTGCCCTGCCCAACTTACTCATGTCTCCCTACCCTCTGCCAAACACTTATCTTTCAGTGCTTCCATAGATTTGCCTTTTATAAAATGCTATATAGTTGGATTACATGGTATGTACAATCTTTCAAGATTGGCTTTTTGCTCTTAGCAACATATGATTGAGTTTCTTTCATGTCTTTCAATGGTATGATAGCTCATTTATTTTTAATATGGAATATTTATGTATCCATCAACCTGCTAAAGTACATCTTAGATGCTTCCAAGTTTGGATGATTCTAAATAAACTTGCTATAATCTTCCATGTGCAGGTTTTTGTGTATTTGAACTCTTCAGTCAAGTATCAAGTAAACAAGAAAGCAGGATGAGGAAGACAGGAAAATGAGGAAGAGAAGGAGGAAGATAGAAGAAAAAAAAGAAAAAAAGTGGTGGAAGGGAAGGAAAGGAGGAAGGGATGAAGGAATGAGAGAGGGAAAGGAAGGAAGGAAGGAGGAAGGAAGGATAGGAGGAAGGGAGCAAGAGGGAAAGAAGAAGGCTGTGTCTGCATAAAGCTTCAAATTCAGTCCATAAAAGTATAACAAAAGTGTGAGGTACTGAAACAAGTAGTGTGGTCATGATCAGGAAAGTAAAAAGGTAAGCACAAAAATTTCAGCTTGGTGAATGAAAATGATTTTAAATATTTTGTTCTACATAACTTCTTGATTGTCCTAAGTTTATTTGATTCTGAACAAATTTTATTTAATATGTATGGCCATAATAGGAATTCTTAAGCAAGTTCAAATTCTGCTGATGCAACCCAGTAATATGTAGTTAAATATAAAAATATTAATATCTTCTTTCATTTAGAGTTCAGCTTCTACTTGCATTTCTAATGTGGATTCTCTAAGGATATTCTAAATGTGAAATACAGTGTAAGAAATGGAGTGGTAGCATTTGTGATTGTTGAGTGCAATTTGTGGGGGGAAACTGTAGCTATTTTTCTTTATACACCAGAAATGGGTTAGTATGGTCCTTCTTCTCAAGTACCGCAACTAGTTGACGTGCTTTTGACTTTAATATACACGTACTTGCAATTCTGTGTTTGCAATTTGGCAATTACTCAACATTTACTTTTATTAAACATGGTAAGAGTATGTTTGTAAGTTATTATATGAAAGAATAAATTATTTATATATGATTTTTATATTTTATAAGAGAATTTACATATGATTCAGAGTTATCGGCTCTTTAAGTTTACCTTAAATCTCCTACTTTAGTAGATAAACCCTCTTCCCACCTTATCTCTTTTTTCAAGTTTTTATAAAATTAAGTTTTGTGATAAACCTACGGATTTCCTAAACAGGTTAAAATACTCATGTTTTTGGGAAGATAAAAGATAATTTTTATCTTTTATATATCTCTTTTAATCATATATATACATACATATACACACACACACACACACACACACACACACACACACACACACACCTACATTGTATGTATATATACACATACAAAAACAGAGCATCAGGTACCAAAACAAATAGTGTTACCGTGATCAAATACCCAGAAAAGTAAACTGTAAAGCGTAAATTTTGAACTTCATGAATGGAAATGATTTGAAGTAGTTCTGGTCATATGGTCTCTCTGATAATCTCATATGTAGATATAGATAGAGATAAAAATTCACGTTGGACCATGAACTTCCTCTGGAGCGCCATCCCTGAGCAAGCACATTAGTGAATAATGGGTCATGAGAAGGAGGGCAGAAAGTCATTGGTCTCTTACTCGTGCAACAAAGATCTCAGGTGGCAATTTAAATCTTCTCTGTTTTCCCAACTAGTCTTTTCCCCTATTTTATTGTGGTATTATAATTATATATAATAATAGGATTCAGTGTTACATATTCATATATGCACAAAACAAACAGTATGATTTTGTTAATATTATTCCCCAGTGTTTCCCTTTACCTCCCTTCCTCCCTCACTCTGGTCCCTTTCCTTTACTCTGCTGTTCTCCCTTTGATTTTCAAGAAATTACTCCACCACACCTTTCTTTTCCTTTTTCCTCTCTGGTTTCCATGCATGAGAGAAAATACATGACCATTGACTTTGGGAGTTTGGATTATTTTGCTTACATAATGTTTGCAAGTTTCATTTAATTCCCTGAAAATGGCATAATTTAATTCTTATTTATGGCTGAATAGATCTTCATTTTTTACACACAACTCATTTTCTTTATCCATTCATGCATTTTTGGACATATAGGCTGTTTCCATAATTTGGCTATTGTGAATTGTGCTGTGATAAACATGGGTATATGCGCATCATTAGAGATGCTGACTTTAAGTCTTTACGATAAATAACATGAAGTGATATAACTGGGTCATAAGGTGGTTCCATTTCTCATCTTTGATGAAACTTCATGTTGATTTCCATAGTGGTTGCACTAATTTCCAATAATATCAATAGCATAAAGGTGCTCCTTTTTCTCCACCCTCTCCAGCATTTATTATTGTTTGTATTCTTTTTTTTTTTTTTTTTTTTTTTTTTTTTTGTGGTGCCAGGGATTGAACTCAGGGGCACTAGACCACTGGGCCACATCCCCAGCCTTTTTTGTATTTTATTTAGAGACAGGGTCTCACTGAGCTGTTAAGTGCCTCGCCATTGCTGAGGCTGGCTTTGAACTCGCGATCCTCCTGCCTCAGCCTCCCAAAGTGCTGGGATTACAGGCGTGCGCCACCGCGCCTGGCTTGTTTGTATTCTTGATTGCCATTTTAACAGGAGTGAGATGAAATCCCAGTGTAGTTTTGATTTGAATTTCTCTAATTGTTAATGGTATTGTCCTTCTTAAATATATTTTTGGGTCATTTTTATTTCTTCCTTTGAGAAGTGCCTATTTAGTTCATTTATTTGTCCATTTGTTAATTGGGTATTTTTTTTTTTTTACAGTACTAAGTTTTTTTTATTGTTTTTTATATTTTGGACATTATTCCTCTGTCAGAAGAGAGGCTTAACAAAGATTTTTCTCCCATTCTTTAGTTTCTTTCTTAATATTCTTATTTGTTTCTATTGCTGTGCAGAAACTTTTCAATTTAATACCAATACCATCCCATTTATTAATTCTTGCTATGATTTCCTGAGTGTTAGGAGTCCTATTGATGAAGTCATTGCCTGTGTCTATATGCAGGATTGTTAAACACATTTTTTTTTAGGAGTAGCAAAGTTTCTGGTCTTATTCCTAGGTCCTTTACTCATTTTTGATTGGCTTTTGTGTATGGCAAGAGCTAATGATCTAGTTTCGTTCTTTTACATGTGGATATACAGTTTCCCCAGCACCATTTGTTAAAAAGGCTATCTTTTCTCCAATGTATGTTATTGGCTTTTGACAAGGATCAGATGACCACATCTGTGTGGACTTTTTCTCTATCCTCTCTTGTGTTCTACTGGCCTACATGTCTGTTTTTATACCAGTACCATGCAGCTTTTATTGATGTACCACTGTAGTAAAATTTGACTTCAGGTATTGTTTTGTCTTCAGCATTGCTTTTTTGGCTTAGAATTGCTTTGACTGTTCTGGGTCCTTTATTCTTCCAAATGAATTTTAGAACTGTTTTTCCCTAGTTCTGTGAAGAATGCCATTGATATTTTCATGGTGATTGGATTGAATCTGTGTGTCATTTTGGTAGTATGGCCATTTAAACAATATAAATTCTGCCATCCATGAACATAGGAGATTATTCTTCTGTTTGTGTTCTCTTAAGTTTTTTTCTTCGGCATTTGTAGTTTTCATTGTAGAAGTTTTTCACTTCCTTGGCTAGATTTATTCCTAGGTATTTTATTTTATGTTTTTAGGCTATTATGAATGGTAATGTTTTCCTGGTTTCTTTCTCAGCCAATTTATTAATGGTATATAGGAAAGCTATTTATTTTTGCATGTTGATTTTGTAAACTGTAACTTTGTTGAATTTATTAGCTCTATTGGTCTTTTGGTGGAACATTTTGGATCCTTTAAGTATAGGATCATATTATCTGCAAACAGTGATAATTTGAATTCTTTCTTTCCTAATTTTATCCCTTTTATTTTCTTCTTTTGATCAATTGCTCTGGCTAGAATGTCTTGTACTATGTTAAATAGAAGTGAATGTGGACATTATTGTCTTATTTCAGATTTTAAAGGACTTGCATTCAGTTTTTCTCCATTTGAGAGTTAGTTTTGGAGTTGTCATTATAGCCCTAATGGTGTTGATGTAAGTTCCATCTATCCCTAGTTTATTTAGTGAATGGGTGCTGAGTTTTGTAGATTTCTCTGCATCTATTAATAGGACTATGTGTTTATTGTTATTAATTCTATTTATACAGTGAATTATATTTACTGATTCGTATATGGTAAACTATCTTTGCAAACTTGAAATAAAACCAAATTGTTCATGATGTACAGTCTTCTTAATATGTCGTAGAATATGATTTGTACTTTAAACATCACATGCAGACCTGACTTCTGAGCTCCAAATTTAAATTCAAGTGAATACTTCCTTATTCTTCCTCCTCCCCCTCATCACCAGCAGCAGCATCAACATCAATATCTTCATTGTCATAGCTACCAGTTAGTGGGTATTTTCTTCATTCCAGCTTCTCTTCAGAGCCCATTTTATAGCAGGCTTTAAAAGAACCACTATGATTATAAAAATATACTCCAATTCAAAATGCCCAAATATTAGTTCATCCTCTTTTTGTAATTCAAGCTATTTATTTTATGTTATTGTATGTTGGAGTATTAAACTATCCTAATATATCAATGGCCTAAAAAGGAAGACCAAATACTACTTATAAAATGTTCCTGTCAACACTCAGAGGTGTGTTTGATATGGTGCATGCAGCCTCAAAGGTCACCATGCAAAAGGCATATTAGGATAGGGGAACACACATATTTAAATGTTTTGACTTTGAGTGACTTAAGCTTTGGTGACCTTTCTCACAAATCCAATGGCCAGAATTAGTAACTTGGATTTGACATCACCATACTTGGAATTTTGGGGGAATTGTAATAGTCTCTGGTTTAATCTCACTGGCACTTCACTTGCCTGGTCCTTCTCTAGAAAATTAATTCACCACTTGATAAAGAAGCAGTCAATCAACACAGATTCCCTAGCAACTTCATTCTCACCTTCTCTCTCTTTTGAGTCTTATTCATTTGGTGCTTATTTTGTTTTTCAACAATGGGTTCATTTTACAATGTCTCAAGGGGAGTTTGTCCTTTTCAGTAAAATCTTTGACTTGTTATTTCCAAATGCTTTGACCTGACAGTGTTCCATAAATAAACATCATTTAGTAAATAACAAAAAATGTATAGCTATATGTAAATAACCTTTAATAAATAAAAACACTTATACAAACACTGAGACAAAATGCCCAACACATAGTTGATTATCTCTACACATAGTTAATGGAATGCCCTACACATAGTTAATGGAACCCCAGAAGACCACGGGAATGAGAAGGACGCGAGACTGAATGAAATAGTGAGAAACCAACCCAAATTTATAACTTTGTGTAGGAGTCTGAGATTTCAAAAACAAAGAAGCAAACAAATGTGGACTTTGTAAGGACAGGCTTTATTTAAAATAAATGTAGCAAGGAGGGTTAAAAAAATGATTGTAGAGAAAGTGCTCTGACGTTAAGGTCTGCAAGTGTTTCAAGCATTAGACAACAAGGGAGTTCCTTTTATGGAAAGATTAAACAAGGCTACATAGAACCGGGTTTATGGAAAGGGTTTAAGACAGTTGATCTGAAAATGTTTTACTATGAGGTCAGCCTCTTCTCAGGAGGCACTACCTCATTGCATTGAAGTTTAGGGGCCTTGGAGAAAGACAAACTTAACCAGAGTTTGATTAGCAACTTTTTTCCCTTATGGACAAATGGGGGCAAGTAGTTCAGTTAATCATTTATGGGACAAAGAATGGATTTTTGAGAGATCTGTACTTTGCCTTATAACCGGTAAATAGGGCATCCAGGAGTCTGATCCAAGTTGCATGGGGCAGATTATTTTTTGCAGTATGTCATTTCCAAAGCACAAGAGAGTGGGGGACAGGGTTCTTAACCTTGACTATTTTCTGAGCTCAGAAGGCTTTTATAAAATTTAACATTGTCAAATGTATTCACCAATTCTACACTACCACCTAAAGAGCAGTATTTTTGAAAGCAATACAGGTGGTCTTCAGGGAAATGTTGTTAAATTAAAGATAATGAGATGCTCATTTGCCATTAATGATACCTATATGTAATTTGCTGGCCATTGAGTTTCTATAACTAGTACATTTGATATTTAATGTTGGTAGTGATATATTCCTTAAGCAGAATATCTAAATTAGCATGGCTTTTTTTTTTTTTCTGAACATCACCTTGATAATCTTCTATAATGTGTTAAAAATCTTTGTTTGTTAAAAATCTGTAACCTGGCATATTATTTTCCAAGACAAATGGGAGTAGGAAAAAATGGGGAATTTTCAAAGCATTCTCTACTGATCAGCTATAACAACATTGTAATATTCATGAAATAGTATGCTGGAAAATTGGAAACACAGTCAGTAGAATTTTACTTCAAAATGTACCTTCTTTTTCAAATTCAGTTATTAAAAATGAAACCCATTAACCTTAGAGTCTGAAAGCATCTTCAAAAATATCAGAAAATTAATTTAACAATTGCAAATCACAAAAATACACCTTTAAATATACCTGGGGTTTGTGTGTATGTGTATGTGGTGTGTGCATGTAGCATGTACATACAGATAAATAGTGTGTGTGTCTACACACACACCATACATAAAAGCCATTTATATATACATCTTTCGATTCTCTTTTGAACTCATTTTGATAATATTCCTGGTTTCTTCATTAATGAAAATAAAATTTTAATGATCCATTCATGTTTATCTGAATGATGGTCATGATTTCGTTTTTTTAGAAAGGTAAGAAAAACTTTTTTTAAAACCAACCTGCATTTTAAACAATAGAACAGGGATTTGAAAATTGGTTTTGTTGTCTGGTTCTAAACAAAGTCAATCATCTTTTGTGTACTTTCTCTGCCTATTCTCATAAGGACCCTGACTTCTGAAGAACATTTTCTCCCAGAGCCAGAGGCAGTGTGGCTGTTTACCGGCATAGTCATTCTGGATCTCTAGTATTTGAAGTACTTGACTATTAACTCTATGTTACCAAATAATTGAATGGGCATGGTGTTTTCTCTGAAGAGGAAAAAATGGGCAAAACTTTGAAGTGGCACTGGAAATAAAGGATGAGAGACTAAGCAGACTTTCAAAGAGAAAAGCAATAGAAGAGAATGAAGGATGTTGAACATCAGCCAGAGGATTTGAGGGCCAGGATGAAGAGATTTGATTAACTAGCTCAGGGGAGAAAGAAATCAATAGGCAAGATAAGCTGTTTGAAACCATGAGTTGAGAGAAGACCAAGTTCAATCTGGGGTAAGAATTACTTTTTCTGAGACTCATACATACTATTTTCAGCCAGATAGGCTGAGGGAAAAAAAACTCCTCTCTAGTCTCCAATGAATTCATAAATGTCTACCATCTAAAATAAAAATAGTTTAGAATTAAAATGTAAAATAGAATAAAAATAATTCACATAGGACTTTTGTACATTTTTGACACTTTATTAAACTTACTGGTTTCAAAGAAAAAATTGGGAAACAAGGGTGAATCAGCCGAATGTTGCTTAAATAAGAGAAAAATCAAACTGAAAGGCAATTAAATGGAATTAAATTATAATGACTTATTCTATTACTGAAAAGAAAAAAAAAACTAGACAATGTGGCTCTCAAAAAATCCTTATTTATTGATTTTGTTTTATTTAACCATTGCAAGAACTAATTTAACAAGGCTGCTATTTTATCTTGTTAATACCACTATCATAATGAAAAATTGAACCAAATGTTTTAGGTAAGTGATTGATAAGTGACTAGCAAACATATTTTATCACAGAGTATTGAAATTATCCACAAAACAAATTGTCTTTGCAGGAGGAAAATAAACTTAGAGAATTGGAATAATGCTATTTTGTACAATGGCTTATGTTATGGTTTGGATATGAGGTGTCCCCGAAAAGCTCATGTGTGAGACAATGCAAGAAGGTTCAGAGGAGAAATGATTGGATTGCAAGAGTCTTAATTCAATCAGTAAATTAATTGCTGATGGGATTAACTGAGTGGTGACTCAGGTGGGGTGTGGCTGCAGCAAGTAGTTAACTGGGGGAGTGGTTATGGGGTATATATTTTGTATCTGGAGCTGGAGTCTCTCTCTCTCTCCCTGCTTCTTGAGTACCATGATGTGAGCTGCTTCCTTATGCCACATGCTCTGCCATGATGTTTGGCCTCCCCTTGAGCACTGAGGAATGGAGCAGGCCTTCTCTGGACTAAGACCTCTGAAACTGTGATCCCTCAAATAAACTCTTCCTCCTCTATAATTGTGCTGGTCAGTTCCTTCAGTCATAGCAGCAAAAAAGCTGATTAAACAGCTTACAAACATATATTTGAATAGTCTCCAATATAATGTCAAATTAACCCATTGACTTGATGCTTGCATATGTTTCCCTCTAGTGCATTTCAAAACACCTGTGTCCATAGAGTTTCATTACTTACAATATTTTAGGCCCACCTTTGATAAAAGAAAGGATATTAAAAACATATATTGAGTTGCTTTGTATTCAGTTTCTTTCAAAACACAAAAAGTCAGTGACTTAAAAGTAGAGCCGGGTGCGGTGGCGCACGCCTGTAATGCCAGCACTTGGGAGGCTGAGGCAGAAGGATGTGGCCTAGTGGTCGAGTGCCCCTGAGTTCAATCCCTGATACCAAAAAAAAAAAAAAAGTAGAATAAAGTTAATTTTTGGTGCTTTCTCTTTTTCTATCACTTTGTACTTAAGAATGTATTTCAGAGTAAATTTCATGCTTCTGTGTATTTTATACTCACATGGAAGGAAACTATCACAATTTAGGTAAATAAGAATTATCTGTGAATGTGTTTTAATATATTTGGATTGTTCCATGAAATTCCTTTGTGCAATTATTTAAAAATGACTTTTGTTTCTATTTTAAAAAATAAATACAAAACCCTTTGGCAGACATTAAATCACATTTGCAAGGAGATCCTGAACCACTTAATTTTTAGAAATATTCCCACCTCAGCATGAATTTCGGAGTTTATCCATTAATTTCTTCACACATTTAACCAACATCTTTTGAGGATACTGTGTGCCAGGGTCTAAGCTTTGTAGTTAGCATTTTTAAAAAGCATAATGGAAGATATAGATATAAAATGAGTAGCTATTGAATTTATAGTTTATAATGTGATAAGACAGTTATTATAATAAAAAATGTAAAAGATATTCTCAATTGGTTTTTTGACTTGATGATATCATATACTCTATATTATTTTGAAATCATATAACAAATTAATACTAGATTAATAGGACTGTTTTCTTATTTTAAATTTATTTTTTCTTGCTCTGAGTTTATGATACACATCTCTCTAGGAAATAAAATTTGAATTGAAATAAGTATAAACATAGCTTAGGTGACACACATTTTCTGTACTGACATGTTATGAAAAATAAAGTAAGAGTTATATACAAAGATATCAATTAAGAAGTCTGTTTTACCCCACAGAATACTATTCATCCATTAAAAAGAATGAAATTCTATCATTTGTGACAATGTGGATGGAACTGGAGATGATCATGTTAAATAAAATCACCCTGGCACAGAAAGACAAGTACTGCAGGATCTCACTCATATGCAGAATATATAGAAGAAAAATTGACCTCCTAGAAATTGAGATTAGAATGGTGGTTACCAAAGGCTGGGGAAAGTAGAGAGGAGGATGGGCTGGGAAGAAGTTGATCAAGTGTACTAAGTTATAATTAGATAGGGGTAAGAACTTTTGATCTACTATTCCACAGGAAGATGACTATACAAATAATGTACTGTATATTTAAAAAAAAAGAGAGAGAGAAAAAAATTTTTAATGTTTGCACAAAAAAGAAATGAAAAATGTTTGAGGAAAAAAAAAGAAAGAAAAAAAAAAAAAAAAGACTGTTTTGGGCTAGGAGTGCAGCTCAGTTGTAGGATGTGTGCTTATCACAAACATAGCCAGCACAAGAAAAGACCAAAACAAAACAAAAGAAAAAGAAGAAGAAGAAGAAGAAAAAGAAAAAAAAAAAAAAAAAAAACAAGAAAACTCAAATGTTTCAGGAGTTTTAACAAATCCCAAATTTACAATAAACAATAAACAAAAACAAGTATCTGAATAATTCAGAACTCTTTAGAAACATGATTAAAATATTTATAATAATTTCAAATTATTTTAAAAATTTCTGCTACATATATACATATATATATATATATATATATATATATATGACTAATCTGGAAAGTTCTGGGGGAAAAAGTATAACAACATAGGGGGGATTTTAAAGACATATCTACTAAAATTTTAACTTTCACTTTATATCACATAAAACAGAAGTTTATTAACAAGTTTACTTTCAACAAATTAAATTAGCTAATTAATTAATGGCAGCTCCCATCTCCTATAATTTAACATAATATTTTAAAGATATGTTAATGTAATTATATGATGGCTAGATAAAAATGTTTGTCACTGTTTAATTAATACTGTGATTAACTATAACTTCGTTTACAAACTACGCCAGAAAAGTCAATAAAACAGATAGATTTATACAAAAGAGATAAAACATCATTATGTCAAAACTTTAAATTTTTAAAAATAAAATGAAAAATATATTATGTATATGAGAGATCCATGATAAACATTTTAATATACTATTAGCCTTCACAAATAACTATGATGCTGTGAAGAAAAGCAAGATAAAGAAACAAATGACATAATTTGGCAGTCTGCATACAGAAGTCATACCAGGTGCAGATGAACATTTTAAACAACTTTTAGCACAACAGGTAATAAAATAAATACAAATAAAATGATAATCTTCTCTTTCTTCAAATATTTATTGACTGCCCTATGCAAGGTTCTGTTCAAGCAATTTTTTTAATATTTATTTATTTACTTTAGTTGTACACAATGCAATGCATTTATGTTTACGTGGTTCTGAGGATCGAACCCGAGTTGCGCACTTGCGAGGCGAGCGCTCTGCCGCTGAGCCACAACCCCAGCCCTGTTCTAGGACTTTTCAATGAAAATATAAGTTCCGTTATTATAAGTCCTAGAAAAAATATGAGAATAGAGTCTTTCTGTGTGAGTGTGTGTGTATGTATGTGTGCATACATACACCTTCCTGTGTGTTGTGTATGTGTGTATAAAGGAATGAGAGGTAAGAGCTGTTTTCTACAATTATGGTAACTAGAAAATACATTTTCAAAGACATAGCATATAAAATGAAACTTGAAGGAGAAAGAACTATGCATATAAAGAGCTCAAGGAAGGATCAGCCTGACAGATAAAACAACAGAACTATGATAAAAATCACAGAATATTTCAAAAGCATAAAGGAGGCCAGTGTGGCAATGGTGAAGTAAAGTGAAAAAAAAAAATGAAAAGAAGTAAGGGCTGCAAAGATAGTTTATTAGGTAAAGGGGTGGGAAAAGACTTAGAGAACAGAATTTCATTCTAAGTATCAAGAGAAACCATTGATGAATTTGATTGGAGCAAGTCAGCCCATGGAGTCTCTGTTGTTGAAATGGGCTCACAACTTGGGTCATGAAGGGTGTGCTTATAAATTAAACTATGATCATAATGTGAAATAAAATGGTGAATGTGTATCTGGAGAAAAACAGCTTTTAATCCTACTGTAAGTATACTAATAAAAGGACATGATGAGGAATTGCATGTTTACATAGGAGGCATGAATCAAGGTTAACACTTTTCTCTTTTTCTAAAGAAAGTAGGTAGTAGGTTGTACCATTTATTAGGGCGGTTCTGACTACATCGCCTCCATCAGCTTCACAGAGTCCTGAGTGTCTATTGCTAAAAGACCAACTTCTGCTAAAAAGTCTTTCAGAGTATTGAGGTTGGAGGTGGTGAGAGTCCTTCAAGAGTTAACTTGTCTTCCTGGATCCCAGTAGTCCTCATACGTTTTAATTGTTCTTGACCATTATCAGCTTCTCTTTCCAACTTTTGATCTGGCGAACTTGTTGTGACTTTAGGCTCTATACCTGAAACAAGACAACATCCCTGAATAATTTTCTCCATCAGCTCCACTCATCTCTACTGCAATTTTTATTATTATTATTTATTTTTTTTTTATCATTTGTTCTACTGCATTTTTTATCACAATGTAATGGGTAGGAATACTCCTATCAGTACAAGAGGAAAAAAAAAATTGGTAAGAGGTGAGGAAGATGGTGAACACAGTAATGAAATGCACTTCCTGTCTTTGCTCCTATATTCCCATGAATTGTGAGGTAAGACCCTGAGTTTGGTCTTCACAGAAGATGGAAGAAGATGGAAGGATGGGGTTTACCAGAATGGACAACACACTTAATAGGGAAACATATCAGGATATTTGATCACTGTTGAATGACTATATGAGGTTTGTGGTAATTTAAAATTTCCACTTAAAATTTTAAGTGACTGAAGAGTCACCAAGCAAAAACAAATAGCTGAAGTTTGAATCATAGTTGAAAAAATGCTGAAGAAATTTGTAAAAATATAAAGGAGGGTTTAAATACTGTACTTAAAACTCCTAGTTTGTGTTTTGAATTAACATTTTTTTCAAGAGGATATTATAGATTTTAATATATTACTAACTAGTTTTATAATTTATAATGTCTTGACAAAGACTATATTCTTTCAGGGAAATAGTAGGGATTTTTGTATTTTTATAATTCTAATTTTCAAAACCACTTATATTGGAAGGAGAATCTGTTAAGCTACTTAATGGAAAAAAAAATATATATCAGAATTTATGTAATAATGGATAACCAGAAGAGAATTTGACTTTTCCTATACAAGTTTGACAGCACAATTCAATAAAATACTGAAAGACAAAATTCATGTTTATACTGTATGCAGATATTCTTCCTTTGTAGTATTTATGGTTGTGTGCAAATGGAAATATTGCATGCTGGTAAGAAGGATTACAATCTGAAACTACCTGGCATAAATTTTATACTTTTATATGTCTGTTTGGAATCTCTATTTACTTTCACAGGAGATATTATGGAATATTTACATTCTCTCCCCAAAATCTTTGTAGACATTTCCTCTAAAGGTAAAACATATGTTCATTTTAAATTCTTTTACAATTGACTTCTGGTGAATTTATATTTTAAATAACTCCATCCTTCACTTGAAAATGATCTTAATCATCCAAAATTATAGAGAAAACAAAAATCACTCAAATTCCCAGGGATCCCATCTAATTCATCAATTAATTACTTTAATCATAAAATCAGAAAATATGTTTAAGACAAGCCCACAAATATTTATAAGTTTGGAAGTTAAAGGATGGAGATCAATATGGGAATTTGTGGTCATCAGTCAAACATTGTGATCAGAAAGCTTTTGATGTATCATTTCAAAGGCATTTAAAAATCTCTAAAAATATATCAGATAATTTTAAAGCATAGTTCTTTGCTTTAAGGTGTAAATTGTTTCTTATCATAAACACATAAATTCACTTATATGGATTTTTCTTGATAAAAATGTTTAAAAGCATTTTTATCTTCACAAGTTTATCCTATGAATATCATCATTGATAGCATTAGCAAAAATATTACAAGCTACCAAGACCAATTTTCTTATGTATGAAAAAATACTTAAAGGGAACTATTGCTTTGAATGATATTATTATAGATTTTTGCTATTGATTCTTCCTTATTTTAAATTAAAAAATTAATATACATAAAAAAGCCTATCACAATTAGCATTCATGCACTTGCAGTACAGAATTCAAAGCAATTTATATGTTTGTTTTAGGTAGTTTTAATTGTGATTTTTTTTTTTTTTTTTTTTTTTTTTTTGCAATAAGCTGATGATGTTTATAGAACAGATGCAATGTGCTTATAATAGGAAAGGTGTCAAATACATTGAAAGAAGAGATTGTCAGACAAAGTGAAAGTGTGCATCTTCATTTGCAAAACAAATAACTTGGGCCAAACTGGAGTCATGGAGTTTGGCATATTTGAGGAATGGTAAGAAGTGGAGTGAATTAAGAGAATAAGCCTAAACTGTTAAGGCTGAAGGGCTTAGGGACTTTGGCTTCTGCCAGAATGCTGTGAGTTTAGATTCCAAGAAAATTTCCAAGCTAGGATTTTATCTGTAGGCAAGTAGAAAAAAACAGAGAAGATTAAATTGAATGCTAGTCAAATTAGAAAAACTGCGTTGATGGAATTGAGACTGTCACAGAATGTGAATGGATAGCTGCAGGTTAAATAGAATATTGTTTTAATGAGCCAGTGCCACCTGAGATTTCATCAGGAGGTGATAAATTGAAAGCTAGTGTTTTCTAAAATTGAATTGCTCTTTTTCTTAATGTTATAGGCAATTAAAAATTCCTATTTTTTAAGTAATTCTTTTTAAACTTGTATTCTATCCAGTTCCCAAATATGTAATGATTTTATTGTTCTCTTAAGAAGGGATATTCTTCCAGTTATATATCTTTGAGTAAATTTTTGGAAATTTAAAGATAATTTTGATACCGCCAGTTGTCGGTGACAAGTTCTGCTCCCCCAGATGTTGAAGTCTGAACATTAGAGAAGCAAGCTGAGGCAAGCATAAATAAAGCAGGGTTTACTTAAAAGGGGTAACATAGACTTCTCCCAGGAGAGAGAAGGGGGCCATTGTTGGTATCCTGTCCTGGCTTCCTTTGTTGTTCTCCTGCTCTCTTCCCCTTATCTCTCTCCTACCTGCTTATGTGACCAGGCCCAGTGGAATGGCCAAAAGGTGAGAAGCAGATGGGCTGAAGGGGGCAGGACAGGAAACACTAATTAACAACTGTCTAGCTCCCTGTAGGGAGGGGCAGTTCCTGGGACAGGTTACCTTGGCAACAGGTTGGGGCAGCGGCAGGTTCCTGATAAGGGTGGAGGAAGGGCTCTGAAGGAATTAACATTCCAATCCCTCAGGTGACAGTCTCCAATTTCCTGGGACTCACTCAAAATTGGCTTTCTTGATCCCACCTCACTCAGTTTACCTATCTATACTGACTGCCTGTCAGGTTCTAGCTTTAATTTGACCCTGGACAAATTCTTAAATCTATTTAGTGCACCTTTCTAAATTTATGTGGATAACTTTATTGTTTCATAGGATGTTCACATTTTCTTTTCTGTGAAATAACACTCAGGTCTTTTTGCTGTGCTTTTATTTTTCTTAAAATTTATTCATACATTCTGGATATAAATCCTTTATAATTTCAGTATAAAAATCCTCCTTTCAGTTTTTCAAAACTTACAATAAAATACTTCATGGTATCTTATAACTTTTGATGAAAATAAATTTTGATTTTAATGAAATTATCTTCACCGAGCTTTTATTCCATGTTATTACTTTTTTATCTTGTTTAATAAATTTTCCATAGCCAGAACTTATGAAGATATACAGTCTGACTCAACTTTGATTACAGGTAGACACTTCATCAATAAATCAAGGTTATAAAACAAGTAGAAGAGGAAAAGGGGACAGGTGGCAAAATATAGAGAACTAGAAGAAAGGAAGCAACACAAATGGAAGAGAGTAGACCAACTCCAACATCTGTGACTTTGTGCACTTCATCTTAAACTCCCTCCCTGTCTTACCTTGCTCATCTATTACTCTTTTTTATTATACCCAGCTTTCTACTTGAAATTTAGTTAGAGTTTACATGGGCTAGACCACATGTGCAAATAAGGAATGATACAGGGAGATACCCTACAATGATTACAGTGATGGAGGACTCCTTCGGTGTTCCTCTCTGGTTATACCACCCTGTTGCTGTCATCTCAGATCCCAGAACTGGCTGATACAAATTCATCAGTTACTAGTAGAATCCTTATCAGGTTACACACACACAAACACACACACACACACACACACACACACACACACACACACACACACTATATAGTCCACTTAGATGCTTAGATGGGTGAGAGGGTAGACCCCATTTCTATTAAAATATGAGATATTGAAACAGAGGGAATATTGATCTTTACTTAATTTTATATGCCATAGCATCTTAGACATTTAGTAAATATATTAGAATTTAAATGAAACAAAAATGTTAGTAGAGTATAAAGGCAACTGAAAAAGTTCTAAGTACAGTAAGGCACCTAGCTTAGATTCCTTTAATTTTTAGCATGCCCTATGGTAATTATAGCCAAGCATATCTGATAAAATGGTCTAGGTATTAGGGAAGGTAAGGGAAACTCTATAACCAGAGACTTTGTGATTTCATACTTAGAATCCAAATACTTTGTGTGTTACATTAGAGGTTTGTGAATGTACTTATACTTTCAATATAAAAATTAGGGCTTTAGTGAAGAAATGTGTTTATCTCCATTTACATATTCATGTTCTTTGGGAGAAGAGAAAGAAGATAAAATTTTAATATATATTTCCTAATTTCATTATGTTAATTAAAAATATGTATTTTGTAATTTATTGTTTTATTGATTTCTCTCCATATTTAAATTTCTCAAGAAAAATGACAAGGAATGTCCACTCTTATTTTATAACAAAACATATAAGAATTCACTTTTCTCTGGCATTAAGCTTCTGATCACAGGAGTTACCTAAAGAATTCCTGTTAGGCACTATGGATGTCCCAAAAAGAAGGGGGAGATGTGCAAGTGGAAATGCTATGTTTCATAAATTGTGAGAAAAAAAACTAAGAATTATTGGGATAACAATAATATATATATATATATATATATATACATATCTATACATATTTATATATTTATATTGAGGGTAGATTTTGTTGTCCCAGAAGCTCTTCTGCTGGATAACAAACACTGTGTAATTATAAAGAGAAAAATAAAAACAAGATTTGATAAGTGGGAGGTAATGATACCTTTATGCATGAGTCTATCCTGGTCTATTAAAGATTTTGGCCTATTGGATACCCTATAAAACTCATTTGTTGTACTTAAAAGTGTTTGAATTGTCAGTGTCTCCAGATATTTCCTAAACATAAAATCTGTACAGTATCTGTTATGTAATGGTAAGACTAAATCTTGTTTTGAGTGGTTTCAATCCACCAAAAAGAGAATGGGTAAAACAATAAATACCAAAATAAGTACCTAATGTTAAATATCAAATATGTAGGGCATACCAGAAGTCTCTAGGGGTCCAGAGGATAAAATAACAAACAGATATAGCCTCTGTCTCACACACACACACACACACACACACACACACACACAATTTTGTTTGTTTGTTTGTTTTTTGTTTTATTTTTTAAGTATAGGGAATAGTGGTTTCAACCAAGACCTCCCTTTTGCGTTACACTGGCTTTGTAATTAGTTTTCTCCAGAAGAAAAGTCAATATAATATGGTGACAACAGATTAATACACTAAGTTAACAGTTGTCCCTTAGGTTCCTTCAAATTTCCTTTATAATAACAAGAGCATCTTGTGTAGAAATAGATTAAACTGCAAATACCCCTATCCTGACAAATAATTCCTGAAAGATGGCCTGAAATAATTCAAAGTCAATTGAAACGAAGAGAGATGACCATTGGAGAAATCCAGCACTTGGAAAGAGGAGGAGGAGGAGGAGGAGAAAAAGAGAGGAGGAGGAGGAGAAGAAAGAGGAGGAGGAGGTGCGCGCTTGAGCTCTCTCTTGTACATTGAGGAGGTCCACAGAACAGGGTAGAGGAGAGTGTGTCTGCAAAGTCGCAATTCAAGACCTCCAGAGACCAAGGTGGAAGCAGGTCTGATTTTATTGTGTAGTTACCATGTATATATACTCAGGCAGTAGCTAAGCAGATTATTGGTAAACACCAATACGATTTCTTGCCAACTGTCCTTGCAGCAACCAATCAAGGAGCGGCAGCAGAGCAAGCTCTGTGACTGCCGCAGGTGGCCTCACGTCCAGGGCTGTGCCTATGGGGTGAGCAGCCTGCCTCTCATGCATCTAGCATGAGGGGAGTGGCCTGCCCCTCAGGTGCCCTTACATATACCATGTATGCAGTACTCCAAGCACTTGTCCCCACAGAGGTGGTGGTGGAGGAGGAGGACTGAAAAGAATTTGATAGCAAATATTAAGTTGGTGAGAGGAAGAGTGGTTGTTTTCAGTCAAACTTATCTAATTGAATTGGCTTTCCAATTTCAATTTTAAGTCATATCTGAAACAAGTTAAATATTTAATTTGAAATAATTTAAATTCAGAATTTAGCACTAAAGACATTAAATTAAAAATCTTGGCAAGTGCACTTCAAAAGCCACAAAACTGCCATAGAGCAGTCATAAAATTATCCATCATGGGATCAAAGTTGAGCAAACACTACAGACCCAAAATGCCTAGAAGTCACCATTTTCCAGATGTGTTTAAGAAAATACTGTTAGATTTTAGCTGCTATTAAATCTATACTCATATAAAATCTTATACTCTAATGATTATCTCCATCTGGTGTACATTCCTAATTTCCTCTACTTTATCTTCAAACTAGATGATTTTCGTGAACTAGATTCAGATATTGGTTTTATGCCTCATTCTTTTGTTTCTTCTTGAATATAAAACCCATATCATATAGTAACATATTCTTTCAAAGGAGGTCCTATTTTAGGTGAAGGCAATACATTACCAAGCCAATGACATTTAAAATATTAAATATCTTCAGTGAAAACTAAAAATCCTCTGTGATCCTGACATCTCAAAATCTAGTCAGATTTATTCTGACATCATCACAGCAGGCCATCTAGTAAAATACATTCTATATTCTTTTGCCAATCATTGTACTGCAATACAATTCAAATCTGACTTTAACTACATGGGGCTAACATTAACAGCCCACAAATTTAAGGGCATGATCCCCAATAAGACTGTCCCTGCTCAAATGCCAGTTGTAAGTTGGTCACCTAGGACACCCACACTTTTGACAAACTGGTTATAAATTTGAGGAGCTGCCATGACCCCCACAAGTTTGCTAATTTTAGAGGACACATGGAAATCTATTATCATAATACCTGTGTTTCAAATATATATTCCATTAAAAATTCCTGTTCATATTCAACCTGATGTCTCTTTCTTTCTAATGAACTTTTCTTGACTTTGGGCAGAATTCCTTACTCTGCCTTTCTTTTTAAACTAGTCATGAAGACTGGTATTTTGTTGTAATTTAAATTTAATTGTATAAATTCCTTAACAAATCCTTATTTCCTTGAAAACAGAGCTGACATCATTTTTTTTTTCCCCTGAAATCAGTATCTTTCACTCACTGGACACACGTATATAAGCACACAGACACACATACTTATACCAAAACAAAAAATCTGTGTCTTGTGACAGATATATTGTGTGTGTGTGTGTGTGTGTGTGTGTGTGTGTGTGTGTGTTATTTTTATTGAAGTAGAAGAGTTTTCTAAGTAATTGTAAAGTCAAGGTATGATTTTGTCTTATTTGCTGATTTCCTCATTTTTCTTTCTGTTACTATTAACACTCACATGAAATACAAAGAGGCTGTTCGTCTATTTAAACATCTTGGAAATTTTACTGTGCCTACTACTGGTGATGCTACTGATATATTCCAAATTCTAAGAGGCATCATGGATTTTCTGATACTGTGGGGGAAGAAAAAACACATATTCCAAGATGATTATAACTCAGAAACAGCCTCTCATTCATTCTGAACTGACTTCTATTTTCTTTGGACCTATTATCTTCCCTCCTCAAAACAGTGCAAAATCAGAAAAAAAAAAAGATTAATATTTTTGAATTTCATTTTCTTAATCTGATAATATGCCTTAATTACTACTGATGTATGATATACAAAGGTGGAAAGTGATATAATATCTAGTATTCAAAGAATTACTTTGGGGCTGGGGCTCAGTGGCAGAATGCTTGCCTAGCATGTGTGAGGCACTGTGTTTGACACTTAGCACCACAGAAAAATGAAACAAATGAAATAGAGGCATGCTGTCAATCTACAACTACAAGGGGAAAAAAAAAGAATGATTTTATGATATTTGCCTTCAGTTGAATTCTTGCAGTTTGTTTCACAAATATAAGTCAATTATATAAGCAATTGACTTTGTTTCCTTGCCTATTTTTCAATGTTCTAAAAGGAATTTGGATACCCCAAAATATGATCATGATTTATTTTTAATGCCTGATTAAATTAAGAAATTTCTTATGATAGTAAAAGTTAAGAAGTCGGATGAAAGAATATTAAAGCATACTTCTATTGTGGGGGTGGAGGGGCAAGAGAGAGAGATTGATTTTCTTCCATTTAAAAACTGTCCCACAGCAGAGGTTATAGAAACTTTAATCTGAGACCAAGCCATGGCACCCTTTGCATGTTATCAGTCATTCATACTAGGTTTGTCTGTGACTTTTTTAGCATATTCTGAGAATTTACGTGATCATGTTAAGATTTAAAGTGAGTGCTGGGAAAGGGTCAGTGAGGCAGGGGTCATGATGATAAAATATGTTTCAAGAATGACCCACTTTCTTTTTCTAGATGCACTAAAGTTGAGCAGAAAATTTATGTGAGAAGTTGTTTTCATAAGAAGGAATGCTTGGCGTCAAATTTATTGTGAATTTACAAGAAAAAAACATCTTTATCTAATGGACTCATAGAAAACTGATTTTCTGTCTTTCCTTGAAGTAATTGAAACACCAATGTAGGTAAGCCACAATGGAGTCCTCTGTAATTAGATAGGTGATCTTGTCACACTTGATAATGTATCTCTTGTAGTATTTTTTAATTACCTGAACATGAAATTTTAAGTCTTGACAAGATTCAACCAATAAAAGAAGCTCAGTTATATTAAAATGATTTTTTAAGATAGGTGAATACATATGAATCTATACATAATAATGAAGCAGATTGCTACTTGAAAATGGAGAACCTGGTATGAGATAAAGTCAATTCTCCTAAATGTGTCTATCGTTCCTTGCTTAGATTATAATTATTAAAGAGAACAAAATTATTATAAAATATTTTAAAGAAATAGAATAGGTGATTTTCACACAAAATTCTGAAATCATTCATATTATGATATTCATCAAATATTCTAGATTCATGCTAAAGCATTAAAATTAATGTATCAAGCCAAATGCCATCTGCCTACTATTTCTTAGGTTTGGTTTCTTTTCAAAAGGGTTAATATCAATCAAATATTCATTTTCTAATTTATATCCTTCGTTTTTACAGCTTTTCGGTTTAAAGAAAAACTGAGCTACTAGTACAGATTTTCCATATACCCAACATCTTCCATTAGTATGAATGACAGACTGATTTGGATGTTATTATTAATGAAAGTCTGTAGTTTACATTAAGTTTCACTTTTAGTTGTACAGCTCTGTGGGTTTAACAGACACATATTATCATTTATTCACCTTTACAGTAATATGCAGAACACATTGCCTTGAAAATGCCTTGTGTTTACCTATTTAACCTCATTCCCCTCAAATTTCTGGCTATCACTCAACTTACTGTTTCTTTCACTTTGCATTTTCTTAGACGTTTTATCACATAGTTTTAAATCTTACAGTATTTTCAGACTGGCTTCTTTAGCAAGATCCATTTCAGTTTCCTCCATGTCTTTTCATGAATTCATAGATCTATTTTTTAATTATGGAATAATATTTTATTGCAATCTGTAAACCACTGATGGTTTATCCACTCATCTAGCAGAGCACATCTTGGTTGTTTCAAAACTTTTGGAGTAATATATAAAGCTCTGGAAACATTTATGTGCAAGTTTGGTATGGACATGATTTTCAATCTCATATTGAAAACATAGAGCACAATTGCTAAATTATATGCTGAGACTGTGTTTAGCTTTATAATTTTCTGTGTCATTTTTTATTCTTGCCAGTGACAAATATAAGTTTTTGCTGGTCCACAGCCTAACCAGAATTTGATGATCTTGAAAGCTTTAGATTTCAGCTTTTCTAACAGGTGTGTAGTAGTATCTTTTCTTAATTTCAAATTCTATAATGACATAAGATGTTGAAATTTTTGTCAGTTGGAAGTCTTTGATGGAGGCCTTTGTTTATTTTTGCTTTTTTTTATCATTAAGTTCTAAGTATCCTTGCATTAGGCAAATGTTTTCTTCCAGTCTAGGCTTGTCTTTTTATTTTCTTAACAGTGACTTTCCTGCCAAAGAAGTTTTAAATTTTAATAAAGTTTAACTTATTTTTTTATTTCATGGATCATGTTTTAGTTGTACATAAAAACTCGTCAAACTAATGATTACCTACATTTTCTCCCATATTACTTTCCAGAAATTTTATAATTTTATATTTTATGTTATATCTAACATCCATTTGGTTTAATTTCTAAAGCATAAAGTCTGCATTGAAATTTTTCTTTCAGGTTGATTGGTATAAGAACATTTGTTGAATAGACTGTTTCCTTTACTGTTTTGTCACAAGTCAGTTGACCTTATTTGTGGGGGTCTGGTTCTATTGAATTTGAGCATCTATTGAATTTCATTGATTTACTATTGTTTCTTTCACCAATCCCACACTGCCTTGATTACTATAGCTTTATAGTAACTCTTGAAGTTGGGTAGCACCAGTCCTCTGATTCTGTTCTTCAGTGTTGCACTGGTTATTCTGGGTCTTTGGATTTTCCTTTTAAAATTCAGAATCAGTTTTTGAATATATGCAAATTCAATTGCAATGGAACTTAGTATAGAGTGCAAGTTAGAAAACAACTCCACCATAGCAATATTGAGTCGTCCTATTCATGGCTGTAGATATCTGTCCAGTTATTTAGAGGTTCATTCATTCCTTTTATCAGACTTTTGTAGTTTTCCTCATGTGGATGTGTTATATGTTTTGTTAGTTACATACCTAAGTATTAATTTGAATTTCCAAGTGTTCACTACTGGCATATATGGAAGCAATTGCCTTGTGGACATGAACATTTTATCCTGCACCTTGATATGATTGCGTATTCTTGCCTATAGCTGTACTGTTGTTGTTGCTATTGTTGAGTCTTCATTTTCTACCTCAATCTGTGAAAAGGAGTTCTTTTCCTTCCTTCCCATTGTATATATTTCTTTTTTCTTCTCCACATCTTATTGACTTAGCATTGACTTCCAGTACAATGTTAAATAGGGATAAACAGTTTTTTGTTTGTAATTATAGATTGAAAGTGTGCAGTTGTTTCACTATTAGGAAAAAGGTTAGTGGTATATTTTCCTTCTCTTTCTTTGTTTCTTTTTTGTTTTGAATGTTCTTTATTAAATTAAAGATGTTCCTCTATTCCTAGTACTTAGGGATTTTTATCTTGAATAGGTGCTTGATTTTATTAATTTTTTCTGCACCTATTGAAAAGATTATATGATTTTTTTCTTTAGAATATTTTGATGTGATGAATTACTTTGGCATATTTTCAAATGCTGAATCAGACTTACCTGTGTGATAAATCTTATTGGTTTATAATGTATAATTCATTTTACACAGTTTTAGGTTTTATTTGCTAATATTTTGTTAAGAAATTTTGTGTCTATGTTCATGAAAGATAATAATCAGTTTTCCTTTCTTATAATGCCTTTGTCTGGTTTTAATATTAGGTAATACTGGTCCTCATAGAATGAATTAGAAAGTATTCTTTTGTTTATGTTTTCTGGGGAAAGATCATAATGAATTGGTGTCATTTCTTTTTTTTTTCTTGAATAACATTTTATTAAATCTATTTCATGGTTGTTCTAATACGCTACTTTTCATATTTTTTTCTCAATAATTTTTCAAGGATCTACTGTGGTAACAGCTGCTATAGTAGAAGTACATTCACATGCTTCTCAAGTTAAGACAACACTAAATATGAGTTTTAAAACTGATTATCTCACCATGGTACTGTATAGTCTAGGTCCTGAACAGGTAAGTTGAGGGAGAAAAGAAAATATATTTTATTGTGAAAAATTATATATGTGAATGTTTATCAGTTACACTTGTTCACATTTTGTATGTATTTTGTAGTGTTTATTCTTATGAAGAAATGGTTGATCTTTTCACTTCAAACTAATAATAATTTTAGCCATTTCCATTTTTAAATTAAACATATCTTTCATATAGCTAATAATGTGAAAAATAATTATAAAATTATTTTTGGCATTTTACTGAAGAGTCCTTTGAAAATACAGAATTTTGGAGCCAAGGGTACATATAGCTCAGCAGTAGAGTACATACTTAACATGTGCAAAACCCTGGAATTAGCCATTGCATCACTCCCCAAGATAGAGAATTTTGATATTTCAGATAAGAAGATGTAATAATTTGTAGTAGTTTTATATCATAAAATATACTTTAAAATTGTTGTGTGACTTTTCAGATTTCTGTTTGGATTTCTTATTCCACAAGTAGCTTTTACAGACGTTCGTGATCCGTCTCTGCAACTTGCTGAATTTAAGTTGGAAAATATAAGTACTTTAAAAAATGTATACAGATGAATCTACATTTTCTTCTTTCCTATTAAAAAACTGTATTTTAGATGATAAAAGACCCATGTCAAGAAAGCAACTCCTAGGTATATATGATAATAGTGTTCTGAATTTTTTTTAATTTTTTTAAAATTATTTTTTTTTTTATTCTAAGATATTATAAATGACAGCAGAATACATTACATTTCATATTACACATACAGAGCACTTTTTTACAAATCTCTGGTTGTATGCAAAGTATATTCACACTATTCGTGACTTCATACATGCACTTACGGTAATGATATCCATCTCATTCTACCATCTTTTTTTTTTTTTCCTTCACCCTTTTGCCCCCTCCCTTCCCCTCCCTCCCATTGGCCATTCTAGTATTCCTCTAATCCTCCTATGCTTCCCATCCCAACCCGACTGTGAATTGGCCTCCTTATGTCAGAGAAAACATTTGTCATTTGGCTTTTTGGGATGGGCTAACTTCACTTAGCATTATATTCTCTAACTCCATCCATTTTCCTGCAAATGCCATGATTTTATTCTCTCTTATTGCTGAGTAATATTCCATTGTGTGTATATACCACATTTTCTTTATCCATTCATCTACTGAAGGCATCTAGGTTGGTTCCACAGTTTAGCTATTGTGAATTGTGCTGCTATAAACATTGATGTGGCTGTGTCCCTGTAGTATGCTGTTTTCAGGTCTTTTGGGTAAAGACCAAGAAGTGGGATAGCTGGGTCATAAGGTGGTTCCATTCCAAGTTTTCCAAGGTATCTCCATACTGCCTTCCATATTGGCTGCACCATTTTGCAGTCCCACCAACAATGTATGAGTGTGCCTTTTTCTCCACATCCTCTCCAACTTTTATTGTTGTTTGTGTTCTTAATAGCTTCCATTATGACTGGTGTGAGATGAAGTCTTAGAGTGGTTTTGATTTGCATTTCTCTTATTGCCAGAGAGGTTGAGCATTTTTTCATGTATTTATTGATTGATTGTGTATCTTCTTCTGAGAAGTGTCTGTTCAGTTCCTTGGCCCATTTATTGATTGGGTTATTTGTTTTTTTGGTGTTTTGATTTTTGAGTCCTTTATATATTCTAGAGATTAGTGCTCTATCTGATGTGCATGTGGTAAAAATTTGTTCCCAATTAGTAGGCTCTCTGTTCACCTCACTAATTGTTTCTTTTGCTGAGAAGAAGTTTTGTAATTTGAGTCTATCCCATTTATTGATTCTTGGTATTAATTCTTGTGCTACAGGATTCTTATTAAGGAACTTGGGACTAATCCAACATGTTGGAGATTACAGCTTACTTTTTCTTCTATTAGGTGTAGTGTCTCTGGTCTAATTCCTAGATCCACTTTGAGTTGAATTTTGTGCATGGTGAGAGAGAGGTTTAATTTCATTTTATTGCATATGGATTTAAACCTGTACTCCAACAAAATACAAAACACCAAAGGCTCGACAAATTTCTAGAGTTGTATGATGTGCCCAAACTTAAGCAGGAGGATATACATAATTTGAACAGACCAATTTCAAGAGATGAAATAGAAGATGCCATCAGAAGCCTACCAACCAGGAAAAGCCCAGGACCAGATGGATACACAGCTGAGTTCTACAAGACCTTCAAAGAAGAACTGATACCAATACTCTTTAATTTATTTCAGGAAATAGAAAAAGAGGGAGTACATCCAAATTCATTCTATGAGGCCAACATCACCCTGACCCCCAAACCAGGCAAAGACACATCCAAAAAAGAAAACTTCAGACCCATATCTTTAATAAACATAGATGCAAAAATTCTCAATAAAATTCTAGCAAAACGGATACAGAAACATATCAAAAATATAATACACCACGATCAAGTGGGGTTCATTCCAGGGATGCAAGGATGGTTCAACATACGGAAAACAACAAATGTAATTCACCATGTCAATAGACTCAAAGATAAGAACCATATGATTATCTCAATAGATGCAGAAAAAAGCATTTGACAAAATACAGCACCCCTTCATGCTCAAAACACTAGAAAAACTAGGGATAACTGGAACATATCTCAACATCATAAAAGCTATATATGCTAATCCCCAGGCCAACATTATTCTAAATGGAGAAAAATTGAAAGCATTCCCTTTAAAAACTGGAAAAAGACAGGGATGCCCTCTTTCACTACTTCTATTCGACATAGTAATTGAAATGCTGGCCAGAGCAATAAGACAGATAAAGAAATTAAAGGGATACAGATAGGTAAAGTAGAAGTCAAATTATCATTATTTGCTGATGATATGATTTTATACCTAGAAGACCCAAAAAATTCCACCAGAAAATTTCTAGAATTCATAAATGAATTCAGCAAAGTAGCAGGATCAAAATCAACACCCACAAATCTAAGGCATTTCTATATGTCAGTGAGAAATCCTCTGAAAGGGAAATGAGGAAAGCTACCCCGTTTACAATAGCATCAAAAAAAAAAAAAAAAAAAAAAAAAAAAAAAAAAAAACTTGGGAATCAACTTAACCAAAGATGTGAAAGATGTCTACAATGAAAACTACAGAACACTAAAGAAAGAAATTATGGAAGACCTTAGAAAATGGAAAAATCTACCCTGTTCTTGGATAGGCAGAACTAATATTATCAAAATGACCATACTACCAAAAACACTGTACAGATTTAATGCAATGCCACTCAAAATCCCAATGACATTCCTCATAGAAATGGAAAAAGCAGTCATGAAATTCATTTGGAAAAATAAGAGACCCAGAATAGCTAAAGCAATCCTTAGTAAGAGGAGTGAAGCAGGTGGCATCACTATACCAGACCTTAAATTATACTACAGAGCAATAGTAACAAAAACAGCATGCTATTGGCACCAAAATAGGCCAGTAGACCACTGGTACAGAATAGAGGACACAGAGACTAACACATATAATTTCAGTTATCTTATATTAGACAAAGGTGCCAAAAATGTACATTGGAGAAAAGATAGCCTCTTCAACAAATGGTGCTGGGAAAACTGGAAATCCATATGCAACAAAATGAAATTAAACCCTTTTCTCTCACCATGCACAAAATTCAACTCAAAGTGGATCAAGGATCTAGGAATTAGACCAGAGACACTACACCTAATAGAAGAAAAAGTAAGCTCTAATCTCCAACATGTTGGATTAGGCCCCAAGTTCCTTAATAAGAATCCTGTAGCACAAGAATTAATACCAAGAATCAATAAATGGGATAGACTCAAATTACAAAACTTCTTCTCAGCAAAAGAAACAATTAGTGAGGTGAACAGAGAGCCTACTAATTGGGAACAAATTTTTTACCACATGCACGTCAGATAGAGCACTAATCTCTAGAATATATAAAGAACTCAAAAATCAAAACACCAAAAAAACAAATAACCCAATCAATAAATGGGCCAAGGAACTGAACAGACACTTCTCAGAAGAAGATACACAATCAATCAATAAATACATGAAAAAATGCTCAACCTCTCTGGCAATTAGAGAAATGCAAATCAAAACCACTCTAAGATTTCATCTCACACCTGTCAGAATGGCAGCTATTAAGAACACAAACAACAATAAAAGTTGGAGAGGATGTGGAGAAAAAGGCACACTCATACATCATTGGTGGGACTGCAAAATGGTGCAGCCAATATGGAAAGCAGTATGGAGATACCTTGGAAAACTTGGAATGGAACCACCTTATGACCCAGCTATCCCACTTCTTGGTCTTTCCAAAAGACCTGAAAACAGCATACTACAGGGACACAGCCACATCAATGTTTATAGCAGCACAATTCACAATAGCTAAACTGTGGAACCAACCTAGATGGCCTTCAGTAGATGAATGGATAAAGAAAATGTGGTATATACACACAATGGAATATTACTCAGCAATAAGAGAGAATAAAATCATGGCATTTGCAGGAAAATGGATGGAGTTAGAGAATATAATGCTAAGTGAAGTTAGCCCATCCCAAAAAGCCAAATGCCAAATGTTTTCTCTGACATAAGGAGGCCAATTCACAGTCGGTTTGGGATGGGAAGCATAGGAGGATTAGGGATTAGAATGGCCAATGGGGAGGGAGGCCAATGGGGATCAGAGTATACGTGCCCTAGGGAGGGGAAGGGTAGGCAGGCAAAAGGGTAAAGGAAAAAAAGAAAGTATTGCCGCAGGGAATGTGCAAATAGGCAAAAGGGACAGAAGCTAAGGAAAAAAAAAAAATTGGCAGTTGGCCCTGTTTAAGATGGTAGAATGAGATGGATATCATTACCCTAAGTGCATGTATGAAGTCACGAATGGTGTGAATATACTTTGCATACAACCAGAGATTTGTAAAAAAGTGCTCTGTATGTGTAATATGAAATGTAATGCATTCTGCTGTCATTTATAACATCTTAGAATAAAAATAATTTTTAAAAGAAAAAAAAATCCCCTTTCACCTCAACATCTATCTGCAGTTAATCATAATAGACATTTGGGTCTCCCCACTTCTTGTGTTTTTACTCTATCTCTTTTATTTTTCCCTGATTGTTTTCATGAGAACAATTTTCTTGATGTTCCGAGCTTCTGAAACTGTGAATAAAGGCACTCTTCCCCTAGTCAAGGGGATGGGACATTTGTTCATTAGTTTATTCAACCAATACTTAGGATTGGAAAACCATGTCTCAGATACTGACAGAGGCAGTGACTATTCAGAGTAATCCAAACAGGAAAGATTCCTCCCTTGTTGCATACACATTCTGGTTGTGGGGTTGTGTACCAAATTCTTAAACATTGTGTGAAAATAGATGTTCGTGTGAAGTCTTGTTTTCTTCTCCATCAGTAATGTGCCCAGTGAGTAAGACGAGACAAGGAAAAAAAAATAGTTGTAGCTGGCTGGGGTGAGGAAATCTTCATTCTTTCTCTATTTATAATAAGAAATCATTTGCTTTTTGTCTTGTGTGGTGGCTGTGATATTCTTCTATAATTTCATTTTGACAGAGACTCATATCCTCCATATTAATTCATTTTTTGGTAATGTTATCTAAAGTTAGATTCTGAAACTTGTATCCAGAGTACTCTAATCAACAAATTTTGAAAGTATTTCTGAAGGGAATAGATTAGTGGGATGTTGGAATATGAGACACTTTTAAGTTTTTCTTTGAGTTTGAGATGCACAATCAGTGTATAGGTTTACAGTCGTTCTCCCAGAGACTAATTTCAATGAGTCAGGTATATGATTCAGAAAATATGCACATCAAATAACATTTATTAAGGCCCCTACTCTAATTTCTGCAAGCAGATTCTATATATACATTCATTAGAGTCCTTACAACCTCTTGTGATACTTGATATCTTGTGCAATGGTCTTAGTCTGCTTTGTCTTCTTGAGAGTATACACCTTGAATCACTGACCTGTATGTGACAGGTTCTCTAAGACTATATTAATAAAGGATTGATGCTCCATAAAGATTTTTTTTTTGTAATGAATGGAAAAATATAGTAGCCCTGTAATACAACTTTCCCACCTTTTTGCATTAAAATAAATATATTTTCTGTGCCCTATGTTCATTTCCTCTTAGTGCTTTTTTTTTTTTTTTTTTTTTTTTTTTTTTTGCAAATCCTTCTGTATTTAACCTAAACCAAGATAGTGTTGATATTGAATTATGTGTGTCTGTATATGTATGCATGTATGTTTATTTTAATAATATAAAAAAAATCTAAGCATTCTCAGATAATTTAGATTACCAATTTCTATCCAGTAACTCCAAACTCTGTCAGAATCAGCATTTTTGTTTGTATTTACAATTATGTTAGCACTAGAAGTATGACTTTAATTGTCCATGGGTAATGAGAAAAGAGAAGAGGCAAATTTAATAAGTAAAAGATGAATTTGTACCAAGTGAAAGCCCATTGATTCACAGCATGCTTTACAAATAAAGTTTCCATAGTCCCTTGAATAGAGGAAATGTGGTAGGAAATTCAGTCCTCAAAGGACCTGGGAAGTAGAGAAATACTGATTCAAAAGAATTTGCAGCATGGCAGTCAGTAACATATTTGTACAGCAAGTGACAATTTAGTTAGAAAAACTCTCAGTTGACATTTTAAATAAATGTTGTTAATTTGGATTTTATTGGTTTTCTTTTATTTAATGTATACATTTGTTTTAGTTTATGGTTATATAAAAGCTATAACATTAGGAGTTTACACTTTGTTTTAGGTTGGAACATATTTAAGTAACATTATCATCAAAATAATTTAAAACTGAACATTGAGAGACTGAGACTTTTTTCCCTTTTAATATAGCTTTATATGCTTATTCAAAATGGAGAAACATCATTCTAAAGCAACACATTTACTTTCAATGTCAAATATTTCAACGGCATCAAGAAACAGGGGCCAACACTATGGAAGATCATCTGATTCTTGTCAGGGTTTGTTGGACAAGAGTGTAGCTAGAAGTTTTTCTTTACTGTGTTTTATTTAATTACATTATTCTTTTTTAATTTCATTTTTAGTTTTTTCCATATTATTTTTTAATTGATTCTCATTAATTATACATGACAGCAGAATGCATTTCAATTCATTGTACACAAATGGAGCACAATTTTTCATTTCTCTGGTTGTATACAATGTAGAGTTTTACCATATGTGCAGTCATATATGTACCTGGTATAATGATGTTCATCTCATTCCAACATCTTTCCTGCCCCCATGCCCCTCCTCTTCCCTCCCTCCCCTCTCAGTTTTCATTTGTATTTTATCTCCCAGTTAATATGGTAAATAAAAAATATCAGTCGCAAAGTTTAATTTTTTATGACTTATTTGGCATATTGTTATAACATTTCTTATACAATTCACTACTTTTTTCACTTTAACTATGAGCTATTAATATTTTTGATTTCTAAAATTAAAAATTATAAAAACTCTGTATTTTGAAGAAGAAAATTTTTATTTAAGCCTTTCCTATATTACTATCAATTTTCAAAACCTATAAAAAGGGCCCCAGCCTGAAAGAAAAGTTTTGTTTGCTGTGTTAAGCAGGCCTATCTTGGTATTAATAAACTTCAGAACTAGTAATATAACATAGTAAAGAGTCTGGTGTATCCTATGCATATAAGAAACTTGGAAAGTAAGTTTAAGATGACATTAATGCCAAATACATCACAATCCTATTTTGCAAAGACTTCCTTAGATAAGCAAATGCAACTAAACATGAATTTTAAATTAAAAATAACAAAGTATTCTCCTAGGATTTCTGGGAAGTCTTAGGTTGTGTGTGTGGCATAAGGTTATTATAGAATTGGCTCCAGTGGTAGCAGAGGCAGGCATGCCACATGTACTAACTGACATTGGCCCTGATGTTGATGCGGTGATAATGCTGATGGTAGCAGGAACATCAGTGGTAAGTGTTATTATCACCAGTGACATGGAAGTCCATGCTGGCAATGGTGCTGAATGTGCAGAGGACATCACTGCTTGGTATTTGAAGGTCATATTCCTGCCAGAAGCATTGGCAGTGGTGATACGGATGATCACATCAAACAACAGCCTGTTAGTATCATTGGTGACTGTGGGCATTCATGTCAGGTATACATATAGACAGCATTTAAAAATTGACAATATCAGTATAAAATAGCTGGGAAGGATAAAGGAAATGAATATTTATCTTGATAGCCATTTCCTTTCACTTACCTCTTCTCCCTTGCTCTTTAGAAATAATGTTGCCTGTCTCTTTTTGTTTTCTTGTTCTTTGGGGAGTCACCTCAATTTCAAATGGTGGATAGCATTAACACACACTATTGAAAGTAAATATGGAATTTATAAAGTAATGCAACTATGACCTAAGTTTAAAACCGTTCTGAAACAGTTCAAATTTTTCCATGTTATATTCATCAAAAGGGAACAGCAGAGAAGTATGTAATAAGAAGTGGTGGAGAGGAGAGATCCAGGCGCCAGTTTGCTGGGCCTGCAGGGCCCAGAGTGGCAGCTCCCTGTTGCTGAATACAGGGCCCATCCTGAGGATAAGCCCCCTCCACTCTTCCACTGTACCATTCTGCAAAGGGCCAAAGGTGCAGCCTTGACTCCACTAACAGGATTGCTGACTGGACATGATCCGGGTCAGTTGGCTTAATCTGGAAGGGAAATAAGAAGGGCTTCCAAGGGTCCTTTGGCTTGAGACTTATTCCTGGTTTCAACGTTTTTGTTTGTTTGTTTGTTTTGTTGTTTCTTGGGGGGTTGTTTGTTAGTTTTGGGGTTTTTTTTTGTTTTGTTTTGTTTTGATTGACAGTGTGTTTGCTTCTGTTCCTCTTTGCTTTTTCTTTTTTCCTTCTTCTCACTTTAGTATTTTTTCTCCTTCCTTCATCTTCCCTATTTATACCATGCCAATGCATACTCAACAAAGGCAAAAACAAGTTATACGCAGAAATTGGGATTTTTTGAAGAAGTACAATTCAAATATACAGCAAAGTGGTGTTATATATAGTGTATTCTCTATTTTCTAGACTCACTCTCTCTCACACTAATTTCTACTCCTTGGTCACTTTTTATTCTTTTTTTTTTCTCCTTTTTTTTTTTTCCATCTTTCTTTATTTCTTCTCTCAACTGCTGCATAAATTAGGTTTATATATAAATTGGTCTTTCCACCTAATCATTCACTCTTTCCTCTCTCATCTGCTGATACTAAACCACTTCCATAGAACTCTCTTTTCATACTTTCTAAGAAAGAACAAGTCAATACACTCACTTCCCTCTTACTAAACATGTCACCTCTGTGTCCATTACTTGAATCTATAAAACCCCATTAGAAGTGTACAGACTAAATTGGAAACAATATCTGGGTTAACTAAACCTGTACATTATGATCAAACTGGGATTCTCTGAATAGAAAGTGTCTGATTTTACAGTGTAAAGGAAATATGAGGGGATCTGATAGCATTGTACTACAGGAGCAACGTAAGTTTCTAAGGTAAAATCAAAATAGTCAAGGTCCCATAGTGCAGGAAGAATAGATGCACAAGCAAGATGAAGAAACAAGGGAGGAAAGTGACACAAACAAATCAATATACCTCCTCAGTAGATTCCATGGCATGCACAGTTGGTGAAATGCCAGAGATGGAATTTAGAAATTACATTTGCCAAATGTTTGTGGAACTTAAGAATGAACTCAAAAATGAGATGAGGGAGCAAGTACAGATGGCGAAAGATAATTTTGAAAAAAGAACTCCATAAACAAATACAGGAAGTAAAAGATTACTTCAATAGGGAGATAGAGGCTCTAAAGAGAAACCAAACAGAAATTCCGGAAATGAAAGAAGCAATAAACCAAAATAAAAGCTCAATTGAAAGTATCACCAACAGAGTAGATCACTTGAAATAAAGAACCTCAGACAATGAAGACAAAATATATATCCTAGAGAAAAATCTAGATTACACAGCAAAAATGGTAAGAAACCAAGGATAGAACATTCAAGAATTATGGGACAACATAAAAAGACCAAACATAAGAGTGATTGGGGTAGAGGAGGGGGCAGAGTTTCAAGCCAAAGGAATGAGTAATTATTTAATGAAATAATTACAGAAAATTTTCCAAACTTGAGGAATGAATGGGAAAACCAAGTTCAAGCGGCATACCGAACACCAAACATACAAAACCACAACAGATCCACACCAAGACACATTATAATGAAAATGACTAATACACTGAGCAAGGAGAGAATATTAAAAGCCACAAGAGAAAGGAAGCAGATTACATATAGGGGGAAACCAATAAGACTTTGTTCAGACTTTTCTACCCAGACGGTAAAAGCAAGAAGATCCTGGAATAGCTTATTTCAAGTTCTGAAAGAAAAGGGATGTCAACCAAGAATCTTATATCCAGCAAAATTGAGCTTTAGATTCAAAGATGAAATAAAAACCTTCCACGACAAGCAAAAGTTAAAAGATTTTGCCCTCTCGAAAGCCAGCACTTCTGAACATCCTGGGCAAAAGTTTTTCATGAAGAAGAAGAGAAAAATAACAATGAAAATCAACAAAGGGAGATATTAAACTAAGGTAAATACCAACCAGAAGAGAAACCAAATCAAGCTAAAGATCATAATACAAATAAAAATGGATGGGAATAAAAATCACATCTCAACAATAACCCCGAATGTCAACAGGCTTAAACTCAACATTCAAAAGACACAGATTATCAGAATGGATTAAAAGAAATGACCCAACAATTTGCTGTCTCCAAGAAACACACCTCATAGAAAAAGACATCAACAGACTGAAGGTGAAAGGCTGGGAAAAGTCTTATCACTCACATGGCCTGCGGAAACAAGCAGGGGTTTCCATTCTCATTTCAAATAAGGTAGACTTCAAGCCAAAGCTAATCAAAAGGGACAAAGATGGATATTTCTTACTACTTAAGGGAACCATTCAACAACAGGATATAACAATCATAAATTTATATGCCCCAAATAATGGAGCACCTACATTCATCAAACAAACTTCTCAAGTTCAAGAGTAAAATTGACCATAACACAGTTATTCTAGGAGATTTCAACACACCTCTCTCACCAATAGATAGATCATCCAAACAAAAGCTAAACAAAGAAACTTAGGCCTCCTTAAAACAATTAATAACTTAGACCTAATGGGCATATATAGAATATTTCATTCCGCAGTAAAAGAATACACTTTTTTCTCAGCAGCACATGGCTCCTTCTCCAAAAAGAGACCATATATTATGTCACAAGGCAACTCTCAGCAAATATAAAAAAATAGAGATACTACCCTGCATGCTATCTGATCATAAAGGGATGAAATTGGAAATCAACGACAAAACAAGGAATAAGAAAAACTACTCCATCAACTGGAAGCTAAATAACATGCTACTGAATGAACAAGGGGTTGAAGAAGACATCAAAGAGAAGATCAAAAAATTCTAGAGGTAAATGAGAACACAGATACATTGTATAGAAATCTCTGGGACACTATGAAGGCAGTAGTAAGAGGAAAATTCATTGCACTGAGTTCATTCCTTAAAAGGAAAAAATCCCAACAAATAAATGACTTATTATCACACCTCAAAGCACTAGAAAAAGAAGAACAGATTAACACCAAGAGCAGCAGAAGACAGGAAATAATTAAAATCAGAGCAGAAATTAATGAAATTGAGACTAAGGAAACAATTCAAAAAATTGACAAAACTAAAAGTTGGTTCTTTGAAAAAATAAACAAAATTGACAGACCCTTAGCGATGCTAACCAAAAGAAGAGAAAAAACTCAAATTACTAATATTCATGATGAAAAAGGGAATGTACAACAAACACCTAGTCTCTGAAGATAATTAGAAATCCTGCAATTCTGTACCATTGGAAAATACTGAATGCATTGATTTTTCTGAGTCATATGTTGCCATGCTGTTTTGGTTACACAATTGCTCTTGATACAAGTAAGAAATAGAAGATTTATAAAAAGTACTGGTATGGTGATGCCGCCTGATGGGTTTACACTTTCTACAAGACTGCTCAGATTAATACCAATGCTTTAGCTATTCTCTTTCCAGAGTCTTTCTATGAAGCCAATATTACATTAATTCCAAAGCCAGGGAAAGATGCATCCAAAAAAGAAAACTTCAGGCCAATATCTTTAATGAACATAGATGCAAAAATCCTGAACAAAATTCTGGCAAATTGGATACAAAAACATATCAAAAGATAGTGCACCATGATCAAGTGGGTTTTATTCCAGGGATGCAAGGCTGGTTCAATATTCGGAAATCAAGAAACATAATACATCACATCAATAGACTTAAAAATAAAAATCATATGATTATCTCAATAGATGCAGAAAAAGCATTTGACAAAATACAGCACCCCTTTATGTTCAAAACACTAAAAAAACTAGGAATATCAGGAACATATCTCAACATTATAAAAGCTATTTATGCAAGGCCCTGAGCTAACATTATCTTAAATGGAGAAAAATTGAAAGCATTCCCTCTAAAAACTGGAACAAGACAGGGATGCCCCCTTTCACCCCTGCTATTTAACATAGTACTGGAAACTCTGGCCAGAGCAATTAGACAGCAAAAGAAATTAAAGGGATCCAGATAGGAAAAGAAGAGCTCAAATAAGCACTATTTGCTGATGACATGATAATATACCTAGAAGACCCAAAAAAACTCTACCAGAAAACTTTTACAACTAGTAAATGAATTCAGCAAAGTAGCAGGATACAAAATCAATACCCATAAGTCAAAGGCATTTTTGTAAATCAGTGACAAAACCTCTGAAAGGGAAATGATGAAAACTACCCCATTTACAATAGCATCAAAAAAAAAAAAAAAAAAAAAAAAAAAATAAAAAAAACTGGGAATCAACCTAACCTAACAAAAGAGGTGAAAGACCTCTATAAAGAAAATTATAGAACACTAAAGAAAGAAATCATAGAGAAACTCAGAAGATGGAAAGACCTACCTTGCTCTTGGATAGGTAGAGTCAATATTGTCAAAATGTCTATACTACCAAAGGCATTATACAGATTTAATGCAATTCCAAACAAAATTCCAATGTCATTTTTCAAAGAAATAGAAAAAGCAGTCATGAAATTCATCTGGAAAAATAAGAGACCCAGAATAGCCAAAGCAATCCTGAGCAAGAAAAGTGAAGCAGGGGGCATCACCATACTGGACTTTAAATTATACTATAGAGCAATAGTAACAAAAACAGCATGGTATTGGCACCAAAACAGACTGGTGGACCAATGGTACAGAATTGAGGACACAGAGACTAATACATATAATTTCAGCTATCTTATATTAGACAAAGGTGCCAAAAATGTACAGTGGAGAAAGGATAGCCTCTTCAACAAATGGTGCTGGGAAAACTGGAAATTCATATGCAACAAAATGAAATTAAACTTGTATCTCTCACCATGCACAAAACTCAATTCAAAGTGGATCAAGGACCTAGGAATTAGATCTGAGACAATACACCTAATAGAAAAAGTAAGCTCCGATTTCAACATGTTGGATTAGGCCCCAAGTTTCTTAATAAGAATCCTGTAGCACAAGAACTATTACCAAAAATTAATGAATGGGATAGATTTAAGCTAAAAAGCTTCTTCTCAGCAAAAGAAACAGTCAGTGAGGTGAATAGAGAGCCAACTAATTGGGAACAAATATTTAATAGATGCACATCAGATAGAGCACTAATTTCTAGAATATATAAAGAACTCAAAAAACTTTTCACCAAAAAAGCAAATAACCCAATCAATAAATGGGCTAAGGAACTGAATAACACTTCTCAGAAGAAGATATACACTCAATCAATAAATACATGAAAAAATGATCAGCCTCTCTGGCAATTAGAGAAATGCAAATAAAAACTACTCTAAGATTTCATTTCACTCCAGTCAGAATGGCAGCTATCAAGAACACAAACAACAATAAATGTTGGAGAGGATGTGGGGAAAAAGGCACACTCATACATTGCTGGTGGGACTGCAAAATGGTGCAACCACTAGGGAAAGCAGTATGGAGATTTCTTGGGAAAATGGGAATGGAACCACCCTATGACCCAGCCATCCCACTTCTGGGTCTGTTCCCAAAAGAATTAAAAACAACATATTACAGTGACACAGCCACTTCAATGTTTATAGCAGCACAATTCACAATAGCTACGTTGTGGAACCAACCTAGATGTCCATCAGTAGATGAGTGGATAAAGAAAATGTGGTATATATACAAAATGGAATTTTACTCAGCTATAAGAGAGAATAAAATAATGGCATTTGCAGGTAAATGGATGAAGTTGGAGAATATAATGCTAAGTGAAATTAGTCAATCTCAAAAATCCAAATACCAAATGTTTTCTCTGATATAAGGAGGGTAGTTCACAGTTTGATTGGATGGGGTACATAGGATTAGAGGAACACTAGAATGGTCAAAGGAAAGGGAGGGTAAGGGAGGGAGCGGGGGGCGGGGAAATAATGGAGGTTGCATGAGATGGATATCACTATCCTAAATGCATGGTTATAGATCTGAATGGTACTTATATACTTTGTATATAAGCAATTGTATGTAAAAAGATGCTATACTTGTGCACTATGAATAAGTAAATAAATAATTTTAAAAAAGAGGCATTTCATAATAACTTTGAAAATACACAAATGAAAAGAGGTTGACCACTATCAACTGGGAAAGAATCAAACATCACCTCTAAGATCCATCACTACACACCCATCAAAATGATTGAAATTAATAAAACTGATGATACCATGTATTTGTAATAATTGGGACCAATTGGAACTCTTATACTGTTAGTGAAGTACAACTGAAAAAATAACAATGGCATTGACTTCTGAAGTTGAAGATACTCATCACAGGTTGATTTCTCTTGGAAACAGACATTGAAATAGATGAGGGATATAAAACAACTATTGTAGAAAAATTCTTGTAAATAGAAGAAAAAGAAGTGATCAAAAAATGTCTATTTAGAGAGATAATATAAGTATATATAGAGATATAGGCAGAAAGATAGTATATGTATATCTTTACTTATATTTCTTTGTCAATGCATATATCTTAAAACATGTATTGTTTTCATGAATATTTATTTTATAAACTTCTCATGCATTATTAATATTGATTTATTCATGCAATATTTATTTAGTTCCTAACATCAGAATCCTTCCCATTGCTGTTGCTTCCCTCCTGCATATCCAAGCTGCAATACGAGATACGTTTTCTTCTATCTGAAGAACACCATTTACTTCTGTGCATGCCTCCAACTGTTGAATACGTTAATGTTTTGTCTGAAAAATTCTCCCTTTACCTTCAATTTCTAAAGTATAGTTTCACTGATTATAGAATCGTAAGTTGGCAGTTATTTGTTTTCATTATTTTGAAGACACCATTCCATTGCCATCTGACTTCCATCATTTTTTGTTGAAAAGTCAAACCATTATTCAGGTACTACTCCTTTGTTATTTCAGAAGTCCCTTTTTACTTCCTCACTCCTCCCATACCAGTTTAAATAAATGTCTATATTCAATTCTGCATGATAAAAAAAAAAAAAAGAAGTGATGGCACAAAGTAGGCTTGCACTTTAGAACATGTTGGAGCAGGAATTCTGAAAAGAAATTTGGCTCTATGTTGAGAATTAAAGATATTAAATCATATGTCCAGAAATCCCACATATATTCCCACATAGATCATTATGAAGTTATGTGTGTGGCATGGGTTATGGAAATGGGTTGAGGATATCAGTCAGGCTATTTGTATTATAAGGAGGTCAATGGGTATCAGATAAAGTGATGTTCCATCACTCTCAGCCAGGAACTAGGTAAAGAGATATTGGAATAAACAACATTATATGAAGGAAATGAAAAAATAAACAAGGAATGATCAAATGAATTAGAATGGGTGCATATTACAGGCAGGTTTTATAAAAATTACAAATGAAAAATTACAACAAAATTCTAAGTATAAAAAAAAAGGTGGGGAGAAATCATCAATGTACAGGTTATGAAGTAGAAGTAATTCAAATATCTCAGTGGAAGATTAAATATATATATATACATATAAGATTTACTTATCCATAAATAGTGAATTATTTCATTTACAGGAAAATAGATGGAATATAAGCCAGTCTGAGATAGTAAACAAAACAAAACATAAAAGTATTTCAAAAAAATAAAAGAAAGACCAGGAGAGTATAGGGTGGGAGGAAGGGGGGGGGGAAGAAGAGAGGAGTCATGGGGGAATGGAATACATCACTATGACAATAAATAAATTATGGTATATGTATTATATTAGAATATTTTAATTTCATTTTTGGAAGAAAGAACAGTCAACTATGGTATAAAAGTTTAAAAAGCAATTAAGATTACAATATATAAGTTAATTCTTTTTTCTGTCTGGGTAGCAGGATACTTTACATTGTTGTAATAGAAAATCCAATCCACTTTGGTTTGAGCACAAAGAGAAATGTCTTTGCTTCTATAACTGAAAAATATGTTTCTAGTATCAGGTTACCAAAAGATTCAAGACATCATCAGAACATCATTTCTTTGTAACTAACCCTCTAGGAGTTGACTCTTTTAGGACTAGAATTAAGGTAAGATAAATGAAGTACTTACCTTGGGTGCAAAATTTAAGTGGGAACCAAAACACTCAAGACAAATTAAATTTTAACAAAATGTTTCTATATGAAGATTAATACGAAAAATCCATGATGAACAAAATAGTAAAATTTTTGAATAAAGATAGACTGACAACATGATACCAGGTCATTTCAAGCATGAGGTAAAAGGTAAGATGGGAACCACTATAAGTATGCTTTTATGAATTTTTAATAGCTAAGTTTTGTTCTGTAACTTTATTTAAAATATTATTTATTCATCTGATCTATTAAAGACAGTAAAATTATATTAAATTCTAATTTTGTATAAATAAAATATTTCAATTTAAACTGAAAAATATTATGACATGTGCAGGTGTGAATACATTATAATGAAACCTATTATTATGAATAATTATAATTTACCAATAAAATAAAAACATCACATAGTTATAAATACATGAAAAAATATCCATGCCTCTCTTTGTTATAATAACAAATTATTATATGTCTCTTTAACTTACACCTTAAAAAATGCAAAATGTTCAGAAAGAATATCTACCACAAATGAAGACAATAATTCTGTGGATAATGTAAAAATATTTTTTTAAAAAAAGATTAATTTAAGTGTATGACCTATTCTAGAAATATTTTATGTCCTGCACAACTTCAGGTTTTGGCAGAAAATTATTTTGAAATGAAGACAGAAATTACAATTGGCAAATAATTATTTTCAGAGTATTATTTTAGACTAAACTAGTATAAAAAATATTTAAGATTTTTTGAATTATTATTGATCTAAAATGATTTTATTATCACAAATAACACTATATGTGTAATATGAAATGTAATGCATTCTTCTGTTATTTATAACATCTTAGAATAAAAAAATAAATAAATTATTTTAAAAAAGAAATAACTACAAAAGAAAAAGAAAAAGAAAAAGAAAAAAAAAAAGAAATGGCAGTGAAAGTTGGCCTAATTTGTTGAATATTGCTAATCTAATTAATTATATACCAGATCTGAACTCAGATAATCAAACTCTAATGCTCATACTTGTCAATGTCACAGCTGATTCCAAAGGAACAACAAATTTAATGGTTTGTGTTTCCATTAGATAACTGTCATGGTTTGGATATGACATGTCCTCTAAAAGATCTTATTAAAGAAGGAATTTTCAGAGGTGAAATGATTGTATTATGAGAGCTACCACCTAACAAGCCCATCCTAGTTTAAATGAGCTGGGCAGAAACTATAGGTAGGTGGGGTGTGGCTGGGGAGGTGTGTCATTGGAGGCAGGAAAATGAAGGGTTGTTCTTCCTGGGGCCCCTTCTCCTACTCCCTGTCTCTGTCTCTTGACCAGAGCTATGAGCTGACCCCTTTCTTCAGTTGGACACTTCCTCCATGATATTCTGCCTCACCTTGGACCCAGAGCAATGTAGTTAGCCATGTATAGACTGAGACCTCTGAAACTTTAAGTCTCAAATAAACTTTCCCTTTCTTAAAAAACAAACAAAAACAAAAACAAAACAAACAAAAAAAAAACAATGGCCAAGACATGTTTAAACAAGACAAAAATGAACAGGAAATGAATGAAAGTTTCAACAAGCTCTAAGAAGGTAGGTCTTTCTTCAATTGGGTGATTCCCATAGTTTGATCACATTTAACCTGAATTAAAATACAAGTTTCAGGTACTACCATAATTTTAGTCAATAGTGGTAAGACACTGTGTTATGTTACCAAACTTAACACATATTTGAAAGAATGTGTGTGTGTGTGTGTGTGTGTGTGTGTGTGTGTGTGTATGTGTGTGGTACAGATAAAAAGGATGAGTGACAGATGAAAATATGGCACAAATCATATTATTCTTGAGATGATTAGACTAAATTTATATTTAGAAGCTATTATTCATTTAGCAAATCATTATTCAGCTCTTGCTATATTCAAGTGATATTTTTGGTACCTTATGATGAAAACAATAAAAGAGTAATAAACATTCACATCACCTTCAGAAGTACTTACATTAATGAGATAGTCATAGCCATTGGAAATATTGTAAGGGACCATATAAGGGAAGGCTTAAATAAGCAAAATAAATTGCCCATGATTTCAGATAAGACAAAGAATTTTTCACTTTTAATGAGATTATTTTGGGGGTGGAATAGAGTCTATTAAATTAAAAGAGGAATAAGCCCCAACTGAGTTGCTGTGAAGAGAAAGGTAAGGTGTAGGTGTATCTCTGTGGGGTGTGCATGTGTGCAAGAGAAAGAGAGAGAGAGAGAGAGAGAGAGAGAGAGAGAGAGAGAGAGAGAGTGGAGAAAAACAGGCTGAGACAAAGATAAAGACAGAATGGTGTAGGAGAATTGTCTTACAAACTTTTATAAGCAGTTTGCATAATATTTCAAAGCCTGAAGAAAGAATTCTAAATCCCAGTTTTGTTTCAAAATTCATTTATAGGTTCTGGATTAGTCTACTACTGAAAATATGGTGCTAAGGAAATCCAATAGATTAACCATGTTTTTCTTTTCTTTTTTTTTTTTTTTTTTTGATTGATCCTTTTCTTTTTCTTTTTTCTTTTTAGATATGCATGATAGTAGACTGTATTTTGACATAAACATAGATGGAGTATAAGAAAGACAGTAGAATGAATATGACATAACTTTCCTATGTTCTTATATAAATACACCAATAGAGAATCTCTGAATTATGTACAACCACAAGAATAGGATTCTAGTTAGAAAAAACACGGTTTTCTTAGCAGATTTTTCTTAACAGATAACATTCATTCATTTCCTAGGAAATTAGTAGATAAGAACAGGTCACCTACCTAGCTTTTTCTTTCCCTGGGGGCATTGCAACCTAGAATAAGCTTCTTTAATTCATTTTCCCTGGTCATTATCTCCTGCCTAAGGTCTATCTTTCATGGATTTTTTCTTTTTTTTCAGGAATCCCAGGGCTTACTTAGTCCAAATAAATGGAAGTTCTGCTTCCAAAATGTTGAACAAAGAGAATTGGGGAAATTAATATCTTCCTTTAGCACAATCTCTCTCAGCTCAGGGAGATTTTACTGGTATATTGGCTGGGGTGTCAGGTCCACTCTTTGCTGTTCCTGATCCCTGCAGAGTATGAAAATCATACTAGACAGTATGTGGGAAGCCAGACTCCATGTCACAAACGACCTCCCTGATTCATTTCAAGGTCTTGATTGCCTGTGTCCCTTGATGTTACCAGTAATATGTAATATTAAGTAAGATCTTGATTTGTATGTTTCTGGTTTGACAATCTCATACTAAACATTGGCAGCTGACTAAATGCTTATAAATGCAATGTTAAAAGAAAGAAAAATAGATATCTAGGTTACATATACTTCCAAACCACTAACATAAATAATGATGATAGGACAATAAATGAGATGAAGGGAAATAGGATATGAGAGGTATGATGTGGTTGGGAGAGGGATGAAGACCTTTTCAGAAATAACCTGGTTGTTCAGTATCCAAGCCCAGGGATGCTAACTGGGACTCTGTTGAGTCCAGAGCCAAATCTGGCTGAGGGAGAACAACACTGGATTCTGTTGTCCAAGTTAGGATGTTGAAAGTGATAACTTTTGAATTATGAAACTTGTGATTGTATTGAAAATTATATAAAATATATGCACACTAATCAAAGAATTATAAGGTGTTTGCCAGCCTTAAAAATGTTTTCATTGACATCCTAGAATCCCAACATTTTCAATCTTCCCGCCTCCTGTCTCCTTTCCTAATAACCACTATTGTGCTAACTTTAAAGTGATTTCTCTTTTTAGCCTGCTTTTTTAAATTTAGAGTTGTATTTCCAAATCTATATTTATTGATGGACTATGTATTTGTTTCCTATATCTCTCAGCCAGTTTTTGTTTTATCAGTTTCATAAAGTATTGGTGGTGACCTTTTAAATGGAATAAGAAATTAAGGATAACACTCATCTTTTTATAAAAAATTTGAATAAGTAGAACATAGGAACCAATTCTTAAAAGATTTTTTTTTTTATTCTTAGTCAATCTATAGCCAAGTTATATGATTGACAATTCAACAGGCTTTTTCAAATCTGAAATAGAATTGCTCAGAACTTAGAATCTTAATACTTGCTTATTCTATCTTGTGCCCAGCTTGTGTCTGTAGGTTCATCCCACTTTCTACCTGGTCTGTACACTCAGTGTCTAATGTGAGTGCCTGGATTAACAGGGGTCACATTTGTCTGTTTGTATTGTTCTTAGGCAGGACCTATGCCATAGGCATATATCTCTTTCCTTTTCAACTTTACATTCCTAAATCATATTTTCAGGATAATGCTAAACAACTACTTAGTTGTGCCATGCAACTTTTAAAGAAAGAAAATTTATAATGGGCAAATATACTATCATTATGCAAATACGATATATTTCAACAAGGACAAGATCATATATCACTACCTAAAGAAACAAATCAGTAAGGTGTAACTTTTTCATCATTTCTCCATTAAATATGAAGACAATATTTGGGACATTTGATAACATTTTGGTGCAATTAATTCAATTGCCGTGTACATTGGTAATTATGTGTTGAAGAGCACAGGGGACTGAAGAGCCTAGCCAGACGAAAGGGACACAGGGGATCCCAAGCTTGGTGCAGCTAATGTCGTTTATTATTGGCAAGCACAGCATTTTGCAGTTTACAGTGGGTTCCCAACCTTGGAATGTAACCTTGAGGTTTGCCAAACAAATTACCCAAATATCTTTTTTAAAACAATGTTACATTTACATTTATTTCCTTAATCTTTGTCCTAGATATAAACTAGCAGCTAAGCATAAAGTAACAGGAACATTCCCTAAACAACTTCACCACAAGGAAAATCTGAAGCAAGTTCACAGTCTCAAGGGGAACTTGTGGCACGTCTGACCATGTCAACTGAGCATGTCCTGAGAACAGTCTGTTGTTCTTGCTTGCTCTGGCCGCCAAGAGCTGGGAGGACATTAACTCCTTAACATCCGCAGCTCCACCACAGTCCTCAAGTTCTCAGACAACTCCATCAATTATGCATCTTTTCAGTTCTTCTCCTAGTACATCTACAAACAAAACCACAAGATAGTTGTGTATGTGTGATTCTATCAATATCAGAACCCTGCTGTTCTAAACTATGGAATTAAGGGCCTTAATAAAAATTTCATAGAAAAGCAAAACAAGTTTTAAAATAGAAGACCTACAAAATTTTGATATAGACTAAAAAAAAAATAACTAAACGATAATCATGGGGGAAAAAGTAGCAAACAAAAATCCGGGGGCTAAAAATTGGTTGGGAAAAATAATACTGTATCATTCAACCATAAGAAGGAATGAAGCACTATTGGTACAAGCATCAACTTAGATGAACCTCAAAAATCTTATCAAAGAATCCAGAAATATAAGGTGACATATTGTATCATTCTGTTTACAAGAAATATGCTGGTTTGGTAAATCCTAGGGACAAAAAACTTATTGATAGTTACCAAGGAATAGAGATTAGGGAAAGGGGAGTGACTAATGGATAAGTGAGGTTCTTGTGAGGTAATGGAATATCTTAGAACATTTTAGAACATTTTTTTACGATAGTTTAGATGATGTCTGCATAATATTGTGAATATAATAAATATTTAATTTTAACTTGATGGTTAATTTTATGTTATATATGAGTTTACCTCCAATAAAACTGTTAGATACATACATGTATGTTTATAAGCATTCATGTATAAATACTTTATAGTTTTCATACATTTGATGCATAGGTTTCCTCCCTACAAGTGCTTTGCCACTGCCTTCATCCCGTTTATGTTAACAATTTTTTATCATATTTTGTTCCATTGGATAGGGGGTAGTTCTTTCCTAAAACTGTCTGCTACTCTAAGATTATAATATTGTAATTTAGGCCCAAAGTCTACATCTGACATGCATGTAATAGTAGGGCTTTTATCTAAATTTTCTGCTTCAGAATAATACTGTTATATTGTGTGTGCATCGTCTTGTTAAAAATAAAGGTTGGTAAGGTTGAATTCATTTTAAAAATGTCTTTAAATATTTTTTTTTTCCATTTTCCTTGCTCTGAGGATATGTATGAATATTTTGTATATAGTTATAATCTATATGCTTATATATTTAGTACATGCATGTAAGTATTATAAAATAATAAGATGTTAGTAATTAAAGTACTATATTCATGACTTTACAACTTATTTTTTTTACTTTCAAATGTATTTTTGAGATCTATCAATGTATTTCAAAGTCATGGCTTTTAACTATTCTAACATTTTCCAAAATGTATTATCACTATATATTTTATTTTCCATTATGAATATAACTTTAGATTATTTTTAATGTGATTATAAGAAATGATGAAATGAACAAGCTTGTATATGTAAACAAGTATTACACAAATAAATGTTTGCCTAGATAATATAATTGAAAGATGGAGCAAAGTACAAACACAGCTTTTTGGATTTGGGGAAAGTTCTCTCCAACATAGTTTCCATACACGTGTCTGATTCTGGGCTCAGTATCATGTTGCACTTTTCTAGTGATCTTTTCCACAATATTCTATTGACTTTACTTTTAAAAAACTTGATAAATATTGATGTATAGTGGGTAACTCCTTATACTTCCTAAACATCTTTGTATTTCTAAAATAAACCTTATTTTGCTATGCATTAAAATATATTTCTAGGCAAAATTAATAATATTTCAAATAGGAATTCTTCACATAAGCCTTTGCATTAGTGAGATTGATTTTTATTTAACCTTCCTTTTGCTATGTTTCTGTTTTGCTCTAACCGCTATATTAGTGTCAGAATGATTTGGGTAGTGTTGCTTCTTTTAAGTTTTCTCTGAGTTGTATGAATATAATGTATCTATTTGGATACCCCCAAAATGTTGAAAGGTTAGCACTCAGTTTCTGACTTTCCTGGGCTCCATGATATGGTGACAGTTTGCATATTACTGTTTATTTTAAAAATATTTACACATTCCCGATTTTTCAAGTTCTGTAAAATATCTTGGGTACAACATTTTATGTGTTATACACTAAGCCTGACTTCTTGGTTTGATTTCCTGCTCTGCATCATTCTATATCCCATTTCCTCCTATATATCCTACATGCTACCATATACTAGATGTAGCTGTCATTTACCAGAATCCAGCTTTAGACAGAGCCTCACGCTCCAGGAATTCAGTGGCAGTCATCCTTCGTGTCCTCTGAGGGCCTCAACATCCCCACTTTTAGTGTGTATTTCTTTTCCAACTTTATCACGTGGAGACATCCAATCCTCTTTATTGTTTTCCTACGCTAGGCTGTCTTTATAACTTGTTTATTAATTTGTCCATTTACCTACTGACAGGTAGAATACCTTCATCTTGGAAAGACAAGATAGGACTTTCAACATCAGTGAGGTCCACCATCTCATTTTCTTTTTTAAATTTCCAAATGTATCTTCATTATTTCACTTTTGTTCAGTGAATTATTACTTGCAAAGGTTGTATCATCACATAAAACATTGTTTGTGATTGTATTCCAACACAATTGTCCAGCCTCCTTTCTTGCCAAGCCCCCCTTGTTTTTGTCACCTTGTACCCTGGTCATAAACATTACTCAGTAAGCATGACAGAGTTGCATATGCTCTTCTCTCACTGTGGGATGATTCCTTCCCACTTTTGTATGTAACTTGTCCTTTAGTATGCACTTCTGATGTCTTATCTTCTGTAAAGCCCTGATTTAGTTGTGTAGAGTTATTTTCTATGGCACCCTGTTCATATATAATTTCTAGCACTTAACATATTTTATTGTAATCTTTGCTTGTATATGTATTTCCCTCACTAGCTTTACTTTTTCTGAGGAAATGACAATGTTTCAGCTTTATGTATGTGTGGATATATAGACACACACACAATATGTGCATATATATATAATATATATATATGTGTGTGTGTGTGTGTGTGTGTGTGTGTGTGTGTGTGTATACATATATGTATATATATCTAGCCTTGGACCCAAAAATATAAATGTTAGAGAAACATAAAATAAAAAAATCAAAACAACAATTTGATGGAATTATTCCAGAATACTTTTTGATCCTACTGTCCTTTCATTAGCCATCTCTATCAGTTTCTTAATCAGGCTTTACACTTGGAGCCCACCTCATTTTGTTTCCACTTTTATTTCCTATCCAATAGATTCAAGGTTATTTTTGCATGTAGGTTTTTAATCTCCCAGTTCAGAATTACAAGTCAACCATGGCAGATAGCCTGCTCTAATTTATTGTCTTGGATTCACTCCAAAAATGGGTAATGATTAGCACTCCATCCAGTGAAAGTCAATATCTCTACCCTGAACTTTTGAGAAATTATCAGTAAAAAAGAAAAATGTACATACTTTTGGAGAAAAAGAGAAAATTGAATCTTGTCCAAGAGACATCTATTTTATATTTGGGAGGCAATGGTCAGCCATAATGTAGGACAAAGTACATGTTGTTAAATTTGCATATGGCCCATTTTATTATTTTTATATTTCCCTGATATGATCAGAGACATTTTTATATTCTCAGTATTTCTTAAAATCCTTTCTATACAAGCAACTTCCTCTCAAGACCTACTTGTCTTCTTCCTATTTCTGAAAATGTAAAGTGGATTATTAGCCAAAGGTCAGGATACATTGGCACATTTTCACATAATTATACATATTCTAGTCTAAATAGGATTTATTTTGGCCCGTATAGAAATTACCTTTGTTTAAAAAAAATTCTATTTCAATATATTTCCAGGCACTGTATGAATTTCCTCATACTGGTTATATTCTATCAGATACTAAGCCCACTTAATGGGGATGTGCAGAGATGACTGATTTGCAGGCATGTAGGATATTTTGAGAGAGAAGGAATGGAAAGAAAAATAAATATAGATAAAAGCAAAAAACTAGAAGGGAAAGGAGGGGTACAGAAAACAGAACAACAGTGGAATAAATCTGACTTAACTTTACATACACATATAAAGTCACCACAGTCGATTCCCACTTCATGTACAACCACAAGTCTGGGGTCCTAATTAGAATAAGATGTGCTCCATGTTTGTATGAATATGTCAAAATACATCCTACTTTCATGTATATCTAAAAAGAACAAATTAAAAAATTATTTTTAAAAGTACAAATTTTAAAAAAGTGAAAAAAAAATTGGGAATGTTTTCTTTGTTAAAGTAATGCTAGGGAATTTACATACAATATCATACTTATCCCTCATCTTAACTATTAATGGAGTTATTATAATTTCTTGTTTTAATTGTGAGATAAATATAGTTTCCCAGTAGATTAATAGTGCATCTATGGTCACATAGAGAGTTTAAGCTCACATGGCATCTAGAGATGTTAGACTTTAGAAATTTTTTTTCCTTTTCTTTTATTTTAGTTGTTATATATATGACAGCAGAATGCATTACAATTCATATTATACTTATAGAGCACATTTTTACATATCTCTGGTTGTACACAAAGTATATTCACAACATTCCTGTCTTCATACATGCACTTAGGGTAATGATATCCATGTCATTCTACCATTTTTTTAATTTACCCTTTTGCTCCCTCATCTCACCCCCCAACCTTTGGCCTTTCTAGTGTTCTTCTAAACCTCCCATGTAACTTTAGAAATTTAAAAAAAAAGACTATTCTTATTGTATGATCAATTTCCTTTTTGAACTTGAGTTTCCATTATTCTAAGATTTTTTAGAGTATAGAATTGATTCTAAAACATGTATGAGATATGAAAAGCATTTCTTATATTATTGAGAAAAATATCAGTGTTAAAACTGACAATTTCACTATTTCTACTCCAAAAGCTAATGAAAACATATATACTAACTAATTACAGGTTCACGATACACTGTTAAGTAGGGCATGCTCCTTTAAAGAGATTTATCCTGCAATGAAAAAATAATCTAAACTTTAATAACAAGCAACATAGACATATTTCTTTTCAGCGTTTTCAAGAATAGTGCATACTTTCTCAACAGTTCTCCTCGTGAGAAAGACTGCTAGTTCATTGTGGACAACAGATTGGCTTGGCCTCATTGATTAAAGTACTTTTACGTCCTCATATTTTACTTCTTGAAAACATTTAAAGATAACTGTTAAAGTTATTACAGTTAGAATTCTGAAGCCAAATTTAGCCCAAGTAATTGTTTTGATACTAAATGTTTAAATATTTGAATGTTCAAGTGAAAATAAAATGAACAGATAAATCAGCTTTAGACATATGTTCTGTGCTAACTGCTGCAGAATCCAACTGAGTGATGTGCATTTCCCTTGCCAAGGTCTTACATATGTTTCCATTAGACTAAAATCCCAGGTTGCATATAACTTATTACTTGTGCCCCAGTTGATTTCTTGAATCATAAAGCTGCATAACATTTGGATGCCTTAATTAGATGTTCTTGCTTACAGAAAAAAACAGTTTTAATGTTTACAATAGAGAGTAGGAAAGAAAGGAAAACACCTAATACCAAAATGCACAGACTGGAGCATTTTTTTCTTTATCTCCACTAAAATAAAAGAAAGGAAATAAACACATTGATACAGTCATTTTAAATTGGCAAATCAGTACGTATCTGTTCACAGTTTCCTTCTGGAATTGGAAGTTCCTACATTTATAGTGACTCTGTGAATTTATTCTGAACCACAGAGTCAATGAATGTTATTAATTTCATTCTTTATTTTATATATTAATCTATCACTACTTAAATGCATTTGAAGATAACAATCAAAAAACAGGTTTGGAGTTCTGAAATTCTGAGTATTAAATGAATGCTCTTTAATATCTGGGTGCTGAGTGCTCCAATATTAAATAAAGTTTGGCACAAGTTACATTTTTCATGAATTAAAATATTCAATTATAAAATAATAGGATACAAAATGTATAACCAATAATCTCCAAAGTGAACAATATATAGCAAGTATGAGTCTTTGTTTTTCTTCTATACTATAACTTGCAAACAACAAACTAGTAGATTAACCACCTTAGGAAAACCATGTATTTAAATAAAATGGTATAAAATATTCAACAGCAGAATTGCTGGAGTTTTTGATGTTTTATTCTGTTTTACTTTTCAGGGAGGGGGAACTAAACCTAGGACTTGTCTATGCTACACAAGTGCTATGACACTGAGCTACATTCCCAGCCCCCAATAATTTGATCGAATTGTTTTTAAGATTATTTCCAATTCTAAGATAAATGCTTTGTCAGAATATGAGGCTTCTTCTCTTAGTCTACAATGAAAACCATTAATCAGAATTATCTGGAGAATCATTTTATTAAGAGGATACAGATAAACAAGCCACTTGCCTTTTTACATATTTATCGTTAACTTAAATGAACAGGTTTACTCTTGCTGCACATGAGTTATAGTCATAAATGTGCAGAAGAGCTTCCTATAAAATGAAGTTGGAAGATATTGGGATTAAATATACATTGCTTTCAAATATATGAAATAAATCTACTAACTGCAACACAGTTTGAGCCTAGGGAAGTAAACAATCTTTCTGTCTATGAATAATTCCATTTGAACATCTCTTTCTTCTGTTAAAAAGCACAGAGACATGATCAATTTCTGTGATGCATTTGTAACTTCCTTTGTCCCCTATTCCAAGATAGGATGTATTCTTCTAAGAACATACTAGAGAAATCATTGAACCAAATTACCCATTTATCTCTATTCTTTTACCTTATCTTTTTGGGGACAGAAGGCATAAATTTGGAGATGTCTTTTAATGTTTTTTTGTTTGTTTTGACTTGTTTTTTGTTTTTTTTTTTTTTTTTCTTGGGACTACACAGTGAGAAGGTGAAGAGTGTGAGCCAAGGAAAATAATTAAGTACCAAACTATTATTGTCTCAGGACATGAAAGAAAATAACTAAAAGGAGATGCTTTCAGTTCCTATCAATAGACTAAAACTTGGCTTTTAAACAGCAGACAATTCAAATATAATGAATGTGCATTTGATTGAACTTGCCCTATATCTTATCATTCAGTAATTCTTGCAGATGAAAAATAGGAGTAAAAGGGTTGGTGACAATACGTTTGCCACAAGATGCCACTCATGTTGTGAGGGTCCATTGAGAACGCCTTATGTGAATCAAGACCAGTCAGAAAGAGAGCCCTGTGAATATTCAATGGAACTTTTTCCAAACAAACAAAAATATATATGTATGTGTATTTTTATATACATATATATAAAGTAAAAATTTTCCGATATGAAGGTGTACTTCATGTTTAAAAGAGCAAAAAAGAGGAGAACATGGAGAAATGGGCACCTACTGGGTAGGGATAATCAGGGTACCATCAGGGAGATAGTCCAAAGCCAGAACACATATGATAATGAAAGGCATAACAAAACTTTTTTTTTTTTTTTTCTTTCTTTCAGTGAGGTTGGGAGTCATTAGACAACTCTGATCAAAGGAATGAGAAAGTATGATTTAAGTTTGAGGATGTTATTTCTATATGTAAAAAAGATGGTGGACACAGAAAGGGTAGTTAAGAGAGCAAACATAATAGGCCAGACTGAGAAGGGTGGTAGTAAGAAGGGATGAGTTTCTGGGTTTATGGTGAAGTGGATCCAGCAGCATTCCCTTAATGGATTAGGTGTATGACATGGGTAACTAGTTGAGTAGAATGGCTTTGGCCAAGCTGGGGAAAAAAAGAGTAGCATTATTTTCATTATTATTTGTTTGGAAGGTTTGTGTGTAGAAAATTGAACTCAAGAGTTTGGACATGAAGATATTTTGTTTGCAATACTTCCTAAATCTACTTTGAAAGAGAGGTCAGGTCTGAATCTAAAACTTTCTGTATCCTTTGTGTAGAGTGATTGAACAGTGGAGCTAGATGAGCACTCATAGGAAGTCAGTATAGAATGAATGCTACTTGATTTGGAAGTCAGAGATGTTAAGAAGGATAAACAGAGGGGACTTGGAATAAGAATGAGGGGAATAGAGGGAAAAGGGGGTTAGGTAGACAGAGGATGGCTAGACTGATGGATCATAGATAGATATGAATGTTCAAATAATTGACACATTTCAACAAGGATGAAAGACTAAGTTAGTTAAATGTTGCTAACAGGTTTAGTAAGGTGAAAACAGAAAAAAGTCATTGTATTTAGCATGGTGGAAGTCATTGGTAAAATTGATATGACCCTTCAGCAACGTTAGAGATTAAACTCCATTCAGTAGGAAGACAAGAAATGAAGACAGCATCAATGACTTCACACAATTTTGCAACAAACTGGAATAAATTAATTGGATGATAATTGACTAGAATCTAGAAGGACGATATCCAATGCTATATAAAAACTGCAGTTATATGGGGCTGGGGTTGTGGCTCAGCAGTAGAGCGCTCGCCTAGCACGTGCGTGGCCCCGGTTCGATTCTCAGCACACGTAAAAATAAAGGCATTGTGTACAACTAAAACAAATAAATAAATATTTAAAATAAAAAACAACAATAACAAAAAACTGCAGTTATAGACATTTGATGTCTGTTTCTCCCATTAGACTCCACACTTCCTGAAGGTAGATATCTTCTAATTGTTACTGGTGTCTACTTGCATATTTGAGATCCCTAATGCCTGACTTTTCAATTTGGCAATAAATATTTATTGAATGAAAGAAGACTGTGCTGGGTTTAATTTTGACCAAGTCACTTCATTCTTCTGCCATACTGTTAATAGAGCATGGAATTCTAAACCTGGCATTCTATCAAGGACCCAAGAATATTTCTGCATTTGACATTACTTACTCTAATTTAGGGAAAGTATTAACAATAAGAAAAAAATAACAGGGAAACATTTAAAACACTGATTCTTTCCACTGGAAGCTTTCACTGAATCCCAAGGAAATATGGACCTCTTGGCACATGCTGACATAAATTCCAAACTTGGATTCGTGTTTCCTCATTATGTTATTAGAATATACGGTGATTGTAATTGTAAGAAGTGGTTGGTAAACAATTTTAAGACTGAGCCTGAGGGAACCAAAAAAGAAGAACTAAGAAATAAAATCAAATTAGAAAGAGCAGGGCTCTTTAACATTAACATTCACAGAGATGAAATGCTTTCTTTGCAGTTGGAAAAAAAATGTCTGACCTGAGCTCATCCTATTGTCCTGAATTTGAATAACAGGAAAATCTGCATTCCAAATTGAAGATCATCAGTTGTGCAATATGTTGCTAATAAAAACTAAACAAACCTAACGGGTTCTTCTAAATCTGTTGTGTAATATTTCCATATGGAACTGAAGAAGCCTGCACATAATTCAAAATGATCCTGTAAAGGGAAATTTGAGTGCTCAAATCCCTACACTAAAAAGCCCTGAATGTGAGTTATGTTTGAAAATGTTAATTGTGTCTAGAAAATGTATGCTTCCTATACTGCAATTCAGATACCATTATTGGTACGTATTTTCATATTAGAGAGCACTGGATTATGTAAGATTGTATTCTCAGTACTTTATTAGAATTGATTGCTGTATTTAACACTTGAATAGAAAATTCAGAGAGGAAAATTTAAAATAATAATAAAAATAAAAAAGAATATCTAGTTAATCCAGAGGAGTGGGGTCTGGGGAATAAAGTTGAGCTCCATTAATTTTAACAATTCTAGTGAAGGTTTTGTACACTACTGAAACTTTCAATATTAAAATAATTGGACTGCCAATTATTTTTCTTTCTGAGATAGAAAGGGACAATACAAAAGCTACTTTTTTTTTTTTTCATCTGATAAACCCATTCATATAAAGCAAAGTACAGTTGTCTCAGAATGACTACATTTAAGGTCATAAATATATCCTTCAAAGAACAGTATCTACAGAACTACTCAGATCTCATTGTATGTCATGTTATAGATATTCAGTGGGCTCCTGCTAATTTGGAGAAACAGAATATATCTGATCCTCACAATCTACAGATTCTGAATGTTTGGATTTGACCAACCACAAATCAAGTATATTTAGAAAAAAATTGCATATGTATTCAACATCTATACAGCATCTTCTTATCATTATTCCCTAAACCATAAAATATAAGAAGCATTTACACAATATTAGGTGTACAAGTAATATAGATATGATTTAAAATGTAAGGGAAGATGTATACAGATTCTACACATATATCACATCATTGTTATAAGATATTTGAGCTCCTATGGATTTTTGGAATGTATCCTCAGAGAATACCAAGAAGCAACTGACCATATACATTTTATTGCAAATTTTCTTATATAGGAAGTGCTCACAGCAATGCAGTTGAGCCTCCTTGTTTACAGATAGGAAATCTGTGCCCACAGAAAGGAAATGACTAAAACCATAGAAATTATGAGGGAACAGAAGCTCCTTCTGACTTAAATTCTAGAAGTATTATGACTACACTAGGATCCTAGGTGTTGTGTATAAGATCTACAGTTACCTACCTTAAGAATAAAGAGCAGGAGAGAGATCCAAGATGGCGGGCTAGAGTGAGGCTGCATTCCTTGTTGCTCTGTGACCTGGGATTCAAGCAGAGGGAATACTGTTTCTCTGCAAGTTATTTGAGGACTCTCAACAGCCACTTCCACACAGGAATCCTGGCCTCTGTGTCCACACAGGTCCCCCTGACTGCCCACCTGTGCTGGACCCCCAGCCGCTGCTCCCACACAGAACCCCCAGCCACCACTCCTGTGCGGGAACCCCAGGCTGCAGTTCCCATGTGGATGCCCATCTACTGGGGCTCCTACGGTTGCCTCCATCTTGGGACACTGCAACTGTTGCCACAGTCCCCTTCACGCAGTAGCCTGCACATGGGGACACCTGACAGGGTCTAGAGATAGCGGCTCACCACAAAACTGCATGCCACAGAGCTGCATCTCTGAACACGCTGCCCAATGCCACCACCCAGCCCACCTCACACCCTATCTCTGAAAGCAGTCGCCTCCATCTTGGGACACCTTTGTCACCATCTTAGGTTATCCTTGCTACCGTTATTGCCATCTTTAGTTGGGGCAACTCCCATCATGGGATACGGGCTGGGACCTAGAAGCAATATCAAGTTACCTACAGTCTTCCAACACTCCCTTCTCCCCTGCAGCCACTAACCTGGCACAGTTCTTGCAATTATGTGGCCAACCCATAGCTCACAAAGCCTAGTTCAGATCTGCCCCATACAAAACAGCTCTCAGCTACAGGTGCACAGGCCTTAGAGTGCAGCCTACAAGACCTCTAGAGAGAGGTTCCTGACTGGGAAGTAGAAAGGGAAAGGGTGAGTGAGATACAGTTTAGAGACTAAATTAGAGACCAGGAATTATAAGGTCTACAGGCAATATAAGGAGATAAGACCAGGCGCCCACATCACACGAGTGGACCCCAAAGGAGCTCCTTGAGGTACAGTCTTCCAATGGGACCAGCAAGTTCTATACTCCACCTTCAGGAGTTCCATCTCCAAGACCAACCCTCCCACTTTAATAGCCTTCACCATCCTGAGGGTGGAGATACCAGAAAACAACAGAAAACCAACCCCACCTACTGGATGAGAAGGGAAGAAGGAAAGATACTGAAATCCAACAGAAACAATCCTTTAATTTTCCTTTGAGTTTTTTTTTTCTCTCTCTCTTTTTTCCTGCCCTCACAATCCCAATATTTGTGAAGCCAGTACTTTTCATGCATTAGGCTACTGAGGACTGGGATGTCTGAATAGTATATTATAGTTGGTGTTGTGTATTCTTTTGTCTTTTATTTCTACATTTTTTTCTTTTTCTTAATTTTTATGTTTTTTTTTGTACTCTCCCAATTGTCTTTCTACTTACTTGTCTCTCTAAAATCTCTTTCTTTTCTTCTGCTACTAGCCAACTTCTTTAGATTTCTCTTTCACACTTCCTAAAATCCAGTAACTCTATATCCTAACCTCCTACCTCCTTAACATCTCATCCTACACTCCATCCCCAGTTCTCTTTTTTTGTCCATCATTAGAAACTATAGAACCTTTTGCAAACCTACTGTTTATATTGTAGGTAATAACTGAACTCACCATTTCTATCGTGACAAAACTTTAAACATCTTAGTAAGAGCTATTTGGTTTAAAACTGTATATTGTTTGTATTGGTATCTGTTAATATTAATTTCCCTCTTAAAGGGGAGATATTGGAATCTTCCAGGGACACTAAAATCCTCTAGGGTAAAAACTCTAATACATTGGATACTCAGTGCTAGAAGCGAAGACACATGAACAACATGAAAAAACAAGAAAAGAAAGTGCCTCAAAAAAATCAAGATACTACTTTATCCATGGCCAGCACAGCAGAAGAAATGTGAGAGAAGGAGTTCAGGGTATACATAATTACAATGTTCTATTAATTAAAGTTGATCATAAGATCATTTTGATAAAGAACTACATAAGCAAATACAGGAAGCAAAAGATTATGTCAATAAGGAGCTAGAGATTCTGAAAACAACCAACCAAACAAACAGAAATCCTTGAAATGAAGGAAGGAATAAACCAAATTAAAAACTCAATAAAAAGTATCACCAACAGATTAGATTACTTGGAAGACAGAACCTCAGACAATGAAGTCAAAATATATAATCTTGAAAATGAAGTTGACCAACACAGTGAGGATGGTAAGACACCATGAGCAGAACATCCAAGAATTATGGGATAACACGAAACACCAAATTTAAGAATTATTGGGATAGAGGAAGGCATAGAGTTATAAATGAAAGGAATGAACAATCTATTCAATGAAATAACATCAGAAAATTTTACAAACCTGAACTACAAATTGGAAAATCAAATACAAGAGGCTTACAGGACACCAAATGTACAAAATCACAACAGATCTTCACTAACACATGTTATAATAAAAATACTTAGTATACAGAATAAGGAGAGAATTTCAAAAACCATAAGAGAAAAAATCAGATTACATGTAGGGAGAAACCAATTAGGATCTCTGCAGATATCTCAATCCAGACCCTCAAAGCTCTAAGATCCTGGAATAACATATACCAAGCTCTGAAAGAAAACGGTTGCCAATAAACAATCTTATATCCAGCAAAATCAAGCTTTAGATTTGATGACAAAGTAAAAACCTTCCATGATAAACAAAAGTTAAAAAAAATATATAACTAGAGAGACTGCACCACAGAACATCCTGGACTAAATATTCCACAAGGAAGAAATGAAAAACAACAATAAAAATTATCAAAAGAAGGTACTTCACTAAAGGAAAAATCAATCAAAGGAGACACTAAGTCACGTTAAAAACCAAAATAAACCAAAATGACCGGGAATACAAATTATGTTTCAATAATAACCCTGAATGTTAATGGCCTAAGCTCATCAATCAAAAGACATAGACTGGCAGATTGGATTTAAAAAAAGATCCAATCATATGCTACCTTCAAGAGACTCATCTCCTAGGAAAAGACATCCAAAGACTGAAAGGTGAAAGGTTGAGAAAAAAACATATACTCACATGGACTGTGTAAACAAGCAGGGGTTTCATCCTCATATCTGATAAAGTGAGACTTCAAATTAGTCAGAAGAGATAAAGAAGGACATTTCATTATGCTTAAGGGAAACATACATCAACAAGACATAACAATTATAAATTTATATGCCCCAAATAATGGAGCATTTACATTCATCAAACTCTTCTCAAATTCAAGAGACAAATAGACCACAACACAAAAATACCAGGTGACTTTAATACACATTTTCCACAACTGGACAGATCTTCCAAACAAAAGCTAAACAAAGAAACTATATAACTCAATAATACAATCAATAATTTAGACTTAACAGATATATATAGAATCTTTCATTCATGAATACACTTTCTTATCATTAGCACATGGATCCTTCTCTAAAATAGACCATATATTATGCCACAAAGCAACTCTTAGCAAATCCAAAAAAGTAGAGATACTACCCTGAATTATATCAGATCATAATGGAATGAAATTAGAAATCAATAATAAAATTAAAAATAGAAGCTACTCTAACACCTGGACACTAAATAATATACTATTGACTGAACAACAGATTGTAGACAATATCAGAGAGGAGATTAAAAACTTCTTAGAGGTAAATGAGAACATTGATACAACATATCAAAATCTCTGGGACACTATGAAGGCAATACTAAGGATAGTTCATTGCATGGTGTTTATTCATTAAAAGAAGAAAAAGTCAACAAATAAATGACCTAACATTATTTCTCAAAGACCTAGAAAAAGAAGAATAAATCAACATCAAATGTAGTAGAAGACAGTAAGTAATTAAATTCAGAGCTGAAATCTTTAAAATTGAAACAATAGAAACAATTGAAAAAATTGACAAAACAAAAAGATGATTCTTTGAAAAAATAAATAAAATTGATAAATTCTTATCCACACTAGCAAAGAGGAAGAGAGAGAAAACTCAAATAACTAAAAAAATAGACCCAAATCTTCATCATGTCAGATTAGGCCATGATTTCTTTAAAAGATTCCTACAGTGCAAGAAATAAAATCAAGAATCAATAAATGGGATGGAATAAAACTGAAAACCTTCTTCTCAGCAAAAGAAACAATCAGTGAGATGATGAGAGAGCCTTCATTTTGGGAGCAAATTTTTACCACATGCACATCAGATAGAGCAATAATCTCTAGGATATATAAAGAACTCAAAAATCTTAACACCAAAAAAACAAATAATCCAATCAATAAATGGGCTAAGGAACTAAACAGACACTTCTCAGAAGAAGATATGCAATCAACCAACAAATATATGAAAACATGTTCAACATTTCTAGTAATTAGAGAAATGCTAATCAAAACTACTATAAGATTTCATCTCATTCCAATCAGAATGGCAGTTATTAAGAGTACAAAGAACAATAAATGTTGGCGAGGATTTGCAGAAAAAGGTACACTCATACATTGCTGGTGGGATTGCAAATTGGTGAAGCCAATATGGAAAGCAGTATGGAGATTCTTGGAAAGCTGGGAATGGAACCACCATTTGACCCAGCTATCCCACTCCTTGGTTTATACACAAAGGACTTAAAAACAGCTTACTACAGTGAGAAGCCACATCAGTGTTTATAGCAGCATAATTCACAATAGCTAAATTGTGGAACCAAGCTTGATGCCCCTCAGAAGATGAATGGATAAAGAAACTGTGGATTATAGAAAATGAAATATTACTCAGCATTAAAGCAGAATAATATCATGGCATTTGCAGGTAAATGGTTGGAGTTGGAGGAGAATATCATCCTAAAGTAAGTAAGCCAATCCCACTAAACAAAAGGCAGAATGTTTTCTCTGATAAGTATATGTTGATCCATAATGGGGGTGTGGGAAGAACATGGGAGGAATGGAGGAACTTTAGATAAGGCAAAGGGGAGGGAGTGGAAGGGAGGGGGCCTGGAGGTAGGAAAGATGGTGGAATGAGATGGACATTATTACCCCCAAGTACATGTATGAAGACATGAATGGTGTGACTCAACTTTGTGTACAACCAGAAACATGAAAAATTGTGCTCTATATGTGTACTATGAATTAAAATGCATTCTGCTGTCACGTATAGGAAATCAGAACAAATAAATAATTAAAAAGAATAAAGGGCAAACAAATTTTCTTGTTTTTAACTCCTTCACCTAAAATAACATAAGCTGCTTTAACATAAATTTATCATTTTGGATGAATTTCTTAGATATATTATTATCACTTTGAAAAGAAGAGTCCCTCCATTTTTTTTTTTTCTGGAACATTCTTTATACAAGCTCCTTGTTCTCTCATAGAAAATCCTTAGGATTCTCATGATATTGGTTATATTGTGCAACTCTTCTTCTAAGCACCATGTCTAGTAGAAAGATAGAGTGTCTTATCCCTAGCCCTTTTTTCCAAGATGCTGAACTTTTTTTTCTAAGACTCTGGACTAAGTTTTGTCATTGTTATTTTTTTTCTAAGCTCTTTTTTCTAAGACTCTGGACTAAGTTTTGTCATTGGAGATGTCTTTCCACCTATTTCACAGTCAGTGACATGGACATGAACAAAGACCCCTTAAATGAGAATAAACAGAAGCTGTTTATTTAGAGTTTGCTAACTCTAGTGATGGACTCAGCCAACATAACTTGCCTTCAGCTGAGGAAGAAAGGCAAGAAACAGAGTGAGAAAGCTTCATGAGAGAAAGAAGAGAAGGCCTGGAACTCAAAATTTAGCATCCTTGGTCCAATTAATCATGTGCACAAGTTGGAAAAGAGTAGGTATATTTGGGTTACAACATTCAAAAGAATTCTCTTTCTTTCATAATTGTCTTGCCTGGGGTTATGGAATTTTCTAAGGTTAGCTCTTATTTCAGTGCAGTTCAGTTTCAGTTCATATATGTTCAGTTTCAGCTGCAATTCAGAATTCCATTTGCTGGAAAACCCAGTTCACATAAGAGTTAAACAGATGAAACTATATTATTTGGGATTTTAAGAAAGGAGTAAAGGTAGGATATGTGGAAAAAGGAAGATGGAGGGAGAAATATAATGAAGTATAGAAGACAGATTGGAAAGATATAGGGAAGTGGGAAAGAACTACATAAGGCAGGAACTGAGAGATGGGGAGAAGCTTAATTTTTGTTGCTTAGTTTTGTCAAATTTCTCATTAGCACTATCTTTTTGATGTGTTTTTGTATTTGATTTGCCAGAATTTTGCTGAGAATTTTAGCATCTATGTTCATTAAAGATACTGGCCTGAAGTTTCCCTTTCTGGCTGTGTCTTTGCCTGGCTTTAGAACCAGCATAATATTGGCCTCATAGAATGAGTCTGGAAGAGCTCCCTCTTTTTCTAATTCCTGAAATAAATTGGAAAGTATTGGTATTAGTTCTTCTTTGAAGGTCTTGGCTGTGTATCCATCCAGTCCTGTTTTTTTTTTTTTTTTTTTTGGCTGGTAGCTTTTTTATGGCATCTTCTATTTCTTCACTTGAAATTGATCTGTTTAAATTGTGTATAGCTTCCAGATTCAGTTTGGGCAATTCATATGTCTCTAGGACTCTGTCAATGCCATCAATATTTTTTATTTTATTAGAGTATACATTTTCAAAATAATTTCTAATTATCTTCTGTATTTCTAAGGTGTTGGTTGTGATGTTTCCTTTTTCATTGTGGATGTTAGTGATTTGAGCTTTTTCTCTCCTTCTTATCATTAGCATTGCTAAGGGTCTTTCAATTTTATTTATTTTTTCAAAGAACCAACTTTTAGTTTTGTCAATTCTTTGAATTGTTTCTTTAGTCTCAATTTCATTAATTTCAGCTCTGATTTTAATTATTTCCTGTCTTCTACTGCTTTTAGTGTTGATCTGTTCTTCTTTTTCTAGGGCTTTGAGGTGTGATGTTAAGTCATTTATTTGATCACGTGGGGTTTATCCCAAGGATGCAAGATTGATTCAAGATAGGAAAATCAATAAACATAATACATCACATCAATAGAGTTAAAGATAAAAACCATATGATCATCTCAATAGATGCAGAAAAAGCATTTGACAAAATCTAGCATCCCCTTATGTTCAAAACACTAGAAAAACTAGGGATAACAGGAACGTACCTCAACATTATAAAAGCTATCTATGCGAAGCCCCAGGCTAGCATCATTTTTAATGGAGAAAAATTGAAAGCATTCCCTCTAAAAATTGAAACAAGACAGGGATGCCCCCTTTCATCACTGTTATTTAGCATAGTACTTGAAACTCTGGCTAGAGCAATTAGACAGACAAAAGAAATTAAAGGGATTCAGATAGGAAAAGAAGAACTCAAACTAGCACTATTTTCTGATGATATGATTCTATACCTAGAAGACCCAAAAAACTCCACCAGAAAACTTTTAAAACTAGTAAATGAATTCCACAAAGTAGCAGGATACAAAATCAATACCAATAAGTCAAAGGCATTTTTGTACATCAGTGACTAATCCTCTGAAAGGGAAATGATGAAAACTACGCCATTTACAATAGCATCAAGAAAAATAAAATACTTGGGAATCAACTTAATGAAAGATGTGAAAGACCTCTATAATGAAAACTACAGAACACTAAAGAAAGAAATTAAGGAAGACCTTAGAATATGGAAAGATTTACCTTGTTCTTGGATAGGCAAAATCAATATTGTCAAAATGACTATATTACCAAAAGCATTATACAGTTTCAATGCAATTCCAATCAAAATCCCAATGACTTTCCTTATAGAAAAAGCAGTCATGAAATTCATCTGGAAAAATAAGAGACCCAGAATAGTTAAAGCAATCCTTACAAAAAGAGTGAAGCAGGGGGCATCACAATACCAGACTTTGAACTATACTATAGAGCAATACTAACAAAAACAGCATGGTACCGGCACCAAAATAGACCTGTAGACCAATGGTACAGAATAGAGGACACAGAGACTAACACCCACAACTACAGCTATCATATATTAGATAAAGGTGCCAAAAATATACATTGGAGAAAAGATAGCCTCTTCAACAAATGGTGATGGGATAACTGGAAATCCACATGAAACAAAATGAAACTGAACCTCTATCTCTCACCATGTACAAAACTCAACTCGAAGTGGATCAAAGACCTAGGAAATAGACCAGAGACAATATGGCTAATAGAAGAAAAAGTAAGCTCTAATCTCCAACACGTCAGATTAGGCCCCAACTTCCTTAATAAAACTCCTGTAGCACAAGAATTAATATCAAGAATTAATAAATGGGATAGATTCAAACTAAAAAGTTTCTTCTCAGAAAAAAAAAAAAAAAAAAAAAAAAAAAAAAAAAAAAAAAAAAAAAAATCAGTGATGTGAATAAAAAGCCTACTAACTGGAAACAAATTTTTACCACATACACATCAGATAGAGCACTAATCCCTAGAATATATAAAGAACTTAAAAGTCTTAATCCCCCAAAAACAAATACCCCAGTTACTAAATGGGCCAAGGAACTGAACAGACACTTCTCAGAAGAAGATATACAATCAATCAACAAATACATGAAAAAATGTTCAACATCTCTGGCAATTAGAGAAATGCAAATTAAAACTACTCCAATATTTCATTTCACTCCAGTCAGAATGGCAGCTATTAATAACACAAACAACAATAAATGTGGGAGAGGATGTGGGGAAATAGGCACACTCATATATTGCTAGTGGGACTGCAAAAAGGTGCAGCCATTATGGAAAGAGTATGGAGATTCCTTGGAAAACTGTGAATGGAAACAGTGTACGACACAGTCATCCCTCTACTGGGCCTATTACCAAAAGACTTAGAAACAGCATACTTCAGGGACACAGCCATATCAATGTTTATAGCAGCACAATTCACAATAGCTAGATTGTGGAACCAACCTAGATGCCCCTCAGTAGATGAGTGGATAAAGAAAATGTGGTATATATACACAATGGAATTTTACTCAGCAATAAAAGAGAATAAAATAATGGCATTTGCAGGTAAATGGATGAAATTGGAGAATATAATGCTAAGTGAAGTTAGCCAATCTCAAAAATCCAAATGTCGAATGTTTTCTCTGATATAAGGAACCTGATTCACAGTGGGGTTGGGTTGGGGAGCATAGGAAGATCAGAGAAACACCAGAAAGGTCAATGGGGAGGAAGGGCAAAGGAGGGAGCAAGGGGGTATAAAAAGAGGAATAAAAAAAAAAAAGATGTTAGAATGAGAGGGTTATCATTACCCTAAATACATGTTTGAACACATGATAGATATGAATATGCTTTGCATACTAACAGTTATATGTAAAAAAGTGCTCTTTATGTGTACTATGAATTGTAAAGTATGCTACTGTTATGTATACAACAACACTGAATAAAAGAAAATTGTCATTAGCTTTGGACACAGAATTTTTAGTGAAATAATTTGAGATTCAGAATTTTGTTTGGAGAATTCTGCTTACCAGTCATAAACTGTTGTCCATTTTAAGTAAGAAATCTTAATTCCTTTTTAAAAGCAGCTTTCAAATGAATTTTGTTCAAGTCAAATGTTCCTTTGATTGGCTGTAGAAGATCCACATTGTTTTTGATAAAGTTTCCATTTAGAGAAATAGGCACATGAGTTAGGATTATGATTACTGTAAAAATAAGAAGATTATTTTTTTCCTAGAAGAGAAGATTTATACTTATGCCATTCTATGAAATAGGATAATATTTGGTTAAAAATGATTCTGTGCACCTTGTGATTTAGGCCTCCCATCTGAAAGTCCCTACTCTTAGTGATCTGGCCTTTACTGATCAGTTGGTGCTGTGTGGTTGCCAATGTTAAATATATTAAAAGTTATTATTGCATATCCCTATCTTATTTTATTGTAAAAATAAAATATTTTATGTCAAGATAATAATAATAGTTATTATTAATATCAAATAGTACATGTCAATAATCAATTCATCTTAAATATTTCAGAATTTCAAAATTGACATGATAACATATACATACTAGAAAGTCTGAACCTGAGACTCTGAGGCTGGGCACAAATGAAAGGGGCTGCAACTTTGCATCTGATATTTCTTCCAGACTTGGAGAAAAAGATGAAGTACAAAGCTTGGATATTTTATCAAGTTCAAAGTATAACTTCAGTAATATAAGAACTCATTTCATATCTCCTAAGAAAATATTCAATATTTCAAAAAATGCACGAAAAGTTTTTGTTCTAAAAATATCAACATTTACACAAAATCATCCGTGTGATAACCCATTAGTCTATAATAGACAATAATGGATTTTGGTATATTGAAAAGAGAAAATATGGAAACTTGGACATTTGGTTATGGCCATCCAGAAGTTTTTGTGGAGTTTCTGACTGTGGAGACTCTAAGGACACTGTAACAGATTATGCAATCATTGCAGCATGGTGGAAGATGTACATGCTGAGTAAACATGGTCTTATTTTACATAAATCTGACATATAGCTGGTTTAGGATACTAGCTATATGAACTGAAGAGGCTGCAACAAAAAATCCAGAAGCATCAGTGGGTCGCTTCTCTTTTACTTATGTCAGTACTGAATTCTTATTAGTTTAATAAGCTTTGATCATTAAGACTATAGGCTAAACATGTTTCTAAGACTAGTTCTAGGGCCCATGATTTAAACACACCAAGAATTTGAAAATAAAATCTGAAACAGCATTTACACATTATCCAATACAAATCTGCTATTGTTTTTATTTTATTTTATCCAGATTAGAAAATACACATTTTAATAGGCCAAGTGAGTTTTAAAAAACTCATAAAGGCATTATGAGAACTTACTTTACTGGCTTCCTGGATCATTTTATATTCAAGAGAATAAGTCATTAGAAACATTTAATTAGGGCTGGGGTTGTAACTCTGGTAGAGTGCAGTGTAAGGCCTTAGGTTCAATTCCCAGCAACACACACACATACACACACACACACACACACACACACACACACTAATTTGGAAAAAAATAAAAAAAGGAATCACTTAAATAGCAATGATAGTGAATAGGAAGCAAATAATTAGGAGAAGAATCAGAAAACAAGCTTCCTTCATGTATGCATGAAAAAATATATATATACATATATATGTAATGTATATATATATTCATAAATACTTCTCTCATATAGTAATTTATTCATTTATTTATATATTCAAAAATCTCTGAGTTCCACTCCTTGTGCATAGTTGCTATGGACATAGACCTTACTATGGCAGATTACCCATTGGAGGAGGTCACCTTGGGTTCCAGGAGATAAACACAAGAATTGACAATAATAATAACTACTGCTATTATTATAAAGATACACATCAGATATGGTTACACAACGGGAGGTAGAAAAGTGTTCCACAGAGATGACAGTTGAGATGATATAAAGGTATTTGCAAATCACTGAAAGGATGGATAGTAAGGAGTTGAGAAGGGAAGGGAGGCTATTGCTGATAAGATGATGCTCAGTGGACACAAAGCTAAGAACCAGCTGATGTTTCTGGGAAGAGCAGGTGATGCAATCACACATATACTCAATAAATATTGTTGACTACAAGTTTCCAGGAACTCTTTTAGTTGTCAGACTCTTAAGATTATAAGATTATGTTAGCATTTCTTCAGAAATTTACCATCTATACCTTTTATAAGATTATCACAATTTGTAGCATTTCCCAGATGCTAAGGTATCTCTGCCAGCTTTCACTTACAATTTACAGCACAGTGTTGGAAACATATATCAACTCACAGGCTTTATAATAGCTGAGCTTGGATTTGATCCTACTTTAAAGCTCTTTTCAAATGAAAAATCAAGATATCCCAAAATAATCACCCATTTTAAGCTGTTCATTCATGGGAAATAAAAGAGATTTTATAGCATCCAAAACCAAAAACCATACACTCCATCTTTGTAGAGCTGGCTATTGCTGTGGTAACAAATAGAACATTTAGTGATACAAAACAACATGAGCTTTTCATTTTTAATTCTGTAGGTCATAATTTTAAAATACATTTCACTGAGCTTAAATTAAAAGTATCAGCAAGTCTGTGTTTCTTCCTGAAGGATCTGGAAAAAAAAAAAAGAATCTGTTTCCTGGTTTAATATATTAATTTCTGCCGCTTCCACGGAAGATGCTGCCATTCTGGGAGCTCTCTTCTCTCCCGGCATGGCCTCAGTTATGTTAGACACGAAATCCAACTACCTCCATGGTTGCTGCCTCTGAATGATCCTATCAATCAACCGCTGCTCACACTGCTATCGCCATTGCTGCTGCCTCTGATTCCATTGCTGCCATCCTGAGGTTGCCTAGAGGTCTTCATTCTGGGCTGGTGCAAAAGCCACTGTGGTGCCTGGAGGTCTCTTCTCTCCCAGCATGGCCTCTGTTACTTCAGACAGGAATTGCAACACTACTTCCGAGTTCACTGCCGTGGAACCGGAACTCTCCTGCCAATCAACCACCACCTGTACAGCTACAACCATTGCTGCTGCTTCTGATTCTGCTGATGCCAGCCTGAGATTGTCTAGAGGTCTTCTTTCTGGGTGCTGCTGCCATAGAAGAAACCGCTGCCCTGGATGCAACTGAAGCTGACACTGCTGCTGACCCCTAGAGATCGCCAGGTGACCCTGCCCCCATAGCTGCAAACCACCCCTATTGCTGACCCACTGCCTGATAGCAACAACCACTACCACTACCACTGCTACCACTCCTTTAGGCGTGCTTTGGGTGAGACTTTGGGTTTGGTTGTACATGGCTGCAGCCATTTTGGGACACCAACCAGGGCCTGGGGCCTGGGTGCTAGCAGGTTTACCACCACAAGAGCCTCTGTCTGGGGACTCCAGTTGGGGCCTGCAGGTCCAGTGTGGGGGGACCTGCAGATTTGGAGAAACTTGAGGTCTTCCTGCTGAGAGTGCTGGTGGCCCTTTTCTGGCTGCTGCATCTCAGGGTTGCTCCTTTGTATTAGTGTATTCTTGGTGGTCTTTCTGCAAGTAGGAGCAACATTGAAATATTGAGACTGCAGTGTGGCTGAGACTGAGGTATCTGAAGCCCAGATTGGTAGAATAGAGACTGGGTTTGCTAGGGTTGATCTGGGTTTGGAGACCCCAGGAAATGTCAGAGACAGGGCTGAGAAACTGTTGATTGTGGGATAGACTCCCAGCCCTTGGCCTAACAGCTGTAAATAGTTCAAATGAATTTGGAAAACCTATGTATGCACAAGCCCCCAGGAAAACCTGGGCAGGATGGGACTTATGCTGTGGTCAAGCTAGGTGAGAAAACCACTTCCTTAATAACCTTGCCGCTGTCTGACAAACTAGCTAGCAAACAAGCTATCAGCTACTGCAAAAATGACGGGCAAAGTTGGGCAGAGAAAGGGTCTGTGCTTTTGCAGACTATGGCACAGAATGATTGGACAACTTGCAATCACGGGGCAAACTTGCTGTTGCCAGGGAAAAGTTAGAGTGTCTGGGTGTCTGTGCCCCATGGCATCAAGTGACTGGATTCTATACTAAACATGTAAACATTGATTGGCTAATGATATATAACCACTTGTCATTTCCATAATAAACTGAGTTTATGAGCTGTCGGGATTGCTGCGTTACTTCTTAATGGAGCCGAGGTCTAAAGCTACCCCCCTTTTTGGGCCCAAAAAGGGGGCTCCTTCTGCCAGCAGAAAGAGTTAAAGTAGCTTACCTGGCGAAGATAGGCTTAACGGGCAAAAGTCACCGAGTGTCTTACCCCCGCCTGATTGACGGACACCACGCCACACCCGGGGAGTTTTGGTAGAAAGCAATGCCAAAAACTTGGTTTATTGAGGAAGTTGGACGGTCTTATATAGGACATGGGCCAATCAACAGAAAGATCATAGGGACACATAAGGATCATGGGCGGATGCCATTGGTGGAGCGATTGGCCTATCTTTGGGGTGGTTTCAGTTCTCACAGCCACGCCCCCTGCTTAGCCTAGGTCCTGTAACAGGGCATGGTAATGTGGCAAGCAGCCAGAAAGCAGTGTAAGGTCCCGACAATGAGCTACTCACTACAGCTTAATGAACCTCACTAACTCCTGGAGTCTGAGTTCTTGACCACCCTTTGTGTGTGGTTCACATGCTGACTCCATAGCCTACTTACTCTAGCATTGAGTGGAACCCACCACAACTTGCAACACCTACCTGCAACAGTTGATCACTGACTGAGACAGTTCAACTTAAAAGCAAGATTTATTTTGTTTTATATTTTGATTCACTAATCTCTACCATATTTGGAACAGAATATTTTTAATACATCAGTATGTGGAGGACAATGATATATGAATGGTGTTTTGCATTTTTGTTGGATTCTCATGTATTTAATTTTTTTCTTTTTGTTCATACTCTTCCTCTCTTTTATCTATTTTCTTGGATTTTCTTTCCAACTTTTCTCCAAACAACAGCCAATCTCTTTTGGCTCCTCTTCCACCCTTCCTATGAATTTTCACTTCTAGCTTCTCTCTTCCTTCCTCATGAATATTGCATACTATACTACCTCTGTTCTCTCATTCACCATTTGAAACTGTAAGTCATTTTAACAAATATTCTGTTAGTACTATATATATAGTTATTGAACTCATCACTTTGTGTTAATGTGAGAAAGAAGTAGATGCCTTAGTGGGAGCCATTAGGTTTAAGACTATATATTGTGTACACTGAGTGCTGTTAATATTGGTCTCACCAGTAAAGGCAAAGTGCTGGAAAATTTCAAGGCCACTACAGGTCTACATGGTAGAATTTATCCTGCCTTAGATCCATACTTTATGATGGGAAAACATGCTAATAACATGAAAAAACAGGGGAACAAAGTGGCCCAAATACACCAAGATGCTTCAACAACAGCAACTATGATAACACAGTGGAAGAAATGTTCAAGATGGTGTTCAGATTGTATATGGTTAAAATGGTATATGAAGTAAAGGATAGTATAAGAAGTGAAATCAAAGAAAAAAATACAGGAAGTGAAAGACCACTCAATAAAGAGTTAGAGATCATGAAAACATAAACAAAAACAAAATCAAACAAACAAAAAAAAAAAAAAGCAGAAATCCTTGAAATGAAGGAATCAGTGAACCAAATCATAAATTCAATAGAAAGCATCACCAACAAACTAGACCACTTGGAAGACAGAACCTCAGACAAGGAAGACAAATTATATAATCTTGAAAGTACAGTTGAACATGCAGAGAAGATGGTAAAAAAACCATGAACAGAACATTCAAGAATTATGGGATAACACAAAAAGACCAAATTTAAGGAATTATCAGAATAGATGAAGGAGCAGAGATACAAACCAAAGGAATGCACAATCTTTTCAATGATATAATAGCAGAAAATTTCCCAAACCTAAAAATAAAATGGAAAATCAAATACAAGAGGCTTACAGGACCCTAAGTGTTCAAAATTACAGCAGACTCACATTATAATGAGAATGACCAACATACAGTTTAAAGATAAAATCTTAAAGGCTGTGAAAGAGAAAAAATCAAATTACGTATAGGGGAAACGAATTCGGATCTCAACTGATTTCTCAACCCAGACCCTCAAAGCTAGGAGGTCCTGAAATAATATATTTCAAGCTCTAAATGAAAACAGATACCAACCAAGAATTTTATATACAGCAAAATTAAGTTTCAGACTTGAAGGTGAAATTAAAACATTCCATGATAAAAAAATTAAAAGAATTCACAATGAAAAAGCCTACACTACAGAGCATTCTCAACAGAATATGCCATGAGGATGAAGTGAAAAAAAGAAAAAAAAAAAAAGTGAAAACCAGCAAAGGGAGGATCTACAATAATGGGACATTCAACTAATGAGAAACTAAGACAAATCAAAAACCAGAAATAAAATGACAGGGAATACGAATCATATCTCAATAATAACCTTGAATGTTAATGGCCTAAACTCATCAATCAAAAGATATAGACTGGCAGATTGGATTAAAAAGAAAAACTCAACAATATGCTGTCTTCAAGAGACTCACCTCATGGGCAAAGACTCCAAAAGCTGAGGGTGAAAGGATGGGGAAAAAATTATCACTCATATGTATTACGTAAACAAGCAGGGGTTTTCATTCTCATTTCAGATAAAGTAGACTTCAAACCAAAGTTAATCAGAAGAGACAAAGAAGGACATTTCATTCTGCTTAAGGGGAGTATATATAAGCAGGACATACCAATTATAAATATTTATGTACCAAACAATGAAGCATCTGTGTACATCAAACAAACCCTTCTCAATTTCAAGAGTCAAATAGACCACAATACAATAATGCTGGGTGACTTTAACACAACTCTCTCACTACTGGACAGATCTTCCAAACAAATACTAAATAAAGTAACTATAGAATTAAATAATACAATCAGTAATTTAGATTTAACCAACATATATAGAATATTCTATCTATCAATGAGCAAATATACTTTCTTCTCAGCAGTACATGGATCCTTCTCTAAAATAGACCATATCTTATGCCACAAAACAACTCTTAGCAAATATAAAAAGTAGAGATACTACCCTGCATTCTATCAGACCACAATGGAATGAAATTAGAAATCAATAATAAAATAAAAATAGAAGATACTGTAATAAATGGAGACTACATAATACACAATTGAATGATGAATGGATAATAGAAGAAATCAAGGATGAAATAAAGAAATTCTTAGAAGAAAACGAGAACACTGAAACAACATATCAAAATCTTTGTGACACTCTGAAGGCAGTACTAAGAGGAAAGTTTATTGTATTGAGTGCATTTATTAAAAGAATAAAAAGTCAACAAATAAATGACCTAGCACTACAACTCAAAGCCCTAGAAAAAGAAGAACAAATCAACAACAAAAGCAGTAGAAGACAGGAAATAATTAAAATCAGAGCTGAAAAAAATAAAATCAAAACAAAAGAAACAATTAAAAAAATTAACAAAACAAAAAGTTGTTTCTTTGAAAAAATAAGTAAAATAGATAAACACCTGGCCATGCTAAAGAAGAGAAAAAGAGCAAAAACTCAAATTAATAAAATACAAGATGAAGAAGGAGACATCACAATGGACACATGTGAAATACATAAGAAAATTATAAACTATTTTGAAAATGTATACTCTAATAAAATAGAAAATATCAAAGACATCACCACATTTCTAGAATGTGGAGGTTATACATGATTTAAACAGATCAATTTCAAGTAATAAAATAGAAAACACCATCAAAATCCTACCAACCAAGAAAAGCCCAGGACCCAGAAGGCTTCTCAGCAGAGTTCTGTAAGACTTTCAAAGAAGAATTAACACCAATATTCCTCAAAGTGACAACAGAAAGAAATTAAAGGGATACAAATAGGTAAAAAAGAACACAAATATCACTATTTGCTGATCACATGATTTTATATCTAGAAGATCCAAAAAATTTCATCCAAAAAATTTCACCAGAAAACTTCTAGAACTAATAAATGAATTCAGCAAAGTAGCAAGTTATAAAATCAACAGCCATAAATTCAACACATTCCTATACATAAGCAATAAATACACTGAAAGAGCAATTAGGAAAACTACTCCATTCACAATAGCCTCAAAAAAAAACAACAACAAAAAAAGCAAAACCTGGGAATCAATCTAACAAAAGAGATGAAAGAACTCTACAATGAAAACTAGAGTTCTTTGTTAAGAAGTTCTTTGTTAAGTTCTTTGTTTAGAACACTAAAGAAAAAAATTGAAGAAAACCTCAGAAGATGAAAAGATCTCCCATGCTCCTGGATAGACAGAATTAATATTTTCAAAATGGCCATACTACCAAAAGCACTATACAGATTTAATGCAATTCTTATTAAAATCCCAATGACATTCTTCATAGAAATAGAAAAAGCAATCCTGAAATTTATTCAGAAAAATAAGAGACCCAGAATAGCTAAAGCAATCCTTAGCAAGAAAAGTGAAGCTGGCAACACATACCTGACCTTAAACTATACTACAGAGCTATAGTAACAAAAGCAGCATGATATTGGCACCAAAATAGACTTGTAGACCAATGGTACAGAATTTAGGACACAGAGACAATCCCACATAAATACAGTTATGTCATACTAGACAAAGGTGCCAAACACATTCATTGGAGGAAAGATGGCCTATTCAACAAATGGTACTGGCAAAACTGGAAATCCATATGTAGCAAAATGAAATTAAACCAATATCTCTCACCCTGCACAAAAATCAACTCAAAGTGGATCAAAGACTTAGGCAACAGAACAGAGATGCTGCACCTAATAGAAGAAAAAATAGGCCCAAATCTGCACCATGTCAGCCTAGGATCTGACATTCTTAACAAGACTCCTAAAGCGCAAGAAGTAAAATCAAGACTCAATAGATGGGATAGATTTAAATTAGAAAGCTTTTCTAGGCAAAGGAAACAGCATGAGGAGAGAGCCTACAGAATGGTAGAAATTCTTTACCTCATGCACCTCTGATAAAGCACTAATCTCTAGGATGTATAAAGAACTCAAATAACTTAAAACCAAAAAAACCAAATAACCCAATCAATAAATGGGCTAAGGAACTCAACAGACACTGCACAGAAGAAGAAATACATTTGACCAACAAATATATGAAAAAGTGTTGAACATCTCTAGCAATTAGACAAATGCAAATCAAAACTACTCTAAGATTTCATCTCACTCCTGTCAGAATGGCAATCATCAAGAATACAGGCAACAATAAATGTTGGTGAGGATGTGGGGAAAAAGGTACACTCATACATTGATGGTGACACTGCAAATTGGTGCAACCACTGTGGAAAGCAGTACGGAGATTCCTCAGAAAACTGGAAATGGAACCACATTTGACCTAACTATTCCACTCCTTAGTTTATACCCAAAGGACTTAAAGTCAGCATACTATAGTGACACAGCCACATCAATGTTTATAGCAGCTCAATTCACAATAGCTAGACTATGGAACCAACATATGTGTCCCTCAATAGATGAATGGATAAAGAAAATGTGGTATATATGCTCATTGGAATATTACTCAGCGTTTAAAGAAGGGTGAAATTTATGGCATTTGCCAGTAAATGGTTGGAGTTGGAGAATATCATACTAAGCAAAATAAGCCAATCCCACAAAACCGAAGGACAAATGTTTTCCCTAATATGTGGATGCTAATACATAATAAGGCAGGGGGCACTAGGGAAAAATAGCGTTACCTTAGATTAGGTAGAGGGAAGTGAAGGGAGAGGAGGGATGTGAGGATGGGAAAGATAGTGGAATGAAACAGACATTATTACTATATGTACATATGTGACTACATGACCAATATGATTCTGCAACATGTACACTTAGAAAAATGAGAAATTATATCCCATCTATGTATGATATATCACAGTGCATAAATGCATTCTACTGTCATGTATAACTAATTAAAACAAATTTAAAATTTAAAAAAAAAGTTAATTCCTAAAATCACTCAATTTCCTTGGTTCATAATCCCTTTTTTTAAATCTCACCACCCTCCTTTTTCCTTCTTCTTATTTCCTATTATTTCTCTGATTCTTCTGCCTCCTTCATATAAACACTTTTTTTTTTTAGATGGAGGCATGATTTTATTCAAGCAGGGATGAGACGGGGTCACAGTATGGCCCGGATGAGGGTGTCAGGATCAGGACACAGGCACACTCTTCATATCCATTAGCCACAGGCCAGACCTCCCATGAGGGCAAGGCTGCTTCAGCAAAGTGGGACAGGGCTGGCGAGCTCTGGTAGAGGCCACCACCGGCCCCTCCCCTGGGATATAGCACTGGGCCCTGGACTTCTCCAGCCAATGGGGTGAGAGGAAAAGGGGCCTACTATGGGGGGCTTCAGTGGACTTAAGCCTCAGGGATGGTGCATGAACACTCTTAATTATATTAGAACTAGAAAATTAGTTCAGAATAATTTATAATCTCATAATTCTTAACTTAATCATATCTGCAAAGGTTCTTTAACCTTGTAAGAAAACATATTCACAGATTCTAGAATTCAGATAAGGTCATGGTGTGGCCATTCTTTTGTTCTTCCACATGGCCCATAAAAATTCATATCCATCTCACAGACAAACTAAATTCCAAAAGTCTCAGCACATTATAGCATCAACTCTATGTCCAAAATCTCATCTTATTGTGAGTTCAAAAGCCTCAAATCTCATCACCTAAATAAAATAAATCAGATACAGAAGTTAGTCTGGATGAATCTTCTTGAGGCAAAATTCCTCTTCATCTTTAAACCTCTGAAAATAAGTTATACCCAAAATACAAACAAGTAACTTGCACAGGATACCACATGTAGATATTCTCATTTGAAAGGGAGAAATTGGAAGGGGAAGCAGAGGTCTAAGCAATCTTTAAAACCTAACAGGGCAAACTCCATAAGATTTTAAAGCCTGGAACAAAACTCAGTGACTCAAAACTCTGCTTCTGGGCCCTAGGTGATTCCTGCAGGGCCCATGGCTCTGTCTTCTGCGAAAAACCTTATTTTGTTGGAAAGGCATGAAGGGTAGTGCATAATTGTGGCTGAGTAGTTTCATCAGCCTGTATCCCAGCCTATCAGAAGTAACCTTTTCTCATTTCATCCTTTCTCTGATCCTTTCAGTGTAAGCTGTCTGTGTTTCTGCTGTTACAGCATTGTAAAGCATTCTGGATCTTCTGCGTATATTACAGGGATTCATCCCATCAGTCAAGAGGCTCCTCCACAGATATTTCTAAATATGATGGGCACAATATGTTTTCTTGCCTTTTCCACCTTCTAAAGATTGAGTTTATTCCTTGGTGTGTGGCCCTCTTTATCCTCAAGTCCAAGGATGGATAGCTGAATCTTTATCATACTTTTTGCCATTGACTCCATCATCACAACTTCCATGACTCTGACTCTCCTGACTTCATCTTCCATTTTTAAAGAGACTTTTGATTACAATGGGCTCACCCAGATAATCCTGTTTCATAAGGATTTTAAGATCAGTTGACGGGCAACCTCAATTTCATGTGCAACCTTAATTCATATTGATAGGTGACATAATATATTTTATTTATATTTGGCACATTGTTTATCAGCTTAAAGTTTTAGACAAGTAATGAAATACAATGAAATTCATGCATTGAGAAGAGCTGGTGCTGATAAATTTTGCACATAATAAATACAGATGAGCACACACTGAGTGATATATAAATATGTAAAAATAATGACAGCTTTGTGAAAATTGTAAATCGACATACTGCACGCGATACAGCTCTATCTCAATACAAAGCACTATAGCCTGAGCTTTGTGTTTGTTCAAGAAAGTAAATCCTTGCTCTTGGGATTCTCATGCATTGCTGGTGGGAGTATACACCAGTGTAGTCATTACTGAGACTAAATTGTTGGTGCTTGAACAAATTTAGTGTAAGTAGATTCTGCAAAAATAGAATTTTTGCTCCAAGGACATAAACCAAATAAATCATCACTTTAATCTATAAAGGCCTTGTGCAAGTATATTTCTTTCAGTTCTATTTATGGGGCTAGGAGCTGGGTTGTCAGTGTTAGAATGGATAGATAAAAATATGATGAACAAAAATGCTTATAGGAAAGAACTATGAAAAAATTAAGAATAATGATCTTTTAGATGTAAATAAAATGGGCAAGTTAAAAAACACTGATAAGGGATACTTCATTGTTATAAAGTTTAATTATATAAATACAAATATATAATCAAAATAATGCAAGAACAATGATAAAAGATTCACATCAAACACATTAACATGATTGTTTATTAAATAAGGTGTATGATTAACATACATCTCAGCATCTGAGACATCCAAGTACTGAAAATTCAAGAGTGAAGGGACTAAAGGGAAATGAGAAAAGAATAAGAAGATCAGAGAAAGAATACTTAAGCAGGGAGATTTGAAAATTGTGACACATGAAAACAATTTCAGGTTAATTAAAATGGACTAGCAAAAATTGATATAGAAGAATCTGCAAATATTTTTTTTTTCAAAAGGATAGGCAAGGCTTTGTGTGCTTTGGTTTTTATTGAAAATTCTACGTTGTATGAAAGCAGATATACAAAATATGTGACTGTGTTTCTGTGTTTCTAAGAATCCTTATTTACAGAGAAGATTTGAATTTCACATGAATTTCCTGTTATGAAACACACTATTTTTTTTATTTGTTTTAAACCAGTTAAAAATATATATATATAAAGATCTAATTTCATGGCTCCGACCAAAACAGAAGTTGGGCCAGATGCACACTGTTGACTGTAGTTTTCCAATCCCTATAAGAGAAAGAAGAAAGTGCTAGGCATCCATCAGTTTGTCTAGAATATCAGCTTCTTCTTTGATAAAAATATTTACTCAGTAAATGTGATGGTATTATTTCGGAAACATTGAGAACTTGAACTGAAAATTATTCTTGGAGATAATTCTAGATTATTACAATTATTACAATCAAAAATATTTGGTAATATATGCAAATTAACACATTGTAATTTCTTCTACTCTTTTTCTGTTAGCTGTAAAAATTAACATGAGATACTATTTTGATAAATAGGCCCCAGGATGTGGAAATTTTTATTTTCTCAAATGTGTTTGCATATCACAATTTTTGTTTACACTTTTTCCAGGAACTGGGCCCTGGGAGCATATTATGAATCATTTTCCAGCAACAGCAAAAAAAAAAAAAAAAAAAAAAATTAGACCAAAACTTTGTTTGTTTTTATGTTCAGTATGCATGCTGTTCCAGTAGCACTTTGGCTAATTCCCAACCTTTCAAGTAGAAAAATGTATCCATAGATGGTAATTGAGTAGACTGAAAGTAAGTGTATGTCATGTTCCAACAAATTACTAAAAAGTAAACTTTAACATTCCCTTAACAAGTGATGGAAAACATTATATACACCTATAATCTGTGTGTATAGAGATATAATGCAAAATACTTTTTTGAAATTGAAGAAAACTAGGTCTTTATCAAGTTTGTTCAGATGCCAGTTTGCCTTCTAATTCTATACAAGTTCTATTTTTGTTCATTACAGACTCCCACAACCTCAACTAGCTACTTATGTGTGAGGTTGCATATTTATATACTCACCATGGTGTGAAGTGGACAACATTAAGAATTCAGAATGGACTAGGTGTTTGTGACTCAAGTAATCTAGAATTCATAGAAAACTATTACTTCCACCATCCCAACTGAGAAACAGTAGAAACAGTAGAGTGTTTGTAAATACACACACACATACACACACACACACACACGTAAATATATGCAAACACATGTAAATACACATAAGCATATCTACAAATATGTATATATGGGAAGGTATCAATTACTTGAGGAATATGTTATACAAACATTTGGGGTTATGGTTTCCTTGAAGTTTTGTGGATATTTCAGAGATTTCTAAAATCCCTGAAATCATCTTAAAAAAAAGAGAGACCACAGCTTTCATTAAATTCTAAAATGTTCAAGAACAACAATTGCCCTTTTCCTCATCTACTTCAAAAACAAAACTCCTCAAAACCACACACACACACACACACACACACACACACACATACAAATAAATAAAATAAAAAGGAAAGGAAGGAAGAAAAAGAGACTATACTCTGCAATTTGAGATACTCTTAGACATACTCTTAATTCTCTAAAATCCAACTATGAGCTAAACTAGATCATGAGAAAGTCATATCAGAAAACTACACCTACCTCTTAATTCTGGCTCCACATATAACTTCTTAAACTAAAACTAAATTACTTTAGCATGATGCCTTAGAGCATTAACTCTATGAATATTTTTGCCTTGTTTACATAAGATGATTTTCATGAATAAAATTTCATGCACTATTATTGGAATTGTAGTGGAAATATTTTTCTTTATTCTGAGTTTCAGGAATTGTGCTCTTTCCTGCTCATACTAGGAATCTAACTTGTTTTTTTTTTTCCCTGAAGAATATTTTATGTTAATTTCAGCATCGAGGGAGGACTCCCTCTGAAGAACAGTGCTCATCCCTGGAAAGAAGATTGGACTAAGGTCGGACTTATCACACGAAGAAGACAGATGATGGTGGATAATCCAGGTACTCAAAACTCAATTCTGAAGTTCCTTCTGTTCTTAACTGTGTGACCAGGTACTCTCTTCTGAATGAAATTATTGCTTTGGCTCATATATACCTAATTATACTTACAGCAATAAATATCCCCATACTTAACATCCTAAATATGGTGACACTAAAAACAAATTCATTAAACAGCAAGCTGTACCAAGAGAAGAAAAAATAAAATACAATTTTAAAGTCTCTTAATTTTGCTTCCTTATATACTCTTTAGACTTTAGTTTTTGGAAAACATTATTTCTTCATTTAAAAAAATGTTTATAGGGTCTAAATAACTAATGAGTAAATATTATTTTTACATTCAGTCTTCAATTAATAAATGACTTTGTTGATCACATACTATATGCAATATTGACTGACTTATTTATTTTACTAAAATATCTAATTCTAGCCAAGTGCAGTGACACATGCCTATAATCTGAGCAACTTGGGAGGCTAAAGTAGGATGCAAGTTCAAGGCTACCATAGACAATTTAGCAAGACCCTGACAAAAATAAAAATTAAAATATCTGACAATAAAAATCACTTAATCAAAAAAAACACACAAAAGTAAACACGAATTGAAAATATAAAGCAATAAATAAATGAATAAATAAATAAAAAGTTCTGGGGACTTAGCTCAGTAGTAGAAGGCCCCTGGATTCAAATTCTAAAACCACTAAAATAAGAGAAAATAAAATAAAATTAAAAAGTCCAATATCACGGACTTTCTAGTACATCTGAACGATGCTACAAACCCTAGAAAGTGGGGTCAATACAACACTGCAAGAATACCATTGACTATGTCCATATTCAATTTACATACAACCTTATTTGAAAAGAAGTTTCATTCAATGAACCTCTTAGATGCTTTCTTTCTAAGAATTACACTGTTGTTGGAGATAAAATTTTGCTAAGTACAAAATAAATGTAGTTTTTTTTTTTTTTTTTTTTTTTCTTTTTTGGATAAAGTGGTAATAGCTCTAGGAAGGATCACCATCTGTGTAAACACAGCTGGACCATTGAAAAAACAATTACTGAGAGTGTGTCATGAAGACAAATTTGACCTGGAGGAAAAAAACATCGCCTCAGCTTTTGGCTTTCAATATCTGAAATGTGCTTTATAGCTAATAATCAGAATGCCTTCAGGGGATTTCCTTTAATTTTTCTTTATAGATAGAAAAAAAAAAAAAAAAAAAAAAACAGCCTCCTTTGATGGTAGGAATTGGTAAATGGGCATTTGGGGAAGATTTTTAAAGTCTAAGTTTACCTTTTGGTGTGATTATTAAAATTCAGAATGGTTTTTTAGGCTGCCATCCCTTAAATATTTGCAAGACATAAGGTTCAGTAATTTGCACAACATTATTTCATCTACTCCTTGAAACACAATAAGATGGACTTTTCTTTAAGGATCCCAATATTAATAGACATTACTTTTCAGAGCTGTCGAGGTTACAGAAAAGTTACCCAGTAAGTAAAGAGGGTTCCCATGTTTCCATTTAAATCCCCTCTATCCAGCACACTCACACCTTTGTTAAAATGAAATGAATTACAACTAGTACTTTATTATTAACTAAAGTCTGTAGTTTACATTAAGCTTCACACTTTGCATTGTACATTCTATTGCCTTTGACAAATGCATAAAGTCCTTTATCCACTGATTCCAGCAACATTGCTCTGCATGCTACCTCTTCATCCCCCTACCCTTCCCACTAACCCTTAGAATTCTTAGTTCTTTCCACTTACTGTAAGTTTTATATTTCCCAGAAAGTCATATAATTAGAACTGCATACTCTGCTGTCCTTTTATATTGGTTTCTTTCACTTACCAGTACTCTAATTTAAGATTCCTCTAGTACTGGGTGTGATGGCACATGCCTTTAATCCCAGCAGCAACTTGGGAGGTTGAAGCAGAAGGATTGCAAGTTTAAGGTCAGTCTCAGCAACTTAACAAGCCCTTAAGCAAGTTAGTGAGACCCTGTCTCAAAGTAAATAAAAAAAATAAAATAAATAAGGATTTCTCTATGTCTTTCAGTGGGTTGGAGGACTCATTTCCTTTCAGAGCTGAGTAATATTTCATTGAATGTACTACAGTCTTGCCAGCAACCCACGCAAACAAGAAGAACTGGATTTAAAAGAGCTGGATGCAACATTAAGCTACGAAAAGAGCAAGGACACAGAAGTTACTTTCATATCAAGGCTAGGATGGCTCTTTGAATTTAAGGGCCAGATTCCACGCTGGAAAAGGAGCACTGGAAAAAAGAGTGTGCACCCAGAATCTCTGTATTTTTATAGGGGGACTAACAAAAGAGTTTTGATAGAATGTTCTTCACCAGATAAGGCAGCGGATAAGGTTTCAAAGGTAGAGTGTTTCTTCATGATGTGTTGTGGTCAGCAGATTGATTGACATCTTGGTGAGTCAGACCCATTTCAGGTGCTGTGTGGGATCTTAGAAAGAGCTTGAGGGGGACATGCACCAGCATATGTGATCTCTCCCTGACAGGGAGCCTGAAGTGCCAGGCCAATCCCCTCATATGGTTACAATGCGCAACAGCCCATAGATGGCTCATGACACCACAGTATGCTTATCTATTAACTTATTAAAATATGTCTTAGTTACTTCTAATGTGGCAATTATGAGTAAAGCTGTTACAAACATTCATGGGCAGAGTTTTGATGAACCTAAGTTTTCAGATTATTTGGGTAAATACCTAGAGTGTGAGTGCCAGATTTTATGGTTAAGTCTATGTTTAGTTTTATAAAAAATTATCAACTTCTTTTCCAAAGTTGGGATAGCCCTTTGCATTTTTACCAGCAATAAATAGAAGTTTCTGTTTCTTCACATCTTTGTAAGCATTTGTGTTGTCAGGTTTAGATTTTAGCCATTGTAATAGGTCTGCAGTGATGTCTCCTTATTGCTCAAGTAGATATTTTAAACCAGTGAGGGAGCTGAAATGAGAGCTTTGGAGCCAGTGTTCCTGGTATTGCAGTTTGGCTTGATACTTCCTAGCTGTATGCTCACTGTGACTTAGTTTCTTCATCTATAAGTAGGATTGGTGATATTAGCTACTTCATAGGGTTACTGCAAGAAAGAACAAATTGGTTTAAGATTCCTTAAAGCTGGGTGATGACACATGACTCTAATCCCAGAGGCTGGGGCAGAAGAAGCTGAGTTCAAAGCCAGCCTCAGCAACTTAGGGAGGCCATAACCATCTTAGTGAGACAGGTTATTTTTTAAAAATAAAATATTTTAAAAGGCTGTGGATGTGGCTCAGTGGTTAAGCACTCCTAGGTTCAATCCCTGGTTAAAAAAAAAAAAAGAAAGAAAGATTTCTTGAATTGTCTGGTGTGTCAGAAATATCTATGAATATTAGCTTTTATCACTGGCATGGTGTGGCTAATTTTACAGATGAAAACAGAAAGTCCAAATGTCTTGGTTTAGAAAGGAGTGCAACCAGGAGTTAATTCCAGGTCTGTTTCCTGAGCTTATGTTCTTCCAATAATCCATAAACTTCCTAAGTTGAGAAAGATAGTGCTCCCATTTACCAATCGTCTTGGACCTATCCAGTCAAGTGTGAAACAATTAAGTTATAGTTATGCATTTTCCAGAGCTCAAGTTCCTAAATAAATGAAGCTGACAGAGTGTATCTTTGGGGCCTTCTATTCCTCCTTCCCTCCTTTCCTATGTCCCTCATATGTCAGAAGCTCCATTTCTCATTGCTCTCATCCTCCTTCTCCTGGCTAAGCAGAAAGCTCTATTGGCTCCTACCACTCCATCTACTGCTACAACATGCACCAATTAAAATATCACTGAAGACCCTATATTGAAGGAGCCCCAGTCAGGGAGATGGCTATCACAGTTAGCTGGAAGCCATAAGTTCCACCTGATAATAATCATACATTAAGTATGCACATGACGCACCTGTAAATGCACGTGACGCACCCGCAAAGCTAAAGGTATATAACTGGGTGAAAGCGGTCAGAAGAGATTCATTCAGTCAGTCATTCAGTCGCTCAGTCGGTCGGAAGAAGAGTTCGGGTCGGAGAAGAAGAAAATAGTCAGAGCGGCCAGAACGTAGTCAGAAGAAGAAATAAGAGTCAGAGCGGTTAAGAGTTCAGTCAGAAGAAGCTAGAGAAAGAAATGAGAAACCAAAGAGAAAAAGAAGAAAGAGTTTTAGTAAGATAAAGAAAAAAGTTTAGTAAAAAGAAGAAAGAGTTTTAGTAAGATAAGGAAAAGAGTTTAGTAAAGAGAAAGACAGAGACTAAGAATAATAGATTCCTGCAACCGAATCTCCTCCCGCGGTATTGTGGCTGCAACAACAAACAGGCAGCTACACTATTTACAGTTTCTTGTATTATTACTGTAATTCTTTTGATTTAATTCTAAGAAGACTCATAAAATAATGCCACCCTTTAGCATATCTTTCAAGCTTATTGATTCTAGGGTAGTGTCAATAAGTTTAAAGGAACGTATTTGTTCTGTAAGCAGAAGACAGACCTGGGAGGCTTGGTCAAAATTTCATTTCATTTTTAATTACACTGTGCCTGTTATATCCCTCAGCATACATGGCACTTAAAGCCTAGGTTTGAATGAATGAATGAATAAATGAATGGAGTGTAGTCCAGGACTGAGAACTGCAGAGGGATGTGTCAAATCAATCACACACACCCACCAAAACAAGATAAAAAACAACAACAACAAAAAAATTAAAACAAAAACAAAGACACAGAGTGCCTTTCTTTCTGAACAGAAACATAGCAGAAAGAAACATTGGGTTGCTAGGATGGTAGGAGCTTGGTGGCATGGGCAGTTTCTCTTAAAGCTGGGCAGTGTAAGAAGCTGTGTTGCTGCCTGCAACTATCGCCGCCTGCAGCAATGATACCGCGGGAAAGAATTCAGAAGCAGACTGGAAAATGAATAGGCTCTTTATTCTTGCTTCTTCCAACTCCTCTCTCCAGCTCCAACAACCTCTACAACTCCAACCCCCCTTTAGCCAACCTCACTCAGTTAAATACCTTTAGCCTTAACAAGTATACACGTGTTAACAGCTCGAACTTACAGGTGCGTCACATAGTGTTCACGGGCATAGAAAGATTCTTAGATAAATGCATGAATATCAGGTGAAAATACTGAAACACCTCTTATGGCTCTTAGCTAGCCGCCATTTTAGCTATCTCCTTAATAGGGCTTTTACAGAGCTGTTTGAATTATGCAGAGCTTCTAGTGTGACAGCATAGGCTTTATCAGTGCTGAAACCATTTTTTATATTCTCAAAGTTCACTATTTTATAGAATACTGATATTACTTAAATATGCTTCTGTTTGTAAATCATTATGCAGTTTCTTAACATAGCAAACATTAATTTGGAATGAATTACACATCAGTTACTTATCATATTTATATTTTTACCAAAGAACTGGGACTCTGACCCCATTAAAGACACAATTCTGTTGTTGCTGCTACTGAAAATCTCAACTATGCAAAACAATTACATGATTTATTTTAAGTTAGATGTTTCTAAACTGACTTTTAGGCTTGGTGATTTGGAGTCATTGTTTTATCAAATTGTTTCAAAGTATGATGAGATAATGCATACATATAAATAGCTTGCTTACCAGCTAAAAAGACACAATGTCCTGTATTCTGTAGTATTTACACTTATGTGTGTTTGCACTGATGTGTGATTTCTTTATTTTACTGTCCTCATTCTCAACTTGGGCTTTTTATTACTATTTTATTCATGATTACACCCTTTAAATTATCTTTAATTATTTCAATATGTTTAGGTTTGAGAAAATGTAAAACGCTATAGTAAAGAAACCAAATAAACAATTTCTATACTATCATATTCTATCCTATTTGACCATGTAATTGGTTTTCTCAGAAGAATGTTTTTGAATGTAAAGTTTAAAGTCTTGTCATTATAAGAGGTTAAGCCCTTAGAAAATGCTTTTAACATTTGTTACAGAAGATGTTCGTTTGAAAAACAGTCTCATCACACATGGGTTTTGGTACACTCATTATGGAATTTGCTAAATAGGAGCTGATGTTATTATTCCTGTGATTAAATTTGCCATATTTTGCTTCTGTGGAGAAAAATAGAAACACATAATGGGACAGATGTTAAAAACTAACAGATTCATAGCATTGTTGGGGCTCTCAAGGAAGACAATGTATGTGAGAGTTCTTTTTATACTATAGTTTATCTTAAACTACACAAATGTTAAGTTTCTCTCTTCTACCCTTTCAAATATTTGGCCCTCTTCCAGAGCTTTAAACTTACCTTCTAAATATTGCATTACACGATTTAATATTAAATAGTTGTCAGAACTACAGGCTTAATTAGTACAAATAACTTGTTTTCAACTGTTGTTGTTTACCAAATATGCATTTTCTTTGGACTCTGGCATCTCAGAAAGAAGAAAAAGATACCACTCTCTTCCCTTCTGATTTCCTCTTTCTTGATTAGAGATTAATGGGGCCATGGATGTTAGATCCTTTCCAAAACGGTGGCCTGCTAAGTGGCCCATTCTGCTGAATTAAACATATCAAATTAGGCTAGTGCCAGTGTTCAGGAAGGAATGAAGAGGACATTCCGCATTGGCTAATATCTTCTTCCAGTTGGCGCTGTGCCATCACACCATTTGTTATTCTTGTGGCAGTTGCCACAAGTATCTACTGCTGGACACTGAGTTCTGCCGACTTCACCTCCTTCCATTACGCCTTTTCCGTGGTTTCCACTCCTCTGAGGGCCATGACACAAAAGGGACCATTTGAGAATTATTATATAGAGGAACACAAACTCATCAGTCAATAAGTCTCTTTCTTTTGTCTATTTGGAGTTTTGCCCTATTCTAAGCACTCGACAAGGTGATAGAACAAGTGCAGACTCAGTGGCATATCTGGAAGAAAGATGTAGATGTATGTATAGAAAAATAAAGTGCAAAATGATGTGATATAGACAAAAGACCTTGGGATTTAATCTAATCTGAGATGAATTAATGTTCTAGTGGAAGTGGAAGTATCTGAGGAGACATTAGATATGTGGACAAGCATAAAGATAGAACAAGTTTTTAATCCTCCATACCAGTAAAGGCCTCTCTTCCCAATAATACTCAAGTCATTTTATAACACCTCATTTCTTGTCTGATATCTTTAGGCATGTTCTCCCTAATTCTCTTTAGCAGTTTTTCCTACTTGTCCAAATGTCACATATGACAGCTGCCTTCACATACAACGGTGACTCCATATCACAACTGTTTATAATGTTTGGACCGTTTGGATAGATGGATAGTCAATGGCTCACCTATTTTTTCCTGGGCTATTAGAAGCCTTCCCATCATTATAGAAGCTGAGATTTTATTCTGTGGAAATTCCCCTTAGCACGATCCACTTGAAAATATTTATCCCTTGTCCTAGAAAGTCCATATCTTCCTGCAAACGTCCCAGCAAAATATTTTCTGTTTCAACATTAACCATTTCTTGCTTGTTCTTCTCTAATAGCCTGAAGGATTTAAGCCTTTCCCGCACTTAACCTGGTGTTGTTTTATGTCAATCAAAGATCTGTTTCCTGAATTTCTTTTCATTACTCAGATTCCTACTACATGTAACAGTTAAGCACTGATCCTCTACCCTGAGTGTTCCTCTGCCACTCTGCTTTCCTGCATACTCTGTGTTCTCTTTCTGTAGCTTTCAGTATTGATCATTTATCCCCATTCATGCTAGAGTTCTGTATATTAACGATTTGGACTGTGCATGAGAATCTGAAAGAATTTAACCTGGGGTTATGGATGTAGAGCTAAATTAAGTAACTTTAGAGACAGTTAAATCAATAGACATGAAATTGAAAGATATCCCTCAACAACTATTGAATGTCAGAGAATGCAAACTCTAAGACGACATTATGTAAAGTTCCTATAACAGTGAATTATCAATACTACAGTCAATTAATATTAATTGAATTAATGAATATAGTTCAAGAAAACCAATCAATTAGTTATTTATCCAAGTAGGCTAAGCATAGATGAAAAGACTAACAAAAACTAGATTGAAAAGTAAAATTATAAGAAAACAAACAATCTTTAAATAGTGGATAGAAAGCAATGTCTGGAAAAATTCTTAAATTCTCAGAGCTCAGCTAAAAGTATAATTTATAGGCTTTCCATGATGTTAAAAGTAGGCAGGAATTAACAGACTTGCTGACCTAGTAAACAAACTATCTTTAGATCCAAATTATATTTATTTTTTAAATGCTGCCCATATGAATTTATGTGGGTTTATGTATTTTCCTCTCAAATAAATGTAATCGCTTATTCCTTCAAGTTGTGCTTTTTCCCCCCCCAAAAATTGACACTATTGTCTTATCTTGCCTCTCAAACTATAAAGTCTTTGAAGGTGGGCTTTCTGGCTGGTTGATCTTTGCTTTTCTAAACAATTTTTTTATTTGTTCTAATCAGTTACATGACAGCAGAATGCTCTTTGATTCATTGTATACAAATAAAGCACAATTTTTCACTTCTCTGGTTTTACACGAAGTAAGGTCACACCATTTGTGCAATCATACAAGTTCCTAGGATAATGATGTCCCTCTAATCCCACCATCTTTCCAACCCCCATTCCTCCTCCCCATCCCTCCCTCCCTTTTGCCCTTCTGCTTCTACCTTTCTTCTGTAACGAAAGGCTCAATGCATTCTCAACAATATAAACTTAGTGAAGAACTGCTGAGACTGAGGAATTGAGGGGTTTTAGCTCTGAAGAGTGAAGCTTAGTGTTTAGAAATGCATCAGAACACAGCCAGCTTCTTAAGGAGGGCTGCATCTGGCTGCTGAAGAACTTCCAGGTATGCCAGTCTCCTTCCCAACCTCTTTAACCTTAGAGGGACATGCTATGTTTGAATATTTATCTATCTATTTATTTATTTATTTATTGGTGAGTTTTATCTTTATGTCTATTATTGCCTTTTCAATTTTTTCAATAGTTATTTTTTAATTTGTTCTAATTAGTTATGAATGTTGATTAGTTTTAAGGAAAGAATTCATATAAAGCATGTTATGAGTGCCATATCCTTTCCTTGAAAGGATATAACTTTATTAAAAATATAGTATTCTTTAAAACACCAACTGGACAAAAGATTCCAGAGGTCCCCTCTATGTGGTAGGTATTATTGCTGTGATATTTTACTAAAGAAAACACAATTTTTTAAAAAATAGAATTCTTTGAGAAATGCATTTTCTTTAATTAGGTGCTAAAAATGAAAGATACTTAAAGTTCTGATCTGTCCAAAGATTTTTAAATATTTTTAAAATTTGTTATACATGACAGTAGAATGTATTTATGCACTGTGATATGTCATACATAGATGGGATATAATTTCTCATTTTGCTAAGTGTGAATGTTGCAGAATCATATTGGTCATGTAGTTATATATGTACATATAGTAATAATGTCTGTTTCATTCCACTATCTTTCCCATCCCCACATCCCTCCTCTCCCTTCACTTCCCTCTACTTAATCTAAGGTAATGCTATTTTTCCCTAGTGCCCCCTGCCTTATTGTGAATTAGCATCCACATATTAGAGAAAACATTTGTCCTTCAGTTTTGTGGGATTGGCTTATTTTGCTTAGCATGATATTCTCCAACTCCAACCATTTACTGGCAAATGCCATAAATTCTTTAAAGCTGAGTAATACTACATTGAGTATAAATACCACATTTTCTTTATCCATTCATCTATTGAGGGACACCTAGATTGGTTCCATAGTCTAGCTATTGTGAATTGAGCTGCTATAAACATTGATGTGGCTGTGTCACTATAGTATGCTGATTTTAAGTCCTTTGGGTATAAACTAAGGAGTGGGATAGTTAGGTCAAATGTGGTTCCATTCCCAGTTTTCTGAAGAATCTTCGTACTGCTTTCCACAGTGGTTGCGCCAATTTGCAGTGCCACCAGCAATGCATAAGTGTACCTTTTTCCCCACATCCTTGCCAACGTTTATTGTTGCCTGCATTCTTTATGATTGCCATTCTGACAAGAGTGAGATGAAATCTTAGAGTAGTTTTGATTTGCATTTCTCTAATTGCTAGAGATGTTGAACACTTTTTCATATATTTGTTGATCACTTGTATTTCTTCTTCTGTGCAGTTTCTGTTCAGTTCCTTAGTCCATTTATTGATTGGTTTTTTTTTTTTGTTTTTTTTTTTTTTGGTGTTAAATTTTTTGAGTTCTTTATATATCCTAGAGATTAATGCTTTATCAGAGGTGCATGTGGTAAAGATTTTCTCCCAATCTGTAGGCTCTCTCCTCACATTATTAATTGTTTCCTTTGCCTAGAAGAAGCTTTCTAATTTTAATCCATTCCATCTATTGAGTCTTGATTTTACTTCTTGCGCTTTAGGGGTCTTGTTAAGAAAAGCAGATCCTAGGCTGATGTGGTGCAGATTTGGGCCTATTTGTTCTTCTATTAGGCGCAGGGTTTCTGTTCTGTTGCCTAAGTCTTTGATCCACTTTGAGTTGATTTTTGTGCACGGTGAGAGATATTGGTTTAATTTCATTTTGCTACATATGGATTTCCAGTTTTGCCAGTACCATTTGTTGAATAGGCCATCTTTTAGCCAGTGAATGTGTTTGGCACTTTTGTGTAGTATGACATAACTGTATTTATGTGGGATTGTCTTTGTGTCCTCTATTGTGTACCATTGGTCTACAAGTCTTTTTTGGTGCCAATACCATGCTGCTTTTGTTACTATAGTTCTGTAGTATAGTTTAAGGTCAGGTATTGTGATGCCTCCTGCTTCACTTTTCTTGACAAGGATTGCTTTAGTTATTCTGGGTCTCTTATTTTTCCAAATAAATTTCATGTTTATTATTATTTTTAATTTCTATGAAGAATGCCATTAGGATTTTAATAGGAAATGCATTAAATCTGTATAACACTTTTGGTAGTGTGGCCATTTTGACAACATTAATTCTGCCTATCCAGGAGCATGAGAGATCTTCCCATCTTCTGAGGGTTTCTTTTCAACTCTTTTTTTTTTTTTGGATTGATTTCCAAGGTTTTTTGTTTGTTTGTTTGTTTGTTTTGTTTTGTTTTTTGAGGCTATTATGAATGGAGTACTTTTTCTAATTTCTCTTTCAGTTGATTCATCACTGATGTATAGGAATGTGTTTGATTTATGGGTGTTGATTTTATATCCTGCTACTTTCTTACTCCTGTCAGAATGGCAATCATTAAGAATACAGGCAACAATAAATGTTGGTGAGGATGTGGGGAAAAAGGTACTCTCATACATTGCTGGTGGGATTGAAAATTGGTGCAATCACTATGGAAAGCAGTATGGAAATTCCTCAGAAAACTAGGAATGGAACCACCATTTGACCAAACTATCCCACTTCTTGGATTATCCCTAATGGACTCAAAATCAGCATACTATAGTAATGAACCCACATCAATGTTTATAGCAACTCAATTCACATTAGCTAAACTATGGAACCAACCTAAGTGTCCCTCAATAGATGAATGGATAAATAAAATGTGATATTTATACTCAATGTAATTTTACTCAGCTTTAAAGAAGGGTGAAATTATGGAATTTGCCAGTAAATAGTTGGAGTTGGAGAATATCATGCTAAGCAAAATAAGCCAATCCCAGAAAACCAAAGGACAAATGTTTTCTCTAATATGTGGGTGCTAATTCACAATAAGGCGGGAGGCACTAGGGATAAATAGCATTATCTTAGTTTAGGTAGAGGAGGGAGAGGAGGAAGGGGATGTGGGGATAGGAAAGACAGTGGAATAAAATGACATTATTACCGTATGTATATATATGACTATATGACCAATATGATTCTGTAACATGTACACTCAGAAAATTGAGAAATTTATCCATCTATGTATGACATATCAAAGTGTATAAATACATTCTACTGTCATGTATAACTGATTAAAAAAATTAATTTAAAAAATCAAAGCAATTTAAACCAATTATTTTTGCTGTTTATTTTAAGAATAACATTCTGAATAATATTTTTATAATGTAAGTGCATTCATGTGTGTATGCGTGTGTGTTTGTTTTGAGAACATCTCATGGAAAAAAAAAATTTGTCTAGCAAAGAAGAAACTGAAGGATCCTCACTTAGATAGGAAATGTTACCAAAAAGGTGCAGCACTTTTATTTGCTCTTAGTAGTTTATTAGTGATTGACAGGTGCCAGGGTTTCTAGCTCCCCCTAACCTGGGTTTGGCCTTCTCTGGCCAGTAGCGAAGGCTGGGGGAACACACCCCAGTGGTGAGGCGATATCGGGAGAGGCAGAAGTCAACTGGTGGCCATGCTCAGCCCTCACAATAGAAGACAATCAGGCATACACCAGGGAGTTAGGTCAAGGCACGAGCTCGGTTTATTGAGGAAATTGGATGGCCTTTATAGAAGACATGGGCCAATCAGCAGAAAGATCATAGGGGCACATAGGGAGCATGAGCAAATCATATTGGTGAAGCCATTAGCCTATCCTAGTGGCAGTCTGACCTCTGTCATACATCAGGGGAACACCCCTTGGCTAGGCCAAGTTCCTGTATCAGGAAGTGGGAGATATCCAGAGAATTAAGTTTTTTTATTCTCTCCCTGACATGTTCTTAACGTCCCCAACAGATAGGTAATGATCTATTTGGAATAAGAAGGAATTGAGTAATCATATTCAGTCCCTCCCTGGTTTTGATTCGAGAAGTAGCCTTTTATCACATTTTCTATTGGATAAATTAGTTACCTCCTGGAATCTGTAAAGAAGAATTTTGAAGCTTATTGAAGGAGCCCTAATTAGGAAGGGCTGTTGTAGCTAGCTGGAAGCCATAAGTTCCACCTGATATGTATGTGACGCACCTGTAGGCACCCGCAAACCTGAAGGTATATAACCGGGTGAAAGCGGTCCGAGTTAGGAGAACGGAGAATTCAGTCAGCCGGGCAGTCACTCGGTCGGTCAGAAGAATCAGAGCGGCCAGAACGTAGGCAGAGCGGTTACAGAAGAGAAACCAGATAGAAGACAGAAGAGAAACCAGATAGAAGAAGTAATGACTGGTCAGAGTTAGGCCGAGGCTCCTGAAGGAAGACAGAAGACAGAAGAAAGAAGAAGGAAGAAAGAAGAGAGAAGAAAGAAGCTCTAATCTTTCTCTAAGCTAAGCTCTATCTTTCTTTCTCTCTAAGACTCTAAGCTAAGAAGACAAGAAGAAAAGCTCGCTTTAATCTTTCTCTCTAAAAATCTTTCTTTCCCTCTCTAAGCTCTAAGAAAGTAGAAGTAAAAGTAGTAAAAGCTCTACTCTGCCTCCGAGAGTGTTTCCTCCCGGTTTTCGGTACCAGGTAGCTTACAGCTTATACAACAAAGGATAAAATATAGGAAAATACAAATACATATTATCATTATCTTTCATAGGCAGGAGAGAAGAGTATTAAATTTTATATGTCACATGTAATTTTCTTTACATGGTCTATAGTGCTATTCTGCTCTTGGTAACTTCCTTCCTAATCAAGCTGTTCTCTTATCCTTTATAGCTAACCTAGAGAAGGGCCTCACCTTTGTCTTTCCAAACTAACATTATTGTATATTATTATTTTACAAATATTAGAGCAATTTCTACAACAATTTCTACTGAAATACATTATGTAACATCTATAGTCTAATTCTTAGAACATTCTAAGAAAAATTCATTTATGTATTATGCTAAACTACATTGGATATTAGAGGCAGAATGAATCCAGAGAGAAATAAAAAGCCCTTAAGAGAGACGATAGAAGGAGGATAGAGTGATGAGAACAGTTGACCCCCGTGTCTTTTGTTCACATAGGAGAAAGATATGAATCTTCCTTTCACAACATTGGTGTCATTATAATTGGTGAAATGTAAAATTCAACATGTTATACTCACAAATTTTAAGTTCTATTCAGTCTGTTTATTATTATTATTATTATTATTATTATTATTAGGTACCAGGGATTGAACTCAGGGGCATTCGACCACTGAGCCACATCCCCAGCCCTTTTTTGTATTTTATTTAGAGACAGGGTCTCACTGAGTTGCTAAGTGCCTCGCCATTGCTGAGGCTGGCTTTGAACTCGCAATCCTCCTGCCTCAGCCTACCAAGTGCTGGGATTACATGTACACTATTTATTTTAAAAAATAAGATTAAAGCAAGGATGTTCACAGAATTAAGGTTTTACTATATGTTTTAAGTTGATAAGCTTGATCATTATATTGGAAAAATACGGATGATACCATTTAATGTATGAATTTAATTTTCTTTCAATGATATTACCATTGAGGGTTATTGCACATGTGATTGTAACATTATGATAATTCAGAAGTATTGATATTGGAAAATTCTTATATTCTAAATGTAAATGGCTGCACTGTACACAAAAGGAAGTCCTCATTCCAACTATGATTGGAAAAATATAAACATTCAGCTGATAGGCTTAGTATCTCTTAAGAGAAAAATGACACTGACAGATTATGGGATTTTTATTCCCATTTCCATGACATTAAAATTACTTTAGCACTTTGAACATGTGGAGAATTATTGACCCTTGCAGGAGCCCTGTTTGGGGAGATGGATGAGAGTGCGGTTGGCTGCGGGCCATGGAGAAGTTTGGGCATTGCTGCCTTCCGTGGTCTCATGGGACTTGGCCGAGATCTCGCGGAACTTGGCCCAAGATCTCACTGGACTTTAGCCGAGATCGGAGCGGGTCAGTGCCATTTGGTTGTTGGTTTTTGAGTGGTGTGTGTGGTGCATGTTAGAGTTGTTGTCAGAGCCGAAGAGAGAAGTTAACAAAATAAAAAGCCTGTTTGTTTTCAGTCTGCCTCTGAACTTGTTCCCGCAGCGTCGTTGCTCCAAGCGGCAATCGCTTCAGGTGGCTACAGGCGGCGGCCTGTATGGGGAATTCGGAGCGGACATGTAAGAACTGAAAGGTGTCTAAAGATGGGTTTGAATATAACTAAATCCCAAGGGATAGAGGCTATGGAAAGAATCCTTGATATACTTGACTCCATTGTCAGTGAGGAGGATTTAGAAAAAAGTGAAAGTGATCAAGAAAGCGTAGCTTCCACTCAGTCAACTAAGACCAGTAAAGAGAGTATTAGAAGAGTCCCCAAAATGACAAAAATCCAAGCTGTTAGAGCTATTCGGGAGTTATTTGAGATAGCTGAAGAATACTTGCTCTTCATGGAACCTGGGACTCAGGATATTGCTGTCAGTGAAATTAGCAGTAGTGAGGAATCTAGTAAAAGTGATCCTGAGAAAATGAGGAAAAAGAAACTAAAAAAGACCAAGAAAGAGGACCGTTAAGTAGAGGAACCACTTGTGTCCTCTACTCCCCCATGGGTGGAATCCATTACAGAAAATATGAAGGGTATTACTAGGCATTTGCATAACCTAGAAACAGAAATAAAAAGTCTTTCTGAGTGCTTATGCGCTCTCGAGGGTAACTCACAGATACATTGGGAACTGCCAGTATTTGAAAAGAAAAATGGACAGAGGGTCTACCAGTCAGTAGAATTCAAAACAATAAAAAATCTCAAAGAGGCAGTAATGGCATATGGACCCCAAGCTCCTTTCACGTTGAGTATGCTGGAGTCCCTTAACACCTTTAGCTTAACCCCCTCAGACTGGAAAAGTTTATGTAAAGCAGCATTAAGTGGGGGGCAATACTTGGTTTGGCGATCGCAATTTCAAGACCTTTGTATAGAAATGGCTAAAAGGAACGCAGCTGAAGAATTTGGAGACCATAATATAGAAATGCTCACAGGAAAAGGGTAATTTGCAGACTTACAGGCTCAAAAACATTATGACCCTGGTATATAGGCTCAGATAAATGCAGCTGCCTTAAAGGCATGGAAAACTTTATAAGGACCTGGGGATCTACAAGGTAGTTTGTCAAAAGTGATTCAAGGACCTAATGAGCCATATGCTGATTTTGCTGATCGACTTTTGAGAACTGCAAGTAGAGTGTTTGCAGATGTTGATCAAGCTATGCCATTAGTTGTTCAATTAGCATACGAAAATGCTAATAAATACTGCCAGGAAGCCATCAGGCCATGGAGAAATAAAAAGGATCTTTCCATATATATACAAATATGTAAAGATGTAAATGATGCCTTTGACACAGGAAATGTGATTGCAGCAGCCATGAGAAATTCCCCTCAGAATTTCACAAGGGCTCAACCTAGACATCATAATCAATCAGGATATTCCAGGCAAAATTATCATAATCAATCAGGCTATTCTAGGCAAAATCCCAAAAGAGAAATAAGACCAAGCTCATACCGTGCCCCAGGCCACTGCCCCAGGTGTAAAAAGGGAAATCATTGGGCCAATAAATGCCATTCAAAATTTGACATCCATGGAAATCCTTTGTTCAGGAATTCAAAAAACGGGGCACGGGGCCCAATGTCCCAGGGCCCACAAACGTACAGTTGCTTCTCCTTCCCAATTTACATAATTCATTTAAAATGAGTATGCCTCAAAAAGGGAACAACAGAGAATTTTGTTCCACTGACTCAGAATCTATGGCTTGCTGGGTTCGGGATTGTTCAAGGAGGCCTATGTGTAAAATAAAAATCCAAGGAATAGAGATAGAAGGACTGATAGATACTGGAGCTGACTCTTCCATCATTAATGTACGGCAATGGCCCAAGCACTGGCCTCTGCAAAAAGCTTCAACCAGTTTAAGAGGCTTGGGATATAATAACCTCCCAGAGAAGAGTGCAGTAATTTTAAAATGGGAGGATGATGAAGGGCATAAAGGAACATTTCAGCCTTATGTTTTACCTAACCTACCGGTTACTTTATGGGGAAGAGATATTTTGCAACAAATGGGAGTACACCTTGCAACCAAGCCTGCAAATGTTAAATGTGAAAATCTACAGGGTAAGCTTAACCCTAAAAGAAATCATTATCAAAAAGTGCAGAGTAATCTTAACCCTAAAAGTAATCATTATCATAAAGGAAAAAGATATTTTTTTGGGGGGGCCACTGAGAAAATAATTTTGAAAATACCATGGCTTTCTGATAAGCCAGTGTGGGTCCCTCAGTGGCCCCTATCTAAAGAGAAATTACAAGTGGCCCACCTACTAGTTCAGGAACAACTAGAAGCAGGACATATAGAACCTTCCACCTCTCCCTGGAATTCCCCCATATTTGTGATCAAGAAAAAATCAGGAAAATGGCAATTGTTACATGATCTTAGAGAAATTAATAAAACCATGCAAATCATGGGCCCTACTCAATGTTGACTTCCTAATCCTGTAGCTATTCCAAAAAATTTCCATCTTATTACTCTTGATATAAAGGATTGTTTCTTTTCTATTCCCCTATATCCTCTGGATGCCCCCAGGTTTGCTTTTTCAGTACTTTCTATCAATAATAATGGCCCTGATAAAAGATATCAATGGAAAGTGCCCTCGCAGGGAATGGATAATAGCCCCACCATATGCCAAATATATGTTGACAAAGCAATCCAACCTATTAAAAATAAATATCCAAACCTCATGTGTTTACATTACATGGATGATGTTTTACTGGCCCACCCTAATCAAAAAAATCTTATTTAATATATTCAGTGATGTGGCAGAAAATTTTTTAAAAATATGGATTATATATATATATATATATATATATATATAGCAGAAGAAAAAGTTCAAACCAGATCACCCATATTATTTTTAGGATTTAAAATCATGGATACCTTTGTTAGACCCCCCAAAATTTTAATAAGTGAAGAACATTTGACCACCGTCAATGATTTCCTAAAACTACTGGGAGACATTAATTGGCTTCGCCCTACACTAAACCTCACTACTGGCCAACTAAAACTTTTATTTGACATCCATCACTGGGACCCTGATCCATCTTCACCGCGAACATTGACTCCTGATGCTAGGAAAGCTTTAAAGTTAGTAGAAAAAGCCATCAAAGGAGCTCATTGTGATAGATTTGATTTAACTCAGCCGTTGATGTTGATTATTATTTCTTTACAATATACACCCACAGGAATATTTTGGCAACAAGGGCCTTTATTATGGATACATTTGCCTGTCTTTCCTAAAAGTATAATTGAGTCTTATACCTCCATGGTGGCTAAACTTATTCTTCAAGGACTTAAGACTTCTACTAAAATATTTGGCATTCACCCTGCTACTATTATTACTCCCTATTCATCATCACAGATTGAATATTTATGCTTCAATGATAATGATTGGGCTATAACTAAATGCTCTACTTCTGCAAATTTTGATAATCATCTTCCTAAGTCTCCTATATTATCTTTTTGTATTAATCATCCTATTATATTTCCACAGGTAATAAAAAATCAACCTATTCCTAAGGGATTAATGTATTTACAGATGGGTCCTCCAATGGTACTGCTGCAGTAGTCATTAAAAAAAGAAAATATGACTTATATAACTACACACAAATCAGCTCAATTAGTGGAACTGGAAGCTGTGGTAAGAGCTTTGGAAAATTTTAGAGTACAGCCCATGAACATTATTTCAGATAGCCACTATATTTGTACATGCCATCCCAAAATTAGAGCTAGCAGGACCAATAGCACCTCATATTCCAGCCTTTAAATTGTTTTATCAAATATAAAAACTTTTGTGGGAAAGAAAAGAACCTCTATTCATAGGGCATATTAGAGCACATACCAACTTTCCTGGTACCCTCCATGAAGGTAATCAAAAGGCTGATGCTCTTACCCAAACAATCTTTATACTTTCAGCGCTCCAGCAAGCTACTTTATTTCACTCCCAGTTTCACATCAATAGCACCACCTTGCAGCATAAGTTTAAAAGCACAAAGGAGCAGCCAGAATCATTGTAAAAGATTGTAAATCTTGTATGACACATTTGCCCAGTCCTCATTATGGTGTTAACCCTAGAGGATTAATGCCCAATCATTTGTGGCAGATGGATGTTACTCATGAGCCAAGTTTTGGAAAATTGCGATTTATTCATGTGACCATAGATACATGCTCAGGCATGATTTTTGCTTCCTTACATTCTGGAGAAAAAGTTAAAGATGTTACATCTCATTGTTTGCAAGCTTTTGCTGCATTGGGCATCCCCAAAATGCTTAAAACAGATAATGGCCCTGCATATACATCCTCATCTTTCAAACAGTTTTGTGCAAAATTCAATATATCCCATAAAACAGGCATTCCATACAATCCTCAGGGTCAGGGCATTATTGAAAGAGCAAACTGCACACTGAAAATTATGTTATTAAAACAAAAAGAAGGAAATTGGAAAAGTCCTAGGGACAGATTGGCAGTTGCCCTGTTTACCTTAAATTTTTTAACTTTAGAATCTAATGGTTATTCTGCTGGAGACAGACATTGGAACCCACACCAACAACATAAACCTTTGGTTTATTGGAAGGATGTTCTTTCAGGTACATGGAAGCGTCCAGATCCAGTATTAATTTGGGGGAGAGGATCTGTTTGTGTTTTTCCAAAGCACGAATCCTCTCCAATATGGACACCATCTAGATTAATAAAGCAGGTACCACATCAAAAGGATCAAGATGAAGTTGTTGAAGAATCAAGATTAATAAAAAAAGTACAAAATCAAGAGGACCAAGATGAAGATATGGAATGATTCCCTCAAAAAAGTCCTTCAAAATATTTCACAACTGAAGTGTCATTCCTCCCGGCCGGGACGAGGAGATCTCTCTTTAGTGTGCACACAACTGTATCTTTTCTTTTTCTTTTTATACATGTCTTTATGTCTCTGCATTTGTCTACATTTCATGTTAATGTGATGTCACAAATATATGTTTGTTTGTTTGTGCGTCTGTCCAGTGTGACATCACAAAGAACAAAGCGCTTATGAAAAAGAATATATATATATATATATATATGGATCCAAATAACTTTAATTCATTTTAGGTTAAGAGTATTCAATTAAGAGTAAATAATTTTATAAATGAAGGTACTTTCAATTTTGATTTATAGGTGTCCCTGGGACTTCTCTTCAGCAAACGATATGACTAGTGCTATATAACCTGATATTTTGGTGTTTTGACATAAGATTGTTTATTTGTTATTAACTTCATTTGTTTAATAGCTCATTAATTTCAATTATCTCAACAGGTAAAAGATTGCTCTGTATACAGAGACTCAAGGGTTCCAGCTTACAAATTATTTCTCCAAAGTGCCTTTAGCTTTTCTTTAACCTATCTTTAATGCAGTAAATACCCTCAGTCTTTCTTTGTTTTGTTCTAAATATGATATTTTGCCAACTTATGTTTGTGGAAGCTCAAGCAGCAATGTGTGTGAACAAAAATCAACTTTAATTTTCTAATCTAATTATTCTATTTTTTAGTTTGACAACTCGTCTCTTGACTCAGTGCTGGAATAGCACTGCCTTTCCTTTAATAATTGATGCTTGAGTTTCTAGGTAGCGGGCCCTGAAGATTTGCCGGTGGCATTGTCTAGACATAAAAAAGATGGCTGCTGCTACAGCTGCAGGGATCGCGGTCGCTGCAAGCATCCCTGTTTCTCAAGCATCAAACAACCTCACCAGCAGTGTGGCCTCTGCTCTGCATACATTGGGCCTCCTAGATCATCGTGTTATAATAAGTGGACATTTTGATCTTTCATTGTTTGGGACTTTACGAGACAATGCCTTGCAGGTATTTGTCTAGAGAACTCAGTGTGTTACTTGATGGAACTTAGGGCAGCTGATTTGTTTAAAAAAATTGATATGCTATACAACTTGGCTTGTCAGCAGAAGGCTTGTCACCTTAAAGCTGCAGCATCTCCTCACAATTAGACAGATGTTAGTCATCATACATAGTCGATCCTGAAGGGCTCCATTGGATGGCTGGTTAGCCAATGACGGGTAAGATCCCCAGAGGGGGACATCCTAAGACAGGCACAATCGCATGGGACAGACTCATGTGGCCGACATATCAACCTAAGACAGGAGTCAAGGGTATAGCCTTGATTATTCGATGATGGGTAAGAATGTTGGTTTCACATAGACGTCCTAGAGCATCCCCTTTTTTAAACAAAAGGGGGGAAATGCAGGAGCCCTGATTTGGGAGATGGCTAAGATTGTGGTTGGCTGTGAGCCATGGAGATGTTTAGGCATTGCCGCCTTCCGTGGTCTCACAGGACTTGTCCTGAGATCTCGCGGAACTTGGCCCAAGATCTCACGAGACTTGAGCGGAGATGGGAGCAGGTCAGCGCCATTTGGTTGTTGGTTGGTTGGTGGTGTGTGTGGTGCGTGTTAGAGTTTTTGTCAGAGCCAGGGAGAGAAGTTAGCAAAATAAAAAGCCTGTTTGTTTCCAGTCTGCCTCTGAACTTGTTCCCGCGGCGTCGTTGCTCCAAGCGGCAATTGCATCAGGCGGCTACAGACCCTCACATAGAAGTAATTGAATACTGTGAATAAAAATTGGAAGCCGGGCGCGGTGGCGCACGCCTGTAATCCCAGCACTTTGGGAGGCTGAGGCAGGAGGATCGCGAGTTCAAAGCCAGCCTCAGCAATGGCAAGGCACTTAGCAACTCAGTGAGACCCTGTCTCTAAATAAAAAAATAGAAAAGAAGGTCTGGGGATGTGACCCAGTGGTCGAGTGCCCCTGAGTTCAATCCCCGGTACCACAAAAAAAAAAAAAAAAAAAAAAAAAAAAAAAAAAAAAAAAAAAATTGGACACTATCAATTTATTGTCAAAAATCTTCAAACTACAAATGTAAATTTAGTAAAATATACCCTTGGTGATTGTTTTTACACTCAACTACCATCAATTATTCTTAGATCTCATGGGATTACAAACCAGAAATCTTCCTGTAGACTGAAACTATTTTCCAAACTAAGAAATATGTGTGGGATTAATAAGCACTACCACAGGAGAGTATATGTTAAAATCCTAAGTGGTATTAGGCAAAAGGTGGATATTTGATAAAATATAATATATTCCAAAATATAAATTTCTAGTTTTCTGAAGGTAGGGATTCATTTTTGATCCATTTGTTCCAATTTTTCAAAATAGATGACTATGTTACTTTGGCAGTGAGCCAAACAGAGTGATAGAAAGTAGAAGCCAAACAAATCACTCAGTTTGTCATTTGCAAAATTTGTTAGGCAAATACTCTTTAATTTATGTTTGCATTTTATTTTTAGATAAGCTCTGCAAAGGAAAGTCTGACTGGAAATTACAAAAGGAAATACATTATTCATCCATTGAGATTTAAAAATATGACTTTGGTTCACTTGAATACCTAGCATCTGCCTATCATCCCATAATTATATCCTTCCTCCAAATGTTCCTGTATCTTGTATTGATTATGGTCTTTTCTTAAATATAAAACAATGTAATAGACATTATTTTATCTCTTTATTTCCCCAATGAACCTATAAGTAGGTGCAGAAGAAATTAATATTCTGTTACCTAACACAATTATAGTTTTTGTTTTTCTTGTGACAATATTAGTCATTCTGTGGGGTTCACCTGAATTAAAATATTAGTGTAAATTGCTTTATTTATTCTTGGAAATTACTAGTAGGTTGTAAGAGGGTGGTATACATTGATTTCAATATATTGTTATGTTTACTTCTGAAGTAGCTTTTCAAGTAATTCCTGCTCTTTTCCAAATAGTTAGTGATATTTAGCCCCTACTTTGTCATTTAAGATATGTCCAAATATACCCACAAAATGACTTACTGTTTAATTTGAATAGTTTGATCAAAGATCATAGAACTCTAGGATTAGAAGAGAATTTAGTTTTCTCTCCCATTCTTTTATCTTATTATTCAAAATGAAATTTTAAAATATTTTTAATATTAGGAAAATAATATGTTCTTTTTCTCATGGGTCACATCCTCTCATTGATTCTCATAACCCAAGTCATAATTAGAAATTATAAATTCAAAGGGGAAAAAATATTGAACTAAAAATTTGAAAATAAGAAAATTGAAACAAGACACCAACGTTGGGGCTGGAGCTGGGGCTCAGCGGTAGCATATTTTTAAATCCCAAGAGCCTGGCATGTGTGAAGCACTGGGTTTGTTTCTCAACACTGCATATAAATAAATAAATAAATAATAATAAAAGGTCTTTTAGGAACTAATTTTTTTTTTTTTAAACACCAAAGTTGAAGACAAGTAGACAATCTGAATGACTTTGCAACCAATACAATACTCCTGGATAGGCAGAATTAATATTGTCAAAATGGCCACACTACCAAAAGCATTGTACAGATTTAATGCAATTCCTATTAAAATCCCAATGACATTCTTCATAGAAATAGAAAAAGCAATCATGAAATTTATTTGGAAAAATAAGAGACCCAGAATTGAAGGAGCCCTAATTAGGAAGGGCTGTTGTAGCTAGCTGGAAGCCATAAGTTCCACCTGATATGTATGTGACGCACCTGTAGGCACCCGCAAACCTGAAGGTATATAACCGGGTGAAAGCGGTCCGAGTTAGGAGAACGGAGAATTCAGTCAGCCGGGCAGTCACTCGGTCGGTCAGAAGAATCAGAGCGGCCAGAACGTAGGCAGAGCGGTTACAGAAGAGAAACCAGATAGAAGACAGAAGAGAAACCAGATAGAAGAAGTAATGACTGGTCAGAGTTAGGCCGAGGCTCCTGAGGAAGACAGAAGACAGAAGAAAGAAGAAGGAAGAAAGAAGAGAGAAGAAAGAAGCTCTAATCTTTCTCTAAGCTAAGCTCTATCTTTCTTTCTCTCTAAGACTCTAAGCTAAGAATCTTTCTCTAAGCTAAGCTCTATCTTTCTTTCTCTCTAAGACTCTAAGCTAAGAAGACAAGAAGAAAAGCTCGCTCTAATCTTTCTCTCTAAAAATCTTTCTTTCCCTCTCTAAGCTCTAAGAAAGTAGAAGTAAAAGTAGTAAAAGCTTAACTCTGCCTCCGAGAGTTTTTCCTCCCGGTTTTCGGTACCAGGTAGCTTACACAGAATAACTAAATCAATCCTTAGCAAGAAAAGTAAAGCAGGAGGCATCACAGTACCTGACCTTAAACTATACTACAGAGGTATAGTAACAAAAGCAGCATGGTATTGGCACCAAAATAGACTTGTAGACCAAAGGTACAGAATAGAGGACACAGAGACAATCCCACATAAACAAAGGTGCCAAAAACTTTCAACAAATGGTGCTGACAAAACTGGAAATCCATATGTAGCAAAATGAAATTAACTCTCTATCTCTCACCTGCACAAAAATCAACTCAAAGTAGATCAAAGACTTAGGCAACAGAAAAGAGACCCTGTGCCTAATAGAAGAACAAATAGGCCCAAATCTACACCATATCAGCCTAGGATCTGACTTTCTTAACAAGACTCCTAAAGCTCAAGAAGTAAAATCAAGACTCAATAGATGTGATTGATTCAAATTAGAAAGCTTCTTCTAGGCAAAGGAAACAATAATGTGAGGAGAGAGCCCACAGATTGGGAGAAAATCTTTACCACATGCACCTCTGATAAAGCATTAATCTCTAAGATATATAAAGAACTCAAAAAACTTAACACCAAAACAACAAATAAACCAATCAATAAATGGACTAAGGAACTGAACAGACACTGCACAGAAGAAGAAGTACAAATATATGAAAAAGTGTTCAACATCTCTAGCAATTAGAGAAATGCAAATCAAAACTACTCTAAGATTTCATCTCACTCTTGCTTTGATTTTTATGAAGAGATGATATACAATCTATTTTGCCCAATCAATTTCAAAATAATTCAATGTGTTTGAATATCCCATGTCATTGCAATATTTAAAAAAAAGATGACTTAATAGAAGGTAGAGATCATATCCTTTCTGAACTTCAGGACTTCTATTACTTTCTACTTGTAGAAAGCCCCGTAATATGGTTGCCCTGTGATCATGCTTGTCTACAGGGCAACCAAGATCTGGTACTCAAGCCTGTTTGAAGGCTTTGTGCAAAAAAAAATAATCCTCCTTCCAGCCTTGTTCTCTAACCCTCTTTCAAAACTCCTAGTTACTGATATTAGCCTGTGTCCATGATCTCAACAGTCTTTAGTTTTAAAATACATTATTTTCTTAGATCCTTGGGATATATACTCAGACATTTCTTTTCTGGTTCTTTTGATTTAAGGGTTTAGAGTAAAATAAGTCCATGACTATGTCCTATGCTATGGTTCCTGGGGGCAAAGATTCAATTTGTGAAGATCATGCACATGTGTGGAGCTGAATAAATATCATTTGAGAGTCCTATGAAGATTGAATGCTTGTTAGCTTCCACTTTCATTACTGAGTTCTTTGGCATGTTTTATTTCTTTGTAAAAGCAATATATTTTCACTGCCATGGTAGGATTAGAAACATATTATGTACTCATAAATATTCATTGATTTATTGTTTAAATTATAAGTGGGGTAAGGACATATTTTACTTGGAGATTTGCATATTAAACACACTTATAATAGATGCAAAGAGATTTTTATACTTAAATAATGGGGTCAGGAATGATCAATATAAAATCACATCTCTTATCCCATCCTTCCCCTTGTGCTGTCTCTTAAATTAAATTTAAGAATACAAGAGGTGGACAAAAATATAGGACTTTCTGCTGTTGTCATTTCTATTTATTTAAATTCTGATTAGAAATAAAACATTTGACACATTTTCCTTACATTTTATTTGTCAACCCCCAGAATTCACCCTTTCCAAGAAAGCTTACCTCCAACATAATTGACTCTCTATTTCATTTCTTGCCTTACATGTGCAAAAAAATATGAAAACAATCTTCAATTTTCACATAATGTGAACATTTTTAAGGTAGAAATGGGAACCATAATCTATGTCATTATTTTTCAAGATTTTGAGTCAATATAGTTCCGAAGGTTTTATGTTTAATAGAAAAAAGAATATTTCAGTAATCCTTCATTACATTTATTATATCTTAACCTCATATTTGTTAATTTTCTGCTATGTTTTAGCTAGGTATTGTGCTGGATGATTAAGAAGTACTTGGTATAGGTTAAGAAAATATGAGGAGGGTGTATGGAATCCTTCCCCTTCCCTTCTCTGCTTCATTTCAAAATTAGAAAATAAGATAACCATCCAAATTTTGATTTATGGTCTTTAGAAAGAGCAGATCATCCATATTTAAAGCTCTTTTTAAAGATAGTGTGTTTCAATATAATATTTAGCATTAATATGTTTAAGACATTAATAAATACACTGGAAATGTGCTGTTCAAATTGGAACATATGTCCTGATGTTTGCAGGGACTTTTATGGGCAGGCCATTTGTATATAGAAATTCTACACATATTCAATTAAATTTCTGATTATAATTTGAACTCCAAACTCCATTTATTTACATCAGATAGAATGTTCTTATCAATGGAGATAATTTTCATTTTTTGCTAGTTATAGCTCTTGCAATCTAATTCACCTTTCTTTTATTAATTTTACAAGAATACATTGTACTATGGGATGTGAGAGTTAGGTGACTACCTTACATTATAACAAATTAACATCTATGCACATACTAAGTGTCTCACCTTACGATAGGGTGACATCTCAAGATCTACTAATCCCTTTGTATTTATGTGCATAATCAGTTGCCAGTCTTAGATAGCATACCACTGCCCACTTATGCAACTTCTCACATTCAGGTTTTTGTAAACAAATAAGTATAATGTATTGTGAATGTGCTATAAAATGTAGCATGCAGATTATTCTTGCCTTGCAACAAGAGAGTTAGAGAATATTTCTTCAGAGAGAAACATTTCAATTATTAATAAACCTAAAGACATGATGACTTCTAAGAGAAATTCAGGCACATTGACAGTTTGGAGATGAAGATTTGGAACCCAAATATAATGAGAATTCATGACATTTTGAGAGTAGACAATAACCAAAACAAAAAGATTATGGAGAATTGAAGGCTAAATTCAGTTTTATATTAAGAAGTGAGGGAAAGAAAAGGAGTTTGTAAGAGACACAGAAATGTGGTCAGAAAGATAATTGTGAAAATATATATTATAACATTGAGGAAGATGGAAGGGGGAAAAAGTTTGAGAATAGAGTACTCTATATTAAAACTCTAAGAAAGTTGTAGACCAAGCAAACCCCCCCAAAAAATGGCATAAAAATACCTGAAAAGTAACTGTATGGGGTGGGGGGCAGGTGCAGACACTGACATTTGAAAGAAGAAGTTTCAGTACTTCCTTCTCCAAATAATACTTGCAGGGCTCTCACAGTTTTCAGTCTTACCACTCTTCCAATCTTAATTGAAAACTCTTGTCACCCCTTTTAGTCATTCTATAGCATTAAAATCATCACTGCTTTAAAAGAATTCTAAAAATATTTATATCACAAAGAATCACTGCTTTAAAAGAATTCTAAAAATAATTATATCATAAAGAATCAGGTGAGAAAAAAGATGTATAGGGAATACTTGTATTTTCCTTGGCAACTGTATTCTCATCTTGAGACATAATTACATTTACTTTCATAAAGTATGCTTCTCATCCAACAACTGTATAAAAAATTAAATTTTTCATGTATGATTGATTCTTATTTATAAACCTAGTGAGTCCAAATGTGGAATATTCCTTGCCAAATATAGTATTTTCCCCTCCAAATAAACAAAATCATATTCAGAAAATATCTTCATTTCACAGATAGTTTTTTATTATGATACAGAAAAATAATCCTCACCATTTCTTTGATTTGCATCCTTGCTGTCTACTGGTAATAAGACTGGATTTGGTGTTTTCAAAGTGTTAAACGTGTATATTTTCTAAAATCTGGAAGAACATACTACAGTCGTTTTCTGCTAATATCCAGAGAACAATCTGTGGGACTGGAACACAATCTCAAGCTATTCTTGCTCTAAGATCAGCCTCCAAGTACTTGAAAAATACCTCTGAGAATTTTCATCTCTTTATATAGTGGCCTTATTCCTTTTTCAGATTAGTGCCTTGTTTTCTGAGCAGTTTTGCCTGTATTCTTATGCCCACTTGAGAGTGTTACAACTCCAAATGCTTACATACCCCAGACAACACTTCATGGGAAGTACCCAACTATGACATCAGCTTGGTATCAATTATGGGTGATTGGTAAGTGGAGCTGCAGGGTTGAGTATGGGGCTATAGGACTGTTGTGAAGCAGAGGGAAAAACCAATGGTTAGAAGAATAGCCCATAGATTGGTCACTTCTACCCCTAAAATAATATGATAACAGCAGGGAGGAAAGCTTGATGCAAATCTGGAGTAGAAAAAGAAAGAACTGCATTAGAATGGTGAATAAAATATCTTAGGGTTCTGACCTACTGAAACATAACATAGATCCAGGAAGTGGTCACACTGAGGCTCAGTGGATGCATATCTATCTGGGATATTTCTACAAAGTGGTGTGCAGGACACGATGCATCCATATCCTATGAATTGATTTGCATGGAGAGCAGGAGGTTTGAGAAGATAACAGGGGAGAGAAGAGGCAGAATACACAAGAAGGGAGGAAGAAGAAGTACAGGATTTTCTCTGCCTTATGGTAGGCGTCTGAGTTCCACAATGAGAACAACTGAAGGCAGAAAGTTGTTTTTATTTGTGAATTACTGTATGAGAGCAACAGAAGCAAGGGGCCCTGCTTAGATTCCCAACTAACAAAGTTTGACACGGTGGGATAGAGAGAAGTAATCTGTACATGTTTTCAAGGATGTCTCTGAATATTCAAGTGTCAAATTTTTGAAAGAGCAGCACATTTGACATGGAAGTTCACAGCCCAGGAAATAGTGAAATGCATCCAAAATTTGGCCCAGGATAGTAAAAGTCAGAATTTTAAGAGCAGAGGGTACAATAGTTACTGGGTGGTAACTACCTCATGATGTACCAAGTCAATGAAATGCCTTCTGCAGATACAGTAAATGGACAGATTCCATGTCAGGTTGTGACAGGGACAAGCTGTAAAATTAGATTGCTTCTGTTGTGAAGTGAACAGTATGCAGTTATTTTTGTTCATTAGGGTAATCGTAACTATTTAAATCTCCTGATTTTAAACCATTTTTAACTTTCTATAGCAAATAGCAGGTCAATACAAGTCATTATATATAAATAATATCAATTAAATTGTCCATGGTCATGACATTTTTTTCTTTTTATTGACACCTATTTCAACATAAGCTTTTCTTCATCTTCCAACTGGTTTGATGTTGCCGCCTTAGGCAACGATACCGCGGGAAAGAAATCGGAGGCAGACTGGGAATGAGTAGTTCCTTTATTGTTGCTTCTTCTTCTTCTCTATCTTCTCTCTCCTCTGACGCCCCCAACCTGGTTAAATACTCTTTACCCATCAAGCGTACACGTGTCACAAGCTCGACTTACAGGTGCAGCACGCAGTGCCCACGAGCAGAGAAAAATTCTTAGTCAATTACATTAAGGTCAGGTGTAAACAAGTAAACACTTCCTCTTGGCTCGCAGACAGCCGCCATCTTAGCTACTTCCTCATTAAAGGCTCTTACAGTTTGAACCTTGGCAAGTGAGTTCTTATACAATGGCAGCATCAATAGATATGACAAGGTATTATGAGGAACTAGAATTATATATTCTACACTTAAATACAGGAAGCAGTAAACATTTTTTGGGGAAAGTAAATGTGTGCTATTCATATGATTGATCTCCTGTTTTTATTTTCTGTTCTAATTTTGGTTGTTTTCACCTATAGGGTACACATTAAAATGTGTTCAGACTTTTCAGAGTCAAACTTATGCAAAAATGGTCTTACAAAGATTGAGAGAAAAACAGGATTTTCATCTACTCTCAGCTGAGGAAAGGTTGGGAGGGAAATTGATAGAATAGATGGAGGTGGGTAAGGGTGGAGGGATGCAAATCAGGGCTTTAATCTCATCACTTAAGAAAGTTACAATTAGGGCAACATTAAACCCTGGAGCAGACAGACTATGAGAAGGAGAATGCCTCATTAATGAAGGAATATAAAGGGCACCAAGTACTCTATTAGGTGAAATCTATGAACTTTAGTATATTTGTCAAGGTTTCCAACACCCAGAGGTCAACACGTCATTTTTCAGAAGAGACTTATTCCCAGAATTGCTTTCCCGTAGGTAGAAAGGACAATAGTTCCGTCTTTGCTGTGTGTGACATCTTCTTCTGCAAGGAGGAGATGAAATAGTTCACAGGCTGTGATAAAAAAATGAATTGGATTTGATGACTTGACATGTCATTTGTACTACACCATTGTGATAGCTTTGAAATATTTTCCCAGAGAACTCTTTTGATACTACCTGTAATTTCAAGTTCCTTAGATAAAATCCAGAGGGTAGTAAGGTGAAGTTTGTCTTGCAAACTATGAAAGGTACTTTGTGAATTTAGTCAGTGTGTAAGTCAATCAATCAATCAATCAATCAATCCTGAAACTTGCTTCTTTTGTCAATAGTGTCTGATGTATTATTAAATTAATGTGGTCTTAAATTTTAGAAGACTGTATTGAATAATTTGAAAGGCATTCAGAGAAAATTTGTATTGATTAGATAGAACAAAACAAGCAGTTCTTTTGGTAAATGACACAAGAATATACATGAAATCTATTGTTTGTAAATTAAACTTACAGGATAATATTGAGCTTTTCTCAGTCAAATGATATAAATATTTTTATATGTGGATTTTTCATTTTTTTCTATTTTTTCTTCTGGCACAGAACTTAAAAATTTTTGCCAGAAAAATTGACATTATGTGAGGTGATGGATTTGTTAATTTGCCTGACTTTTAATCATTCCATTTTATAAACATATCAAAACATCATATTTTATCTCAAACACAATTATATGTCCATTTAAAATAAAACTTATTGTTAATCCTTCTGAGTTCCTTATATATCCTAGATATTGATCTTTTGTTAGATAAATAGTTAGCAACAATTCCTTTCCATTCTGTAGATTGTAATAAACCATACACACAAAGAAAAGTACAGCATAATCTCTTTGTATGTGGGAACTATAGACAGTTGACCTGAATGTAGAATAGTGATAACTAGAAGTTGGGAAGTGGTGGAGAGATAGGGATAACGGGCATGGGTATTTAATCAATCTTCACTGTGTATTTGTATTAAACCTTATTAATATATATCATTAATGCATGCTAATTACAAATAAAATGTCAAAAATGAATATATGTGTATATATATTCAAAATAGATAAAAACAATTCAGAAGTTTTATATGGGGATACAATACATAATTGAAATGAAGAAGCTCTGGTTAAGTTTATGGTGTGTGTGTGATAAACAGGCTTATGTACCAGTTTTTCTGCTGATCATGTAAATATAGCATTTCCTTGTGGTTCCAGACTTCCACTTCCTCCTGCCCAACCACCACCAGTTTGGGTTTTATTTGAAGCCATTGTTTTCCTATGGCTATTATAGATTCATCTGGAGCGAGTACCTAAACCAACTTGAACTAACCACAGTATTTTCCCAAGTTTTTTTTTTTTTTAATTCATTTTAAGTGACATATCAAACATAAAATATTTTTATATTTTTATGAGATACCTCATAAATATAAAATAAATAAAATAAAATAAATAAAAAATAAATATAAAATATAAATTTTATATTTTTTTATGAGATATCAGTGAGATACCTTGTGATGCTTGAATATATTCATATATTGTAAATATATTTTTAATATTTAAATCAGATACTTCACATGTCATTTCTGTATGGCAAAGACATTCAAAAGCTTTCTTCCAGCTTTTTGAAATATACATGTTGTCATCTGTAGTCACCCTTCGGTGCAATAGCACAACAGATCTTACTCCTATCTAACTGTAATTTAATACACATTGATCAAATTTCCCATCCTTCCTTTCACTGTTCTTTCCCTAGTCTTTGGTAACTACCATTCCATGCTCACTTTATATGAAATCAACATTTTAACTTCCACGTAAGAGTGAGATCATGCAGTACTTGTCCTTTTATGTCTAGCCTATTTCACTAAACATAATGATCTCTACTTCCATCCATGTTGTTACAAATGACAGGATTTTATTCTTTTACCATTGAATATTATTTCATTGTGTATAAGTACTACATTTTCTTTATCCATTAATCCACTGATCCACACTTAGGTTGTTTACATTTCTTGACCATTATTAGTATTGCTTCAATAAACATGAAACTGCAGATGTGTCTTCAACAGAATTCTTTCTTTCTTTTTTACTTTTTTCTTCTTTTCTTTTCTTTCCTTTTCTTTTTCTTTTTCTTTTTTTTTTTGGTTGTATAACCAGAGGTAGAATTGCTTGACTATATGGTACTTCTGATTATTAATTTTTTGAGGGACTTCCATATTGTTTCCCATTATGGTCATACTAATTTACTTTCCCACCAATAGCATACAATGTTTTTCTTTTTTCCACATCTTCACCAGCACTTATTAATATTGTCTTTTAGATAATAGCTATCTTACTGGAATGAAGTAATGTCTCATGATTTTGATTTGCATTTCCCTGATGATTAGAACCACTGAGTATGTTTTCATATGCCTATGGCCCCTTTGTATGTCTTCTTTTGAAAAATGGCTATTTAGGCTTATTGCCAATTTTTAATTGGGTTATTTATTTTATTGCTATTGAGGTTTTTGAGTTTCTGTACATTCTGCATAGGAACCTCTTATCTGATATATAGATTGCAATTATTTTCTTTCCTTCTGTTGACTGTCTCTTCACTCTGGGGATTGTTTATTTTCTTAGCTGTGAAGAAGCTTCATAGTTTGATTTAATCCCATTTATTTATTTCTGCTTTTGTTTCCTGTGCTTTTTCAGGTATTCTTCAAAAAGTCATCATCTATTCCACTGCACTGAAGCATTTCCCCTTTGTTTTCTTCTAGGAGTTTTATTGTTTCAGGTCTTACATCTAAGTCTTTAATCGATTTTGAACTTCTTTTTGCAACTGATAAGAATGGAGCTATCCAGAATATGAATATGAAGCTGTATCGCTTCATTCTTCTGCACTCCAAAAATTTATTTAAAAGATTTTCCTTTCTCCAATGCATATTCTTAGCACCTTTATCAAAAATCAGTTGGCTGTAGATTTATGGGCTTGCTTCTAGGGTCTCAAATGATTCCTTCAGTATTTATCTTTTTTTATGCCAATAACACAATGATTCCAACATCATTGTAGTATATTTTGAAGTCAGGTAAGTGTAGTGCCTCCTGCTCTGTTTGTTTTGCTCAGGTTTTGTTTGGATTTTAAGTTTTGGGGTTTGGTTTTGGTTTTGGTTTTCTGGTTCCATACAAATTTTAGGATTTTTAAGTTCATTGAATAATAGTCTTAGTATTTCATGGGGATTGCATTGAATCTGTAAATCTCTTTGGGTAGTATGGACATTTTAACAATATTGATTCTTTCAGTCCATGAACACTGGATGTCTTTTTTATTTTATTGCATGTGTCCTCTTCAAATTCTTTCACCAACATTTTATAATTTTCATTATATATGTACCTCTTTGGTTAAATTTATTCCTATCAAAATTTTGTAGCTATTTTAAATGAGATTGTATTCTTAGTTTCTATTTCAGGTACTTTGCTATTGGAGTTTGCTAATCAGTAGCAATTTTGTATGTTGATTTTATATCCTGACTTGTTAAATTCTTTTATTAGTTTTAATAGCCATCATGTGTGGAGGGGATGGGGTTTTCTATATATTAGCTCATACCATCTGTAGACAGTGACAATTTGACATCCCCTTTTACAATTTGGATGTCCTTTATTTTCTTCTCTTGGCTGATGGCTCTGGCTAGGACTTCCAATAATAGTTTGAAGGGTAGTGGTGAAATTTGGCATCATTAGAGGAAAAGCTTTCAGGTTTTCCCTATTTCTATAAAGGTAATTATTGGCTTATTATAAATAGACTTATTATGTTGAGATGTGCCTTCTATAGCTAAATTTTTCAGTTTTGTCATGAAAAGATATTGAATTTTATCAAATTCCTTTATGAACCTTTTGAGATGATAATATAGCTTTTTACTTAATTGGCTGATATCTGATGTAGTGGATCATATTTATTGATTTACATTTGTGAAACATCTTTGCAATGAGGCAATGAATCTCACTTGATCAAGGTGAATAAACTTCTTAATGTGATGTTGGATTCAGTTTCCTTTGTGTGTGTGTGTGTGTGTGTGTGTGTGTGTGTATTATTATTATTATTATTATTATTTATTATTTTTGGAAGGATCTGTGCATCTATGTTCATCAGGATATTGGCCTGCATTTTTTGTTGCTCTGTGTCCTTATCTGGTTTTGATATTAGGGTAATGCTGGTCTTATAGAATGTATTCAGAAGAAGTCTCCTTCTTCATTATTCTGGAATAAATTAGGAAGAATTGATATTAGTCTTATTTAAATAATTTGTTAGAACTAATCAGTTTAACCACCTCAGCTGTTCTTTGATGGGAGACTTTTATGGCTGACTCAATTGTATTATGTTTTATTGATTTGTTTATGGTTTTTATTCCTTTATGTTTCAATCTTGGTAAGGTGTATATGTCCAGGAATTTTTCCATTTTTTTTCTAGGTTGCCAAATCTGTGGTATATTACTGTTCATAATCATCTCTAATGATCCTTTGTATTTCTCTGGTGTCACAACAAATGTGTCCCATTTCATTTTTATTTCATTTGAATCTTCTTTCTCTTTGTTTTTTCTTAGTAAGTCTAGTTAAGTCAATTTTGTAATCATCTTGAAAAAACCAACTCCTTTTTTTTTTTTAGATCTTTTGTAATTTTGTTTTCCTTTCTTCTTTTGTATTTTTTCTTTTAGTATTGCTTTCATTTTTCTTTTTTTTTTTTTTCCTTCTACTTTTGAATTTGGCTTCTACCTGTTTTTCTAGTTCCTTGAGATGCAGTGATGGTTTATTTGAAATTTTTATTCTTATTTAATGTAGGAGTTGATTGCTAATAATTACCCTCATATTTTCATGAATCTCTCCTTTTCTTTTCTATCTCCCTCCTCCCTTTCCTTTCTCTTCCTCCTTATTTTGGACTAGCCTTCACATATCAGAGAAAATATTTGACTTATTTGACCTTTGGCTTTCTGAGTCTGACTTATTTCACTTAGCTTGATAGTACCTAGTTCCAACCCAGCCACCCCCCTGCAAAAATCTAAAAGTGATTAGCAGAAAGATCAGTAGAATAGAAAGAAGGGAACAGACGGGGGGAGGGTAAGGATATGGGAAGCACTGGGGACTGAAATTGAGCAAATTATATTCCATGTTTTCCTAATTATGCCAAAATCAATACTAATGTTATTATGCATAACTTCAAAGAAACAATAAAGAATAAATTTAAAAAGCTTTTCTCTTAGTATTTTGTTCTGTCTCATTGATTTTTGGTATGCTAGCTTCATTTTCAATTGTTTCAGTATGTATATATTTAAATTTTCTTCTTGATTTCTTCCTTGATCCATTGGTTGTTCAAAAATAAGTTCTTTAAATAAAAATTGATGGCATTTGCCAGTAAATGGATGGAACTAGAGAATGTCATGCTAAGTGAAAAAAAACAATCCCAAAGAACCAAAGGCATAATGTTTTCTCTGATATGATAAGGGGGGGGGGTGTTAATGAAGAGTAGAGATACTTCAGATTAGACAGAGGAGAGTGAAAGAAGGGGAGGAATTATGGGGGTAGGAATGATAGTAGAATAAATCATACATTATTACCCTATGTGTGTATATATATATATATATATATATACACATATATATATGAATACAAGACCGGTGTAGTGATATACAACCAGAAGAATGAGAAGTTACACTCCATTTATATATGATGTGTCAAAATGCATTCTACTGTCAAGTATAAATAATTAAAAACAAATTTTAAAATAGTAAATTCTTTAAATTTCATGTATTTGCATAGCTTCCAAATTTTTTTCTCATTATTGATTTTTAGTTTGATCGCTCTGTGTTCAGAAAAGATACTCAAGAGATGGGGTCCAAACCAGCAGGCTAGAAGTAACAAGGGATCTCACATTTAAACCAGATTTCCATCCTCCAGCATCTGCCACCACTGGCCTCCTCAGAACAGACAGAGGGTTCTTCTGGGAGCACAAGTAACATTGTCAGCTACAGACCTCCCTGAAAGCTGAAAATGGACCTCATTCTCCATGCCTCTTCCAACTTGTGATTTTATCCATGACTCTTCTGAAGAGTAATTTCATGATTGGAATTCTTACGTCACTTCCCACAGAACCTAAGAGAAGAAATTCCTAAAATTGGAGCATAGTTTGAATTGAGAGTCCTTTCTCTGTCAGACTAGTGACAGTAACTGTCTTTCTGTTCTTTGATGAAATACATGTTCCATTTCAAAAGGAAGAGAAGTCAAATTAGAGAAATTATGGTATTGGAGAGCAAGGTCTTTCTCTCCTTAACATTAACATTTTTGGGTTCAATCCCTAGTACTATGAGAAGAAAGAGAAGGGAAAGGGAGGAGGAGGAGGAGTAATCAGTATATCCCCAGTCCTTATTATTAATTTATTTTTTATTTTGAGATGGGGTCTTGCTATGTTGCGATCCTCTTGACTCAGCCTCTCAAGTCACTGGGATTACAGACATGTGCCACCATGTTGGCTCTGATGACCTTTCCTGTACTTTTTCTGAATACACATGTCTTATCATATTATAGGAGGTAATATTTCAGTATGGTTGAATATCGATTTGGAAGTTCAACACTAGTTGTTTGGAGTTTCATGGTCTTGGACAACTTAAACACTTTAGATTTTTCTTACTCCCTTCAACAATAAAATTTGCTCTTTCTTAAAAAAAAAAAAAAAAAAAAAAAAAAAAAAATTCTTAACATCTCCTTAACATTAACATCTTAACATTCTTAACATCTCCTTAACATCTCTCTTAACATCTCCTTAACATTCTGAGAAGGAAATGTTAACAATATACAGGTCTTCCCTGCATACCCCACCTACAGCCTCCAAGAGGGAAGCCAGCCAGAAGACAAAACTTGATGGGGGTTTTACAGGAGTATAGGGCTGAGAATATCTTACAGAAAATTAAGTCAAAGAGCTATGAAGAAATTTCTGAAGCTTGACTTACCTCTAAACTTTAATGGCAACCAACACACATCTTTGTAGTTTATTTGTGGGTTTTGTACCTTGCAACTATAATTTCTTAATTAAAACAGATAAATAGGGCTCAACAGGTAGGAATATTAGTGCCTCACATTTTTATGGGAGTCTTGTTTACAGAATGCTGTAGTGTGTTACAGGCAGAGAGTGAGCAAACATGAAAAACAGGAGTGTAAAAACTATAGGTTTCTGCAGGGTAAGGTATGAGTTGAGAAAAATAAGTGTAAAAGATAGGCTAGAACTAGGAACTGGTTCACTCAGCTTGATAGAAGATAAGAACCACTTAAAGGTTTTTCACAGAAGGTGCTTTAAAATAATAAACTGTCACTGGGCACGGAGGCTGAGGCAGGAGAATTGCAATTTCAAAGCTAGCCTTAGCAACTTAGTGAGACCCTGTCTAGAAATAAAAATAAAAGAACTGGAGATGTGGCTCAATGGTTAAATGCCCCTGGGTTCAATCTCCAGTACCATAAAATAATAAGAAGTGTCAAGGTTGAAAGAATATTCAAAAAAAGAAAAGATACTCAGTATGATTTCCATTTTTTTAAAAAAAATTGTTTGGACTTGTTTGGTGACATATCATATGATCTATCCTATAGAATATGCCATGCAGTGATGACCAGAATTTGCATTTGGCCATTGTTGTGTAAATGTTTGTTAATTCCATTTGATAAAAAGAGCAATTAACTCTGCTGTTCTTTGTTGTTTTCTGTTGGGACAATATGTTCATTGTTGAAAGTGGGGTATTAAAGTTCCCAACTACTATCCTATAGGAATCTATCTCTGCTTGTAAGTCTATTCATATTTGCTTCATATATTTGGGTGCTCTGATATTGGGTCTATATATATTTAGAATTACTATTTCCTCTTTCTGAACTGATCTCTTTATCATTACATATTGACCTTCTGAAATCAGAGTTTGAGATGAAATTCTTTTCTCTGCTTCTATTGGTAGGTGGGGTCTGCATAAGTTGCTGGCCTCTGCAGCTCAGAAATGTTTCAGCTTTTAATGGTGCTCCAGAGTTGCAACAAACTCCAACAATTCACCGCCAATTTCTTCTTTCCCGGTTCTTATCTTGTGAATGCGAAGAATAAAACTCAAGGAAAATGGAAGGCAAGAGTGAATGGAGTAGTATTTACTCAATAATAGAAACAGAAGAGAAATCCCAAAGGGTGAGGGGAGACACAATATCACCATTGCCATCTGAGAGTGCTAGCGTAGAGGAGTATATAACACTTGGGTCAACCCAAACTTAGGCTAATCAGGGGTTGGAAAAGTATTAATGCTATTAGTTAACCCTGCAATCTGATTCAAGTCTGTCCTGCTTCCAATTTTCCACTGCTGGTGGGGAAGCAGGAGGTTGAGGTTGTGGGCCATGAATGCTCAGGACTGGGAGCTGCAGTACTGCTGTGTGGAGCAGCTTGTGCAATAGGGTTTTGCACCAGATTTGGGGTGGGCCCCCACAGCATGCCCACTTGCCTAGGAGCTGTATCAGTGCACCTCAGACCCCTTCTTAGTGGTGATTAGTGGGCTTAGCAGTTAAGGAGCCATGTCACTTCCTTGTCTTCTTTTAGTTCCTTTTGTTGTTGTTTTGCTGCTGAGTATTGAACCTAGAGCCTTGCACATGCCTAGCAGATTCTCTACAATTGAGATGTACTTTATCACATATTGCTTTTGATTTAAAGTATATTTTATCTAATATAAGAGTGGCTACTTACTCTTGCTTTCTTTTAAGTGAAATTCCATTGGCATGGAATGTATTTATTGTTTGCCTTCACTTTCAAGCTCTGTATATCCTTAGAGGTGAAGTGAGTATCATATATGATTGGGTCTTGTTTTTTCATATTTTGTCACTCTGTTTCTTTCAATGGAAAATTTAACCCACTTATTTACATTGGAGATGATTATATATAGCCAAGATCTGACTATATTCATTTTATAATTTGTTTTCTAGATTTTGTAGTTTTTTGTGGCTAAGAAATCTACTCTTGTAGTCTATTACCAAAGGACACTAAAAGAATAAAATTCTTTTTTTATTATTTACTGTTTTAGGGCTGTAATAGATCTTTTCTTTGTTGTTACCATGAAGCCTACAAAAATTATGCTTTGATTATAGAAAGCTATGTTGAATTAAATCATAGCAACTTAACATGATCAATAAGATAAGAAACAAAAAAAGAAAATGCATATTTAAAAAAAACCCTGACATTTGTACTCCATTTCTCCCACATTTTGAATATTAGATGTTTCATTTTACAATTTTTGATACTTAATATATTAACGTGGTTATTAATATTATAACTTTTATTTTTTAATCTTTATGTTAAATATGTTAACATTTTATGCACCATGTTTTCAATATTAAAGTATTCTCAGTTTTTCTGTGTAGTTACTCCTAACAGTGAGTTTTATGTCATCTGACGTTTTCTTCTTACTCAATGTTGTCTTTCAGTTTGAATATCTCTCTTTAGCATTTCTTGTAGAGCTGGTCTGGTGTAGACACAGTCTCTCAGTTTTTATTTGGAAATGTATCTCTCTTTTATTTCTCATGGACAGTTTTGTTGGGGACAATATTCTTACTTGGTGGGTTTTTTTTTTTTTTTTTTTTTTTTTTTTTTTTCCTTAAGTACTTGGAAAAATCTTTTGCCTTCTAAGCATGTAAGATTTCTTCATAGAACTCTGCTCTCAAGCATGTGTCATTTGTTTTCTTTTCTTGATGCCTTTAAAACCTTTATCTTTCAACTCTGAGAGCCTGATTAAAATATGTCTTGATTTGTTGAATTTGGCTGTTGACCTTTGATCTTTCTGTACCTGGATATTGGTATCTTTTTTTTTTTTTTTCTTCAAATTTATTTTTTATTCTAAGTTGTTAGAAATGACAGCAGAATGATTTGCATTTCATATTATACTTGTAGAGCACATTTTTACATATCTCTGGTTGTATACAAAGTATATTCATACCATTTGTGACTTCATACATGCACTTAGGGTAATGATATCCATCTCATTCTACCATCTTCTTTTTTTTTTTTTTCTCTTTTTTCCCTTCTTCTTCACACTTTAAGTTTGGTAAGTTTTATTTTGAATAAGCTTATTGAATGAGCTTTTTACCCTTTTGGTATTCTCAGGTTCTTCTTGAACCCAAAAAAACCAAATATTTACTGTTTAATGCTCAAAGTTCCTGTCATTTTTTAATTCCTTTTCATTCTCTTTTTTGTTCTCTTGTAGTACATTTTCAGATAATATTTTTTGAGCTCCCTAATTCTTTCTTCTATTTAATTTATCCTGCTACTGATAACTTTCTATTGCATTTTTCATTTTGCCTAGTGTATTTCTTTAACTCAAGGATTTCTGTTTAAAATTGTTTTCATCTCTGGGTTAAGTGTGTATTAAGGTGTACAGCAGGACTACTGCTGAACTCCAATACAAAGCCCTGTGCTAGCTCTCCTGCCCTACTCTCTGGCATGTGGAGTTTCGTTTACCTTTTGCTTCCCACAGCTGGGAGAGAAATGGTGGACTTACTCATGTGCATTGCTAATGCTGTCTCAGTAGTTCTGGGTTATAAGCCTGGGGACAGGTATTTTTTTTTAAAATATTTATTTATTTGCTTTAGTTGTACACAATGCAACGCATTTATGTTTACATGGTGCTGAGGATCGAACCCGGGCCGCGCACGTGCTAGGCGAGCGCTCTACCGCTGAGCCACAACCCCCCCCGGGGACAGGTATTTTGACATTCTGCCTGGTACCAGTTTTTGCTGTGGCGGGCCTAGTATTTTGCTTCATGTCTAAGACCTGGACTTAAATCCCTCTACCCCCCCTAAGCATGAAGCATTTCTCTTCATGCTGTTTGGAATTGGGAGAGGGATGATTCCTTTCTGTTTTTTGTTTGTTTGTTTGTTTGGTTGGTTGTTTTTTTTTTTTTTTTTTTTTTTTTTTCAAATTAGGTACTTTGGTGCATGAATAGTTGTTCAAACTGGTGTGTCTGTGGGAAGAAAATTGCTAGATGATTTTGCTCAGCAACTATCTTCTACTCAAACACTATTTCGAGAAACTCTATCCAGGTTTCCATAATGGTGTACCAATTTGCATTCCTACCAACAGTGTGAAAGAGGTCCACTTTCTCCACATCCTCACCAGCATTTATCTTTCATCTTTTATGATACTAGTTTTTCTAAAGATGTAAGATGATATTTCATTATAGTTTTAATTTTTCATTTTCCTGATTAGTGAGGTTGAACATTTTTTCATATACATATTGGCCATTTGAATTTCATCTTTTCAGAAAAAAAAGTCCTTTGTCTATTTTTATTATTTATTTATATTTGGCAGCAGAGTTAAATTCCTTATTTATTTTGAATATCAACTCCTCAAATGATATATAGGTTGCAAATATTTTCTTCTGTTTCATGTAAGGTCTCTTCATTTACTAATTTTTCCTTTTCTGGATAGTTGATTTTTGTGTATGAATAAGGGTCTAGTCTTATTTCTCTGTATAAAGATATCCAGTTTTTCTAACACCATTTATTGAAAAGGTTGTCCTTTCCCGATTGTGTGTTCTTGGAAACTTTGTGGAAAATCAGTTGACCTTGAATATGTGAATTTATTTGTGGGCTCACTACTTTGTTCCCTTGGCCTTTTGTTCCATTGGTCTGTGTTTCTTTTATTTCACTGGTCCATATTATTTTGATTCCTAGATTGTGGCAATATATTTTTAAATTAGAGAATGGGATGCGGCTGGCTTTGTTCTTTTTGCACAAGATTGTTTGGACTATTCCTGGTTTTCTCTGATTATTATGTATTTATTTTTTTCAATATTTTTGTGCAAAAATGTCATTGGCTTCTTGATATACATTATATTAAACCTGTGTATCACTGTGAGTGGTATGCATATCGTAACAATATTATTTCAATCACTGATCACAGGATATTTTCCTTTTATTAGTGTCTCCTTCAATATCTTTCATCAATATTTCATAATTTTCAGAGTATGTAATTTTATATTCTTGGTTAAATTCATTCCTAAGTACTTTATTTTAATTTTTGTATCTAATTTAAGTGGATTTCTTCCTCATTTTTTTTGTTAGCATATAGAAACACAACTAATTTTTTTTATATATTACAATATTACTGGATTTCTTTCTTTTTAAAAATACTTTTTAGTTGTAGGTGAACAGAATACCTTTATTTTATTTATGTGGTGCTGAGGATTGAACCAAGGGCCTCACACATGTGAGATGAGTGCTCTACTGCTGAGCCCATAGCCCCAGCCCCTGGATTTATTTCTTAATTCTAACAGTTTGGGGTGGAATTTTTAAAGTTTTGTTTCATAAACAATTGTAAAAGAATTAGCATTAAGTTGTCACTTTTTTAAAAAAGCTAGATAAATAAATAGAAAGATTAATGAAGTTTATAGTACTAATTGTTCCCCAGGAGGGTGATAATTTTAGACATATCTGAAAATCATTGACTATTTGAAGAAGTTATTTTAAAAAATGTTCAAATTGTTAAACAAATGGACTCTTCATTAAATTAACTACAAAGATGTTAGAGTTCTTACACTTACTTCCTCTCCAATTTTTATGCTATTATTTACTGGGTCAATAAAATAAACACAAATGCACACGCACACACACACTTACATGCTCAATTGATACTTTAGTAGAATTAGTATTTTCTTCATATTTTAATTTACTTAAACTTTTGAAGACAAAGAATCTATCTGGTGTATATTTTCTCTGAAATTTATACAATGTATGAACATTTAAACTGAAGGAAAGTTTCATTTCTTTTTCTTCAGTTTACTTTCTGTTTCTAAAGGCATTCCACAAAATGGAGTGCATCTTGATCCCATCAGGCTTCAGTTGCTTCTCCAGGGAACAGCATGCAGGTAACAAGGCCAGACAGCCCTACTTATAATGCGACATGGCGAGGTTTTACTTCATCAGGTCCTCTCTTGGTATTACTGAGCTCTTCTTCAGTATAAAAACTTCTTTTTTTAAATAAAACCTTTCAGAATTTTATCACTCAACTTCTTTCCTTAGTGCTTCTGGTGGTGAAAGTACTGTGGATGGAGAGGAGAATACATTATGACAGTTCCTTATCACATCAGAATCATTTTGTTTTTTTTATTTTTCTGTTACTATTCAAAGTAAACAAGAGTTTTTCCATGTCCAGGTTTTGGTTACCAGGTAGGAGAGACCTCTTAAATTGGCCAATTCCATGTAGATATGATTGCTACAAAACAAGCACTACCTTCCAGAGATCCTGATTACTAAAGTGATTCTGAATCTCCTGCTCCCGACACCACTTTGGTTCTCTCAAAACCTTGGTGTATTTCCTATAATGCATGGGTCTCAGTGAAATGCCGTATGCTTGCCTGTGGTTGCTGTCTGAGCAGAGACTGCAGAGTGTTAGGAGAAATACTCTGGAGAATTTAGAGTGGGTTAGGGCAACAACACTCAAATATTTTTAATTTATTTTAGTTATTACTTTTGTGGTTTTGTTTATTTTTGTTTTCCCTGAAGCTTTCTCCACTGTAAATCATTGTGAGAAAAAAATAAAAAAGAACCGGTAAGAACTAAACTGAATATATATGATGAAGAAAACAAGTCATTGACATTAATAATTGAACATTAAAGAAAAGAGTAAACATAGATGAGGAGAGGCTATAGATTTCAAACAACTATGCGTAATTCTACATAGAACAGCATATATTATGTAAAAAGTAAAGTAAAAGAGGAAATTAAAAAACACGTAGAGTTTAGATTGAGAAGAAACTAATAAGAGTTCCAAAAATGAAAAAAAAATATGTATATATATATATATATATATATATATAAAGGGGATGGAAGAAAGAGTTAAGTGTTCAAAATTAAAATTCCTATAATCAGAAAGAGAAAAAAATCATTGTCTTAAAGAATCTCATAATTTCACCAGAAGAAAAATAATATCTAGGTGTATTGTAGAAAATTATGTGGCATCAGAGACAAAAGGGAAAATCTAATTGACTACATAGAAAGATTGCCAAAATAGGTTTTAAATAGTAAGGAGAGCAGGTGTATTATCAACAAAATAGATGTAAATAAAGTATCTCTTCCATGTAGGAATTAACAAAAGACTCAATTAAAAACAAATATTAAGAATTCTAGCACTCATGTTTCAAGTTGAAAAAGTTATTAGTGTCTGGACTTTGATGGGTAGTTTAATTAGTTTAGAAAAAAATAATGGACATAAGATGTAATAGTAAAATGAGAAATGAGTTAATACTAACAATGGCTTAATTATAAAAATGTTAATGACTAAAGTGGCAGTGATTCAGATATGAAATAAAAAGAACAAAATGTGAAAAATATTGGGATAATTGATATTAAAATTCTAAGTTATCTGCATTCTGCAACCACAGAAAATTTCTAACAAAATTCAGATTTTTTTAAAGTTTATTTTTTTTTCGTTGTAGGTGGACACAATACTTTTATTTTATTTATGTGGTGCTGAGGATCAAACCCAGGGCCTCATACATGCAAGACGAGCGCTCTACTGCTGAGCCATAGCCCCAGCCCCTGAAATTCAAAATTTTTTGTCATTTATGCCTGTTAAAATACCAAGGGTATCTACTTAAATATACAAAGATGAGGAAAGAGCAGCAAGATGAAAATGAATTGAATTCAAACACTAGATCAAAGTAAAAAAACAGTCAAGAAAAATGAAATAATGATGCCAATAATGTATGCTAAGTTGAACACACAAAATAAAATAGTAGGATATATCTAAATATATCAGGAATCAAAAAGTCGCTTAAATTGTTTACATTGACCTGCTGAAAGGAATTGATTTTTGACATTGAGTAAGAAATACCTGAAACAATTCAATGGGCATATTTAAAGCAACTGATTAAATATACATTTTTATGCAATATTTTTGTGTAACAGGGATTGAACCCACAGGTAGTCTACCCCTGAGCAGAATCCCCATTTCTCTATGTTTTGTTTTATTTTATTTTATTTTAATTAATTAAAGTCAAAGTTTCACTAAGTTTCACAGGCTGGCCCTTTAGATTAATAGTGGCTATTGTGGATGGTGCTACTATATACATTGTATGCATGTATCAGTATAATATGCTGATTTTAGTTATTTGGATAAATACCAAGGAGTGAAATATCTGAATTCTATCATGTTCCCATTGTTAGTAGTTTGTGGAAATTACATACTCTTTTCCAAAATGGTTGTAGTACTTTTCAGTCCCACAAACAATGCACAAGTGTACCTTTTCCTCCTTAATCCTCACCAGAAATTATCAGTGTTTGTATTCTTGATGTCCATTATAACAGGTGTGAGATGAAATCCCATTGTAGTTTTAATTTCTATCTCTCTTACTGCTAAGGTTGTTGAACATTTTTTTGTGTGTGTATTTGTTGACCATTTTTATTTCTTCTTTGAAAAAATGTCTATTTAGATATTTTGTCTATTTACTGAGTGGGTCATTCATTTTTGGAGCTAATTTTTTTAAGATAACTATATTTTCTGGTTATTTATACCTTGTCAGAAAGAGTATCTGGAAAATGTTTTCTTCTGGGGTAAATAGACTCACAGACAGAGGGATTAAAACGTGCAGAGTCTCCAAGGTAGAAGCATTCTTGGCAAAGAAACCTACATGTACCTGGAATGAAGTGAGGGACAAAATCTACATGAGGCGAGCAGTATTGGGAATGAGTAGGACACAGCTAATCACACTTCTAGACCTTGTGCTGCATCTATGGCATGGGCTTATCATTGCACTAATTGTACAGTAGTTATTTGGCTACACATCTGTTTTACTCACTTTCTTAACTGCAGCAAATCCTCCTTCAAACAGGGCATCTTCTTTGTTGTTTCCATTCCTTGCCTGGTGCAAAACACCAAATAGATCTTTTGCTTTGCTGAAAGAATTGGGATGAAGGATTTCTTTTTCAATTTAATATTCCAAGAATATATAATGACTGGTGTTTTCATGGGAGAACCATCTGCCTCTTGCTCAGGGGTTTCTTTCTGCTTCCGGTTGCGGAAAGGAATTTGCCTTTCAAGGCATTGCTGAAACTGAACTGAAGAATTGATGAGGAATAATTGACTTATGAGAATCACCTTCAAGGTGGAGGTCAGAATCTGAGCTAAGTTTTGGAAATAGAGATTTCTACAACCAGAGAAGACCCAAAACACTAATAAGCATGTTTAAAAGGCCTGTTCCTATCTTGCTCCCAAAATGAGTTTCTGGCCTGGATATGCTTTCCTAGTTAAAGGTGTCTTTATCTTATGAATCAATGGGTGGTGGGGAGAATTTCACAAATCAGTAGTTTGAAGATATTTTTTATACTCCCTCACACTTCTTATATTAAAGCCTTATCAAACCACAATATAAATTTTTTCTTCATGTTTTTGTTTCCTTGCTGTGCAGAAACTTTTTAATTTGATGCCATCCTACTTATTGAGTCTTCATTTTATTTCTTGAGCTTTAGGACTCTTACTATGAAAGTTGGAGCTTTTACTAATATGTTGGAGCATTGACCCTGTGTTTTCTATTAGTAGTTGCAATGTTTCTGGTCTATTTCCTAGGTCTTTGATTCACTTTAAGGTGACTTTTGTGCAGTGTATGCTATAGGAATCTACTTTCATTTTTCTGGATATAGATATCACATTTTTCCACCACCAATTGTTATAAATGTTATTTTTGCTCCAACATGCGCTTTTGGCACCTTTGTCAAGTATCAGATGACTATATCTATGTGGAGTTGTTTCTGTGTCTTTTATTCCATTCATCTTTATGTCTGTTTGTATACCAATACCAAGATGTTTTTCTTACCATAGTCCTGTAGCATAATTTGAGATCCAATATTCTGTAAAGAAAGCCATTTTGATGAATGTTGAGTCTATAGACCATTGGTTATATGTTCATTTGAATGATATAATTCCTCTTATCCAAGAACATGTAACAGTTTTTACATCATCTAAGTCCTTCAGTTTTTTCTTTAGTGTTTTACAATTTCTGATATAGAGGTCTTTCATCTCCTTAGTTAATTTTATTCCCAAGAGTTTTTATTTTTTGTTTTTGAGGCCACTGTGAATGGAATAGTTTTCTTAATTTTCTTCTTGGTAGATTCATTACTAGAGTATAAAAAGGTATTGATTTTCATATGTTGGTCTTATATCCTGATATTCTGTTTAATTTGTTCATCAGGTCCAGAAAACCGTTTGGTGGAATTATTTGGATATTCTAGCTATAGAATTACATCAGCAAACAGAGATAGTTTGACTTCTTTTCCTGTTTGTATCCCTATAATTTCCTTGTCCTGCCTGATACCTTTGGCTAGAGTTTTAAGAACTATGTTGAAAAAAAGGGGTGAACCTGGGCATCCTTGTCTTGTTCTTGATTTTACAGGAAATGCTTTCAATTTTTCTCCATTCAGTATGATGCTGGTTTTGTATTTGTCAAATATAGCCTTTAAGATATTGAGGTAGGTTCTGTCTATCTCTAATATTTCTGGTGTTTATAATATAACTGGGTTCTGGAGTTTCTCAAAATTTGTCTTTTTTTATTCCCTTGAACTTATTGAGATGATCTTGTGATTTTTTTCTTTTTGATTCTATTTTTATGAAGAATTACTTTTTTATTTAATTATTGAAACAACCTTGAATTCCATGATCCAACTGGATATTCTTAATGTGTTTTTTAATATGATTACCTAATATTTTATTAAGGACTTTGCCTCTATGTTTATCAGGTCCACCTTTTCTGTTTGTTTGTTGGTGTTGTTAATTTTCTTAATGTTCTTCCTTTATCTGGTTTTAGTATCAAAGTGATACTGATTTCAGTAATATCTATATTGATATTTCTGCTTTTTCTCTACTTTTCTTGATGTGGGTCTTCCCTCTTATTCTTATGGTTAGTTTGGCTAGGGGTTCACTAATTTTGTTTATCTTTTCAAAGAACCACCTTTTTTACAAAAATTGTTTTTAGTTGTAGAAGCACACAATACCTTTATTTATTTATTTTTTAAAATTTATTTTTATGTGGTGCTGAGGATCAAACCCATTGCCTCAGATGTGCTGAGCACTCTACCACTGACTGAGCAACAACCCTGGGACCAAAGAACTACCTTTTTTTGCATTTATCCTTTGTATATTTTTATTTGAAATTTCATTAATTACAGCGCTGATCTTAATTATTTCATGTCTTCTACTGGTTTTGAAATTAGTTTGTTCCCGGCTTTGCCTCGAGATGTAACATTAGATCATTTTTTTGAGATCTTTCTTTTTTTATAAGTGGATACTTAATGCTATAAATTTTCCTCTTACTACCATCTTCATAGTGTTCCAGAGACTTTTGTATGTTGCTTTACTGTTCTCATTTGATTTTAGGAATCAATGGAATTTTATTCAGCCATAAAGAAGAATGAAATTATGTTACTTGTTGGTAAATGGATAGAACTGGAGAATATCATGCTTAGTGAAATAATCCAGACTCAGAAAGTCAAGGGTTGGATGTTTTCTTTTATATGTAGAAGCTAGAGAGAAAAAAGGAATTAAACAAAAGGGGGATGTCATGAAAATAGAAAAGAGAGAAAAAGGAAGGAGTCAGGGAAAAAAAGGATAGGAAAGGGAAGAAACAGCATAATGAAATAAAAACCAAACTATGTAATGTGCATGTATGAATATATTCTAGTGAATTCCCCCTTTTCTATAACTATACTGTGCCAATTAAGAAATAAAAATTTAAAAATAAATTAAGAGTAAATGTTCTTTCACCTTCTGTAATTGTTCTCTCAATTTCTTAATTTATTCTTAGATCTTCTTTTAACTCATTAATCATTTAAGTAATTTATTTACAAAATTTTCCCTGAAATTCATGGCCTTCTATTTCTGTTTTTTTTTTTTTTTTTTTTTGGGGGGGGGGGGCGGGATTGTAACCTTTAAGGGGACAATTATTTGTTTGCTTGCTCATATTTTCAGAGGTTTTGGACTTAAACATATGTTCAGATGGAATATTTTTTTTAGGAAGTCCTCTGGAGTGAAATAATCTCTTTTGTTAAAAGTCCTGTATATCTCTTAGCTTCAACATGAAGGCTCAGTGTAATCTAAGTACTAGTTTCAATCTCTAGAACTCAGTTTGCTGTTGCAGGAACTCCTGAATGAATTTATTCTTGTAGCTGCTACAACATTGTAGGTTCTTCTAAGCCATTATTTTGGATCCTTTCTCTGACTTTGCAGAAGTAGTAGATGCCCAAGGGTCCTGAGGTCCTCTTTAATCATTCCTACTTGGGGCCCAGTCGTTGGTATGTTTTTTATTTCCCTATTCTAAGTATTTTTTATGCTTCAGCAGGGTTAATTCATCTATCGTTTCTCTACCCTGTGAATTTGTAGTGTACCAGTAACTTCCCAGTGACTCAGAAATGAAACAGCAATGATAGTAGTCATCAATATACAACATTATAATAACTGTTGAGTGCCTACTATAGCACATACACAAAGAATTACCACAAAAAGAGGAATGGCAGGGTCATCTCTTAATAACATCAACAACAATAAACAGTCATGAACTAGGTATATCATTAAAATATACAGGTGTCAACTATGCACTCCTCAGTACTAATAACTGCAACAACATGAATGGTGGGGAGAGCAGTTATGTAAATTAAATTGTCCTTCAAGATAATAAATCTACAGTTCATTAACATAAATGAAAACAGGGTGAGATAGCAAAAAATGTTTAATATATTCTAAAAGTGGACAGAGGTAAAGCAGGAGAATGGTAGCAAATGATGTCTATAAAGGAGTTAAAAGAAATAATGCAAGAAAGAACAAGTAAATTTGGCTATTGGAAGGAGAAGAGAGGAAGGAGTAATAAGAGAAATAAAAAGCAAAAAACAAAAAGTCAATGTACTCATATTTATTCTCTCTCTCTCTTATATATATACATATATGTACACAGATACATTCCTCTATATGTGTGTATATATGTGTGTATATACATATATGTGCACATATATAAATGTGCACACACATAAATGTGCACACACACACACACATATACATACATACATTCTGGAGCCAATCAGCACAGCTAAAACACAAACACATACACATTCACAGTCATGCTTGATGGAAAAAGAAAAAAGAAGAAAAAGGGAAAAAAAAAAAAAAACTCTTCATGAAAAACGAAGAGATTATCTCTTATCTCTGCTAAGGTGTTCAACGCTGTTGACAAGAATGGATGTTCAAGGCATACGCTGCTGTCTTTTTCATTTCTTCTTGGGCAGAGCAAGGGTTGGGGGTTGTTAAACCCATCTTCTTTGAGATGCTCACTAAGCCCTCTGTTGGAGGCGCCTGGAATGGAAGCTGGATGTAATCGTTTTCTACTTCCTTTCTCACCCATTTAAGGAAAGACAGAAAGGAAAGTAGTGACAATTGGAGTTTTGTCCATTGCAAACATGGTAGATACACTCCCAGGACAGGTCTGAGTTCTAAAAGTGAAGTTCAGGCAGCTTGCGTTTAATTATGACCAAACTTTCCATTTTTTAAATGAGGTATCCAGGTAGAGAGAATACCGCCATCTACCCTATTGCTGGACTGATGTCAATTTTTTGCTGAACATCTTGATCTAGGGCAGAGGTTCCAGGAACTCCACTCTTGGGGAGCAACCAATTATTTGCAAGTTTCATATACTCTATACTCCATCACCTACATATGTGACCTTTCCAGGATCAGACCCCAAGCACAAATGTACCCATCTTTCCTTTCTGGGTTTTCTCTGGCTAACCCCCACAAGCCACCAAACCCAACAGGAAAAGAGCTGCTAAATGCAGCAATGTACTATGTACTCCTCAGTATAACTGCTGTACTCCCAGCTTGAATCCCCCTGGGTGCTGTTCCTTATTTTTCCAACTTTGTTGGGCCCTGCCAAGCAGTCTATATATCACATTGGTACATGTAGGAATAATCAGCTAATGCATGGTAAGAACTCTCAAAGTCCCCCTGCAGAAAGTTACCACCTGGCCATTTCAAGTTAATGTCCCACATGAAATCTCCACTTTCCACTTTCCAACAGAGAAGCATGAAGTACTCTCCTATATCAGCTTCCTGTACTGCCTCTGGGTCACTCAGACAACCCATCTGTTCCATAGTTTTACCCAGGCCAAATTCTCTTCACAGATCTCTCTCTCTCTCTCTCTCTCTCTCTCTCCCCTCCACCACCAATGTTCCCCTCCACCAATGTGTTATCAGCTAGATTCTCATTATTGTTTCCTGTCCTACCAATATTTCTGTCTCTGTTTCTGATATTGAATTTTGGTGTATTCCCTCTGTCACCCACCTGCTGGGAAGCAGTATTCCTGCTGCTTTAATCCCAAGTCATGGAACATCTGGAAATTGCACCCTTACTGTATTCTGCCCTCTTCCTCCCCTGCCCATTTTCCTGCTTTTTGAACAAGGTGTCCCATGTTTTCATTTGTCACTAGTTCCCAACAATTATGTCATCTGTATGTAGAGCTCAGTCTACAGGAACTTAAAATTAATGACGTGGTACATTTCAATTTTTTCTCTATGAACTTTCAGTGTATCTGAACTTGTTTACATATCCCTGAATGCTTCATTTCAGTTCTGCATTGAAGAATAAGCCAGACCATGCCAAAAACTGCTAGGTTTTTCTTGATTAGAGTTGGATCCTAGTGAAGCAAACTTTGATTTCACTGTATTCCTCTCTAATAGCATCCTTACTATCCATAAAGTACAATGAAAAGTACTTTAAATATTAATATCAATTGTGACAGAATAGTAGGAAATATTTTTTTTTTATGTAGTTGAGCTTTACAGAGGCTCCTCCAGTGATATAAGTATTTAAGGCCTCATTATTCATTATTGATTCCTTGCATAATACTGGTAACTAAATATAGAATTCATTTATTTTTAAAGAGGTCTGATCAAAGTGCACTTTTTCAGTTTGATAGCTACAGTCCACAGACACTCTGAACTTCTATTCTTTTTTATTTGAAAGATCTTCAAAAACAACTCTGGAATTGTGTTTATTTGCTAATAAATATTTCTCAGCAGTCTGATGTGGATCATTTGCTCATTTATATAATTTGCCAAATTCACATGTGGATCATAAATAGGTACACATAGGAGAATTCATTTCTCATTTTTGAATACAACATCTACCCAGATACTTTTTATGCATAAATCTATTTGGGTATAGATTCAGTTCCTGGTTAAATGACATTTACGTTAAAAAATTGTTATAAAAAATTATAAAAAACTATAGGTTTTATGATTGCACAAAGGTACCTGTTATTTTCTGAAACTAATTCATTTTTTTATCTTGTTTTTTTCAAGGTTTCCAGTTTTGACTAAGAATATCAGCATCTTCATGGGTAACTGATTGCTCATTGTGATTTATACCTCCAGGAAAAGTATCTCAGTGGTGATAATGGAGTGATACTTGGCTAGTGAGTGACTATTTTTAAAAAATTCCCGTGACTTTCAACACAGACCTTTTTGAATATTTTCACAAGAGCTTCTAAAAAGTACAAAGTCTTCAATGAATTTGGCAGAGCCAATCAATTGTTTCCAAATCCAGTATGTGTTATTTTAATATGGAATGTAATTATTTGATCCAACATTATCTTTTTACTTTGATCCTGTAGTTACTCTTAACTTCCACGCTGAAGGATGAATACAGAATCTAAATAAAATGTATCATGTTATACCTTGGCCCATAGGCTGGAATAATTAAATTAACTAAGGCTCACTGATAGATCATTTTTCATAATGACATGTTTTCTTGTAGATTTATGCTTAAAATAATATACTAAGTACTAGTACATTCATTTCAATATAATTTGTAAGAGCAACACATCTATTACAACCTATTTATCCATCAACAAAAACCATTTTTTCTAAAAAGTGGGATGTGTTTAATCTTAGAACTATAGTTTTTAAAAACACAATTATTATTTTTCTGGAGAGATCAAATTAGTCTGTTAACAGTGGATATCTTTGAAGAAGAAAAGTTGAATTTATATACCAATATGGATTCTTGAAACTTCTACTTTATACATACTTTTAACATTTACTTATTCAGATTATTTTTACTCTTTAAATTTTTAAGTAAATAGGAACAAAAACAAAACTAAGATAAGATCAGACATAGCCAAATAGATGTTTCTAGCAGTGAAAAAATTTAGTAAGTGTCATAAGATATATTAGGTTTGAGGGTTTCTTTTATTTTTCCTTTTCACTCTTTCTCTAGTCTTTAGGATTATTTTATCAGTCTGTAATGGCAAGCACAGATTTTTATGTGATTCCAAGATGATTTTATTTAATGATGTTACTAAGTCATCAAGATTCCATTTTACTTTGTTTCTTAAATTTTAATGGAGTGGTGTCAGCATCAGCCTAATACTGACTTCTCTTTTGCTGGAAAAAAAATTCTCATATTTGTATCTAACACTCAATAATACTAAAAGGAAGCGTCAAGGAGCTGGCTTCTGATAGATGTCTCAGAAGACTGAAAGACCTACCTTCTGTGAAGTCCATAGTCATACCCGTCTTCTCAGACCTGCCGGCATTAATTGGATCATGGGACAAGTTATGTGTCTATTATCTTAATCAAGGAAATTCCATGCCTTGTTTTTTTTTTTTTTTTTTTTTGCTTTTTTCTCATTTCTAGCATTTTTTAAAATTTTATTTTTACAATTTTTAATATGTACAACTCATAGTGCATATATTTAGTATCTTTTTACATACAACTGTTTGCATACAAAGTATATTTGTACAATTCAGGTCTTCAATCATGCATTAAGGAAAATGATATCCATCTCATTCAACCACCTTTTTTTTTCTCCCCCTCCCTCCCCTCTTGCTCTCTCCCTTACCCTCCCTTCCCTTGACCATTCTAGTGTTCCTCTAATCCTCCTATGTACCCCCATCCAACAATACTTTGAAATAGCCTCCTTATATAAGAGAGAACATTTGGTACTTGGATTTTTGAGACTGACTAACTTCACTTAGCATTATGTCTTCCAACTTCATCCATTTACCTGCAAATGCCATTAATTTGTTTTCTTTTATTGCTGAGTAAAATTCCATTGTGCGTATATACCACATTTTCTTAATCCACTCATTTACTGAGGGACATCTAGGTTGGTTCCACAATCTAGCTATTGTGAATTGTGCAGCTACAAACATTGAGATAGCTGTGTCACTGTAATATGCTGTTTTTAGGTCCTTTGGGAATAGACCCAGGAGTGGGATGGCTGGGGTCATAGGATGGTTCCATTCCCAGTTTTCCAAGAAATCTCCATACTGCTTTCCATAACGGTTGCACCATTTTGCAGTCCCACCAGCAATGTATGAGTGTGCCTTTTTCCCCACATCCTCTCCAACATTTATTGTTGCTTGTGTTCTTGATGGCTGCCATTCTGACTGGAGTGAAGTGAAATCTTAGAGTAGTTTTGATTTGCATTTCTCTAATTGCCAGCGATGTTGAACATTTTTTCATGTATTTGTTGATTAATCGTGTATCTTCTTCTGAGAGGTGTCTTCTCAATTCCTTAGCCCATTTATTGATTGGGTTATTTGTTTTTTTTAGTGTAAAGTTTTTTGAGTTCTTTATATATTCTAGAGATTAGTGCTCTATCTGATGTGCATGTATTAAATATTTGTTCCCAATTAGTTGGCTCTCTATTCACCTCACTGATTGTTTCTTTTGGTGAAAAGAACCATGCCTTGTTTTTAAATCATGATAAAACTGGAATTAATTATCCAGATGTGGGAAACAGGATAATTCTAAATGAATGAGGTAAAGATGAGCTTACCCATTCCTAGGGCTGCAGAAAATAATGTCATCCATCTTCTCATGACATGACAATGAGAAAAGAGAACATTTTTTACTACATTTACCCTGATGCAATTATTTTACTCAAACATACTGCAAAAGTCTGTTGTGTGTATATACATTTAAACTCAAGTGTGCACCATACACACACTACACAAATTAAACAAAACTAATCTGAAAGTTACGATCTCTTCTTAATCATAGCTGACCCACTAGGAACTTACTACTTCAATGTAGAAGTGTATTCACAATTTGGCTCCAAGCCATTACCCTAGTTGCATTCCCTAATTACTAAATGTTCAGTGATGTGAGAGAGTTTTCACCATTCCTCAAGAGTGCCATGCCCTTGTCTTTCCTCTGTTTTCAAGTCTATTCTAAAATCATTCGGTTTCTGGAAGACTTCCTTTCATTATTCAAAACTCAGCATCTCTTCAAAGTGACTTGATTCATCCAGTTAATGTAGTTACATTTTCTATTGTGTCTTTATAGAGTTGTGTTTAACATTATAGATTATTATTGGATATTTACACATAGAGAGGTCATCCTTAGGATTGCAACCTTGTTAACTGTCCTATATATACTCACTGGGCTACCAGAAAGGCCAGTATTATTCAGACTTAGTAGAACTGAATAAGAAATGAACATTTATGAGAAGTGAATTTGAGTAAGTAAAGAAGGGTTGCATCAGTACAGGATGACAGGATAAAGAATCTGGGTGTGGTGGAGTTAAGTTAACTTCTTGTATTAGGATATAGTGTCCATGTTAGGGCTTGAAAATTACACCTCAGTCATAGGGAATTAGTGTGAAATTAGTTTTTAATAATCATGATCAGTTCACATGACAAACAACATTTCAAAGCATTAACAAATGAGTCTATCTACGATAGTGGCTCAAAAATTCTTAGCATATATACAGAATCCAAAGAGTGAATATACTCAATAGCTCAGTCACACCATATTGGTATTCAGTGCTAAAATCTAATTAGAGAAAGAAAAGTTCATGGGGTGAGAGACAGAGTCAAAACTACAGCATAAAGTCCCTTAATTGGCACATTGGGGAAGATAGACAGGCTGTATCATTAAAGAGCAGGGAAATTGGTTGTTTGGATAACTCATCATAAATTTGGGGTATTTATTATCTCCATGTGCCTGATTCTGAGTTGAATAGGATCAGGATCAGGAGCCAGGGTTAAAAGCAGCTTCATTTTGCCACTGAGTAGATGAGAAGAGAGGATGAAAATTGATTTGGCATTGAGAAGAAACTAACAGATATTTCAACTAAAGCTATCTAGAAGGTTGTAGAACTGATTTGCTGATATGCTTGGAGATTAATTATGAAGATCTACACTATGAATCAGATGAGGAGTTTGAAAGTTTGGCAGGCTTTTCAAGTCTAGGAAGTGCTGTCTGATATGCAGAATGCAGAATGTATTAGAGAGCTCTTCGGGGTGATCCAGGAGTATAAAATATATCTGCTCTGACAGTAACCCAGTGGAGCTAATAAAGATGTTGGGGTGGGGCAGACAGGAAATATTGGTATTTTATAAAATTTTTAAAATTTACATAACAATTTACATATAGAAGACATATCATATTTTGCTTGCTTTTGAACTTTCCCTTTATAGTCATTTCTGAGAATGCCGGTATGTTAGGCAAGACATCTTTACCATAAGTTTTGTGATCAGCCTGAATAAAATATACAACAGGTAAAAAGATGATGTCATCACCATCAAATTATTGACTCCATCTGGCCCATAAAACAAGCATTCAATGAAAACATAAAGATTAAATTTTAGTGTCTTTTCTCTTTACATTTCATACCAAAGTATAACATATCCTTTACCTACAAGGTAGAAACTGGTTAGAAATGTTCCAACTGCTCTAGAGTAACATGGAATTTATATGTAATCTTGTCTAAGAGTATCAAAATAAAATTAGTATGTCATCAACAGATCTGGCTTATTATAAATTGCTGCTTAAGACAAATTATAAATGTCTTAAGCGGTGTTGAAAGAATCCAGTCCATCTTAATTAGTATATTCATCAGATTGTAAAATGTGAGTCCTAGTGAGAGAAGAAATGAGAACAATATATTCCATCAAATCATATATAAATTATAATTAATAAATCTACAAATATAATTACTGATGAATATCCCTTTAATGACATCAAAAGAAAATGTGCGTGTGCCTTTTCTACTTTAGCAAGACTAAAAACTAATTTTTTAATAAGTTGTGTCAATTGATTGCAGGTTCTATGATGTGATTAAAATATTTTGTGTCTCTTTAAAGAATTTGCTTCTGTCAATAAAATTGACAGGTTCTTCAATGACTTTCTCCACATGAGTCATTGTTGACAGTTAAGACAACCAAGGACATTGTTCTTCAAAGAGTTTGAGTAGAGTACTTCCTCCAGGATATCCAGTTTGTGTTGGTAATGATGAATGTCCCAATCTTACTAAAAACATATCTTATCCTGATGTTTGATTTCACATTTTTCCCTTCTTTGATACTGAAAATAAGATAGTGTTCATCAGGTATACCAGCTGCAAGCATAAACATTTTCCAAATCCTCAGGGACAGACTTTCTGAAAGAAGTTAATATTACCAATACAGTGTTTTCAAAATTTGTGACCTTAAATACAAGCAACACTAAGGTATCAGCTAAATGTGAGCAGCACATCTAGATGGAAAAGGGTATTTATTAATTAACTTATTACTTCTTAATTATAATCTTTTATGGTAGTGGTGAATGTAAAGCATGTGAGTTTTGGGATTAAATGATTTACTTCAAGGGGTAGAAGAATAGCAACATTTTCTGAAGCTTCACTATACAGATATATTTGTGTTACAGCAAAAAATTATATAGCACTATAGTATTTTGGTGAATAAAATTAGACTAATAGATATTTTTATACTATCCAAACCATTTGAAAAGTTATTTCCCCTTCATCTTCATGGGGATAATTGCCACATTCTGTAGAAAATGAATCTCTGTATGAAAACTTTATAAATAAGTTTATACATCTTGTAAAACTGGATTGATAGTCCTGATTTTACCTATTGTCATTTAATGTCAATTAAAAGTGCACTATTTTGCTCTTACAGTTTGTCCTCTTTGTTCATAAATTATTTTGGCATCATAATAATGCTTGTTCTTCCTTATGAGGTTTAAAATTCTTAAAAAAATGCCATGGCTTTGATTTTTGTGTCTTTGGTACACAAGGACTTCTGCTGGTCATAGAGAAGATTACTATGAAGTCTAGTTAAGCTCATCTAGGCAGTACAATTGTGTTGCAAAGAAACAAAATAGTGGAGTAATGGGATAACTAAAATCTATAGAATCATTTATTTCTGTAGATCTCAGTTTCTTCATCTATAATATTATTGATGGGATGAGGAGTTGGTCAAAGTGGATGATTGTCATGCATCTTTCTAAAAAAAATGTCTGTGATCTGATTGGATGCAGTGGAGAACTTTGATTTAACAAATAATTTATTTAGTACATCTTTGACCTTACCACATCTAGACTGTGGTTGGTCTGACTCTAGTCATTAAGGCAAGTAGAGATTCTTCAAACATAAGGCCACAGAAACACATTTTTCCTGGAATATGATGGCCTTCACGATTTCCTTTATTCCAACTTCCCTGTCAGTTTGTAACCTGTTAAAATTTAGACAAAAACATAACTTTGTTGAAGGGCAAGGAGATAATTTTCTTGCTTTTAAAATACACTTATTGTACTTTCATTCACAATAAATAAATGATTGAATTAGATAAATGTCCTTAAAATTAGTGAAGTAGAAATCCCTGGGAAAAAAAGAGCAGGAAATTTTATGAATTGTGGGAAAGGATGCGTTTGGCTTTGGAAAACTGAGAAGAAAACAGAGTGAAGCATTTTCTCTTCTTAAAAGTTTTTTTCACCTTGGAACTTCCTATCATTTTCAATCAAATATATTTTCACTTTTTTGCATTTTTAGTAAAGACAGAAAGTAGCTGGTACCTAAAACAGAATTTACATATTTCTACAAATTAAGGGTTGCCAAAGGGATCAAAAGAATTCAGTGTGGGAAAGGAAAATCTTTCCAATAATTATGTGAACAATTGAATTGTCATTTGAAAACAAAGAAATAAACAAATAAAATGCAGAGAACAACAAAAAACATATAATTCCTGTATATATGCCATACTCAGTTTTTAAAATTAGTAATATTATTACCCTCACAGCATAACCTAAATTATAGAATACATACAAGAATATATAGAAGAGCATTTTTAAAAAATATTTTATTTATTTGCTTTCGTTGTACACAATGCGTTTATTTGTACATGGTGCTGAGGATCAAACCCGGGCCCGCTCACGTGCAAGGCGAGCGCTCTACTGCTGAGCCACAATCCCAGCCCGAGAAGAGCATTTTTGTGTCCTATGTTTTTTTATATTTTTCTTAGATGTTACACTAAAATATCAATAATAATGGAAAATATTGACAAAATGGACTAATGAGAAAGAAAATATTTTGCTTTCCGAAAACATTAACAAAATGAGAATCACGTCATGGTCTGGGAAGTCATGTTTGCCATATAACTTAGATATGTATTTAGAATATTTTTTAAAATCTTGAACTAAAAACTCATACCCTCAACTAAGTAAAGAAAAAAGGGAAAAATAGATGAATAGATGTTTTAGCAAAGAAGATAGGTGAATTTATCAAAATTGATGAACAGCATTGTCACATAAATAAAACTATACCATAGCCAGAAACCTACTAAAATGTTTATAATCTAAAATTTTAAAAAGTCCAAATAGTGACAAAGATAGGTAGAAACTAGAACTTGCATATATTTCTGGTGGGTATGTAAAATGGTACAGCCACTTGGAAAATAGTTTTTTTTTCTTAAATATTTACACATACATTTGCCATAATATTCAGCAATCCCATTCAATGTATCTACTTGAGAGGGATGAGAACATATATCCAGACAAGGACGTCTACTTAAAATACACTTATTGTACATTCATTCACAAAAAAATAAATGATTGAATTAGATAAATGTCCTTAAAATTAGTGAAGCAGAAATCCTTAGAAAAAAAAAAAGAGCAGGAAATTATATGAATTATGGGATCAACTTGAGAGGGATGAAAACATATATCCACACAGGGATATCTACTTAAATGTTTGTAGTTGCATTATTCATAATAAGCCCAAGCTGAAAACAGTTCAAATATTTACAAATAATGAATGTACATCCAAAATGTGGCATATCCATACAAAGTACTAATATACATCTAAAATTTTTCGATACATGCAACACAGTTGGACCTCAAAAACATTCTAAGTAAAAGAAATCAGACACAAAATATTGCATGTTTTATGATTCAATTTGTGTTAATTTTCCAGAGAAGTATAATTCATAGAGAAAAACGTTTTAAAGATTGTGTTTGCTTGATTTTGGAAGAGAGATTGAATGCAAATGAGCACACTGGAATTTTTCTGCAATGATTACAAAAATTTGATAATATTCCCATAATATCCTTTTAAGTATTTCCAAAGTTTGTAGTATAGCATTTCTTCATTTCTGATATTGTTAATTTGTATCTTAAATATTTTCTCCCAGTTATGTCTAGTTAGATGATTATCAATTTCATTGATTTTTTAAAGCTAGAATTAATTTTCATTTTTAATTCATTTTTTAATGTTCACATTCTATTTCACTAATTTATCCTCAGATATTGTTTCTACATTGTTCATCTCTTTTTTTTTTTTTTTTCACCTCTTTTCTATTTGGTCAATTTCTGGTCTTATATTTATTTTTTCTTCTGTCTACTTTGCATTACATTTGCTTCTCTTTTTCCAGATTATTCATTTTTTAAATATTCACCTGAATTCCTTTACATTAAAAATTATTTTTTAACTGATACACAAATTTGTTGATCATTTGTATTTTTTCTTTTGAGAAATGTTTCTTTAGTCCTTTCACCCATTTATTGAGTGGTGTTAAATTTTGGTGTTAAATTTTTTGAATTCTTTATATATTCTGGCTATTAATATCCAATCAGAAGAGTGGGTGGCAAAGATTTTCTCCCATTATGTGGGCTTTCTCTTGATGCTTTTGTTTCCTTTGCTGTGAAGAAGCTGTTTATAAAGAATCATTAAAAAGAATTAAATTCTGTCATTTGTCACAAAGTGAATGGTTCTGGGTATATGTTCTGATATTATGTTAAGTAAAATTGACTGGGCACAGAAAAATAAGTACTGCATGATCTCACTCAAAAACTAGAATCTGAAAAAGCTGGTCTTACAGAAATTGTTAGAAGGTGGTTACCAGGGACTGAGGAAAATAGGGGAGAGAGAGAGAGAGAGAGAAGGGGAGCTTGGTTAGTGGGTATCAAGTGACAGAACAAGAAGTTCTGGTGTGATATTGCACAGTAAGAAACTATAGATAACAATAATATTCTTTACATTTCCAAAAGCTAAAAGAATTTCAAAATTTACACTGTAAATTAGTAATAATTGTTTGAGGACATAAATGGGCTTAGCCTGCTTAAACTTCACACAATGTATACATGAATTGAAAAATCACATGGTGTCCTATTGATATGAGCAGTTTTTATGCCTTTGTGTTTCTCTAGCTTCTTAGGTTGGAATGGTAGGTTATTGCTTTTGGGACTTTCCCTTTTCTAATGTAATAATTTAAAGCTGTAGATTTACATAGTTTTATTGATTTATATTTATATTAGATGATTATTTATAGATTTTAGCTTTTGTACAGTTTAATTTTTTTCTTTTTTATTAAATGCGTTGGTCATTTAAAAGTATTGTGTTTTTGTAAAACGTTGGGATTTTCCAATGCATTTAATTTTTTAATTCTTAGAATAGTGAAAATAACCCCTAATATTTCTATTTTTATAAATTATCATGACTTGTTTTACCTGGTGTAGAGCTTATTTTGTAAACCTACGTACATATTTTTGATGAATACATATTTTCCAAGTGTTGGATATATTCTTCTCTAAATTATTAATCATTTCAAGACCAGTGGTATAATTTTTTCTGAACTTCTATATATTCATTTTTTTTGGTCATTATTTTAATTTCTGATATAAGGTTGTCAAAGGCTCCATGTTACGAATTGAATACGTCCTTTCAAAATTCCAATCTGACCAAATCTGGTGGTAAGGTCTTTAAGAGTTAATTAAGACTAAATATAGTCTTAACAGGGTCACCTGATTCTATTAGGACCTAATAAAGTGATGTAGGGAGAAACTGGCCATCTGCCAATCAGGAGGAGAGTCCTCACCAAGAAATGCTGGCACCCTGATCTCTGCCTTTTAGCCTCTAGAATTGTGAGAAAAAACAAATTTCTGCTGTCTAAGCCACCTAGTCTATGGTGTTTTGTTTTGAAAACCCAAGCTCACTCAGACATCCTATATATTGTGGAATTGTCTTGTATTTTTTTTTTTTTTTCATTTAAAAAGTTTTGCTTGTGTTTTGAAGTTATATTATTCAAAGTGTGTATAGATGTGATAATTGATTTTTTTTAATGAATCACTATCCTGATGTATCATTGCTCTTTTTCTTTGGTAATACTCTTGACTCAATTTTTATGAAATATGCTTAATCTGGATTAATTTAACTGTTTAGTATAATATAATATGAAAGGTAATATGTAGCTACTCGGCACCTTTATGCTTACTACTTACATTCCACCTAGGTTCAATCTATGTTTCTATATTTAAGTAAGTCTTGTTTTTTTCCTACCAATACCAACTTTTATTGCATATTTAATTTCAATATTTAGTTCATTATCACTCAGAGTATTAATGATATGTTCGGAATTAGGCCTATCATACATTAACTGATATTTCTTCCCTTTATTTTTCCATTCTCTCTTCCATTCTCTCTTTTCCTCAAAATTTTAAATAATATTTTTCTAATATTTCAAAATTCTATTTTAGTAAATCCATTGGCTTTTTAGCTATATCTTTCTGTGTCCCCCCCCCCCCCCCCCCCGCCAGGGATTAAAATCCATCTCTTTAAATTTCACAGTTTTTTTAGACATATTACTCTACTGACCTACTTAAAATTTAGAAGCCTTGCAGCTATATAGGCCCTTTAACTCAATTTATGTTAGGAGTGCTATCAGTATTAAATCTACCTGGATTAGAAACTCAGAAGATGGTTTTATCACTTTTGTAATAGACAGTTTTATGTATTTAAAATAAATTTTTTAAAAAATGTTCACTTTTATTACCCTCATGTGTATCATTTGTGATGCTTCTTATTGCTTCCTAATATATTCTTTAACTTCAACTTGAAGAACTTTCTTTAGCATTTCTTGTTGGCAGTTCTTGCAGGAAAATACTCTTAGCTTTCATTCATCTTGAAATGGCTTAATCTTGTGATTACTCTTCAAGGATCTTTTTCCTGAATATAAGATTCAATGTTGACATTTTATGCCATTTTTCTCCCCACTGATGTTTGATATTTCACAAAATATTTGTGCTGTTTTGTTTGTTTTTTACACCTGTTGACTATGATATGCTTATGGTTGATTGTGTGAACAAGTTCCTCTTAGTTTGCTGAGTTTCTTGAACCTTATTTATTACTTTGAACTTTGGGAGTGCATTAGCAGTTATTGTTTTTTTTTCATGTGTTTTGTTTTCTGCTCATTCTCTTTTTCCTATTTTTTGTTTCTAGAATAATATATGATAATTTTGTGATATTTTCCTATATGTCTCTGAGATTTTTTTTTAATTCTTAGAATTTTTTTTTTTTTTTTTTTTTTTTTTTTTGGTACCGGGGATTGAACTCAGCGGCACTAGACCACTGGGCCACATCCCCAGCCCCTTTTTTTTGTATTTTATTAGAGGCAGGGTCTCACTGAGTTGCTAAGTGCCTCACCATTGCTGAGGCTGGCTTTGAACTCGCGATCCTCCTGACTCAGCCTCCCAAAGTGCTGGGATTACAGGCGTGCGCCACCGCGCCCGGCTTAATTCTTAGAATTTGTTTGCTTTTCATATTGGGTACTCTCTATTGCTTTATCTTAAGTATCCTCTTTCTTTCCTATGTCATCTCCCTCCATTTCTCTCTTCCACCCACTAAGTATTTTTTTTAGAGATTTTAATTTTTAGCCTAATGTTTTTTTTTTCTTTTAATTTATAACTTTTCTATTGTGACTTTTTATCATCATAAACCCATTTTTCTCTTTCATCCTGAGTATAGTTATATTACCCATTTTAAATTTTTGTCTCCTGGTATCTACATTTAGGTCATTTCCTAGCTAGAGTATATAATTGTCTTCAGGTGGGTCACATTTTTCTGTTTTTTTGTTTGTTTGTTTGTTTGTTTCATTTTGTTTTGTTTTGTTTTTGCTGTTTGTTTTTGTAGGAAGAATGTTGGCTAACACCATTAGCATTGTAAAGTTTATTTTGTTAAGACTCAGCATTCTGTGTTCACCAGAATTATATTAATTACTGTGTTACAGCATGCAATGCACTTTGTATTGTCAAATTAAACATTTTTTCTGTTGAGCAGAATTTCAGTAATATCTTAATAATAATTAACATTTGCCAATCTGTGTATTTTTATCTTGAAATTTTATTCACACTCTACTTTTTCCAAAAATGTATGTAATATAGTTGTAAATTTGAAATTTTTTAAAAAATAATTATCCTTTCTGATATTTTAGCAGCATATGCATATGTGTGTGCATATGTGTGTTTACAGAGGTATTTTACTGAAAATAAAATTATAATACTAAATTTCTTGATATATCATGGTGCATATTATTTATAAGAAATTAAACTGATGAAAATATTTGATATTTTTTTCAGTGACAGTAACATATAAGTGTTACTAGAAGTCTATTTTTTAATGAAATATATAGATTGTCAAAAATTACTTCATTAAATTTCATTTTATGATACAAGATTAATATCCATTAAATCCACCTTTTTATTTTGATAGAGGTAAATATAATGAAACATTGTATGTAAGTGCACTAGAATAAAGGGAACTTTAAGCAATGTCATGATTTTTGTATTTTTATTTCATCTATCAAAGCCACATAACAACCTGTTTCTATTTTTTTAAATATTTATTTATTTGTTTTAGTTGTACACAATGCCTTTGTTTTTACATGGTGCTCTGCTGAGCCACAACCCCAGCCCTCTAAAATTATTTTTAAAGAGAAGACATTCTTAAACTATGTTGAAACAAGAGACTATTCTGTATCTCAGATGGATAACTTCATTTTATTCACTTTCTAGAAACAACAATAGCAACAATCTTAACTAACATTTCATATATGACAATATGCTGATATATTGGCTGATATATTGGCTGAATTAAAGGTAACTTTTTTTTTTTAGTATATTTCTTTTAGTTGCCAATAGAACTTTATTTTTTATTTATATGCAGTTCCAAGAATTGAATCCAGTGCCTCACACATGCCAGGCAAGTGTAACTTTTATACCCTCATATTTTAAACAACAAGTGGACATTACTCTTTGCCAATATAATAGTTTTGCTTTAAAAACCTATCATGGAAATTAGTCTTCTTGTGATGTAAGTGGAAAATTTTATTCTCAATATTAAAGTGAGTAGCAAAAAGTAAAATTACTTTCTGTTTTAAAACAGTCTTTTGAAGTAATTTTAATAAAATATTTGGATATATGCTTTTCAGAAAAAAATGTTGCACTAACTTCTGTGATAATAATTTTTATATTTTACACAATGTATCTGGTAAGCAATATTACTACAAAAGTCAATTCAAGAAAAAATATCGACAACTAAAGTGAATTCAATAAATAATGCTTTTAATAATATATTATACTTTTATTTCTAAATGTTTATTATTATTCACTTTGAATAATTTAAAATTTGTTGTGACTAATAGCATATAAAATATAAATGAGAGAGGATTGAACTCTATTGTTTGAATGTAATAAGAAACTAGAAGTGTACTATAAAATAGATATGACCCCATCAATTTCTTTGTAAATTATGATCAATATTTTCTATGGCTATGAGAGTATGTAATATAATGCTATTAAATAATTGGTATGAGAATTATTGTATAATTTGTTTACCTGTAAATAAGCTAAGAACTATTCAACATTTAGTAGAAAATTAGATTAGGACTTAGTGAGTTTCAAGTAGATATGTTTATGATGTAACTATCTTAAGAAGATTATTGAGTATCCTTTTCATTAATACCAACTAAATATGAGAGAATTACATGAAATTTTGTTTATGAGATTTATCTACACTATTTGAAAAATCATGTAGTAGTCTCAGAATATATTTGTTACTTGTTTTCCAGGGATAGGATCACTCCATTCTTACAATTATGCTATATCATATTATATTCATTGTCAGTAATTTTCAAAGGCTATATTCTTTCTTGTTAATGGCAGGTCCTATTGTGAAGAGTTGAAAATACATTCTTAATTTTGAATAAATGGGAAAAAATCTGATTTTTAAAATTTCAGTGTTGCTTATTCTTTCATGGGACTTTCCTCTAGTAGTGATGCGTTCTTGGTAAAGTGTGAAATCATTAAAAATTTTCTTTATTCTGAGTACTAAAACAAATTCTGCTTTCTGATCCATCACTAAATCATTCTCAGCCTACATTCTTTTTGTTTCTGTGCTAAACAATATTGTAACCAGGCAAAAATAAAAAAAAAGCTGTTCTTTTTTCAAAATGTACTTGTTCCCAGAGCACAAAACTGTGAACCAACTAAAAATTACCTCCATGATCATGATTAATAATGTGGTCTTAAATATTGCTTGAAAACCCTCATCTTGTTGGACTTGACTATCCAGAGCTGTAATTGCATAAATTCTGCTCAATACCAATCAGTTCTCCACCTAGAGGAAGAAGTCTCAATGTTACATAGCCCAGTCCTTAGTCCTTAGAATATATATATATATATATATATATATATATATATATATCCTCCATTAATTTTCTCTCTTTAACCCACTATTGATCACTCTATAAAAGTGGTATGCTCTCATATCGCTATACATCTAATGATCATGTGTTGCTTGCTGATAGGCTTTCTGGTTCACATTTTTTGAGGAGTAGATAGCTAACAGTCTTGTCAAGGTTCCTCAGGATCCTTTCCTTGTCAATTCTTGAGACCCCCAGATTCCAACCCTGTGTTCCTTCAAGGTTCTTTGAACTCTCCATTGGTGTATCTCTCCCACCATGGGTACTATGTTTACATTGCATCTAAGCTCTGACTACTTTTCATTGAATTCAAAATGTCACATTCATTTGGTTTCTGAAGATAAGGAATCTTTCAGTGTCTTTTTTTTATTATATTAGATTTAAGAACTCTGACGCTCGCTAGAAACTTGCCTGCTATGAACAATGCTGCCTGTCTTTGTGTATGTCTGCCTTACTGTTTGTCACAAATCCAAAAGAAGAAGTTCTTAGGGCAAAAGATGGTAGTAGGTGTGATAAATCCAGCCTCAAGATAGCCCTGAGGACTGATGAGCAATAAAAGTTTTCTCAGACTGAGATACTTATAAAACGTTCTTATAAGAATAAAATAGTTTTATACATGTTTTGCATTGTTTGTGAAAATATAGTGCAGGTATAAGTATTCTTTTCAAAACTTCTGGTAAATTCAATTTGTTGGGTTTTTTTAATTGGAAATGACAAGTATTGGATTACCGGCCTGATGCATGAAAAACACTCTGGATCACACCTGACTGACCACTGTGTCCAGTTTGGAAACTGACTATAAAAAATAGAAATGGTCATTCCATATATGAAAATATGACCTAGTACTTCTGCAATAAACAGTTAATAAATCCAAATTACAACTTCTGTAGCTCTAGGCAAGGAAAGCCAGGACTGGTTCAATGAAGTCCTCCTTCTTTAATTTTTTTGTTTCTGCTTTCAGAAAGGATCAATCTCATGTTTCTTAGTCACTTACAAATTTTCTTAGTCTATATCTATAATCTTTCAAGCCGGATTATTACTTCACACATGTATTTACTCTATATTATGATTCATGTGCTTATTGTTTTCATGGTATAATTTTAAAATTTGGATGGAAAAAAGAAATTGGAAAGAATGTGGAAGTACTCTATGTACCTTTATATTGCTCTTCCAAAAATTGTGCTCAGAAAGTAGCAAGGAAAATACTAAAGAATTGGCTCATGTGATTTTATAGACTGAGAAGTCTAAATTCCAGTCTTAGAGTCTGAGGCAGATGCTCTACAATCTCAAAGATGGTCAGGCAGATGGAAAAAAAATTTTGCACTTCCTTTTATCCTATTTACTCCTTCAATGAGGCACACCCACATTGGAGAGGGCAATTTGTCTTACTCAGTCTAGCAATTCAAATGTTTTTATTATTCAGAAAATTTCCCATAGACACATCCAGAAATGTTGAACCAAATAACTGGGCACCCTGTAGCCCAGTCAGATTGGCATACAAAACTAACATTCACAGGGACTGACTATTTATCATTGGAATTTTGACAGTATTTATGTTCTGTACCACTTAGATGTCAATAATGTTCCCTTCCTCATTTGTGTCATAGACCTTGCACTTGACAATACTTTAGTCTGACTAAGGCATGTAGGCCTTGAGGTTTATGAAATTCCCACACTGAAGCAGCCTGTTTCTTCATCTCAGGCTATCGACCCAGGTCTCATGTTGACTAACCAGTCAAGACTAACCTTTGCTTTTCTTGATTTCATTGCTGTGATAATACGATAAATTTTGTAAGACCAATGTGGATAATTGAAATATAGGAGCTGAGAAATCCATGTATCCCTACATAGTTATTGATTATTTTATGTGACCACCATTCTAAGGAGAATCTTTTGGATTTTGAACAACCCCAGTGTCCACAGTCTGATGGTTCCTGTGGTAGCACTGTCATGCTACAGGCTGGATGTCTAGAAAGCCACCAGGCTCTGCATTTAGCCAGGTTGTTTAGAAATGCTCCTCAAACAACATGCTTACTATGGAAATTATCATTGCTACACACTATCATAACCCTGTCCCCTTCCCCCTGGGTCCTGGAGTCAAATGCCATTGTCAGGCTTTCCAGGTCTGCAAATAACCAAAGAAGGCTGTGAATAGGGGTGCCAAGAATCAGGGAAGTGAGTGAACTCTCTGAAGTGTAATTACCATGTGATCTAATTCTATTTGGTTGAAAACCACTCCTATAGGCTAACTACAATAACTTACATAATAAAACAGCTTTCTCATCAAGGCCACTTCAAGAATCAACCTTATTATTAATGTCATAAACTCTACCAAATCTCAATTGGTTTCCTGCATGTTTAGATTTGTCTTAAGATCATCACAATTAGGCCACACAATCTTTTAAATACACTCTCCTGGAACTTGTTTCTCTTTTTGTTGTAAATTAAACAAAAATTATATTTTCTGGTACTTTGAGGAAGAACTCAGCCAAAACCTTCCAATAAGCCTGAACCTTAAAATGTGTGTGAGTCGGGGGTAAGAATTCTAATGGAGGCTTTTGTATCACTTGTCCCAGAAGTTAAATGTCATAAATCAAGTGTGTCTGTTACCCACATACATTCTCATAAAGAGTCCTTAAAAGTGTTCCCTGGGACTATTGTTCTAATCCAAAGGTATAAGCCTACTGCCTATCTGCTGGAATACCCCACAGCCCACCACTTGAGTGGCAGCAGATGTTCTTGAGGGTAAGGCAGAACCTGGGCCTGCTCCCAGGAGTCCTGAGTAGTCACTATATATATATATATATCTTTCTGTATGCAAGATGAGGTTGCTCCTGTCAAACCACCCAGACAGGCAGAGCAGGGCTATTTCTAAATCTTTCTTTAATGACTGCATTTCTAGACAATGGTAAGTGCTTTCTGATTTTATTTACTCCAACTCAAAGAACAAAAGGGTACAGTTATTTGAGGAAGATGGTCTGTGGAAACCTCCAGTTTGGAAGATTTGTAGGTGCATGCCTTAAAAAAAAAAAAAAAAAAAAAAAGCAACTTCTTGGTTTCCCACAGGGGAAACATGCCTTGTACTTTACCAGTTGTGATATGCAGGACACTCTCAATCCTTTCTGTTCAGTATTTCCACAGAGCAGCCAAATCAGCCTCCCTTGGGAGATTGATAGAAATGTGCTGTCACAGATGGACCCGACCAAGATCCCTAGGTGATTTGTATTCACATCCAAATTTGAGGAACTGCTCTAAAGGCAGAGCACAACCTACAGAAGGGTCTCCCCAGCTGGAGTTTAAATGCAGTACCCACTTCCACTCCAATATTCTCTCACATACCAGATATAAATTATCCACAAATGGGAAAAAACATCCATCTTGCTCCACTCACAGAACATGTATGTATGAGGCATGGAAACCCCAAGGCATACTCCCTGCATATGGTTCATTTATTAAATGTTAAAAGAAGCTTTCCCTTTGTCTGGTAGCCTTGTATGTTTTTAAATCCTGGGGCAAACATCTTGTTGAGATATTCAGAAAGAGTGGTATGGTGTGTGTGTGTGGTGTGTGTGTCTGAGGTAAAAGGGGATATTGTGGAAATAACTAATAGCTTTTTTAGGCAGATTTCTACTAGAAAAAGAATTTGTGTCAGGCCTGAGATTATAAAAAAGGAAGGAGTGTTATAGTTGCGAATCTGGAATTTCCTCAAAGGGTCATGTGTCCCCAGTGCAACAGAATAGAGGGATAGATCATGAATACTCCGATCTCATCAATGAATTAATTCATAGATGGGTTTATAGTTGAATGGACTACAGGGAGATGTTGGGAACTATAAGAAGTAGAGCCCAGTCGGAGGAAAGCGATCACTGGGGGTATGCGCTGGAAGGGCATGTCTTGTCTGCAGTCTTTTTGTCTCTCTCTACATCCTGGCTGTCAAGAAATGAGCTGCTTTCCCTGCCATGGCCTTCTGCCATGATGTACTGCCTCACTATGGGCCCAGAATCAATGGAGCCAGCCAACCATGGACTGAAAGCTCCGAAACAATGAGCCAAAATAAATTTTCCCTCCTCCATGTTGATTTTCTCAGGTATTTTGTCACAGAGAAAAAAAGTTCACTAACACAGGAAGTATCCAAATACAAACATAGCAGGAAGTTTAAATAGATCAATCATTCCAACAATCTCAGGAACTTTGATTACGCTAACTGGCTTTAAAAAGGGAAATTAGTTTTCTTCCATTTCTGAAGGATGGGCAACTGAGATCAGGATGCAGGCACGGTATGGTTTCTCTTCCAGGTTTGCAGATGGCCACTTTCTTGTTGTGTCCTCACCTGGCCTTATTGGGGGTTGATGGCCAGCATCTCATTGGGAGATTCTTCTTTCTGCTCAGGAAGGTGTAAGCCACCCTAAAATGTAAAGTCTCAAATAATTAGTGAATAACAAAACACAAATGGCCAGATATATATTTACAAATTCAAACCCCTGATACATCTAGTCCACATGGGTGCTGGAACTAGACAGAGATGGCTCTGGTGGTTTATTTAAGGGAGTACATCAAAGGCAGGGATAAGGTTTCAAGGTGGATTCTTGCTTCAAGATGTCTTGCAGTCAGCAGGTTGATTGAAATCTTGGCAGGTCACACCCTTCTCAGGTGTTGTGTGGGATCTTTGGCAGAGCTTGAGGGAGAAGTTCACCTACATCAGGTGATCAATCCCCGTGGGGGTGCCACAGGAGGTTTCCAATGCCAGAACTATCTATCCCCTCATTAGGCTACTATGTGCAATGACCCATGTGCAACCCATGGACGGCTCCTGACATTGCCTTACTTTGGTGCATGTGCATGAAGAGTGTGTGTGTGTGTGTGTGTGTGTGTGTGTGTGTGTGTAGTAGAAGAGAAAGAGAGAGAGAGAGAGAGGCGGGGGGGGGGGTGGGAGGTGGGGAGAGGGATCTGCAGCCAAAGATAGGTGGTCTTATAAAATGAAGATAATTTGAAATTTCTTTTTCGTCCTCTTTTGATAAGGTCACCAATTCTATCAGAATATGTCTCCAAACTTCTGACCTCATTTAACATCAATTATTTTGTGAAAGTCTTAAATCCAGTACAGTCATACAGGAGGATAGGACTTCAATATGTGGTTTTTGCAGGAACACAATTCACTCTGTAGCACCCCTGAAGTTACTTATAAATTCAGAATCTCCATTTAGTCACAAATCATGTTGGAGAATCAAATTAAATTTTTCATTTTGCATCATTGATAATTTTATAAGACACAACCTCATAGTCTCTCCTAGGTTTCACAAATAGAACAATTTGGTTTTGGATAAGGTGTTACATTTTTCATTATTTAAAAGGTGATAAATATTTTTAAAGTTTTTTTTTCCCCAATTGAAATAATCAAGCTTGAAGTTCTCTAGCCCAATTCATTTTCTTTTAGTTAAAGTGTCCTTTGAAAAATGTTTTAAGCATTAAAAAATTCTTTAAAAAGCCATAGCAAAGTGCTAAAGGATAAAAGAAAGCATAATTTTCCTTTTTTTTTAAACATCTCTTAGAAGAAAATAATGAAAGAACTCAGAATGTACCCAGCTGTTTTCCTGTAATTATAATTTTGTTATCTTAAGGAAATACACCTGTGTAATAGTTCATTACAAGGAATTATACTTTTGACTTTACAAGCAAAATGTATCATTTCCTTATGGGAAAAATAGAATTTTTCTCCTATGTGTTTACTAAATTTCCTAAGAGTATTTCTTGACATCTCTGGCAACGACATAATTACTCAAGAAATAAAGTTCAAATGGGCTTGTTAAATACCCATTTTGCCTATTGGTTTTTCTCTATTCAGTTATTTTATAGTTATTTAATGTGAATTCTTTATTTTTAATATTTATTTATTTGCTTTAGTTGTACACAATGCAATGCATTTATGTTTACATGGTGCTGAGCATCAAACCCGGGCAGTGCACGTGCTAGGCGAGTGCTCTACCGCTGAGCCACAACCCCAGCCCTTAATGTGAATTCTTAAGATACAAATGAAAGATATAAAGATATCAAATGACCCACCCTTCACTGAAACTTGAAGTTTTTTTTTTTTTTTAATCATACAGGCCATTACCAAAGTGGCATTATATGACTATAAACAAATTTACTTTAGTAAGCAATAGAAAGGGGAATTTCTGTTTTCTTCAGCAAAGACATCAAAAGGAAGATAAAGGCTAAAATATGTTCCAGAGGGTATCCTTGGGAATCAGCAACAAAACAAACCTCAAGAGAAAAATATCATTTCCTTTCCAAATTTCCCGGAGAGTGATCAATGCAATCATCAATTTTTGGAGAGATTAGGTACAAGATGGCTGTGATAAACACTGAACTACTTTCCTTCTCTGTTTACTGGGATGGTAACAAGCTTAGTTCAAAAAGAATTCAAAAGAATTATCATATTAAGTTAACCAATGACAAAGAATTAAGAATTTTATATCCCTAGAAAGATATGGATTTATCATAATTCACAGAAATAAATGGATAGTTTGATACCAAATCTAGAAAATAACGAGAAGAAAGCAAAAATACAAAACAAAACAGAAGAAAAACGAAAGACTTTTCTATTTAATGCTAATAGAAGTTTCACTCTTAAAAGAAGAGTAGCTTTGATTTTTAGAATTTGGCAGAGAATGTATATTACAAGCACTGAAGGTATCTAAGAAATACAAGGAAATGAAAAAGAAATATGAACTACAAGAAAAGTCAAAGATTTCTTAGTTGTTCTCAATTAATGGAAGAAAGATGACTTGATGTTTCAGTTCTATTACCTGCTTATCAAACACTAAGAAATATTTATACTGAATGATTTCAGATCTTTGTTATGTCAGGGTTGCTTAAGTATCTTAACCTTTCATAGGAAACAGAAAATATAGTCATTATTCCAGGATGTCTTTTAAGCCTGTTTATCCTAAATCAGACAATATTTCATCCCCACTTGCTGAAGGGCCTGTCCTTCCAGCATTGACTGTGGGGAGCTTGAGGGTGCAGAAAAAAACCCTGCAGAGATGGTTTCAGAGAACAGCAAACTTTATTGTGCAGAAAAAAAAAAAATAGCTTTTATAGTGAGTATATGCCAATTTACATATAACAGTCATGATAAGCCAGAGGTGATACACAATATATCATCTTATGGGAGTCCAGACACCAAAAGTCCAGAAATCCATGTAGGCTGACCTTGCACCAACAAGGGAATGACTCCTTGTCAAGGGAGCAAGGAAATGGCCCCTTGCCAGTATTCTGACAGCACTCTGTCCCCAAAAGATAGCATTCTATGTTAGGACTTGCCTGCTGCACAATGAGCAAGAAAAACATTCTTCCATTTAGGTCCAGAGTAAGAACCACCAATACCCACCCCCAGCCAAAATTCACCCTCTCAAAATATAATAATAATATTGATAATAATAATAAACATTTCACAGGGAAATTTGACTTTGCATTCTATACTCTACAACACAAAGATACATAAAACATCTTCATTTGGCTCCTCTTTTATCAGCTGAGAACCCATATTTTTTTTTCCTTTTTATTTCCTTAACCAACATTATTGGATCTTGATTCTTTCCAACTTTTCTGACACCTCAAGAACTCTAATTCTTCAAAAACATTTTTAGTGTATAGTTTGCCTGAACTAGAGAATTAGTATGCCTGCAGTTCTGTTGACCTATTGTGACATAATAAACCACACTAACATTTGTATTGGAAAGCAATACCATTTTTCTGCTCATTGATTACCAACAGGACATAATGAGGATTGCTGTAGTCCACAATGTGTGGAGCCTCAGTTGGGAAAACTCAAATGGCTAGTGGTTTGAATTTGAATTTAGGATTCTTCAATAAATGTTTCTAATATTCTGCATACTCTACCCCAAACATGCCTCTCTTCAAAAATCACAATAAAGACTCTCCTGCATCTTCTTTTTCTCTCTCTGCCTGTGACTAACCTTGGTCTCTCTTGGTCTCTCCTTCCTGATGTGGTGTTTCCCCTCTGTTGTTAGGAACTGTGAGCAATAAACTATGATTTCAATGGCTATACTCTTCTAATACATTGGCCTCACAATACCTGAAAAAAATAAAATTCACATTTATAAACAAGGTGTTTCATACTTTTAACATTTCAAAATTGTTACTTTATGTGATAATTTGTGTGACTTTATTGGAGAAAACAGCATATGTTTTATGGGGGTCACATTTAGTTTACTGGTCCTATGCACTTTTAACCTGCTATTAACAGAAATGTTTAAACATGGCCTTTTCCATTTTTTTGAAATAATGTTTTGATTTGACATTTTCTACTATAAGAAATGTCCCTAATTATGTAGTTGCACTATCTTTAATAACACAACTTTTGAGATGTATTTTCCAAATTTTTTTTTACCCAATCTCCAGTTGATTGATTCACTGTATTATCTATTCATTCTATTATTTATCTACTTCGTTTTCCATTCCTCTCTATAATAGTGACTCATTTCAATGAGTATTAAGTTTTTATACATGGAAACTGAGATCAGAGTTTCAAAAGGTAAAACATCTACTTTGCACAAACATTGATCAATGCCTGTTTTGTGACAGGAATTGAGAATATAAAGATAATTAAACCAGTGTTTATACTCAAGTAGTGTGAGTACATTCTCACAATTCCATATTCCATGTTTTATTCCCAAGAACTTTAAGTTACACTTGATCAAAACTTTCTGGCAGCATGACATACTAAGGACACTTCATATAACTCTTATCCTTTTGATCCAACCTATGTTTATGTATCTTGGCTTCTTTTCCCAGGGGTTTGCTTTCAAATATATAGAAATAAAATGAAGATTAAAAAAAACTTTTCAAGATAAAGAACTAGTGAGTCATTAGTCACATGGAAGGACATAATATCTTTGTATTTTTAAATCTAAATAAAGACTTGGAAAATGAGGGGTTTTGTTTGTTTGTTTGTTTTTGTTTCATTTTGCTTTTTATTCATCCAAAGTAGTTTGGTGGTGAAAATTCTCAGAAGTCTAATGAGCTTACTAGAGTCATGACTTTGATAGCATGGGCAAAATAACTAATAACACTGTGCAGTGGTCATTGATTTTGCCATTTGGCTTGGAGGTAGTTGTGCTGAGACCTAATGAGAACTGATGTGGAAGGCTATGGATAGGTAGTACAGAGCATGCTATTGGCAGGAAACAGTGAAAACAGACATGGAATGCTGATTTGGCAGAGTACTCAACCACTGCATATTTGTAAAACAAGCCTGGCATATAGTAAATTTTCCTGTGCACTGTAAAAGGATGGATAAAAAGGGTATAGAGACAAGAAAAAGACTGGCAAAAAGGCAGTGAGATAACAATTCAGATTACTTTATAAGCAAAATAGTTCTCAGTATTCAAATCCTCAAATAAAATGTTCTTCTTTCTTCAAAAACTATTTTCCCTGGGTAAGCAATTTAAGTAGCTTTTTATCAATAGCATGAGAGTACTGAAGCCCAAAAATGAAGACTTTTCTTTGCTGGACTTTGCTTTATTTTTGCATGCATAAATATAAACAGTTCAGTATTTTAAGTAAGGTTTGCAGTTATGACTAATCAGATGTAAAGGCATATATAATGTCAGTAAGCCATGATGTAAAACTTAATTTTTTTTCTGCATATTATTTTTAGCTTAATGGCAATCAGGGTCTTTTCTTTAATCAGAAACCATTATTATCTTTTATTCAATATAAATGTAAGTTTCCAAAACATCATCTCTTTTACAAAATTAAAAGCTGCCAATTTTGGCATTCACATGCTATTTAAACTGACAATCTCTTTTGAAAGTGAGATGGGCTGCCTTTTTAATATAGGTATTTATTTGGCTTTGATGTAGAAACAATCTCTTGAAGAAAGCATTCATTTGGTTTACTTTTATTATGAAAGTATACACAATTTTTTTCTGGCATTTTTATTTGCCCATTTGAGAATTAAATTTTACATTTTGAGAAAGTATGATTTATCTCCCTTTTCTGCTGTCAGTTGTCATGTGACTTTTCTCTCCTTAATTTAAAAAAGAGCCAAAGAAGATATCAATTACGTTTACAAAATACTTTAAAAGCCATGTAAATTTCACCATGCTTTTTTTTTTTTTGTTTTCTTTGTTTTTTTTTTTTTTGCTCTGCCACAGGCACCTCAATGTTCTTGCTAGTGATTTCTCTGTTCATCAGAGTCCCTGGAGTGAGGATGATGAAGATATGTAAGCAATATGCTTAGGCAGCTCAGAGTAGACTGTTAGCAGAAAGCAATAAAAGGCCTTGGTTCTTTAAGGCACTTAGGTGTGAGGGGTATTACTTTGGCATATCTTGACCATTACAATTTCCATTAGTTAGAAATAGCATTTAAAATCATTTATTTTAAAGATAAAATAAAGTGCCCTATGAGAAAATATCCGTCCTGAAACCAAATTTCTTTCTATCCAGATGTTTATGGGAGAATGGACATGTCTGAGTATTATGAAGAAGAGGTACTGCATTCTCAAAAGTAGGAAGATAAGAAGAAGGACTTCACTTAGGCAATATCTTAAACTCCAAATTACCCTGAATCATTTCAATTTCTCCAGTGCTCATATACTATTTGATGAAAATATTTGATTACAGTTTTTAAAAAATCATGTTGTTCATTTCTTAATTTATTTATTCAACAAGCATTTAGTGAAGATCTGCTTTACAAAATATTTTTCTAAACGAACTACTAGGTGCAGATCTCAAGGGGGATTGTAATAGTGATGAGAGAAAATGCAAACACTTGAGCTAAAAGGAAGAGGGAAATGAAAGTCTTGTTGGAGTGCAGAAAAGAAGCAAATGATACTGATGAGGGGATGAGAGAACACGCATTTAGATTGAACACAAGAGGAGGCTTTTGATGGAAGAAGAAGAAAAAAAAAGCAAAAAAAAAAAAAAAAAAAAAAAAAAAAAAAAAGCAGATAGTTCATGCTGTGTTGAGTTACAACAACCCAAAAAGGCAGTAGTTAAGATTCACAACGTACCTAAGGAATTCTAAGTGAATTTTTAGAGAATCTGGTAGTGATGCTGGATTGGTAGTACGGCTTAGAATTACAGTGGAAGAAACCCCAAATTTGAAACTTCAGATAGCACACAATCTTATGCAGACTTCTGCTTTTACATTTTTGGAAAGGATACCCACAGTATATACAGAGAGTGAAGTGATATCAGGTTGTGACATCCTCAACCAAGTCTTTAGAGGAGACCCTAAAAAGAAATGTCCTAGGTCATTACAATGAAGAAAAAAATAACATTTATGGGGACTCCCAATTTCAGTTTTGATAAGCAAAAAAACTCCAAAGTTTTAATAGTTTGAAATAAGAAAAGTAAAAAATGAAAAGCAAAACGAACACTAATGACTTTCCTTGAACACTTCAGTGAACTGAGGTCACGCTCAAAGCAATCTCAAGTCAACAGCACCAAGTGAGCTAGGCGTAGCAGTGTGCATCTGTAATCCCAGTTGCTTGGCAAGCTAAGGCAGGAGGATCATGAGTTCAAAGCCAACCTCAGCAAAAAGTGAATGAGACCCTGTCTCTAAATAAAATACAAAATACAAAACAGGGCTGGAGATATGGCTCAGTGATTGTGCTCCTGAGTTCAATCCTTGGTACAAAAAAAAAAAAAAAAAAAGGAAAAAAAATTTAAAAGCAGTACCAAGTGAATATGAAAGGCCAACAATTTTCGTTGGTTCTACTTGTGACATTTTGCTTTCTAGTGTTACAAGAATAGTATGCATTCATAGAAATTGCTACTTTAATTTTAAATTTTAATCTTTCTCCAGGCTGGTGATGTGCATTATGATATTCTCTTGCAATGCAGGGCAGCAACACTGAGCCACAGCTCTTGTCAGTCACACAATCACCAGGCCAAGCAATCTGTACCATAGTACTGTGTGACTAAGCTATGACATTTGGTAGCCTGGAGGTATTAGATACATTTTCAACTTATGATATTCTTAATTTATAATGACATTAGGGAGACATAACCCTAGCCTATGTCAAGAACAATTTGTACAGAAAATCACAGCAGAGATCTACTTAAATGGAGCAGAAATTCCTGGAGACATATACTATAAGAAATGTTCAAATTGGCATTTTGATTAAATGCTGAAAGCAGATTGTGAACTAGCATGAGAATGAGAACCACCGGAGGGCTACAATCTTAGAGGTTCTACACATTTTTATGGACTTTATATCCAGAAACCTACCACATTCTCATAGTTAAGGCATGCTCTAGTTCAGTATGTACTACCATAACAAAGTACCTAATGCTGTATAACACATAAAGAAAAGAAGTTTATATGACATTATTCTGGTGGCTAGAAAATCTAAACAACATAGAGTCACTGTTAAGGGCCCACTGGTTGCACCATGGAAAGGAAATGTCTATGTGTAAAATAGGCCAAGCGTAAGGCTTTGTTATAATTTAGTCTCTTGAAAACTCACTCTTTTGAGACCCACTGCATTCAGTGAGATAAGCACTAATCCATTCATGAAGGTGGAGTCCCCATGACTTAAGAAACAGATTTATTCTAACTCCCCCTTGCTTTATTCTTATCAAAGTAGGAGAAGAGGAAGCTAAAAACTGTTGAAAACACACAACCCAGTGAGATAGGCTCACTAAATGATTGAGACTTGTAGGCTATGGAATGCTCACCTCACCTATGCCTTACTACCTCATCAACAAGAATCTAGTGTAATAACAGCTGAAACAGCGGCAATAAATGACTTTATTTCAAGAGTCAAACAAGGGCAAAGGAGTCAGGAACCCCTGGTAACTATATTTATTAAAAAAAGAAAAAGAAGAAGAAGAAGACGACATAGTTCAACTCCTAGCATAGTAACAAAAATCTTCAAAGACTTTATTTTGAGTAATGATTTTTCTGGACAGTGTTACCAAATATTATATTCCGATATATATATATATATGCCCTTTCCTCTAAAACTGGTGAAGCCACCTATTGGCTAACATTTATTTTATATCAAGAACAAGTCAATTCAATGATACTCTGATACAGAAAAGTAATAACTGATTAATTATACACATTAAAATCACCAAATGATATTAATAATGAAAGGTAAAAAGGGAGGAGTGGAGGGATGAAGAGGTGGAAACAGAGAGATTGAGTACTGAAGGGGTTTGTTTCTTATTGACTCTACACTTCTACTCTGAATAATTTTGAGTGTTGTCATCATCTGTCACTCATGAACCTCAGCTGATGGAACATATAAAGAGAACAATAGTGTCTCACTTACATCATTAAATCACATCCATATGCATAGCCCATGATGGTGTTACTCAATCCCTTCCACCTACTACAAGCTGAAGAAGGATTTGTGAGTAGGACAAATAACCATTAGAAGTACATTTCTAGGTATTTATGACCTAAATAAAAAGATGAAAACTTAAACAGTGTAAATAATTTAGCTAAGGAATTGTCTACTGGCAACTTATGTAGGTACTTTTCTTATTAAATACAATTTTTATGCCGAATATTGTAGCTAAATAATTTTCTCATCGCAGCTAACCAAGATTATGTGTTTCTGTTCTGACTTCAAGGATTATAAAGTGAGAAAAATAAGGAATAATCCAAAGAAATTCCATTCTTATACCTAAGCAAATAGGCTTCTTCAGCTCTAAGACTTGCATTTTAGAAGGATCCACATATCAGAGAATATATCATATATGTTTTATCATATATACACACACCCAAAGAACTAGCTTTAAAAAAAAACACATAAGTTTGTACCTTAGGATCTGGCACTCAGTGTGGTCAGATGTGATATATGTCTTTCAACTTCCACTATCTAAAACAATATCCTGAAACCCCAGAGGAAAGCTTCTCTACAACCCATGTGTTGGTTCCTCTGACAACTGTGTCTTGAAGCCATTAGGATAGTAAACTGTGCCAGTCTGTGTGAGTTGATAGTGTTTCGGATTACAAGATTTGCAAGTTCAATATTTGGTTCAGTTCAATACTGCTTGAACATTTAGGATGAGAAACATTATGTAATAGTAATAATTTATATCAATCTTAAATATTAACATGTGAAGAGATGGTATTTTATATATAATTATATAAAGATTATATTTAATATAGTGTTGGGGACTTAAGAACACGCCAGCGGAAAGAATAGAAAAATCTAACTCCCTGGCTGCCTCCCACTTCCTGATACGGGGACTTGTCCTGGCCAAGAGGCGGTCCCCTGATGTAAGATGAGAACTGAAACCACCCCAAGGATAGGCCAATGGCTCCGCCAATGGCATCTGCCCATGCTCCTTACGTGTCCCTATGATCTTTCTGCTGATTGGCCCATGTCCTCTATAAGACCGTCCAACTTCCTCAATAAACCGAGTTGGTGCCTTGACAAGTTCTCCCTGGTGTGTCCCTGATTGTCTTCCATCGTGAGGGCTGGTGTGGGCCACCAGGGGAACCCTACCTTTCCCAATCTCTGCCTCATCGCTGGGACGTCCTCTCCCAGCCTTCACTGCCGGCCAGAGAAAGCTCACCCCGGGTCAAGGGGGAGTTAAAAACCCCGGCAACTTTTAAAAACCCCGACAATATAGAGATTATACATAATATATTATGTGTAAAAATAGATTTATATATACTTTATATGATGTATATATAGTTTGTTACTTATTCAAAAATCCCCAGAAGCCGGGCGTGGTGGCGCACGCCTGTAATCCCAGCACTTTGGGAGGCTGAGGCAGGAGGATCGCGAGTTCAAAGCCAGCCTCAGCAATGGTGAGGCACTTAGCAACTCAGTGAGACCCTGTCTCTAAATAAAATACAAAAAAGGGCTGGGGATGTGACCCAGTGGTCGAGTGCCCCTGAGTTCAATCCCCGGTAACCACATTAAAAAAAAAAAAAAAAAAAAAAAAAAAAAATCCCCAGAGATCAGAGAAAGGTCAAAAACAAGTAACTGATATTCTTTGATACTTATTTTATTCTTAAAACTAAAGTTTTGCCCATATTTTTCAATATTTGCCCATTTTTTCAATTTTACCAGTTTTAAAACATTTTAAAAATATAGTAAAAGAATAAGGTACATTTAACAATTTATTCATTCAATTTTACCAGTTTTAAAACATTTTAAAAATATAGTAAAAGAATAAGGCACATTTAACAATTTATTCACTAGATTTACATCTTTAAATATTTAGACATATGGTCTGTATTTAAACATACATCTTCAATTTGTACCCCGGCCTGGGCCCCACAATATTTAGTGGCAGGCCTAAAGGAAGTGTAAGATTCTATTTATGTTATATTTTGCAAAATGAAGATATGTAGAGAAGGTGAGACTCAAACAGAATCTTAAGGAATATGGGGAGCAACTGAGAAGATAGACGGTGAAGCCAAAGAAATAACAAAAAGCAAAGACAGTGAAGTGAAAGTGAGTAAGCCTAACCAAGGGAATTAAAGAAGCTGCCTGGTCCAGGAACTCCTTGTGGATATGCAATGAGACAAGGAAGTCAAAGCTTTTCAAAGAAATCTCTTAAGAGACAGACAGTGGATTTCAGAACTGAGGCAGCAGCATTGTGTAAAGACATTAGAATTCAATTCATAATTAGGAAACTTGAAATTAGTCCTTCTATATGCAACCTTTGATCAGAATTTTTTGGAAAGACAAACTTTGTTCTTTTTAACCTAAAAAAAAAAATATTTTGTTTATCATATTTTAAGCTACTTTGAGGGTAGAAATTTTTACCTTAGTCAAATTTTATTCCTGTCAGTCCTCTTGCAGTGACTTTGTTTGAATAATAATTACTTAATAAATGGAATTAATCATATTGTTAGCTTATTGACAATTTTTATTGTCCTTCTCTTAAGACTGCTATGAAATTTTGTTTCTAATTAAATGATGAGGTGTAATTATTTCAGTTTTCCCCAGCAGATTTATTTATTCTACTATTAAAAGTTCTTTGTTTCCAATTTTAAGCAAATATAAATACAGCATGAACTGCATTGGATAGTGCCCTCCAAAATTCGCGTTTACTCAGATCCTATAAATAGAACTAGGATTTTGGAAGTAGGATCTTTATACTTAATAAAGTTAAGTGACATTATGCAGGATTCGGGTAGGCCCTAAACCTAATAACAGATGTCTCTTGTCTCGAGAAGGGATTTGGGCATGCAGAGACCCAAAGGATACACAGAGCGCAAAAGACTATATGAAGAAGGAGGCAAAAGCTGGCATGGTTAGCCTTAAGCCAAAGAATGCTAAGGATTGCTGACAACCACTAGAATCTAGGAAGAGGCAAGGGAGGAGTTTCTTCTACGTCCTTCAGAGATGAATTTTTAACCTACAGAACGATGAGGGAAAAAATTTGTTGTTTCTAAATCACCTATTTTTTAAAGTGTTTTTATTAGTACATTATAGTAATACATATAATAGTGGGGTTCATTTTGACATATTCATACATCTGTGTAATATATTTGATTTTATTTGAATTCCACATACTTCTACTTTATCTCCCATCCTCCCTCCCCTGTTCCCCTTGTACTCTACTTGTCTTCCTTTTTTTATTTATAGATTATTTTAAAATATGTGATTTTTAGATATACATAAAGATGAAATTTACTGTGATATCTCCTATATGTATGCAGTATAATTTGGTCAAGTGTATTCCACCATTCCTGTCTTTTTTTGTCTCTGCTCATACTCCCTGAGTCCCTTTCATTTTCTCCACCATTTTCCCTTCTATTTTCATGGAATCTTCCATTCCTTGCCCCCCGCCCCTCTTATTTTTGTCTAGCTTCTGCATATGAGAGAAAACATTAAATCTTTGACTTTCTAAATCTGGATTATTTAACTGATTTTCTCCAGTTCCATCCATTTTTCAGCAAATGCCATAATTTCATTCTTCTTTATGGCTGAGTCAAACTCTATTGTGTATCTATACCATGATTTCTTTATCTATTTATCTGTTTATGGTTATATGGGCTGGAACGAAAACTTGGCAGTTGTGAATTGTGCTGCTATAAACACTGATGTGCCTGTATCACCATAGTATGTTAATGTGAGTTCTTTGGAATAAAATCCAGGACATGGGATGGCTTGGATCATATGATGGTTCCATTCCTAGTCTTTTAAGAAATATCCGTTGTGCTCTCCAAAGTGATTGTACTAATTTTTCCATGCTAACTGGGCTGAGATGAAATTCCAATATAGCTTTTTTTAATATATATTTTTTAAATTTGACCTTTATTTATTTTTTATGTGGTGCTGAGGATCGAACTCAGTGCCTCACTCATGTGCTAGGCAAGCGCTCTACCACAGAGCTACAACTCCAGTTGTCTAATATAGTTTTGATTTGAATTTTCATGATTGTTTAGAATATTAAACATTATTTTTCAAATGTTTCTTGGACATTAGTATTTCTTCTAGTAGAAATGCTGTTTCATTCTTTTTTTGGTGTGTTGTTTTTTTGTTTTATTTTATTTTCTTTTATTTTTAGTGTTATCTTTTGAGTCCTTAATATATTCTAGATATTAATTCCCTGTTGGAAGAGTAGCTGGCAAAAATTTTTCTCCCATTCTGTTGGCTTTCTCCTCAAGCTCTTGTTATCTTTGCTGTGGAGAAGCTTTATAATTTGATGTCATCCCAGTTATTAATTCTTGTTTTTATTTCTTGAGCTTTAGGAGTCTTATTAAACCCCAAACCAACATCACACCAAATGAAGAAAAACTGAAAGCATTTTCTCTAAAATCAAGAATGTGTCCAGGATGGCCAATTTCACCACTCCCCTTCAATGCAGTTCTTGAAACAGTAGCCAGAGCAATCAGGCAAGAGAAGGAAATTAAAGGGATACAATTAGGAAAAGAAGATATCATCTATCTCTATTTGCTAACATGATCCCATATGTACTGCTCTAAAAAACTCTATCAGAAGACTTCTAGAACTGATACACAAATTTGTCAATGTAGTAGGATACAAGATCAACATGCAAAAATCAATATATTTAATACATTCCAATGATGAATCTGATGAGAAAGAAATCAGGAAAACTACTCCATTCATAGTAGTTTCAAAAACAAAACAAAACAAAAATTGGGACTAAATCTAGCTAAGAACTACACACACTAAAAAAAGAAATTGCAGATCTTAGTAGATGGAACTGTCCCAGGTTCTTGGATTGGCAGAATTAATATTGTCAAAATGGCCATACTACAAAAAGCAACAGATTCAGTGCAATCCCCATTCAAACACCCATTACATTCTTTTCAAAAGTAGAAATAAGAACAATCCTATAGCCGGGCACTGTGGTGCACATCTGTAATCCCAGTGGCTCAGAGGGCTAAGGCAGGAAGATCACGAGTTCAAAGCCAGCCTCAGCAAAGGTGAGGTACTAAACAACTTGGTGTCTCTAAATAAAATACAAAATAAGGCTGGGGATATGGTTCAGTGGTTGAGTGCCCCTGAATTCAATCCCCAGTACAATAATAATAATAATAATAATCCTATAATTTTATGGAAGAATTAAAAAACAGAATATTCAAACCAATACCAAGCAAGAAGAACAATGCCAGAGAATTACGATACCTGATCTTAAATTATACTACCAATTTATTATAATAACAAAAATAACATAATATTGACATTTAAACATACATGAAAACCAATGGAATAGAATAAAAACATAGAGACAAACTAATGTAGATGCAGTCATCTGACACTGAACAAAGGTACCAAAAACATACATTGGAAAAAAGATAGCATTTTAAACAAATGGTGCTGGAAAACTGGATAATCTATATGTATAAGAATGAAATGATCCTTATCCTCAATCCAGCACAAAAATCAACTCAAAGTAAATCAAAGACCTAGAAATTAGACCAGAAACTTTCAAGTGTTACAAGAAAATATAGTGTCAACACTCCAACATATTGGCACAGGCACTGACTTCCTTAACAAGTCACCTAATATTTTGCAATTTGCTACAGTAGCCCTAGGAACCTAAAACAGACTTGCTTCTATAGCATATGATTATTTTAGCATTTTAAGAAGCTGTTAAACTGTTTATCATTCCCACATGAATGTTAAAGTTGTCCTCAATGTTTGCATCTCATATATTATGGTACCACAAGAAATATACATATGGAAATACATATATATATTTTTTCCTACACCATCTTATCCCACATACAACATAGCATAATCACCACCACAATCAAGAAAGAGAAAACCTTCTTGTACTGCCTCTTTATAGTCTCTCTCATGCTTTCCTCACCACCATCACTAACTTCTGGCAACTGATGTAGTTTTAATCTCTAGAGCTTCATCACTTAAACAATGTTATATAAATGTAATCATACAATACATGATTTTTTGAGATTGGATTGCATTCACTTAATATAATTTGAGTTTCATTCAAGAGGTTGCATGTGTCAATAGTATATTTTATTTCATTGCAGACAACCTGATACATTTTCTTTATGCATGAATTTCTTGAGGGACATTTTAGTTGTTTTGACTGTTATGTTAAAGCTGGTATGAACATCCATCTACAGGTTTTGTGTAGTCATAGCTCTTCATTTCTCTGGGTATTTGTCCAGAAGTGCAACTATTGGGTCATATGGTTAGCACGTATTTAGTTATTTAAAAACCAAATGTCAAACTACTTTTCCTAGGAGCTCAACCATATGATCCAATAACAGATCCAATTTCTTTGTATTATTTTCAGCCTTTGGTGAAATTATTGTTTCTATTTTATTTTATTTATTTTTTATACAGGTATGCAGTGATATTCAGTGTGATCTTAAGTTGCATTTCCTAATGGCTAGTGATATTGAACCTCTTCTATTGGACTTATTTTCCATCTGTATATTAAGCTATTTTTTATTTACAATCTTGTATATCTTATTTATACTGTCTCTATCTGCTAGTGAATATGTTAGTGTATACAGTACATTTTCATCAGTCTGCCATTGCATCATTGTTTCATTTAATTCACTCTGACCATTGAAATATAGGTTCTTTTATGCTTGTGTAAAAGGCATTTTTTTCCTGCTAATTCACTAAGAGGAGTGACAACCGTGAACAAATATATATCAAAACCATAGTTATCAGATAATTAGCCAATCCCCTTAACTAATCCAATTTTTGAAAAGCTTACCCAAACCAGAAGAGCATATAGAAAATTTATTAAGTGAACAGGAATTACATAGTCGTCAAGGCAGAAACTATTTAGTTTAAAATCTTCTTCAGCAATCCAACTGACATTGTGAATTACACACATATCTCTTAGGTACAACTCTGATGTCAATTCACCATTTTAGAAAAGCTTGCTTGGATGTAGCAATTTTAAAATTTCAGTTTTACATACATGATATGAAACATTTTTCCTTTGCCATCATATTTTGAAAGAAATTCACACAATTATATATTTACTCAGAAAAACACCTTTCTTTATAAATAACTGACAGACAAATACTAAAGAGGTCTAAATTTATGATTAGTTTTTCCATCCTTGCTCTAATTTATATATCAAAAAATACCTTCTAAATCCTGGACCTAGTTGACTTATAAGTTAGACATTTAAGTCAAACTTTAATGTTGATTAGATTCTACAACTTCACAGATAACTTTCTAAGGATAACTCTTATCTTGGATTTGTTTGCATGTTTCTGATTTCATATTCCTCCCTCAACAGCAGTGCAGTCCTTAACAAGCTGTGTAGTTTAATAGTCCTAGAATCGCATTTATAGGCGTGGTGTGGCCTGTAAATGTGGTAGAACATAAGAGATAGGAACCAGGGCTCTTAGATTCAAATCCTGTATCCAACACAGGGAATTAGGGCAAGTTATTTTGGCTTTTCCATTTACATTTTCCCTTTTAAAATCTCCTCATCTGTAAAATAGGAAAGCAATGGTGCATAGCTCCTTCAGTTTTGGGGAGTATAAACTCAGATGAATTATATACAAATTTCAAAACAGTGTCTAAAAAACTGTAAAATACTCAATAAATGTTAGCTATTGTCATTATCATTTAAATACATATGTGTATACATAAAAACTATAATATATAATGTATACACATATATATGTACATATATATTTATATTTGTAAACCACCAAATGAATAATTAGAACTTGAATTTAAATTAGGGCATATTACCGTTAACTTTAGTACCATCTAAACAAAATGCTTAGATATTAATATAACAAAACAAATATAGGATCTATGTGAGAAACTCTTCCAAAATCTAATGAGAGTAATCTAAAAATAAATTTAGGGTTATATCAAATTCATTGATAAGATGAAACAATATTGTCAAAATATCAGTTCTTCTTAAAATTATCTACAGATTCAGTGAAATCCCAAATAAAATCCTAGAAAGTTATTTTGTGGATATTGACAAAATGATTCAGATGTTTGTATTACCGTGGTAAAAAGCCTAGGATAGAAAACATAACATTGAAAGAAAAAAACAAAATTGGAGAACTGATATCACCTGTCTTTAAAACTTTTTTTAAAGCACAACAATAAAGGCAAAGTAGTATTGATAAATGAATAGAAAAAGAGGTCTGCAGATCAAAATAAAGAAAGAGCCCAGAAATAGAGTTATACAAATATAGTCAACCAATTTTTGATAAAAGAACATCAGTTTGAGAAACAGTAGTAGAAGAACTAAACTTCTACATGCAAAGAAAGAAAAAACAATCAAGAGATAGATTTGTGTTTTTAAATTTATACATGACAGTAGAATGTATTTTGACATATTATACATATCCTTCACTAAAGTAACCTCATAATGGATCATAGATCTAAATATAAAATGCAAAGACTGCAAAACTCCCACAAGATAACATGAAAACCAAATTATCTTGGGGTTGGATATTTAAATCAGTTGGATTTCATTAAAATTAAAAATATTTATTCTGGTGAATGATACTAACAAAAGGTTTAAAATACAAATCAGGTACAGATTAGGGAAAATATTTGCAAAACATGGTATAAGATGTTTATTAAAATATACCAAGAACTCTTAAAACCCAGTGATAAGAAAACAATGTGATTAAACAATGGGCAAAAATATCTGAATAGAAATCTGACCAAAGAAGATATACTAACTGACAAGTAAGCAAACAAAAAGATGCTCAGAATCATAGATCATTCAAAAATTGCAGAGCAAAACACCAGAAAAATATCATTACGTACCAATTATAATGGCCAAATTCCCAAACACTGACAATATGAAATGCTGATAAAGAAAGAGGATGAACCATCAGGAACTCATGAACTCAGTGTTCATGAAAATGTAAGGTATCATATTCATTCTGGAAGACAGCTTGACAGTATGTTATAAAACTAAACATACTCTTACCATAAGATCCAGCATTTTCTTTCATGGTATTCAGTCAATAAATAAATAACTGATGTCCCCACAAACACTTGCACATATATCTTTTATAGCAGCTTCCTGTAAAACTACAAAAACTTGAAAGCAACCAAGATGCCCTTCATAGGTTAATAGATAAACTGTTGTATATCAAAAATAAAATAGTGTTCACTTCTAAACAAATAAGCTATCAAGCCATGAAATAATATGGAAATGTATATGTTTAAGTGAGAAAAGCTAATCAGAAAAGGTAGCATTCTTCATGATTTCAACTATATGACATTCTTTTTTTTTTTTTTTTTTTTGTGCTGGTGATTGAACTCAGGAGCACTTAACCACTGGGCCACATCCCCAGCACTTTTTTTTTTGTTTGTTTGTTTGTTTTTGGATTTTTATTAGAGACAGAGTCTTACCAAGTTGCTGAGTGCCTCACCGTTGCTGAGGCTGGCTTTGAACTCACGATTCTCCTGCCTCAGCCTCCCAAGTGCTGTGATTACAGGTGTGCACCACCATGCCAGGCTTCAACTATATGACATTCTTAAAAGGTAAAACTGTAGAGATATTAAAATATTTGTTTACAGGTAAGGGTGGGGGATCGTAAAGCAGTGGAGCAGAGAGAATTTTTAGGGCAGTGGAAATATTCTGCTTAATACTGGTGAAGTGCATACATGTGCTAATACTCATAGAAAGTACACCACCAAGAGTAAACTGTATTGCAAATCATAGACGTGGGGTGATTATGCTGTATCAATGTAGGTTACCTATTACAACAAATGGTGGACTGGTATGGGATATTGATAGTCACGGAGGTTGTACTTTTTATGTAAATTTATGGGAATTGTATTTTTCATCTAATTTTGCTGTGAAGCTAACACTAAAAGGTAGAGACTATGCACTCATTCAAGGGGGAGAGAAATGACACTTTAAATTTATTGATGAATATTAATTATACATAATTACAGAAGAGTGAGCTTCATGCATATAACAAAACTTAGTTATTTAAAATCCATATAAGTATATATGGTTTGTATACATATAATCACACTGAGAGAAATTTATACTATCCTTGGCTAAACCTTGATGCATAAAATTAAAATTGTTTTAAAAACATGTATTTGTTTTTTAAATTTATACATGACAGTAGAATGTATTTTGACATATCATACATACATGAAGTATAACTTCCCATTCTTGTGGTTGTACACCATGTGAAGCTACATTAGTTGTGTATTCATATATGAACATAGGAAAGTTACGTCGGATACATTCTACTGTCTTTCCAATTCACGTTCCCCTTCCAACCTCCCATTATCCCCTGTCCAATTTGGTGAACCTCCACTTCTCTCCCTCTGCCCTCAACCCTTGTCTATTGTGAGCCAGCATCCACATATCAGAGAGTACATTCAGTTTTTGGTTTTTTGAAATTTCCTTCTTTCACTCAGTGTGATAGTCTCTAGTTCCATCCATTTACCAGCAAATGCCATAATTCCACTCCTTTTTATGGCTGAATAATATTCCATTGTGTATATGTACCACATTTTCTTCATCCATTCATCTGTTGAAGGGAACCTAGGTTGATTCCATAGCTGAGCTATTTAGAATTGAGCTGATATAAACATTGATGTGCCCATGTCATTATGGTATACTAAATTGAAGTCCTCTGGGTATATACTGAGGAGTGGGTTAACGGGATCAATTGGTGTTTCCATTCCAAGTTTTCTGAGGAATCTCCACACTATTTTACATAGTGGTTGTACCAATTTGCAGTCCCACCAGCAATTTATTACTGTACATTGTCTCCCACATCCTCATTAACATTTATTGTTACTTGTATTCTTGATGATTGCCTCTTTGACTAAAGTGAGATGAAATCTCAGTGTGTACTTTTAATTTGCATTTCTCTAATTGCTAGTGATGTTGAATATTTTTTTTCATTTATTTGCTGACCAATTGTATTTCTTCTTCTGTGAAGTACCTGCTCAGTTGCTTTGCCCATTCATTGATCGGGTTATCTGTTTTTTTTCTTTTTTTCTTTTTTTTTTTTGAGTTAAGTTTTTTGAGTTCTTTATGTATCTTAGAGATTAATGCTCTATTGAGGTGCCTGTGGCAAAGATTTTCTCCCATTAATCACATTCTTGATTATTTCCTTTTCTGTGAAGAAGCTTTTTACTTTGATACCATCCCATTTATTGATTTTTTTATATTAGGTTGTTGATTCTTATATTTTTTCGTTATAAAACTCACTTTCTCCTCTACATGAGAGACATCATTTTTGCTTAGGATCTTCCAATGAACAGGTGTTGTAGTCTCTTTGATACTTTTCAAATCAGAATCATCATTTTACATGTTCTATGTCACATGCTAGTAATTCCTATATGGTACTGCATATGAAGAATGAGGGTAGATATTCATATTTTTCTCCCAATTTAAAAGGAAAACAAGTCGGTCTTCAATGATTAGGAGAAAAACCAATTGTAAGACGTGTGTGAAAGGCCTGTATCAAATTAAATTTTTATTTTATGCCTATTTTGCTAAGAGACAAAGAGTTTTTAACCATAAGCAGGTGCCAGATTTGCTCAAATGATTTTTATGGATTAATTACGATAATCATGTAGGTTTTTTCTTATTTAGAATTTAATTTCATAAGTTAATTGATTGATTTTTGAATGATAACCTAGTTTTGTATTCCTGGCATAAAGACTTGGTCATGATATATTTGTCTATTGATGTATCGCTAGATTTTATTTACAAATATTCTATTGAGGACTTTTTTTTTTTTTTTTGTGGTACCAGGGATTGAACTCAGGGGCACTCGTCCACTGGGTCACATCAGCAGCCCTTTTATGTATTTTATTTAGAGACAGGGTCTCACTGAGTTGCTAAGTGCCTCGCCACTGCTGAGGCTGGATTTGAACTCTTGATCCTCCTGCCTCAGCCTCCCAAAGTGCTGGGATTACAGGCTCACGCCACCGCGCCTGGCAATTGAGGACTTTTATATACATGTTCATGAAGAATATTGGTCTCTAGTTTTATTTTCTGGCAAAGTCTTTGATTTTGGTATCAGTAAAATTATGGTCTTATAAAATAAATTGAGACCGTGGTGCTTTTTTTCTATTTTTTGAGAAAACTTTGTTTAAAGTGTATGATTATACACTTTTTCTTTTCTCTCTTTCTTTTCTTTTCTTTCTTTTTTTTTTTTTTTTTTTTTTTTTTGGTACTGGTTATTGAATTCAGGGTCACTCAACCACTGAGCCACATCCCCAGTCCTATTTTGTATTTTTATGTAGAGACAGGGTCTCACTTAGCACCTTGCCCATTTCTGAGGCTGGCTTTAAATCATGAGCCTCCTGTATCAGCCTCCCAAGCCACTGGGATTACAGTGTGTGCCACCATGCCTGACTGACTACATCTTTTTTAATTTTAATTTTTGACACCTTTATTTAGTAAAATCAACATGCAATGAACTACACTATTTTCAAAGGGTATAGATACACAAAACCATACAAAATCAAAATGATAAACTTATCCATCACTTGCAAGTTTCTCATGAACTTTTGCAATCCCTTCCTACAATCCCTCTCTGTATCTCCATTCCCAAATGCACTGACCACAGATGTCTAACTTTCTATTTCAGCATTATTTACTTTCTTCTATGTTGTTGTACATATTAGTTGTTCACTCTATGTTTTTATTATTAAGTAGTATTTCATTATACAGTCTTCCCAAAATGTGTGCATCCATTTATGTATGGATGGGAAATATGGTCATTTCCAAATTGGATGAATTATGGCATAACTTCTATGAACATTCACATAAATGATTTGTATAAATATATGCTTTCACTTGTCAGAAGTAAACACATAGCAGAATAGATGTGTCACATAGTAGGTACAGGATTTGTTTGAATTCTGTAGAAATTGTCACAAAGTTTTTCAAAGATATTGTACTATTGTGTATTTCTAGAGAACTGGATGACTGTTCCAGTTATTTCACCAACTCCTGGTCTTATCAGACATTTTGAAGACTAATAGTCACATATTTTATAGATTGTCTTTCAATTTGCCAGATAATCTACTGAATTTAGGACATTTTAATAGATGTGTAGTGGTATCTCATTAATCTACATTTCCCTAATAGCTAATAATGTTGAGCTTGTTTCTATGTGCTTGTTCAAATATCCTGCTCAATTTTTTAAATGATTTATTAGTGTATTATAGTTATATATAATGGTGGGGTTCGTTTTGACATATTCATACATGCATGGAAAATAAGTGGTTCCATTTTACTCTCCAGTACTTCCTCTTTCCCTTCCATCTAGTGCTTCCTTCTAGTGCTCCCCTCCTTTAACCAACTGGTCCTCCTTCTATTTATTGCTTTTCTTTAATTGCTGTTTTATAAATGTACATAAAGGTTTGATTCACTGTGATAGATTCACTTATGTTCACGGCATAATTAGGATTCTTTTTGTTAGTGATTGTTTTAATGTTTCATATTATTTAAACTAAATATTTTACCATTATATGTTCTTTAATATTACACTTCAGGTTTTAGTTGTCATATATATTATACATACTGTAATACAATTTTAAAATATTTCCATGCATATTTTAAATTATTTCAGTGTAGCAAATATTTTATTTATCTGATATTTAGTTCTATTTTTTGATGGTAACTTCTTTTTTTATATCTAAAGTGTTAATTTTATCTCCTAGAGGATGGCAATATTTTGACGTTTAAAAAATAATTTATCAAGGTCATCTCTGTGTTGGCAACTATTGACTTCCTGTTCTCTTTATATTTGGTCAGATGGATATGCCAAGTAATTTCGGGTTGTATACTGGATAATTTAAATATTTTGTTGTGAAACACTAGTTCTGTGAGAATTCTCTACAGAATGTTATTTTCCCCTTGTTTTAAGAAGCAATCTAGTGAACTTCATGCTGTAAATTCTGTCTTGTCTACTGTGGGTGATATATTACAATGTCAGTTTAGTTTTAGATCCTGTGTTATGATCATTGCATCTCTCCTATGTGCACTTTAGGATCATTCTTGAACTTGGGCAGTAATTCAATTATCAAAGGCTTTAATTAGACCTTTGTGTGCATATTGTGCATTCAAATCTTGGAAAGATTGTTGACCCACACACATATATAATAGATTGATTTTTTCAGTACTTCCTCTCTATTCCCCTAGGCCCTTTTCCTGGTTCCTTTGGCTTCTTTGGCAGTTTTAGCTTCACACACAATTGTGTAATGATGGGTACTTGGTCCAATGTACTCGGAGAAAAGAAAAGGAGACAATACAGGGTTTGTCTTCATACGGTTGGTACTTCTTTCCTTTTTAATTTTAATATTGTTCTCCCTATTTACGGAGATAGGTTCATTTAGAATTTGGGTTTCCTCCTTTCTATGGTAGCAAGAATTTTCAATTGTTATGCAACTGGGGGAAGAATATGAGGAAAAAAAAAAAAAAAAAAAAAAAGCCCTGAAACAATGATGACTCTTTACTCTTCAGCTTATAGATGCTCATTTCCCAGTGTTCTGGCCAGAAAAAAAAAAAAAAAAAAAAAAAAAGGCCATTCTTAGAGATTGTAATGTCTCTAACATATATATTTCTTAATTCTATCCACTCTTGATTCTAGTCTTTGGAAAAAATGCTAGGGGAAAAATATCTCACCATCATTGTATGGGTAGTTCAAGTTTTGATTTTGTTCACTCACTACTCACTTATTGGTATTTACAGAGTCCTTTTGGAGTTTATTTTTGAAGTCTGTTAACAAGTTTAATTGCAATCATTGTAATGAACACTTAAAGTGGAATTACTTCATCTTAGCTAGTCTTGGGATCCTCATTAACTTACTTTTTGTATTTTGTTTAGTTGATTGGGTATAACTGATATACAAATAACTAGATTTATTTAATGTAAAAAAACTCGATGAGTTTGTATTTACACACATAGCTACAATCAATACAAAAAATACATCTATTACCTACAGAAGTTTCCTATGATTTTTTTTTTTTTACTTTTTGTATGTATGTGGTAAAATAATAATGAACATAGGATCTACCCTCCTAAAATTTTAAATGTACAACACTGTATTGTTAACTATAGGAACTAGGTGTACAGAAGATCTTCAAAAATTATCCATCATATGTAACTGCAACTGCATAATGTTGAACAATTTCTCCTTTTCTCCTTTGGACAATCACCATTCTATTTTCTACTTCTGTAATTGTTGCTACTTTAGATACTTTTAATTAAGTGGAATTATGTACAAGTTTTTTGTCATCAACTAACTTATTTTAGTTAGCATAATCTCTTCCTTTTAAAGATCAAATAGTATTACATACATATAAATACTTTATTCATACAAATATGTAAATTGATAATATATAATAATTTATCCATTTAGTCATTGGTTGGTTATTTCTATATTTTAGCTATTGTACACAATGTTGCAATAAGCCAAAACTTCTCATATTATTTAAACTAAATATTTTACCATTATATATTCTTTAATATTACACTTCAGGTTTTAGTTGTCATATATATTATACATATTATAATAGAGTTTTGAAATATTTCCATGCATATTTTAAATTACTTCAGTGAAGAAAATATTTTATTTCTTTAATATTTAGTCCTATTTTTGATGGTAACTTCTTTTTTTATATCTAAAGTGTTAATTTTTATCTCCAGGAGAATGTTAATATTTTGACACTTAAAAGAATAATTTTATCAGGGTCATCTCTGTGTTGGCAACTATTGACTTCCTGTACTCTTTATATTTGGTCAGATGGATATACCAAGTAATTTCGGATTGTATACTAGATAATTTAAATATTTTGTTTTTAAACACTAGTTCTGTGAAAATTCTTTGCTTTGAGGTCCTGATTTCAATTCTTTTGAATATAACTCAGAAGTGAATTTTTTTTCTTTTTTTCTGACATTGGGCATAAAATTTATGCATGGGCCTCATGCATGCCAGACAAGGGGCTAACACTGAACTATACCTCCAGCTCTGCTGGTTCCATTTTTTAATTTTTGAAGAAACTTTTTTCTTACTGATTTCTTCAGAAGCTGTACATTTTATATTCCCACCAATACTGTGCAAGAGTTGAATATAATTTAAAATAAAATACGGTAAAATTTTAAGCAATGGGTTGGCTATAAAAATAGAGTATACGTTAGACCCTGGTGCATAATTTCCTTTAGATGATTTAAATTTAACTATTGAGAATTACATATTTTTCTCTACAAAGTCAATTGCACTAATTATTTTAACATTGATGTAAAGTTTTATAGCTTTATTTCATTAATAGCATTCATAAATATTCTACAGATTTAAAATAATATAAATTACAAAAAATATCTAATATGAAGAATAAGCTATAAATGTTTTTATATTTAAAAATTTCCTTTTACGTTTCAACAAGTATGTATATTACATTGAATTTAGTAAGTCAACAGATACAGAAGTTTAATATTTAACATCATATGAATAACTGCAAATAGAAAGAAAATGAAAATGTATATTTTTTCTTCATCACCTTCAGGTAGTATGAAAAAAAGTTTGAAGAGAGGAAAAAAACATCTTTTTTTAAAATTTCATATTATTTTGTACTTATTTAAAATGTCTTGCTGTGCTCATGTATTCCTTTCATGATTATGAACAATATATATACACACACATATATATGTATGTTTCCAAACATAAAGTAGTAATAAAGATGAACAGCTGTGCAGCAGAGGGATAAATGTGTTTTCATTTTTGTTGTTTTTCCTGGGGACTTTAAGAGAAAGCTTCATAAAATAGACTGTAATAAAAAGTAGTCATTTTTTTATCATAATCTGAATAATTAAATAAACTTTTTCAAGTTTTATATAAGCTTTGTGGGAAATGACTTCTATGAGACTTTCATGAGAAAGTTTAGATATGTTTCACTTTCAGATCAATTAATTCATCTAATGTTATTTAAACACCTATTAAAGCTAATCATTACACCAACTAATCTTATTGCCATGATTAAAGAAGCCACAGTCTTTGACCTTGACAAATTTTCAAATAATATGGTGAGCAAAACAGCTGTAAAACTCTAAAAAATGTGAAGTTCTGTACCAGAAAAAAAAAAATTAAAAACATATGCTATATTTTTACAAGAACTGAGGTACATTGAAAAGAAAAACCCTGAATGATAACCAGCACCTCAAAACGGGAAAGACAGTCTCTCTAAGTGGTGGGGAACAAATATGAGGAAATATTGTACCTTTGGTTGAAATGCATGAATAGCCAGAGATGAACATATTAAATTAAGCAGAGGTTGGTTGATTCATAAAGAAAAAAATAATCAGGCTAGGGGCTTGGTTTTATGCTATCAGCAATAAGGATTTATTAAAGCATTTAATTGTAGGACAAGCATGTATATAACAAATTAGAATTTTAAAAAATTCCAAATATCATGTAAGAATAATTATATGGAAAACCATCTTAAGTATGGATTTTGTAGAAAGAGACCTGAGGCAAAGAAGAAAATTATTAAGCTACTGCATTATTTAGTCTCTGCAATTTGATGTTGATTTCAGAGATTAAAAGAGTGCATTCAATCTTAAAAATCTAAGAAGTTGGGGCTGGGGTTGTGGCTCAGCGGTAGAGCGCTCGCCTAGCACGTGTGCGGCCCGGGTTCGATCCTCAGCACCACGTACAAATAAACGTATCGTGTACAACTAAAGCAAATAAATAAATATTAAAAAAAAAATCTAAGAAGTTAAATTAGAAATTTTGTTTGTTTAGTTGCCCGAAATGTTTTGTTTGTTTTTATTTTTCATCTGTCATAAGGAAGAAAATAACCTTGTCCAGTAAAGAATCATGACATATCTTTTCAAAAGTAAGACTTATGTTTCATAGAAACTAATGGATTTGTCATTTGTGTCCAATGCTTATTTCAGTTAGCATGATGGACACTTTAATCTCCACCAGCATCTGAAAAATCATTTTAGCAATAATTTAATTTCCAATCTCAGATCTAAGATCCTGTCGTTTTTTTTTTTTTTTTTTTCAAAAACTATATCCAGACATTGCAAAATGTTCCTCTACTATGATATACTGCTCTTCTACTATAATACAATATAAATGTCATATTAATAAAAATTGCTTTTTTTTATGTCATTTTTGTCAGATTCATAGATATTTCAATGATTTACTTATTTAGGGCAGCAAAAGGCACTGCCTTTTTATTTGTTTGTTTCGTGTCTTAGATGTATTTGCACAAACAGCATAGGAAGACACCAGCCTCAGACAGAAAGCAGCACAGGAGATGGGTCAGATCTTCTGTCCTCAGGTTGACAGACAGAGACCTCTAAGAAGGTGCCTTCATGGGGCCCAGGTACCTTTGAAAACCTGAGCTTGACCCTGGACTGAAGCTGGAGCTGGAACTGCACTCAAAGCCTGGGCTTTAGTTTGAGCAATGACCTTGGATTTTGGCCTGAAGAGCTGGAAATTCTTAGCAATGCAGTCAGGAGCTCCTTTGCTGAAGTTAGGGAGGTGATGTAGGCAAATAGATCAAGTTTATGGCTGACACCCTTTGGGTGCATGGGCTTCACTTCCTTGAATTTCACCATGGCATTGATAACTTGGACACATGAACTCATAGCCTTAGTGTCTCTGGTCTGCCTCTTCAGGCCCTACTATTGTGCTTTTGGGCAAAGTATGCATTTCTCAGGAACTTGTGGTCTACCTCCTTACGTGATATCTTTGTAATGAGGATCTTTGATACCATTTCTGTTACATATTTGGGATTGGTGGTGTGTGGTGTGGTTCTTGTATTTGGCAATGTCTGCACCAAAACCTATGCCTCCCAGAGTACCCTGTGACTGAAAGAGGAAAAGTGACACTTGTTTTTTAAATTATGTACAATTGTCTTAATAACCAGAATTTTTTTTTTTTTAGAAATAATACCTCAGCATCTTATTATATTTGTGGTTAGTTGAGATCTCTTTCTAGCAGACAATAGGAAATTGCCATTTATGATATCATTTGACTCATTATCACCTCAAATGAAGTAATCATTAACTTTTAAAAAATATTTTTTGAAATACAAAAATATTCCAATCCTACACCTATTTGCTACTCCCAATTTTTTGTATACACGAGAACTTGAGACTCAAAATAAACCCCACATAGAAAATTTGACTCTTCATTTACTATATTAATTTTTTATACTGAAATTCTCCAAAATTAGAAAAGACACTAAATGTGAATCCCCAAAAATCTTTATTTAAAAACTATTGGAGTTTCTGTAATCATCATGAATCACTTTAATAGGGTAACATTCTATCAGTTATGACAGCAATACATTTGAATTCACTGGGTATTTCCCAAAGAAAAATTATTTATTTTGAGATAATTTCATGTGTTTTTTTCACATTTTGACTCAACTGAATTCTAGCTCAAATTCTAAACTGAATGAATAAACAGTTGATAATTTTTCCTGGATGAGGCTCATCATTAACTATCAAAATAATCTTTTCTGTATACTATTAAAAATTCTATGATTCCATTATGAAGAGTCAGAAATTCTATTTGTGCAATGGTGAAAACTCAGGACAGTCTTGAGCCAGAGACTAGTGCTGAATCAGTTAGATGGTCACTGATGCAGATGCACAAATTTAAATTTCTGGAGATCAGACAACATTAATCTATTTTGCAAGCTCAAATTAACCGACAAATCCATTTTGAAATATATCTGTGAATGTTTAAAACCCTCTCATATTTTATATATTTATCTTTAGTAAGTGTTAAAAGGAAGACTTCTTAAAAGAGGTCCATAATCTATTGAACTAAATATTACATGGATCAAAATACAGCCTGAACATGTAGTCACTTTTCCTTGCTATACTATCATTGAAAGTCAGTTTCTTTTAAGTATTAGTAGGGAGTCGAGAATCTTTCTTTTATTAAAAGATCCAATAATTTTATAAGATTCAGAGATGTCTTGCTTCCTACAAACATACCTTTCTTAATCAGTGATCTCAGACATATAAAGAGCTCCTGGAAATTCACCTCACCTCAGGCATATCCCAAATCATTTATAATCAATAAATAGTAGATGACAGCATAGGCAATTGAAAATGAAGTAGACCAAGATGAAGATACTCATGAGTTTCAGGGTAGAAAATGTGAACTAAGATTAGAATAATAAAATCAGAGCAAGTCAAACTATTATGATAGTCTCATATTAGTTCAGGAAGAGGTATGATAAATAATAATAATAATAATAATAATAATAAAGCAGTATCTCTATTACCATGACCACAGCTTTCTATTCCATGCTTCTCTATGTCAAATATTTTTTAAATGTAAATTTAATTATATTCTGTTTAAAGTTTTACCTTACATTTTATATATTTGCTTCAATATATATTCTTTTTTTTTTTTTTTTTTTTGGTACTGGGGATTAAACTCAGGGGCACTTGACCACTGGGCCCCTGGGCCACATCCCCAGCCCTTTGTTGTATTTTATAAGAGACAGGGTCTCACTGAGTTGCTAAGTGCCTCGGCATTGCTGAGGCTGGCTTTGAACTCATGATCCTCCTGCCTCAGCCTCCCAAGTGCTGGGATTACAGGCGTGTGCCACGGTGCCCAACTTCAGTATATATTCTTTAGTTATGCTGTAATTGTTATTATTTCTGCTAATTCAATTTAAGCTCATGTAAACACATATATATATAAAAGTAAAGACAAAAGGAAATGTCCCCTCACAATTGTCTTTAGTGGTCAAACACCCTAGAGATTATCACTTTTAAGAGTTTTCCATGAATCCTTCTAAAGATATTGTAAATGCACTCACACACCCACACACACATACACACACACACATACTTATATGATACAAGGATAGCTTACATAAGTACATGTATGTATATATGGATATGAAATTATAAGACAAATTTGATTCCTAAATCAGATGACTACAATAACAGATTTTATCAAGTAAAAATATTTGTAAGTAATGTCAAGAATACCAGTGGTATGGCTTGGATCTTGATCATCCCAAAATGTCCATGCAGTAAAATCTTAGTAACCAGTTGGGCACTATTGGGATATAGTAGAACTTTTGGAGATGGGACTTAGTGAAAGGAAGTTAAGTCATTGGAGATGTGTGTGCCCTTGAAGTGAATATTGGTACTCTGGCCCCCATCTTCTTCAATCTTTGCTTCCCTACCACCATAAGAAAGTTTGGTCTTCCATGTGCTCCCATCATAATGCCCTGCCTCACCCTTGGTTCAAAAGCAACATGCCAACTGAACATCATTTGAAACCTCTGAAATTGTGAGCCCAAATCAACCTTCCCTCGTTTAAAAGTGATTAGCTTAGTATTTTGTTACAGTAAAAAGAAAGCTGAAGCAGTCTACAAAAATATGCTTTGGTTGCAAACAGTAGTTTTGGTTTGTTTGTTTGTTTTTAATTCAACAGAAGTTATGGCAGAAAATTTTAAAAAAGAAGTTATTGCAGTAAGAATCTCTAAAGTAGACAAAATAGTAGTCATAACCAGGGCAGTCAGTGAGATGATGATCACAAAGCCAAACTACGTAACTAGAATATTTGAAGGCCCAGAAAAAAAGGCTTATTTCTAACTAACTGCTTTGACACTTACAATAAATTAACTGTAGTTACAACACATCAGCAATCTGAACTTTGGATGAGAGAACAGGTATGTAACCATCTAAAACCTATCAGAAGAAGTAATTATTTTGGAAAAAAAGGGAAGAAAATTCTTAACTGGCCAGACACCCCAGTAAAAATGGGCAAACACTTTGTGTTAAGTAGTCGAGAGTGGTAATATTGTCTTAACAGCTAGATAAGAACCAGGTCTTCAACAAATATTATTTTTAATGTACTGTAGGTGAAAGTGTTTTGAGATATTTTATGCTTTCAGAATGCTAAAAAGGAGCTAAAAACACATTATTAGATATTTAAACTTCAAAATTTAAAAAACAGCTATTTCAATTTGTGTAGTAAATATTTCTTCTCAGTCAGATTGAATGTGAAATATTAGTTTTAAATTTTCAAAGAATGCTTTTGTCACATATTACCATTCACTTATTTTATATTACCTCTAACTCTTATGCTTTTGGAATGAATAATACATACAGGAAAATGTATGCAAATTTATCCATGTTCTCTATACTAAGAAAAAATTTCACCAAGCCATATTAAGTGACATGCATGTAGTGGCTGTGTATATAAGCAAATTGTTTTATACAGAAGTTATTACTAATAAAATTAATGGTAATAACCACATAATTTACTTTTTATTTTTATTAATTAATTATTTATTTTTTGGTACTAGGGATTGATCCCAGGGGGCACTTAACCACTGAGCCACATCCCCAAACCACTGTTTTTCTTTTATTGTTATTCCTATAGCCTCCCTAAATTGTTGAGGCTGACTTTCAACTTGCAAACCTCCTGCCTCAGCCTCCTGAGGCACTGGAATTACAGGCATGCACTACCACACCTGGCATAATTTACTTTTTAATAGTGATTTCCCACAGGGTTTAAAAATTTAAGTGCTAAATAAAATTGTATAATTTTTTGGAAGTAAGTTTTTCACAATCGAGTCTTAACATTTAAAATCTTTTTCTAAATATATCAGATATCAAGCCATTAATTCATATGCTATTCCACTTTAAACAGTCTTGCTTTCTGAAAATTCATATTGAAAAAATAAATAAAGGATCAATCTATGGTAATGAATTTATTTCAAAAATGATTTATTTGTTTTAGAAAAGATTTTCAATTGTACTGCTGCATTCAGCAGATAGTGGGGAACACTGGGAGTGGGGTGTGAGGTTAAATGGAAGAGACAGATCCGCCTTCTTACACAGAAAGTAACTGAAAAGGTGGGTAAGAGCTGAGGACAGGGCAATTTGGGTAGTGAGGACAGGGCAATTTGGGTATCACTACCCAAAGAGATGAAACACATTGTGCAACAAAGCCTTATAAATCCCATGTGTTGCTAAGTATTGATTTTAAGTCCATGTTTTGGCTTAAGTTTTAAGACTTAAGTGTCTGAGTTTTTAAGAGTTGAAAACTCTGCTTTGTTTCTTCCCTATTGTTTTTCTCTCTCATTGAATTTATGTTATTGCCTTTACATAAAAAATAATAAGATCCAGGCTTAGTGGTGTAGTCTTGTAAACCCAGTGACTCCAGAGACTGAGGCAAAAGGATTGCAAGTTCCAGGCTAGTCTGAGCAATTTGGTGAGATCCTGTATCCAAATAGTAAAATTAAAAAGGGCCAAGAATGTAGCACAGTGGTAGAACACCTGTGGGTTGAATCCCCAGTATGAAGATAATAATGTTAATGATAATTGATGATGATGATATAATAATAATATATACTATATGACATATTATATAACATGTAATTATGTGACATAATTATATAATATATCATATAATATATGACAATAATAATAATAACACAGCAACAATAAAACACTATAGAAGTGGTTCAGGAATCAAATGATCCCAGAATTAAAGATCTTGGGAAGGTATTCATTCTGATTCCACATGACTCCAGCAAAGGAACAAAGAAAAAGATTCAATGTGGTGGTTAAAAACGTGGGTAGGAAAGAGGTAGCTGTGAAATACAAAATTAAAAAAAAAATAAAATCATTGGTTTATCACTTTTAAACGACTCAGTGTTTCAGACTTTCAGGACAGTCTTTCAGCACATCAGATAGTGATGACAAGTGTCGTTCGCATATCTTTGCTCTTTTCTAACAATCATACCACCACATCATGATTATTTTATTATAAAATAAAGTGATGTTAGGAAAAGGGAGTTGGCAACAAAGAAAATGTACTTGAGGATATGCATGCATATTTGTTCCGGAGTGCCACTAAATATCATTCAGCACATTCTTTTCATATATGAGAGAAATGTAATCTTTTTAAAAGTTCAAAAGTAGTTTAGAAAGTAATCTGTTTGGGTAAGTATGTGCCCTTTAATGGCTTACTTCAATTTAATCAGAGAAATGAATTATTCTTAGGCAAAAAAAAACTAGACTAAAATTTGCAAAATATCCCAAACCTGTAGTTCCCGACCATCTTAGACACATTCCCACGATCAAACACCTAAGGCTTATAGAAAATAATGTTTCACAAAGCACACTTTACTGGAATTTCACTTGAAGATTCACATAGTCTAAAATAAAACTATAAAAAAATGTAGGTTAACAACAACAGCTGCTGCGTACCACAGACATTTAAAACATGAATGCATCAAAAATGAGTCAGATAAAGCTTGACAATTGGAGCCAACCTAAAAGTATAGAAAGCAACATCTATTTCCCTAATTGCAAGAAGCACTTATATCTGAGACATTGAGACAGAGGAATTAGTCCTGTTTGTTTTTAATGACTGCTTTATTTGAAATTTCTTTAATTACACCTTTAAAAATATCACTGAAAACATTGAGTAAGCATGTTCAATAAAACATTTGGTAGTGTATCCTAAATTTGTCAGTTTCTTTTTGCAATATTTACTGTGGTAGAAAGTCATGCATTTAAGATGTAGAAGAATAAAGATTACTGATAATTAAATTATCAAAGTCACATGAAAATACATATAGAAATGATTTTGAGCTCTGTAAAATGAAAAGAAGTAGTCATCATCACATTATGAAAATTTTCAAGGTCAGTTAGAACTCAGAATACTTACATGTAGTGTTTTGTGTATAGAGTAGTAAATTTGTATTTTTTTGGATAAAGAATGTTTAATAATTTTATATAGATTAAATAATTATACATTGGTGTGAAGGAGATTAATCTGGGTGCTGAGATAAAGAGTTCTTTTAAAGATCTTTATTAAAGAGCTATTTTTTCAAGGGGATTAACACACAGAGTAGTCTCAGAATTTCTCCTTCTGGTACTGGATCTTTGCACCATTATCAGAGATTTGGACAAATAAATCCTTTATTCTATTTGACTAATTTAAAATGAGTCAAAATCATGATTCTCATCACACATATATTGAACATGTGTCAATGATGTTATTTAACACATTAATTAATGAGCTTTATGCTTTGTTTCTGAGTTTCAAAAAATTTTCCTTGGTAATGTTGTCTAGATATCTAGTGCAATGAAGTTGTCTTATAAAGAAAGGAACACATTTCTGACCAATTTTAGAATCAGCATTTGGGCTATCCTAGGGTTACTCAATGGGAGCGAGTAGAATAGTTTTGCTGGGATGAATATATATATATATATATATATATATATATATATATATATATATATATATACCTGTAGGCAATTGAATGTCACGAGATGTTTGCAAACTGGAGACTGAAAGCAAAAGTTCTCATTCCACAAAGATTTTTGATAGAATCATGAGATTTAAAAGGATTACTAGGAATTTCTTTTTATAATTTTTTTTTATATTTTCCCTAAAATTTCAGAGAATGAATGGTTAAAATACAAGCCAAGGACAGTGATCCTTAAAAGATTCATGATACACTCTGAATTTTGTCATGTAAACTATTTAGTTGAACTTTAAAAAAAATGTATATAAAGTGAGTTATCCAAAATATTCTATGATTAAAATGTTAGTGGTAATTCTGAAAGTATTTATAGGATGCATCTTTTAAAAACTTTCTTTTTATGTGAAAAATAAGAAAACCTAGTAATTGATTATGTAGAGTTAAGTAAAAGATTAGGGATAATTTTGTGGTTGGCTAGATGAGATAACATGAACTAAAATATTGTGTATATTTTAATAATGATGGGTCTTCAATGGGTCTTCATTTAATAGCAGCTTATGAAAAATTTACCTGATTATTAAGTGAACTAAAGCACTCTTTTTAAAAAAAAACTATGTTTAATTTTATGTCTACATTACTATTCATTTCAAAATTATCTTAAGAAATGCATCAGTTTTAATAAAATGTGGCAAACTTAATAACGTGAGCTTTGCATATGAATCAGACTGTAAAACTGAGCTGTGTTAATATTTCAATGACTGAATTCTTAAAGTGACATATAATGAACAATATTCTAAGTGTAATAATTTCATAAATAGCTGGTAGCAATTGTAAAATTTAGAAAGCATCTTTTTTTTTTTTTTTTTTTTTTTTTTGGTGGTGCTGGGGATTGAACCCAGAGCCTTTTGCATGCAAGGGAAGCACTTTACCAAGTGAGCTATATCCCCAGCCTAGAGATCATCAACTAATGCTCAATTTTTTACTTAAAATTTTAAAAAATCACAACAAAATGCTAAGATGAAACCTGCACTTACATATCACACAGTCTTGTTCTCGCAGTAGCAAGTTTATATGCATTAGATATTAATATTTTTACCCCTAGAAACTGAAGGCTGACTAACTCTCTTGAAATTTTTGCTATACCAACCAAGGAAAAACCAATAACAAATTTTAAAAAGCATTTCACAGATTCTAAATACATTATTTACTTTCTCATTAAAGTCATCCTCAATAACTTTAAGAAAAATAAAATGGCTCAGATATTTTTCCTTTAGAAAACCATTTTCATTTTAGGTAAAGCATTGAGAGATTTAAGAAAAACTAATAGTCATACAAAATTCACTCCCAGTGACTGGAGTGATCATGTTCTAAATAGAGGAGCATTTTTGTATTCATGGTATTTAAAGGGAGAATAGTCATGCCATCAGGGTTTCTGCTGCACAATGCCTTTTCAAAAAAAATACGATTTTGATCTGGACATTTAGATTGCTTTTCTATGCATTCCTTGCTTGCCTTTCGGTAAGTTTCTTGCATACACACACACACACACACACACACACATATTTTAATGCATCCACCATTGGTATTTTGCTGCAAATATACTCCATAGTAAAAAAAAAAAAAAAAAAAAAAAAAAAAAAACTTCTAAAGTTTTTCCAAAATAGAAAAGTAATACATGTAGTTTCAGTTTTGTTGGATTTTCTTTCCAAATATCAAATGCTTACAATGGTTTGCTTCACATATGCCAAAAAAAATTATAGTAGGCAAAAAAAAACCAAAAAAACTTTTAATAGAAGTTTATGAAGAATGAACAGGGAATTAGCAAAAAATATATATATATATATATAGTTATTTGTAAGTTAATGTTTAACACTTCCTGAGATGAAGTCAAATTCTTCCTGTAGACACTTTCCATAACTCAGAATGGTAATCAGTAAGGTTTCAAAGATTATACTTCATAATGATTAAATGACTTTAAAATTTCAATTTGCTAAGAAAAAGTGACTACTACATTATATATCTATGCAATTGTGTGTATGACAAGACTATCAATAAAATTTGTTATGCTTCTGTTTGGATGAATAGCTTTGAATAAACTGTTGGTAAACAAGTACATAAAAATAAGTGGGTCATAGCTTTATAAACTGACATTGCATGCTAAGATTTTAATGTTGAAACTAAATTTGAATTTTATTTCTTCAAACTATTCAAAGTAAAAATAACTGTACTTAACTATCTTATTATAAGTTTGAGAAGCACTAAAAAACTCTTTATTTTTCTAATGAAGCAGAGCTGAATGGATTAGCCTCTGGCTCTCATTGGTTATAAGGACCATCTTTGCCACAATTCATGCACATTTCTTGGTGTTTTATTGAATAATGTGTTGATAAGTTCTTTTCTTCTGTGTCTTCTCCTGGGATAATTTGCAATACACTGTTTTAAATTTCAAGCATTTACTTTCTATATTAATCTTTTCTCCTCTTTAGTTATTTTTTTTTTTCCTTTCCTCTCATTAAAAGTGGGGTTTGGTCGAGTTTGAGTAAGGATGGGGGAAAAAAAAGAAGACCAGCTGAATGGCATCTTGTAAGATCTTATCTCATATTTATCTGCCTATTTTTCTACAAGGGCATCATCTATTATCCTACCAGTGATTTAGTGCCCACTCTTTTTACATTGGTAACTCCTATGTGGGGAGTTCTCTGAGAGCCAGAGTCAGAATGTGGCAGATTATAAGTACATCTCTATAATGTATGGGAGCATTAGCATCAGTATATGGGAATATGTAGAAATTGGTGACATAAAATCCATTAACAAAAAGACTAGATTTCTTTTTCCCCTCAAGAAAAGCTAGTCTTAAGAATATATAATAATCTGACTTCTGGAGCTCAAGCTTGTGACAGAAGGCAGGCAAAATGTACTGAATATGAGCCAAAATTTTATACGGTTATGGTCATCACTAACAAGAAAGAAATACAGAAGGTGGAAAAACAAATACTAGGCAAGTGCTCCACCACTGAACCACATCTCAGCCCTAGGTTTTTTTTTTGTTGTTTTTGTTTTTTGTTTTTTGTTTTTTAATTAGTGTCTTGTAGATATTATAACAGTGAGATTCACTGCGGGAACAATCATATATGTAAATAGGAAAGTTAGGTCAGATTCATCCCACTATTTTTCCTTTATTCTGTGCCTCCTCCCTCCCCTCAATCCCTTTCCTCTACTCTACTAATCTTTCTTCTATTTTGATGGAATTCCCCCCTTTTTTTAATCCTCCTTATATTTTACTAGTATCTGCATATCAGAGAAAACATTCAACCTTTGGCTTTCTGGGGCTGGTTTATTTCACTCAGCATGATAGGCTCCAGATTCATCCAGCAAATGCTATATTCTTCTTTATGGCTGAGTAATACTCCATTGTGTATATACACATCTTTTTTTTTTTTTTTTTTTTTTTTTTTTTGATTGTGTCATCTGTTGAAGGGCAGCACCTAGGTTGGTTCCAAGAGGACAGAGAGAAAGGGTAAGGAAGGAGAAAGAAGGACAGAGGGGAAAATGGTAAGGACAATGGAACAGAAGAATCTTCATCTTAAGACTCAGTAAGTGTATACCAATTTTAGCCTTCTTTGTAGTCACTAGTAATAAATAGCTAAAATTTAAATTGGGCTTATATATATCGGAAAAAAATTGCTGTGAGTTTTAAATATGTTTACTTTTTTTTTTTCTTTTTTTGGTACTAGGGATTGAACTCAGGGGCATTCCACTACTGGGCCACATCCCCAGCCCTTTTTTGTATTTTATTTAGAGACAGGGTCTCACTGAGTTGCTAAGTGCCTTGCCATTGCTGAGGCTGGCTTTGAACTCGCTATCCTCCTTCCTCGGGCTCCCAAGTGCTAGGAGTACAGGCACGTGCGCCACCATGCCCAGCCATATGTTTACTCTTTAAGTATTTCTCAAGTACCTAATAGGATATGCTTACTACTATTACTGTTTTAATATAGGAACCTGAGGCATAGTGAGTTTAACCAACCTGTCCCAATTTGTTTACCTAGTAACTGACGAACAGAGGATTTGACAAAAATAGTGGAGCTCTGTCCTACACAAAGTCTTAGTCTACCTAAGTTACTATCCATTCCTGTGCTATAAGGCCTTGTAAAGCATTAGTTCCTAAATGCATTTAATAAAGGAGGAATTGTTTTGATTTTAATAGCTTTATAACATACTTTGAATTAGGGAATGTGATGTCTCTAGCTTCCTGCTTCTTTCTCAGAATTGTTTAAGCTATTTGGTGTCTTTTAAGATTACATGCAACTTTCAGGATCTGTGAAAAATGCCAGTGAGATTTTGATGAGGATTGCACTGAATCTGTAGAACCCTTTTAATTTATGAACACAAGATATCTTTTCATTTATTTATGTCTTCATTTTGCTTCAATCAATGTCTTATAGTTTTCAGTACTTAAATCATTCACCTTCTTGATTAGGGTTATTTCTAAATATTTTATTCTTTTTGATGCTAATATCAATAATATTATTTTCTTATTTTTTTTCAGAAAGTTTCTTAGCTTATAAAATGCAATTGATTTTTATTTTTTATATCATAGTTTTGTATCTGGAAATCTATTGAAATTGTTTGTTATTTCTAATAGTTTAGTGTGTTGCAAAGCTGTAGTAATAAAAGCAGTATAACTGACATAAAAACAGACATAATCCTGTGGATAAGAGAATCCACACATACATAGTCAACTAATATCTGACAAGGCATCAAAAATACACAATGGGGAAAGGATAATCTCCTCATTACAAAAAAATGTTGCAAAAACTGTATATCCACATGCAACAAAATGAAAGCAAATCTTTGTCTTACACTATATACAAAAATCATCAAAATGAATTAAAGGCTTAAAAGTATGATCTGAAATTCTAAAACTCATAGGGGGGAAAAAAAACATATTGAGATTACACCTTGTCATTCATCTTGGGAAATAACAAAAGCACAGGGAAAACAAACAAGTAAGGCTATATGAAACCAAATATTTTTTAAATATTTATTTTTTGTTCTAAGTTGTTATAAATGATAGCAGAATGCATTACATTTCATATTACACATATAGACACATTTTTACAAATCTCTGGTTGTATGCAAAGTATATTCACACCATTTGTAACTTCATACAAGCACTTAGGGTAATGATATCCATCTCATTCTACCATCTTTTTTTTTTTTCTTTCACCCTTTTGCCCCCTCCCTTCCCCTCCCTCCCCATTGGCCATTTTAGTGTTCCTCTAATCCTCCTATGCTCCCCATCCCAACCCGACTGTGAATTGGCCTCCTTGGCTTTTTGGGATTGGCTAACTTCACTTAGCATTATATTCTCTAACTCCATCCATTTACCTGCAAATGCCATGATTTTATTCTCTCTTATTGCTGAGTAATACTCCATTGTGTGTATATACCACATTTTCTTTATCCATTCATCTACTGAAGGGCATCTAGGTTGGTTCCACAGTTTAGCTATTGTGAATTGTACTGCTATAAACATTGATGTGGCTGTGTCCCTGTAGTATGCTCTTTTCAGGTCTTTTGGGTAAAGACCAAGGAGTGGGATAGCTGGGTCATAAGGTGGCTCCATTCCAAGTTTTCCAAGGTATCTCCATACTGCTTTCCATATTGGCTACATCATTTTGCAGTCCCACCAAGAATGTATGAGTGTACCTTTTTCTCCTCATCCTCTCCAACATTTATTGTTGTTTGTGTTATTAATAGCTGCCATTATGACAGATGTAAGATGAAATCTTAGAGTGGTTTTGACTTGCATTTCTCTAATAGCCAGAGAGGTTGAGCATTTTTTCATGTATTTGTTGATTGATTCTTCTGAGAAGTGTCTGTTCAGTTCCTATACTACAGAGCAATGGTAACAAAAACAGCATGGTATTGGCACCAAAATAGGCCGGTAGACCACTGGTACAGAATAGAGGACACAGAGACTAACACATATAATTCCAGTTATCTTATATTAGACAAAGGCGCCAAAAATGTACATTGGAGAAAAGATAGCCTCTTCAACAAATGGTGCTGGGAAAACTGGAAATCCATATGCAATAAAATGAAATTAAACCTCTATCTCTCACCATGCACAAAATTCAACTCAAAGTGGATCAAGGATCTAGGAATTAGACCAGAGACACTACACCTAATAGAAGAAAAAGTAAGCTCTAATCTCCAACATGTTGGATTAGGCCCCAAGTTCCTTAATAAGAATCCCGTAGCACAAGAATTAATACCAAGAATCAATAAATGGGATAGACTCAAATTACAAAGCTCTTCTCAGCAAAAGAAACAATCAGTGAGGTGAACAGAGAGCCTACTAATTGGGAACAAATTTTTACCACATGCACGTCAGATAGAGCACTAATCTCTAGAATATATAAAGAACTCAAAAATCTTAACACCAAAAAGACAAGAAACCAAATATTTTTATTTGCAAAACAAAGAAAAGCAATCAATAAAATGCAAAGACAATAGAATAGGAGATATTTTTATCCATATACTGGATAAGGGATTAATATTCCAATATAGAAGGTTCTTACACATCTCAATAACAAAAACCCAGATAACCCAATTTAAATAGGTGAAAGATGGAAATCAATACACAGATGGTCAATAGGCATATGAAAAGCTTCTCAACATCCCTAATGATCAGAAAAATGCAAATCAAGAAGGTATCACCTTGGATCTGCTAGGGTAGCCATTACTGTAAGGACCAAAGAACAATTGTTGCTGAGAATGTGAAGAAAAAGGAACCACTGAACACAGGTGATGGGAATGTAAATTTGTACAGCCAAAATGAAGTATGGAGGTTTCTGAAAAGTTAACATTGAACTGTAGTAATCCTACTTCTGAGCACAAAATCAAATGTATTAAAATCAGTATCTCAAAGAAATGTCTGTTCTCTCCTGCTTGTTGTGACCTTATTTCCAACGGTAAAGACACGGAAACATGAAAGCAATGGGCACATCAATATATGAATGGATTCACATAATGGAATACCATTCAGCCGTGATAAGGAAAGAAATCCTGTCCCTTGTGACAACATGGATGAAACTGGGGACAAGCTGCATGAAATAAGCCAGACATAGAAACAAAATTACTATGTAATCTCACTTACATGTTCCATCTAAAAAACATGAACTTTTAGAAGTAGACAGAAGAATCATGGTTGCCAGGAGCTGGGAGGTTGGGGAATGGGGTAATATGATCATAGGGTACAAAATTTCAGTTATAAGATAAATAAATTCTTGGGATCTAACACAAAGCCTGGTAAGTATAGTTAATAATACTTTAAATTGAAATAGTAGTTTAAATTGAAACAGTTAAAAAGGAAAATAGATTATTAAACTGCATAAAATTACCTGTAGTTAACATGAAGAAGCATACTAAGTAGGCTCATACAAATGTATAAAGTAGATTAACCTACAGTTATGACTTAAGTGGTTTATGGTTAACATAGGTCTTTGGAATCCCTTTTAGAGAACCTTTCCCCATTAACAATTTAAATATCCTTATCCTGAAGCTACTTTTGTGGTTGTTGTTTTAAATATGTCATTGCTTTTTTAGAAAGATGTTAAAATAGGTGGTGGTTGTTATTGTTTTTACAGAATCCATTAAAGGTACATTGAAAAAAATGTAAAAAAATAAAAAAGGAGAAATTGAAAGTGCTGTCCTCTAGGGACTTTACCACAACTTCTTTATTTCTTACCTCATTAAGCATAGCCCATATTAAGTATAGCCCATAGTCATATATTTTATATTCTATTAAGATATAATACATTGGGAGGCTGAGGCAGGAGGATCCCAAGTTTGAAGCTAACCTAAGCAAAAGCGAGGTGCTAAGCAACTCAGCAAGAACCTGAATAAATAACCTAAATAAAATAAAAAATACTGCTGGAGATGTGGACCAGTGTCAAGTGCCACTGAGTTTAATCCTTGGTATCCCCCCTCTCAAAAAAAAAAAAAAAAAAAAAAAAAAACAAAGATACGATACATTTTATGCATTTACATATAAGAAACCCAAGGGGCTTTGTGGTCACATGACTTTCAAAGGACACTTGTGTGCTATGCATTTGATTCAGGTATTGGCTTCAAAACGTGTGCCACCTAGAAGATATATACAAGTTTCAAGCATTGTCTAATGCTGTCTTGGATGCTTAGAATTTCATGCTGCTACCAATAAAAAAAAGTTCTTTTAATTTTTAATAAGCTTTATATTTAGAATGACTTTTTAATTCTATTTACAAACATATTAGTGTAGATATGCTTGTAATGAATGAAAAATTATGCTTATAATGAATGGAGAATATTAATGAATTATTATCTCAAGGATATATTCATATTTTCTTAGTTTTACTTAATGTCCTTATTCTGTTCCAGAATCCTATCCAGAGTATAAAATAGTATTTAGTTATCAGTTATCCTTAGAATTCTCATGGTTATGACTGTTTCTCAAATTTTCTTTGCTTTTGATGTGCTTGACAGTTTTAAGGAGTGCTGGTCAATTGCTTCCTAGGATGTTTCTCCTATTGGAATTTATCTGATGTTCTTATGTTGTTTAAACAAGAATTATCCCTTATCAGAGGAAGACAATGGAGATAAACTGCCATTTTAATTGCATTATACCAAGGATTCATGCGTAATTTGTCACTGGAGATGTTAATTTGATGATCTGTCCAGGATAGTATATTTCAGGTTTAGCTACTATGTAATCAACCTTTTCTGTTTACTTACTCTACTGTTTAGTGGTAAGTCACTATGCACAGCTCATGTTTACACAATGGAGAATTATATACAATCTCTTTGAGAGTAGAGTAGTTACATAAATTATTTGGACTTCTTCTGGACACAATATTGTCTCTCTCTTCCCCATAAATTAACTTGTGCAGTAATTTATTCATATCAACATGGACTCATGGATATTAATTTTGCATTTTGAATTATAATCTAACACCACTCTATTTTGTAACTCAGATTGTTCCACTTTTGGGCTACTGAGGTTGGTATTGATACCATATGAGTATGGTTGGTTCCCACATCTCTTTCACATAATAAAATGGATGTAAGTTGTTTTAAATAACTTTCATACTTTTTGACATTACAAGATGTTCCAGATTCATCTTGCATATTTTCTGCCATAGTCCTAGAATGAATCATTTCTTTAAGGAAATGTGATTCTATTCTTGGAGACTATTAGAAACAAAAACATAGGTGTTCAGTGTGTTCATTGTTACTAGCAAAGTCATTACTGTTAGACTTTCTTGATTGGCAGAGTAAGGAAATACTGTGGCATACTAACTTATGTAATACCCATATCTATAAATATTTCTGTATATAACCACCTGCATCTAAATTAAGTTAACCATAACCATGTACTCTCTCCAACTCAAATCCATTAATACAGGAATCCTTCTGGACTCCTGTTACATATCTCTAGCCTCTCAATCCCACTGTAAGAAACCTGCCTAAATATATATATATAATTGTTAATTCATACACTCTAGGAAACAACTTCATAACTTAAACTAAAATGTTTATATGCAATCCCTTTCAACTTTACTCTCAACAACCTCAACTGATGTCTAAAATCAATTAGGCCAATAACTTTTCCTACTACTCCCTTCAAAGAAGTTGTTTTATACATTGATAGTACATTTAGGTTTTTTGTCACAGTCTATTCCATCCTGGGATCCCCAAATTGCTTAATATTTTGTTGTTTTTGTTTATTTTTATAATAACTAAGGTTGGATCTATGATGCAAATTATGAGTTTTGATGAATGCATAATGTCATGCATGCAATATTAATTTATCATCATATAGGATGGTTTTCATTGTCCTATAAAGACCCCTGTGTTTCATCGTTTTAGTTCTTTTTTTGTCTAAACCTCTGGCGATAACTAAAGAGTTTTTGAAATTTTCAGAATATTACATATTTAGAATAATGCAGTTTGCATCCTGTCACTGGCTTCTTTCACATAGCGATGTGCACTTTTGGATCAGATTAAGATATTTCATTATTCATTCTGTGTTAGGATTTTTTTTTTTTTTTTTTTTTTTGTCTCTGTGACCAAAATACCTGACTTGTGTTGTTTATACAATACAACTTAAAAGAGGGTAATTTATTTTGGCTCATGGGTTCAGAGGTTTTAGTCCTTGGTTGTTTGGCTCCATTGCTTTGGGCCTGAGATGAAGCAGAACATTGTGGTGAACAGATATGGTAGAAGAAATCTACTCAGCTCATGGCAGTCAGGAGGCAGAAAGTGAGACAAAGGGAGGGAGAGAGAGAGAGAGAGAGAGAGAGAGAGAAGAGAGAGAGAGAGAGAGATAAGACCTAGTCCTTAAGGGCATGCCCTAGGTGACCTGCTTCTTTCCAACATGCCCCACTCACCTGTAGTTCCCACCATCTCCAAGCAGTCCATTCAGCTATGGATGGTCAAGAGTTCTCATGATCCAATAATTTCCAGAACCCCTACCTCTGAACATTGCTGTGTTCGGGATCAAAGCTTCAACACATGAGTCTTTGGGGCATACTTCACATGGAAATAATAACTTTCTGCTTCCTGAATCTATTTGGGGTTTAACATTGGTTTTGGAAAATCCTCAGCTAATGTCGCTTCCAATGTGTCTTATACTTCATTCTCTTTTACATTTGGGGGTGTTCCAATTGCATAAATATTATAATGTTTGAAATGATTCCACAATTTATGGAGAGTTTTTTTTTTGTTTGTTTGTTTGTTTGTTTGTTTGTTTGTTTGTTTGTTTTTGTTTTTGTACCGGGGATTGAACTCAGGGGCACTCGACCACTGGGCCACATCCACAGCCCTTTTTTGTATTTTATTAGAGACAGGGTCTCACTGAGTTGCTAAGTGACTCGCCATTGCTGAGGCTGGCTTTGAACTCGCGATCCTCCTGCCTCAGCCTCCCAAGTGCTGGGATTACAGGCGTGCGCCACCGCGCCCGGCTTATGTAGAGTGTTTTATATACATTTTTTTTTTTCTTTTTGCATTTCTTTATGGGGAATTCCTGTTGACATAGCCAAGTTTACTAAGTTTTTCCTTCTTCAGTCTACTATTGAGACCATTATAGAAATAGTTCAGCACTATAACATGTTTTTGACTCCCAGCATTGTCTTTTAATTCTTAGAATTTCTGTTTTCTCTTCTTTCATAATCCTTGTGCTTTGTATGTTGCAAGCTTTCTCCATTACAGCTCTTAAATTATTAATAATTTTTATTTTTAAATATCTGTCTCATAAGTCTGAAATCTGTGATCTACGTCACATTTGAATCTGATTCTGATGCTCTCAAACCTAATCTTCAGCTAAGTCGTGTAGAGATCAACAGATTAGAAAAAAATGCCAAACCTGTGCTTTATTTTTTGGGGGGTTGGTAAAAATAAAGTATATAATGAATGTCACTTTTTTGACATTTTCTGTTAAGATAGATTACTTATTGTGTAATATCAAATCCTCTAATCCCTCTTATTCTTAAAAAATTAAATAAAAGAAAATACAATTTATCAAGCTATACATAATCAAATAAAATATATTTGTCATTAAACAAGACAGAAAACTTAGCTAATTAAAAAAAATAGATATTACTATGCACTTCTATCAGTTTTCAAAATTAATGTATATTAATCAGAGTATGTGTTAAGATATGAATCCAGTAGGTTATAAGCCATTATTACTGACAGAAAATGAGTTAGAAATTTATTTTAAATATATAAAATTAAATTTGTTGAATTTATTGAGACCATGGACCTCCAATTTAGAACAAAAACAAAACAACCTAGAATGTTGGTTAGAAATTGGAAGGAAATACTCATTGAAATTTTTATATGATAAAAGTATACTCCAGAGAACCCGATTTTTACATTATTAATAAATTGATCATATAGAATAATAAATTATTTAATAAAATAGTCTTAATTTTTTATTCTATTTCATGAGTCTATTTTTAGGAAGAAATAGTATTCAAAATAGTGTTAAATGGCCTCTTCTATATCTGAATCTATATCACTGCTTATAATAACCATGTCAGATTTTCAAATCTTAATTGAACAATTTTGATTTTGATTTCAAAGGATCCAGAATTCCACTACAAAGTTATGGCCTAGAAAAGTTAATAACACATAATGAGAGTAGAACTTTCACAATCCTGGATAAGTCTAAAGCTGTGACTTTATTCATCCACTTATTTTTTTAAAAAACAGAGAAGACAATAATAAAATACTTCTTGTCAGAGAAAATTGAAAAAAAAAATTGTATGATACATTACTTTTTCATGCAAAATGGCAGAAAACCAAAGAAATCTATCTTCAGGGAACCAAGCATGGTGCACAGAACTAATAAAGTCAGGTGTGGTTGGATTCAGCCTCTAGTTTTATTCTGAGGCTCCAACATCCTCATGTAGGCTTTGTTTTTTGCTTCCTCTTTTTGACAGCCTTTCCAATTTCTTAATTCTTAGATAAGATGTTATCTATTTTTAACAGATAGCTGTAGAGCTACAGTTATCTTAGACTCACATGGCTCCAGCTTTAAATTGCAATGATTAAAAACTAACTAACTAAATAAGCCTGTTTCATCCAAAGTAGGCAAGAGGCAGTATCTTTTGCTCAATATAGTCTACGCATGAAAATGAAATTTCTCTTTGTGAGTCTATGAAAAATATATGATGAATTTTCTCACTTTCAATTTACCAAATATGATTAACACCAAATCTCTTTGCCAATTGATAGCCACAAATTATGTACTCGCCACCAGGAGATGTGTGTCCTTATGGATATGATGAAGTGCATGACCAATATCTGTCAAAATTCGAAATCCTTTATTCATTAGTCATTTATCATACAACTTCTTTCCCAATATTTCCATTTCAGTGAATGATAATGATATAAATTATCACATATGTTGCATTTTGGGTCTTGTGGTAAGTTAACAGAAAATTAAGAATTTTCTTGGTTGTTAAAAGTACGAAATTAGACACAAAAGTGCAAAGTAGTAGAGTATGTATCTACATTTAAAAATTGCCTGTTTTTCTGTTTATCCAAGGATCTTCCTTTTACAGATGACTACTTCCTTTTATAATGCCTAGAGCTGTTCAAATATGAGGTGGATTTTGCCATGACATTTGTTCCTTGTGGAGAATGAAATCAATCTAATGATTTTATATTATGCAATTACAGCATTTAATATATCATGAAAAGAGAATTTTAAAGACTGTAAATCACAACAAATTGCAAATTTTTTTTTTTCCATTTCATTTTGTACCCCAATTGAGTAGATGTATTAGAAGGGAGAACATTCTTTAGTAGGTAGGGAATCAGAACAAACAAAATTAATACACCAGATTGGCTGCTGCACTGTCAAATATCAGCATAGCAAACTGAGTTTTTTCAAAATCACATCATAAAGAGTAAAATTATAAACACTGATCATGTTTTTTCTGTTCTTATTCCACTCCAGGAAACAAATTCATCTCAAGGAGTAAATATCAGTAGGATAGAATGGATTTTATCTAAACTTCAAAATATACAAAGTAATTTTAAAGGGAAATAGCTTACTGGATATGGCTATACCTACTTAGAAACAATTTAAACTCATGTACTAGAATTGTGCTGTCCAAAAAAAAAAAAAAAAAAAAAAAAAAGCCAGAGGCCTCAGGTGACTGACTGATGAGCACTTGAAATGTGGTTATTTCTGTAATCAAAGAGCTGAATTTCTAAATTTTCATGTTAGATGAGTTTATATTCAAAAATGATCCAGTTACTAGAAAACTTAGAAGTATTTTTGAAACAACTTGAACATGTGAATCTACTTTTACAACACTGAGTTTATTAAATCTAAACACAGATCATGTATTCCTGATGGAAACCTAGTAGTATAAGAATTGAAATGTAAAAAAGATTTCAGATATTTAGTACTAATTAAAGAATGTATAATATCTCAAAAATGATTATGTGTTAAATAATATTTTGGACATTGGGAGTTATTAAAAATTCATGATTACCAGATATTATACATTTGATAGGAAATATTAACAAGTAAATTTATGTATTATCAAAATTAATTTCTTTATGTTTTTTCACTTTTAAAATATAGCTACAATTTAAAATTGCATGTTTTACATTATAATTTCATTGGACATCACTGTTTAAAAATTATGTGTGACAGTTATCTTATACTTGAAACTAATTTTCTTTCTTCCGTCCCTACTTCCTTTCTCTCCCTTTCCTCCATGATATAAATTATTAAATATTCTAAGCATGTAAAAATAGTCTTTCTTCCTGCTTCCTCATCCAACTACATACAATCTGCTTCCCTCAAAGCATGTAGCATAACAACAGGCATTTAGATTTGTATTTATTGACAACTTTCTAAATAATTGATATAGTAAGAAAATGATAAAAATAAATACTGATTTTTTTTTGTCTAAAATCTTTTATCTAAACCTTCCCTCAAAAAAAAAAAAAAAAAAAACTATAGAAAAGAAAAAAGAAAACCTCAGTTGGAGAAATGATTTTAGAAAGCTATTATGAAATTGATGTTTTAAATGAAAGTCCTCAATTTAAATTTGTCTCCAATAGTCCAATATTTATAAAATTCACAGAAAGACCACTACCTCCCTTTCATTGGATTAATCACCTATAGTCATGCATTTATACCTTCCCAACAGGTAGAATGAGGCAGAAAGTAAACCACCTCTTTCTTTAAATTTTAATTCAGCAACATTTTCTTTTTTGTATTGTTTTTTAATAAAAAGGTATCATATTATAATATTGTCTTTTCTTTTTGGTGCAGAGTTCTAGGATTTTAAAATTTGTGTAGATCCTGTAGCTACCAACACAATTGAAACAAAAGTATCACCACCATAAGTATCATTGATGTTGTCCCTTTTTGGTCACATTTAATTAAGTCCCTACCTCTTTCAAAAACACTGAGGTATTGTTTATGACTATCATTTTGTCTTTCTCAAGAATGACATATGAATGAACAAACATGATCTATAGTGTCCTGATCTGGGCTTTTTAAATTCAACATACTATTTCTGAGATTCATCCAAGTTGCTTCACATGTCATTAATTTATTTTGATTCCTGAATAGTCAGTAATCCATGGATATCTGTCAATGTTTATCTATTCATTCATGGGTATTTAGACTTTTCCACTTGGGGCAATTATAAATAGGGAAGATTTTATGAAGTTAAACATGTACTTACAATACAGTCCAAGAATCTTTCTCTGGGGTATTCACACTACAGAATAAGATTCATGTTCTTGCAAAATACCTGTATAAAAATATTTTTATTTTCAATATCTAACATTTTTTTCATTATTTTTCAGTTATTCATTTCTAGTTGAGGTATAAATTGATGACTTATTTTGTAAGCTTTCTATTCTTTTACTTTTATAAAGATTTTTTTTGTGTCCAGTAGATATAGTCCATATATGTGAATGATTTATGTGCGTCTGATGAACCTGCATATTCTACCACTGCCTGGTAGAATATTATATAGATGTCAAAACATAATCATTAGGTTGGTGGTTTATTTTGTACTTCCATATTCTCGAAATCTTCCTTTGTAAAAAAATTACATTTTAATAATATTTGGTATGAAAATCTCCAAAATTCTTCAATTTTCCTCTATGTAATATATGATTCAAGGGAGTAGAGAAATGATAATTATAATAGCCTGTAGGGGATGGTTATTACTGAATGGGGATTGACTTCAACTCCCAGTGGGGAAGCCCATCTCTGGGAAGCTGGATTAGATGTTGTAGGCTTAGAAAGGCAAGGTTCAGTGATATTTCCCCTAAGCATCAGGATTTTCTTGGTTTTCAACAAATGTGTTGGATGACCTGCCAATGTAGGCCCTGTGTGGACTGCTCCTTTCCCAGAATATTACATACATTCTGGCTTCACATGAGGGAAGAAATGCCTTTACAATACACACTGCATAAACTAAATCTAGACTTCATGGTACGTGGATAACAGAAGCATTAAGAAGGATTTTGGTTTTCTGTTTTGTCTTCTCAATTATATTATTCAGTTCCTTTCAGATCTGAAATTCAATTAATGAAGAAACAGAGTGATTCTCCATCTGCATGGAAGCAATATGAAATGCTTTGCTTGCTGAAAAATATATACAGAATCAGAATCTCACACAGAATTTTGTAGAGTAAATTATGCTTGAGAAAAGTTTTAGATTTACTTATTGACAGGCATTTACATAAACAGCTGGGAATCTTACCACCTCATTCAAGGTAAAGTATGCTGTAATTAATATAGCTCCCATTAAAATCACTATGTTTTATTTTTGTTCAAGCATCATGGAGCTATGTCATCCTGGTTGCTGCTTTGGTTGCGTGCCCTATAATTAGAGCTGCTGAACTCTGTCCTAAAAAAAGTGAGAATTCAGTAAGTTCAGAGAAAGTATAGGTTTGAAGAATTTGGAAACAGAAACAGCATTTTCATTCCAGAAATGGGAATGTTGGGTTGGATTTTGATTAAAAAGAAACAAATCAAATTATGCAAGAAGTTGACAGACTATTTTCTTAGAATTTGGATATGATTGCCGTACTGAAATCACTCCTTTTTATACGAAGAAAATTACAAATAAAACCCACTACCCTAACTTTAAAAAAATTCTCTATCCATTTTGCTTCACCAATTGCAATTCTTCCACAATTAAAGAGAGTAGCTGAATGAGACAGTTGTTGTCCTATCCTCCAAGACACTTTTCAACTCAAGAATCAAAACATTGATGCCACATATCAGAGAAAACATTTGGCCTTTGTGTGTGTGTGTGTGTGTGTGTGTGTGTGTGTGTGTATGTGTGTGTGATTGGCTTATTTCACTTAGCATGTTATTCTCCAACTCCATCCATTTACCTGCAAACATCATAATTTTACTCTCTTTAATGCTGAGTAATAGTCCTTTGTGTATATATAGCACAGTTTTTTTTTTATCCATTCATCTATTGAAGGGCATCTAGGTTGGTTCATAGTAGGGAGGGAGTGTGCAAGTGAAGAGCGGAGGAACTTTGTATTGAGCAGAAAGGAGTGAGGGGAGGGGAGGGGGTACCGGGGTAGGAAGCATAGTGGAAGCACACATTACCCTGTGTACATGTATGTTTGCATGAATGGTGTAACTCTACATCGTGTACAACCAGAGAAATGAAAATTTGTGCTCCATTTGTGCACAATGAATCGAAATGCTTTCTACTGTCATGTATAACTAATTAGAACAAAAACAAACAAAAAATACTGATGCCCTAGTGACTCTTCCCTAGTATTTTTAAATTACTGACTCCTAAAGAGTTCTCCAAAGGATTATTTTCTTATTCAGCAACAGGATGTAGTTTTTAATGAATAACTTACATAGTGTTTTCCAAATTTCAATTCCATTTGGAATAGTTGATGCATGGGCTCATTATTAACTCAAGATCCCTGAGTTTTAAAGTAGTTTGCCAGGTATTTTTAAATAATGTTTAAATTGTAGCTCTTTGATGTCACTACAATTATTTTCAAAGTGCCCATATTTTACCTGCATTTCTGCTCTAATTTCTCTCTCTTTGCATTTTCAAACAGCTGTTCTTTCCTCTTTCAACTGCTCTTGTTTCATAAGCACCCCTAATGAACCAGTGAGAAGCCTACTGAATCCCCCAAAGCTGTAATAAATGGGAAGAGAGAATTTTAAAACTTACTTTTATTTGTACATCACATAAATTCTAAATTCTACATTAAACACACACACACATTGTGTTCATGCTAATTTACTTCCTTTCTTATATGTGAAAAACAATCAATGCATGGTTTCTCTGCATATCCATGCACGTGCACTATTTCTGTAAAACATAATGGATATACAAAATTTAAATAAAATAAATTCAAAAGATTTATCTGTACACAGAAAGTTCCCTTATATATGTGTGAAAAGTGAATAGTTGTTTGCATATGATAATGTAAGAAACTATATTCTGTTATGTCCACTTATACATAACAAAGCAATGTCACTCCTTTTCTTAGAATTCCACAGTTAAACTATTTATTGGGTTGTTTGATTCGTCTTAGTTTTTCAGTTTATTTATTATATTCTTAGATTTTCCATCCTTTGTCCTTCCTCTGAAATCAATCTTAGTGTCTTGTAAAGTTGGGATTACCTACATTACAATATTTTTAAACTTTCACACAATTTACTTAATTTCTAGCCATTGAAAATATGTATGGATTTAATTATTTAATTTGGAACACTGTATCCTGGTTCTGAACTAATAACTTTGGAAGATTTTTCCTACAATTGCTACCCAGATGTACACTTGATGGCTTAAAGGCAAGAAGAAGGAATTAGGTTGGCATAAGCTTGGTAGACTTTATCTTCCTTGATTTCTGAAAATGAGATATTGGCTACCTTCACCCTCAAGCAGTACTTTCTAATGCATTAGTGGTAAACTACAGCATAAATGCAAAAATTCATGAAACTGACAAATATACACTGGAATTAGGGCATAGAAAAGGAGTGCAGAAAAAGTAGACAATGATCAACACACTTGTGCCAACTTGCAGCAATCTTAGAAATCCACATGCATGTCTTGGAACAATAAAAGTTTGGAGGAATTAAAAAAAAAATCAATCAATTTTCTTGGACACTGAAGAGACAAGGGAACCAAGGTTTCAATACTACCTGCTCCCCACAAATCTGGAGAGACATACATACATGTAGAGTCACAGACAATATTATGGCCACCTGGAACAGAAACTGCTGGATCTATAAACAGCCAGGGACACATAGATAGTGTGTTACTAATGAATTTATGAAAGCTGATATGAATGAACATGAAGAGTGATAGGATTGTAGTCTTAGGAGAACTTCAACACTTTCATGGAATTTACCTTCGAAGCCCCACAACATCTCATGATGAGGAGTCCAAAAGAGTATACTAATAATCCTGGAAGGGAATAGAGAAATACAGCCAGAACCTTCTCAGTAACACAAAAGTGCTCCTCTGGGTGAAGTACATTGAGAGCTTTATCTTAACTAAAGGAAGAATGTTTCTTCTTCTCCAGGCTCTTCTACCATTCCTATCCTACATGAAGGGACAAGGGACAGGAGATATAGTCAACAGGAGTCATTTTCAAGAAAATAGATTTGGAACACAACAACCAGTAACAGAATACAGGGAGAGGAGGATAAAGATATATTACTGGAGATATCATCATAAAAGTAGCATCCCACAGATACAGTAAAAACAGGACTTAAGCATGATATTATAGAATGTCTCCCCACTGCTACATTTTCTCATACACCAACAAGGCCTTAATACAACAACAGTTGAGTGCAGATCAAAAATCTGCAAGATGCAGACTATCTCTGAGGAGAAGCACATCCCAAACAATACAGGAGGGAAAAAAAGTACAAAAAAAAAAAAAATGAGTTTGAACCTCAAGATCCTGCAACTACTGTAGGCATTAAATAGCCTAATTCCTTGACATATTTAAATAAATCATCATACTAAAAGCCCATTTACCTGAGCTCTTGGTGCACAGTACAAGCCCATTTTTCTACAAAAGATTATGAGCTATGCCAAAAGGCAAGATAAAACACAGTCTGAAGGGACAGGCAATCATAAGAACTAGATTTAGATGAGACACAGATGTTAAAAGTTTTCAGACAGGAAATTTAAAGTAAGTATGATTAATATGTGACGGACTCTAATAGAAAAAGTAGATCATAATATGTAAGACTAGGTGAGAAATATTGGCAGACATCTTGGTACTCTAAGAAAGAATCAAAAGGATATGCTGGAAATCAAGAACACTGAAGATAAACAACGAATGCCTTTAATGAGATTATTAGTAGACAGAATTCAGCCAAAGAAATAATACAAATTCCCCCAACAGAAATGTAAAGATGAAAGGGAATGGAAAAAGATAAAAAAAAAAAATAAAATAGCACAGAACAACTGTGGAACAATTTCAAATGATGGAACATATGCATAATCTGAAAATAGAAGAAGAAAAATAAAGTAGCAGAAGAAGTATTTGAAATAATATCCAACAACTTTCCAAGATTAATCACGCTCATTAAAACTGCACATCCAGAAATCTCAAACAATAGAGATCCAGCAAAATCACAGCTATGTATATCATATTCAAACTTTAGAAAAACCAAGGGGCAATACCTGAAAGAAGCCAGGGGGAAAACCCCCATCTTATCCATAAAGGTAAAAGGCCCTCTGTATCCACTTGCTTGGTAATGAACCACAGTTTGAAAGTATTCAGGAAACAAAATTGTGTTTATAACAAGCATATAACTTTTTCTTGTTATCATTCTCTTAACAATACAGTATAGCCACTATTTGCAAAGCATTTACATTCTATTGGATAGCATAAGTCATCTACAGATAACGTAAAGAATTCAGAAGCATGTACATAAGTTATTTGCAAATATTTTGTCATTTTTAAGGAACTTGAGGATCCAGGGATTTTTATATCCAAGGGAGGTTCTGGCACCAAGTCTTCTATAGATACCAAGGGAGGAATGTGTAATCATTCAGGAGGCTAAAGCAGGAGGATCCCATGTCCAAGGCCAGCTTTGGCAACTTGGTGATATCTTGTATTAAAGCAAATTAATAATAATAATAATAATAATAATAATAATAATATAAAAAAGGGCTAGGGATGTAGCTTAGTGGTAAAGCCCCCCACCTGGGTTCAATCCCCATTACCACACAGAATAAAGAAATAAATAAAAGAACTAAAGAATATCTTAATATTCACCTAAACATTCACTAAGATAGAGCACATTCTGGGCCATAAAACACAAATTGAAAATTTTATAGCACTAAATAAATATATAGAACAAATAAAAATACATATCAAAAACCTATGTTTCTACCTTAGGCATTAGGAGAAAGAACAATTTAAGACTTAAGCAAATGAAAGAAGCTATAAACTGCCTCATGCCCACAAATTTGATAAATTAGATAAAATGTAACTTAAAAGATACAAAATACCAAAACTCATAAAAGGAGAAATACATAATTTGAATAAGTTTGTATCTGTTAAAGTCATTGAAAAAATAATTACTTACCTCCTCCCAAAAATCTCTAAGCCCAGATGGATTTACAAGTACATTGTACAAAATATTTAAAGAAGAAATGATATCAATTCTCTGTAATTTCTTCCAGAAAATAGAAACAAGGGATCAGTTTTTAACTCATTCTATTAGTCTACTCTTATCTTAAAATGAAAACCAAAGATATCATAAGAAGGAAACTTGGAGACTAATGTTCCCATGATATGAAAAAACACCAAATAAAAAGATTTATGGCATTCTAATTATCTCTGGTATATGTTTTATTAATCTTTAAATTAACTATTTTGGGGCTTTGTTTATAATAATGTATATAAGCAAATAATATGTACATATATGTTATATATATTGAAAATTGAAATGTTACAATTAATTACAATAAAAATAAATACAGCACAATTCTTAACTAATGCTGAATTTTATAAAGATATTATGCCATAAAAATAAATAAATAAATACCCAGCTTCCAGGGTTCTAAAATAACACCTACCTAAATGTGCTAGCAGCAAAAAGGAATATCAATGTGCCTCACTGTAATAACATGCAGCAATTGGAGTCCAAGGGGCAATCTAACACAGTGATTACAGCATGCTCTCAAGAGAGGGACAGCCTGGTTATGCAGATATGACTCCGTTACTTACTAGGTATATGAACTTGAGCAAATAATTCATCTTCTTTGGCCTAGTTTTCTCATTTTTAAATGGATATAATAATAAAACTCAAATTATAGAGTTCCTGTGATGATTAATTCCCCCCAAATCCTTATCACAGTGTTTGGTTCATCAAAATAACTCAATAAAATTCTCTGACATGATGACCATTATTGTTACCATTATAAGAGGCTGAGTAAAAGAAATATGGCAAATATGCTAGTACTTAATTCTGTAATGAGGATCCAAACTGCTAGGAAAAGAGGGCAGCCTAAAGTCCAAAATCAGCTCAATTCTTTGCTTAGAGATAAGCAGAATAATGGTATCAGTAGAGTTGCAGGCCAGAAATAACTTTGAGTGCACATTTTGAGCAAAGTAGAAACAATTCACTAATTTATTTATGCAGCAAACATCATTGCATGCCTATCATGAAGGAATGACCAAGACTTTGGGAAAATTAAAATTGCTATGTTAACACATTTTTAACACATTCTGATAAGTTTTCAAGTAGATTAGTGCACAGAGTTTTAGGTCCTAGAGGAGAATGTTCTTATCCCTAGAATGTATAAGACAGTTATTCAAGAAAAATGCAATCTTAAAGATTGAAACAGTGGGTAGAATATTTTTTCAGGGATAAATGGGTCAAAGGAAGTATATTTAAGGCAGATAAAGAAATTTATAAAGATATGATCAATAATTCAACTAAGATTTGTTGAGCACTTATTATTTACTAGGTGCTGCTTCCAAATTTGACATGCATGTGAAATTTTTATTTTAATCAAAAAGGTGCACAAAGGCAGGACTTAATCTGAGTGGAAAAAAAAGAAGGCATCTTAACAAAATAGAGCACTCACCTCCAAAAGCACCCTATCATTAGAATAAGCAAATATCCAGGAAAATGGCTCTTATCTCAGTGAATCTTTCTAGTTTAATTCAGGTCCACACTATTCAAATCTAGATCCTTCTATCTTCTGCTGAAATTGGCACCTGTGTTCACTAGAAATCAAATAACTTTGTGATGACAAGTGTAGCAAAGTGTGTGACCCATGGATTTTCTCTCTAGTTTTCAGAGCTGATGCTCTGTAGCATTTCCTTTGGTCTGTGCTTTGTGCTGATTGCTTTGAGACAGTCAGAGACCTTCTGATGAGGAGGCTCCACTCTCTAGTACAATCCCCAATCTAAACTTCCAGCCACTGGTGATCTTCTGAGATTTCAACATTGCCCTCTGTGTCCTGACTAGAAACTTACTCCAGATAAGCTTTCATCTATGAAATGTGAAATGTGCATTGTGACTTTCTGTCTGGTGACATTTTGGAGGCCAGGCTGTTCTCAGTGCCAGTTTATATCTGTGACTCTTGTATGCACAGGAAATTTCAACTCTCTCATAAACTTCTCTAAAGTCTTGAGAAAAATTTAGAGGTGGCTGCTAGCCCCTGTACATCTGATCTGCCTTGCTATCATTTCACTTGACTATACCCTGCCTGGTTGAGTTAGCGCACACAGCAGGCTATAGATCATAAAAGTTTAGGGAAGAAGTATTTTCTCAATTATGTTTTTTTTTATTGAAACATTAATGTACTTGGGAAAATATACCCCAAACTCAATGTTGAAATATCTAGGAATCAGCATTTTTAAGTCTGTACTTTCTTTTCCCCCAGTTTCTCAGGAGGGAATCCTTGCCTTCTAAGAGGCTGAGTGTGACTTGCCCTGTCCCAGGGTGAATCTGAACAATTGTTTTGATTGGGAGAGCTGAGTAAACAGAAACTGTGTCTCAGGATTACAGATAGTCACTGGACCTGCTGAAGCTAGGTTAGGATATGACTTGATCTAATCATGTCCAGCGAGCCGAGCCCTAGCAAGTCATTTCTTGCCATAGGCCTAAGTGTTCTGACACAGGATTTTCATGTGCTTTCAATGCCTCCCAAATCTAGGAGAAGGAATATGGGGTAGTAGGGTCTGTTGTCAGTTTGCCTAAATGTTCACTTTGGTGATTAGTAGCAGCTGATTATAAACCATAGTGAGTCCTCTTCTCTGCCATCTCAGGGCAGGAGCTGCAATTTTTTTTAACATGAACTCCTGAGCTCTCAATCCCATATCCCCCAGGCTAAAAACAAGTCCTCGTTACACTTTGCCCTCTGATCTGATAATAGTTGTTTGTTCACCAAAGTTTCAAAAGTTTCTTTAAAATAAAAAAAAAAAATACTGAAGAAAATATTATGTTTCAGGGTGTGTGTGTGTGAGAGAGAGAGAGAGAGAGAGAGAGGTATGACCCTCTAAAACATTACTCAAAGTATAGTCTGGGAAACCCTAAGGTTTCCTGTGACCCTTTCAAGTCAGAGTACTCTCATAACAATAATAAAATGTGCCTTTTATACTGTTGTAGAGGCTCCCTGTCATGTGATAATATCACTCATAACATTAATAGAATTAATGTTTATTTTTTGTGTTTTCTTACTTTCGATTTTATATACATGAAAATATGTCTTTACACACACATCATTCAATGCAACTATTTGGAATCAATAATTTTTTTTGGGGGGGGCGGGGTACCAGGGATTGAACTCAGGGGCACTTTTCCTTCTACCTAATTCCAGAGCTTTTCTAGGCTGGAACAAGAGAGAGTGATGTTGGTAGGAAAACAAATGTGTCATCTGTATTGTTTCTATTTTTAAATCTTCCTTCTCTTTATCTGAAACCTTGATGTCTTTCTTTATAAGTCAGCAAGTTGATGTCTTTATTGACCAATTCTCCATCTCCCAAAGTTGGTAAATGAAAATTCCATCATGTTTGTGTCCAAAAGGAGGACAATTGGTGTTCAAAAGGCTAAAAATTAATGTCTCAAAGGTAACAATGGAAGAATTCAGCTGACATAACTTGACTAACATAGTCCCCAATCACATTCGGTTAGACCTTCTTGAGTGGGCAAGATAGATGGGGCAACTGCTATTGGAGAGGAGTGCTCATGAATGTTACCTCTTGCATCTTCTCAGATGTCAGAACTTTCTCCCTTGCCAGCAAGTTTTTCAGTGAAGTCATCAGATGAGGAAGATTCCAAAGTAAACCACAGAGGCCTCAGAGTAAGTTCAGGGGCCAAGCTTCATCGCTGGCATTTAACCATCAGTCAATAAATGTAAAGTCTGAATAGCATCAACTCTCACTTGCTTTACAAAGACATTTTTTAATGCAGAAATGTAGTAGGCCGAGTGGAATATCTTTGAACAATAGAAGTTGAGCCTCAAACTTTACCTGTACATGAGTAGCATTTTTAGGACAGCATTTTTATTTAGGACATATAATTAAAGTTTCTTAGCTGCTTTGTAGAAATTATAAATGTTTCAAAATTTAGCACCCCTTTGGCACTTAGGGAATCCATCCTATGACTTTACATGTATTATTGAAGATGAACCTGTAACTTTATAAGAAATACATGCATACATGATTTTAAGAACACTACTGATGCTATAAATGAAGAGAAAAGAGCTCTGACATGCTAACCAGGGATATCAAATGCTATTTACATATTTTATCTTTAGTCAGAGACTCTCAGAAAACATGAATATCTATTGAACCAGTTGCACATTGTTTTTCCTGGTATTGATAGTCACATAGTTTCAATATTTCATTGTTTAATTATAAGCATATTTTATGAAGGGCCCCTTTGGTAAATCATGGCTTTATTTATCTTAGGAATTAGTTCTCATTAGTCTAGATAATTCACATTTTATCACATTTTTACAAACCTTATAAATGGGAAATTGCTCATATAAACAGAGTCTAATGCCATTGCTAGAGCCACTGTAATTGAAATTTAGTGGTGTCATAAAGAATGTGCTGCTATTGAAACGGAATAAAGGTTCAGATGCACAATACAAAAAGACTTTAGATTCTATCTGGCAGGCTGAAAACAATTTGACATGTCTTTGAAATGCTGGTAATGTGAAGCAAATATTCTCATCCATACTAAAGTCAGGTGGAAATCTCTGCTTTTACAACTTGTCATTGTATTTTGAAAATAACATGGACTTGGCCTAAGGGCCTCTGTAATCATTGCTACATTAGACATAACACCCCTACACACACCCAACACTCCCCCCTCTCACAAACTTATGCTACTGCTTAATAAACACCAACAGTTCTGTAGCCTTTTAGATTCTACAGTTACATGTCAGAGAGCAGTGGTAGACACTAGTTTACCATCTTCAGATCTCTCCCTTCTAGGACTAATGAGAGATAATTCAGACAGGATGCTATTTTCTGAAGGTTGCTGTAGCATTTTTAAAATTTTTTTTTTTTGTAGTTGTAGATGGACAGGCTGCCTTTATTTTATTTGTTTCATTTTTATGTGGTACTAAGGATCCAACCCAGTGCCTCACATGTGTTAGGCAAGTGTTCTGCCATTAAGCTACAACCTCAGCCCCGCTGTAACAATTTAGATGGCAATATTTAACATAAGGGGTATATCTAATGTGTACTTCTATAATGTTAGCAAGTCAGCATTTCAATATCCTTCTTGCTTCTCATTTATCTTTTTTTCTTTTTATTGGTGCATATAATTATATATAATAGTGGAATTCAATATGATATATGCATAAATGCATATAACACAATTTGATCAATTCCATTACCTAGTATCTTCCTTTTTCTTCATCTCCTTCCTATCCTGATGCACTTGCTCTGCTGTATTGATCTTCCTTCTACTATTGTTATTGCTATTTTAATTAGAGTATTATAATTCATGGTGCTAAATACATGGACATAGCATAATTTGGTAGATTTTATTGCCTAGTATATCTGCATGTATTCCTCCTTCCCTGTTGATCAACTTCCACTACTCCATTTTCATGGGGGTTTTAAAACATTATTATTATTATTATTAATTCTCTTTCTCTCTCTCATTGCTGAATATGAGAGAAAACATTTTGCCCTTGACTTTCTGAGTGTAGCTTATTTCAGTTAGCATGATAGTCTCAAATTCCATCATTTACCTGCAAATGACATAATTCCATTCTTATGGCTGAGTAAAACCCCACTGGTCATATATACCACATTTTCTTTATATATTCAGTTGTTGCCGGACCAAGTCTAGTTCTATTACTTGACTATTGAAAATTGCACTGCTATAAATATATACATATATATATATATATATATATATATATACACATGTATCATTATGCTGGTTTTAGTTATTTTAGAATAAATACCAAAGTATGAGATAGTTTTGTCACATGTGGTTCCACTCTTAGTTTTCTGAGGAGTCTCCAAACAGCTTTCTGAAGTTGTACTAATTTGCAGTTCATCAAAAATATATGTGTATTTTTCCCCTCATCTTTTTCTTATCCTTGCCACCAAAAATTATTGTTTGTATTCTTTTTGATTGCCTTTCTAACTGAAATGAGATAACTTCTCAGTGTACTTCTGATTTTATTTCCCTGATTACTAAGATGTTGAACATTTTTTTTCATTTAAATGTTGTCCATTTGTATTTGCTCTTTTCAGAAATGTCTATTTAGATCTTTGGCACTTTTATTGATTGGGTTATTAGATTTTTGGTACTAAATTTTGTTTTGCTTTTTTTTGGTAAGCTTTTTACATATCCTGGATCTGCTCTTGGATGTATAGCTGGCAAAAATTTTCTCCTAATCTGTAGTTGTTCCCTTCATGTTGTTGTTTCCTTTGCTATGCAGAAGCTTTTAAATTTGACATTATCCTACTTATTAATTCTTGGTTTTATTTGTTGAGCTTTAAAAATATTATTAAGGAAGTCAGCCCCCTTAACAAAATGTTACAGTGTAGCCCCCATATTTTCTTTCAGCATTTTCAGTGTTTCTGGTCCAGTTACTAGTTTTGTTTAAGTATTTTCGACTGCTTTGTGTGCAGGGTGAAAAGTAGGGATCAAGTTTCATTTTTCTACATATTGATATACAGTTTTCTCAGAACCATTTATTTTTAACATTTTTATGTTATCTTTTTCCAATGTATGTTTTTGGCACCTTTGTCAAGGATCAGATGATTGTATTACCTAGTCATCTATTCCATTGGGCTTCATGTTGGTTTCGATGCCAATAGCATTCTGTTTTTGTTACTATAGCTGTTTAGTATAATTGGAGATCATCTGCTGATATGATTAGTTAATGCTGAGTTACTCAGCATTGCTGAGTATTGCTTTAGTTATTCTTGGTCATTTATTCTTCCCCATGAATTTAAGAATATTTTTTTCTAGTTCTCTAAGGAATGTCATTGGAATTTTGGCAGGGATTTCATTGAATCTGTATATTGATTTTGGTAGTATAGACATTTTCATAATGTTAATTTTGCCTATACAAGAACTTGGGAGTTCTCTCCATTTTCTAGGATATTTCTAAATTGCTTTGTTCAGTGTTTTATATTTCTTATTCTGAGGGTCTTTTACCTCCTTAGCTACATTTCTTCCAAAGGTCTCTTTGTTTTGATTTGCTTTTTTTTTTTTTTTTTTTTTTTTTTTTTTTTTGAGGCTCTTGTGAATGTAATAGTTTTCTTGATTTCTTTCTTATGGATTCATTATTGGAGTATAGGGAAGTACTGATTTTTGCATGTTGATCTTATATTGTATCCTGCCACTTTGCTAAATTTGTTTACCAGATATAGAAGCCTTCTAACTATAGGATCATGTCATCTGCAAACAGAAACAGTTCACATCTTCTTTTCTTGTTTGTATTCCTTTACTTTCTATTTCTTGCTTAATTGGACAAAAGTTTAAAGATATGTTGAATAGAAATGGTCACTGTCACGAGTCATCCATGGGTTGTGTGTGTGAGGTATGTGCATTTGAGCATATGAGGGGAATGATCTGACCATGCGTGCTGATTGGGCTGTGCTATGCAAGTGTGCCTTTCCTCTCGCTCTGCCTGTGATCCCACAGCACCTGAGACGGGTGTGACTTGCCAAGATGTCAATCAATCTGCTGACCACAAGACATCACCATGCAAGACTCCACCCTTTGAAACCCTACCCTTTGCCTTATTTGGGTGGAATATTTTATTGAATATCTTTTCCCGAATAAGTAAATAAAAAAGGTGTGCTCTCTCTCTTGCTCCGTCCAGTGTGGAGCAGTCCCACCCTTGAAACTCATGTTCGTGTTTTGCCTGGTTTCTTTGAGGTTTTCTCAGTTTATTGCTGTAGCCAGCTCCTTTGAACCCAACTCATTTCTCCAGCTCAGCCAACTGGCAACAGGTCCAAGTAGACATTCTTGTCTTGTTTATGCTATTACAGGAAATGTCTTCAGTTTTGTTCCATTCACTATGATGTTGGCTTTTAGTTTGTCATATACAGTATCTATATTGTTAAGGTAATTACATTCTATTTCTAGTTTCTTCAGTATTCTTGACATGGATGGGGGCTGAAATTTGGCAAAGTCTTTTTCTGCACCTGTTGAGATGATCATGTGATTTTTGTCTTTTATTCTATTTATGTGATGCTTTACCATTTTGCATCAGTGGTATGAATACATTTGGATCATGATGTACCATCTTCTTAATGTGTTTTAAAATGTGGTTTAGCACATTTTAAAAGATTTTTATTGAGATTTTTGCATCCAAATTCTTCAAGGAAATTAACCTGTACTTTCCTTGATGTGTCTTTATGGTTTTTTTTTTTTAAATCAGGATGATAATGGCTTTATAGAAAGAATTTGGGAGTGCTCCCTCCCTTTATATTTCATGGAATAATTTGAAGAGGATAGAATTATTCCTTCTTTAAAAGTTTGATAATACTCAGTTTAGAAATCATCTGGTTCTGGGCTTTTTGTTTGAAAGGCTTTTAATTGCTGCTTCAATCTCATTCCTTCATATTAGTATGTTTAGATTTTATATATCCTCTTGGTTCAATTTGGGTAGGTCACATGTGTCTAGAAATTTGTCAATATATTCTAGATTTTCCAGTCTATTGGAATATAGCTTTCAACTATTCCCTAATTATTCTATGAATTTCAGAACTGTCTGTGGCAATATCTCCTTTTTCATTGCTAATCTCACTGATCTGAAGCTTTTCTTTCTTTTAGTTAGTTTTGCTATGAATTTATCAATCTTTGTTTATCTTTTCAAAGAACCAATTATTTATTGTGTTGATCTTTTATATTTTTTTATTTTCCATTAATGTCATCTTTGCTCTTAATTATTTTCTGTCTTCTACTGATTTTGAATTAGTTTCTTCTTGGTTTTCTAGGGTCTTAAGATATATCATTAGACTGTACTTGAGAGCTCTCTTTTTTTATATAAAGTCACTTAATGCTATAATAGTTTTTCTAACATAGGCCTTCATGATGTTCCAGAGATTTTGGTACTTTGTGTGTCACCATACTTATTTATTTCTAGAATTTTTAAATTCCTCCTGTTATCTATTTCTCATTCAAAAGAGTATTGCTCATTTTCCTTACTTATGTGGTTTCTATAATTTTTTCACTGTTAATTTCTAGTTTCATTCCATTATGATCTGATAAAATGCACAGTATTATATTTATTATTTTTGTATTTCCTAAGACTTGCTTTGTAGTATATAATCTGATCTATTTTGAAAAAGATTTCAAGAGTTGCTGAGAAGCAGTAAATTCACTTGTTGTTGGAGGAAATATTGTATAGATTTTTGTTATGTCCATTTGTTTTATGATATTATTTAGGTCAGAAGTGTCTTAATCATTGATTTTATGTCCAGATATCCTGTCTATTAGTGATACTGGTGTTTTGAAATCCCCCAATATTATTGTATTAGGGTTTATTTGGAACTTAATGTCAGGAAGTGTTTATTTTATGTAAGTAGCTGCACTGACTTTGGGATATAAATATTTAAGATTATTATATCTTCTTGTTTGATTGTTCCCTTTACCAGTATATAGTGAACTTCTTCATCTCTTTTGATTTAAAATTTGCTGTGTTAGATATGAGAATAGCTATTACTGCTTGTTTTCAGACTTTATTTGCATGAAATAAAATTTTCTATCCTTTTAATTTCAGATTTTGGGTGTGTTTGCTTATGAGATGATTATATTGCAAACATCGCACAGTTTGGTATTATTTTTAATGCAATCTGCCAGTCTATGTCTTTTAGAGGTGATATCATTTATATTCAGAATAACTTTGGAAACTTTTAAAAAAATTTTATATCATTTTGGTTTGTTCTGCATATTTAACTTGATCTTAATTTTCATTTACTTAACTTCCATCTCAAAAAGCTTCATCAAATTTAGAGACCTGGGTTTGTTTTTTAGTTCTTCTGTGTTTAATATTTATTTAAGTACATTCTGTAGTGCTGAATTAGTGACCATGATTTTTTTGTTTCCTTAGTTCATCATAGAAAGTTCTTTTTTTATTTTTTACTTTTTTAAATTTATGCTTCCATTATGAATGATAGCTCTTCGCTGGATATAAAATCCTGGTTGGTTGTTGTTTGCTTTTAGAGTTGGAGTATCTCATTTTGAGACCTTCTGTATTTAAAATCCAAACTGATAAGTCAGTCAGAAATGAGTCTTATTAGATTACTTCTAAATGTGACCGAACTTTAGCTTTTAATAATTTATCCTTATTCTCTTTGTTGGGTGTTTTGATTATAATATATTTTGAAAAGTTTTTTTTAATGATCGTGTCTATTTGTGAATCTATCTGACTCCTATATGTTGGTGGTCCATCTCATTCCTAAGATTTGAAGATTTTTCTATTATTATTTTACTGAAAAGTTTGTTATTGCCATTAACCCACATCTTCTGGACTTCATATCCCAATGAATTTTAAGTTTGGTCTGTTGTCCCAGAGTTCTTGTGTATTTTGATATGATCCTTTTATTTATTTCTTTACAATTTACTTATTGTTCAAGTTCATATCCCCTGTCTTCAAGCTCTCAAAGTCTGTCTTCTATGTAATCTAATCTGTTAGTGATACATGTAAATAAATTTTTAATTTGATTTTTTGTGGCCTTTATTTCCAGTTCTGATCAGCTTACTTTAGAATCTCTATCTCTATTGAAATGGTCTTTCATCTACTGTATACCTTCTCTTAGTTTCTTATGTCTTCTTTTATCTCATTAATCATTCTAATAATCAAATTTTTATAGTTTTCTCTGGAATTTTGTCCTCTTCCACATTGTGAGTTCCTTTCTTGGTGAATTGTAAATGTTAGGGGGAGACTTTTTCCTAATGTTTTTCTTTTTCCTAAGGTTTTGGCTTTTGCATCTGTTGAGTTATGTTCGTCCTCTTTGTAATGTAGTTCCTCGGTGTGTAGTTAGATCTTTTTTAATAACTCCTGTGTTGTTACTATCTGTCATCTTCAACACGTAAGCTCTATGCAATTCAAGTGTTCATTTCCACTGGCAATACCTCTCAGATTACTGCTAAGAAACTGCCATTTTAATTTACTTTTGGAGAGCTACTTCAACACTGTGGGGTCCTCTGAACACTTGTCTTGGAACTTCTTTCTGTTTCTCCTGTAGGAGTAGATGTTCAAAAGTGGAACTTGATATCCCTTCTAGCCATTTCTTCTTAGTGCCTGGTAGTTGGTTTAGGGTTTTTGTCTTCTCTAGTTTATGTTTTAAGATATTATTGAAGATTGAACAGAGTTGGTTTTTGTGTGAATCAAGATGTGCAGCCACTTGGATAATTTGTGGATATAGTTCACCAACAGTCTCTACCTTTTTTATCAGCCACTCTCAGAAAATAAGAAAACAAACAATAGCAACAATAGGAGTAGCCAATATACAGCATTAAAATGAATGCCCCATGAGTTCTGTGACATCTATAACACTAATTACCACACAAAGAGGATGGTGGGGTCAGCAATTAATAACAGTAACAATAAATAGCCATAAACTAAGTATAGCATTAAAGTAAGCAGCAGGTATCAACTATGTCATTTATAATACTAATAAGCACAACAACATGAGTCCTGCTTGGCACAGGAATTATACAAACCAAATAGTTCTAAAAGTTTGCAAAGTTACAGTTCATTAAGTGAAAATAAAATGAGGTAGAAAACCAAAACAAAGTTTAAAATATTCAAAAATTGAAGAGAGGGAAAGCAGAATAGGGGTAGCAAATGACAGATATAAAGAAGAAGGAATAAAAAACAAAAGAAACGTGGAAAAAAAATGTTCAACTTCCCTGGAAATCAGGAAAATACAAACCAAAACTAAATTAAGATTCTCTCTCACTCCAGTTAGAATGGCAATCTTTATGAATACAAATAATATATACTTTTATTTATAGATATTTTTAGGTAAGCAACATTGTTATATTATGTGTGAAATCTGGGTTATGCCTAGGGAAATGAGTATGTATATAAAATATCTATGAATTTTTGTGTGAATTTATAAATTTATGTACCCATGTACAAAGGTACATTCATATAAAATGTTATGGTTTTTATGTATAGAGGATTCTCTGAGTTGTATTGGTAGGCATATGACTAATAAAGAAAAATAGTGTTAGTTTAGGAATTGAACATTTTTATCAAATAGGAATACAAATATAAATATATGTGTAAAAATAAAAGTGAAAATATTTAAATGGGTATAAATTTGTATATAGTTTTTTTTCTTTTGAGATGGATGTTTACAATTTGTTTTAGTTATAGTTTATGATTATGTAACTGAATATACATGAAAATGCATGAGCAGAAATTTGGGTGCCACTAAAATATATTCATATTATGTAAAAGTATATACAAACATATAAATAAATATGTATGTGGATATTCAAACTAAGAAATAAAGTAAAAATAAAGGTCTGAAACTAAAAAAGATAAAAGAAACTTATAGTTATGAAAATAATTTAGTATGAAAGATTAGAAGGTAAAAGAAACATTTCTTGATGAGAACATATGTTGTCTGGTAAAGTAGTACTCTTGGGCTAAAGTCCAAGATGAAAGAGGACAAAATTTAGGATGTAAATTTGTGAATGTCTAGGTAAGTCAAAGAAGTTTTGTAGAAGGTAAATCTCAAAAAGTTTGTGTTTGTGATTAAATTGGCTATAATTAGCACAGTCAGTTAAAGTTACTTGAACTTTAATATACTGATATGAAGCAAATTCTGAAACATTGATCTGCTCTTATATATCAATAATTTTCTTGTATTTGTTAGGTCTTATTACTTGGGGAAAACTATGTCTTAAAGGAATTAGGGTTTGTACCTGTTTTAAAATCTTAAATGATTACTCTGTAACTGGATAAAGAAACAACTGTTTTTTGGGTTATAACAATATTGTGAGTAGGTGAGTAGGTATATGTATGAATCTGAGAACTATCTGTCTAAGCTTTGTCTAAGTGTTATGTAAAAGTTTATGAAATAAAAAAAGAAAAATGAATACAGATAGTAAGTGCTGGTGAGGACATGAGAAAAAAAGGTACATTCATACATTGTTGGTAGGATTGCAAACTAGCACAACCACTGTGGATTGCAGTATGGAAATTTCTCAAAAGAATAGAAATAAAACCACCATATGACTCATCTATCAATTCCCTGGTATTTATCAAAAAAATTAAAATCAGCATATCCTATTGATACAGACAAATCAACGTCTATAGTAGCACAATTTATCATAGTGAAGTTCTGTAATCAGTCCAGATACCCACCAATAGATGAACAGATAAAGCATGGCATATATACACAATGGAGTTTTATTCATCCATAAAGAAGAATAAAATTATGGCATTTGCTGATAAATGAATGGAACCAAAGAACATCATGCTAAGTGAAATAAGCCAGACTCTGAAAGAGTGAAGTGTTTTCTCAACATGTGGAAGTTAGATTAAAATAAGAAAAAAGAGGAAGGTGAATCCCACGAAAATAGATGGGAGACCAGTGGAGCAGAGGAAGGGAATTGAGGAGTTAGGAGGAGGGGTGAGAAATGGCGGAATTAACATGACCAAATCATGCTATGTACATACATGGAGACATCACAGTGAATTTTACTTTTATGTATATCTAAAAATCACTAATTTAAAAAACAAAACTCTAAATAAATAGAAGAAAGAAGAGTAGAGGAAGGAAAATAGGAAAAGGGAGGAAGAGAGGGAAAGAGAAAAGACTAGAGACCAAATTGGAGCAAATTATAATTCATGTATGTATGATTATGCCAAGATGAACCCCAATATTATGCATAACTATAATGCACTAATAAAAACATATATACATATACATACATATAGATATATATAGATATACATAATTACAAACCAATCAGCACAGCAAATATGCAACACACACACAAATACACGCATACAATGGTCAAAACCTGTTGACAAGCATAGATTTTCACTGCCTATGCCAGACTTCTCTACTTTCCATTTCTTCTTGGACTATGTACCACTTCAAAAGAACAAGGACTGCATATTGTTAAACTCATTCTCTTTTGTGGTGCTCTCCAAGCTCCCAGCTGGCATATCCTGGAACTAAAGCAAGTTGTAAAAACTCTCAGCTTCCCTTCTCAACTGCATAAAGTAGGCTAGAATGAGAAGTACTGAGAATTGGAGTATTGTCTATATATCAATGCACTTCCTGAGCAGAACTGATACAGAGTTTTAAACTGGAAGTTTTGGTGGCTGAATTTAGCTCTGATCATCTTTAGTAATTTTTTCAGGTGGTATCTGCTCCAAAGACATTGGATCAACATGCCATATAGCCTGGGAGATGCTGATCTCCTAAGAACTCCACGTGTAGGGCAGGACAACACCTTCCACGGGTCACCCACACTCCATCTCCCATAAATGTGTTCTTCCAAGGATCAAACCCCACATGCAGTCATGCCCACCCATCCAGTTTCTGGACTCCCCCCAAAAGGCCCTGTGAACCAGCAGCCACAAAGGAAAAACAAACTGTATTCTCCGTATACCAAGCCTGAATCTATTTTGGTACAATTCACTCACTGCCGGCTCCAATCCTCCATGGCAGGTACTTGTTGAGACAGTCTGGCACCATGTGCTATGACCAATGAGGCTCCTACAGCAGAAAGCCACATTGCAGCTGCTTCAAGATGGCTTCCTGCCTCAGCTCTCCACTTGCTGGCTGAGAAACATGGAGCACTTTTTAAACACCAGCTCATCACAGTGCCTCTGGTTCAGTTAAGATCAGACTGCCCTTCTGTTCCACAGGTTCTCCCATGCCAAATTTGTTCACAGTGTCACTTTCTGTCTGTGTCATTGATACCAGTCTTGGAAATCAGGATTGGGTCTTCCTTCCTGGGTGTTAACCATTAACCATGAAAGAAACACTGAAGTAAATGTACAAAGCAAGTTTTATTTTCAAAAGGGACAGAGGAAGATTTCTTTGGACAGAAGTTGGGCCCAGAGCTGGGTGCCTGTGGAAATGGGTGTGTCTTGCTCTTTTTACAGAACCTCCTCCAGCCCCCTCACCTTTTCTTTTGTCTCTCAGAATATTCCTAAGGGCAGGAAGGAGCAGCACAGGGGGTAAACTTTAGCAACCCCTGGGAAGTATGAGCCAGGGATCACTGAGGTTAGTTGTTAGAGCAATTAGCAACCCATTTAAAAAATATATTGGTATTTTAATTTACACTTACTGAATGGACATTTTATAGTTTCAAACACTAGCATTATCAAATATCATTCTTGTGTACACAAAATCAATTAAAAACAATATCATTTACTTAGGAATTTCTAAAACTCTTCACATTCAAAATGTGACCATGACTTTTCTCCTACAACTCCACATCTGCTCTACTAAGTCAGATGACTAAGTCAAAATAGGTCACAAAGATTATCATTGTAATATATACAATTTTTAACTTTAAAAAATAATAATGACTTCATGTATCAATATTAAAATCCTTTTCTCTGATTTTATGTCTCAATTTTTGTTGTCTGCTTTGCCAGTGGCTAATACATATGCTTAGAGTGAAAATGGGCGCCCTGGAATTCAATTACTCATAAATTTGAATGGTCATATTGTGGAGGTTACTGCTCTCCTTTATCAGAGGCTTATACGTAATTCATGGAATTTATGGTGCCACAAATGATAAGAATGTCTAAAATTTTCAAAATCACTAAAAATAATAAAGTCTTAATGTTAAACTAAGATTCAATGTCATTTTAAAAACATATTCTAATTTACACTTCTAGAATGGACATTTTATAATAGTTTTAAACACTGCTATGATCAAATACCATTCTTGTGTACACAAAAATAAATTATAAGCAAAACTATTAGGAATTTCTAAAACTTCTTCACATTTAAATACAGATTTTGTGGCACAGAATATTTATTATTCTGATCTTTCTCATGATATCATCCCATAGTTCATAAATAATAATGCAGCCTTTGCTAATGTTTCACTGTTTCCCCTGCAACATTGAGGATAAGATTTCATAATATTCGTATCATCTTACTGAGAATTATAACAGGAACGCTTTGCTCTGCTAAACATATAGGGAGGGAGGCCTATGATCTAAGGTAGAGAATCTGATTCATCCTGTTATTATCAATAGTAACAGGCTATTTTAGAACTAAGAAGTCTGGCGTTATGAGCTGCCTGTAACCTAGGGATTTTAGGATCTTTGTGATGTTACCCTGAAGGGAGGAAGCCAATGAACCTATGGGAAGCTCAGTAAGAATGGAATCCGTCCTAATGAGATAAGAGGGGACTCAAAGTTTCAGCTAATCTTTCAAATCACCAACATGAGCCATTTTTCCAGAGGAATTTTTAGTGCATTCCATTCCTTGCATCCTGTCTTCCATTCTGTTAACCTCTCGCTTTGAGAGTTTTGGTCTTGGTAACAGAAGGTTACAGATAAAAATTAGCACTCATATTCATTCCTTAAGTGGACTGCCAATAGTTTGTTGATTGAAGCCTTAATGGGTTAGAGATCTCAGGTGTTACCATCAGGAATATCAAACATGTTCATGATAACTATCTGGATTACCTTCTATCTGTTATCAATTATAAGAAACCATAGATTATAAAGTATAGCCTAATAACAAAGTCAAAATATTAATAATGTATGTATGTTAGTTTCTTCAAAATATTTGCTTTTCACATTTTCTCTGCTCAATGCAAACTGAGAGAAAGAAAAATCTAAAATAATCTCATTCAAATTTACACACTTAGAACATGTCCAGAGCTGCTTTCCTCAGTCACATCCTTCTACCATTGTATTCTGCCTCACTTCTAACCCAGAGCTATGGAGCCAGCTGATCATGGACCAAAACTATAAAACCTTGAATCAAAGTGAAGGTTTTCTTCTTCTAGATTGTTCTTGTTAGGTATTTTGATCACAATGACAAAAACCTGACTAAAAGAGAAATTAATGTTATGAAGTCAGAAATCTACTAAAATTTAAAAAGATAAAGTAAAATATTTATCTAAGAATTGCTCATTACTTGTACTATTTTGATGCTTAAGAAAGACTATTTTGAGCATCCTTCAAATTATGAGGATTTCAATGGGAAAACCTCACCAGTTGAGAATCCCACATAGGCATAGCTAATTTGCCTTTACAAAGTTCTGCATTCCCAAGGGGAGTGATAATTGCCTATTCAAGTAGCCACCAGGAATGTAGCATTTAAACTAGGTACATTCTTGGGTCTTAAAGTTTAGATAAAACTTATCTCTGTTGCACAGAACACAATGAGGCTCAAGTAGCTTTATTTCCCAAGTATATTAAGAGGTGAAGTCAGTTTTCAACCCATGCTTCTCTGACTCTATCCTATCATCACAGACACATGGTGTTCTGCTTCTTAATTAGCTTTACTCCAAAGGAGTAGTTAAAGAATTGCCCTTCAATACTAATTGTTAGAGTCAGAGCTTTGCTGTAGCTTCTTTCAGTCCAGTCTATGTTTATTTCATGTTTTCCACCTACCTCTGCCCTATGCCTGAATTTTCTCAGTTATTCTTTTATGGTGGGGCTTTTCAGTTTCTGTTCATTTAATTCTCATGTTCTCTGTGTCTTTCTTAGACACAACAATCAATAAAGTCTTAAGTTTGCTCCAATTTCAAAACATGTCAATATAACTAAACAGTTTAATAATGGGCAGGGTGACTATGTACACTATTTTGTTATAGAATGGTATTTCTGGGATAGGAAATATCTTAGTTGATCATTTTTATTATTATGTTAATTACTTTCATTTTTCCTCTCAATTGTTCTTTTCTAGCTCAAACCCTATATTTAGATATTTATTCTCTTTGTGTAAGGTTTATTTTCAACTACCATGCAGGATCAAAAGTGACAATGGAAAGTAACAATCCCTTCAGAGCATTTGTGACATAGTATAAAGACTAAGTGTGAGACCTGGAAGCTGATGAGACCAGAAGTACAAGAAATACTTCATTAGAGAGTTGGAAGTCACTACCAAGGAGACAAAGAATTAAGTTCCACACAAATAACAGGTCTGCTAACCTCTGAATAGGTTCTGTGCAGAAGTACCAATTTTCCAGTTGAAAAGCTGTATTGTTTATGGTCATATATATTATCAAGCCCCACGAAGAGCACAAATTACCTCATAGTCTAGCTTGCTCTCAACTGTACCTTCTACACAATTTCATCCACATTTCAAACTGCTGACGAGATTTTTATATAATATTTATCTAGATTAAGTTTCTCTTGACTGTTTCCCAGTTAACCCCCCAAAAATTATTGAGTCCAGTGCAATGCTGAGTTTGAGACTAATTTAATTCAAGAAAGTAATGGACAATGGTATGATTCCCCAGAAGGAAAAGGAATTGCTGTTAAATTCTGGCTCTTTTTTATACAGGAGCCTTCCTGCAATTATTACAGTTAGATTATCATACTTGGATTTGAAAGAGCAAGCTCTAATAATTTCATGAGTCTTTGATAATTTTTTCAGAAAAAAAATTTGCTATGCTAGATTTAAAATGGAAAAACAGCCACAGGGGTTAATATGATCTTGTTTTCCTTTGTATGCATAATAATTTGTGTTATAATATAAAAACCTCAGAAGTTAGTACATGGTGAAATTAATCAGTAAAGAGAACAAAGAGGTCATTTCCGTTTTTACACAGAGCAGCTAAACTCAACCCCTATTCATGATATTTATTATGCCTCCACAATCAGTTTAAATAATTCTTTGGGGGGCACATCATACAAACAGCCATCCAGGAACCCAGGAGACTAACCAGCATAATAAGTTTTCAAGAATGTCTTATATGGCAATGTTTGTAAGTGATCTCAATAGAACAAGAATGGCAGGCAAGCAGAGCAGCCGACAGATTATGAGTTTTCGTTTTGGAAAGTGATTTATGCTAAGCAGAGTTATTTTCAGGAATGAGCTTTTATAGTCAATTATATCCATTTAAATATAGTCATTATGTAAAGCATGTCTGCATTGGTTTACTCTGAGTTCTTCAAATCCTCTAACCTGTTTAACACCACACATCTTAAGAAAAAAAAAAAAAAAAAAGAAAAAATAGCATCTGCATGTCCCAAGCTCTCAGATATACAAAGTCTTATATTCCTGAGTGTAATACTTTTATTTATAATTTTATTATATTTAATACATATAAACCATAATAATGCAATCAATAATAGATTTTGACAAATTGCTCCCTATGATTATCTCAAGTTATATTTGTTGGATTCCAGGCAGGAGGCCACACCTCCCCAGGTGCTTTGTTAAAAACTACACCTCCCAAGATGCTCAGCGTGACCAAAAAACCTGACCAGCAAGTCCCCTGTCCACTAACCCCCCTTGACCTCTGCTGGCCAATAGGGCAAGGACTCACTCCAAGGGGGTTTTATGACCCCCTACTCTATTTAAACCAGGGCCGGACTGAGCTCTCTCTCTGTTCGCACTTGCCTCGCTTCCTGCCTGTCCCTATTCCCGTCCATCCCTTCCCTACCCTCCTTCCCTTCCTTTCCCTACCCTTGCCCACGTGGCACCCCAATAAACCCTTTTATTTCACTAACACAGTGTTCCCGGCTAAGTTAACTATGTTTCAGCATTTTTCTAACAATATTTCCCATATCACAGCATAAGATATTGCTCTATATCCTTACCCATTTTTGTCAATGTCAAAATTTTTTCTTTATATATTGGGGAAATTTTAAAAAAGGTACATCTCTTAATTACATAGTTTGTATTTTCTTAATTGTTAAAAGATTAAAACCACTTTTATATATGCTTGTATTTGTCTATTTTCTAATAGAGTATTTTATTCCTATTGATTGAGGAGGGACAGAAGTAAATATATGTGCTGTTTTTCCTTCAGTATTTAGATGTGTCACAAATACATGCCCCAAATTTGAGACCAGTTACCTTTTACTTTCACCTTTTGTTAAGTGTGGGTTTAAATATAACTTGTTTATCATTTGGCTATTTGTGTCCTACATAAAGCATTCTTCTCCATTTTATTATCATAAATATAAATGTTTATGTTACTATCTTTTCTTACATTTGGCTCTTTTTATTTAGAAGATTAATGCAAACGAATTGATTTTTCCAGGTGGTTTCCATTTGAGAATCAGTTGTTCCAGGGTGTTTTCTTACCTCTATTTTGTACCCTTAGACTCCTGCACTGAAGGTTGGATGGACCAATATAATGTATGTGTGGGATCCATTGGGTGTCTGCATTCTGCTCAGAATATTTGTCACTAAACCAAAATCTCACTTTACTAATTACTGTAGTTGATGTAAGGTAAGGCAAGTCTTCCAGCCCTGTTTCTTTTCAAAGTATCCTTGTTTATCTGGGATTATGTGTTTTTTTTCTACATAAAATTTAGCACAGACTCATTTGATTCTAATAAAAATACTTCTTTGAATATTTTACATTATGATTTAATATGGAAAATTTATACTGACATATATAATGTATCATTTCATTTATTTTGGTTTTATTTATGTTTGAAATAAATTTTTTTTTTTCCTTAAAGGCATAAGTATTCTTTGCAAGATTTAATGTTAGAAATCTTTCCTTGTGATTATCTATTTGGTATCACTATTAAAACAATATTTTCAACTGTTAACTATAGATGCACAAGAATTACAATTGTTTTTAATTTTATAGCTAATTATGTATCCAAAAGTTGTTACTATGCCATCTTACTACTCCTGATGATTTGTCTTTAGATTACCTTAACTTTTTAAAATTGTGAATAAGTAAATAAGTGCATATTAATGTGTTAATCTTTAAACTCATCTACACAACTCTTCTGCTTGGTATTTTAAATATTCTTTGGGGGATTTTTTTCCCCTAGTTTTAGAATTTTCTTTATTAAAGATCTGTGGGCAAAAAATTCTCAATCTGTCTTATTAAATGATAATGAATATAAATAAATGTGTCCAATAATTTGCTAGTCATCTGTTTTTCTTTCCTCTCCTTAGCTTTTCTTAAGATTTTCAGCGATGATATTGATACCAGAGGTTAGCGGTGAGGAGTTCTGCTCTCTCAAATGTTGAAGTTTGAACATTAGAGATGCACACCAAGGCAGGCATATAAAGCAGGGTTTATTTAAAAAGGGGTAACATAGACTTCTCCTGGGAGAAAGAAGGGGGCTATAGCTGGTATCCTGGTATCCCAAGAAGTGAGGTAGATCTGCCATTTTTTATGTCTTAGGCTTCCTTTGTTTTCCTGCCCTCTTCTCTTATCTCTCTCATTCCTGTGTACGGGACCAGGCTCAGGAATGCTTGGTGGGCTGGCCAAAAGGTGAGAAGCAGATGAGCTTAAGGAAAAGGGCAGGGTGGTGCAGCCCAGGACACAATAATTAACAACCTGTAGCTCCCTGTAGAGAGGGGCAATTCCTGGGACAAGTTACCTTAGCAACAATTTGGAGCAGAGGCAGGTCCTTGATAAAGGTGGAGGAAGGGCTCTGAAGGAATTAACATACAATCCCTCAGAGGACAGTCTCCAACTTCCAGGGACTCCTTCAAAATTGACTTCCTTGATCTAACCCAACTCTATTTACCTATCTATGCAGACTGCCTGTCTAATTCTGGCTTCAATATACCTAGATCAAAATTTTAATTTATTTATTCTTGTAGATATTCATGAGACTCCTTGAATTTGAGGTTTGGTGTCTTCCATTATTTGGGGTACATCCACAACCTTTATCTCTCTCTTTTTTTTTTTTTTTTTTTTTGTACTGGGGATTGAATCCAGTAATACTTTATCATTGAGTCACATTTTTGAGACAGAGTCTTGTCAAGTTGCTTAAGGCCTTGATAAGTTGTTAAAAATGGCCTCTAACTTGCAACCTTATTGACTCAGCCTTCAGAGTTGCTGGGATTACAAACCTGCACCACTGTACCTGGCCACAGCCTTTATCTCTTAAAACATGGCCTCTGTAGATTTTTGTTGTGTGTGTGTTCTAGTTTGAATGCTAATTACTTTAGAGCACTTCATTTTACTCTCTGCATTTTTTTAGCTCTCTCTTTTTTTATCTTTATGTGTATTTATCTTGTCTTTTGTGTTACTGCTCATGTCTGTTTTCCAATTTGTTTTTAATTTGCTTGTGTTTAATGCCCCATTTCTTGTGTTTCCCAAGGTGTGTGCATGTTGTTGTTTTTCTTTCTTTTTAACTTCACTGATTTTATTTTTTCTTTTTAGAAAGTCTGTGATTTTCTTTTTAATGGGTTTGGCCATTTTTGACAATTTCTTGTTTTTTAAACACATGCCAAAACTTTTTTTTTTTCTATTCATATGTGTAAAGAAATTATTTTACATTTCAATATCTGCAAGTCTAATTTTAACTTGAGGAATTAAATCTTAAGATCATTTACTTCTCAAAAGGTTTGTGTGTATGAGAGAGAGAGAGAGAGAGAGAGAGAGAGAGAGAGAGACAGTTTGTACAAGTATACACACACATATATTTGTGCTTGAACTTATATTTGGATGACGTTAACCCATGGGCATCTCAAGGCATCTGTTTTATGGCTACTTTCCCCATAGAGGATTTACAACCTCTTCTGCAGGCTCTAGGTTCTACACACTTCAGATTAATGTGTGAAGTTGGGATTTTTCTGATCTTGCAGGTTTTAGAAATTGAAACCCTAAATCCAGATGATAAAGAGCTGAATGTGAGTTCTAGGGTTTGATTTTCAATTGTTTTCCACTTAAATTGTAGGATAAAAAGAAACGTTTCTTCATTGCATTAATTTTCTAAAGAATTTTTTTTTTCTCCCTATGTTACTCTTTAATAGAAGAGGCAGCTTTTTTGAAAGTTGTCTTTGGTGCAGCTTTTTACTTCCAGCATTCCACTTTTGAAGAGCCCAAAGGAACTGCTAAGATGTTGGGAAGGGTGTTAAAAGTCACATTTCGCCAGGCATGGTGGCACACGCCTGTAATCCCAACACTTGGGAGGTTGAGGCGGGAGGATCGCGAGCTCAAAGCCAGCCTCAGCAATGGCGAGGCACTTAGCAACTCATTGAGAATCTGTCTCTAAATAAAATACAAAAAAGGGATGGGGATGTGGCCCAGTGGTCGAGTGCCCCTGAGTTCAATCCCCGGTACTCCCCCCCAAAAAAAACAAATATATATAAAATATATATCATATATATATGTATATATATATATATATATGTATATATATATAGATATATGTCACATTTTTATTATTGGTATTGGCAAATGCCTTTAAGTTTCCCCATCAATTTTTTAGTTTCCTCTTTATATTTACCCCTACCCTTCAAAGTAATCTTATTTTCTCTCAGCTTAGCTACCTATTTATAATGATTTTAAAAAATACATTATGTAGTACTTCTTTATAATTGGTAACAGGGATTTGCCCCTAGAATCCTCAATCTGCCGTTTGCTGGCAACTGAAATTCCCTGATTCGGTCTCTATTTGCTTTCTCTTCACTTTGCATCTGTGTTTCTGACACCATTGGCTTACCTTTATGACCCCAATTTTGAGTCCCATCTCTGTCCCCCAACTTTATAATGCTCACACTTAGACCTTGGTTCACGGAAGGTGCTTTGTCTTTGCCCTCTTTTTGAGAACTAAAATTATTTTTGTACTTTTAAGACTCTGAATCTAAGGTATGCAAACCTCACTTGAACACAGATAATTGCAAGGTCCTGTTCTTCAAGGGTGATTAATTCAAACTGTCTACGCTTAATGGTTACCACAATGTTGTTTCTGACCCCTATGACTGCAGTCAATCATTTGGCTACAACATGCTCATGACAAATAAATTTCATTATTATGGGATGTGTATAAACCCCAGTCTCAATGCTGGGAACAAAATAAGAGGCAAACAAGTTAATTCATAACTGGGTATTTTGGTGGACGGTAAGCAATAGTAATTAATTTAAAATTTGACAAAATGTGAGCTATATAAACAAAAATATCTCCACTGATTATTGAAAATATATAAAGCAGATGTATAATAATAACATTTCATAATACATAATCCCTTTGTATATATTGGTCATTTGTTGATCCCAGCAACCCCATGAGATAGGCATCACTAATTTTATTTTTAGATCCTTTTTACAGATTAGTGAAATGAAACAGTAGATACAGAATTGTCCACCTTCATACAGGCTATAAACTTTGAGCCATAATTCAAACTCAGGCAGTCTGTCTTCAGATTCTGAACCTCTATTTCCCATGCCACTCTGCCTTTCTGGGACATATATACAAATAGAATTGAATAAAGCATGGTATATAAGAGAAATGCTCAGTTAGGAGTATGTCTCACAATGATTAACAAGAGTGAACACATCATTATGAACTCAAGTTTTCCTTCTGTTTTTCTGAGTTGTTTAAATGGTGGCTCCATCCATTCAGTCTCCTACACCAGAAATTTAAAACATCAGGCATTTCTCCTTCAACCACTTCTTATATTCAATAGTCTCTAAGTTTTATAGATTTTAGATTTGAATTATTTATTTTGGACCTTCACAAATATGTCCCCAGATGGCCTTCAAGCCTCCACACCCACTTGTCCATTCATTCCCCAAACCCATGTAAGGGAATTCATCACCAGTGTACATCTTACGTTTATCCTCCTTCATATTATCTGTCAGTGACCATGCCTTTTTGGCCGAAAAAAGCCAATGATCTTCATTATTTCACATAGGTTTATTTGTTTTTTACTGTTATTCATTCCTTCCACATCCTAATATTAATTTTGTTGTTTCTCCAATGTGAGAATAAACTTATTTATAATCTTTTGCCTCCAAAGAACTATGAATATATAACCTTAAAGTATTATATATGAACTGTACTATATGCAGCCAATCTTTTCCACCTATACCAGGATCCTATGAGTGAGACATTTTTCATTCAGGTTGGTTATTTACCTGGTAGATAGTAACATATAGTAAGTGATTTAATTACTTCTTAAGTTTAATAAGTAATAAATAATTGCATGATGAAGGGAAGAAAGAAAGAAAGAACACAGAGATAAGGAATGCAGGAAAGAAGAAAAGAAAGAACAAGGGTAAGAAGAAAGATAAGAATGAACTCATATGAGTGGATTACAGAGAATAAGATGTGCCAATAATGAGAAGAAAAAAAAACTTTCTAACAACTAACATTGAACATATAGGCTAAAAGTGTGCCTATCTCAAGATATTATTAATAAGATGCCAAGAAATACTAAATATCTTCAAATGCTGTTTTACTTGCAAATATAGTGGTATTGTGACTATTACAGGGATTGTTCAGAAAGGAATATTTGCTGTATTAATTCCTGGGCTGACATAGAAGGTCAGTTAATATGGAGCTAGAATAAGGAGGGCCCAGAGTATTCAAGAAAAATGTGTGACAGCCTATCAGATACAAGGCATTGAAAATTACCTATCCATAATTAGTCTGTTGAGAAGCATTTTTTACATGTAATATTTTTCTTGTTCCTTTACAAAGAATACAGGGTTGCAAAGAAAGTTTAAACCACAATTCGCATGTTGAGCATTAAGAACCTATATTTCCTCACTATACAGCAAAACACATCTTTGGAGTTTTACTAAAAAATTTAACCTAAAATGAAGTGTTATAAAACTTCTACCAAAAAAAGACCTGTAAAAATATATTTAAGGAAGATATATTTAGTCTATATCCATTCTTTAGGTTATTTATATACTAAGTTACATTACATAAAACCTGCTTTTGTAGTCTTAAGCAGCTTAACTCCAAGAAGAAATAACTTTCACCTCAACAAAGTTCTCCCTGAGTTTTGTTGAGTGAAAAAGCTATACAAGACACAGCTATATGAAGTATGATTTCTGTAGCATGAAGGTCATTTAGACAGCATTGTCAAATACATTTCTGCATACTGATTTTTAAAGACATGAATGTTAAATTCATTTTTGCTAGGGAAGTTGGTGTTTCTTTGAAAGATCTTTGATGTTTTACCAAATTATATCCTAACATTGCAGTATTTATATGCCTCCTTACCTTTATCCAGAAAGGAGAAATTTTTCAATCACAAAATTTATAAGTGTACTGGAGCAAATACTTTGAGTCTCTTTCAATTTAAGTTATAATTGCAGTAACCAGTGCAGAAATTGAAGAAGAATCATTAATTGTTCAGGATTTGGGGGTCCCACCATTTTTACTTGCATCAGCAAGACTCCATTTGACTTGTTAAATATACTGAGTATTTAAATGAGCTTTTGTTTAAGGTAGATACCATAGATTCTGTTGAAGTATTTATTTTTAAGAAGTTGAAATCAAAATATATTTTGTAAATAATTGATGACAATGTTTGATTGACTTCTTCCTTCTACTAGTTTTTGATATTCTATTAAGAGTCTCACTAAAATTTTACCTTTTATTATGCATAATTATCCCAAATCCTCTTTGGAAATAAGTAAATAATTGAAGGCTATTGTAGAAAAACAAACTCTTTGATGATCATTGAAACTATTGAATGAAAATGAAAAAGGCAAATATTGGGAAGACTCTGACTTTTTTTTTTTTTTTTTTTTTTACATTTTTTTTGAGGATCAAAAAAATAGCTAAATAACAAGCTGAATAATATTCATTTGAATCCAGAGAAGATCGTTATGGTTAAAAAGTAATCAGAAAAATATCCTATTATTTACACTAAAGTAAATGCCCTATTATTTACATTAAAGGAAGTGTAACTGTGTAAAATGCAGACAAATATATTAGTCTATTAGCCTGTCTCCACAAAGAAAATGTGAATTACAAACACCAAGTAGAAAGTAAGGGTTATATTGGGTTAGCCTATTTTTTTATTTTCTGACTTAGTATGGGAAGTTGAATTTGACATGTACTTTTAACAGAACTGTATTATTTATAATATTTATTAGTATATTTGGCCATCACCACAATCCTATGACTTAAGCAAGAGATAATGGTTACGTGCACTTTGTAGAGGGAGATTTCAAAGTACTGCATGCTTAAGAGGCTTGCACATACTTGCAATTTGTAAACACAGGATTAGATGTGGCATTTCTAAACACTATTCTTTTTTTCCTATTATAGCTTTCTCAGGAATCTAAAATGATTCATGAAAAATTCTATTTTCATATAGTGAAAATAATAGCAAAGCCAATGTAATACAAAAAATACAGCAACAAACACCAACATTTTATATTGCTTTATATTTCCCAAAGCACTTCAACACACATTAAAGACCATAAAACTGTTAAAGTGCAGGTCACACAGATTTGTAACCATAAGCTCACCCAATTCTCTGCTTTGACAGGAGAGTTAACCTTGAAGAAAGCCAGTGACAATAGCTCTGTCCTTCTGTGATGAAGTGCTGGTTTAACAATGTCACACTATCGGATGCACATTGATATGTCAGGAACATAATGTAAATGTAATATGGAAATGCAAGCAGAGCAAGAACCTATATCCTTTTCTGCAAAGGTAGCATACTGAAGGGATGCTAGGTTTAACTCTACTATTGCATGTAATTTACTTTAGTTGAAAACTTAGGATTTAGGATTTGGTCAGGGCTAAAGGAGATTTTATCAGAGGAGGGAGTAGTAGAATTTATATTATGAAGAAAGACTCAAGTTTTAAATGTTTATAATTGAATATCAGGTTAATCATGGCTTTAGAGAAGAAAAAAAAACTATCAGCTTATTTCAGCAGAAATGCTATCTATAGCAATAATCTAAATAATAGAGGAATACTTTCAACAAAATAAAAATTTTAATAATAATGATTACTATTAATATCATTTATTATTTTTATTATAGGGACTTTTATTAACAGTTTTCTCAAGAAACTTTGTCAAGCAATTTATGTAAGTTGTGCAATTTAATTCTTAAAACAATCTAATGACTTTGGATTTGATAATTTAAAAAATAATCAATTCTGAAAAGTTACATAATCTAATCAAAGCAGACAGAGAAAAGTGGCTGAACTGGGAGTCAAATACATTATATTTGACAGTGAAACTTGCTCTATGTTCATAGTCGCTGTAGCTAGATATGAATCTAGAGGTCCTGAACTTACAGAAATTCAAGCTGGACTTCCTGAATGTTCCCTTGTACCAGCAAGTCGGCTCTTATTGAGATCTATGCCCTCAGTCTTGGAGTGCTACAGTAGAGTAACAGCCATGCCCCTTCTACTTCCTCATAAATGTAACACTCAGCTTTGTATTTACCTTCCTCTCTATGTTGGAATCAAACTTAAAAAAAAAAAAAAAAAAAACAAAAAAACAGTGATCACAAATGCTATTCATGAATAGGCTGACAGACAAGTACCTTGTTCTTTATTTGAGAACTTTTCCAAACTGGGTGCCTTGGTGTGTACACCTCTAATCCCAGAGGCTTTGGAAACTGAAGCAAGAGGACAACAAATTCAATGTCAGCCTCAATAATTTAACTTGTCTCAGAATAAAAACAATCAAAAAGGCTGTCGATGTAGCTTAGTGGTAAAACACTCCTGGGTTCAATTCCCTATAAGACAAACACACAAAAAATTCCAGACCCATTGAATTATTCACCTTCCAATCTTCTCCTAGTGCTAAACCTTTTTATCCATTGACTGCTGTCTAGACCCAGCATCAATCAAACAGATGTATCCTGGGGAACATAATCTAGGATGTACTTGAATGGGGAACAACTCAGTCAGTTCCTACTAGTATAGTTTCCCTGGACTATTTAAGATCACTTGAATATTAATCTCATTTCATAATGAAGTCAGTATTTTCCACAGGCCCAATTTTGTTATCTCCTTCCCAATCTTTCTCTGTAAGACCCATTACAAAGGATGCTAACCACAAGTTTATGGTCCTCTCATTCTTGGGCTAAATTTCACAAAATCAGGCAGCCATTGGAAAGTGTAAGGATACTGTCATAACATTGGTAGTTAATTGTCATTTGCTAATGAAGCAATAAATTTTCCAATTACTTCAGCCAGACTTCATTTAGAAAATTAATGTCTAAATTTACCCCAGTATTCTGAGTGGTAAAAGAGAACTACTCATGAAGGCTACTCTTCTTTGAAGTGTTACTTCCTTATTTTAAAGGAAACTTCTATTTTTAGCAGTTCCTACACTCACATAATTGTACTAGCCTTGATTGAGATCAGGATGACTGAGCGATATCATTTTGAAACATTAATCCTCACTTCGAACTGCTGTGATACAGTGCTTCTTCAGAACAACTGTGATAGTCAACAATCATGGTAGACATAAGTAGAGTTTTCAGTTACTGCAGCAGTGAAATCATGGATATTGACTCATCAAGACCCATCATTCCAGATGAGGCATAACTAAAAAAATAAACTGAGTAATAAATGTATCACTTATGGTAACTTTTTAAATAAATATTAAATTTTATATTTCTATTGTTTTAAGAAAAATAATAGAATGATTAGAGTGTTTGAAAAAATTTATTTCCACATATATTAAGTTAAATACATATATGTATATATATGATATATAAGCCTAAATCATGATTGCCAACTCATTTTAATGTACCCTTGTCCATTTCTTTCTTTCTTTTTTTTTTTTTTTTTTTTTTTTTTGGTACCAAGGATTGAACCCAGGATCATTTAACAACTGAACCACATCTTCAGCTCTTTTTAATATTTCATTTAGAGACAGGGTCTCCCTGAGTTGCTTAGGGCCTCATTAAGTTGTTGAGGCTGGTTTGAACTTGCAATCCTCCTGCCTTCTGAACTGCTGGGAGTATAGGTCTGACCCATCATGCCCAGCTATTCATGTTAATTTCATTGAAATATTCTCAGAAGTGAAAATTTGAACTCAGTGGGTTAAACTTTCCTAGAGGAATAGGACATTGGATATTCTTGTTTGTTCTAGAGTGCTAAATATCCCATCCTAAGAAATGTGATGTCTACATTGATGTTATAGAATATCTTCACTAAAATAATATGGTCTTGAGATTTCATCACTAAACAAATAACTTCTCACAAGTAACAGCTTGAAAGAAGCAGGAACTGAATGGAAAGCACACCAGGCTATTGTAGAAGAACACAATGAAGGTTAAGTCTGGCACTCACTCAAGGTCTAAGTCAAAGCTACTGAGAAGGAATATGGGAGTAAACAGTGTACGGGGAGAGTGGAAGCATGGTGCACGTACCTACAGAATAAAGTGAATGAAGCCGTCTACCTCTTTTAATTCTTACTCAAGTGTGTTAAGCTTTTGGGATGCCCGATATTTTCTGAGATAAGGTAATACATCAAATTCCTATAGCAGTTTGAAACTTAAAACTGTAATAACATGGAACATATGACAGGTTAGGCCCCTCAAATGTAATCTGTTTTGTTTGTTTGTTTGTTTGTTTGTTTGTTCGTTTGATTCTCCTAAGCAAAAGAGTAGGAGACAAGCCAGGCATGGTGGCACACACCTGCAATCCCAGCAGCTTGGGAGCCTAAGGCCAGGGGATGTCTGTTTCAAAGCCAGCCTCAATAAAAGCTAGGCACTAAGCAATTCAGTGAAACCTTGTCTCTAAATACAAAATAGGGCTGGGGATGTGACTCAGCGGTCGAGTGCCCCTGAGTTCAATTCCTGGTACCAAAAAAAAAAAAAAAAAAAAAAAAAAAGACTAGGGGACATGAAGGAACTTATGAAGTGTGAGGCTCTGTAACAATGAAGAGGCTCAGCTTCATTTTAAAAAAGTTAATCTTGCAACTTGGCAAGAAAATAATTGCAGGGAGAAAATAAATCCTTCAGTTATTTTTCTGAAAAGTTCTTCTCTCAAACAGCTTTAGTTTTCAGAAGTACACAAGACCAGAGGAAAGAATTGAGGAGTAAGGGTTTGAGCCTGGAAATTAAGTCAGCAGAGAAGGAAGTAGATCATCTAGCTGCGAGTACATTCATGAGTCTTTATCCATAATATAGAATAGACCCTATAGCTCACAATTGCTGATATTTTTTATTAATCCTTCAAGTGTCTTTTTTTCTCTTTCTACCTTTTTTATTGGTGCATTATAGTTGTACAGCATGCTGGGATTTGTTGTTACATATTTGTGCATATGCATGTCATATAACAATATAATTTGGACATCACCACTCCCCAGAACTTTCCACCTCCCACTCCCTGGCCCCTTTTCTCTACTTACCTCCTTTTGATTTTCATATAAAACGCCTTGCTACCCACACACCTTTCTTTTCCTTTTCTGTCTCTAGCTTCTACATATGAGAGAAAACATATGACCCTTGACCTTCTGAGTTTGACTTATTTCACTTAACATAATGATCTCTAGTTCCATCCATTTTCCTGCAAATTACATAATTTTATTTTTTTCTTTATGAATGAGAAAACTCTATTGTGTATATATGCCACATTTTCTTCATCCATTCATCCATTGATAAATATCTAGGCTAGTTCTATAGTTTGGATATTGTGTATTATACTGCTATAAACATGGATATGCATGTATCACTGTAGTATAATGACTTTAATTCTTTAGGATAAATACCAAGAGGCAGTATACCTTAATCACATGGTGGGTTCATGTCTATTGTTTTGAGGTACTGCCATACTGATTTCCATAGTGGTTGTACTAGTTTACAATCACCCTCAAAGTGTAAACGTGTTCATTTTTCTCCACATCCTTTCCAGCATTTATTATTATTTGTATTATTAATGAATTCCATTCTGATTGGAGTTGAATGATTTCTTAGTGTAGTTTTGATTTTCATTTTGATGAAAATGATGTTGAACTTGTTTTTAATACATTTGCTGGCCATGTGTGTTTCTTATTTTAAGAAGTATATGTTTAATTCATTTGTCCATTTATTAACAATTGCTGGCTTTTGACAAAAAGTTTGTACACCATTACAATATTATGATCATATACAGATTTCTGTTTTCAAAGGTTACTCATTCAAGCAAGAAGACTCTGTTTAATGAGAACACAATCACTAAAAATCTAGGGATATCATATAAACACAGAGATTGGTGAGCAAATAACAAGGTGATCATGAAACAAAAGTAACTGTATTACTTTTCCATTTACTTGTTTTATTTGACTAGACTGTTTTACCTACTCCTTCTCAATTTTTTTTTTCTTTGTTCTTAGGTCCCAAAGGTAAGAATGCTTAAGGTTGTTTGTCAAAAGCACCAACATGACCAAAGGCAGAGCAGGAGTTTGTCAGCTCCCTCTGCCATCTACTGGGCAGCAAAGTTTTAAGAAACCTGAATTCCAGGGAATGTGTTCTAGTACCTCTGTACTGTAGATGGTAAGGAGCTATTCTATCTATCCAGATTTCATGGAACAAATTCTGGAGTAGGAACCTTCTATGACAATAACACTGAAGAAATAAATAGTCTCAATAGTAAGTAGGAAGGCAAAGTACAATGAATAAATGAGTTTATATGAGATTTTGAGAAATAAAAATTCTAGAGTATATAAAGATATTTTATTATCAAGCTAAACATATAAGATGAAAGAACAAAGTCCCAAGAATAACCAGATTGACAGAAAATGTAGAAGAGTAAAAGTTTGTTGCCCAGTAAAGAAAATGTAATATTTTATGTTTTAGGATGAGACACTTATTAAAGAATAAATGAACCAGTTGATTGAATGGTTAAGAAAAAGCAGAGGAGAAAAAAAAGAAATGGGAATGACCAACATTCGAAGAGTAGTTTTGCTATGGGTTAGTACCTAATATAAAAATAAAAATGTGTATGTAGCAAAAGATTATACAAACCAGGCTGGTATTAGTACCCAGAGTTTAAGGTGACATGTGCTGAAGGTGGAAAAGATGAGCATATTCATGGTGGATCGAAACAATAGTGCTAGGAGCAAAGAGTGCCCATCTGACTTAAAGAGCTAGTCACCTTGATTAAAAGAGGAGAAGCCTTGAATTCAGATAATCAGATGATGGTTCAGAATATGCTGCTCCAGGACAGGTGAAGAACTGAAAAAAATGGTGACCTTTATGAAATCCCAAATATGTGCAAATTCAAATATTTATTCCTAGTGGTACTACTGGAATTCCTGGAGATATGGGGATTAAGGTTTTCAATTGCCCAGGATGGAGGTGTAGTACAGGCTGGCCAAGACTATGTCAAAATTTAGAAACATAGATTGAAGCTAGCTCAGGTACAAGGGCTGAGAATTATAGATTATTAATTTTTAACTCAAATTTAAGTTTATTCTGGATATACAGAAATTTTGTTAGAGGTGTAACTGGCACTGGAAAAAAAAGACCTGTATCATTTAGACAAATGGAATTAACTTAGATTATATTTTATGTGTATATAAAGCAATATTCTCTCATTATTTAATTTGAGAGACGATAGTTGTGATAAAAAATGATATCTACCTCACTAGGTTTTATGGGAACTATAATGCATATAAAAGCATGACATGAATCTAAGTAGTTATTTTTGTCCAAAATAATTTTATCTCTCTTTGATAACTATAAGGTCATTTGTAAAGGATATTTGTTTTTTCATCTTTCTCTTTGTTGAAATTGCTTTATAAACCCGAACCGAGTTCATGGAGGCAGTCTTGATTTTACATAGTAAATCTACTTGTAGGAAATAAATAGTCAATGACCTTTGTGCAAAACTCTAGAGATGACTTCCACGTTTTTCTTTTTACTTACATTTTTGTCATATAAAATGGCAGTACATTTCCCTTACTATGAACCATATCAAAAAACAAGATGAGTTAATAAAAAAAAAAACAATAGTAATGCTCTTTTCAAAATTTATTACATTGGCTGTTAAAATAACACCCAATGATATTATCAAGATTTTTTAAATTATTGCTTATAAAGAAGACCAATTTTCTGCCCGGCATAGTAATCTGTTTTAAATTTTTTTTTAATTCAGTTTTTATATTTATTTTTAAAAATCAATGTAAATTGTTTGATTTCATATCTAACTTGAAAATAATTTTGTTCTAAATTATATTAGGGAAATTATTGACAGAGGTGGTTCCATCTGATTTGTGTCTCTAATTTCATGCAATGGCTAAGAAATTTTCTTATGCTTTCTTTTCTTGGATCAATTTTGTATTACTATACAAGGGTAGAAATAATAACCCAACAGGAAAAAAACATTCTATTCTTTTTATAAAACCCTGAGTGTAACTAAAAATTAAGAGTACAGAGTTAGTGTTCTTGGCTTTTTTAATATTAGCTCAATCACTGTCAATAAATGGTTCCACCTCAGTATTTTCCCATATTTGCATGGCATGTACCAGTCCTGCCAGAATTATTTGAGAACAAATTAGTCTATATAAAAAATGTTAGGAGATTCTTGGATGAAAGCTTCCACAAGAAGGGTAAGGTGCATAACAGGCAGCTACATTGAAGAGATACAGTTCAATTTATTTTCATTTCTTCAAGGAATTTTAAAGAGGTAGCATTTTGGGATAAAGGGTGAAATCAGAAGCATTTGTTAAATAGCTTCTCCTGAAACTCTTAATATTCTTCCATTATGCTATAGTAATAAAGTAGTTATGCTATCTGATAAAGTACCAAGTGTGTCTAGCACAGGATTTAATAATCAATTTATTAATATAAGGCATTGTCTTTGATTTTGATTTTGTCTTTTGTGTATGGAGTTATGACAAAACATCTACTTGTTTTTAGTTATTCTTTCTCTTCCCCAACAAAATTATATTGAAAGAGTCATTTTTTGAACTTCATGTCACATAGTATGAAGCAAATGACAAGGAGGAGGAATAGTTCTGTTTTTTACTTTGGTGATGACATCAAGACATACTGGGTCGATCATGTGAAAAATGTTATCAAGTCAAAGAATTGAGTTAATTTATCTAAACAATACAGAAATTTGTTCTTTCATGCCACTACAGGGATAACCACACAGCTGTGGCTGAAACAAGCAAAGTGTGAAAAAAAGTTCTTTATACCATGGCACAGTTTTAAGACATTACAGTTTTAATTATTTAACGTGCATTTCTACATTTTAAACACTCACTTCATGAGAAACTGGTATTTCTTTTTAGCAGAATAGACAGACCAGAAGAAAAAAAATGATGTTATGATGAAAGTCTTTGTATCCAAAAACATGATTATGAGGTTAAATTTCATTAAAAGTGATGAAAACTTCAAAGATCAGTGGCATAATTTTTTAAAAAGATCTGTGTGGAAGAGAAAAAGAAAAAGAAGAAGAGGATAAGACAGGGAAACAAACTGACCATCAAATATAGTGTGACCACAATTAGAGATGGATTGTGGATACAGAGTTAAGATTTGGGACCAAGGACTCAAAATCTTGGGAAATGTCATGACTTTTTTGAAAGTATGAGCAAATATTTTGTTACCTTAATCAGTTGCTTCAAAGTTCAGATAATTCCTGCAGCTCAACTTTTAACATTCTATTGGCTACCTTAAACACAGCATATTAGTAAATAGAGCTAAATTTTTTAGAACTCACTACAATCAGGGAGAATATCACCTTGACAGAGTGAAGGACACTTAGTAGAGTCTAAGAAAGGAGGAGTCAAGAAGGAAATTTATAGCATGTTGGGTCTGGACTCCATAGGTTAAGGTGAGTTTTCCAAGGAAAATGGGGAATGGAAAAATGTCTTGAATAAATAATATTTTATTGAACTTCAGGGTCATGTGATAAGAGGAAAATAACATGGACAAGGAATGGTTCCATTTTTTACTTTGGTAATGATAATTCTTTGACTTGATATTTTGAATATGATTAATTACTACTTCAGGATTGACAACATATCAAGTATTGTGAAACTAGCCTTAAAAATCAAATCCTTGCTCTTTTCAAAGTAAGGACAGTGTTGTATCAAATAATTATCTGCTGGAAATTCTTGATATAAAAAAACAAAGTTATTTATTTTCTGTAGTTTTATCTTTCCCATGAAAAGCTTCCCCAGAACACAAACCCAAGTACAAGTTAACACAGATCCACCTCAATTTATGTACTAATATACATGTCATGTTAATGCACATGGTCATAATTCTTAATCTAATAAATAAGCCATAGCATTTAGACAGGTCAATAAAATTTTTAAGATCTAATTTGCTTTCATTTATTTTTCCAATATTCATGTGTTTGTTCTTAATCAAATATAGTCACACTCAACTATATTGCACATAGGTATTCATTCATGATTATTATTTTATTAATGGTTGTATACTACTGCTTTGAGAACTCCATAGTTCAAATTTCACACATAGTGAGATTTTTCATGTAATTATTTTTTTCTGCTATAAATAACATTTCAGAGAAACATGTTATGTTTTATAACTATATTAAATATTGGAGTAGATCTAATGCTTTATTGTTCTTCAGTTTCAATAGGAAGAAAACATAATATATTTGACAAAAGGATTGGCATCTAAGAAATAGGCATCAATTTAAATTCCACATGGTAGGTGAGACTATCAAAATATTGTGACAGAATTTCCGTATGCTGCTTAATTAAAAAGCAGTCACATTAGACACACCATTACTATCCACAGTGCACTTGTGCAAGTAGTTATGATACTAAGAAAGTGTATCGATAAGTGAAGCCTAACCCAAACCGTTTATCTTTTAGAATTGCACTGATAAAGTTAAATTAAAATTTGCATTTATAAACACACAACCAAGATCAAATTAATATAGGTATTGTTCACAAGTCTAGAATGATCTCTCAGTGAAAGAATGCTTATTCATGTCTTATAAAGAATTCTATAATTTGAGTATAGTATTACTTATCATTAAAAGAAAAATATTTATATATTATATTAATTTGGATATAATATTGTCTTAAATGTCCCATAAAGATTCATAGATGAGTTTATTCAGAATTTGGAAAATTCTTTGAGCCAAGGCACGAGGAATTAGAATATGGGTTCCTGAAGGCAAGACTAATAAGGAATAGCATAAGGTGAAATTATTATAAGTAGAAATTGTGCCCAACAGAAATGTGCAGTTGAAAAGTTCTGGATGGAAGTGAAAGGGATGAAACGACCCTTATATTGACCAGGGAAGTAACACCCATTCTGGCATTCTTAGTGAAGGGGGATTAATTGAGAAACTTTATTTAATTTCTAATTTTAAATTTACACCAATGCTGGTAAGATATTTTTCATTGTTTTACAGTGGAAAGGAAAAGGACCAGGTAAAAAAAGAGGAATAAGTCAGAAATTTTAAAAATAAATCACTGTCACTACTTAGTAATCTGCTCCAAATTCTTCAGGATTACACTGCACTTCCTAAACACCTCTGAGAATTCATAACTATATTAGAATATAATAACTCATATATTTTACATGACCCTTGATAAAAACTTTAGTAGTAGAAGCTCACTGATACAACTTGGCACTTGGTGACCTCGAGCAAGAGATTTGAACATTAAGTCTTCTTGTTGTCATTTTCTGCACACAGCTAAAAGCAAAGGATTACACTGAAGCATGCTATTTCTGTCCCAGGCTTCCTTATGTGCTTAGTGATCTCAAATACTCCACCAGTATAGTTTTCTCACAGGCTTTCACATGTAGTGAGAGATCCTTTCCTTTTAGCTGTGTATACAATGTAAAAATAAAAGAGTTCTAAGGTGTCAAGTTATAAAACCCAAACATTTGTCTGGGAGAGACTATTCCTCAATACAAGAATGATGAAGGATACTTAATAATTTATAAAACAAAAAAAATTATAGTAGAATATTATCAATCCTGTGTTGGTACTGCATTTCAGGATAACTGAATTGAATATTTATACAGCATATAAAAGGTCATGTTCCTTAAATATGCATTTTTTCCTTCAAAATTGACATAAAACGATTTTTAAAAAATTTAGTCATTGCATGTAATTCTCAAAAGCAATTGTATGAGATGAATATCTTTGAGCAATTAAAAAAAACTATCTCTAGATTATACAGAACATTAAGCTTTGCTCCTGGATATTTTATCTATACAAGTAGGATCTGTTTCAAATATATTAATAATGTTCTAAATTAACAAAATTCATTCTTCCAAGATGTTTTACTTCTTGATTAGAATTTTTGAAAGCTTTTTCCTCATTTTAATGGAATGCTTCTCTATTTTGTTAATAGAGTTAGAGGAAAAGCTTGGTTACAACCAAGCCGACAGAAAGAGTTTAGGATACAGAAGAATAAATCACAACAGGATAGGAATAACAAAATTTAGAAGCAAGAAATTTTATAAGAATTAGAATAAAATATCCATAAAAGAAAGAAAATTAAAGGAAAAGAGAGAAAGATTTTAATCCAGCTGATAAAATTTACTTTTCCTAATGAGTAATTTTCCTTTGTTGGGTTGCATGTAGAGTTACTTTCTAGGAGCTACTTACTACTTCTATGCTGGTTTAACTGAGGCCATGTTTGGTGACCATCAACTAAAAACTAAGGTGTTCAAAAGAATGACCTTAACTAATTAAGAAATAATTCACATACGAGGGAGGACTAAATAAAAGTTAGACTAATCATTTTTAAAAAAGGAATGAATCCTGATAAATTTAAAAAATCCTAAAAAGATTTATAGTAATCTCGTTGAGAATGCAATAACCAATGCTGGGAAGATATAGCTGCATGTCTTTTTTTTTTTCAGTGTTGGAGGTCAAACCCATGGCCTATGTGCATGCTAGGCCAGCACTGTACCACTGAGCTACATGCCCAGTTCTGCCTGCATTTCTTCAGGCAGAGCAGAATGCTTATGTTGCACAGAATACAACTTTGAAAGTATTCACTTTGTCATTATCCTTACAACAAGGATTTTATCAATCGCAATCATATTTATATCTATTCACAGTATCTTTCATAGTGTCTGAAAGAAGGATTACAATGGCATTTTTGATGATTTATTTCCTTTTCTTCTTCCCTGTTGTTTTAATTTTCAGCATAGATTAATAGATATGTATTTAAAGTAAAGAAAGAATAAAATTTATAACACAATTTTTTATATCTTTCATCATTTTTTCCTGAATATTGTTCAATGTTTTAGATTATATCCTTAACAAGTGCCTTTCTGGAATAAAAAGCTTTTCCTTATTTATAGACTCTGATATACACTTTGTGTTTTTACATACCATCTTGTAGGCACCTTAATATGTCTCATTTAAGATTTTTTAAAAGCTCATCATACATTTGAAAAATTCAATGTCACTGCACTGAGTCAGACCACATACATAGAAAATGATGATTTATCCAAAGACATGTACATCATCCTAATTTTGCATTATCATTTTACACCAACAAAATGGGGAAAAAAATAATAAATAAAAAGTACAACAATTAAGAAAGGAGGAAAACATGAAAAAAGTCAACATTAATGTAAATCACAATAAATTTAATCATGTACAATTAATTATTGAACATTAGGAAATAATGATAGATTCTGTAAATTAAAAAAAATATCTATCTAGGGTAGTTAAGTGGTTATTTTCTCAATTGTCCATTATTACTCTATATAAACAAAGTATTGTGATACGTATATGTATATTGTTTGCTTATATCAACTATTATATTAAATCTAAAAATAAATCACTGTGGGTAGTACATACATGTTAACAACATTAATTCTAATCCATGAAAATGCGCAGTATTTTCATTTGTGTGTGTGTATGTTTGTGTCATCTCCATTAGTTTTTCATCAGGTTATTTTTTAAAAATTTTGTTAAAGAGGTAATTTCTTTTGTTAAAATCATTCCTAGATTTGTGTGTGTGTGTGTGTGTGTGTGTGTGTGTGTGTGTGTGCGTGTGCTGGTGTGACTAATGTGAATTGAATTGATGTCTTGCTTTCATTCGAAGCAAGCTCATTACTGGTGTAAAAAGTATGATTGATTTTTGCATGTTCATGTAGTATCCCATTACTTTGTTAAATTTGCTTATTAGTTCTAATGGCCTTTTGATGAAATCTTTTGTTTTGATTTATACATATAGAATCATGCCATCTGCAAACAAAAATTATTGGACTTCCTCCCTTCCTATTTGAATGACTTTTCTTTCTCTGGCCTGATTTCTTTGGTTTAAACGTCCAGTACTAAATTGTGTAAGAGTAGTGAAAGTGGATGTCCTTGTCTTGGTCCAGATCTCAAAAATAATTGTTCTTTAAAAGTTTGGTAGAATTCAGCAGTGAATTCATCAGATCCTGGTATTTTTGTTGTTTTGGGGGGATAATTTATTTATCAATTCAAACTTCTCACTTGTTTTTGGTATACAGAAATGTATACAAAATTCTGTTAGATTTTGTAGTTTTTGGTGAATAATTATGATAATGTTTAATGACTTCCCTATGTATTGCTGTGGTTTGTTAAACAGTACCTTTTAGTACATTTTCTATTATGATGTTAATACAATTCAGACTGACTTCAAATATCCAATGAACTTGAATTTATAGTCTAATGTTCCAAAGTCATATGGTAATTTTTGTGTGGAAGAAGTTTATTCAAATAGTTTGAGGACTATGCTAAAATCTAGTTGTCCATCTCTCCATTGATCCACCCAGAATAAGTTTTCTATCACTGTTCCTCACATTTTTTTCCTGATTTATAAAAATGGTTTTAAAAAAAATATATATTGGTGATTGAATGAGATGGATATCATTATCCTAAATGCATGATTGAAGATCTGAATGGTACTTATATACTTTGTATACAAGCAGTTGTATGTAAAAAGATACTATACTTGTGCATGATGAATAAGTAAATAAATAATAAAAAAATTAAAAAAAAAAAAAAAATATATATATATATATGTACCAGATTGCAACAAGGTATGCATACATGGTTAAGTTCTGGGGAAGGTGGATGTTCTCTCTCATTGTTTCTGTAATGGAGACACAGCTTAAGACAACTAGAAGTCAGTATTATTCGTACCACTCATTTTAGAAAGGGATATAAAGGGAAACTCTTCAAGTTCCTTATTTCTCCAGAAAGGTGCCATCCAAGTCTCCAAGCAATGGACTCTGAAACTGAGGAAAAAGTATTATGGCCTGTTAAGGACAAACATCTCCTAAGAAAATTGTGAAGTTAGGCTAAATTTGAAATTCTGCTTTTGTGTTATAAAGTTGTGAAAATGTTTAGAAAGAGCTTGATTTCATTGGTCTGCAGCTAATTAGCCAGACAGACACAGCTTTTTAGAATACACAAATAGGCATATGCCAATCTTATTTTTAATTAAACATAATTTAATTAAAATAATCTTTTATTCATCATGGGATTTTTTTATTAATTTTTATTTTGAAATATTACATTTAAACATTATCTTTATTAATTGAGTGTTTTGGTACCTAATTAAATTTTGCATGCAAGAAAAGTGCCTCTATAACCTCTTTGTTATATACAGCATATGTGCAACATGTGGCAAATTATCACATAATATTAGTAATGATTGCAAATGAATAAAAGCTATACAGCTGGTCATATGAACCTGTGATTATTTTGAGGGAAGAATATAATCAAATTTTCTCTTAAATTACTTGGTTTCAAGCAAAGCAATTTAGCAAAGTCCTTTCACTTTTCTTTGTTTTGTTCTCTCTATTTTATTGGTTTTTTGTAGTTAGATATAACATTAGAATTCATTTTGACATAATTATAAAAGCAAGGAATATAATTGTCTGTAATTCAGTCCCCAGCTGGAAATCCATATGTAGTAAAATGAAATTAAACCTTTATTCTCATCTTGTCAAAAACTCAACTCAAAGTGAATCAAGGACTAAGCATTAGACCATAGACCCTGTTCCTACTAGAAGAAAACATAGGCCCAAATTTCCATCATGTCAACTTAGGAACTGAATTCCTCAACAAGACTCCTAAAGCCCAAGAAGTAAAATCAAGAATCAATAAATGGGAAGGTATCAAACTCAAAAGCTTCTTCACAAAAATGAAACAAGAACATGGAGAGAGAGCTTACAGAATGGGAGAAAAATCTTTGCCACCTACACCTCAGGTATAGCATTAATCTCCAGGACATAAAGAACTCAAAAAACTTAACACCAAAAAAAAAATTTCAAAAAAAAATTCAATAAATGGGCAAAGGAACTGAACAGAACAGAAACTTCACAGAAGAAGAAATATAATAGGTCAATAAACTTATGAAAAATTGTTCGATATCTCTAGCAATTAGCGAAATGCAAATCAAAACCAAACAGATTTCATGTCACTCCAGTCAGAATGACAATCATCAAGAATACAAGTTGGGGCTACAAATTGGTAGAACCTTTCTGGAAAGCTGTATGGAGATTCCTTGAATGAAACCACAATTTGATCCATTTATCCCACTCCTCAGCATGTACCCAAAGGACTTAAAATCAGCATACTATAGTGACACAACCACATCAATGTTTATACCAGCTCACTTCTCAATAGCTAAGCTATGGAACCAACCTAGGTTCCCTTCAACAGATAAATGGATAAAAAAAAAAAAAATGTGGGTACATATACACAATGGAAAAATTACTTAGCCATAAAGAATGAAATGATGACATATGCTTGTAAACGGATGGAGCCAGAGACTATCATGCTAAGTGAAATAAACCAGTTCCCCAAAACCAAAGGCTGAATGTTCTGATATGCAGATGCTAGCACACAATAAGGGGTTGGGGGAGAATAGCAGTTTACTGGAATAGACAAAAGGGAATAAAGGGATGAGAGGGGGGATGGAAATAGGAAGGACAGTAGAATGAATCAGACATTACTTTCCATTGTTCACATATGAATACATGACCAGTGTTACTTCACATCATGTACATCCACAAAAATGGGAAGCTATATTCCATGTGTGTATAATATTTCAAAATACAGTCTACTGTCATACATAACAAAAAATAAAATTTTTAAAAAAATTAAAAATAGCTATCTTTCTCCAATGTATACTTTTGGTAACTTTTTCTAATATCAGATAGCCATTTATTTTTATTTTTATTTTTATTTTTTGAAAAAGTGATGGAAAATAAATTCTTGCTTTATGCCATATTTACATATTTTGTTTATATCACATCTTCTTTGAAAAGACATTTTATTTAAATAAATTTTCCCCAAAACTTTTTTTTTTTTTTTTTCTTTCTTTTTAAATTTATAATAGTAGTATGTATTATAATTCATAATGCACATATATAGCATCTTTTTACATACAACTGTTTGTATACAAATTATATAAGTACCATTCAGACCTTCAATCATGCATTTAGGATAATGATATCCATTTATATGTGGATTTGTTTCTGTGTCTTCTATTCTCTTCATTGGTCTTCGTGTCTGTTTTGATGTCAGTACCATGCTGTTTTTGTTTCTATATCTTTGTTGTATATAATTTGAGTTTCAGTATTCTGATGTCTTCAGCATCACTCTTTTTGCTTAGGATTTCTTGGCTGTTCTTGTTCTTTCATTTTTCCAAATAAATTTTAGAACATCTTTTTCTAATTCTGTGAAGAATGCCATTGGCATTTTGATGGAGGTTGCATTAAATCTGTATAATACTTTTTGTAGTGTGGCCATTATGATAATATTAATTCTGCCTATTTAAGAACATGGGAGGCTTTTCATCTTCTAAGCTCTCAATTTTTCTTCAGCCTTCTATAGTTTCCTGTGTAGAGGTTCTTCATTTCCTTCATTAGATTGATTCCAAGTGTATATTCTTTTATGTTATCGTGAAGGGGATTATTTTTCTTATCTTTTTTTTATGACATTTATTATTGGAGTATAGTAAAATAATTAATTTATTTATATTGAACTTGTACTGTGTTACCTTACTGAATTCATTAATCAGCTCTTGAAGTCTTCTGGAGGAGTTGTTTTTGGTATTCTAAATATAGGATCTTGTCATCAGGAAGCAGAGAATTTGAACTCTCCTTTTTCTGTTTGTATCTCTTTAAGTTCCTTCTCTTGCCTGATTGTTCTGACTAGAATTTCAAGAACTATGTTGAATAGGAGTGATGACAATGGGCAACCTTGTCTTGTTCCTGTTTTTTGGAAATGCTTTCAATATTTTACATTTGATGTTGGCATTGATGTTTGCCGTAGGTTTATCGTACATAGCATTTACACTGTTTAGGTAATTTCTTTCTATTTCTATTTCTCTAGTATTTTAAACATTATGGAATTATTGGACTTTGTCAAATGCTTTTTCTTCATCCACTGAGATAATCAGGGATTCTTGTCCTTACCTCTATTTACGTGGCAAATTGCATTTTTTGATTTCCATATGCTAAACCAGACTTGCATCCTGGAATGAAATCCACTTGATCCGGTTACACTGTTTTTTAGGTTTTTTTAATTAATTTATTTTTTTGTACTGGGGATTGAACTCAGGGGCACTCGACCACTGGGCCACATCCCCAGCCCTTTTTTGTATTTTATTAGAGACAGGGTCTCACTGAGTTGCTAAGTGCCTCTCCATTGCTGAGGCTGACTTTGAACTCGTGATCCTCCTGCCTCAGCCTCCCAAGTGCTGGGATTATAGGCTGTGCGCCAGCGCGCCTGGCTCTTTTTAAATTTTTTTTAAATATGGTTATAATGGCCTGAAGTTTTTTTTTTTTTTTTTTTTTTTTTTTCTTGATGTGTTTTTGCCTTATTTTGTTGTTAGGGTGATACTAGCTTCATTGGATGGATTTTGCAGTGTTCCTTCCTTTTATATTTTAAGGAATAATTTGAGGTAGATTGGCATTAGTTCTTCTTTAAAGCTCTGGTAGAACTGAGCTGAAAATTGGAAGCCTTTTGATAGCTGCTTCAAATTTATTACTTTATATTGATCTGTTTATGTTTTCTATATACTCATGGTTCAATTTGGATAGGTCATATGACTCTATAAATTTCTCAGTATCTTCTAGATTTTCTAGTTTATTGGAGTATAAATTTTCAAAATAATTTCTGGTGATTCTCCAGATTTCAGGAGTGTGTGTGGTAATATTTCCTTTTTTATCTCTAATTTCATTAATCGAGTCTTCTCTTTCTTTTGGTTAGTTCGGTTAAAGTTGTATCAACCTGTCGAGATATTATAAGGGGTTGAGGTCTTTAGCCCCCTGTACCTGGGATGGACCTCTTTTGTCCAGAAAAAGAGGCCAGAGGGGCCTACCTCAACGAGGAGACTGGATTGGGAAAGTAAAGACCGCTGATATTCCTTCCCCCTCTTTTAGAAGGCCCAGGAACATACCGGGGAGCCGGGTCAGTGGTCAGTGCTGGAACTCGTTTATTGAATAAAGTGGACAATGCTTTATAATAGACAGAAGCCAATCAGTAGGGCGGTTTTGGTCCTCACAATACATCACAGCCACACCCCCTGCTTAGCCTAGGTCCGTAACAGGGCGTAGCAAGCAGCCAGAAAGCCAGAGCTTTCCATCCTCTCGGCCGAGAGTGTTCAGAAGGCCAGACATTTCCCCGTTTTGTTTTATTCAAAATGGGGGGTCCACCTTACTCGAGAGTATGCCTGTCTTAGGTCGTTTTTCCTCTGGAAAATCTTACCCGTCCTTGGCTACCACCCTAGCACTTCAGGTGAACACACCCAGGGCCAGCAGGTGGCCAGGGGAAGGACATGGGACAGAACAGTCGCCTTTGGGAAAGCTTTCCAAGGATGGTTTGTTTAGACCTCTGCACCCTGTTAAGGACCATGGCCAAGTTTACAGGGCTCTCACTCAGCATATTATTGGCAGACCACCAAGCTGTACCAATTTGGTCCTGTCATAAAGGAGTTGAACAAACTTGGTGGTTACACAGGGTCCAAAAGTGAACACAAGGACAATGACAGTCAGGGATCTTAGAAAAAGGGAGAAGGTAGGGAAGCCACCCATTTAGTCTAGTCCAAAGGAAGCTGTCTAGGACAAAGTCTGGACAGTTGGCACAGGAATAACACTCTTCTCTCAGGAATAGGCATAGTCCCTCTTCTCTTGCCACAAAGAGTTGAAATACTAACAAAAGAGGAGTCCAAGACAGTGTTCCCGACAAATCTTAGAATGGAGGTGATGAGAAGTTCAATCACAACGAGACAGGAGATCCGTCGTGGTTTTTTCATTTCTGTGGAAAAAGAAAAAAATCACCCCTCAAGAGCATGTGCTCCTGGGTAGTCATTTTGGTCTGATTGGCAGTATTTGAGCTCCCTGGCAGGCTTGGAAAAATTTAAAATATTTAAAGTAAGCATAGCTGTTTTTAACTTGATCATGGGGGCTGCTTCCCCCATTTTGTTTTATTAATTGGTCCTTTAGGGTTTTATTGTGTCTCCCTATGGTAGCTTGTCTATCGTGATATATGATGTATTTAGAGTAGGTAGGCTCTTGGACATGGGTTAAAGCCAATGCAACAGCATATAATTCCTTAAATTGAGCAGAGCCAGTAACTGCTTCAAAGTATGAAAAACTATTACTGTAGACCCTTTCTTACCCCCATCTGTAAAGACATTTACTGCCTTGGGGAGTGGTCTGATGGAAAAGAGGACAGGGGAAGTCCACTCTAGCCTGGGAAAGGAAGAGGCCCATTTGGTTGACCCACAGTCATAGTCAACCTTTCCTAAAAACCCTTCCAAAGCATAGGAGACTCTAGGATTGTTTTTTCGTATAAGGAGGTTGCTTGGTTGGTACCGGGCCAATTGGGCTGAATTGAGGGCATCTTGGACCTTTTGTAATATTAACTGATGACTTTTTTCTAGTGTAACCACATCAGAAGGGGATTTTACCCGTAGCAACCCAAAAAGAGGTAATAAATCCTCAGTGGAGATATGAAGCCACTGCCTTAACCAGTTTAACTCTCCTAGCAGCTTCTGTAACTCTGCCAAGGAATAAGATTTTTGAATGGCTAGTTAAGGTTTGAGAGGACAAACGGAGTCCAGACTAAGTTTTGTACCCAGTATTTTGAAGGGAGGTATAGTTTGGACCTTGTCACTGGATATATGTAATCCTCTCTTCTCTAGGAGCTCTCGAAGGGCCAGGTACGCTGGACCCAGTTGCTGGACATCAGGAGCCCCCAGGATGATGTTATCTATAGTGGGTCCCCCTTATAAAGAAGGGGCCAGGAAGATTGGATTGTTGTTGATATTTCTCTTTTTCTAATATATCATCATAAAAATCATTATGGCCAGTGGTAATGTGGGCTTTAATTTTTGGACTTATTTAAAATCACCCTTTTACATTGACTACCTAATAGACTTTGACTTCATTTATCAAGGATAGGAGCTTCTATAAGAGAAACAAAGAACATTAGTACTGAATGAATGTTGTAGAACACATTTTAAATAATATAAACAAGTCAATTTGGAGAACACCAACTTAATATAATGCTCCTTTAGAGCTTTCATCTTAAGGCTTGTATATTTGACATAAAAAAGAGTATTCTTTTAGGCAAACCCCCTATCATGACAAAGCAACCTTAAAATCTCCTTTTTAATTTATTGATTTATGAAAGCAACCAATAATGTCATCTAATGGAATTTAAGAAGCTGAGAGTATTATTCTACCATAATTATATCGATGTTTTTATATTAATCAAGTTTAGCTCTTAAAGAAATAACCTCATAATATTTTAAAATAATAGTTGTTGTTTAATTATAGCTGTATAATTTTTAACCTTTTTTAGATCATTTGCTTAAAAAAACAAAACTTAGTATATAGGTTTTTGCATTTACACCAAAAAAGACAGACATAGAAGACAGGACAAGTCATAAGGGAATAAAACATTTGTTAACATCAAATTAAAGCAAGTTTATATTAGAGAGACTTGTGAGTTATTAGTTTTATTTTAAAAAAGTACCTTTATTTTATCTAATTAAAATTGAACCTTCTAAATCATGTGAATTAAAGGTATTTGGATCCACTTTTTAAATTAATCTTTATGAGCACTCAATGTAAATCTGCCAATTTCAACATACATATATAAACACAACAAAGGACACATAACACCATCTTTTGTAAGTCTTGGCTGAGGCTTAAGGGGACATAAGCTTATTCGTGCTAGCGGTTAAGGTTTGAGAGGATCTGAGACTAATGGCACAGGCTGCGCACAGCTGTTGGGCTCAGACAAAGGACACAGGTGGCTCGCAGTTGGTGGGAGGGGCCGCGCTGCGCGGGCAGGAGGAAGTTAGTGCTTTGGCCATAGCGAATTGGCCCATCCAGTGGGTTGCCCCAGCTATCGCCCCTGCCCCCGGGGAACCCTGTGAGAGCCAGCACATAGTGTGGACTCTTTGCTGCGTTACACCAAGCCGCGCTGGTCGCTGGCGCGTCCCGCCATGCATGGTCACAGGAGGTGATGTAAGCAATTGCGCGACATGTCAGCACTTGCCCCGCTCCCCCTTGTGCCCCACCACGTGCGGGGCTGCCCCGCATCCCGCCCACAGCGAGGCCCTGCGGGCGAATCCGACCTGCATTTTGCCTGCCTCCTGCATTTGGCACTGAGGCCCCGCATTTGGCACTGAGGCCCCGCCCCCAGCGGTTTGGGCGCAAGCAGCAAGTGGCACACCAGGTGGTACACTTTTTTGTTGTCACTGAGCCGCGGAACCGTGAGTCTCGCTGATGGCACCAGGCAGGCACCTGGCACATAAGCCCGGGGCCACGTGGCGGTGGCGGCAGCCCACCATCTGCACATTACTAGCGACCCCATATGGCCACCGCCCACATGGCGCTGCTGAGGGCAGCCGTTCTTTGTTCTTGAGTTTGGGCCTGCTCTGAGTTTTTCCCCGCACCCAGGCTGGTGCGCCCGTCAGGGAGCGTGCTTTTCCCAGACATCTTTCCATTCTCCCCTGCCAGGCACACACAAAAATTGCAGGTTTACCTTCGCAGAGGTTCCAGAAAAGGGAGAGGAAGAAAGAGAGAAAAAGTGGGCAAGAAAGAGAGAGAGAGATGTGTGCTTGCCTCATTTTCTAGAAGATGCCGCCACTCGAAAGGCCCTATCTGGCTCGAACCATTACCCAATCTGTCGAGAAGTTTGTGACCCGCGCTTAGGCACCATTTTGCCGGGATATTATAGGGGTTGAAGTCTTTAGCCCCTCACACCCAGGACGGACCTTTTTTGTACAGAAAAAGAGGCCAGAGGGGCCTATCTCAACGAGGAGACTAGATTGGGAAAGCGAAGGCCCCGGCATTCCCTCCCCCACCTTTGGAAGGCCCAGGAACATACCAAGGAGCCTGGTCAGTGGTCAGCGCTGAAACTTGTTTATTGAGTAAAGTGGACAATGCTTTATAGTAGACAGAAGCCAATCAATAGGGTGGTTTTGGTTCTCACAATATGTCACAGCCACGCCCCCTGCTTAGCCTAGGTCCGTAACAGAGCATAGCAAGCAGCCAGAAAGCCAGAGCTTTTCATCCTCTCGGCCAAGAGTGTTCAGAAGGCCTGACATCAACCTTGCTTATCCTTTCAAAAAAAAAAAAACAAACAGTTCTTTGATTCATTGATCCTTTGTATTTTTTATTCATTTTGGCTCTGTTTTAGTAATTTCCTGTTTTCTACTGGTCTTGGTATTTGTTGTTTCTTCTTCTTCTTCTTCTTCTTCTTCTTCTTCTTTAGGGTCTTGAGTTGTAATCTTAAATTATTTATTTGGTATCTTTCTATATTTTTGTTTTTAATGTATGGATTTGGTTTTATAAACTTTCCTCTTAGAATTGTCTTCATACTGTCCCAAAGATTTTGACATGTTGTATCACTATTTTCATTTAAGAATTTTTTGTTTCTCTTCTGATTTCTTCTACCATTTGTCATTCAAAAGTGTATTATTTAGTGTCTAAGGGTTATGGCAGTTGCTGTTTTTTATCTTTTTATTCATTCTAATTTCATTCCATTGTTTTCTGATAGGATGCAAGGAATTATCTTTACATTTTTTGGTATTTGTTGAGATTTGCTTTATGATCTAAAATATGATCTAGATTAGAAAATATTTCATACACTTAGTTTCTATTTATCATAGAAGGTTTTTTATTTAATCTTAAATTCTGAAGTATAAATTTGCTAGGTATACTAATCTTGATTGGCATCCATTTTCATTCAGAGTGTGGTGTATATTATCTCAAATCCTCCTGGGTTTTAGGGTCTGTGTAAAGAAATACATGGAAATATGAATTGGTTTACCTCTAAATGTGACCAGCCATTTTTATTTTATAGCTTTTAAAATTCTATCCTATTCTTTATATTAGGTCTTTTTATTATAATGTGTATTGGAGGAGATCTACTGTGATTCTGTTGTATTCTCTTGTATTTGAATTTCCATCTCAGTTATCAGTGATGAGTTCTGCTTCCTCAAATGTTAAAGTTTGTACATTAGAGAAGTGGCTGAGCCAAGTGCAGAAAGCAAATTTTATTTAAAAAACAGACTTCTCCTGGCAGGGAAAAGGGGGCCATGTCTGGTGTGCTGGTATCCCAAGAAGTGAGAGCATCCTGCCCTTTTAAACATTTTAGCCTTTTATTTATTTATTTATTTATTTATTTATTTATTTATTTATTTATTTTCTGTTCTCCTGCCCTCTTCCCCCTATCTCTCTCCTTCCAGCTTAAGTGACTAGGCTCACCTTTTGGAGATGTCCAAAAGGTGTTAAGCAGGTGGCTGGAAGCACCAAGGTGGAGTGATCCAGGGAGCATTAATTAGCAGCTTACTCTCTGCTCAGGGTAGGCTTCATTAACAACCTTCTGAGAGGGGCAGTATGGACAGATACTCTTGGTAATCAAAGGTCTCTGGAGGCATTAACATTCCAGTCTCCAAGGGGCAGTCTCTAACTTCATGGACCAAAACCTGCTTCCATTTTCATGATCTGGCCCAATTACCTAGGTACACTCACTGCCTGTCTTTAATTCTTGCTTCAAGATTACGGAAATTTTCTAATATTATTTCATTAAAAAAGATTATATATCCCTTTAGTTTCTCTTTTGGGGCCTTCATCTACCATGATGAATCTTAAATTTGATCAATTGAATCTTTCTCAGATTTCTTGAACATTCTGGTTATGATCTCTTTAACATCTTTTATTCATGGTCAACTTTATTTTCAATATTATATATGTTGTCTTAAGGGTCTGAAAATCTATCTTTAGAGTGGTTTAATCTATTGGTGATTATTTCCATTGAATTTTTAATTTGGTTTTTGAGTCATTTTTTTCCAGGATATTCATTTGGTTATTTTTCAGAATCTCTATTTAATGAAATTACTTTTCCTTCCTATAATGCTCTCCAATTCCACTCCTTACATTTTTTTAAATCTCATAGAACATTTTAACTACAAAATTTCTAAATACTCTCTGTGACTGTGGTGTCAATGGAGTCATGTGTTGAAGTGTCGCAGGATGTTTGGGTGCTATGTTCCCTTGCTTTTTCACGTAGTTTGTATGTCTATCCATCTATTGGGATGGTTACTGATTCTTCAGTTAAACAAGGTCATGAGCTTATTCTTCTTAAGATCCCTGGGTTGGGTGAATACCCAAGTACTGATACAACTCAACATTTGGCCACAATTAATCCCTGTATTAGCACCACTTTGTGAGAAGCCACTGAATCCTATTTATTAAAAGCACTTCAAAGATAAGCCATATAATAATTCACCTTATAAAAATCTAAAAACATGTTCATATTGTTTTACCACAGTTCCTCTAATCTAGTATAAGCTTGTAGTAAATTTCTGGAAGCATTTGGAGAATTAGTTATTAGATATAGTAAAATTGCTATAACATTATCTGAGGACTGAAAATAGGAAGAAGAAACATTGGGCAAGACAGAAAGGAATAATATGAAAAGATAAAAAAGAATAATATGTGTATGTACAGTAAAAATGAGAAATATATGGATGGGAGTTCATTGAGGCAGTAGCAGATAATGTAAGAGAAAAAAATAGGGGGAAGAGGATCACATATAAACTAAGGATAGGAAAACAGAGAATGATTTCAATTAATGTTTTAAGCCATTAGAAGTACATTTAAATGTGGTGAAGGTACATGTTGGCTATTAGAGTAACAAATAATAATCAAGATAAAGAGAAATATATAATCAAGCTTGACATTAGAATTATTTATAGTAAACCATGCCAAAGTGAAGAAAATTCCTCTTGATTCATTGTTTGTATTTTAGTAGGATTTGGGATATTTAGAAGGTGTCCATCATTCTTTGTCTTTGGATTCCTCCAGATGTGCTGTGACATAGGAGCCACTCTTATAGTTGCTATGGACCTCCAACTGGTTGGTTCTGGTTTGTTAGCTCAGGGACCTGTGGCTGACTACTACAAGGTTGTGGTGTTGTGTCTGTTGGTTGTTTCTATTTCAGGCAGAGTTTCAGGATGCACGATTTTTGGCAGTTGCTGTGGTTACTATGGGTCACAATGTTCCTCTGTATGGGATTATTTTCATGGTGGTGTAGAGACTGGTGACTGCCTATTAACAAAGTTTCTATGGTTATGAATTCTCTGCATATCTGACTCAAAGGTAAAAATCATATGATCATCTCAATAGATGCAGAGAAAGCATTTGACAAAATACAGCACTCCTTCATGTTCAAATGCTAGAAAAACTAGGGATAACAGGAACATACTTCAACATTGTAAAGGCCATCTATGCTAAACCCCAGACCAACTTCATTCTAAATGGAGGAAAATTGAAAGCATTCCCTCTAAAAACTGGAAAAAGACAGGGATGCCCTCTTTCACCACTCCTATTTAACATAGTTCTTGAAAACCTAAAGCCAGAGCAATTAGACATATGAAAAAGAAATTAAAGGAGCTTTTCTTCTTGTTATAAGGATAGGAAAAAAGAAGAACTCAAATTATTACTATTTGCAGACAATATGATTCTATACATAGAAGATCCAAAAAACAGGTTCCACCAGAAGTCTTCTAGAACTAGCAAATGAATTCAGCAAAGTGGCTGGATATAAAATCAACACCCTAGCATAAATCAAAGGCATTTCTGTACATCAGTGACAAATCATCAGAAAGAGAAATTGGGAAATCCACTCCATTTACTATAGCCTCAAAAAAAATAAAATAAAATACTTGGGAATCTACAAAAAAGTGAAATACCTCTACAAGGAAAACTACAGCACGTTAAAGAAAGAAATTAAAGAAGATCTTAGAAGATAGAAAGATCTACCTTGTTCATGGATAGGAAGAACTAATATTGTCAAAATGACCATTCTACCAAAAGCACTATACAATTTCAATGCATTCCCAATCAAAATCCCAATATCATTCCTCATAGAATAGAAAAAGCAATCATGAAATTCATCTGAAAAAATAAGAGACCCAGAATAGCCAAAGAAATTCTTAGCAAGAAGAGTGAAGCTGGTGGCATTACTATTCTAGACCTTAAATTGTACTACAAAGCAATAGTAACAAAAAAAGCATGGTATTGGCATCAAAATAGACCAGTTGACCAGTGATACAGAATAAAAGAGTCAGAAATGAACCCACACACCTTCAGTTATTTTTATATTAGACAAAGGTGCCAAAAATGTTCACTGGAGAAAAGACAGCCTCTTCAACAAATGGTGTTTGGAAAACTGGAAATCCTCATGTAATAAAATGAAATTAAATCTCTTTCTCTCACCATGCACAAAACTTAACTCAAAGTGGATCAAGGACCTAGGAATTAAACCAGAGACCTTGTACCTAATAGAAGAAAAAGTAGGCCCAAATCTCCATCATGTTGGTTTAGGCTCCAACTTCCTCAATAAGACCCCTATAGTGCAAGAACTAAAAACAAGAATCAATAAATGGGATGGATTCAAACTAAAAAGCTTCTTCTAAGCAAAAGAAACAGTGAGGTGAATAGAGGACCTACAGAATGGGAGCAAATCTTTACCACAAGCACATCAGATAGAACACTAACCTGAAGGATTTATAAAGCTCTTAAAAGCCTTAACACCAAAAAAAAAAAAAAAAAAAAAAATAACCCAATCAATAAATGGGCCAAGGAGCTAAACAGACATTTCTCAAAAGATGATATACAATCAACAAATATATGAACAAATGTTCAACATCTCTAGCGATTAGAGAAATGCAAATCAAAACAACTCTATGATTTCATCTTACTCCAGTCAGATTGGCAGCTATCAAAAAAAAAAAACAAACCACAATAAATGCTGGCGAGGATGTGAGGGAAAATGCACACTCTTACATTGCTGGTGGAACTGCAAATTGGTGAAGCCAATCTGGAAAGTAGTATGGAGATTCCTCAGAAAACTGGGAATGGAGCCACCCTTTGACCCAGCTATCCCACTCCTTGGCCTATTCCCAAAGGACTTAAAAACAGCTTACTACAGGGACACAGCCACATCAAAGTTTATAGCAGCACAATTCACAATAACTAGATTGTGGAACATACCCGATGCCCATCAACAGATGAATGGATAGGGAAACTTTGGTATATATACACACAATGGAACACTACTCAGCACTAAAAGAGAATAAAATCATGGCATTTGTAGGTAAATGGATGGAGTTGGAGAAAATAATGCTAAGTGAAGTTAGCCAATCCCAAAAAACCAAAGGTCGAATGATTTCATTGCTATGATGATACTTACTTATAAAGGCAAGGGAGGGGGGATGAGAAGAATGAAGGAATTTCAAATAGAACAAAGGGTGGGTGAAGGGAGGGGAGGGAAGGGGCAAGGAGATAGGAATAATGACAGAACCAATTAGACATCAATACCCTAAGTACATGTATAGAAACACAAATGGTATGACAATACTTTATGTAAAACCAGTGACTTGAAAAATTGTGCTCTTTATATGTAATATGAAATGAATTGCACTCTGCAAGCATGTATAACAAATTAGAATTAAAAAAAATATATATATATATATAATTTTAAAAAGAATAATATGAATGAGTATATTGAAGGGATGGGGAAAAGGGAAAGGGGACACTTTCAATGGAGAAAGTGGTTCATCTCAAAGAGCAGAGGGACAATGTGCCTCTCCCGCACTCCAGTTTTATTGGGAATTCCAGAGAAGTTTCCACAAAGTCCCAGCTAGGTCCAAGTCTTGACTTTTGACTGACAATAAGGAGACATCAGGCTTTCAAGTCCCCCCTGTCATGGCAAGTCTAGGTCACCTTGGTTCATGCTGACCAGTTTTAATTGTATTCTTCCCCACACATTCTTACAGGTTTTATGGTTAGGAGGAACTAGCCTTATCTCCCAGAGTTTCATGATCTGGTCACAAAAGTTTCCACCATTAGGATAATTTGGGCTCCCCTTATCAACATTATTTTGGGCCTGCATTTCTCCTGCAGTTAACAGGAAGTTTGGTGATAGATGTGACATATTCTGTCTGCTAAGTCCAGGCAGGGCTACAGGTAAATTTCTTCTTGGAAAATAAAATATGTGGGAGTTAGCACAGTGGGCCCATTTATAGCATTATTTTCTTAACCTTATGTTCCCACCATCCTCATCTGCCTGTTTCCTAACAGATCTGCTTCAAGGATGCAGTCATTCCCATCATGCTTTAAATTGTTCTGCCTTTCTTTGCAGATATTGTTAAATGGGTGAATTCATGTGATTTTATGCTTTCATTTTCTCTCTCTTTTGTCCCTTTCCCCACATGGTGGTTGGACATTTGGGTTAGGGAATTCTCCACATGTTTCCTACTCTGATAGCTAACCTTCAAGTCTCTCTAGGTGTCATATTTTGTAATATTGAGTCATAGAGCATTTATTTTGTTGTCCACCTCTCAGATCAGCTGTTCCTTCGCTTCCTCCTTTCTGTATTATGGGGAGTCCAGTAATTGCTGCCTAACTCCATTCTGCCGTCCCATATGTTTCTTTTCAAAGGAAGAGAGTTCTTAAGATCACCTTCAACCCTTCCATTATCCCCCAACCCCAAATTATTCCATTCTGACAGGCTCTTAAAAAATTGTTAGTTTCATTTTATGTAAAAAGTGGTACAAGAAAATAATAATAAGGCTTATCAGTTCTTAGACGTTTCAATCTACCACTGTTTTTTTTTTCACCCACATATACTTGTTGTTAAAACCTTTTTGTTCAGTGTTTTTTGCTTTTAACTCTTCCAACATTAAGCCTATTTTAAGTGATGAAGTGCCAAGATAAATTATAACTACTAGCTCACAATTTAGTAAAGAACTTTTACAAATTTCAGAATTCTCTAGATTCACAATTATCTCTGGATGAATTCTATTTGGGGTGAAGTCTTCATCCTAACTTCAATTGTTATTATCTTAACCCATCAGGTAAAGATACCATTTATCACAAAGGTAATTTACCTTTACAAAAATTCACTTATTTTTCACTTATAGGCATACATGGAAATGTTGAAGAGGCCTCAATAAGTCTAATAATGTTCTTTATCTGAAGCATTAAATTCGACTTTATCATATGTTAAAAGTTTTATGGGATCAATTTAGTTTTAACAATCAGGAAACTATTTAAATTTAATTTTAGGTTTCCATCACTACTCATCTTACTGCATAATGAATACATATTTAAAAAGAAATACAAGTACTCACATATAAGCTGAAAATAAAGTTGGGCATGTAATTTAAATTCATGGAGCACCTACATTTTCCTTTGATTTAATGACATTTACATTTTCTATAGGTTACTGATACATTTTTTCCTTTACTGACATAACTTTCCTATGAAAAAGATTTTAGTTAATTATTGTTTCAAAGTTAACTTTCTTCTTAAAATTTCTCTTTTGAAGAAAGATAAATGCAGTTATTTCCAAGTTTAGATTTCTCTTCTCCCAGATACTCATTGCTCTTCTTTTAAGAAGTACAAAAACAATTTTCTTCTGGAACAACATACCTGCCAAAGTGTATTGATTACTTTTGGGTTTGAGGAATTTGAATGTGCAGCTACATTTCTTCCTACAGGGAAGCACTAAACCACACTAGTATTGCATTTTTGTGGAGGAAGTTCAAGAAGCTAGAAAAAATATGGGAAGGAAGATAAATGATATCGATTTCATAAGAGTAAGTTCTTATTTTTGTTTTCATCGACACCTGTAGCTTGTTCTCATATTCTTTTTCTCTCTCTTCCAAACATAAAAACATTTACACAGAGTATGGTACCTTAACCTTTGGTATTACAAGGAACTCCATGAAAACAATAAGAATATAAAAATAAATTTTTTGTCAACTAACTGAAAACAAACTGCTCCAGGTGATTTGATTAAAAGAGCTATGATTGGGGTTGGGGTTGTGGTTCAGTGGTAGAGTGCTTGCCTAGCATGCATGAGGCACAGGGTTTGATCTCAATACCACATAAAAATAAATTTAAAAATATTGTGTCCACTTAGAACTAAAATTAATATTGAAAAAAATCTATGACTGACAAAAAATTTGATAAGGAACTGGATTCTAAAATTAGTTATTGGTATTACAAAGAATTTAGAGATCAATCCTCAGCACCACATATAAAAAAAAAAAAAGAATTTAGAGAGTTAAAATGGCACTAAAAATTAGGGAAAGAAAATAGAATGCATCTTTATATTATCCATATGGATTTGTTAGAATTTCATCTTTATTGCAATTTTTGATTCTGCACTCTTTATATTCTGACTGTATTCCATTGATTGCAACTCTTTTTAATTTTAAAATTCATAAAATGAATAAAAGAATACATGATTTATCCTTGGACCTAGAGCAGTAGGTTTAAAACTGAGAAGAAATAGTTTAGAAAATAACCTAATGTAACTTTCAGAAGGAAGTTAATAGATATTCTCAATTAAGACATTATTGTTTATATAGTCAAGTTGTTATAGAAAAGTGAGTCCTATGGATATCACATGATTAATCCAAATCCATAGAGTATAGTTTATATGTACTCTTGGTTAGTACACCAGATGTTCTTTCAAATAATGTATTTATGTATATCTAGTTTTAAATAGTTTACTCCCCATTACTGTAAGTGCAATTTCAAAAGAGTAAATATCTTACTTTAGATAGTAAAAACTGTAAACTAAGAAAAAGCTAAAAGGATGAGGTCATATCTTTTCTGCTTGTACTGAAAATTATTTCCCTTATTATAGAAAGAACATGAGATTGGATTTAAGCAGAATCATTACTTTTCTGAGATGCATCCTTGGATATTCACTCAAGTGTAGATCTTGCCAAGCCCTGCTCCCTCCAACTACTCTCAGCTGGAGTCTGAAAACTCTTGTCCATCACACTATACCTTCACAGTACATCAGCCAGCCCAGAAATCACAGACAAGTATGATTATCCTTCCTCTCTCTAGAAGAATAATAGAAATGGACATATCTTCAAAATGCAGCATATCCCTTTCATAATACTTTAGTTTTTGTATCATTAGATTAATTGCACATGTGTGAATCAGATAACATAAGTATATTTTCTGAAAAGTAAATTCAACTTGTCACAGCCTCTGTCAGTATATATCTTACAAGAAAATCTGCTAATAAGACCAATCAATTGAGGAGTGTTTAAGAAAGCACATTTTAAATATAAGAATAATTTTTAATTATGTTTAATATTTTATAATATTAAGTGACATATGTGACTGTCAAATTGTCAATCTTTCCAAAATCTGTCTTGTCATAAAATATTTTTTTGCTTTGTTGCTTGTGATTACATTAAATATATGAATTGACTTGGAGGTAACAGATATCTTTAAAATATTATTTTCATTTCATGAATATAATTTTACTATCTTGGTAATGATTTTAATTATGGATAATAAGCACACAGAGGAAATCAAATGGAATAAAATTCATTCCAACAGAAATGTACAAGAATATCTAAGCTAAAATATATTCTTAAAAGGTATTAAGAAAATCAAAATTCATAGAAAAATGATAGAGAAAAATATATTTTGTCTGAAAATAAGATGTTATATAAATAAGAAAAAAAGAATGAATATACATGAATATATGTACCTATATGTAAAGCAAATAGATTAATAGAAAATAAAACATATAACAAGAGAGCGTTAAAAGAATAGAGTACAGAAAAAAATAGAGAAATTTTTTTATGTAAAAGCTGACACTGTAGACTAGTGTGGAAAGAATGGTTTTTCAGAAAAAAAGGTTCTTTGTGTTTATAAATAAATAAACTGGACAACAAAACAAAGATAGTTATGGGGTAGCCTAGCAAGACAGAAAACTTTTAGAAAATAGCTACTTTGCTGCAAGCAAATACCAGAGAAAAAATTGTGATGTCACTCCCCTTACTGCTTCCAAAGTTTGATTGGAGTATATAAGGACCTCTACCTTTGCCATGCTGTAATGAGGTAATATAATTTTTCAGTGAGGATGGTATCAGAAATGTTAAATAGAGAGCTAAAATTTATTCTTAATGGAAGTAAAAATGGTTTTCTTCCATAGAGTCAACAGAGAATAAGGAGCTTCCATCTTCACCTGGTAGAAAGGTTGCAACACTCTGTTCCTTGCTAAAGGGAATATGGGAGGCCTATGGACAGACAGAACTTTCACCACTTCTCAGTCTTAGTGAGGCTGATATTATGATAAAATAGTCTGTATGATGATTTTGGAGATGGTAATACAAATTACCATGAAATTAGATGATATTATATTGTATACATGCATTATACCAATTAAATTTTTCTTTTTGGTAATGTACTATAATTATGTAAAATATAACCATTGTAGGAAACTGGGTAAAGGAAAAATAGGACTTCTTATGTACTGTTCTTTTAGCTTCCTATAGACATATCATTACTTAATAACCAAAAGTTTAGAAGAAATTAACAACAGGTATTTTTATTCAAAAAACATTTTAAAGAGAAATACCCAGATTTATAGTATTTACCAAAATCAATGAGAAAGACATGGGTTCTTACATGAAGAAACAAAGTTATTTTAAAAAATTATAAAAATATGCTTAAGATACTTAGTAATTTAAAAATGTGTATTGAAAAAAATGAGTATTGAAAGACTGAAGCCAAGAGTATTTAAGATGGTGGTTGAGAAGTTTGGGTTCCCTACTGATCTGTGTTTTACAATTTATTTGCAAGAGTAAGCAGCAAGGTGGGTGACAATGGGAATTTACTGAAATTCAATATCAGATAGTCAGAGTCTTTAAGGCACCAAGAAATTCATGTGTGTTAAACAAAGGACAAGAAAGAGCACATTGAAGTCAACCCAAGCCAGTTGTCGGTGGCAGTGGCACTGGCTGACCACAGAGGGAAGGATAACACAAACAGAGAAACACAACAGACAAATTTGGCATAGAATGACCTGTACAACAGAAAAGCAGCCATAACTTAGACAAACCAAAGGCTGCCCAGTAAACTGGTGTTAGAAAAGAACTTTGTGTTCCTCAACTATCAAATGAAGAGATAAGGCAGGGAGCCATCTTGAGGAAGCCACACTACAGCTTGTTGTTGCCAGAATCTGGGATATTACAGCAAACATTGCCATATTGTCCCAGTTCTCTTAAAATCCAGAACAAGACAAGGATGTCCACTATCACCACTCCCATTCAATTTACTACTAGAAATAATAGCTGATGTAATTTGACAAGAGAATGAAATAAATGGAATAAAATTAGAAAATGAAGAAGTCGAATTATTACTGTGAGATGATATGATCCTATATTTAGAAGTCCTAAAGCACCACCAGAATACTGCTAGAGCTAATTCAGCAAAATATCAAGTTACAAATCAACATACAAAAATCAATATTAATTATATTTAATGAATCTACTGGGAAGAAAATCAGGGGGGAAATCACATTAACAATAGCTTCTAGCCGGGCATGGTGGCGCACACCTGTAATCCCAGCACTTGGGAGGCTGAGGCAGGAGGATTGTGAGTTCAAAGCCAGCCTCAGCAATGATGAGGCACTTAGCAACTCAGTGAGACCCTGTCTCTAATAAAATACAAAAAAGGGCTGGGGATGTGGCCCAGTGGTCAAGTGCCCCTGAGTTCAATCCCTGGTACAAAACAACAACAACAACAAAAACAAACAAACAAACAAACAAACAAAAAACAATAGCTTCTAAAAAACAAAATATCTTGGAGAATAAATCTAACCAAGGAAGTGAAAAACCTCTACAGTGTAATTACAGAACACTGAAGAAACTAATTGAAGGATACAAAAGAAGGTGGATAAATTTCCCATGTTCATGGAGAAGCAGAATTAGTAAGAATTAGTATTGTCAAAATGGACATATTGCCAAAATCAATATAAAGATTCAATGCAATTCACATCAAATACCAATGATGTTCTTCAAAGAACTAGTAAAAGCATTCCTAAAATTAATTTAGAAGAATAAAAGACCCAGAATAAAGAAAACAATTTAAAGCCATAAACACAATTCGAAAGGCATCATATTACCTGACTTCAAATTATACTACAGAGCTATAGTAACATAACTTGCCTGGTACTAGCATAAAAACAGACATATAGACCAATGCAACAGAATAGAAGACACAGAGACAAACCCACACAAATAAAGTCATCTTATCCTTGACAAAGGTACCAAAAACATACATTAGAGAAAAGATACCATTTTACAAACTGTGCTGGGGAATCTGGTTATCCATATGTTGAAAAATGAAACTAGACTTTTCTCTCTTACCTTGCACAAAAGTCAACTCAAAATGGATCAAAGAGCTAGGAATTAGATCAGAAACCATGCAACTTCTCAAAGAAAATGCAAGGTCAATACTCCAGCATATAGGCATATGTAATGACTTTCTTAGTAGAATGCTTAAAGCTCAGGAAATAATACTAAAATTAATAAATGGGATTGCATCAAGTTAAAAATCTTTGCACAAAAAAGGAAACAGTTTATAACGTGAAGAGAGAATCTACAGAATGGGAGAGAAATATTTGCTAGCTACTCTTTGACAGAGGATTAAATTCAGTATAAATAATAAACTCAAAAAACTTAACATCATAAAAACAAATAACCCAACTAATAAATGGGCAAATATGAACTAACACTTCTCAAAAGAGGAAATACAAATGACCCACAAATATATGAAAAAATGTTCAGAATCTTAGCAATTATGGAAATTCAAATTAAAACTATACACAATTAAGTTTCATTCAGCCATAAAGAAGACAATTATGTCATTTGCAGGAAAATGGAATGTTATGTTAATACAAAAAATGTCAAGGGTCAGATATTTTCTTTCACATGTGAAAGTTAGATAGGAAAAAGAAAAGGGAAGGTGGTGTGATGGGGAAATCTCCTGAAAGTGAAAGGGAGATCAGTAGAATAGAGGAAATAGACAAGGTAAAGAGAAGAGAGGAGAGAAAGGAGAAATATTGTGGAGTGATACTGGCTGAATTTTATTGTTATAGTGTGTACATGTAGAAACATAGCAATGAATCACATCATTATGTATAATTACAATGTATAAATAAAAAATATGGGGATGAAGACTACTGAGTCATTCATGAGGATATGAAGAAATGAGTCTTTCCTTATATAACTGTTATAAGCATATCATCACAGAAAATGATTTTTTATATGCCAATACTGACAATATTGATATTCTGTGACTTAGAAATGCCAGTGTCAAGAATATAGCCAATAGTAATTCATGCTTATGTCTCTCAATATATGCACAATCTGATTTATTATGAAAATATTACTTCTAATGCTCCAGACAGAATTATCCCAAGTGTACTAATATTTGAATGAATAAATATAATATAGTTACAAAGGAAATGTCATTTGATATGTTTATAAAAAGAGGTGAAATGGCTAAATTAACTAATTAGTCCTTTTTATTCAGAAGAATATCTGGATCTGGACTTCTTCAATATATATATATATATATATATATTTATAACAAAAACCATTAAGAAAAAGTGCTTCATACTGCTAATTTTCCAATTAAATACATTTTGATCTCACTCCTTACCTTTTACATTTTAATGACACACAGTAGGCATCTAATAAATACACCCTTTATCCAGTTGTGCAATTAATTTATTCATTAATTTACCCTCTCATTCAACAAAAATTCCTTGAGCACACACACATATCTGGAAATAGGAACAGTCTTAAGTAAAAAAAATAACATTATTTTTTGGGAGGTCATATCTAGGGAAATATTCTGAAAATAAAACAGTGATTTTTAGAAATCATATGATAGAAGCATGGTGAAATGTCAGGAAATCACAAAGACAAGCCTTTAAAAGCATAGTCAAAACGAAGATAATAGATCCTAGAGAATGTGATACTGATTTGAATTGTATAGAATATAGGGAATTGGTTAGAATAATAAATGGAATATGTTCAAAAGAGAGAAAAACTTTGTTCTAATCATATTTTTAAATTACAATTACTTTTTAAAATCATAATTACTAGCCGGGCGCGGTGGCGCACGCCTGTAATCCCAGCACTTTGGGGGGCTGAGGCAGGAGGATCGCGAGTTCAAAGCCAGCCTCAGCAATGGCGAGGCACTTAGCAACTCAGTGAGACCCTGTCTCTAATAAAATACAAAAAAAAAAAAAAAAAAAAGGGCTGGGGATGTGGCCCAGTGGTCTAGTGCCGCTGAGTTCAATCCCCAGTACCAAAAAAAAAAAAAAAAAAGAATCACAATTACTTTTAGCAGATTTATTAACTCAAAAAATAAATGCACCTGGTAAACAATATCATTTATAGAATAAATGCCCCTGGTGAACAACTTCACTTTAAGAAAAAATATACATTTACCTGGGTGGGAGAAGACAAGCCAATAACATAAGTGAGATAGACAGCGATCAGACAAGGGAGGAGAGCATGAAAACTACAAAGAATTGCCAGGGGCGGTGGCACACACCTGTAATCCCAGCAGGCTGAGGCAGGAGGATTGCTAGTTCAAAGCCAGCCTTAGCAAAAGCTAAGCACTAAGCAACTCAGTGAGACCCTGTCTCTAAATAAACTACAAAATAGGGCTGGGGATGTGGCTCAGCGGTTGAGTGCCCCTGAGTTCAATCCTTGGTACCCACTCACCAAAAAATAAGCAGAATCCTTAAAGGATTTCTAATAGGTGGCTAACTTCCTTCGATAGATACGTTTAGAAAGGTTACTACTAGGTTACTTTGGAGTATGAGTAACAGTGGCAAGGCTAGGGGAGAGAGGAGAGATGCTACTATAATAAAAATACAGTGAATTCATAATAACACTAATGTAACCTGATGATATTACATTTTGGAGGAGAGAGATTTTTGGAGAAAAATTTCTATATGACTCTCTCTATATATTCTTTATATAGTGATAGTGGGGAACGAACAGGCAATTTTTTGATAAAGCTACAAATTAAAGTTTCAAATTAGAAAAAAAAAAGTATTTGTTTTTAGATATGTTTAATTGTGATCTCCATTATTCCATGCCTCAGGAGATATTGTACAGGTACTTGAGAGACATTTTATCTTGCATTCATCCCATCCTGCCCATTTGCAACACTTCTGGGTTGCCCATTTGGTGTTATAGTTACTTAGCACTCAGTGGATCCATTCACTAGTGTAATCTCTGCAAAGACTACCTTGGTTTTCTCAAAATTCCCCAAACACATCTAGATATCTTTTTGTTCCCCTATCAAATCTTTAAACCTACTGACTTCTTGGATAGTCCTATTTTTCAAACTTTTCATTATTAGCCTCTTATAATTCTTTTAATTTTATACAATCATCTTTGACAAAAATGAGTGTTAACATTTTCAAGTTTTCTTATAATTAAGTTTTCTGAACAAATAGTAGCAATCTGAAATAAAGAATCGTCGTGGAAGTAAAGCAATGACTAAATATCATGAATATCGTGCATCTTCAAGATAGTGACAGGCCTCTGAGGAGATTTTTACTCCCCAGAGAAGTGTGATTATATTTCAAAGGGTTATGAAACCCAAAGCCAAGCATTTCTACTCCAAATGACAGTAAAATACTTGAAAGCTTAATATTCTCTCCTTCTCTTCAGAGGGGGATAGTCAGATGGCTACATTCCATAATAGTCTTCTACAGTCATAAACTTTGTGTGCTTTTCCTGTGGTTTAAACGTTCCCTTTTTAAAAAGAAGAGTGACATCTGATCTCATTGCCTTATGCTGAAGTTAAAAAAAAAAAGGATGCAAGGAGAACCAATGCATTTATAACTAGAAAGAATAACTTTGTTTTTTCTTCAGAAACTTCATGTTTTCTTTCAAAACAAAATAAATATACTTGTTAAAAGCTTACCCTCTTTTCAGATGCCTTCTTTGATTTTACTATTTAATTATTTAATATATGCCAATAAAAAACCAAACACTAGTTTTTTAATCTAATTTTTGTTTTTTAATATATTTATCAAATTGCATCAATTATTATCTATACTAGGCATAAAAGCTATGAGTATTTTAAGCTTAACCATTAGACCACATCACCAACCCTTTTCTTTCAATTTTTTATTTTGAGACGGCCTTGCTAAGTTGCTGAGATGGTCTTGAACTTGCAATCTTCCTGCCTCAGGCTCTCAATTTTCTGGGACTATAGGCCTGTACCCACACCCACCTCTATAAGTAGTTTTCAATCCATGACATCTACACATCTATGAATACTACTGGTTTAGTTTATTCTCAGAGCTGACATTTTGTGGGTGACTGGAAAGTAATCCATGAATGTTTTGGAACTGCCCGTCACACTTATTCATGCAATCTCAGTTTATATGCATTTTTTTTTTACTACTCTATGTGGGCATAACCACAAATCAATTGCCATAATCTTTCTGGGTGTCAAAAATGGCATATTTTGGAAGCCATGCTACAAATAATGGGCATAGAAAAGTTAATTATCATATATAGAATAAAAAAGGAGTTACAAAACATTTTTTTCTTTATATGACAGAAAGAAATAGGAAATAGGTATGTCTGTCTAAATTTGTAAAAAAATGGTGGTAGAACAAACAATTTCTCTATTTAAAATAATAAAAAGTTATTTCTCACGTACAAACATAATCAGCAAGAATTGAGACTCTAAATCAGGACAATGACTGTGATAGTGCAATTATTAGTGACACTTTAAAGCTGCCCTTAAGACAGTCAATGAATTTCAGTTTTTATGTCAACTGCTGACAACTTCTATAAATAATAAAAAACTTGAACACTGAATCCAGCTTGTTTGCATTCTGACTGCTTAATTTTAGTATAGGGATATGTGAAAGATGCATTTCTGCCAGAAACCATTAATGCAAAACTATTGTTACACTGCTTGAAAAATGCTTTTTTTTTTTGGTATTTATTTATTTATTTTTATTTTATTTAATTTGTTATACATGCTTTTAGAGTGCAATTCCTTTCATATTATATATAAAGAGCACAGTTTTTCAAGTCATTGATTTTACACAAAGTATTTTCATACCATTTGAGTTTTTATTCATGCACTTAGTATATTGATGTCCAACTCCTTCTGCCATTGTTTCTATCCCCTTTCCCTCCCCCCTTTTTCTATTTAACATTCCTTCATTCCTCACATCCCCCCTCCCTTGCCACTATAATTTAGTATCGTCATAGCAAAGGAATCAATCGACCTTTGTTTTTCTGGGATTGGCTGACTTCACTTATCATTATTTTCTCCAACTCCATCCATTTACCTGCAAATGCCATGAAAAATGCTTATTTTTGTGGCATAAAGTTGATATGAACAACATATCATTATAATATGTTCAGATTATTCAGGAAATCCCAGCTACACAGTTGTTGCAATTAAAAGGAATGTGTTCACTGCTATGACTCCAAGAGAAGTTTTTAAAAAATTATAAATTCCTCTTAAATTGTATTGATTTCAGAATATAAAACCATGTCATATAAATTCCTCCATCAATACTATATACACATTGTTAAGGTTTCAGTATGAGGTGTCCCTTGAAAAGCTCATGTATGAGACAATACAAGAAAGTTTAAAGGTGAAATGATTAGATTATGAGACCTGAAACTAATCAGTGCAGTAATCCATTGATAGGGATTAACTGTAGGCAAGTAGGGTGTGCCTGTAAGAGGTGAGTCATTGGTGTCTTTGACTATTATTTTTTGTGTGTAGCAAGGAGATCTCTCCCCCTTCCCAACCTCTGTGTGTGTGTGTGTGTGTGTGTGTGTGTGTTGTGTGTGTGTGTGTGTCTGCTCTCAGCTCCTTTCCTCTACCACACACTTCCACCATGATTGTTCACCTCAGGCCCTGAGAAATGGACTCAGCCATGTTTGGATTAAGAACTCTGAAATTGTGAGCCCCCAAAATAAACTTTCCCTCCTATAATTGTCCTTGTCATGTCTTTTGGTCACAACAATGAAAAATGTGACTTAAAAAAAACATGAATATTTTCTTATTTAGAAACAAATAATTTGATTAAACTATTCCTTCATCTGAATTAACTTGTGCTTAATGACAGTAATGTACTTTTGGTATATTAGACTTATGTTTTTAAGAATATTTCCTAAACTCCCATGTAATTTTGTTGTTTCTAATTGGAATGTCCTATATTGTGCTGTTTAAAAGGTTAACTGAGATGGAACCACCCTATGACCCAGTCATCCCACTCCTGGGTCTATTCCCAAAGGACTTAAAAACAGCATATTACAGTGACACAGCTACCTCAATGTTTATAGCAGCACAATTCACAATAGCTAGGTTGTGGAACCAACCTAGATGTCCCTCGGTAGATGAATGGATAAAGAAAATGTGGCATATATACACAATGGAATTTTATTCAGCAATAAAAGAGAATAAAATAATGACATTCGCAGGTAAATGGATGAAGTTGGAGAATATAATGCTAAGTGAAATCAGTCAATCTCAAAAATCCAAATACCGAATGTTTCCTCTGATATAAGGAAGCCGGTTCACAGTATTGATGGGTCGGGGTACATAGGAGGACTAGAGGAACACTATAATGGTCAAAGGGAAGGGAGGGGAAGGGAGGGTGCAAGGGGGGAAGGGGGGAAAAGTGGTTGAATAAGATGGATATCATTATTCTAAATGCACGATTGAAGACTTGAATGCTGTGAATATACTTTGAATACAAACTGTTTTATGTAAAAAGATGCTCTATATGTATAGTATGAAGTGTAATACATACTACTATAAATAAAAATTTTAAAAAAAATAAAAGGTTAACTGAGGCAAAACAAATTTTTTAAAGAGTTTATTTAAGCAAATAGGGATCATGAATTAGGCTACTCCAAACTAGAAGTGGTTTGTAAGCTCCAATGAAGAAATGCAAAGGAAAACCTTTGCTAAAGTAAACAATTGATTCCTTATTCTACAATTGCCTTATTAGATTTATTACATTGGAAAGTCCCTGCTTAAATGATTACAAGCTAATTGGCTATTCCTGATTGATTGAGCTGAAGTTCTGTTTTTCTTTACTACAGTGAAGTGTTGTATAATGACATTTAGTAAAGAAAGGGCTGAGTATCCAACAGTGGTCTCTTAAGATTGTGGAATAAACACTTCTGAACACCTAGTGATGCTGTAGCTATCATAAGGGGAAAAGATATTAAAGGAAAAAAATAACAATTTAGCTGTGTAATTCACTGTCCATAATTCTTTTAAATTTAAATATATTAAACCTTCCAGTCAAAATACAATGGTTGTTAGAATGAATTATAAAGAAAGAGGATGCAACTATTTTTTTTTATTTTTGCTAAGAGAGATTCAGTTCAGATCTAAGAATATGCATGAATTGAAATTTAAAGTACTAAAAATATATATTCCATACAATTGGTAACCCAAAGAGAGTAGGCATAGCTTTTTTAATATTTAAAAGTAGACTTTAAGTTAAAACTCTATAAGAAACAAAGAAGGTCATTAGATAATGGTGAAAGAGGCAAATCAAAAAGACGTAATTGTTATAAACATATATGTACCAAACATTAGAACTCTTAAGTAAATGAAGAATTGACACAATTAAAGAAATAAATCGATACCTCTATAATAATGGTAAGAGGTTTCATATCAAAGACTTTATATCTACATTTAACAATGGAATGAAGAACAATATAGAAATTTAAGAAGGAATTAGAGGTCTTGGACAATGCTGTAGACTAACTGAACCTCACAGGCACATAGGACACTTTACACCACAATGCCACAGTCAGCATTTTTTCTGAGATGCTTATATAATGTTTTTCAGAATCGATAATATTTGAGGCCATAAAGTAAACCTTAATGTTTTAATTGAAATTATACAAAGTAGCTTTTCTGATGGTAGTGGAATAAAACTGGAAATCAATTGGAGAAAATTAGGGAAATCTATAAATATCCACTTAATCACTAAAAATCTTACTTAACAACTCAAAGAAGAAATCACAAGGAAAATTATAAAATATCTTGAGACAAATAAAAATACAGGGAACTAAAACTTTTGTGATGTAGCAAAAAAAGTAGAGGAAAATTTATAGCTACAAGTATTTATACTAAAAAGGAAGAAAAATTACAAATCAAGAACCTATATTTATATTGGAAGAGACTAGAAAAAAGAGAAAACTAACCCAAAGTGAGAGGAAGAAGGAAATAATAAATGTAGGAGCAGAGATAAAAGAAAGGGCAGAGTCAATAGAAAATTAATACAAAATATCAATCAAATGAAGTTTATTTTTCAAAAAAAAATGGCAAACATTAGCTAGACTGTTTAAGAAAAACATTGTGGACTCATATAATTAAACTGAAGTGTAAGAAGGCACATTATAATAGATGACTGTCGCTGCCTGAAGCGGAAGTCGCTTGGAGCAGCGAACGCCACAGGAAAATTCGGAGGCAGGATGAAAATGAAAAAAGGTCTTTTATTCTTCTTCTCTCTCCAGCTCCAGCAATCACTCCAAATGCTCTAACTCCAACCACCACCTTCTTCTTCCCCACACACACTAACGAACCTCACCCAGTTATATACATATAGCTTTAACAAGGACACGTGCTTACAGCTCAAGCTTACAGGTGCGTCACGCAGTGTTCACGGGCATACAAAGATTCTTTGAATAATGTATTAATATCAGGTGGATACTAGAACATCTTTTATGGCTCTCAGCTAACCGCAATCTTTAGCTATCTCCTTGATTATAGGCTCCTTCAGATTACCATCAATGTATTATCATTGAAGAAATAAGCAAGTATGGATAATACATTTTTGCTTTTTCAGACTCCAAAGAATCTAATCTTGAGCCAACCTCATAAAGTTTTTTCCCCAGTTTGTACATATTGAATTTTGTTATATATTAGTCCTCCATTACCTGTGAAAGATACATTCCAAGATGTTTTACAGATACTCAAAACCATGGATCCTACCAAAACCTATAGATACTATGTTTTCTCTATACATGCTTATGGTAAGGGTTAATTTATAAATTAGTCATAGTAAGAAAATAATAGCAAGAACTATTAATAAAACTGAGTAACAACCTACTTTGATAAAAGTTGTTTAAAATGCACAATATATCTATTTCTAGAATTTTCTATTTAACATATTTGGATCATAATTGGTCATGGCAAACAAACTGTAATATGAAATCTCAGATAATGTGGACTACTGTAATATACTTATTTTTTATTGTTTAAATTTAATGACAAATTGTTTTCTGTCAGGCATCACAGTGGGCACAAATTTATGAATGAAATTTGAGACATTTTTCAATGAAAATTATTTCTAGAATGTTGGAACAGACTAATTATTATTAACTAATAGATTCCTCTCACTTCTCAGAGAGTCTAGAAATGAACTGGCCAGTTTCCAGGTGATATCATCCCTGAAATGCAAAATCCCTAAGACAGTCCATCTTTACAATCAGTATGCTAATTTTTTCAGTAAGCAATATGTTTAACTATGTGAATAGAGGCCTTGCAATTTAAACTTCTAAAATAATATTTGGATAATCCTAAAAACTTACAATTTCCTGTTTAATTGGTGTGATGGCCTGGGAATGAGGGACATTCTCATGGATCATACTACTCAGGGCAAAATGAGGGCTCGTCAGCATTTTCCTGATTCTCTGTTAGTGAGTTTACCTGCAATCCTCCCTTAGTTAAGTTTTGCACTGCTGTGACACTTGTACCCCTCAATGTATGTGCTGTGTGTTTCAATTCTGAACATCAAGTATCAGTTTTTAAGCATTTACCCACTCACACATATTTTTTAACCTATTACTTAGGTTATATTATATTTGACTTATGTATTAATTTATACTGGGTGACTAATTCACTTCTTCTATCCTGGCCTTTCAAAGTCAGCAGATCTGTCATTTTGCATCACCTGAAAAGGGAGGGATAAAATAATGCAGACTTTATTTTGAAAAATTTTATCACAGTTCTCTTCATCTGAGTGTCATTCTAAAGACTGTCTTTTTTTTTTTTTTTTATAAACACACAATTTCTTTGAAGTAATGCAAGTGGAAATATTCCACATTCTGCTAACATTACATAAAATTCTCATTATCAGATGATCTCCCAGGAATTAGTTGTAAATATGCAATTCTAACTTTGTAATTCCAAATGCTAAAATGAATTAAGTATTTGCGCAAAATGCCTATTCTGGGTTTCTGTATAAAAGAAGGTATCCCAAATTTCTGAATAAATTATTCTCTTCATAAAATTTGCTGTAAAACATATTCAGTGGAATAAAAGCATTTTTAAACAAAGCTGAAATAGCAATATTCTGCCAGATATGATTTAATCTGCTATAAAACCTTGAAAAATCAGAGATCATACCAAATATGACAACTGACCTTTATTTATAATACCACAAATGTGATACCGTAAAGATATTGTGCTCATTTTCTCTACTGAGGCTATTTGGGAAGAAGATGTTTTGAATATTCAGTAGGAAAGAGACCTAACTTTATGCTATACATCCTTTAGCCAATCACATGCATTAGTTTCCATGCTTCAATACATTTATCAGCATTATCTACTGTCTATAGAGAAGTAAGATCAAAGTTTCTTAAAAATGTAAATATTATCACCAACTTTCTGATAGCTAACATATTTCCTTTAAGATACTCATAAAAATTTTTGAAGTGTCTTTTACTTAAAAAAGAAAAGTTACTTATCCGCAAAAGTCAGTGTAGTTTTGGATTGCATGAATGATGACTCCTCTGTAACATGAGGGATAATATTTGTGGCACATTTCCTTCCATGTCCAAAATTCCCTTGAGATGAGCAAAACACTATTGTACCCTCAGCCTGGCATATAAATAGAGCATGCCCAAAGTTGAACATGAAGTCTTTTTCCATCCTGAAAAAAAAATCTCTGCTTTTTTTTCTACTTCTTATTTCATCTCATCACTATCTAATAATGTAAATCACAGACTCTCATTTTATTCCAGGTGTTCATTAACTCCATGTCATCTCCTCTCTGTTTTATAGCATCCTTCTCATCCTTTTTGCTGATTCTTGGCAAGACTCCATAATCTATGACAAGTGCTATTACAAAATCACTTGTCTATTTCTTTCTCTTAACTAGTTCCCATCTTAACTGTCAAAATAAATCTGATCAAGTTAATCCTTTTAGAGATAATGCAAAGTCTTTCCTTTGTGTATGATACCCCAAATCACTGTTGTATTGCCAGCAACTAGGAGTGTGGTTGACACAAACAAACAAAACCAGGCACACACATCAACAACAATAAGAAAAATTGAAACAGAAAAATGAAATTATTTGCATTCAGAGACTTTTGTTTAGGTCTATATGATTGAAGCAGTAGAGACTATATTTTCATTCTTATTAATTCATCTATTCATCCATATAATATGAATTGGTAGAGTAATATGGAAGACTAGAATATACCTCTCTAAAATATTAAGTGTTGAGCTGAAGACAAATATCCAACCAAGAGAATTCTGCGCCCTCCCTCTTTTCCTAGACAAACCATCTATTTACAAAAAGAGGTATCCTATCCTGCACTCTCTAACAGAGAGAACAGAAGTTGACCACTGAAGATAGATTTAGGCCCTCATCAGCCTTGAGAAGATTCCAGAAGAATTTATACCAACTGCTAATCAACTAACATTTATCTGTTATTTGTTTGTCTCCCCCCCCCCCCCAAATTGCTACCTGCTGGCACTCAAATTCCTTTTCCTTTGTCTTGTCACTTCTCTAAAAATGTACTGGTCTTTGTTGAACATGCAATAAGAGCTAGAATTCAAAGCCACCTTTTTTGAGATTTACTCATTCTCTGGGATTCTCCCATGTTGATACAAAATATGCATGTTAATGAATATTTGCTTACCTCTTACAAATGTTTTTGAAACAAATGGTCCATTCCAGTTGTGAACTTATGGGAGTTATGACTTTCCCCCTATAGTACCTACATGATCTCAGGCACCTGCAGAGTGTTGTGGCCTAAAAGCTGACATGTGGACAAGAAAGTTAAAGAAAGAAAACATACAGTATTTCCAATATTTATTCTGGAAAATAGGTTCTATTAGCAATAAAAAGCACAATGGGTTTGAAATGATAAATTATGGATTTATTTATTTACATTGCATAAATTTAAGGTATGGGACTTTTATTGAGATGATATACTCATAATGAAATGATTACCACAGGCAAAGAATTTAACATACTCATTTCTTTACATAGTTGCATTTTTTTTCTGTATGAAGTTAATTTTTTTACTAATCAACCAACAATGTTTCCTGTCTGCCAGAAATTTCAGAATATAGTATTCAGCCTTAATTGGATCCAATTGTACCTGTTTTAATTATAGCACTTCCCTTTGCTCATCCCAGTTTTAAAATTAGCCAATGATATAGATTGTACCCCTAAGTCTTCCAATCAGGGCAAAGGGCAATGCTGCTGTTGGGTATATTAATGGGCAGACTTCCCACCCAAACACGCTTACTATCAAGGTCCAGTAGCATCCCTTCTGTCAAAAGTAAATGCCTTGCCCACCCACTTTCGAGCATGTGTTTGATTTCTTGTGGCACCTCATTATTTCTAACACTCTCCTTCCTTTTTTAGCCTTCTCTTTACACTTGGACTTTATATGGTCCTTCTTTATCTGAAATTCTTTAATAAATACTGTTTGCACTACTAGTCATTGATGTTTTAGATGAGTTATATTGCTGATTACTGTTTTCTGAATGTGTTTGCATTAGTTTTTCATGAATAGCGTAACAAAGCTTAAGTAACAGAAACTCATTTTCTCACAGATCTGGAGGCTATAAGTCTGAGACCAAGGGGATGGCTGAACCATTCTTTCTCCAAAGGCATGAAGGATGGATCTATTTCAGGCTTCTCCCCTATTGTTTCCAAAAGTTCTATGCATTTTACTCATTTTATTAAATTTATCTCTAATAATTTCATTGTTATTGCTATAGGAAATGCAATTGTTTTTTAAATACCTTGTACCTGCATAATTCCAGTCTTCATGTGGTGTTTTTCCTGTTTGTGCCACTATCCAAATCTCACTTTTTCCAAGGACGCATTATTCTTGAGTCAGAGTTAATTCTAATTATTTCATTTTAATTTGATCATCTGCAAAGACTATTTATAAAAAATGTCACAGTTGTAGGTACTGGTTAAGACTTCAACATTTTTTGGTAGAAACACATTTCAACCCATAATAATGTCTAAGTAATCTGCTAAGATAGTAAACAGATTCAGGGCCAGACCTTTCTTAAAAGTGTGTTTCACAGAGAGCATGGAGCATATCTTAGACATAATAATTACTTAATAAATATTCTGATTGATTTTGTACCCAGGTCCTTTTTCCTGCCCAGGAAGGTATAAGACACCATAGAACTTAAGTTAGAAATAGTTAATAAAGAAATAAGAAGCAGAGTCAGAATTATAGTTTTGAAGCACATCATCTGATAGGTTTAGCCCACACAGGAGCTGGAGCTGGACAATTAGAAAATGGCTCCTGTGGTTTATTTGAGGGGGTACATCAAAGGCAGAGATAAGGTTTTAGTGGTGGAGTCTTACTTCTTGATGTCTTGCAGTCAGCAGGTTGATTGGCATTTTGGTAGGTCACACCCATCTCTGAGAGGCTGTGTGGCTGCAGCAGGTCACCCTATCTCTGGAGCTGTGTGGGACCAGGCAGAGCTGAATAAGGCTCACATGTGTCTGGGTGGTCTTGACCATAGAAAAGTTCCCCTGAAAGTTCTGAGACACCAGGTTCTTTGATTCACTACCTGCAATGCCGATTTTTGGTTCACACATGACACACAGATGGCTCTTGACAATTTTGCTTCAAATCTTCCTCTTCAAAGTCAATGTCCACCAAAATAAGATTTACCAAATACTAATATTGTGCCAGATTCTAATAAACATTTTATGGAGAAGTTAAAAAAAATTCCTAAGCTCAGAGGGTATTTGGAAATAAGATTTTAATCCAAGGAGTTAACATGTTAAATGGTTATTTCTTTTCTGTGAAATTTCAAAGAATTTAACATGCCATATAATGTGGATCTGCGAATGAAGATGAGTTACGTGATATTTCCCAAACATATGTGCCATTTTCCCCCATATACAGAACATTTGTTAAGGTTTTGGTAAACACTATTTGGGGAATTTGCTTTTAGTTCATTGGAGTTGGCTCAGAGATCACTGAAGAAACTGATAGAACATATTTTCTCAGTCCCCAGTTTATGTGTTCAATAATATCTAGCCCATTTCTAATAGATATGTCTTTTGTGTTTTAATACTATTCTACACCTTCTTAATAAACCAAAATAATTATTTATTGTAATGAAAATGCCTAACATATAGAATAAGGAAAGAATACTAAAGGCCAGGAGAGAAAGGAATCAGCTTATATATAGGGGGAAAACAATTAGATTATGTGCAGATTTTTCAACCCAGACCTTAAAAGCTAGAAGATCCTGGAACAATATATTTCAAGCACTGAAAGAAAATGGATGTCAACCAAGAATATCATATCCAGCAAAATTAAGCTTTATATTTGAGGATGAAATAAGAACCTTCCACTATAAACAAAAGTTAAAAGATTTCATAACTCGAAAGCCTGCACTTCAGAACATCCTGGGCAAAATATTCCGTGAAGAAGAAAAGAAAAATAACAATGAAAATCAACATAGGGAAATATCAATCTAAAGGAAATACCAACCAGAGGAGAAACCAAATCAAGTTAAATACCATAAACAAACAAAAAATGGACGGGAATATGAATTATGTCTCAATAATAACCCTGAATGTTAATGGCTTAAACTCACCATTCAAAAGACGCAGACTGTCAGACTGGATTAAAAGAAAAGATCCAACAATATGCTGTCTCCAAGAAACTCACCTCATAGAAAAAGACATCATCAGACTGAAGGTAAAAGGCTGGGAAAAAACTTACCACTCACATGGGCCACAGAAGCAAGCAGGGGTTTCCATTCTTATATCAAATAAGGTAGACTTCAAGCCAAAGCTAATCAAAAGGGACAAAGATGGATATTTCTTACTGCTTAAGGGAACCATTCATCAACAAGATATAACAATTATAAATGTATATGGCCTAAACAATGGAGCACCTACATTCATCAAACAAACCCTTCTCAAGTTCAAGAGTCAAACAGACCACAACACAATTATTCTAGGAGACTTCAACATACCTCTTTCACCACTGGATAAATCATCCAAACAAAAGCTAAATAAAGAAATCTTAGACCTCATTAATATAATTAATAACTTAGACTTAACAGACATATATAGAATATTTCATCCCTCAGTGAATGAATACACCTTCTTCTCAGCAGCACATGGCTCCATCTCTAAAATAGACCACATACTATGCCACAAAGCAACTCTTAGCAAACATAAAAAAGTAGAGATACTACCCTGCAGTCTATCAGACCACAATGGAGTGAAATTCGAAATCAATGATAAAATGAAAAATAAAAAAAAGTTACCCTAATAACACATGGAGACTAAAAAACATGCTACTGAATGAACAAGGGGTTGCAGAAGACATCAAGGAGGAGATTTAAAAATTCCTAGAGGTGAATGAGAACACAGATACATCGTATTAAAATCTCTGGGACACTATGAAGGCAGTATTAAGACGAAAATTCATTGCATTGAGTTCATTCCTTAAAAGAAGAAAAAACCAACAAATAAATGACTTAACATCACATCTCAAAGTCCTACATAAAGTAGAACAGATCAACACTAAAAGCAGTAGAAGACAGGAAATAATTAAAATCAGAGCTGAAATTAATGAAATTGAGACTAAAGAAACAATTGAAAGAACTGACAAAACTAAAAGTTGGTTCTTTGAAAAAAGTAAATAAAATTGACAGACCCTCAGAGCCAAATTCTAAAAGTCTGAATGAATCTAGTTGACAGACTAAGAATCTGATCTCCATTCATGACTCTTACTTCCTCCAGGAAGTTTACCAGACTGAATTAGTTGGGTAAAAAAAATGAGGCTTGAACCTCAACACAGCATGTCCTAGAAGTTAGTGTCATTCTAACTCAAGAGAAATGGTGTTGAACACCAGTCATGCTAACTACAGGTCTGCATTTTGGATCACATCACTTAACCTCCTAGCCTTTTATTTTTCTTTTCAGCAAAAATACAGTCTGAGATAGCTGTTAGGTTGAACCTTATGAAATTGCTATTTTTGAAAAGCAAAATGCTCAAATATTACAATTTTATGTACTTCAATCTATTACAGAGTGATTATGAAATTTTTTAGTGAAGAAATGGATCCAAAGTATTTGTCCTATTACTTCATAGTAGTAGTAATAAGAAGCCATTATTATCTATATAATTTCCACCCAAAGTTTGTAACACTAACAGCTACAAAAAGAAGGCATTGGCCATTTCTTTGGATTTCCAAAGTTAAACCAGAAATTCTAAAATAAAATTTCAAATTGAAACTGAAAAATCAGTACACATTTATATTCATTTGCATTTCCTAGAAAATTAAAAAGGAATTGTAATTGTAAAAATTAAAATCTTAGCATGTCTATTTTCATGGATATTTGATTCACAAACATATTAGTTTATGCTAGTAGTTTTTATTAAAGTATCAGACTCTTTTTCTAATCAAGAAGTTTAAGAACTCAAAGAGATTTTTAAATAGAGAAAAGTAGCTTGTTGTCATTGTCTGACACAAATCTAACAGCTGTTTGTCAACCACATGATAGGAAAATATGTCTGTTTTCAGTGGTAACTACTTCTGGTGGTACTTTTAAGAGTCAAATCTCTAATTTGGAAGAGTAAGAATAGAGATGGCAGAATGTTGTCTGACCACCTGGGTTGAGGTTTGGAAACAAAAGTTGGAAATACATGTTACCCTTAGCATGGCTTTGGGCAAAAGTTCTATATTTCAATCTGTACCGGCTACACATGTCCAAGTTTGGCTGAAAATTGAAGACTCCTGGCTAACAAGAATAGGCAATATATTCAATCTTATTGCCTTCTGAATCTAAATCCCATAAAATATCAGAAAACCAATGGTACTGGCTCTTTTAATTTCAAGTATGGAAATCAGTGAGCATGATGGAAAAATCAAGAGATGGCTCTAGCATTTGGGAGCTAGGAAGTCATCTGTTAGAATGAGGGAAATGAAGCATAAACTTCATCTCCAATATTATGTATGAAGTGTTAGGACCTGGGCTTGACCACCGATGATCACTATCATTAGAGATTTGCATCCATACCTTACCCTGAAGTGCACCTGCACCCAAGGCCCTTCAAACAAAGGCTGTTTAGTAACAATTTTAAAAAAAAAAATTATTTGGTTGTTATCTTTCCTCTTTAATTTAATGAAGTCTATTCATTTTAAAATGTATAAAACATGCCACAGTAATGTTTATGTTTTCGTAATAGATCCTTTCTGAAAAAGGATCATGGATGGTTCTTTAATGACTACATCTGAAGGACTTGAAGGGAGGTCTGTGCTTGAACCACAAGGCTTATGAATTGCTGGCTGGAGATAAGACTTTAAATAGCATCCAGTCATTCTTGTACATGAATGTTCTTTGGTCCTCTTCCTAATGCAATCTAAAAATAATAGATTCCAATAATAACGAGTAGTAACATATTCACTTTCATTTTCTTCCCCTTGCTGGAACCTACTTGGAGATCATTCTCCTCCTTGAACTGGACTCAGCTCTCTAGCATTCCCTATGATCTGGCATCTAGCAAAGGATGTAGCCCTTCATGTCTGGGCTTGCTCTCTACAAGACAGTAGAAACTACAGGTCTTTTCTAAACTGAAGATCCATAGATTCTTTTGGACTAGGATGTGGCACTAAAGCTCACTGTGGACTTGCTTATTTATGGTGAATCTTTTATCCTATATATAAGGTTTCTCTAGATCAGGGGGAATAAAACCTATTCTTTTGTTTTCTCTCCAAAGAGAAAACTACTCATTAACTAGAAGAACCCAAGCAATAGTTGTTCTAATAGCAAACAAGTCTATCTTCTGTCTTCTAAAATAGAAACATACAGATTAACTTGCTAGTAAACATGGATAGAAATTTCAAAATTAAAGACTATTACTTGAACAATTTTCAACTTTTATGATTTTCATTTGTGACGTTTAAAATTCCTCATAAAAGGAATATTAATGTCCAGGAATCCTGTGAAGCTCTACTGTTCATGGAGAGAGAATTTGCCCTTTTTCCCACATCATGTCTTACTTTCACTTGCTAATCTCCTATTCATATCTTTTTTCCCCTGCTCTGTGCTTGTGGAAAGGATCTAGAGAAATTTCCTTAGCTATCAGCTGAAACTTTTAATCTTTTTTCCCCTGCTTTGTGCTGGTGGAAAGGATCTAGAGAAATTTCCTTAGCTATCAGCTGAAACTTTAAGGCCTTCTGAATTCACAGATGTTCTTGCCACCTATATTAGCAAATGTGGCAATGAAAAAGTCAGTTCTCTGTGGATGGTATGTTGAAAGGTCTCAAAGCTTCTCAGAAATCTTGTGGATGAGAGATTACTTATGGACATGCTGAGTCTGGAATGTCACACAGCTTTTTTCTACCACTTTATTTTGTTGGGACAAGGAAAATGTATTTGAAACACAAACTAAAATATATATCTTGAATTTTTAAAATGTCAAAATTAAAACAGTAGTTATGAAAGTTAGAACCATAGTTCAGTTATGATTATTATTTTCTTGACATAGAAAAGAAAGGATGTATTTATGAACTGACTTCATTCCTACAAATACCTAGACTATATTGTTCTGATAGAGAGCTCAGATTATTCCTGACCATAAAAGTAAAATTGACTACAAAATTTACTTCACAATTATTGATAACTGAATTCTTAGCCTTTATATTGTTAACATATGACTAGGAAGAATGAAAAATACTTATAATTAGATGCTCAGAGATTGGAAAGCATAAGAAACCCAATTTTGAAATCATAGGTGCCAGACTAAACTCTTTTCTCTGAATGTAGAAATATGTTTATGTATCATTCAGCTATAGTCAAGGAGAAACATCACTGGATGGAGTTAAACAGGCAAAGAACCTTTATTCAGTACTATTGCAAAAGAAGAGACTGAACTAAAATCTATTGAAACAAAGTATTGAAGGATTTTTAAATAGGGGTGAGACAGTTTCAAAAGCACCAGTGAAAGTTCGTGGGGAATTTGGTCAAAGTGATAAGGCCATCTGTTGTTTGTTAATTGTTGAATATTGGATTTAAAAGTTAAGTTCCTGGTTTCCCACAGGGACCCAGAAAGAGGAATTCTATCTTCCTTAATGATGGTGATGATGATGATAATGATGACAAATGACAATGACTATATTTTAAAGGGATGGCTCCCAGGTCTTTGAGAAAGATATTCCTGAGTTTCAACACTTGCAAGACACTTTTAAGATTTATACCCCTAAGGGGCAGAGAAAATATTGTCAATTAGTAAGTGTTTTAAAGTAAATACAAGAAAAGAAACTGTTCTAAAACAAACACTTGAAGAAAATGGATTCCAGGGGTCTACAGGCAGGAAGAAATCTGTTTAAAGTTTAGTCAAGCTCAGGGTAACCTTAAAACCATCTTAATCACAATTCCACCAATAAAAATCATAGCTGGGCCAATTGCCATCATGTCAAATTATCTAAACAGATAACACTGCCTGTCCAACTAAACTCTTAAGGACCAATATTTCTGTTCACTTCACAAATGCAAAAGCAAATGTTTTGATACCTTGCTCAAATATTTAAATGTGCTAAACTCAAAGTATTTTTTATTATAATTAGAGATGTTATTTAGGTAGGAAAGTATTTCATGAAAATTTATTTTGGGATGTAGTTATCTTATGTTTGTATGATTTGAAATGTTTTTTCAAAGTTTTAAACATTTCCATTAAGATGGGTTTTAGAGAATATTGATCTTGGTAACATAAAAACAAAAATGAGATAAGGGTGGAAGTCAAGGAATAATCTTTTTATTTATTTATTTATTTTTTAAATTTTATTTTTATAATATTTAATATGTACAACTCATAGTGCATGTATTTAGCATCTTTTTTTTTTTTTTTTTTTTTTTTTTTGTGGTACCGGGGATTGAACTCAGGGGCACTCGACCACTGGGTCACATCCCCAGCCCTTTTTTGTATTTTATTTAGAGACAGGGTCTCACTGAGTTGCTAAGTGCCTCGCCATTGCTGAGGCTGGCTTTGAACTCGCGATCCTCCTGCCTCAGCCTCCCAAAGTGCTGGGATTACAGGCGTGCGCCACCGCGCCCGGCTTATTTAGCATCTTTTTACATACAACTGTTTGTATACAAAGTATATTCGTACAATTCAGGTCTTCAATCACGCATATAGGAAAATGATATCCGTGTCATTCAGCCACCTTTTCTTTTTTGTTTTTTTTTTCTTTTCTCCCCTTCCCTCCCCCCTTGCTCCATCTCTTACCCTCCCTTCCCTTTGACCATTCTAGTGTTCCTCTAATCCTCCTGTGTACCCCCATCCAACAATACTATGAACTAGCCTCCTTATATCAGAGAAAACATTTGGTACTTGGATTTTTGAGACTGACTAATTTCACTTAGCATTATGTCTTCCAACTTCATCCATTTACCTGCAAATGCCATTAATTTATTTTCTTTTATTGCTGAGTAAAATTCTATTGTGCGTATATACCACATTTTCTTAATCCACTCATTTACTGAGGGACATCTAGGTTGGTTCCACAACCTAGCTATTGTGAATTGCGCAGCTACAAACATTGAGATGGCTGTGTCACTGTAATATGCTGTTTTTAAGTCCTTTGGGAATAGACACAGGAGTGGGATGGCTGGGTCATAGGGTGGTTCCATTACCAGTTTTCCAAGAAATCTCCATACTGCTTTCCATAATGGTTGCACCATTTTGCAGTCCCACCAGCAATGTATGAGTGTGCCTTTTTCCCCACATCCTCTCCAACATTTATCGTTGCTTGTATTCTTGATAGCTGCCATTCTGACTGGAGTGAAGTGAAATCTTAGAGTAGTTTTGATTTGCATTTCTCTAATTGCCAGCGATGTTGAACATTTTTTTATGTATTTGTTGATTAATCCTGTATCTTCTTCTGAGAGGTGTCTTCTCAATTCCTTAGTCATTTATTGATTGGGTTATTTGTTTTTGTGGTGTAAAATTTTTTGAGTTCTTTATATATTCTAGAAATTAGTGCTCTATCTGATGTGCATGTATTAAATATTTGTTCCCAATTAGTTGGCTCTCTATTCACCTCACTGATTGTTTCTTTTGCTGAGAAGAAGCTTTTTAGTTTAAATCTATCCCGTTCATTAATTCTTGGTAGTAATTCTGGCGCTACAGGATTCTTATTAAGGAACTTGGGGCCTAATCCGACATGTTGGAAATTGGAGCTTACTTTTTCTTCTATTAGGCATATTGTCTCTGGTCTAATTCCTAGGTCCTTGATCCACTTTGAATTGAGTTTTGTGCATGGTGAGACATAAGGGTTTAATTTCATTTTGTTGCATATGGATTTCCAGTTTTCCCAGCACCATTTGTTGAAGAGGCTATCCTTTCTCCACTGTACATTTTTGGCACCTTTGTCTAATATAAGATAGCTGAAATTATATGTATTAGTCTCTGTGTCCTCAATTCTGTACCATTGGTCCACCAGTCTGTTTTGGTGCCAATACCATGCTGTTTTTGTTACTATTGCTCTATAGTATAATTTAAAGTCCGGTATGGTGATGCCCCCTGCTTCACTTTTCTTGCTCAGGATTGCTTTGGCTATTCTGGGTCTCTTATTTTTCCAGATGAATTTCATGACTGCTTTTTCTATTTCTTTGAAGAATGGCATTGGGATTTTGATTGGAATTGCATTAAATCTGTATAATGCTTTTGGTAGTATGGACATTTTGACAATATTAATTCTAGCTATCCAAGAGCAACGTAGGTCTTTCCATCTTCTGAGTTCATCTATAATTTCTTTCTTTAGTGTTCTATAATTTTCGTTATAGAGGTCTTTCACCTCTTTTGTTAGGTTGATTCCCAGGTATTTTATTTATTTATTTTTTTTGATGCTATTGTAAATGGGGTAGTTTTCATCATATACCTTTCAGAGTCTTTGTTGCTGATGTACAAAAATGCCTTTGACTTATGTGTATTGATTTTGTATCCTGCAACTTTGCCAAATTCATTTACTAGTTGTAAAAGTTTTCTGGCAGAGTTTTTGGGGTCTTCTAGGTATATTATCATATCATCAGCAAATAGTGCTAATTCGAGCTCTTCTTTTCCTATCTTGATCCCTTTAATTTCTTTCGTCTGTCTAATTGCTCTGGCCAGAGTTTCCAGTACTATGTTAACTAGCAGTGGTGAAAGGGGGCATCCCTGTCTTGTTCCAGTTTTTAGAGGGAATGCTTTCAATTTTTCTCCATTTAAGATAATGTTAGCTCAGGGCCTTGCATAAACAGCTTTTATAATGTTGAGATATGTTCCTGATATTCCTAGTTTTTCCAGTGTTTTGAACATAAAGGGGTGTTGTATTTTGTCAAATGCTTTTTCTGCGTCTATTGAGATGATCATATGATTTTTATCTTTAAGTCTATTGATGTGATGTATTATGTTTATTGATTTGTGAATGTTGAACCAGCCTTGCATCCCTGGGATAAACCCCACTTGATCATGATGCACTATCTTTTTGATATGTTTTTGTATCCAATTTGCCAGGATTTTGTTGAGGATTTTTGCATCTATGTTCATTAAAGATATGGGCCTGAAGTTTTTATTTTTTTTGGCTGTGTCTTTGCCTGGCTTTGGAATTAATGTGATATTGGCCTCATAGAAAGAGTCTGGAAGAGCTCCCTCTTTTTCTATTTCTTGAAATAGTTTGAAGAGAATTGGTATTAGTTCTTCTTTGAATGTCTTATAGAACTCGGCTGTAAACCCATCAGGTCCTGGACTTTTCCTTGATGGTAGCTTTTTGATGACGTCTTCTATTTCTTCGCTTGTAATCGGTCTGTTTAAGTTGTGTATATCCTCCATTTCCAGTTTAGGCAAATCATAAGACTCAATAAATCTGTCAATGTTTTCAATATTTTCTGTTTTATTAGAATACAATTTTTCAAAGTAATTTCTAATTATCTTCTGTATATCTGAGGTGTTTGTTGTGATATTCCCTTTTTCATCACGAATGTTAGTAATTTCAGTTTTTTCTCTTCTTCTTTTCGTTAGCATCGCTAAGGGTCTGTCAATTTTGTTTATTTTTTCAAAGAACCAACTTTTAGTTTTGTCAATTCTTTGAATGGTTTCCCTAGTCTCAATTTCATTAATTTCTGCTCTGATTTTAATTACTTCCTGTCTTCTACTGCTCTTGGTGTTGGTCTGTTCTTCTTTTTCTAGTGCTTTGAGGTGTGATGTTAAGTCATTTATTTGTTGTTTTTTTTTTTTTTTTTTCCTCTTAAGGAATGAACTCAGTGCAATGAATTTTCCTCTTACTACTGCCTTCATAGTGTCCCAGAGATTTCTATACATTGTATCTGTGTTCTCATTTACCTCTAGGAATTTTTAAATCTCCTCTTTGATGTCTTCTTCAACCCCTTGTTCATTCAGTAGCATGTTGTTTAGCTTCCAGTTATTGGAGTAGTTTTTCTTAATCCTTGTTTTGTCATTGATTTCCAATTTCATCCCTTTACAGTCTGATAGAATGCAGGGTAGTATCTCTATTTTTTTATATTTGCTGAGAGTTTCCTTATGACATAATATGTGGTCTATTTTGGAGAAGGAGCCATGTGCTGCTGAGAAAAAAGTGTATTCATTTACTGAGGGATGAAATATTCTATATATGTCCATTAAGTCTAAATTGTTAATTGTTTTAAGGAGGCTTAAAGTTTCTTTGTTTAGCTTTTGTTTGGATGATCTATCCATTGGTCAGAGAGGTGTGTTGAAGTCCCCTAGAATAATTGTGTTGTGGTCTATTTTACTCTTGAACTTGAGAAGAGTTTGTTTGATGAATGTAGGTGCTCCACTATTTAGGGCATATAGATTTATGATTGTTATATCCTGTTGATGAATGGTTCCCTTAAGTAGTAAGAAATATCCATCTTTGTCCCTCTTGATTAGTTTTGGTTTGAAGTCTACCTTATTTGATATGAGAATGGAAACCCCTGCTTGTTTCTGACGGCCATGTGAGTGATAAGACTTTTCCCAGCCTTTCACTTTCAGTCTGTTGATGTCTTTTTTTCTATGAGGTGTTTCTTGGAGACAGCAAATTGTTGGGTCATTTCTTTTAATCCATTCTGATAATCTGTGTCTTTTGATTGGCGAGTTTAGGCCATTAACATTCAGGGTTATTATTGAGATGTGATTTTTATTCCCATCCATTTTTATTTGAATTATGGTCTTTAGCTTGATTTGGTTTCTCTTCTCGTTGGTATTTCCCTTAGTTTAATAGTTCCCTTTGTTGATTTTCGTTGATATCTTTCTCTTCTTCTTCATGAAAAATGTTGCCTAGGATGTTCAGAAGTGCTGGCTTTCGAGTTGTGAAATGTTTTAGCTTTTGCTTGTCATGGAAGGTTTTTATTTCATCTTCGAATCTAAAGCTCAATTTTGCTGGATATAAGATTCTTGGTTGACATCCCTTTTCTTTCAGAGCTTGAAATATGCTATTCCAGGACCTTCTTGCTTTTAAGGTCTGGGTTGAAAAATCTGAACATAGTCTGATTGGTTTCCCCCTATATGTAATCTGCTTCTTTTCTCTTGTGGCTTTTAGTATTCTCTCCTTGCTCAGAATATTAGGCATTTTCATTATAATGTGTCTTGGTGTGGATCTGTTGAGATTTTGTTTGTTTGGTGTTCGGTAAGCCTCTTGAATTTTGTTTTCCCATTCATTCCTCAGGTTTGGAAAATTTTCTGTAATTATTTCGTTAAATAAATTACTCATTTCTTTGGCTTGAAACTCTGCCCCTTCCTCTATGCCAATCACTCTTAAGTTTGGTCTTTTTATGCTGTCCCATAATTCTTGGATGTTATGTTCTTGATTTCCAACGAGTTTTGCTGTATAGTCTAAATTCTTCTCTAGGACATATATTTTGTATTCATTGTCTGAGGTTCTTTCTTCCAAGTGGTCTACTCTGTTGGAGATGCTTTCAATTGAACTTTTATTTTGGTTTATTGCTTCTTTCATTTCTGGAATTTCTGTTTGGTTTCTCTTTAGAGCCTCTATTTCCCTATTGAAGTAATCTTTTACTTCCTGTATTTGTTTTTGGAGTTCTTTCTCAAAATGATCTTTTGCCTCCTGTACTTGCTCCCTCATCTCATTTTTGAGTTCATTCTTAAGTTCCATAAACATTTGGAATATGTAATTTCTAAATTCCATCTCTGGCATTTGACCAACTGTGTTTGCCATGGATTCTACTGATGAGTTATCTTGATTTGTTTGTGTCACTTTCTTCCCTTGTTTTTTTCATGTTGCTTGTATGTCTTTTCTTCCTGCACTGTGGGACCTTTATTATTTTGATTTTACCTTAAAGCCTTATGTTGTTCCTATAGTACAATGCTATCAGATCCCCTTATAATTCCTTTACACTTTAAAACCTAACACTTTCTATTCAGAAAATCCAAGTTTGATTGCAATGTACAGATTTGGTTAACCCAGATATTATTTCCAATTTACTCTGTACACTTCTGATGGGGTTTTATAGATTCAAGTATTGGATACAGAGGTGTTATGTTTAGGAAGAAGGAAGTGTCTTGAATTGTTCTTTCTTGGAAAGTATGAAAAGAGAGTTCTATTGAAGTGGTTTAGTGGAAGTGGTTTAGTATCAGTAGACAAGAGAAGAAAGAGAATGGAGTAGACAATTAGGTGGAAAGACCAATTTATATATATAAAGTAAGATGGAAAAGAAAAAAAATGATAAAAGAGTAGGAATTGGTGTAAGAGAGAGGAGAGAGAGGATCAAGAAAATAGAGAGTAAACTATATATAACACCGTTTTGCTATCCAGTTCAATTGCGCCCGTTCTAGAAATCCCAAGTTCTGTGTATAGCTCGTTTTTGCCTCTGTTTAGTATGCACTGGAGGGTGTAAATAGGAAAGATGTAGGAGGAAGAAAAGATGCAAAAGTGAGAAGGAAGAAAAGAAGAAAAGAAAAAAGGAGCAGAAGCAAACAAACACACTGACAATCAATGCGAAAAAAAAAGCAAAACAAAACAAAGTCAAAAAAAGAAAAAGAAAAACAAACAAACAAACAAAACCCCGAAAACCAATAAAACAAGCAAACCAACAAAAAAAAAAGTTGAACCCCAAGTCTCAAATGAGCCCTGGGAAGCCCCCCTCTTTTTTCCTTTCCAGTTTAAGCCAATTGTATCGGATCACGTCTAGACAGTCAGTGATCCTCGATCCTGTTAGTGAAGTCAAGGCTGTACCTTAGGCCAGTGGCAGAATGGCTCAGCGGAAGAGCGGCTCAGGGGAGTTGTGTGTCAGCAGATGAATGGCACCAGGAAGGGGACCCTCCAGAAGGCACCCTTTCCCCATGCCCACCCACAGTTGTAGCTTCTTGTGGCCACTGCGCTGGCCTCAGACATGCCCTCCCCTGCTGGTTACCCGAGCCTCACCCAGGTGTGTGCTGTTTTCAGAGCGTTGGCGGCTCCCTGGATGTCTGCAGCTGTTCTTCCTTTCTGTCTTTTCCCCTTTGTCTGGGTCAGCCACTGTACTTCTCAAAGATGGCAGTGCTCTCCTCCCACTCAACAGCAGCTCCACAGACCCTTGTGTCAGTCCAGAGCGTGCGGAATCGGCTTGGCAAGCTGTGCGAAAGAGCTCTATGTGGACACCGCCCACGCCTCTAGGCTTCTTTCTATCCCTCCTCGCTGATCGGTTTCAAAGCTGCTGGGTGGATGTCTCCTTGCCGAGATGGTATCGGGCAGCTGCAACTGCAGCGCAGACAGTGCTGCTTCGGACTGTGGACCGCTCTGACTCTGCCCCTGCTCGTCATGGTCCCGAGAACGTTGTATTTCACTGTCCAGAGGTGCACGAATGTCTCGGCTCCCTTTCAGTTGTAATAGAATTGCTAGTAACGCGCTCAAACTTCCCACTCAGCGTCTTTTAGCAACTGTGTCCAGAGAGCACCTCCCTCCTGTTGGCCATCTTCTGCATGTGGCTTCAAGGAATAATCTTGATAAACCATTTCTGATTTGGCTAGTGAACTCCAGGAGCATTCTAGTAATAAAAACTGCATCATAGACTGTGTTTTAATCAATTTTTTCTGTTCTGTGATCAAAAGACCTGACAAGAACAATTAGAGGAGAATAAATTTATTTTCAGGCTCATGGTTTCAGAGGTCTCAGTCCATACAAAACCAGCTCCATTACTCATGGCTCTAAGTGAGGCAGAATATTATGGCAGAAGAGGGTGGTGGAGGAAAGCAGCTCAGGACATTATCCAGAGGCAGAGAGATACTTCACTTGCCAGATACAGAATATATACCCCAAAGGCACACCACCCCCAATGCCCACCTCCTCCAGCCACCCTCTACCTGCCCCCAGTTATCATTCAGTTAATCTCCATCAGGGGATTAATTAACTAATTGAGTTAAGGCTCTTAGAGTCCAATTATTTTATCTTTGAATGTTCTTGCATTGTCTCACACATGAGCTCTGGGGGACACCTAATATCCAAACCATAACAGATTGTCAACATGGAAATCTGCCCAACCAGCTTCATAGAGGTTCTTCAGCCAGGATTACCCTAAAATTCTTCATGCACATGACTGTTTAATCCACCCATATTCTATGTACATTTATATAGTTCTATAGAATTGCCTCACATTTGATTTCAAAGACATCAGGATGGTGTTCTTTGTCAAAATAGTATCTCCTGTACACAGAATTCCACAGGAGAAAATGTCACCATTAATGAGTACTTGTTTTTGCAAGTTTTAGGTAATTATCTATCTTTTCTTAGAACATGTTTTAATGGATATGCCTGGTTATGTCTGGTAGTCTATAGGGATAGCAGTTAGTGAACTGCATTTCCATTTCTCTCTCCCTTTAGTAAAGTATACAAGATTCTCTCTGCCTGTCTAACCTCTTTCACAAATTAATAGAGATTGTTAGGGATTTTACACATCAACACAAAGATGATGTTTTCTTACATCTTCCTTTACTTTCTCCAGTGATATTCTAAAGTTATTTTTACCTCTTCTGTCCATATGCACATCACCAGTCATTTCAAATTCCTCAAATAGGACTTTGCACATCATTATGACAAATATCCATCAGGTAAATTGGGGTGTAGTAATAAATGCATTCAAACATCTTCATTGGCATGTAAAGTAAAATCTAATTATTTAGTATTAAAAACTTCTTACACTTAATCTATGCTGATCTATAGAAAAATATTTAATTTTAATGTCATGATCAAGTTCATATTTTTCAAAATAGAAATATAAAACTATTTATAAATGTGTTGTAAATATCAAATGTGATTATACACTTGTATGTGTTCCTGTGTAAACAGGTGTGTGTGTGTGTTTTTGTTGACAAAGATTCTTTCTTTGGCCAAATTTTAATCAGGCTTCTGAACTTCTCCTAGGCCCATCTGTACTTTCTTGTAAAACTACGTTTTAGCAATCCCTGTTAAGTCAGCCTAGCAAGAACATCCCATCCTCAGTCACCCTAAGACTGATATCATTTTCCTCATCCTCCATGCTCTAGGCAATGGCTCATCATGCTGGGCTATCTTTATCAAGAATACTATTAAGGGGCTGAGATTGTGGCTCAGTGATAGAGCGCTCGCCTAGCATGTGGGTGACCCGGGTTCGATCCTCAGAACCACGTACAAATAAAACGCATTGTGTACAACTAAAGCAAATAAATTAAAAAATATTTTAAAAAAAGAATACTATTAAGTCAGTTTGGCCAGAATCCCCCTTACCTTTGATGTAACTGCTTAATAATTTTCCATCCACTGAATCTTCCCACCTAGTCCTTGGATATTAATTCTCACTTGCCCATCTTGTATGCAGTCTTGAGCACAATCTCTTGCCTCCCTTTTTTCCACTGCAAACTCTCATTGTGCTGGTTCCTATATCTATTGTGTTGGTCTTGAATAAAGTTTTCTTTAGTATGCTTCAACAAGTATCATAGAATATTTTTCTTTAAAAGTACAAATGGATGTGTACACACACACATATACATGTACACACACATTGCTTAGCCTAGTATTTGAGTAATCTAAGAATTTAATATATTTTAGATATAACAATTATTTTTCTTGTTATTATTATGTACCATGATTTGGATAAGTATTCCCCAGAGTTCCGTGTGCTTGATGCCTGACTCATGGCATCAAGCACATAAAGCCATAAAGTCTCCTCCCTCATGACTAGGATTAATGCTCCTAAAAAAGAAAGCTCACGCAGCTTTTGGCTACCTTCTCATTCTACCTTGCATCCTGAGAGGGCACAGCCTTCCTGCTCTCCAGAGGAAATGCCCTCATTAGGCAAGTTAGCCTAAAGTGAACATCCTATAACTTCTGAGATAGTGAGAAAATAAATGTCTGTTATTTATGAATTAGTCATGGATAGTTTGTTATAGCAGTACAAACTGAGGCAGGAAAGATGTACAAAATTTTAAAAATCTATAACAGAGATCACTGATACTTTTAAATATAGTAAAAATAATAAAATATGATTAAATTTTACATATGAATAATACTATATTGAAATATTGATATGTCTATGTAATTATAAGCAAATAGAGTACAAATACTCTGTTAAGAGGTAATGAAAACTTTAAGAGATGGGACCTAGTGGGAGGTCTTTTAAGTCATTGGAGGAATTCCCTTAAAGGGGAGACCCCAGGTCCCATGCTCTTATTCTGGATGTTAAAGGAGAGGATTTTTGTCTACCAGGTGTTTCTGCCATGATATGCTTTCTCACCACAAGTCCAAAGGAGCTGAAATCTCCAAAACTCTGAGCCCAAATAAACTTTTATTTTTAAGTTAATTATCCAGTTTTTTGTTATACTGTCAGAAAGTTAACTAACAGACTGTATTAATGTAGTATCAGTTTTTAAAATGCTAATCCAATATGTTATCTTATCAGGATAATTAATAAATATTTAAAAATAGAATTTGAAAAAAGAAAATGCGTTCAGAGATGGCATTACAGACTAATAGTGTTGGAATGTGAAATATATAATGTCGATGTACAAAATGGTGACGCTTCCAGTTTGGTGAGACCATGCATTTGGCAAGGCAGAAAAGAGAGATATGAGTATTAGATATTTGCTATGGGAAATTTGTGGAAGGGCTTTGAATCCAGGCTACACTGCAATTATTTTTGCTGTAAAGTTAAATGTTAAAGCCCTCTATTAAAAATGATATACAAACCAATGAAGCTGTGTGTTGGATCAAATTAGTTACTACTTACTTGTGATTAGGTTAGTGTTTATGAAGGAAACAGAGAAAATGAATAAAATTTGGATTGGGTGTCAGATCATTCGATAAAAATTCTCAAAGTACAGGTTGCCAAGTTGAACTGTATCAGAGGATAAGCCTGAGGCCCAATGCCAAAGTAGGGGCATCTTACTGTCTCATGTGGAAACAACATCTTGAAACCTTCCTGTGAGGAAATCTAGGTCATAATGAACAAGCTGAATTCACTAACCAGCCAGCTGCACAGAGGTAATAGTCAGCTTTCCAGACTCATACTCCAGCAGGGAGGTCTGACAAGCTCAATGCAATGACCCATCCTCTGAGAAACATAGCTCTAAGAGTGTTCCACAGGAAACCTTTTCTTTAAGAGTCTTAATCCTAGCCCTGAGGGAGAAGTCTTTATGGCCTAATTACCTCTTAAAGGTCCCACCTCTTAATACTGAGACATTGCACTATTGAATTTTGAAAGGGGCACATTCGAACCAAAGCACTACTATGTTAACCAACTGCTAAGTTATTCCTTTCATGAAACAATAAGATGAGTGTAAAGGGAACTTGATTTTGTAGAAAACAAGGAACTTCTAGGAAATTACTAGTAAGGTGACATTAGAGTTCTTCATTTTAGCTTTGTGAAACATCTATATTAAAAATGATTGTTGTTGAAAATATAGCCTACATGTATGATTCAGAAATAAGAACACAATTAAAATCACAATTATTTAACACATAATTTAGCCAATTTATTGGAAGTAACTGAATTTAATAGTTATACAAAATAGGGTGACTCTATGCCAGAGTCTACAAGTCAGAATATAAAATCTAATGAATCCTTTTCTCGATAAAAATAAAAAATATGAAACCATATAAAAATATATGAAACATCATCTCAGTGAAATGTGCATAGAAATTTTTGTTGAAAGGAAACATGCAGGTTTGAAAAAAAGGAGAACTGGAGAACTGGAGAAGGTATAGTATATTTGAATAAGTTGATTAAAGAGTTTAAATGCAGATTTTATTTAAATGCATTCATTTGTGGTTAATAAAACAATAATAACAGTTAAAATTAATTTCACCACAGATAAAAAGACAAAAATGATAATGTGTGGGTCATCCGGAAGAAGGATGGAAGAGAGTATACATGATATTATAGCATTGAGTGCACCAGGGGCCACAGATGCAGAGCTCAAAGGTCACACTGAATAGAACAATGAAAGAGATGATTATGAGTTGTGGGCCCAGTTAGGAGTGTCAATACAGGATAGCAGACCCTCCAGAGACTGGCAATAATAGAAAATCACTTGGGTAGGCTTGAAAGGATAAGAGAGGAAATTGGTTCAGTGGAGACTGGAAAGAGCTCATTGCCTTTAGGGGGATGGCCTTTTGAGAGGATTTGTCTTGTAGACTGTAGTCACTATCAGAATGATTGGGAGGACAGCTGAGGGAGAAAACAGTTGCCTGAACGTTGTTTTCTCCTCCAGTACTCTTGGCTCTGTTGCTGCATCCATTGTCCAAACCCAATAAGGAGCTGCAGGATAGAGGTCAACAGGTCAGGCCAACAAGCATGGATGGGAAATGCTATGGTTTAAATTTGCCCCTTCCAAATTCAGTTGTGCAATGAGATGGTATTAAGGAGTCTTTAAGAGGTACTTAAGTCATAAAGGCTCCTTGCTCATGACTAGGATTAAGTCTCCTAATAAAGAAAGCTCATGCAGCTTTTGTCTCCCTTCTCATTCTACCTGGCATCCTGTGAGGACACACCCTTCCTGCTCTCCAGAAGACAATGCCCTAATCAGGCAAGTTAGCCTAAAGTGGACATCCTAACCTCTGGGATAGTGAGAAAATACATTTCTTTTATTTATGAATTAGTCACAGGAAGTTTGTTATAGCAGTACAAACTGAGGCAGGAAGGATGGACAGAATTTTTTTAAATCTATAACAGAGATCACTGATATTTATAAATATAGTAAAAATGATAAAACATGATGGAATTTTACATATGAATAATACATATATTGAAATATTTCTATGTCTATGTAATCATAAACAAATAGAGTACAAATACTCTTTGATTCATAATGATAATCTCACCTTAAGTTAAATATATCCTAGTTGAAAATACACATAATACTTTCATGACTGTGTGTCTCACTAGCATCCACGGCTCACTGTTACTGCAGAGCATAAAAAGAGATTATTGTATTGTATATCAATAACCTGGGGAAAGATCAAAATTTAAAATCCAAAGTAGAGTTTCTACTGAACGTGTATCAATTTCACTCCATCATAAAGTTGAAAAATTGTAAATCAAACCACGGTAGGCCAAGGAACTCTGTATGCAGCGAAAAAATGTTTAGAAATCTACCCTAGCAGATTAGTAGGGGGAAAAATATACCCAAATCCCAGTGACTGACAATGATAAAGGCTTGCTTCTTGCTTTCCTCAAATGCACAATGCAAATCAAAGGGGCTTTGTTCTACATCGCCTTCCCTCTTGCCCTTGCCTGTTGGAACACAGCTAATGTGGGTTGTTACTAACTGCTCTCTTGGCAGAGGAGAAAGGAACATGGGGCTTTGTATGCTTCCTCATCAAGCTTTAAACAACTCCCCTGTAGAAAGCACAGATGTCATGCCTGCTCTCATTTCCCTGGCTTGGGATCATGTGGTCAAGCCCCGGGTCACACTGGTAGGTGGAAGCATTTTTGGAGGGAAGCAGGATCTCTGAAAGTTTTGTTTTGTGAATGAATAATAGAACTCATCAGATGCTTTTTTTCTGAGTTAATATATGATAATGAAAGCACAACAAAGGAGCCTTAAGTGCATCTAAAATCTTGCTTATATAAATGTGGTGAACTGAAGACAGAAGAACAATATATGGATGTTATTGATGTTGAAAATGATTCTCAGAAAGTGAAATGATGTACCTGACATCGTAATACTAATTAATTAGGGTTTTATGTAGCTTTTTTCTGGCACTGTTCATTTCATGAACAGTCTTTGTAGTATACTGTTGTATAAGAAGGAGCTTAGCTGTCTGAGAACTTAACACTTCGTATTGAAGGTTAGGGTCAACGTTGACCTCATTTGTAAGTATAAGTTATAATTCATTTTAGGGAAATGGAGGGGAATAACTATTAATTCATTGCTCTCCAATCTCTCTTCCATACCTGGTCTTACACAAAAGAGAAAAAACATGAAAGAGAAAGGGCGCTTGGCATTCAGTGGGGAGAAAGGATGCAGGCACCAGATTCAGAGTTTCAAAAATCACTGATTTTTTTTTTTTTTTTTTTTTGTAAAAATTCCCAGTCATACTATGGATAAGCAACTAATTTCTGTGCCAAGATTTTTTAAAATAAGAAATTATAAATAAGACAAAAATAAATTAATCTAATTGGGTAAATAAAAAGCCAACTCTCTTAATAACATTCTTAACCACTTTGTTGCAGAGCTTACTCAGAAACCCCCACTGTTTTTAAAATGTTTTTTTTTTTTTTTTTCCTGGAGGACACATTTTAAAAATTATAGTATAAATAAGGAGAAAAATAAAATTGAGGTTTCAGAAAATAAACCCACTGTTTTCATTCACACTTTGAAAACACTGAGAATTATTTGACTTCTCTGTTTAAAATAACAGGCCAAATTGCATCCCTGGAAAGAAATAACTAAAATGGCAGCTTTCCCTTTATCACCCCACAGGAAAATATGATGCTATTTATCTATTGCCTTCATCCTTTAGAAAGATGCAGAAAGATTAGCCTTCTGGGAATCGCTACCCTTATAAAATAATGAACTATGATGTGAAAATTTTCAAGTTTGGGAAATTGATAGAGTATTGGTTATGTTGTAATTTGTTGGATTTTTCTCATTTGACAAAACAAAAGTAACTCAAAAGTACAATGGCCACTCTAATATTTATTGTATGCATGTAGGTAAGCAAATTTGGAGTTTGTAAGTATGCTCAAAACTTACAATGATTTCTTGAGTCTGATTTTGTGTGACATTTATTCTTAACTGCCCCTAATAAAAGAACAATCAAAACTTCTTCTAACCTCTAGCTCAGTCTGTGTGGCATTATCAAGATCATGATAGAACAGAGCTTTTAAGAATTTAATGAGGCCAAGCAGTTAGACAAACAATGATTAATTTATAGGAAAGTCACCTGGAAGTTACAGTGAACATAGTATTGCAATATAGGAAGAAAGATGAATCAAAAGGAAAGTCTATTTTCTTTTCCTTTTATTTCATTTTATTTATTTCACATGCTCAGGACCGATAAGGATTTCCCACTGAATTACCACTAATCTGACAACGCAGTGGGGGATATTTTCATTATTGTGTTTCCATAAAAGTCTGTTTCAACTATGGTAGAACAACTAGAGTGACACTCATCTGAGCTCATGAGGCCAGCTGAATGTCTCTTATTTGTGAGTATTTGTGTTTTTATTTTTCACTCTTTTTACTAGAATGTTGTTCTTAAGGGAAGTACTTGCCTACCATCATGAAAATTCCATCTAAGAACACCAGAGTTCTCTCTGCTAGGCCACACTTACTCTTACACAGGTACTGTCAAGTCTTATGGGAGAAATGCCATGTCTAATAGCTAAATTTATAAAATCAAAGAGTGTTCCTCCTGCTAGGCTATCCCGACCTTCCTCAAATGTGTTAAAGGTTATATTAGGATCAGGAGGTTCTTGTCCAGAGATTGCAAACCGGCTTACATATCCAATGAGGAAAAATAACAACAAAAACTGAAGAGAAATATGTTGCTAAACACGGTAAATACTTGCATATGTTTTAAAAAAAAAAACTGTTGTTTTATTATCTACCATTTCTTCCCTCTGTGTTTTAATGCATGCAATAAAAATTTGACTGCATTTACACAAATATTAACCTTATCCAGGGTCGGATTTTTGCTTAAAATAACCTAAGTGAATGTTTGGGAGTGTCCCAAATTGTAGTTGCTATGTCAAATAAATCATATCTACTATTTTGTAATTTTGGCTATTAAAACATATTAAGAAATATGGCCTGTCACCTTTTTGGCAGGAATGCATGATTAAGCAGCTTGGTGAATAGAATGAGCAGGTGCTGGGATGAAAATCAGAAAACCTATCCATCTTAATATGTCTGGGGAGAAACACATCTTAGGAGAGTAGGAGACTGTTTTCTTGTTTTAGCAATTCAGTGCATTTGGAGGGTTTTTAGGGTTTTCTCTGCTCATCTTAAGTCAAGTAATATGGGAGACAATCATATACTGAATTGCTTATAGTGTGTTTGCTGTCTCACTATTGAATTATGCCAAGCATGGGTGGGCCAGAAACTGATCCCTATAATTTTGGCATCCCTGAATCATATCTATTATTAAGGTTCTGAGGGATAACCTTGGATTCTGAACTATAAACTCTTAAGTATGTCTGAATCCTTAATATCACATTTCTTACACATAATAATTATATTATTTGAATGATTGAATGAAACATTACAGTTAATTCAATAGAATTAACTGTACCCTAGAATGTACCATCTACCCTAGAATGTATCATCCTCTCCCTGGAATGATCTTTCTATGCTCTCTCCTGTATATCTGGCCTATACTAATTTGTTCTCTAATTTTTTAAAGAAGAGTATATATATATATATATATATATATATATATAATATTTATTTATTTGCTTTAGTTGTATACAATGTGGTTTTAGTTTTACGTGGTGCTGAGAATCCAACCTGGGCCGTGCATGTGCTAGGCGAGCGCTGTACCGCTGAGCCACAATCCCAGCCCTTGTTCTTTAAATTTCATATAAGATATTTTCTTTGAAAGAAATTCATCTCTGGACACACCAAAGATAGGTAATCATTCCCTCCACTGAGCTACTTTAAAATAATGTATACATTTTTACATTGCTAAATTTGCTTAAATGTGTATTCTCTTCTGTAATTGGAAAGAATTCTTCTGGGCATAGAATAGGCATTAATTCTCTCCAATATATTCTTTATTTAGCATAGATTATGTCATCCATTTTTTCTACCTTTGGATAAATGCAAAGATGGGTAGATAGGTTGAAAAACATGATGTCTGTACATCTGAATTGCCAGACTAATATGAGTTGAATTTGATATCTGAGCTACTAGCTCATCTTCCAATTGCTAAGAAATAATTCATTGTCATTGAAGATATACTTTTTTCTAAATCTTGAAAAATGGGAATAAGGAGTAACATTTAGAACAAATATCATTGCAAATAACCTAAAATTTGGTCTGATTTATCCAATGTAATATAGAGAAATACATTACTGTACTAGAAGTAAGAAGTGAAAATAGAATGTAGATAGGAATCAGGAATAAAGGTTTGATCCCATCGCTATGGAAAATGAGAAGACAAAGGGATATTTTAATTTGTTTATTTGCCTTTTAAGCAAAAGATTGATGTGATATGCCTTTGATTTAGAACATTATGGCAGCAATGCAGTGAAATGACTGGAATGATCATAAACCCATTACCATGGAGCACAGACAGGAAGGTCAAATGAAAGATAAGGAGGACATCTGGAAGGGTGAGAGGAAGCATAAATTTTAAAAAGTCAGACTTAATGTTACATTGAAAATATAAATGACAGAATAAGTTTACTAATTACATAGTTTTGAGATACATAAGTTCTCCATGGGGAATTATTGTTTAGTGTTTACAGAGATTTATTTATGGTAACAAAAAATTGGAAATTGATGTAAAAATGGTTAAATGCAAATTTATATATATATATGTGTATATGTATATATATATATATATATATATATATATATATACACTCACACACATACATACAGTCCACCACAATTTTTAAAAATGTCTGAGAATCATTGACTTTAAATTGTAATTTAGCTAGGGTCACAGTTGCATGCCTATAATCCCAGTGACTTGGGAGGCTAAAGCAGAAGGATCACAAGTTTGAGGCCAGCTTCCATCTAGTGAAATTCTGTCTCAAAAAATAAAAAAGGCTTGGAAAATAACTCAGTGGCAAAGTGCCTATGAACTCAATCCTTAGCACTTAAAAAGAAAAAAGAGCTTTGTAATTTTTTAAGAAGACAGAGATATATGAGATAGTCTAAAATTTATGATAATAATAAAATTTTGCCTTACCATTTTATTCCTTTTCTCCCCTAGTGTACACTGCATGCACATTCACAAAAATACAGATAAACATATACACATACCCACTTGCCAGGTAAATAAGTCTGTTTTTGTATTATATGACCTTAACAGAATTGCTTATCGAATTTCTGCTATTCTTGGTTTGGTCCTTATTTTCTCTTGCCAAGTTCACTTAGTCTCTTAATTTAGTCCCCTGTCTCCAGGTTTGTAGCCACTCTGTACAGTTGTCCAGTTGAAATTCTTTTCAGATTATTCATCTACATGAGACCTTCAATGGCTCTCCATTGCTATTTTGTTTTGTCTGCATGTTCAGGTCCTAGAATTTATTATAGAAACTTTTCATCAAAAAAAGTTTTTCTCATTGTGCAGAACTACAAACACTGATTTTGCCATAAAAATATATTCCATTGACCTTTGGGGGTATTGTTCTGTCCATTTAGAACAAACTATATCATCTATCCTTTTAGGAAAGAGATTTTCATTTTCTCCCTTTATATCATCCATATTTTAATTAAACTATTGCACTTATAAGAGAGTATGCTCATCTAGTGCTTTATGCATTCATTTTCTGCTGAACTATACAAAGTTTGAGGACAGAGCATGTCTTATTCATCTTTGAAACCACAACACTGAATAAATTTGCATTGGATAAATACAGGAATAAATTGATAGATAAAAGAAGAGGAGATCATTTCCAGCTAAAGGGAAAAGACTTTATAGATAAAAGACAACTTCACTTTAAAAACCACATGGCAATCAGACCATATCGCTTGAGAGTTGTTTCTGAGCAGCAACCCTTTTAATGTATCCATTGGCCACATCAGTAGCAGAATCTATCTGCATAGTGATAGCTAACATGTTAGAGCCATTGGATATTTTCATTCTCTTAAGCAGGCTACACATTCTCTACAGAATCTCATTTGAAATGGGGCTGTTCATCATATTTTCTTACAATAGATTGTGCAGCTGACATTAATACCTCAATATATTGAATCCTCATAAATTCATGTAGGTCAAATTGAATTAAAAATAGTGAGGTTCTCACACACTTCCTAACAAATCAGATTTATTTTTATATAGTAACACATTCGACAAATATAAGTTAGTTAATCTGTGAAGTTGCATGCCCAAAATCATGTCCTGAAATCGGTCTACTGAAGTCATTTAGTAAGACATAGCTCGATCTGACTAGGTTTTTAACATTCAAAAACAACATCTGGCCAAGTTTCCTAACATTATCATTTCTCAGAAAAAAAAAAAAAAGGCAATTTGAAAGGTCCAACTGCAGGGCTAAAATAGCCTCAGACCCAGGTTAATCCTAATTCTGTTGGCAACATTTACTTCCCAGGAGGAAACCTGTTCTGGTGCATGAGCACATTCAGCTAAAAATCCCAAATCACAAAACACTGTCAAAACTTTTGGAATTTGACTTTAGAAAATAAACAACATACTCAGAAATAAAGTAAAAGGAATCATATAGAAATAAACAAACAAGTTATTACAGCACAGCAGAACCATTCTTAGAGTTTCTAATAAAGATAGATTAGCAGATTTCCAAGTCATTTCTGACATAGGAGATTATTAGGAATTAGCAGAGACTGGGGTGGGGTGGGGGGGACACAATCAGACTGCACACACAGTTCAGAATTTATGGTAAGCAATTTTGTAGCATGCATGCTATTATGACATGGTAGCTAATTATAGAGGTAAACAGAAAAGTAACAATCACCATTCTCCTTCCTCTTCTCCTATCTCTTATTGCCACAAGTTTTCTGTGGTTCCTTTGGCACCATTATACATTAAGAGAGTCATCACATAACCCCCTCAAATCCTCAATCTGAGAACCAGGCAATCTGAGTCAACAGCTCCTGACAACAAATAAACAGACATACATCAAACCAACAGAAATGAAATGTGTAAAATTACATCACTGAATCTTAGAATAAGGCTTAGAATGTACTCATGCCTGATGGTGTATGCCTGTAATCCCAGTGGTTTGAGAGGTTGAGGCAAAAGGATTAAAGTTCAAGGCCAGCTCCACAATTTATAGAGGCCCTAAGCAACTTAGTGAGATCCTATCTCAAAATAAAACATAAAAAATGTGCTAGAGATATGGCTCATTGGTTAAGTGAACCCGTGGCCTAAACCCTGGTACCAAAAGAAAAAAGAAAAAAAGAACTTAAAGTAGCCGTAAATTCACAAAGTCCACTCTAAACCCAAATTCAGTTCTCCCCCCAAAATACACACACACACACACACACACACACACACACACACACACCATGTAAATGTGTTCCCCTCCTGCTGTCTTTGGTTAAGTTTCACATTTTGGTTAAAATCATTGGTCTTTTTATATACCACATGAACTTCTGTTTCCCACTGAGTCATATGATAAAAAAGGCTTTCAGATTTTTACTTGAAAATTTTTTCATGCGTAATTAGTAATTGACACTTCCTACGTATTAATCACAATCGCATGCTCAGCCAATGACGGAAGTCTAAATCAACCATTTATATGCAAACACATGAGGCAGTCAATCATCTCTGCTTTGTTGCTCTTATTTGGCCATGGATGTTGAGTTTTCCAGCAGTATTTGGACAGATTGCTCTGTCAGTTTGCTGCAGAGCTGTGGGCCTACAAATTCCACCCATTTCACTTCTGTTTTTGGTTCTCTTTTGTAGTTCTTTTTATTTTTCTTCTTTGTTCTGTTTTTCTTCTTGAATTGAAAGGATCACATCCTAGCTTCCTACTATCCTAATAGAAAAAGTTCAAATTTTGTGTTTTTTACTTGTTTTAGTTTTAATATTTGCATATTTACTAATGTCTTTCTTGCCCATCATGTTCAATTGTTTAACTGGATTGTAGAATTTAAGATTCAAAATAATCTTCCTCCTAGAAGGTGGAGAGTATTGCCTCCATTGTGCAATACTGAGAGTTAGAAGTCTAGGGTTATTTTTTATTTCTAATTTAGTTTTGTGATTTCTTTATATGTAATAGTATCACAGAAGCCTATCTTCAAGTTTTCAATGTTTGGTTTGTTTCTTTTTGTATAATCTGCTTCAACTTTTTGAAGATGAAATAAAAATATTCTCTCTCATGGTGGCATGGGCACTGTTGAATTTTTCAGTGATTTCAGTCACTGAAAAAAGCAGCACAGAACAACTGTAAATGTAGGAAAAACAGTTGAATTAACTTTACTGCTGAATGCTTTTGCCCTTTTTTAGTAATAGGTAGGCTAAGAATACTTAGCATTTCTGTTACCATAGGTAATATCTTCTATAAACTTATTTGTTTATATAAAAAAAGAGAGAGAGAGAGTGGAGCTATTTTAGTGTATGTTTCCTGGTAGTTGTTAAGCTCTTGTTCAGATTTTTAATTTCTTGTACATCTAACCCAGCCAACTTCCTGTGTAATAACATTTAGGGGACAAGGACCTAGAGAATAATATAATGCAACAGAGCCTATTTAACAGAAGCCTGAGCCCACGAAATGGGTCCCTTTAGAACTATACACTTGCTTTAACTATCCAAGCTTAGCAGTCACAGAATAAGAAATCATTATGAATGCCACAAATATGATTCAGACTACAGGGGAGATAATAAAGAAAAACAAACCAAAACACAAAAACAAGGCAACACCCAGAAAAGAGCCCATCCCTATGTCTGTGATTGATTATCACAGGTGTGCACTTCTCTCATCTTGCTCTCAGTCATTTCCTGCTGGGAAGTCCTTTGCTTCTGGGGCTCATCAGTAACCCAACTTACTGTGCAGATAAAAAATGTAGCCCCCACCCCTAGATTCCTCTTTCAAATGTTTGGTGGGCTCCTGAGGGAAGGAGAAGCTTGAAGGACATGAATGCACATTCTGGGTGACTTCCCCGGTTTGTGACAGCATTGCCTCCTAGGGCACAAAAGAGCTTCATGTTTTTGTTTCTTAAAATCAAGGTTTTTCCTAACATGGTCTAATCTGTTCTTCCTCCTGGAAGATTCTGCTTCAAAGCAGTATCAATGTTTATGTCTGTAAATAGATCTCTCTCTTTCTGAGTCAAGTTTTTAATGCACGTTCCTGCTATCCTTGAAACATTATATATTATGTGTCCAACTGCAAATGACAAGGATACTCGCTTGTTTGCCAAATGAGTTCCATCTGAGGCAAGAACCAAGAAAAATGCTATAAAACAGTGACTGCTGAAATGTGACCCCTGGAATTAGATATGTGGTCGCGCCAATGCCAACATACCATATCACATATGATCACAAGAATTGCCTTGTCCTCTTTCTAAAGGGACATATTCTGCCTTTTTCCCTAAAATTTAATATTCATGTGGGCTTATAGTTCACTAAAACATTATTTTTTTAGCATTGCATTAGGAAATAGTTCACATGATTAAGAAAAATCAGGACAAACTCCATTGGTACAAGAAAGCTAAGAGGCTGTACCATCCAGGGCTTGCTGTAACATAGAAAAAGGAACATGGCTAGTAGGGAGAGCCACGCAAAAGACAGCCAGCCTAACAGGAAGACTGGAAACTCAGATCTGAGCCTGGAGAAGCCTATTACAATGTTAATGCAACGACCAATACAAAGGGTATATGTTGATTTATTTTTTAATTCCAATGTGCCCTTGACACATGGAAATGTTACTTAGACAATGTTACTTCTTGTGTGATTGATGGACACATCCTCCTTTATTTTTCAATTTTATGTACACTTAGTACCACCTTATTCATGGTCTCACTTTCTGCAGTGTCGGAAAGTTTTAACAAGGTCTGAAAATATTAATGGAAAATTTTATAAATAAATAATCCATACATTTTCAATTGCCATTCTGAGTAGTGTGGGGAAATTTTGGACTCCCCTGCTTTGTCTCACCTGGGAAGTGATTCACCCCTTTTCCAAGCGTGATAATGTATCTGATATTCATCTGAGGGCAGTTAAGAGAGAGAGGGGGGATGTAGATCATGGTTACATAAATTTTATTATATTTTATTGTTATAATGATTTCATTTTATTATGAGTTGCTAATCATTGCTAATCTCTCTCATGCTTAATTTATAAATTAAACTTCATCACAGGGATGTGTGTACAGAAAAAAAAAACAGCATATATAGTATTTCAAACTATGTTCATTTTTCAGTCAGCCACTGAGGTTCTTGGAAAGCATCCCCCATGGTTAAGTAGGACTACTGTGCTCCAGGAGGCCTCTATCTGCTTCTAACACCACCCTACCACGGTCAGAGTTGCCCTCCATGTTCTCCACCCTCAGTCCACATCTGTACTTTATCCTATAATGCTCTATTGGTTATTTGAATGTCTGTCTCCACACAGGTTTATAACTCTTCTGTGCATTATATCCTCTTAGTGTTTGCTGAGAAGATAGCTAGACAACAGATATATTAATTAATAAAGCTATTATCACATTTGAATATCTGTGCTCAAATAAGTTTACAAAATTCATTATGTTTTGAACAAAATGTTTAAAAAAAAAATGTGGGAATTCAGTGTGGGAAACACAGATTTCTTGCTTTCAAGATTATAAGTGCATAGGACATCCAACCACAAGAGCCCAACAACTTTAGTGACTCTCCTGACACTCTTAAATTGACATTGCTAAGGACTCTTAGCCCCACTCCAAGTTAATAAAGCTATTATCACATTTGAATATCTGTGCTCAAATAAGTTTACAAAATTCATTATGTTTTGAACAAAATGTTAAAAAAAAAAAAAATGGCAATTCAGTGTGGGAAACACAGATTTCTTGCTTTCAAGATTATAAGTGCATAGGACATCCAACCACAAGAGCCCAACAACTTTAGTGACTCTCCTGACACTCTTAAATTGACATTGCTAAGGACTCTTAGTCCCACTCCAAGTTTATAAATGCTTCAACCTAGGAACTTACCCTTAAAGTCAACAGAAATGGAAAGGGCCTGTGGCTGTCTATGAGGCCTTCTGTTAGTTAGCCCTGCTGTGATCCCATAGCCTGTCTCTATATCTGAGTTCTTGTTTTAATTGTTTTCCCACAACTTCATGCTATTCTACCAACTTAGGAAGGGGTAACTCTCTCGATGTTTATTCATAATTTAATAGAAAAATTCCTGTGGAATTGTGGTTCTTGTAAAACCACTACAATATCACTTTGGAGTATGGATTTTATTTGGGGGCCTCTTGTTGAGCCCCAGAGGCTATGTTGATAACCTGCTCACTTGATGGACTTCTGCATGGAAGCCTCAACTCCTGGGATTCTTCGTCATTGTCATGTCTGGATATACTGCTGAAGGGAGGCAGAATATGCCAACTTGAAATATATCACTTTGGCCTAAGGAGTATTTTGAGCTAAAGGAATTTGAAAAGTAGAAGAAGGACATTCTTATCTCCCTCTTTCTTCCTGAAAACAGTAGATAACAACTCCCACCTAACAGATATATACCTATAGCAAGAGACAGGAAATCTTTAATGGGGAATCACAGCATAAATAGTTCTATACACAAAAACATTGTTAAAACAATTCTTATTTTCCTTTAAATACGCCAACATAATTTATTTACTTTTTCACAATTGCTTCCTTTGTTCAACATTATTAAAATGATATTTAGGTTTGGGAACTTCTTTGGGTCTCATTTTCTTATGAGGGCCCAAGTGTCATATAACACTTTATTCAATGTGCATGATTTGCTCCTGTTAGTCTATTGCAGGATTATTTAATTCTCAGGCCCAGCTGCTGGCCTTAAGAGAATAGAAGTAAATTTGCCTCCCTACCCTGTCTAGTCACTAGCCTCGGGCACCTTCTGGTTTGGTCCATTCTGCAAAACTGAGATTTAGACTTTATGGTCAGGATGTTGATAACAAAGGAATAGGGAATTAACATGCAAAGGGAATTAATGTGTCCTCTACAGATTAGTTAGTAGGGCCAGCTCTGCTTTTCTGACTGGGAAGAAGAAGGTAATATGTGATCTTGACAAAATTATCTTCCTGAATATTATGCTCTATGTCTATAAATGGGTCAACTGGACTAAGTAAACTCAAATGTAATGATCACTAACATTTCTAATATTTTAGAGTTTCACTGCTGTACCATAGAAAGCAAGGATGCTGTGTTCTTCACCCTTCTTCCTTTGGTGCTACAAATGCTTTGTAAATGTTTCTCCCGCTATCTCCTGTTTATTGGACTGTGCCTGCTCATGTCCATGTGATTAATTTTCTAGTGACCTAGGAGAAAATGCATCTGACTTCTTCACCCCTCCCCTCGGGACTCTAAATTTATGTAAGTCTCTGAGGCCATCATTCCAGCTTTCCTTTTCAACCATCCCTAATTCTCCACCAGAGCAGGAAGTTAAAGAGAAACAGTTGTCCTGAAGTCTGTGTCACCATTAATGAGTTAACAAAACTCAGGGACTACACTCGTCTATTCACTCCTCTAAAATGCATAAATATACCTAATGTACATGGCGATTTTTGTGATAGTTTATTATTTTCCTGCATTTTTCAAGTGAAATATCCGAGACACAGAGTTTCAACACTGCCAAATGTTGCTTGATGACGGGAACACATTCTGAAAACAATGTCATTAGGCAATTGCATCACTGTGCACACAGCATGGAATGCACTGGTACAAACCTGAGGACATTGGTCAGTAGCTCAGTGTGGCCTCTGCAGTAAACATGAGAGGTGGGATGTTCCTGTAACATGTCACACTGTTTTGCAATAAACATTTTTTTAAATATAAGTAGAAGAAATATACTCTAAAATAGAAATAAAGTATAGTATGGTAAATATATAAACCAGTAAAATAGTTGTTAGTTATTTTATCAGTATTAGGTATTGTACATAATTGTGTATGCTACATTTTTATAGGACTGGAAGTGCAATGGGTTTGTTTACCTCAGTGTGACCACAAACACATGAGGACAGTAGAATATGGCACAAGAACATGATGATGGCTACAATGTCACTCAACAGTAGAGATGTTTCAGTTTCATTGTAATCTTGTGGAACACAGTCATATGCACTTCCATTTATTGGTCAAAACATCATGTTATGTGGTGCAGGATGGTACACAGGGGAAGGCCATGTAGCTAGTGAGAGATTGAACTGGTATTCAAAGTTAATCACCTAGTTAATTACCTTCCTCTTCTTTCCTTTGGAGCACTGTGCCCTGCTTACTCACTGATGGCCAAAGGGTTCCCTATACTAACTTATAGTAATATGTCCTTTCTCCTAGCATCTCTTGCTCTCCTTTCTGAAGTTCTTTTTCCCTCATTGGTGAAATCTCTATACTGTCAGGTTATTCTGCAAAAACTCATTTTCTCAAAAACAAACTCTCACTGAAGCAAAACAGATTATAAATGTCACAAATGTCAATTAGCAGTGTGACCTTTACCAAGTCACTCTCCCTCTCTTGGTCTCAGGTTTGCTTTTATACAGCCTCAAAAGTTTGCTACAGCCCAGTGATTTTTTTTATGATAATTTGGACAAAGAACTTCTAGCATTTAACTGGAAAGGTTGGAGTGTTAAGTAGTTTATGTTTTTTTTTTTGTTATAAAATATTTTATCATCTTCAAATAACTGAATTTAGTCTCATAATGATAGACTTAACTTCAGGTGGGTTTTAAACATGTATGGAACCTTGATAACAGGTTGATATACCCATAGAAATAATTGAATACATGTTTGCTTTATTGATAAAAGAATGAATGCATGCATATTCTTAAAACATTGTTTGAAGTAGTGAAATAAGCACTGACATGTTTGGTAAAATTCTTTCATCCTTATAAAGTCATCAACATGGTTTTCTAGACACAATTAGCTCAAGAACTCTTGGCATTGCACCCCAAGCAGGCTTCATTCTAATAGAGCTTGTCTCTGTTATTAAGTTCATCTTTCTCAACTGCAGATCTAAAGCAGTCTCTTTTCAGGTTATTGGGGAAGATTTGGAGAAATCAAGTTCTGGTTGCTATGTAGGTCACATGACTTAAAAGCAGTTCTTTTTTCCAACTAATTCAGGCAGAAGGACTCTCCCACCATGTGCCCCCTTGTCCCTGGAAGCACCTTTGTTACTGCAGTTATCCTGTTGAATCAGGATTATATATCTATCATCCCTTCTAGACAATGAGTATGTTGACATTTGGGACTGTGTTTTGTTTCTTTCTCTCTCACTCACTTGCCACACCCTGCCCCATGCCTCCTGTATGTTAATCATGAGAGAAATGTTATTTGAACTTTATAACATATGATGACATGGAATTTGCATAACGATAACCAAAAAATACTCCCCATTCTCCAAATATGGGTCAACTACTTGGAAGCAGTAAAAGTTTTCTAAGCACTGCAGTGATCCCTCCTCTGGGATCAGCTTCACTCCATAGGGGGTCCCTCCTCAAGCAACTGACTATTCTCAGGAGTCCATGGCTTGAAGCATTAAGTGGGTCCTGAAACTGCCTAAAATGGTCTTGCCCACATCTTTTCATTATCTCACTCACAATTATCCAAATTGAATTTTCACTTCTTTCTTTCCATAGTCTATTGCATATATTATTTCTTCTGTTTTCCCACCTACTATCTTAGTGGCAATCCAAGCATTCCAAACCTGGATGTTATGGTTTGGTATCTCCCAAAAGTGCATGTGTGAGACAATGCCAGAAAGTTTAGAGTTTGAATAATGGGGTTATGAAAGCCTTACCCTAATTAGTGAAATAACCCTTTGACAGGATTAACTAAGTGGTGACTAAAGTCAGGTAAGGTATGGCTGGACAGGATGGGTCCTTGGGGGCATACTTTTGGATATATATTTTGTCCCCAGAAAGTGGAGTCTTTCTCTGTCTGCTTCCTTGTGCCATGTTCCCAGCTGCTTTTCTCCACCACACACTTCTGCCATGATGTTCTCCCTTACCTCAGGCCCCACAGAATGGAGTCAGCAATCTGTGGACTGAGCCCTCTGAAACCATGAGCCCCAAAATACACTTTTCTTCTTCTAGTTGTTCTTGTCAGGTCTTTGCTGGTCACAGAAGCAAAAAACGCTGATTAAAACACTGGACTTTCATCTTTTCTAAAGATAATTGTCTTTTTAACCACAAGTATTAGAATTTGCTTTGTTCTATGTGAAACTAAAGTATATAATTAATATTCTGACTTCATGAAATCTACAAAGTAATTCTGAAAATTAATTTGAATACAGATAAAATTTTTAGTTTTTTGTATTACATCAAATGAAATCCAAAAAAGCAGAGAAGGGGTAGTACTGGGGACTAAAATGGAGAAAGCAGATATCTTATGAATACATCAAAATGAATACATCACTTATGAATACATCAAAATGAATCCTACCATTATTTATAACCATTAATGTATTAGACATTTTAAAAATTTAAAAATAAATAATAATTTTTGGAAAGCTTAGAGTAATATTATTGCCAAGCACTATGAAATAATAGCCACAACAAAGAAAACAATCTAGAGGTGCTCAGATTTTCCCAGCCTCCTCCTCTCCTGACAAGCCATCTGTATGTTCATGACCAGAATCATCCTACAGCAAGCACATTGCCATCTCCATCACTGTACTTCCTGCCTTCACCCACCAGGGTTTCTAGCCCTACCTCTCAAAGTCTGGCCCATCCACCAATGGCATTAGCAGGACCTCAGATTTTCCCAGCCTCCTCCTCTCCTGACAAGCCATCTGTATGTTCATGACCAGAATCATCCTACAGCAATCACATTGCCATCCCCATCACTGTACTTCCTGCCTTCACCCACCAGGGTTTCTAGCCCTACCTCTCAAAGTCTGGCCCATCCACCAATGGCATTAGCAGGACCTAAGAAGTTGTTAAAACTGCACAGATATTTAGGCTACTCCATGCTTACTGAGCAGTGTCTTCATTTCACCCAGATTCCAAAAGAATGAAATATACATTACAGTTTAATAAACAGCTTAGGATCTTCAGTGGTCTACAGTAGGTTTGGGTAACATCTTTCAGACACAAATTTTAGCATATATTAAAAATATATAAACTGCTGGGTATGGTGGTGCACACCTATAATCCCAGCAGCTCAGGAGGCTGAGACAGGAGGATCATGGGTTCAAAGCCAGCCTCAGCAATAGCAAGGTGCTAAGCAACCCAGTGAGACTCTGTCTATAAATAAAACACAAAATAGGAGTGGGGATGTAGCTCATTGGTTGAGTGTCCCTGATTTCAATCCCCTGTACCTCACCCCAAAATTTTATATATATATATATATATATATATATAATATATATATATATAATACATACATACACACACACACATATATATATACATACACATGCATATATATAATTTCTCCCATTTTAAAGTAATATTCTAGAAAATCATTTACTAGATACTTATAAAATTTCTATGAGGCAGCATAGTGGAGTATTTTTTTATTAGAGCTTTATAGTCATACATAGTAGTTGCATTCATTCCAATAACACATACATTCATAGAAATTTATTTTAGTTCATAATCCCCCTCTTTTTCTCCCCTTTTTCCTTCCTTTCCTCCTTTCCCTCTCCCAATCTCCTTCCTATGCTAGACTTCCTTTTGCTCCTCTCCAGTCAGAATGGCAATGATTATGAATATAAACAGCAATAAATGTTGATGAGGTTGTTGGGAGAAAGGTACACTTATTCATTGTTGGTGGTACTACAGACTAGTACAACCACTCTGGAAACCAGCATGGAAATTCCTCAAAAAATTAGGAATGGAACCACCATATGACCTAGGTATCACACTCCTTGTGATAAGATCTAAAATTAGCATTCTACAGTCATACAGCCCCATCGTTGTTTATAGCACCACAGATTACAATAGCTTAATTAAGGAATCAATAGATGAATGGATTAGGAAAATATGGCGCGCGCGCACACACACACACACACACACACAAGAAGTTCTAATCAACTTTAAAAAAAGGAAGAAATTATGGCGTTTGCAGTGAAATGGAGACTATCATGCCAAGTAAAATAAGTCAGACTTGAAGAAACTCGAAGGTTGAATGTTTTCTCTCATAGGAAAACATATTAAAGTATTTAAAAGCCATGGATGAATTGAATTTAAATCTCAGTTATTTGAATCATGGTGTTTCACCCTTGACTTGATTTTCTCATCTATAAAATAGAGCTAACAGAGCCCAACACAGAAGGTAATTAGACACATTAAGCTCATCAAAACTTATAAGTGCTTGAGATCAAATTTGGTACATCCTAAATACAATAAAGAAATAATTACAAAATAAATATAATAAAATAAATTAGAAAATTAGCATTAAAATTTAGCCACAAAATATTGATATCTGGATATGTTTTAGAAATATAATGGAAGAGAGAATTACAATTCAAAATACAAGTCCACACTCATTATCTCATTTCGTCTAAAAGGATATTCAACAAATAAGTATTTACTATTACCCACATATTGAAGATGTGAAAAGTGAGAATGAGCAGGATGATGTAACTCATCCCAGTTCACCAATGAGTTAACACAAGCTAAGATTAAGTTACATTGCTTTCATTCAGTCTGACATTTGCAAAATATTTATTTATTATCTGCCAAGCCCTTAATAGGACCGGGGTTTACAGAGAAAGTGATCTAAATTTAAAGAAAGGAAAATATGTTTGAAAAATATTGTTAAAGATAAGAATACTAGATTGAAAAACAATGGGAGTGAAAAATAAAAAATATATATTTTCATGTATAGATAAAAATATATATTGATGAATGAGAAAATACAAGGAAAACTATTCCTTACAAGTGCTGCTGCAAGCCCAATTTTTAATTTTTTGAAGTACCTTCATACTATTTTCCATAATAGCTGCATCATTCTACATTTTCAGCAAGAGCATCTAAGTGTTCTTATTTCTTCACATCCTCAGTAATACTTACCTCTTTCTTTCTTCTTTCTTTCTTCTTTGTCTTCCTTCCTTCTTTCTTTCTCTCTCTCTTTCTTTCCTTCCTTCCTTCCTATCCTATGCTATCCTATCCTATCCTAAAAGTCACAAATGATATCTCATTGTGGTTTTGATCTGCATTTCCCTATATGGACATTTTTTCATATACCTGTTGGTAACTTACATGTCTTCCTTGCAAAAATGTTTTCTCTCAAGTGTTTTGCCAGTTTTTTAATGGGGTCATTTGTGTTTTGTTGTTTACTTGTTTTGCTGTTGATTTGTAGGACATTCTTATGTGTTTTGAATATTAATCCTTATCAAATAGATGGTTTACAATTATGCTTCCACCCCATAGGTTGCCCTTTTACTCTGTTGATACTTTTGTTATGTAGAATCTTTCTACTTTGTTTATTTTTGCTAGTTTAGTTCATGTTTTCTGTTGTTTCAAACACTCTTACTGTCATATCCAAAAATCACTAGCAACACTCTTGCCATGGAGAATTTTATTCATGTTTTAATGACTGTATTTTTGTAATATTTTGAAATCAGAAAGTGTTATGCCTATAGCTTTGTTCTTATTTCTCAAAATAAATTTGGCATATGGGGTCCTTTTTGGTTCCAATTGAATTTTAGAATTTTGTTATTGTTGTTATGTTAGCTATTTATTGTTTTTCTTGCTGCTTGTCCAGTCACTTTACTAAAAAGTCTATAAAGTTTCATTATTTCTTCTGTACACTCAGTGAAATCTCTACTTGAATATTTTTGATCATTTATTGATTGAACAGATATTCCTTAAATATTGTGGATAAATAATTCCCCCAACATATGTGTGTGTTATGATACTTTCAGCAGACAACAGCTCTTAGTCTTTACTTTCTGCCAAAAAGCTGGGGAGACAGTGGTAGGCTTAGAGCAAGTTAAAATGATACAAAATTAGCTGTTCTCATAAGAGATTCATTCATTTATAAAAACAAATACGCATCAAATACTTGCAAGCATTTAGTAAATTTCCAGAGTCCCATAAAAAGTTGACTTTGACAATTTTTGCTGTTATACTCACTTACTAAAGTGGATATTTAGAACACTTTATTCTGCCATTTCATAAGTGCCCTCTACTGTTCTTCTAGTTCATCTTCATTTTATGTAGTCGCCTGAAGCGATGGCCACTTGGAGCAAAGAAGCCGCGGGAAGAAGTTTAGAGACGAACTGGAAACAAACAGCCCTTTATTCTGATAACTTTTCTCTCTGGCTCTAACTACACTCCGACACGCCGTCCACGCTCCTCTAACCTCCAAAATGGCGCAGACCTCATCCGCAATCTCGCTCAAGTCCCTCGAGATCTCCGGCCAAGTCTCGCAAGATCCCGGGCCAAGTCCTGTGAGACTACGGAAGGCGCCAATGCCCAAACATGTCCAAAGCCCGTAGTCAACCGCAATTTAAGCCATCTCCCCAAACAGGGCTCCTGCAATTTTATACATTTTTTTTACACTGAGTTATCCATGATTACCCTAAATACATGTATGAAGATACAATTGTTGTAAAAATACTTTATATTAAACCAGCAACTTGAAAAAGTGTGCTCTTTATATGTAATATGAAATGAAATGTACTCTGCAAACATGTATAACAAATTAGAATAAAAAAAGATAATGTGGTTAAAAAAAGAGAATTACTTGTATTATGTTATACACTAACATCTATATCTATAGCTATCTGTATTTTACTTGTATCTAACTTGTATCTATAACTATTGTTTATCTGTGCATATCTATTTATTTAAAGGCACAGAACATGAATTTTGGAGTCCAAATTAGTCATTGTGATTCATCTAAACTTTTTGGTTTGCCATTTCTCTGAAACTACTAGATAGTTTGTTCAGGTTATTTAACTCTCCGGTATCTGTTTCCTCACTTTATTTTGGTACTAAGGACAGAACCATGGACCTCACACATGCTAGGCAAGCATACTCTTTTTAGACAGGGGCTTATTAATTTTCCCAGGCTGGCCTCAAACTTGTGCCTCCACCTTTCTAGTGGCTAGGATTATAGGAATTCACTACCATGCCTGGCCTACAGTTTTCCTCATTTTAAATACATATCTCAATAGAGCAGTTTGAAAAATGGAAATATTTATTAAATGCACTGAGTATCATGTCTAGAGAAAAGTTTAATGTATTATTATTATAATCTTACTCGAGTGTACCTGCTATGTTTAGGATCTGCTTGCCATAGATTCAAAATATTTATTAAAATTACAAGCAAAGGTTTCGTTCTGATAGATCTTGTTTCTTCTAGTCACAATGATGACATGGTCTGTCACAAGGACAGCAGGAGCAACTTCTGGCTCACCGCAACATAAGCACACATAGGCGTGAGCAGCAATGCAGTCACGTAGACTCAGACTCCTAAAAATGATCTGTCAACTTAAAAAAGTATGGGATAAAGATTAAACAGGAGAGCAGAACACATGGTTAATAGCGGAAATGTTTAAGGTACATGCAAGAGGACATAGAGAGCACTTCAGGAACTGAGACTTGAATGCATATGCACAGGAGCTATCTTTTCCCGTGGCACTGAATACATAATATTATGGACCCACTACAGAAAAAGAATCTCAAAGACCTACAGTTTACATTCACATAGATTTAAAGAAATTTGGGCAGACAAAACCAATGAAAAACCATACACATATATACACAATTTTATTTGACTGTGATATTTCAATAAAACTGGAACAAACCAGGTTGTGCATGCTTGTAATCCTAGCTACTCAGGAGGCTGAGGCAGGAGGATCACAGTTCAAAGCCAGCCTCAGCAACTTAGCAAGACTCTGTCTCAAAATTAAAAAAAAAGTAAAAAATGAAAAGGCCTGGTGATATACCTACTGGTAAAGCACCTAAAGAGTTCACCCTGAGTTCAATCTCCAATGCTGAAAAAACAATGGGGAAAAAAAGTACAAAAACATTAAAAACTGTACATTTGGGGGGATGAGTGAACATTATAGTAAATGATAAAAATTAAAAGTTTGAATTACTTACTGCCTTTGACAAATTTATCCTTGCCTTACAAATCCAAGAAGGCAAGACAGGAGACATTGTGACATCAGAACTTGGCTGAGCATCAGAGGACAAGGAGGTGACTTGAAAAAGAGTTATGGAAGGTCAACAAAGCTAAGCTTTTTTTCTGAAAGAAATTACTTTAGAACATAAATTTTTGTCTCAATTCTACATTTTATTTTCAACCAAATCTGCTCACCTTCTGCCTCTGTCAGGCCATTGACTTTAAATAGTATAGTAACTTTGGAGATATAGCAGGTATTTTAAATATGTGGATAGGTAATAGTAAATCTAGTCAATTACTTCATAAATGCAAACAGAGGATATCCCATAAGAAATTCTTTGTGGCAGTGTACAAAGCATAAGGTAACAACAATAATTCCAGTGTCATCTGTATCTTAAAATATTTGTGAGTTTTTCCAACCAAAAAGTCTTTTTTCTACAGTGCTTGTATTACTTCTCTTTAAAGTTATGTAAGCTATATGCTTCTTTATCCTTTGATTTAACCATGCAAGCTGTGTTTACTAAGGATTATGTGTATCATTTTCTTAAAAATATATAATTAACAAGAATATAATATTTTATTAAGTTTTATTTGTGATAAACAACAAAATGTTAATAATGAAACTGATCTAAATTGTACCTTAAAATTTAGAATTAATAAACTTGAATGAAAATAGGATAAAGTCAAGATGCATGTATTATGATCCATAATATCTATGAGATGTAAAGCTTAGAGGAAAAATGACTTAAATGTATTTATGATCACATCTTTTGCACAGAAGCAAATGTTCCTTAGAAGGTTCTTGTATCTGTTAAACTGCTCAGGATTTTCAATTTTTACCAATATTCTGTTAAAATATGCACATCTGGAATAAACAGTAGATGCCCAAGGTTATAAAACCAGTGAGAGGCAATGCTGAGATTCAGGAAGAACTCTCTTGATTCATTGACCAGGGCTTATTCATGCCAATTTCCTCCTGCTGCCCAGGGACATTTTTCTACTTTTTCCCCTCTGTAGAGAAGTCTAATCTCCTATACATACTTACTCAATTTTGTTCAATAACATCCCCACTTCTTTAATGCCTCACTTTCAAAAAGAAAGGAAAATGTGCAGTTTTATTATAGAATGAAAATGGGCAGAAACTTAGTGTGTTAACCTCCCCTAGTGGATTTGCAAGTTGAACACTTGTTTTCCCTTAAGGAATAATCTCTAATCCAAAATTATAGGCTCCTATAGCAATTTGTTGTGGATAATTTTAGGCAGGGAGTCATTCCCAGTGCCAACAAAATAACAAGCAACCTATCGCCCAGCTTGTTTGGTCTGAAAGCATCTGTTTGTTTATGAATAAGGCAGTGCAAAAACTAATATGCAGTCTACAAGTTTCAGAGTGTTTCCACATGAATTATCCTATTTAATCTTATGTCACAGGATTTCACATATTCCAGCCTGATAGAGACCAGGGTTGTGAGAGAAAGCAGGTGGAATCAATGGCTGTGTTTTGACCCAAGTTCCCAGTATGTAAAGCAGGTTGTCATTACTGCTCAAGTTTCACTTAATATAATTAAAGTGACAAATTTTGCCACATGATGAGGAACCCATTCAAATATTCAACATAGGTACTGTTGACATACATGATTGTCTAAAGTCCTTTGTTGATTATTTTTATCCTCTGCCATCACTCCAAAATTGTTCTATTGAATACTTTGATATGTATTACTCACCAGTGAAAATCCCTGATTTAAAAAATTTTTTCATAAAATTTGTCTAGTCATGAATTGATGCTACTTACTAAAATAAAATAACATAATGTCTTTCTTCTTGATTTCAACCAATTTTCTGTTTCAAAATTCCAGAGTGAAATTCTGATGAATGAGTTTTTCATAGACTCCAAATCACCAGGCTGAAGCCACTTAGCAAATGAATCACTTCTTCTTTTCTTTTCCAAATTCATATTACTTTTGTAGTACTAACATTTCTTTATTAATGATTTGTGAAATAATAACCCAAAACAATATTAAAAACAAGCATATCTGTGTGCATTTTGAATCTTTGAAAATTTCCCCTGCCTAGAACCCTTCTTCTGTCATCTTCAGTGTCTTTTCTGCACAAAAAAATAGATTATTACTTTTTTAATTTATTTTTTTATTTATAATAGTAGTATGTATTACAATTCATAATGCACATATAGAGCATCTTTTTACATACAACTGTATAGAAAGTATATTTGTACCATTCATGTCTTCAATCATACATTTAGGATAATGATATCCATCTTATTCAATCACCTTTTCTTTTTTTCCCCCCTCCATTCCCCCTTGCTCCCTCCCTTCCCCTCCCTTTCCTTTGAGCATTCTAGTGTTCCTCTAATCCTCCTATGTACCTCGATCCAACAACACTGTGAACCAGCCTCCTTATGTCAGAGAAAACATTCGGTATTTGGATTTTTGAGGTCGACTAATTTCACTTAGCATTATGTTCTCCAACTTCATCCATTTACCTGAGCATTCCCTCTAAAAACTGGAACAAGACAGAGATGCCCCCTTTCACCACTTCTATTTAACATAGTGCTTGAAACTCTAGCCATAGCAATTAGACAGATGAAAGAAATTAAAGGGATCCAGATAGAAAAGAAGAGCTCAAATTAGCACTATTTGCTGATGACATAATAATATACCTAGAAGACCCAAAAAACTCTACCAGAAAACTTTTACAACTAGTAAATGAATTCAGCAAAGCAAAAGGATACAAAATCAATACCCATAAGTCAAAGGCATTTTTGTACATCAGTGAAAAAGCCTCTGAAAGGAAAATGATGAAAACTACCCCATTTACAATAGCATAAAAAAAAATACATGGGAATAAACTTAACAAAAGAGGTGAAAGACCTTTATAACAAAAACTATAGAATTAAAGAAAGAAATTATAGAAGACCTCAGAAGACGGAAAGACCTACCTTGCTCTTGGATAGGTAGAATTAATATTGTCAAAATGTCCATACTACCAAAAGCATTATACAGATTTAATGCAATTCCAATCAAAACCCCAATGACATTCCTCAAAGAAATAGAAATAGCAGTCATGAAATTCATCTGGAAAAATAAGAGACCCAGAATAGCCAAAGCAATCCTGAGCAAGAAAAGTGAAGCAGGTGGCATCACCATACCAGAATTTAAGTTATACTATAGAGCAATAGTAACAAAAACAGCATGGTATTGGCACCAAAACAGACTGGTAGACCAATGGTACAGAATTGAGGACACAGAGACTAATACATATAATTTCAACAATCTTGTATTAGACAAAGTTTCCAAAAATGTACAGTGGAGAAGGGATAGCCTCTTCAACAAATGGTGCTGGGAAAACTGGAAATCCATATACAACAAAATGAAATTAAAATCTTATCTCTCACCATGCACAAAATTCAATTCAAAGTGGAACAAGGACCTAGGAATTAGACCTTCTAATAGAAGAAAAAGTAAGCTCCAATTTTCAACATGTCGGATTAGGCCCCAAGTTCCTTAATAAGAATCCTGTAGTGCAAAAATTAATATCAAGAATTAATGAATTGGATAGATTTAAGCTAAAAAGGTTCTTCTCAGCAAAAGAAACAATCAGTGAGGTGAATAGAGAGCCAACTAAGTGGGAACAAATATTTAATACATGCACATCAGATAGAGCATTAATTTATAGAATATATATAAAGAACTCAAAAAACTTAACACCAAAAAAACAAATAACCCAATCAATAAATGGGCTAAAGAATTGAAAAGACACTTCTCAGAAGAAAATACACAATTAATCAACAAATACATGAAAAAATGTTCAACATCGCTGGCAATTAGAGAAATGCAAATCAAAACTACTCTAAGATTTCATTTCACTCCAGTCAGAATGGCAGCTATCAAGAATACAAACAACAATAAATGTTGGAGAGGATGTGGGGGAAAAGGCACACTCATACATTGCTGGTGGGACTGCAAATGGTGCAATCGTTATGGAAAGCAGTATGGAGATTTCTTGGAAAACTGGAAATAGAACCACCCTATGACCCAGCCATCCCACTCTATTCCCAAAGGACTTTAAAACAGCATATTACAGTGACACAGCTACTTCAATGTTTATAGCAGCACAATTCACAATAGCTAGGTTATGGAACCAACCTAGATGTCCCTCCGTAGATGAGTGGATAAAGAAAATGTGGTATATACACACAATGGAATTTTACTCAGCATTAACAATAGATTATTGTTAATGCATCCTAAAAACCTTGACTCAAGCTTTCTCCAAAAGTGAAGTTAGACCATCTTTCTTACTGCTAAGGTATTTGCCTATACTTAGATACCAGATGGCAAAATTTTGAAGTCTGTCATACTAGAAAGGAAAGAAGTTGTAGTCACTGCTCACTATTGATTGCTAGAACTGAAAAACATGAGAGACTAGGCAGATATTTGTAGAATTGTGAATAAATAAACACAGAACTTACTAAAGGATATTTTTGATGATGTCTCCTCCAGTTCATGTCCAAGAGTACCTATCTGTATTATCGTTTACTATTTTCATATTTTTTGGATCCACTGACTAACCTGAGATATTTTATAAAGTCTTGTCAACTCTGTACTGTGGGTCATTCTGGAACAATATCTTCACAAGTGCCTGCCATTCCTTCACTTAATACTATATTGTCCAGGTTTAAGAGGAGAGAAGGCAGAGACTTGATAGCATCAGGATAAAGGGACAAGGCTTTCTATTGCTAACCCCCTTATAGAAACATCAATTTGAACAAAAATCCACATGTGAAAATAACTTTACCAAAGCTACCCAAACCAGGTGAGAGATCACAGCATTGGGTATAACATAGTTAAAAAGATAGGGCACATCAAAGAGGGTAGGAAGATCAGTTACCATTACTTTTGTCACCCCTCCATTAAACCCAGGCAACACAGTGTGAAGAGAAAGTCCCCTCTGCATGGGGGAAGGAGAGGGGAATAAGCACTCTCTACCTTGCCTCACAGCCCAACAATGGACCTGGTCCAGGAACACTAAGGCCAGGCAGACCTCCACGGTTCTAGACTCCTTGCCAGTGCATATGGACTGAGCCTTCAGGTCCTTTTGACGCCAGGACAAATCCCACAGCCCCAAGCTTTAGTCCTGCCTCAGTGCCAGGCCAGCTCTCACAGACTCATTCCCACCCCTGCTCCAGAGGCAGCCCTTAAGACATGATCATCATACTAGTACCTAAAAACAACCAACAGAGTAAGCACTCAAACTCTGGAGGGGGAAAAATAATATGTAATCATATTTCTAATGAAAAGGTAACATCTCAATTATAAGAAGAAATGAGTCAACAGAAAGATATAACCCCCCCCCCCCCCCCCCCCCCCCCCCCCCCCCCCCCCCCCCCCCCCCCCCCCCCCCCCCCCCCCCCCCCCCCCCCCCCCCCCCCCCCCCCCCCCCCCCCCCCCCCCCCCCCCCCCCCCCCCCCCCCCCCCCCCCCCCCCCCCCCCCCCCCCCCCCCCCCCCCCCCCCAATTTTAAAAATGAACGAAGAAATTGAATAGATTCTTCTTAAAAACAAAACAAAAACCACAAAAATGGCCAACAGGGATATGAAAAAATGCTTGACATTATTAACCATCATAGAAATACAATTTTAAACCACAATGAGATTTCACCTCACACTTGGGGGTGTGGCTCAGTGGTTGAATGTGGGCTTAGCATGTACCAGACCCTGAGAGTGCACACATATTCATATACACACACAAAGATGAATTGATAAAGAAAATGGGGTATGTATGTGTATGCATATAATATATATGTGTGTGTGTGTGTGTGTGTGTGTGTGTGTATGTGTGTGTATGGGACTACTACTCATCTTTATAAAAGAAGGAAGTCTTGTCATTTGTGACAATGTGGATGGAACCTAGAGCATATTATGTCAAGTGAAATTGCCAGGCATAAAAGAAAAAATGTTGTAAAATCTCATTTATATCTAGAATCAATCTGAAAATTATTGAATTTAGTTTACCAGAGGCAGAGAGTAGAGATTAAGGAGATGTTGGACAAATTATACACAATAGCTAGAAAAGAATAAGTTCAAAATATTAATTGTACAACCTGGTGACTATAGGTAATAAGGATGTATTGCATTCTTGAAAATCACTGGGTAGATTTTTTAAGTGTATTCACCACAAAAATGGTAGGTAGGTAGAGTAATAATATATTAATTAGCTCAATTTAGCCATTTTTTAATATATACATATATCAAAACATCACATCATGCATATTCCAATTGATTTACCTATTAAAATAGTTATTTTTTTAAAAAAGAGAATATAGGTTTGCTTTAAATCCCTCATCTCAGAGGAACATTTGATTAATAACAATGAGTCATATTGCTTCTACTATATAGAAGACAGATAATAAATGTCAATTAACCAAGTTCCAAGTAGAAAGAGACAAACATTACTAAAGTAATGGGCAGCCAATAGAAAAGATATGAATATAAATGGAATACTGAAACTTTATTCATTACATTATATGTTTCTTAATATTCATATACCTAAATAGGTCTTACTACAGAAATTTAATAAACCAATATGCATAATGTTATAAATAAATTCTTTATGGTATTTTAGTTTTATGTATCTTCTACCTGACTATGGAAATAAAGAAATAAACCAACTACTTTCTCTGAAGTTCTAAAACACTTGTTCAATTGGTTGGACTCTAAACAGATGTCTATTCAGTTTCATTGGAAAAACGAGATAAATCTATTTTGCATTGCATCAAATAATGCTTTTAGTTTTATATGGGCTTTCTTCCAACAATTATTAATAAAAATAACTATTCCAAATGCTGCCTTCTAAAGATGGTGCTTTATAATGGAAAAGCGTGTGTGTGTGTGTGTGTGTGTGTGTGTGTGTATACGCATGTGCATGTATGTATGTGTACAGACATTACACTTCGGAAACTGATAAGGGTTTATTTTCTATACTCAACATTTGGCTCATTTTCTTCCCTATAAGTTCTGATCTCCATCTTTGAAGCCCAGTATATTCATCAGTGCCAAGGAAGGTATTGCAGACCTCTGGTTATCAATCTGTGTAGTAGTTGATTCCAAAGGTCAAAGGGAATGTTGCCAGGCCCTATAAGCTATGTTGCCTCATTCACAACTTCTGTACTATAGACTTCTACCTATGTTATATTCTTCTCAAGTATGAACTAAGGATCACATTATAAAATGTGGATAAAATTAAATAAACAAAAGCAATATAGAATATAAAGCTTCATTTGCTGAAATTATTTGTAAAGACGTGATAAGGCTACACAGAAGTTACTAGGTTAAAATTTATTTCAAGAATGAATGTATATAAGAAAATAATACAAATTTGATAGGTCCACCCTATACCTAACTACAAATATTGGACCTTATGTAATTTGTTATGGTGAGTAGCTAGAATACATTCTTGATCAGGCAAGTGATAATGCATTCTTTTGTACATATTTTTTTTTATCTTTTTGAGAAAGAAATACTATAAACACCAAGACTTGCTATTCTCAGTCCTAGAGAGCATATTACATTTTTTAGAATGTTGTTGGATACAATTCTTTGCAATCTGGAACTAATTATATGTCATGATTTTAGCCATTTAGCTAAAATATTTTTTAAGAAAGTCGAAGATTAAAGAGATAGGAAACAAAATGAGGTCTCATATCAATACTATCTAGGGTGTAAGTATCTTTAAGATAACAGGCAGCTAACCAAATTTTAAATGCATAATGTTAAATGGAAAAATGTAGATCAATCACGAAAAGATAGGATTATCTAAGTAAGTATGACAAATTAAAATCTAAGAATCAATGCTATTAAAGAATAAAGCTGTTACCAGTGTGAATTACAAGTAGTCTTCAAAGGGACATTCTGAATTAAACAATTCTAAAATTCAGTATTTCAGGAAAACCATGGACTCTTTAAAATGTGGACTTCAAATTTGCACTTTCACATTTGATGAGTCCAGTCATTTCTGTGGTTTCAATTACTGTCAATAGATTAATGATGCCCCCCACATGTCTCTCTCACCAAATTGTCTACCTGAAACATAAACCCAAAGTACCAAACAACGGCTTAAAGTATGCCTTCACATTTAAACATACGCAGGCTAGACTACTTATATTTAAAATAATTTTATCATCTGCACCTGCATCTCCTGCTTTATTTCTTTAGGGGCATCACTAAATTCATAAGCAAAGCCCAATTCAGGCATGAAGAAACCATCAGTTATTCTTGATTAATCCCTGGTCCCACACACTACTAACTCAGGGCATTCCTATGGAGACAAAAGTCCTGCCCATTGTACTTCTTGAGTTCAGATGTTTTTTACATCCATTTGGATTGCTTCAACAACTTCCTGTACACACACACACAAAATAGCCACTGTCTAGTTTTACCTCCATTCCCAAGGTGATATCAGATTGATCCTTTCAAAATTCACATCTGACCATATGTTTCTCCTAAATAAAACATTTTTATAGTTTTTTATGGACTAAAGTTTAAAAACACTCCTGCAAGAGATAGCCAAACATGACCTATTGGCCAAATCCAACCTGCTACTTGTTTTTTTAAGCTCTGGAAGCCAAAAATGATTTTTACATTTTTAAAATGGTTACATTTTAAATAGTGATACAATTACCTGCACAGTACCTTTTCCTTTTCTCAGTAAGGTTTAAAATATTTGTTATCTGGCCATTTACAGAGCATGACTACAGACTCCTGTGTTAAGGGCTTGCATAAAGTCCATTAAATACATGGATATTGACTAAGAATACATAGTTAATGTTCAGGCAATGAGGGTAATGGGCCTCAATCAAGTCTATTTATTTATTTATTTATTTATTTGTTTATATATTTATTTATTTTGAAGAGCACTCTATGTTAACCTGTGGAAAAATTCCAAATATTCCAGTCAACTCCATTGTTCTGAAGGCATGAGAAAATAGAAGTGGGAGTGGACCTGAATGGAGATTCCAGGAAAGTTCAAATTCAAGGGCTAAAGGACACAGCCAACTGGAAGGTCAATTACCAAGCCAGTAGCCTTAACACTTTTCCTATACCTGGTTAGCATGGATTTTGGCCCCTGCCCAGAAGCTATATAAGACCATAGCCTAGAACATTAAAATAGAAAGCTTCCTATCAGTTCCCCTCTCACCTTGTGGGAGTCCTCTTATTAGATATGGAAAATGTCAAACCCCAACAGTAGTGAGACCCGGGGAAAGGGGAGTGAGAAGGAAAGTCATACATTGAGAGCATTATTGATCCTTTCCCAATGCAGTTCTTTCCCAGTGATAAAGCAAATCGTGAGGAGGAGGTATTCATCAAACCTGGAAAGGCAGTCTCTGGGAAGAGGCTGAACATTAACCCTTCTGTAAACAAATCCTTCTTAGGTACCAACCACTGACTCCAGGCCCCTCCATCAGGTCCAGTACAATAAATTCCAGAAACTAACCACTGACCCTAGACTCCCTCCCATTTTGCCCTGTAAAACAAACCCTAAATTCCTAAGCACTAAACTGACTCCTTCACTGATTGACAAACAAACTCCAAATTCCTGGGTGCCCAAAGAAAATTGATATGCTCACTAGACCACCTCTCAGAATAACCTATATAAGCCCAGGTCTTTTCTTTGTTCAGGGGCTCATTTTTCACCAGGAAAGTGGGTCCCAACACAGCATCATTTCATCCCTGCATCCCCTGCTCCTGTGTGAAGCTTTGTTCCTAAATAAAGCACTGAGCTGATTTGTGAAGTTTGTGTTCATCGCAATCTTTTTGAGCTAACGCTGCTCTTTTTTGTTTTCACTTAAATAAATCCTACTCCATTCCCTCTTGTTTTCTGTTATTATTCATGGATTTTATTCTTCAACTTTGTGAGATAAGAACCCAGAAAAAAATTGATAAAGCAAAAAATCTAGTTTCGTATCAAACTCCAGTTTCAATACCTTTGTCAGTCTTATCTCTCACCACACTACTGAGTCCTATTTGCCAACCAAAGACAATTCCAGAAACTGTTGAAATTTTAGAAAGTAATTTTTTTTTTCACTTTTTAGTCTTTCTTAAGTGTCCCCTCATACTTGAATGTATTAACCTCTGCTATCTCCATCATTAGTATAAACCTGTTCTTCCTTGAAATTCAGTTTACCTCTGTTAGATAGAACTTGACACCAGCAACATCATTTTGAAACACACCCTCCATCTTAGAAGAGTCACCTCGTAGTCACTTTGAGTCAGCCTGACATAAATCCCAGACAATACTCCATAATCATACAAAGAAAGGAAATTGTTATTTGGGACTGGAATTCTGAAAACATCTGGTTTGATATGGAACAGTGACCACCTCAAAGAATGGAGGTGCCAACCTCAATAAACCTTCCCTGATAACCCCCTAACAACAGCCTTACCTCAAAAATTCCCCCACTGACCCATGCCCCTTTATCTACTCCAGACTGTAAACAGAAGCTGGGTCTCAGAATCCACTGGTCCCCCCTCTTTGGGTTTGTTCAGAGTAAACCTGTGTTACTGTTGAGCCATCTATCTACCCTCTCTCATTATTTCCTTCATTTGCTTCTTTCCTTACAACCTCTTCCTGGAAAATTATATTGAATTTTATTGTTCATGGGATAGTTACCTGTTCTCTGACAAACCATCATATGTAAGTCCATTCAGCACTGGTTCCACAACGCAGTAAGTGGTAGTTTGCATTTTCCACACTGCATTCCACACTCTCCCATTCCATAAGCTCTTCTGCACTGCCATATTCCTTTAAAGAGGCAGATTGTGTCTCTGCCCCATCATCTGGACAGGCCTGTGAAATTGAATCCTCAAGCCATCATGCTGCAGTTGACACCATGTGAACCGAACACAATTGTCCATCTGAGCCCCTCCTAAATTTTTCAACCTAAAAAATATAAGCAAGATGAAACTGTTGCCTAAAGTCAACAGCTGTTGGAGTGGTTTACCATAGTGCAATACACAGCCAGAACATAGTTACTGGCTTATTACAAATTTGTTTTCTCATTTGAATATAAGGTATAGATGACTCAATCACACTTTCTCTCTGAGCATGTTTCAGAGAGCTCAGCATGCAATAAATCCCTGCTAAGTACTTACTGAGGGAATGAGTAAATTTTTAGAAGTGAATATATGATTGGATATGCTAAGGAATCAAATTCCAAGAAGCATGTAGCTAGTAGATTCTGTCTTCTATGGATTGGGAAATAAAAAAGGAGATGAAAAGTAAGTAGAAAGAATATAGGAATAGAGAAAAGATGTAAGGTAAGCTTAGATGGAGATGAAAAGAAAAGTATTGAGGAGGTAGGGAGGTGGTTTGAAGGTGTGTTGGTGGTTACCAAGACCAGCTACAGTGTGATCATTCACTACGTGAACTGGGCATATTGGGCACAATTCATACTCATGCCTATGAATTGTGGTGCCAAATGGATATAAAGAAAACTCACTGGAGGAAAATGACATACATGGGATGGGATGGAGTCCTAGGGAAAGAACCACAAGTTTCTAAGGTTTCTCTTCCAGTGGAATCACATAAGGCATATTATTTACTAACCACCACCCCCACACCTAGTAATGAGTTGTAACAGTATTTGTGAAATGTTGGCAATTAGGAAAGTTCACGAAAGACTCAGTTCCCAGGATTTCTGTTGAGGTCTGGCTATGTAAGCAGCTTCTGATAGGTGCATACAAAAATTCTAGCCTCTGGACGTGGAGCAAGTATTCGACATAATCACAGTTTGTAGAAACTAGTTTAGACATCATTATCTCCTCTTATCAGTTCTGCAAATAGTGGGGACCCTCTGAAATCTAAGTTATAAGATGTAGGACAAGGTTTAACTGTATAAGTTGGCGTTATGGAGAATAGCCTTGGATATTAATTCCTTTTGACATAGGAGGGAAGGGTTATCATCTTTAAAGTCATCTCAGTCCCTTAGGCATTGTCATTGAAAAGTCATTTTTGACCCCAGGGTAAAACACTTAGTGTTGTGTGAAGCTACTACATAGATTCCATTTTAATTAAAACAAACCTCTACCTGATTGTCCTTAACAGAACATTTATAAAAAGTTAGTTTTTAGTGTAATATACAGTTGGGATTTTTCCTTATAGTTTATGTATTAAAAGGAAAAAGTTTCTTTTTTTTTTTTCTTTCTTTTTTTTTTTTTTTTTTTTTTTTTTTTTTTTGGTGTGTGTGTGTGGTTGAACCCAAGGCCTTGAGCATGATAGGCAAATGCTCTACCTCTGAGCTACATCCCCAACCCAGGACTTTTTTTTTTTTTTTTTCTTTTTAAGGTTGAAAATGTTTATTGACTATCTGCCATGTGTAAGGTATTGTACTGTGGTTGTTCCTGATAGCTGTAAAGGAGAGACTTCCCATTAGGTCTACTAAAAGATAAATAGCTCTGTGTAAACTGACAAGGGCTATGCTTGAGGCCTTTGTGGTTTGTTTTGTACATACCAAAAGGGATAGTTGGCATCATTGAGGAAAATGCTAGGAAATGTCTTTTCTTAAAGAAACTAGTATTATCAAAAGTTTATTTGTAAGACTTAGTAGGCCAGAAATAAGGAAAAAGGTTTCCCCTTTCCAGTACAGAGAATAGTACAGCCAAAGGCTTTGGAGTTCATAATACATTAAAGAATTGTAAGTAAAGTCTGTTACTGGTGCAAATATTCAAGAGAAAAAGTAAACTGAGATAATAGAGAAGATTGCAAAGCACATTAGCACGTCTGAACTTCAAAGAAAGTCAAGTTGTTGGACATCTTTAAGTGAAAAGACAGAATTGCTAAGTGGGGTACCATATAAAGAAGTCATTGATTGAACACTACCAATAGAAAGGAACCAGACCCCCCCAAATTTGAATAGTGCAATTATAGCACTTAAAAGTGAATTTTTATATACTTAAGGCAATAAAAGAGGAAACAAATGTATAATAAATGTACAAGAAATAATCTATGTATCTCACCGTTTTGAAAACAGAATTAATTGAATTAAAGAATAAAATAATCTTTATAAAAATAAGATAGTGAGTTGAAACTTCAGATTGGTCATAGTTGAGGAAACTGGTGACCTGGAGATTTGTGTGATGGTGCTATAGTGAATAAGAGAGGCAGAGGTAAAGATAAAAATGTGAAGACAAAGAGATTAAAAATGCATGAGGGTAGAGCAAGAAGATCCAATGTACATGCAATTTGAGTTTCCGAAAGAGACAATAGAACAAATTAGGTAACAGTGATATTTGAAGAAATAATGGCTGAAGGTGAGTGAAAGGACACAGTTCTATTTTAGCAAGCTGAGGAATTCAAAACCAAATAACAACATAATAATATTCTCAAACAATAGAAGAAAAACAATTAAAATATTTGATTCTATAATATATGACAATATATATTTTTTCCTCTTATTTGACTATTTTTAGTATGGCCAAAATAAACTGTCAGCAAATCTGAGATTTATTTCATAGAAAATAAAAATTATTCTAGAAGGCAGATTGAAAATTAAGAAAGTCTATGTATGTACCCCTCCTCAGAAATAAGATGGTCTCTCCCACCCAGAATTTCATCTGAATGTTAATACTAATAATGATACATGCACAAAGAGGATAATAAAAAATAATTTACTTCCATTATCGTCACTTTCTCAGGAGACAAGGGCAGTCTTTCCAAGTGTTATGGTCTGAATGTGTGGTGTCCCCCAAAAGCACATGTGTTAGATCATACAAGAAAGTTTAGAGGTGAAATGATCAGGTAATGAAAGCCTTAATCTAGTCAATGAATTAATCTGCTTGAATGTATTAACTGGGTGGTAACTGTAGGCAGGTGGGGTGTGGCTGGAGGGTTGGGTCACTGGGGGTGTACCTTTGAGGTGTATATTTCACCCCTGGTGAGTGGTGTCTTTCATTCTCTCTCTCTCTCTCTCTCTCTCTCTCTCTCTCTCTCTCCTCTCTCTTTATGTTGCCATGTCCTAAGATGCTTTCCTCTTCTATACCCTTCTGACATTGTCGTCAAATTACAGTAATGGGCTGAAGTTTCTAGCCCCCTGTACCTGGGATGGATCTCCTTTGTCCAGCAAAGGAGGCCAGGGAGCGTACCTCAGCACTGAGACCAGACTGAGAAGGTAGAAGCCGCTGACGCCCCCTCCCCCACCTTCAAAAGACCCAGGGACACGCCAGGGAGTCCAGTCAGGTAACTTCAGCGCTGGAACTCAGGTTTATTTAGGAAAATGGCCATTCTTATAGTGGACAAGGACCAGTCAGCAAGCAGATTACAGAAACAGGCAACGAACACGGGCAAGTCCTATTGGCAGAGTCTCCTATCCTATCCTTAGGGTGGTTTCGATTCTCACGATAAGTCAGAGCAACGCTCCCTGGTCAGATCAGGTCCGTAACAGGGTGTGGAAAGCAGCCAGAGCTTTTGACCCTTTTGGCCAACATGTTCCAAATGCCCCGACATGACATGATGCTTTGCTCCGCCTTGGGCCCAAAGCTATGGAGTTGACCTTCTGTGGACTGAGACCTCTGTAACTGTGAAAGCCAAATAAACTTTTCTCCTCGAAAATACTTCTTGTCAGGCCTTTTGATCACAGCAGTAAAAAGCTGAATAAAACACCAAGCTACTCCAAAAGAATATTTAGAGAGCAGAGAAAGAAAATAGGTATCTTGGGACATTCGTGGTAATTAGGAAACAAGGTTGGGATTTGGGTGAGGGTTGTTGTGCAAAAGCAAGGTTTTGTATACTTTAAAATTCCAGAGCATCTGGGCTTTTTTTTTGTTTGTTTGTTTTCATCTTTCCTAGAGGTGTGCAGAGGGGTGGAAGGTAGTAGTGGGCCTTAAAGAGTGTTGTCAAATAATTACCAAAAATGGAGTCTGCCTATTTTTATAGCTGCCAAGAAATAACAATATTAAGAATTATAACAAAAATTACTTATTAAATTCAAGGTCATTTACTGTGATATTTTTTTTGGTCTTACCAGAAAGTATGAGAAATAATATGTTTTGAAATATAAATCAGTGCATTAATTAATTTCCGTGAGATCTGAGATGAAAGGAGGAGCACAGCTTCCAGAGATGAAAAAGCAAATGCCAGTTTAGGGAAAATATAGGTTAGAAATTAAACTTCTCTTTGTTATGTTAAGATATTTAAAGAAATGGCAATCTCAGCCCCGATAGGGGGGCTATTGTTTCTTTATTGTATTAACTAAAATAAATTCAGAAACATTTCTTAATACCTAATTTACCACTAAAAAGAGATTCATATAATAAGATAAACATTATTTCTTTTCTTTCTTCCCAATTCATTAATTCATTCAAACATATTTAAAAATTCTCAATGATCCTGACACAACTTTTGTTTATTTGGATAACTTACAATGATGCTATGCCTAGGGACATAAATTATTAATATGGAACTAATAGATAATTTGTTTATACAATGCACAGCACTGTAGTAGTTACTTGGAGAAATGGATACAAGGAGAAGGCATAATGAAACTGAAGTAAAAACAGTAAGAATAAACAGAAGCACATCACAGAGTATATTCAAAACAAAGCTAGATAATACCTTCAAAAGGAAATACGGTTTAAGTCCAACTTTGAAGAAACTCACTGATGGTAAAATTCAGGAGGAAGCAAATTCAATGATTAAAAAATAAATATGGAGATTACCAGAATATGTCTAGTGAGAAGGAAACTGAGAGTTTCAAGAACTGCTAGGAGGAGGAAGACTGTTCTAGCCAATGGTAATATTCAGGAATTATGATAAGTGTAACTCAATAGGATGCTGTATTATTTACATTTCTTCTACTCATGAAAATCACCTTCCAATATGAAGTTCTGCTTCTAGAGTTTCCTAACAGAACCAAATAGTTTTTAATATAAAGTATCCAATTTGCTCCCTAGTGCAAACACTAATTTTCTGAGTTTGAAACAGTTTTCTTTGGTTTCATCTTATTACATTTTCTTCTTAAAAAAAATCTATAAACTTTTTAATTGCCTTTTGAATAAAATCCATATTTTGTTATGTGTTGACCAGAATACTTATGATGTAATTCCCAATCACATGTCTATCCTTATTTCTAACAAAATCTGTTAATCTCTACTCCAGTAATACCAGTTTCTTGTTTTTCTTAATTTTCCATGTATGGTCTTATCTCCAGAGTAATTATGATTCTTCTTCCATCTTTCTTATATTTTTATGTAACACTTAACTTCTCTATCTCAATAGACAGATAAATAGATGGTCAGCTTTCCATTACTGTGAAAAAATACCTGAGAAAACCAACTTACTAAAGGAAGAGGTTTATTTGATTTTCAGTGTCAGAAGTTTCATTCCATTGTTACTTGGCCATGTTGCTTTGGACCTGTACAGTACGTCAGGATGACAGTATATGACAGGAGAAGCCTGATCATGTCAGCAGCCTGGAATCAGGGATTAACAGTAAGGGCCTGGGTCTCAATATCCCCTTCAAGGGCACATCCCCAATGACCTAATTTCCTTTCACCAAGCTTCATATCCTAAAGGTTCTACTACCTCCCAATAATGTGATAGGCTGTTGAACAAGACTTTAACACATGGGTTACAGGAGGAAATGCAAAATCCAAGTTAGAGCAGATAGATAGGTGAATGAATAAATAGATCCATCTTGACTTACTTTACCTACACATTCTGGTTTGGAGATTCACACTCTTTAAAATTATGTTGCCTTATTTGAAAGATGTCTAGGACTTTCAAGAATGGTATGTGAAGATAGGCTTGAAGCAATTTCAGTTCCACTGGAAAGTACATTCTTTATTGGAAAACCAGACTATTCCCAGAAGAATAGAGGATCTATCTAGGCCACTTAAATACATCTTGTCTGGGAGTAAGGAGTACTGTCATTTTATGGTTGATCTAGTCTATTTTGTTAGGTCTGAAAAGGCACAATTGTAGTCAAAGCCAATGTCTCATGAGAACAAAACAGATGACTTTATGTTCTATGGCAGTGTCATTCATCACAATTATAAATGTGGTATTTCCACTACCAAAACTCCCTCATCTGAGAACACAATTTTCATGAGGGTTTTTTCTAAGCTATCATTCCCAGCAAAGTATTTTTGGTGCATATCACATACTTTTCATGTATTAGGAATTCAATAATTATTTATTTAATGAGTGAAGCAAATAGTGAAATGATAGAGTCAAGAGCTACATGTTCCCCATCATACCAAGGTTTGCAGGACAAAGTTAGATGATTTGAATAAGAGTTTGGGAAACAATTTAAGAGTTTTAAGCAAGAGTATAACAATAAAACTGCCAGATGCTCATGCCCCCTCTGGCTACAAAATGAACAGTAAATTCAATGAGATGGAATTAAGTTATAGGATACGAGGAATATGGTTATTACCACATGTCAAAATGTCTCAGTGGAAAGGGAGAGAACACATTTAAAATACAGTATTTCCTAATTATCCTGATCCCCTTCCTAGTGGATGCTTCCATAGGCAGTACTACTAATTTCTATATTCAAACACTGTCATACCCTGAAAATTGCTGTGATAAACAAGAGGGCTACTAAATGACTAACAGGAAAGTAGCATATAAACCATGGATATGATGGACAGAATTGTGATTCATGTTCTGGTTGAAGGAAGGGGAAAGGCACAAAATTTCATCACATTACTCAGAACAGCAAGCACACAATTTAAAACTTATGAATTAGTTGTTTAATTTTCTACTTAATAGTTTCAGACCAGTGTACTCTGAAAGTAACTGAAACCTAATAAAGTGGAACTGCATATAAAGGACAAATATCACAGTTTTATGAGCTACAATATATAACCCTTTGTTATGGATTGTGTGAGCAAAGAGACAATAAAAAATTTTGAAGAATTAGCTTTGGGTCTTAGACAACTGGATGAATGTTGGCAACACTCTCAAAGATGGACACAGGAGGAGAAAATTATGAGAAAAAAATCATAAATTCAGCACGAGGACCCTTCCTTTGGAAGTATTCTTGAGGTGTTTCAGAAATACACTTTAATAGACTATTTACCTAACATTTAAGGTCAGAAAGAGGGTTTATCAGATACTAATAATTTAGATATTGGCAACACTGAGTAATCTATAATGTAGGTCTGGATAAAATACAATAAGGAAAAAGAGAAGGGTGAGAAGAATAGATATTCACATAAATTAGCCTTGTTACTTTTATTATTCAATGTCTTGTTAGATAATAATGAGATATAACAGGCTAAGAAAGAAACTTCAGAGTAGGAGAAGTAAACACTGCATCATGGAAGAAAAAAGTAAGAACCATACAATGAGAGGTATTTGAGAAATAAATTTAAGAAAAGACCAGTATATGGCCCATGGGTTCAGCAACATGTAACTAACTGGTAACTTTACTGAAAGTACCTGTGTTCATCATGACTGGGGCCAACAAGGGATGATGACTGAATTAAAGATTAACAGGTAGGTGGTAAAAATAAAAAAGCTATGTTTTGAAAAAACGGGGGCAAATTTGGCTTTGTAAAGAAGGGAAGAATTATCCTAACTGCATCCCTGAAAATTTAAGACAAGCAGAGGAAGTGATATGTGTGTATCTGGTGTATCATCTTTTGTTTGTTCATATGTAGGAGATCTGGAGAATCTTTAAATATTTCTGCCTAACATCTCTTTGTGGAAGAGACAGGACGGAAAACATCTGATGTGACCACCAGTCATCTTTAGGCCCAGACTCAAAACCTTGTACGTAGTGAGCACTGAACAAGCAGTTGTTGATATGAATCCATTCAACATAAACTGGCCATTGAGAATCTGTCTGAGTGGTCTGCTGGACTGGAAGCCAAGGGATCATCACACATCTTTTCTGTCTACCCCACAATTCTAAAAACAGTGTAGAACCCTCAATTAATGGCGACCAACCATATCTACCATTTTGCTCCTTTGCCATTGCTTGGTACAATTCCCAGGAGGTCCATGGGGGGATGCATGGGATAACGATTTGTTGCTTGAATAGATAAATAAAGAAATAAAGAAAAGTGAATCCAATAAGAGAGGCCCTCAAAAACCCTCTGCCATCTTTTTATCTTAATTTTATAATAATAGCATAACAGCCATTGGTTTAGTGCTTATATTTATCTGGGAATATTTTGAATCCTTTAAAAGTACTGTCTAGATGACAGCATCACACGTTTCTTCTTGCATGTTGAATCATTCCATTTGATATCTTTTGATTTGATACAAGTCCTATGTCTTTAATTGTCTTAATGGGTACTTTTTAAATAGGCACTTTTGCATCTTTTTTTTTTACAAATCATGGAGATACCTACAGGCAAGGACAACCATGCAGCACTGTTTGTTTATTATCTAGAAATGAAAAAGAGAAAATAAATTTCTGATGAACTTAATATCATTTCCTTTTGAAAATGTAATGTTTTCTCCTTTATTTCTTCTTTTCCTTTATTGACTAATGTTCAGTGTGCAAAATGATTCCCATCAATATATTCTAAAATCTAATAATAAAATGGTGAAATAAAATAAAAGTATACAAAATCTTTTTTGAAATATCATTTTCTGAGGAAAAAATGATTTCACCTAGGGCTGAATCTGGAAACTCTCATCTTAGCCAGCTGTGTCCTTGATTTTACAAAATGAAATTTGTCAGTTGTCTTCTTTTGTTTCTGCAAATGAATTAAAAATTTATTCTTTTCCTGACTGTAAAACATATCCTTTTATTTAATAGAATGTCTTCAGAACAATGTGAGGTTTCACTGACTTCACACTGATGTTTAGTGAACTAGCCATTTCCCTATGTCCCTGAGATAGAGAGGAAACATGAGCTACCAATATCCCTTTCTTTTCACTCTACACATCAATATTATAATAATAAAGAGATATATCTTACAGCTTTAAAAGAGACACTGATGGGGGAAAAAAGTAGGATGAATTGAACACCTCAATAATAATTTTCTTTTGTGACACTCAATAAAAATTCTAATTCCCTGACTTGATCATGTCATTTTCAATTCAAGACAGTGACCCCACAGTACTAAAAACAAACAGAAACATGAAAGTTGATGTAACTTTAATGTTATATAGACACCAATTATTGCTTTAATTACTCTATATCTCAAAAATCTCAAATGTGATAGTTTTAAGATTTCTAAGAAAATATTAATATACTTTGTGTATGACTTTTATTTTTAAAGTGGAAAAAAATCACTGTGCTTGTTTAAAACATCAAATACTGCAAAGTGGCTTATAATGATATCAGATATCTCCACTATGTGATGGCTGTTTCTCTTGGTAGTTCACCTCATGCCTTTAATGTTAATAATGTGTTATCTGTTGCTTTAATCATTTATCTAACATCTATAAAATTCCTACTGAGATCATGAATTCTTTACTTACTTACATTTCCATCATAGCACCCAAATATTTGTATCAAATATTTATATCAATTATTTACCTGACTCTGCATTTTTGAATTGCAGTTTTTTTTTTTTTTTTTATATATCGTAGTCTAAAATACCAATAGCCCTACCTTGTCCCCTTTCTATAAAATTGTATTATTTTGTGAGGATGCAGATATCTATTAAAATCATTTCAAAATTACATTCTCTCAAATCATTTATACTTCTTCCAGGACAAGCAATACTTTCTTTTACTTGCTCTTGAAGTGAATTTTTTTTTTCCTGCATGATTTCCTAGAACATCTTTTTGTTTTGTTTTGTTTTGTTTTTTTTAATTGAGTGTTCATGTGAGAAGTATGTGTCTGCTTCTGTGCATCTGAAAATATTTATGATCTATGTGTGTTTAAACTGAAGTTCTTTAGAAAGGACAGAGGTCTCTAGAGCTTGTTGAATGGAAGATTTCAGTCTCTACTTGTTCAGAAGCACACATGGGTGAAGAGAAACTTTGTTTAAGGATCACTTGTTTCATACCCACACATTCAACAATCCCCCTCTTCTCAGCTCTGGGTCTCATGTTCACCCCTTGGCACCTGGCACTGCAGAGCTTGCCCAGGTTCCTGCTGGACTGGCTGCCTGTTCCACCAACTCTGACTCTTTGTGTCACGTGCTCAAGGATGCAGTTTCTTCTGCTTTATCATATACTTCTCTGCTTAGTCTATTTTGCCCCAGAAATCTTGAAATTCTTGGCATCTAATTACTCCCATTCCCCCTCCTGTTTTCATATCTTTATGGAATTACACCTCTTCATATTTTTGTGTAATTTTAATATACAAAATAGGAGATGATGTTACATGACTATTTTAACATCTATGAAAAGTCTTTTGTATGGATTTGAGGCCAGGATTATTTTCATCCTTTTCAAATATATTTCTACCTTAATGTAGGGATGTCAACTACATATAATCTAAAAACAACTGGCTTTTATAAGAAAAAAGTGCCAACCTGTTGTGTCACATTGAACTTGGGTCCTGACAAGTTGTACTCTTTTAAAACACAGTGAAGGCAAGAAGATTCTGTCTATGAAATGTACTCTGCTTCTAATTTATAAATTGCCATTAAGGACAATAATCAATATGACATTATTGATTATGAAAGACCTAGCAAGTATACAATGAGTGAATTACATCATGCACTGTATTTGTAAACATTCTTCAAAGATTTTATGCACCTGTCTGTTTATAATATAAACAATATTTAAATGTGACATCAACTGATTAAAATATCGTGTGCTGAGGCAGGAGGATCATGAGTTTAAGGCCAGCCTCAGCAACATAGCAAAGCCCTGTTGTAAAACAAAAATTAAAAAATGGGCTGGCAATGTGGCTCAGTGGTTAAGCACTTCTGGGTTTAATCCCATGTACAAAAAAAAAAAATCGTGTAATGCATTATTCATAGATCTTTCCAATATATTTTTCTATTTTAGTTTTTTAGATCAACAAAATACTACAAATGAGAGAAGAAAAATGAAAGGAAAATGTCAAATTTGATATTCCGAAATGCAAATGTGAGTTTAAAGTTGAATTAGCTCATACAACTATAGGATCAAATGTAAATGCATTTTAATGAGTCTTCCAATGATGTGTTCATCCCACTGTCCTGTCTAATAATTCCAAGGATAATTACCTCCCACCTAGTGCTGAATATCTGGGAATAAAATCAATAAATTGTAGGTAATCCTAGAGTACTAATTTAACAAAGTTTAAATGAACTCTGGTTATAATTTTGGGTTTTTTTTTTTTTGTTGTTGTTGTTGTTTGTTTCTACTTGCTAATTTTGCTTTAAATTCCACCAATAAAATTTCATTTTATTAATTTTGCCCAGATTAATATTTTATCTACTATATAACAGATTCTTTAGGACAAAGAAGTTTTTAAAATACTCAAGTTGAAATGACACACATCTATACCAGAAGAAAAACAGTTTTGAAATGAGAGAAGGTTGATGAATATAATCTGTCTGTGTTAGTCTAAAGAACAGATGTGGGACACTAAAGGAAAATAAAATTTCATTTCATAAATTTCATTAGGATAGTCTGTTCTGAGAACATTTAAATAGCTCTATCTTTACAGCACATTTATTAGCCAATTGTAATTGCAATCCAATCTACCATGTGAATGGGACGAGATGAATAATTGTCTCCAAAATAGCTCTTGAATTTCTGCCTTTTCCACTCAATCCTCCCCTTAGAGTATTTTAAACAGAAACTGGATTCGTTTACAGTGATTAGTGAGGGCAGCAGGCATATCTACATGACTAACTGAATTGGTTCTTTGCAGGTCAGTGAGTGAGCAATTGAACAGATCATTGCACAATCAATTCAATCCCACAAGCAAATTGACCATACTTCAAAAAGCCAGGCTTCTCATATCAGCAGTGTTAAACACATCGCAGGAGTTCTGGGATGCCTGTATAAATATTCTAACAAATCAATAGTATTTTGCTGTCCTTATTCCAGTTACAAAAGTATGAAAGAAAGAAACTAAACTAAGATTTATGAGGTTATTTGGGGTCCTCCGTGTTTATTAATCAGATCTGTGAAACTAGAAGACACATAGAAAAAATGGACAGGAAAATAAAAGCTCAGGGAGATGTGAGGTTTAGATCTGAAGTACCTCTCTTTAAAAGAGTAGCATTCACTAAATTTGAAACAAGGCTTATATACACAGGCTGAATAGTCTACATATTTTAAAGTACAGGTATTTCTTGAACAACTATGGATGTAAAACTGAGGTTCCCCTTAACATCAAAAGGTTTAGGACACTGCTATTAATATGAAATTCATGTGTGATGACTTTGTGACCTGTCAACTTGACTAGGTTAAAATACATTCCCCATAATTCCTTTCTAGTATTCTTTTAGTTAGAGTGGACTGCAAGGGAGACTGTCTCATTGTAGTTGTTAATAGCTATTCATTAAAATACTAGTATAGATGCTGTCTTAGAGGGATTTTGCAGATAAAATCCCTTGTCAGTTGGTTTTTAGTTTAAAAAAAGCAGAGGTATTCTGTTCCCCATGACTCAAAATGTTGAAGTGTTTTTAAAAAGGACTAAGGCCATCTAAATGGGGAGCAGATACTCTACAATGAAGACAGGAAAGAAAGCTATAGAATGTTTCTGCATTCAGGGACCCCACATTTGTCTAGTTACTGCTTATCTACTGATTTACTTTTCAGCATGAGACTGCAGGTACACCTGCAATTATATTACTTTCCTCCTGAATCTTTTCAAAATTTTTATAGACCATGTGTGTGTGCTTATGTCCAGCTCAAAGACAGATGTACATAGCTTCTAAAGGAAACCTTCATAGGCCAGAGGCGATAAAAATTGGCATGAGCGTCAGTCCATCCTTGTTAGGTAACTTGTGCATGCTCCTGGGTTTTAGCCAGCACATGATCATGCCCTCCTGCCTGTCAACTCATGGATATAGCATTAGATGCAAGGACAGCCTTGTGACTACTTAACCAACCTCCACAGTTCCTCATAGATAACATATATACGGACAGATCTTCAACTTACAATGGTTTCACTTGTGATTTGAAACTTGTGTAAAAGTGACACGCATTCATTAACAATTAAACTTTACATTTTGAATTTTGTTTTTTCCCCAGACTGTGATGCAGTACATTATCTTTTATAATGTTGGTGATAGTGAGCTGTTGCTCCTAGTTAGCCACGTAATCACAAGTTTCAAAAGCAGATACACTACAGGGTACTGTGTTGTTAAGCTATAATGTTTGATAAGTTAGGTGAATTTTCTACTTATAATATTCTCACTTTACAGTGTTTATCAGGACGCAACCCCCTCATAAGTTGATGATCATCTGTATATAAATACATGATATTATTTTCTTTGTTATTATATATAAATTAGTAAATACATGTGTGTGTTAAATATTACATATATATAAATATATTTATTGAATTTGTTGACTCATTGATGGATATACCATTTGATATATAGATAGAAATGACAGGAATTCAGGAAACTGTATACTAAAATTGTACCTACAGATATGTGCACAGAGACCTCATGTGAGTATTACATGCTAGACCTAAGTTAGATTAAATCCAAAATATAGCGTACAATTTTAGTGAATTAAAACTCTATATGTTTTTCAGTTATTTTTGGTTGTAGATGGACATAATACCTTCATTTAATTAATTTATTTTTATGTGGTGTTTAGGATTGAACCCAGTGCTTTACATGTACTAGGCAACCCTTCTACCACTGAACTATAACCCCAGCTCAAGACTCTGTATTAAAGGTTCTCAAATCCAATTACGTATTAAAATAAACTGAAGTTCTTTCTAAAAAAGTATATATGTGCTTGAGCTCCATGGATGTAAATTATGATTTGATTGGCTTGTGTAGACTCAAAAACATGAAGCTGGTTGTCTCAAGTCATACCACAAAATGACAAAGCCAGAATACAAATTTCAATTTGTTGAATTCTTTTTTAAAAAAATATTTATTTATTTTAGTTGTACACAATGCCTTTATTCTTACGTGGTGCTGAGGATTGAACCCGGGCTGTGCACGTGCTAGGCGAGCGCTCTACCGCTAAGCCACAATCCCAGCCCTAATTTGTTGAATTCTAAAACATTCCATCTCATTCCACAAGACACCAGTCTCTCCTTTGATCACATCATCTAAATCTCTCTCTCCTCCATTTGCATATTAGTAATCTTAGATTGCCTATTTTATATCCTACTTTATTGGGATTACTTTTCTCATGTGGTAAATTTCTCCAGCATCTCTATTATTTTGATATTGGCAGGTGAATATGATAACCTATCCAAATTATGTAAGTTTTTTAAAGAGAGGTTTCCTTGCTCTAACTTATACAAAACATTGATAATAACTGAGTCCTTTTCTATGTTAAAGCCAATAGAGGAAATATTCAGAATCATAGATTATTGTGTAGCATAAAATAAAATAACAGAATTGAAAATGTTTGAAAATGTGACTATGAAACATATAATGCTAATAAAAATCAAAATTGTTTCCTACTTGTTTGCTATATATGTGTATATACATATGCATTTGGATATATATATATGTACATATGTATATATACATATATATACACACACACACACATATATACATATGGCAGCATTCATAAGGATTCATAAGAAAAAGTATAACTCCATCTTCCTAGAAGTTCATCTATACAACATTATTTTAAAGTGTTTTTATTTCTGTTTCTTCCTTTTGTCTAATCAGTGCTTCTATACCTAATGTTGCATAAATCAACCCACTTCTGTTGATTTACTTATCAGGTTATTTTACATCTAATCTCAAATGAGAACAGAGCTGAAATAATTTACTATGAAGCTCCTGGGTACCATATTTGTAAGGACATTGAGCAAGGAATTTTAAATAAAAGCCCTGTGACTTTTAGACTCCTAATCCTGCCTAGAAGATAGGATGACCTCTCCTGTGTTCTTTGGCTCCACACCCACCTATCTTACAATGTAGTTACAGTTAGTCCAAGACCCAAGGGTTAGGGTTAAGGTTAGGGTTTGGCTTAAGCTTAGTGAGTCACAACTGTATCTACAGCTGTGTGACAAAATGGCACCTCATTTACTTTAGGTGACTTGCTCATCTTGGAAGTTTCTATACTGGTCAAAAAGTGTGAAAGAAATTAGTCCACTATTATACAGTTCTAATAGTAAGATGGAGTTAAAATACTCCATCGTTTTTGATAAGCTGCTACTCCTTCAGACGCTTTATCCTGTACATTATTGATCTTCAGGTTAGTGGCTATGTGTATGGAGAAAGAAGTCTTTCAGAACCTAAAATCAGAGAAGAAAGGCTATTGTGTTCATGTTAAGTCTTGTCTTGTTTTCTATTGTCCTGAAATGGTATTGACAGCCCTTCTTTCAGGATGTCAGTCATCCTGGTCACTTTTCTGGCCTAAGAATATAAGCATGACGACCTTGAAATATTTTCTTTCACTAAAGGATCTTGGTCTTCTCACAGTGATGCTCAAAAGCTCCAAGTTGTCATTCAGGCTAAATCCCACTCTTGTCCAATCTGCTGCTCACAACTTTGCTGCCATGCAGAGACCCAAAGTTGCTTCTGTCACCCATAAACCATCCCTCTGAATTGATCACCAGCCACTGATCTTGCCTTCATTCTGTATTTTTGTCCCAGTGTTAAAGTATCTGTAATATCTCCCCAAAGCTTGTTTATTGATGACCAGGTCCCTAGTACAGTAATGTTCAGAGGTAGAGCTTTGGGAATTGATTGGATTATGAGGGTTGGATTAATCCATTGTAGCCCACTGGACTATTGGGAGGTGGTGATAACCATAGGTGGTGGAACACTGTTAGAGGAATTAAGTCACTGGAGGCATGCCCTAGAAGGGTATTTCTTATATTTGTATCCTCTCCTGCCTGCTTTCTATCTTTCCTTCCTGGCTGCCGTGAGCTGAGAAGTTTTCCTCCACTTCGTCCTTCCACTATTACATTATGCCTTACCTCAGGCTCAAAGTCATGGAGCTGGCCTACCATGATCTGAAACCTCAGAAACTGAAGAAAATAAAAATCTGTTCTTATCCCAGTTGGTTTTCTCAGGTATTGATCACAGTGACAAAATTTAACTAACATACTCAGCAATAGGAAAACTTAGGCGTTCCTTGATATCTTTTTAATTTTTTTGGAAAGTCTATTTTTCTTTTACCAGGGTTTTCAAGATTTTCAGATCTGTTTAATTGCTTTGTAAACTTAAAGCTCTTCAGTGGCCTCTTTACTCCAGTTCAGATCTCTTTCTCTTTTACTGACCAATAAGCCCAGGGTAGCATCTTTTGAGATAAAATCTCTTAGTGCAATGTAGTTACTACAGATGGGATCTGAAATATCCCCCAAAGACCCATTTGTTAAAGGCTTAGTCCTCAGCTCACAGTGGTACTAGGAGGTAGTGGAAAGTTTAATAGGTGGTCCCTAATGAGAAGAAGTAGATCATTAGGGGTGTGACTTTAAAAAGGGGTGATTGAGAATCCAACTCTTTTTTCCTCTTCTCTTTGTTTCCCCACCATGGAGTGAGCTGATTTCTCCATTATACACTCCTGCCATGATGACTTTTGGCTCAAAAGCAACAGAGCCAACCAACCATGGACTAAAGCCTTCAAACTGGTGAGCCAAAATAAACCTTTCTTCTTTTAAATTGATTATCTCAGGTATCTTGTTACAATAATAGAAAGCTAACACAGTAATTTAAATGGCAAATAAAAAAGAAAAGGTAATAATTACAATGTCTATATTCATTACATCCTTCCAACAAATTTGTCGTAAACTTTACTTTCAAATTGAAACACTGCATTAAAGAATTCTTTTTCTTATAATCTTATCAAAATATTTTACAATCCTGGATCTGTAAAGACAGACTACAAAAATCACACAAACCATTGAGGCCTTGAGTTTTAGTCATTGTATATTTATTCAAAAAATGTTTTTATGTTTTACCTTTAGTTTTTCAATTCTTTATCATTATAACACCAGCAGCCTGAACATTTTGTACAATCTCTCACCACCAACTCCTTCTTCATTCTCTAGTACTAAGGCTTAAATAGGCAAAATCCTTTTATGATGGTACCTCATACAGAAAGCAGAAATGAGACATAGTTTCACCACAGCCATGGGAGCTAACAGGTCTGGCTGTGCTTGTGAGATAGAGAGGACTTCCAATCCATGTATTCTTAATTTATTTCTCCTATTGCTCAAAGTAGATATTTAAAAAATATATGATCAATAAAATTTTTGGTAAGTACTACCAGACTGCATTTTGCTGTGAAAAAAATTTAATTCATGAACCAAAATGAGCCCTGCTTAAGCATCAGGATCCATTGGAACAGTGGTCAAGAAAGGCTGGCAGATAGTTGGAGTCGATAAATTACTGCAATGAATGAAAATAAATAATTAAACACAAGTTTGGAAGGACTTATAAAAATGAGAAAGAGATAAGAGCCTTATACATGTACAAGATTAACAAATTCGCTCTTAATACAGTCCCTATAGCTTCCATCTTCAATTTCAATATTACGTCTTATTTTTCTAGTCAATTTCTATTTCCCACAAATATATTCAATTTGTGGGCAATGGAAAGTTGAAATATTCTTTGCCCAATTTATTTTCTCTTTTTGGTGATAGCTCACGAGAGTCAGTGTCATTATTCTCACACTGGAAATAAGAAATTAAATCTTATCAGAATGCTATCACTTAAAATAGACATCTTTATTGAACATGCCATACATGAGGAGATGGGAAAGACTGCTGGCTGGAAAAAGCATCTAGAACCAACAGCAGAGAAGTTGTGTTTTTTCTCTACTTGTCTTTCAGAACTTCTCTGCACAAAATTTGAGTGCCTTTATTGGTTATTTTTGAAAAAAAATAACGTAATGTGGTCCCTGGTTCTCATATATGTATGGTTTTGTATATGTTGCTTTGTCTTTAGGAAAACATCTTAGATCACAGTTCTTTCTGGATGACCAAAGTTCACACACCTGAGAATAAAAAAGAGTACACAATAATTAAATGATGATATGTGCTGCAAGTTCTGGGAACTAAAGATTCTTTCAATTATAACTTCTTTATGACCCAGTGTTCTTTAGTAATTTATCCTTTTTTTTTTTCCTGAGCCAATGAGAGTTATTAGCCCTTATATTTGAAGCAAAGCTTATACTATCAAGTCTGGATGTAGAAGACATCAGCTAGAGTGATTCCTTAACACTATACCTACAACAAATTGAATCATCATGATATCAAGGCACCCTGGTATTTTTACTTAAAATACACACCCCTGAAGCCTTGAGTTTAGTCATTGTATATTTATTCAAAAAGTGTTTTCAAATTTTACCTTTAGTTTTTCAATTCTGTATCATCATAACACCACCAGCCTGAACATTAAGTGCATTCTCTCACTTCATTCTCTAGTAATAACCTTTCTGAAGGAGAAAAACAGCGTTTAAAATGCTGTCTCTATAAATGATTTCTTAAAGGAAAAGAGACAGGTCTGAGTTTATTGGGAGTTATCCTGCTTTATATCAAATGGATCAGTATATTGAAAATACTAACTATCTAGTGAAAAGAATCTAAAAAATTTGAATTTTGTTATTAATTTGTAACATTGCTTAACTACTTCTGGGAAGTGACTGAAATTATAAGGTTTAGCATATAAAAAAGCTTAAGAAGTTGTCTTTGCCCCTAATAATTCAGACTATTATGGAAAATAGGAAAAATATCTATAAAATACAACACGCTTATTCTAATTAATAAAATTATAAGTACTTACACTAAGGCAACAATGGTAGACAGGAAAGTATTTAATGGGTGGAGTTATGGGAGAAGTAAGTGAGTAAAATAAATCTATCTACCTACCTACCATTACCTAACCACCTACCTGTCACCTATCCTACATCTTGAGGCTCAAACCTACAAATGATTACAACTCATGCAAAAAGAAAACTCAAGGATATCATTTAAAAATTTGAGGTGTGTAGTAAGTTGTACAAGACAAGTAGATAGGTAAATGAGTGTTAGAGGTAGGATTCTCATGTACTTTCATTATTTCTAGCCTGTTTCTAAAATGGGTAGGCAGGAATTAAATGAAGCTATTATCTCTTTCCAGTAGGTAGAAAATGGCAATTGCTTTTATGTATGGACTTATATTTTATTTTGCTACAAAATTTGTTATAAATAATAATGCATTTAATTTTATTTACATAGTTTTATTTTCATTTAGCCTATGGTATCTTATTATCCAAGATATTCATGTGATTAAATTATTTGGCAAAATCAGTAATTAATAACAAACAAAGGCAAAGAAGGAGATCATCCCTATAGAAACCCAAGTGAAAGTTATTTTCAGTAAAGTTTGTTCCATTTTATTGTGCATTCAGATATTACATCCAACTAATTTGCATTTTGCCTATTAATTTACTTGGCTTGGCTTTTCCAGAGGAGTGTACAACTTATTTTCATTGTCTCTTCTCTATTAGCCTAATGTTTATGTTAAGCTCAGTTGGTTATTATCCAACCATTTTAGCAGAATGCATTATTTTCCAGAATTACAATACCCTCATTGTTGGCCAGAAGTGATTAATTACTGATTGCATAATTACTTTATCACAAAACACACAAAAGAGATTAAATAAAATGTTTGAGATTGTTTTCTTGTTCATTTTTATTTTAAGGGAATTACTATTGGATTTTTCTTAGCTATCACTTAAATTAATTCAATCTTAACTGAAAATTATATATTTAAAATGCCAGCATATTTTAATACATAACAACTATGTACATATCTAACTTAAGAATGTTTAAATAGCATTACAAAATGGAGTACTTAATAGTGCTTGGGACTGTAAAATAAAATGTTCAATAAACCTGTCAGTCCTGTAAATTGATTATTTTAAATTATAATTTGAACAAATAAAATTAATCTGGGAGTGTTTAAAATTTTCTTTTAAAGGATCATGACTTCATACCACTCTTAAGTAGTCTACTTTGTTATAGCTTTCTGGGTAAAACAATGTACTGTTTTCTGAGAAGATTTCTCCCAAACAGTTTTATTTTAATTCTTTTTATACCTTCAAATAAACCAAATGGAAATACAAACAAATACCCCCTTGGTTTAAATAAAGATATATTGATTCAATATATATTTGTGCTATTCAGATGCTAATAAATAAGAAATATCATGAGCTTTCACATTCTGAATATTCCTTAGCTCTGGTCACCTGGTCCCAAAGAAATTTTACAGAGAAAAATACATGCTGATCTCTCTAACCACAGATGAGATAATAACAAATCTTTAGTTTTTCTGAAAACTGTAAAGTTGAAAGAGGCGTTACTAGGATCATTATTCAAGGCCTTGTTCATTAAATCAATCTCAATTTTAGTATTTAGTTTTACATGAGTGTATTTAACTTAGGTAATCCCAGCTATTTATTTTTGAAGTTCTGAATACTCTTCAATTGAAGGATAAGGATTTGAAAAAAAAAAAAAAATTTGTAGTAGGACCTGTTTTAGCATCATATATTCTTGTGATAGAAGGTTTTGCTAATATTCAACCTCTGAACTTTTCCTTTTTTTAATTACAAGCACTACCTTTCCTTTAATTAATGCCTAATTTAAGTGACATCAAACTAACCATCATACATGCCTGTTGTAGTAGAAAAATTAACAAAATTGAAAGCAAAATAAATTATAGTTATTTACTAGTACATAAAAATAAGTTGATACAAAAATCATTGCTCAATCAATAATTAGATTAAATGGATGATTGCACAAGGACTAACCCTCTAAAATTATATACCTTTTAGACTGACATTCACTTGACATTAATTAGGAAAGAAAGTGAAATGATTCCAACATAGCTTTCAGTGACCAAATATGAATTCACCACACTGTGAATCTCCACACCATGTACAGCTAACAGAATGGAATCCTAATTAGAATAAGATATAATCCATGTTTGTACAAATATATCAAAATATACTATACTGTTACTTATAACTAAAAATTAAAAATAAAATTAATTAATTAATTAAACATGATGTCATGTCCTATCAAAAAAAATTTTAAACACTCCTCTATCTCAAACACCTTAAAACTAAAAAACACAACTGGACAAACATTTACAAACCAAGGGATACTCTTATGCTTCATATCAAGGTATGATATGAGTTGGAATTATTAAAATTTTCAAATTAAAAATATAAAAATTACTTTTATCAAATATTTTTGCATGTTTTAATAAAAGTTATTTCCTTAATGGATTCTCCTCCCTAGAAAAATAAAATAAACATAACATCCCAACATATTCCATAGTACCCTTGTAAGCTAACTCTCAAACTGATATTCTCCCAATGGTTCCTTTGAAATGTCACTTTTTATTCATGGATTTTAATTTCTTCCCCCTTTTGACATAAACTCAATCAGCAAAATCTCATAGTAAAATCTTTAGATATAAAAATTTTAATTTCCTGAGTAAATGATATTTCTATAAAAACTAATGGCTTCTCAAGGATGTTTGAAAACTTTAGTTTTTTTATACAGAATTTAATGTGGGTGAAGTTTAGCCCACATCAAAGACTCAGAATCTCTTTATAAAAACAATAATTCAGGCAGCTCCATTAATTCTGGGTCCACCCTCATGAAATCAAGTTCCTCCTTTCTTCCTTCCTTCTGATAATTCCTATGATTATTATATAGATTCTAAGAGGTGATCATAATCAAACAGAATAAAGAACATGATGTTTACATGTCCTTTTATGTGAGTGATCCGTGACTAACCTTTGCTTTTGACTTAGGCAGACAAACATTAGATTTGAAAAAATGTGACATTGCAGATAATAAGTGATAATCAAAGATGATGCTCATATAAAGTCCTGTGAATAAGGGAGAGGGGATCAAAAACAAAGACCTCTTTCATTTAACACTCATACTCTGGCACTTTTGCAGTTGTTTAAAATGATATTTACCTCAGGCATGCCAATTACTGGGTATGTGATGTGATCATGATCATACTATTTAATCTTTAATTCTCAAATATTTCATTTGCTGTGAAGATGGAGATAGTATATAAAATTACTCAACAACATATGCCCAATAATAATCACTCAAAATATTTGGATTTTATTTTCATTATTTAAGGTTACATTCATATTAATATAATTTTCCCTTACTAACATTTTCAAGGTGCACATAGTAGTTATACAGGAAATTATAAATTAATTTTATATTTAACTACTATTTATAAACTCCTGTATACTCAAGAAATCATTTATAATTCTTTTAGTTCTTTAAAAAATTTTATAAATAAACTCTGACTCTTAAATTGTAACAAGAGTAGTCCTAAATGAATATAAAATATTTATATTTTCTTTTGCTGTTTCAAGAAATAACTTGCTATCTACTCATCTGTGTATACATGTGTGCTAATGTATACATGTGTAGCCACTTACTGACCAACACTACATTAAAGTTGAACAGATGAAATGAAATACATGCAATAAATAACATGAACACTACCTGAAATAATAGTTCAGTCAACAACTAGCTACTTCAACAGATGTTACTACCAAATAATAATGATTGCTGGGGGCTGACCTCCAGCTGGGGGGTACAACACAAGCGCTCAGTGAAGTATGAAGGCAGAGGAGCAGCGATGAGGAAAAAAATAACACACCGACACATGAGTCAGGCTGTGGAATCTTCTCTCTTTTCTTTTACTTTGTTGTAGGTCTTTAAGCATAATTTTTGGCAATACAAATTGTTTATACTTTCTTTTGTGATTTCGTTACAGACATGACTTAATTTACAGATTACATTTTAGACATATTAAATTTCTTATTTTATATATTTCAAGATTTTGAGGTCACTAACACCTTTTCAAGGCCCTGTACGTGACTGTCTGGGCATATTATAATTTTGTCATTTTTTATCTAATTAGTCTGGGTAAAAATTTATTTCTCATGGATTCCCTGAAACTGTTTTCTCTGCACACCATTTAGGCTGTCTGATAAAAGTCAACTTTCTCTGTCTGAGATTCCAAAGCACTATTGTTTTTCTTTTATAGCAGTTGTTTATAAAACCTAGAAGCAGGGAAAAGAGGGAGGTAATGCTGAATGTTAAATCTGAAGGACTTTTTGCTCTAAGGAATTTATATCAATTTAAAATGTAAAAGAAATTTATTTTCAATCACAAAAAGACTCTTAAAGCTTAATAACTAGAAATTAAGTACTTATAGAAAAAGGTTTGCCGGGCATGGTGGCGCACGTCTGTAATCCCAGCACTTTGGGAGGCTGAGGCAGGAGGATTGTGAGTTCAAAGCCAGCCTCAGCAATGGCGAGGCACTTAGCAACTCAGTGAGACCCTGTCTCTAAATAAAATACAAAAAGGGCTGGGGATGTGACCCAGTGGTCGAGTGCCCCTGAGTTCAATCCCCGGTACCACAAAAAAAAAAAAAAAAAAAAAAAAAAAAAAACAAAGAAAAAGGTTCTTATTTTTACTTTATGTATTTAGTTTAGATTTCAATAAGGTTAAATTTACAGAATTAATCTCAATCTAAATAATTGAAATAGCGATATCTGGTGGCCATATATATGAATAAAGAACAGAACAAAAAGTAAATAGGAAAACCTATGCAAAGTTAACTCTTTCAGCACCATGCTATCTTTCAAAAAGAGAGGGCTTTATCAACAAAAAGGTTATAGAGAGGCATAGGGAATATGAGCAGATCACGTTGGAGTAATAGCCATTAGCCAATCCTTGTGGTGGTTTGATTTTTCGTCATATGTCAGGGCAACACCTCTGGGCTAGGCCAAGTCCATGTATAAGGAATTCATGTTTTTAGCTGACGTGTTCTCAATGTCCCCAACGTTTCTTTTCCCCTTTTCTGTTGATGGGAGTCCACCCTACTCGAGAGTGCATCTGTCTTAGGTTCCCCCCCTCTGGGGGTCTTACCTGTCATTGTACCACCCTAGCACTTCAGGTGGACTTACCCAAGGCCAGCAAGCCGCGGTGGCAGGGGGGAAGACATGGGACAGAACATTCTCCTTTGGGAAGGCTTCCCATGGATGATTTAGACTTCCACTTCCTGTCAAGGACCGTGGCCTAGTTCTTAGGGTTCCCAATCATCATTGCTAAGGGCAGCATATTGTTGGCAGACCACCATAGGCTGTACTGATTTTGCCCTGTCCTTAAGGAAGATGCCACTAAGATGCTATAGAAAATGTTACAACAAATGATGATAATCATGATACTTTTGCTACATTGCAGAAACTACTTGTTTTGTTAATTTCCTTAAAGATACATAATTGGCTCAAAAATAATTGTCAAATTATATTTTCTCTTCCAATTTGTACAGGCAATATCTTCATATAGGTAGCAATGAACAGGGTAGAATTGCTGCAAAATGCACTCAGGTGATACGGAATTCAATTGTTGGAATTTTTGCTTTTCCCTGTGCTATACACATAGTATGGTGTCTCCTATGTAGGAAGTATTCACTAAATGTGCATTGGGCAAATAATCTTAGATGTGGTGTATACATGTTCCTGACAATTTTGCTTATACCATTCTTCAGAAATGAATTTATCCAGCCATCAAATAAAGAAAACCTGAACCACTATGATTAATATCAAGGTAATATTGAATTCCATCAAACTATGAAATAAATAAAACTCACACTGCTTGATAATAGCCTCAATCAAATGGGCAGACAGAATTGATATCCCTTCTGAAATTTCCAATTAGTATTTCATAAACTTTTCCTCTGTTTAGCAAAAGAAAATAATATGTAAAAACAAATTTGTGGAAAAGGCACGACATCAAAATTCAACATTTACTATTTTTTTTCTAAAAAAACAAATTATGCTATAATTTTATATGACAGTATTTTTAATTAAAATAACTGCTTAATGAATAGAGAGCTGTGATTAATCAAAAGGTCAGGATACACGGGAGCTTAAAATCCTTCTGCTGTTAATAGTCCATATAAAATGTTTAGTTTATGTTCTTGTTTTTGAAAAGCTATTATAAAAAGCTGAAGGATAAATTGTGTCATTCTTTCTAGATATATGGATTCCTACAATTAAGTACTAATTAATATTTTCTTCTGTTTGTTATCTCTTTGCTGTTGATATCATTACATTTTTAAATTATTTACATTCAAAAGATACAATGGACTAACTACAATAGGACTTTCTAGATTCACTGTAATTATTGTTTATAAGCTGAAAGCTTAATATTCTATAAGGTCATTGTCAGCATCTCTTTAATAGTTTATAGTTTAGTTATAAAAATAAGGTATTTCTGACATTTTTTAATGACAATGTATGATGTGTTGTATTGAAAGGATAGTTTAGGAATAAGAAAAGTAATTTAATGTGCAGTGATTATAACATTAGAAATGACACGATGTGTAGAGCAGGTTCTTACTGAATATGCCCTTGGGGTATCAGTAGAACTGGGATGAAAATAAGAGAGGTTCAGGAACTCAATAGTGCATTGAAAGGTATGAACCACCATCAGAGTGGGTTTTTCCATGTTAGTCTCCAGCACTGAATGTGTAGTTTTCCTTCAGCATGAGAGTTTATAGTCTCTCTGAAACCTCTTTTTTCTTTCTAGTCATTAAAAAAAAAAAAAAAAAAAATTGATTCTCTCAACTCCCTGAAATCTCTTATACTTCTATGTATAAAGTCTGTATGTGAGATAAAACTAAAAAATTCACTCAATTTTTATTATCTATTTTATAAATATAGGGAAAATTGACTTAGTAGTGTTCAAACATTTGTAATTATCTAACATAACAAGATGCCAAACATATTTTCAAATATATTCAAACATATGGTAATGAAATTCAGACATTCTCATGTACTTCTAGGCTTTCAATGCTTTGTCTCAGAGGGGTCTTACCTCTGCCCGGAAGGATATTTCCTATCATGCTTTCATCCATCCTATTCATTTTTAAGGCTCAATTCAAATAAACTTGTTTATATAACTGGATTTGATTGCTCACTAACTCTTCCTTTTTAAAAATTTATTTATTTATTTGTTTGATAAGTTATACATAACAGGAGAGTGAATTTCGTTTCATAGTGCAAAAGTGGAGCATAATTTTTCATTTCTCTGGTTGTAAATGGAGTCACCCATTGATGTCATCATGCATGCATCTATCTAGGGTAAAGATGTCCATCTCATTCCACCCATCTTTCCTATACCCTATGCCTCCTCCCTTACCCTCCCTCCCCTTTGCCCTATTCAAAATTCCTCCATTCCAACCTTGCCCCCCCCCCCATTATTGATCAGCACCCACTTATCAGAGAAAACACTCCGCCTTTGGTTTTTTGGAATTGGCTAACTTCATTTAGCATGATACTCTCCAACTCCATCCATTTACCTGAAAATGCCTTGATTTTATTCTCTTTTAATGCTGAGTAATAATCCATTGTGTATATATACCATAGTTTCTTTATCTGTTCATCTACTGAAGGGCATCTAGGTTGGTTCCACAGTTTAATTATTATAAATTGTGCTCCTATAAACATTGATGAGGCTGTGTTACTGTAGTATGCTGTTTTTAAGTCCTTTGTATATAAACCAGGGAGTGAGATAGCTGGTCAAATGGTAGTTCCATTCCAAGTTTTCTAAGGAATGTCCATACTCCTTTCCAGATTGGTTGCACCAATTCACAGTCCCACCAACAATGCAAGAGTGTGCCTTTTCCCCCACATCCTCACCAGCAGTTTTTGTTGCTTGTATTCTTGACACAAAACACTCCATTTTGACTGGAGTGTTTTGATTTGCATTTCTTTAATTACTAGGGATATTGAACATTTTTTCATATATTTGTAGATTGAATGTGTATGTTCTTCTGAGATGTGTCTGTTCAGTTCCTTAGCCCATTTATTGGTTGTTGTTGTTTTTTTTTTTTTTTCTTTTGTGTGTGTGTGTGTGTAAGTTTTTTGAGTTATTTATATATTCTGGAGATTAATACTCTATCTTATGTGTGTGTGGTAAAAAAATTACTCACTTTCTGCAGGCTCTCTATTCACCTCATTGATTATTTCTTTTGCTGAGAAGATTTTTACTTTGAATCCATTCCTTTTATTGATTTGTGATTTTATTTCTTCTGCTTTAGGAGTCTTGTTAAGAAAGTTGGGGCCTAATCTGACGTGATGAAGATTTGGGCCTACTTTTTCTTCTATTAAGTGCAGGGTCTCTGGTTTAATTCCTAGGTCCCCAATCCACTTTGAGTTGAGTTTTGTGCATGGTGAGAGATAGAGGTTTAGTTTCATTTTGCTGCATATGGATTTCCAGTTTTCCTAGCTCCATTTGTTGAAAAGGTTATCTTTTCTCCAATATATGTTTTTGGCACCTTTGTCTGGTATGAGATACTGGCATATATGTGGGTTTGTCTTTGTGTCCTCTATCCTGTACCATTGGTCTACAAATCTATTTTGGTGCCAATACCATATCATTTTTGTTACTATTGCTCTGTAGTACAGTTTAAGGTCTGGTATTATGATGCTACCTCCTTCATTCTTTTTGCTGAGGATTACTTTGGCTATTCTGGGTCTCTTATTTTTCCAAAAGAATTTCATGATTGCTTTTTCTATTTCTATGAGGAATGTCCTTGGGAGTTTTATTAGAATTGCATTAAATCTGTATAATACTTTTGGTAGTATAGTCATTTTGACAATATTAATTCTGCCTAACCAAGAACAAGGGAGATCTTTCCATCTTATAAGGTCTTCTTTAATTTCTTTCTTTAGTGTTTTGTAGTTTTCATTGTAGAGGTCTTTTGTTAGGTTGATTCCTAAGTATTTTGTGAGGCTATTGTAATGGGATAATTTTCCTCGTTAAGAGGATTCATCACTGATGTACAGAAATGCATTTAATTTATGGATGTTGATTTTTGTATCCTGCAACTTTGCTGAATTAATTTATTAGTTCTAGAAGTTTTCTGGTGGAATTTTTCTGATCCTCTGAGTATAGAATCATGCCGTTGGCAAATAGTGATATTTGTTTTCTTCTTTTCCTATTGATATCCCTTTAATTTCTTTCATCTGTCTAATTGTTCTGGCTAGAGTTTCAAGAACAATGTTAAGTAGAAGTGGTGAAAGAGGTCATCCCTGTCTTGTTCCAGTTTTTAGAGGGAATGCTTTCAATTTTTCTCCATTTAGAATAATGTTGTCCTGGGGCTTAGCAAAGATAGCTTTTACAATGTTGAGATATGTTCCTATTATCCCTAGTTTTTCTAGTGTTTTGAACATGAAGCGGTTTTGTATTTTGTCGAAGTCTTTTTCTGAATCTATCAAAATAATCACATGGTTCTTATCTTTAAGTCTATTGATGTGATGAAGTACATTTATTGATTACATATGTTGAACCAATATTGCATCCCTGGGATGAACCTCACTTGATCATGGTGCACTATTTTTTTGATATTTTTTGTATTTGATGTGCCAGAATTTTAATGAGAATTTTTGCATCTATGTTCATTAGAGATATTGGTCTGAAGTGATATTGATCTGAAGTTTCCTTTCTTTGATATGTCTTTGTCGGGTTTTGGAATCAGGGTGACACTGGCCTCATAGAACGACTTTGGAAGGGTTCCCTCTTTTTGTATTTTATTGAATAATTTGAAGAGTATTGATATTAGTTCTTCTTTGAAGGTCTTGTAGAACTCAGCTGTGAATCTATCTGGTCCTGGACTTAACTTTGTTGGTAGGCTTTTTATGGCGTCATCTATTTCATTGCTTGAAATTGATCTATTTAACTTGTGTGTATGAAACTGATTCAGTTTGGGTAGATCACATGACTAGAAATTTGTCAATATGTTCAATATTTTCTATTTTATTGGAGTGTAAATTTTCAAAATAGTTTCTAATTATCTTATGTATTTCAGTAGTGTCCACTGTGATATTTTCTTTTTCATCACAGATTTTAGTAATTTGAGTTTTTTTTCTCGCCTTCTCTTTGTTAGCATTGGCAAAAGATTTATCAATTTTATTTATTTTTTCAAAGAAAATCAGTTTTTCATTTTGCAAATTTTTTAAATTGTTTTTTTTTTTCTGTTTCAATTTTATTGATTCCAGCCCTGATTTTAATTATTTCCTGTCTTCTAATACTTTTAGTATTGATTTGTTCTTCTTTTTCTAATACTTTTAGTTGTAATGTTTGGTCATTTATTTGTTGACTTTTTCTTCTTTTAAGGAATGAACTCTAAGCAATGAAGTTTCCTCTTAATACTGCCTTGAAGTGTCCTAGAGATTTTGGTATGTTGTATCAGTGCTCTCGTTTACCTTTTAGGAATGTCCCCGCAGGATTCCAATACCTCTCCTTTAAAGGGGAGATCAATATTAAGAGATCCCAATGCAAACAATATGTAGCCTTAAGCCAAATAGCTCCTATTAAGATGTTTACAGTTTTGTCACAATAGACAGAAATGGTGAGTTCAATTATTATCTATAACATAATCAGTAGGTTTGCAAAAGTGTCTACAGTTTCTAATGGTGGACAAAGAGAGAAGCTGTGGAGTGTAGGGTGAGATATTGAAGAGGTAGGAGGTGAGGATATAGAGTTATTAGATCTTAGGGAGCATGAAAGAGGAATTAAAAAAAGTTGGCTGGTAGCAGGAGAAAAGAGAGAAAAATACTTTAGGAGACAGGTAAGTGGTAAGAAAAATAGAAAAAGTACAACAAACAAAAATTATGAAGAAAAAAATGTGAAAATAAAATATAAAAGAATACACAACACTAATGTAAAATACTATTAAAAAATCCCAGTCCACAGTAGCCTAACATATAAAAAGTACTTGTTTCACAAATGTTGAGGATGTGAGGGCAGGAAAATAGAGAGAGAGAGAGAAAAGAAAAACAAAGCAAAACAAAATCTCAAAGGAAAACAAAAGGATTGTTTCTGTTGGAGTTCAGTATCTTTCCTGCTTCCCTTCTCATCCAGAAGGTGGGGTTGTCTGTTGTTTGCTGGTATCTCCTACCTCAGGATAGTGAAGGTTATTAGGGTGGGAGGGTTGGCCTTGGAGGTGGAACTCCTGGTGGTAGGGTATAGCACTTACCAGTCCCAACTGGAAGACTGCACCCCAAGGATCTCCTTTGGGGCCAGTTCATGTATTTGTGTGCCTGGTCTTATCCCTTTATATCACCTCTAGACCCCACAATTCCTGGTCTCTAATTTAGTCTCTAAACTGTATCTCACTCACCCCCCCTCCCTTTCTACTTCCCAGTCAGGAACCTCTCTCTCCTGAGGTCCTATGGGCTTCAATTTGGGGCCTGCGCACCTATAGCAGACAGGTTTGAATTAGGCAGATCAGGACCAGGCTTTGTGAGCTACACGCCAGCCATGTAGACGCAAGCACTGTGCTGGGTTAGTGGCTAGGTGTGCGTGTGTGAGGGGGAGTTGGGGGACTATAGGTACTTTGACATTGCTTCTAAGCCCCAGCTGGTGTCCCAAGCTGGGTGTTGCCCCTACTAAAGATGGCTATAATGGTAGCGAGGATAATCCAAGATGGCAAGGAAGGTGTCCCAAGATAAGGCAGCAACTTTCAGAGGTGGGGCATTGGGGTGGGCTGGGCAGTGGCGTTGGGCTGTGTGTTTGAAGATGCGTGTACTGTGGCATGCACTGATGTGGCAGGCAGCTGTTTCCAGAGCCTGTCTGCTGTCCCCAGTGGAAGCTACCACATGGAGGAAACTACGGTAGCGATTGCAGTGTCACAAGATGAAGGTAACAGGGGATGACCATGTTGGTAGATGGGGGTCCTCATGGGAGCAGCGTCCAGGGGTCCTGTGTGGGCATGGCTGTTGGGCATTCTCTAATAACTCACAGAAACAATATTCCCACTGCTTGAATCCCAGGTCACCAAGTGACAAAGAATGCAGCCTCCTTCTAACCCACCATCTTGGATTTCCTCTCACTAATCCTTCTTACATCCTCAATTCTTATATTTGCATATAGTTTGTATAGTTCTACATCGGACTTATTTTAGTTTTTCCGACTGGGCAATTGGAGTCCTAATATGATATATTCAGACCAGCTGACTGTGTCAGGGCAGCTCCTCTATTCTAGGAGAGGGAACAGGAAAACACCCAATCAGAAGCTAAAGGCATCTGTTGATGAATCCTTTTGGCTATTAAACAATATCAAATAATTTCATTAATTCTGGTAGTACAGCACATGTACAGGTAGAGGATGATTATAATTTTTTTTCTTTTTCCCAGTCTTACTATGGCGAATGAGCAACAAGAAAAGCACCTCTTATATAAAAGTCCAACAAATGGGTAAGCAGGCCCACTAAAAACTATATCAACATTGGTCTAACAGGGAATATATTATTAGACAACAAATTAAATTAAAGTTTAAAGTGCTCATCCCAAGGGAAACACAACATTCTGATAGAAATAGCAAAGGTTTTTTTTTTTTTTATTTTTATTTTTTAAATTTTTTTTCTAGTGTGGGCAAGTGGCAAAGAAGATTGCCTTCCAAAACTGAAGAGTCATTGCAACTTCCCAGTGGTCTGAAGTTATTTTTCTTGTAAGATTTTCATACCTAGTTCATAAAACATGAAGTGATCCTTTCTATATTTCTAACCAAACACCTTTTTATAAGCATTATCATTTCACAGAAGAAACATCATTTTAACATTCCTTATGCTAATTCACAAAGCTTCTGTTATGTACTTAGTAAAAGAATAATGCATATTATTTCTGTAATACTCATCCTTGGTTTGACCACTTTGAGTGCAAAACTGCCTCTATAACAAAATACTTAGAGATATACATTATATCACACTATATTATGAGGTACTTTTAAAGTAAATATGTTATTGTTATCACATAAAAAAATGTAACTCTACTCAAAAGATACCTTGTTGGAAAAGAGATTTAATTCTGGTAGGAAATCAAAGGATGTAAATTAGGAGAATGCCAGAAGAGGAAAGAAAGAAAACACAAACACATGCACACGCACACGCACACACACACACACACACACACACACACACACAGAAAGAAAATAAGAAGAAAAAGAGAAAATCTTAAACAGAAGGGCAATGGTGGAAAAATTTCCTGAAAAAAGTCATTAAATAAAGAAATATATTTTCAAATTATTCATATTTTGTACTGAGATTTGATTTTAAATTTCTTTAAAGACTAGGCTGCTTTGTTACCTTTGCATTTTCCTTTCCCAAAAACTATTATAATGCCTTGCAAATATTTAGCAAATAATTATTTAAGCATTAAAACTACATTATTTTCTTTACACATTCAAAGGGAATAATCACCAGTTCCCTACCAAGAATTCCTAGAGCTATATGTGTAAGTCATGTAGAAATTGCTTCTGGAAGTACTCTTAATTATTAATGGATACTAAATTTTTCATTGCAAGGAGAAAATAATAGTATTGTTCATAAAATATACTCTGAGTAAGCAAACATTTTAAATTATACTTGTTCTCTACAACAAATGCAAAAGTAATTGATAAGATTCTATTTTACAATATGCTGCTTCTCTGCAAACTTTTAGCTAACTTCAAACAACTGGTAACTCTTACAAAGAATAAGCCATGAGGGGCTATGACAGAGACATAGTTGAATAATATTATACAATCTTCAGAATGAAATGCATGTAACACCAAGGGCAACGAATTGATTGGATGGAATTAGATGGAAAAATTGTAGATCTTTCCACATTGAAGAGGACCAGAATATATAAAGCTTGTTATATCCTAAGGTTTTTTTGTATCATTAATGAAAGTCATATAGACATAATTCTTCTAATGGTTAATATTAACAGCTAAAATGCAACTTAACACAATATACTATTGTCTATCCAAATTTGATTAAAAGTATATATATATATATATATATATATATATGGAAATGATTTCTATTACTTTTATAGATTTAGCAAACAAACTCAATATCACATTTGTCACATTCTAAATATATTTTAATTCAGTCACTCAATAATTATTCCAAATTTTTCATTTTATGAATCAGGAAATACTACATTTTTACCTCTACATCAGTTTAATATTGTAATAATAAACCTAAATGCAGGTCTTTATGATTACAAATATTTGCTGTTCAACACACCATAATATTTTCTAGTTGACATTATGACTCAATAGTCACTGTTATTTTCACTACACTAACTCACTGTTATTTCCATTGTGCTTTCAGCTGGGTTTTTGAGAGAGTCAACAATGGTATATATATGTGGAAAGTTTATAACAAAGTTTCAGAAATATTAGTAACATACAAATAGGAAACTGAAACTGCACAGCAAGATATAACAATAACCAGGTTCAGACAATCAGTGCTTGTCAGGTTTGCTTCAGTAAAAATCATTACCCCTCCACATCTACCCCCCACATTCATACACACAAAGAAATGCACACATATAGTAGGAGCAGAATATAATCTTGGAAAGAGACACTCTAGGAAATATGATATGAACCTATGTTGTAGGGAGTAGTTTATTAAAAGCAAATAATAGGACATAGCAGCATTGGGACTGACCTAAACCAGTTTGAAATGATGAAAGCTTTTTAGTAAACTTGGAGCCACTAAATACTTCAGGATAAATTAAGACTGGTTATGCTATCACACACTAATCCCTTTAAATTAGTAAATTACAATCTAAAATCACAATATGTACCACACTCTTATTAGATAAACTATTTACAAAATTTCACAAAATAATCATACAGCATGTTACCTAAATTACTTGATATAGTGGCTTTCTATCTTTTGGATACTCTGATATGGCATTAAAAATTACAATAAAATAGAATATTAAATAAAAACTTAAACCTGAAGACAGGGCTATTTCACTAGTGTATTCAACTCATGCTAGCAGAGAGAATATCTCTAAACTATTTGTTTATTGCCATATATCTTGAATAGCATTTGTTCCATTTAAAAGAGGCCATTTATTTTACCCAGAATATTTATAAATGTGTCTATTTTCATCAGTGAAATTCTATTTCTAATATTTGTTATGACAATTAGCAAAAGAAATAGAGAAGAGTTAGACATATCTGAAACACTGGTATTAACTAACCCCAGAGGGAAGTTCTTTAAAATGTAGGTCTATTATCATGTAGCAAAGTGAGGTGAGCTGATTGGAATATAATTGCCATTTAAAAATATAAGATTTAATTCCTGTTCCCAAGAGGAGGAGGCAGTCTAAACCATGCAGGGTCACATGAGAAGGCACCAGATTCAAGTAACCTGAAGAAGGAAAGAGAAGCATATGAGGATGAATGTCTCTGTGGTGTCTTCTGTGGGAAGGAATAGGCAGGACAGCATAAGCAAAAACTCCATGGCCAAGGTGGTCCCCAGTTGTCTGGTATTAGACCCTTAGATAGTTAGGGATGGGGAATAGTGGCCCTGACTGAGAATGTCTGATGGTGAAGGTGGTGATGTACACTCACTGATATTAACCCTAAAGAATTAAAGTCACCATACAATAGCAATACACACACATCCATGTTTACAGGAGCACGATTCATAACAGCCCAAGTATAGAACCAGCCTACTGTTCAACAATGGATGAATGTATAAATATAATGTGGTATATATACACAATGGAATTTTATTCAGCCATAAAGAAGAATGAAATTATGTCATTTGAAGGCAAGTGGATGGAATTTGAGACCATTATATTAATCAAAATAAGGCAAACTTGCAAAGTGAACAGTCATGTTTTCTCTCATATGTGGAAATTAAGAGAGGAAAAGGGAAAAGGAAGATGGGGTGAAAATACATGGGATAAATGCATGGGGGAAAATACATGAAAATACAAGGGAGACCAGTATAATAAAGGAAAGGAACCAGCATGAGGGAATAGAGAAGGATAAGGGGAAAGACTGGGAATTATATTGACCAAAACATTGTGTGCATGTACAAAATGCAACAATGAATCAAACTATTATGTATAATTATAATGTACAAATATAAACTGAAATAAAAAAGAAGGTACTAACTAGTATGTGGACTATGGAATCATTAATTTATATATTAAAACACACTTGTAGTCTAATCCCTGGTTACTATCTCTTACCATCTCTAGGAATTGGATAGACTTGGGACAGGCAGTGTCTCAAGCTTAGTGAGGCCCTAGATGTCAAGGAGAAAAAATGATTTATTTAAAGGTACAGTTAAATACGTTTTACTGGAGATACACCATGATTTGGAAATACATTAACCCAACAGTGATGCATATGTTCATTAAATAGTATTTAAATGAGATAATTAGATATAGCATTCTGTTTACATATCAAAGATGATTGTTTTATATCCTTTAAAAACATTTAAGAAGTTGTATATTTGACATGGAGGTCTTAGGCATTTTTCCTACTAGGCCAGATGTACAATATTCTAATACTTTTTTTTAAATTTGTTTTATTTTTATTTTCTGCCTTTTAAAAAATAACTGTTTCATTGTGGTAATTTGTGTGTGTGTGTGTGTGTGTGTGTGTGTGTGTGTGTAAAACATAAAATTTACTGTCTTCTAAGATGTAGGCTCTCTATTCACCTAACTGATTGTTTCTTTTGCTGAGAAGAAACTTTTTAGTTTGAATTCATCCTATTTATTGTTTCTTGATTTTAATTCTTTTGCTTATAGGAGTCTTATTAAGGAAGCTGGGGCCTAATTCGACATAATGGAGATTAGGGCCTACTTTTTCTTCTATTAGATGCAGGGTGTCTGGTTTAATTCCTAGGTCCTTGATCCACTTTGAGTTGAGTTTTGTGCATGGTGAGAGATTTTGTTGCATATGGATTTCCAGTTTTACCAGCACCATTTTTTGAAGAGGCTATCTTTTCTCCAATGAATATTTTTGGCACCTTTGTCTATTATAAGATAATTGTAATTTTGTGGGTTAGTCTCTGTGTCCTCTATTCTGTACCATTCGTCTACCAGTCTATTTTGGTGACAATACCATGCTGTTTTTGTTACTGTTACTCTGTAGCATAGTTTAAGGTCTGGTATAGTGATGCCACCTGCTTCACTTTTCTTGCTAAGTATTGCTTTGGCTATTCTGTGTCTTTTATTTTTCCAGATGAATTTCATGACTGCTTTTTCTAGAGCACTAATCTCTTGGGTATATAAAGAACTCAAAAAGCTAAACACACACACACACACACACACAAAAAAAAAAAAAAAAAAAAAAAAAAAACCTTAATCAATAAATGGGCCAAGGAACTGAACAGACGCTTCTTAGAAGATGATATATAATCGATGAACAAATATATGAAAAAATGTTCAACATCTCTAGCAATTAAAGAAATGTAAATCAAAACTACTCTAAGATTTCATCTCACTCCAGTCAGAATGACAGCTATTAAGAATACAAACAACAATAAGTGTTGGTGAGGATGTGGGGGAAAAGGCACAATCATACATTCCTGGTTGGACTGTAAATTGGTAAAGCCAATGTGGAAAGCAGTATGGAGATTCCTTGGAAAACTGGGAATGGAACCACCATTTGACCCAGGTATTTCTCTCCTCAGTCTATACCCAAAGGACTTAAAAACAGCATACTACAGGGACACAGCCACATCAGTGTTTATATCAGCACAATTCACAATAGTTAAATTGTGGAACCAACCTAGATGCCCTTCAGTAGATGAATGGATAAAAAAAATGTGGCATACATACACAATGGAATATTACTCAGCAATAAAAGATAATAAAATCATGGCATTTGCAGGTAAAAGGATGGAGTTTGAGAATATAATGCTAAGTGAAATTAGCCAATCTCAAAAAGCCAAATGACAAATATTTTCTCTGATATGAGGAAGCTGGTTCATAGCAGGGAAGGGATGGGGAGCATGGAGGAACAGAAGAACTCTAGATATGGCAAAAAAGTGGGAGGGGAAGGAGGGGGCATGGGGTTAGAAATGATGGTGAAATGAGATAGACATAATTTTCCAAAGTACATGTATAAAGATATGAATGATGTGAATATCCTTTGTATACAACCAGAGATATGAAAAATTATGCTCTATATGTGAAATATGAATTGTAATGCATTCTGCTGTCATATATAACAAATTAGAATTAAAAAAGAATACAAATTAAAAACAAAAAAAATTCTCTTAACCATTTTAAGTTTTAATACATTTGAGTGGTGTTAAGTGCCACTTAAATAATAATTTGAGTATCATTGTGCCACCATCACTATCATCCATCCAATGGAGCTCTATTCACATTGAAAAATTGAAACTCTGTACCCATTAAACAATAACTCCCCCCATTTTATCCTGTTTCCAACCTTGGAAACCACCATTCTATTTTTGTTTCTATGAATTGTACTGCTCTAAGAACCTTATATAGGTGGAATCATGTATTATTTGTCTTTTTGTTACTAATTTATGTCACTAAGAATAATGTCCTCAAGATTTACTCATGTGGTAAAACAAATATATAATGTACCAACTTTGACTTTCTTTCTAAGGCTGAATGGTACATTCTGTTTTTCCATTCATTTGTGAGTGGAAACTTAGATTGTGTAAATCTTTTGGCTATTATGAATAATTCTTCTCAAAACAAGAGTATACAAATGTCTCTTTGGGCCCTTTCACTAGGTTATTTTGGGTATTACTGGATCATACAAAATTCCATTTTTATATTTTGAGAACTTGTGATTCTGTTTTCCATAATGATGTGCCATTTACATGTCCACAAACAGGGCACAAGTGTTCTGTTTTATACTTATTCTTAATAGTATTTTCTGTTTTTTATAGTAGCCATCCTAATGGGAGTGAGGCTTTGATATTTATTTTTCTAATTATTAGTGATGTTGAACATCTTTTCCTGTGCTTATTGACCATTTGTATATCTTATTTGCAGAAATATCTTTCCAAATATTTTGCCCATATTTAAATCAGATTGAATTGTCATTGGGTTTTAGGAGTTCTTTATATATTCCAGATATTAATTCCTTATAGATATATGATTTGCATTATGTTCTCCCATTCTGTGAATTGCCTTTTCTACTCTGATAATTTTGCTGTAAGTAGTGTCTTTCAATGGCCAAAAGTTTTTGAATTTCATGAAATATACTTTCTCTACTTTTTCTTTTATTACCTGTGCTTTTGGTGTCATAGGCAACAAATCACTCTAAAATCCAATGTTATGAAGCTTTTCTTGTTTGTTTTCTTCAAAGAAGCTTGTAGGTTCAGCTCCTGTTTTATGCTTTAATCATTTTGAGTTCATTTTGGAATATGGTATTAAGTAATGGTCCGACTTCATTCTTTTGCACGTAAATATCCAGTTTCCCCAGCACCATTTGTTGGAAAGACTGTGTTTTCCCTACTGAATGGTCTTGGAATCCTTATTTTAAAAAAATCAGTTGCTCAGATATGCAAATGTTTATTTCTTGACTTTTTTTCTGTACCATTGGTATGTATGTTATTTCTTATGCCAGTGCCATACTATTTTGGTTACTACAGATTTGAAGCAAGTTTTGAAATCAGGAAGGGTGAGTCCTCCAACTTCACGGTTTTCAAAAATTTTGTCTTTAATTTAATGTCTGTTTTAGGCCGTTTTATTGTTGTTGCTGCTGCAACCAAAATACCTGACATGAACAATTTTAAGGAAGAAAGTTTATTTGGGGCCTCATAGTTTCAGAGTTCTCAGTCTGTAGAGAGCTGGTTCCAGTCCTTGGGGCTCGAAGTAAAGCATAACATCATGGCAGAAGAGTATGATGGAGGAAAGCTGCTCAAAACATCACACTGGGGAGCAGAGAGAGACTAAGCTCAGTTCACCAAATATGTACACCAAAGGCACATCCCCAATGACCTACCTCCTTCCAGGTACACCCTGCCAGCTTGCAGATACCACTCAGTTAATCTTGGTCAGGGGATTAATTCACTGATTGTGTTAAGGCTCTTGTGATCCAATAATTTCACCTCCAAACATTTTTTGCATTGTCTTATGCATGAGCTTTTGGGGGACACATATCTAAGTCATAATAGTGTACCCTAAAATTCATACAAATTTTAGGGTGGTTTCTTCTATTTATGCAAAAAAAATTTGTTATTGGAATTTAGATAGAGATTACATTCAATTTGTAGATTTCTTGGGGTAATATTAATATATTAAGAATATTAAGTCTTCCAATTTACAAACACAGAACATCTTCAGAATATCTTTCCATTGTGTCTTTTTAAAAATTTCTTTCAGCAATGCTTTAGAGTATTCAGTATATGAGTCTGTACATGTGTGTGTGTGTGTGTGTGTGTGTGTGTGTGTGTGTGTGTGTAAAATCATATTATTTGTGAACAGAGATAGTTTTACTTTTTCCTTCCAATCTGGGTATCATTTATTTCTTTTTCTTGCCTAATTTCTCTGGCCAGGACTTCTAGCATTCTTGTTAAATAGAAGTGGTGAAGGCAGAAGTCCTTTCCTTGTTCCTGATCTTAGAAGAAAAGCTTTTAGTCTTTTACCATTGAATAGGATGGTAGGATGCTTATTGTGAGTTTTTCATATATTGATTTTATCATATTGAGGTGGTTTTCTTCTATTTCTATTTGCTGTGTGTGTGTGTGTGTGTGTGTGTGTGTGTGCACGCACACATGAGCACTTAATCATAACAGGATTGTAGCTTTTGTCATATCAGGTAAGATGATTATGTAGTTTATTTCCTCTTAATTTTCTTAATATGCTGTATTTTTAACTAGTGTAAATGACCATCACTATTTAGTTTAAACTAATTAAGAAATACATATGCTAACAATATCAAAGCTCAAGTATTTTGAAACAAAAGACATGTTACATACAGTACTGACTTCCCTAAATTCACATTTTAATCTAAGTAGCCTCTCTTTTCTTCACACATACACATACATATACAAATATTCCCAAATATTTTAGTTTATATGATTTATATAATACAGAAATACATTTACATATGTATGTATATGCTTATATATGTGTTTGTGCATGTATTTGCAATGGAATGATGCACAATTAGCAACTCATATTATTTGCTTAAGCAGTAATGAACCATTCTCATTTTAAATGTCAGGAGAAAGATGAATCAAAAGAATTTAGTAAATGGTATTACAATTATCCAAATATTCTACATTGTTTCTGAATACTACATTGAAATGAAAAAACAAAGTTATTGACATTTAGTTACTTGGTCCAAAATGATTCTACCTTTTAGCTTACGTTTTTCTAGATAAACTTGTTTTCTGAAAGTATGAGTATTTTTAACATTAGCATTAAGAAAATTTCAGATGCATAACTATGCAAGCAGTAGATAGAGTGATCTCTAGGGCTGTTGTTATTATTTTTTTTTTTTTTACATTTTTAGAAGTATCTTTTTTTTTTCTTTTTTTATTTATAACAGTAGTATGTATTACAATACATAATGCACATATATAGCATCTTTTTACATACAACTGTTTCTATACAAAGTATATAAGTACCATTCAGATCTTGAATCATGCATTTACGATAATGATATCCATCTCATTCAACCACCAATTTTTTTTCTTTTTTTTTCCCCCATCTCTCCCCTTTTGCTCCCTCTCTTCCCCTCCCTTTCCTTTGACCATTCTAGTGTTCTTCTAATCCTCCTATGTACCCCATCCAACAACACTGTGAACTAGTCTATTTATATCAGAGAAAACATTTGGTATTTGGATTTTTGAGATTGACTAATTTCACTTAGCATTATATTCTCCAACTTCATCCATTTACCTGCAAATGCCATAATTTCATTCTCTTTTATTGCTAAGTAAAATTCCATGGTGTATATATACCACATTTTCTTAGCCACTCATCTACTGAGGGACATCTAGGTTGGTTCCACAACCTAACTATTGTGAATTGTGCTGCTATAAACATTGAAGTGGCTGTGTCACTGTAATATGCTGTTTTTAAGTCCTTTGGGAATAGACCCAGGAGTGGGATAGCTGGGTCATAGGGTGGTTCCATTCCCAGTTTTCCAAGAAATCTCCATACTGCTTTCCATAGCAGTTGCACCATTTTGCAGTCCCACCAGCAATGTATGAGTGTGCCTTTTCCCCCACATCCTCTCCAACATTTATTGTTGTTTGTGTTCTTGATAGCTGCCATTCTGACTGGAGTGAAATGAAATCTTAGAGTAGTTTTGATTTGCATTTCTCTAATTGCCAGGATGTTGAGCATTTTTTTCATGTATTTGTTGATTAATATGTATCTTCTTCTGAGAAGTGTCTTTTCAATTCCTTAGCCCATTTATTGATTGGGTTATTTGGTTTTTTGGTGTTAATTTTTTTGATTTTTTTATATATTCTAGAAATTAGTGCTCTATCTGATGTGCACATATTAAATATTTGTTCCCACTTAATTGGCTCTCTATTCACCTCACTGATTGTTTCTTTTGCTGAGAAGAAGCTTTTTAGTTTAAATCTATCCCATTCATTAATTCTTGGTAATAATTCTTGAGCTACAGTATTCTTATTAAGGAACTTGGGGCCTAATCCGACATGTTGGAAATTGGAGCTTACTTTTTCTTCTATTAGGCATATTGTCTCTGATCTAATTCCTAGGTCCTTGATCCACTTTGAATTGAGTTTGTGCATGGTGAGAGATAAGGGTTTAATTTCATTTTGTTGCATATGGATTTCCAGTTTTCCCAGCACCATTTGTTGAAGAGGCTATCCTTTCTCCACTCTACATTTTTGGAGCCTTTGTCTAATATAAGATAGCTGAAATTATATGTATTAGTCTCTGTGTCCTCAATTCTGTACCATTGGTCTACCAGTCTGTTTTGGTGCCAATACCATGCTGTTTTTGTTACTATTGCTCTATAGTATAATTTAAAGTCCGGTATGGTGATGCCCCCTGCTTCACTTTTCTTGCTCAGGATTGCTTTGACTATTCTGGGTCTCTTATATTTCCAGGTGAATTTCATGACTGCTTTTTCTATTTCTTTGAAGAATGACATTGAGATTTTGATTGGAATTGCATTAAATCTGTATAATGCTTTTGTTAGTATGGACATTTTGACAATATTGATTCTACCTATCCAAGAGCAAGGTAGGTCTTTCCATCTTCTGAGTTCCTCTATGATTTCTTTCTTTAGTTTTCTATAATTTTCCTTATAGGGGTCTTTCACCTCTTTCGTTAAGTTGATTCCCAGGTTTTTTTTTTTTTTTTTTTTTTTTTTTTTGATGCTATAGTAAATTGGGTAGTTTTCATCATTTCCCTTTCAGAGTCTTTGTCACCGATGTACAAAAATGCCTTTGACTTATGTGTATTGATTTTGTATCCTGCAACTTTGCCGAATTCATTTACTAGTTGTAAAAGTTTTCTGGTAGAGTTTTTTGGGTCTTATAGGTATATTATCATGTCATCAGCAAATAGTGCTAATTTGAGCTCTTCTTGTTCTATCTGGATTCCTTTAATTTCTTTCGTCTATCTAATTGCTCTGGCCAGAGTTTCCAGTACTATGTTAAATAGCAATGGTGAAAGGGGGCATCCCTGTCTTGTTCCAGTTTTTAGAGGGAATGCTTTCAATTTTTCTCCATTTAAGATAATGTTAGCTCAGGGCCTTGCATAAATAGCTTTTATAATGTTGAGATATGTTCCTGACATACCTAGTTTTTCCAGTGTTTTGAACATAAAGGGTGTTGTATTTTGTCAAATGCTTTTTCTGCATCTATTGAGATAATCATATAATTTTTATCTTTAAGTCTATTGATGTGATGTATTATGCTTATTGATTTCCGAATGTTGAACCAGCCTTGCATCTCTGGAATAAACCCCACTTGATCGTGGTGCACTATCTTTTTGATATGTTTTTGTATCCGATTTGCCAGAATTTTGCTGAGGATTTTTGCATCTATGTTCATTAAAGATATGGGCCTGAAGTTTTCTTTTTTGGATGTGTCTTTGCCTGGTTTTGGAATTAATGTAATATTGGCCTCATAGAAAGAGTCTGGAAGAGCTCCCTCTTTTTCTATTTCTTGAAATAGTTTGAAGAGCTTTGGTATTAGTTCTTCTTTGAAAGTCTTGTAGAACACGGCTGTAAACCCTTCAGGTCCTGGACTTTTACTTGTTGGTAGCTTTTTGATGACATCTTCTATTTCATCACTTGTAATCGATCTGTTTAAATTGTGTATAGCCTCCATTTCCAGTTTAGGCAAATCATACGACTCTAGAAATCTGTCAATGCATTCAGTATTTTCTATTTTATAAGAGTACAAGTTTTCAAAGTATTTCTAATTATCTTCTGTATATCTGAGGTGTTTGTTGTGATATTCCCTTTTTCGTCATGAATGTTAGTAATTTGAGTTTTTTCTCTTCTTCTTTTTGTTAGCATCACTAAGGGTTTTTCAATTTTGTTTATTTTTTCAAAGAACCAACTTTTAGTTTTGTCAATTCTTTGAATTGTTTCCTTAGTCTCAATTTCATTAAATTCTGCTCTGATTTTAATTATTTCCTGTCTTCTACTGCTCTTGGTGCTGATCTGTTCTTCTATTTCTAGTGCTTTGAGGTGTGATGTTAAGTCATTTATTTGTTTATTTATTTTTTCCTTTTAAGGAATGAACTCGGTGCAATGAATTTTCCTCTTAATACTGCCTTTGTAGTGTCCCAGAGATTTCTATACAATGTATCTGTGTTCTCATTTACCTCTAGGAATTTTTTAATCTCCTCTTTGATGTCTTCTTCAACCCCTTGTTCATTCAGTAGCATGTTGTTTAGCTTCCAGTTGTTGGAGTAGTTTTTCTTATTCCTTGTTTTGTCACTGATTTCCAATTTCATCCCTTATGGTCTGATAGAATGCAGGGTAGTATCTCTATTTTTTTATATTTTCTGAGAGTTGCCTTGTGACCTAATATATGGTCTATTTTGGAGAAGGAGCCATGTGCTGCTGAGAAAAAAGTGTATTCGTTTACTGAGGGATGAAATATTCTATATATGTCCGTTAGGTCTAAGTTATTAATTGTTTTAAAGAGGCCTAAAGTTTCTTTGTTTAGCTTTTGTTTGGATGATCTATCCTTTGGTGAGAGAAGTGTGTTGAAGTCCCCTTAAATAACTGTGTTGTAGTCTATTTTACTCTTAAACTTGAGAAGAGTTTGTTTGATGAATGTAGGTGCTCCATTATTTGGGGCATATAGATTTATGATTGTTATATTCTGTTGATGAATGGTTCCCTTAAGTAGTAAGAAATATCCATCTTTATCCTTTTTGATTAGCTTTGGCTTGAAGTCTACCTTATTTGAAATGAGAATGGAAACCCCTGCTTGCTTCTGCAGGCTATGTGAGTGATAAGACTTTTCCCAGCCTTTCACCTTCAGTCTATTGATGTCTTTTTCTATGAGGTGTGTTTCTTGGAGACAGCAAATTGTTGGGTCATTTCTTTTAATCCATTCTGATAATCTGTGTCTTTTGATGGCGAGTTTAGGCCATTAACATTCAGGGTTATTATTGAGATGTGATTTTTATTCCCATCCATTTTTATTTGTATTATGATCTTTAGCTTGATTTGGTTTCTCTTCTGGTTGGTATTTCCCTAGTTTAATATCTCCCTTTGTTGATTTTCGTTGTTATTTTTCTCTTCTTCTTCATGAAAAATTTTCCCCAGGATGTTCAGAAGTGCTGGCTTTTGAGTTGCAAAATCTTTTAACTTTTGCTTGTAGTGAAAGCCTTTTATTTCATCTTCGAGTCTAAAGCTCAGTTTCGCTGGATATAAGATTCTTGGTTGACATCCCTTTTCTTTCAGAAATTGAAATATGCTATTCCAGGATCTTCTAGCTTTTAAGGTCTGGGTTGAAAAGTCTGAACATAGTCTGATTGGATTCCCCCTATATGTAATCTGCTTCCTTTCTCTTGTGGCTTTTAATATTCTCTCTTTGCTCAGTATATTAGGCATTTTCATTATAATGTGCCTTATTGTGGATCTGTTGTGATTTTGTATGTTTGGTTTTCGGTAAGCCTCTTGAACTTGGTTTTCCCATTCATTCCTCAATTTGGAAAATTTTCTGTAATTATTTCATTAAATATATTACTCATTTCTGTGGCTTGAAACTCTGCCCCCTCCTCTACCCCAATCACTCTTAAGTTTGATCTTTTTATGTTGTCCCATAATTCATGAATGTTCTATTCTTGGTTTCTTACCATTTTTGCTGTGTAATCTAGATTTTTCCCTAGGATATATATTTTGTCTTCATTGTCTGAGGTACTTTCTTCCAAGTGATGTACTCTGTTGGTGATACTTTTGATTGAGCTTTTATTTTGGTTTATTGCTTCTTTCATTTCTGGAATTTCTGTTTGGTTTCTCTTTAGAGCCTCTATCTCCCTATTGAAGTAATCTTTTACTTCCTGTATTTCTTTATGGAGTTCTATGTCAAAATGATCTTTTGCCACCTGTATTTGCTCCCTCATCTCATTTTTTAGTTCATTCTTAAGTTCCGCAAACATTTGAAATATGTAATTTCTAAATTCCATCTCTGGCATTTCACCAACTGTTTTTGCTTGCCATGGAATCTACTGAGGAGGTATATTGATTTTTTTGTGTCACTTTCTTCCCTTGTTTCTTCATATTGCTTGTGTGTCTTTTCTTCCTGCACTGTGGGACCTTGACTATTTCGATTTTACCTTAAAGCCTTATGTTGCTCCTGTTGTACAATGTTATCATATCCCCTTATAATTCCTTTACACTTTAAAATCAAACATTTTCTATTCAGAAAATCCCAGTTTGATCACAATGTACAGATTTAGTTTACCCAGATATTGTTTCCAGTTTTCTCTGTACACTTCTGATGGGGTTTTATAGTTTCAAGTATTGGACACAGAGGTGATATGTTTAGGAAGAAGGAAGTGAGTGTATTGAATTGTTCTTTCTTAGAAAGTATGAAAAGAGAGTTCTGTGGAAGTGGTTTAGTATCAGCAGACGAGAGAGGAATGAGAATGGAGTGAATGATTAGGTGGAAAGACTGATTTATATATAAACCTAACTTATGCAGCAGTTTGAGAGAAGAGATAAAGAAAGATGGAAAAGAAAAAAAAAATGACAAAGGAGTAGAAATTAGTGTAAGAGAGAGGAGAGAGAGAGTCAAGAAAATAGAGAATAAACTATATATAACACCACTTTGCTATATATTTCAATTGCACCCGTTCTAGAAATCCAATTTCTGCATATAACTTGTTTTTGCCTCTGTTGAGTATGCAATGGCAGTGTGTAAATAGGGAAGATGAAGGAAGAAGAAAAGATACAAAAGTGAGAAGGAAGAAAAGAAAGAAAGAGAAGAGGAGCAGAAGCAAACAAACAAACACACTGTCAATCAAAACAAAACAAAAGCAAAACAAAACAAAAACAAAAACAAACAAAAAAACCCCAAAAAACAACAAAACAAACAAACAAACAAACAAACAAAAAGTTGAACCCAGGAACAAGTCTCAAACAAAATGGACCCTAGGAAGCCCTTCTTTTTTCCCTTCCAGTTTAAGCCAATTGAACCTGATCAAGTCCAGTCAGTGATCCTGTTAGTGGAGTCAAGGCTGCACCTTTAGCCAGTTGCAGAATGGCACAGCGGAAGAGTGGCTCAGGGGGAGTGTGTGTCAGCAACAGAATGGCACTGGGAAAGGGACCCTCCAGAAGGTACCCTTTTCCCACGTCCACCCACAGTTGTACCTTCTTGAGGCCGCTGCACTGGCCTCAGACACGCCCTCCCCTGCTGGTTGCCAGAGTCTCACCCAGGTGTGTGCTGTTCTCAGAGCGCTGGTGGATCCCTGGATGTCTGCAGCTACTTTTCCTTTCTTCTTTGTTTCTTTGTCCCGGTCAGCCACTGCTTTCCTCAAATGTGGTGGTGTTCTCCTCGGGCTCAACAGCAGTTCCACAGACCTCTTGTTCAGGTCGCAGCTGGGCAGGTCACACTTCCCCCGGAAGTGGAGGGGGCTTTTCCTCAGGTTGGGCCCTGCATGCAGCAGCAGGGAGCTGCTACTCTGGTCCCTGGAGGCCAGGCGAACTGGCGGTTGGGTCTCTCCTTCCGGGCGGGTGCCTACCTCTTGTTCTGGTCACAGCTGGGCAGGTTGCCGCTGTTGTTATTTGAAAAAAAATATTGCCCTGGGCTGCAAGCATTTCTAAAATGAATGGATAGGAATCTGTCTAAATCAATTATTAGAAGTTGAAGGCAAAATTAGAACAAAATTTTATTGGGAGTTTGAGAACATCATGGAAAGTATTACCCCCAAAAAATTAAGGATCAAGATGGAATACTTAGTCTAATTCAGCACCATATTCATGATACTAAAAAACAAAGAGGTTGGAAGAATGTCAAAATTTTACAGGACAGTGAGTTCTGGCTCAATCAGTCTTCTGAATGACATTCACTGAGGTTTTGAAGCCAAGCACTAACCAATCTGCATTTCAAGTGACTACTGCTTACCACAATCCCACATTTTTATGCCTGACAGATCAGGGGGAAAATTTTGAGTTTCATTAACAAGTACAAAATCATACAGTGTAATTGCTTCTAGTTTATGCTTAGTACAATAAAAATGAATCTACTCTTTTAAATTAATGAAAATTGAAAAAGAATAAAAAATACAGATGAAGTACTTTGTCCATAAGGAAAAGGTAATCAGTCTCTTGCTTAGCAACACAAGTTTAATTATGTTAGTTAATGTAGGAGGTGAAATCAGGGCCTAAGGTCTCATGTTGAATTAAGATTGATTGACTACAGAACATGTACTTAAATTGAATAAAAGAAATAACTTGACCTTTGAAGCCATCAAAGTTATAAAACTTCCTTTAAAAATATAATTTTCTCTTGGGGAAGTTTGATTGATCACTTCTAAGAAGGCTGTCAGCAAATGTTATAATTTTCCAATAATTTGGACAGGAAAAATTTAAAGATGAAGATTGCTATTCAGTCAGAAACTGAAAGAAACATTATTTGCAACCTCAAGTAGGGAAAAGAAATAACTTCCAATTTATATGCAAAACAACAAACATGTATAATCTATTCTTTCTAGGTCAATTAGTCAAAAATAAGAGAGTATATCAGAGAGAGTGACTTAACAACACTGCATTCTAAGCATAATATTGGTATTTCCAAATAGAGCCAACTAATTGGCTATATCAGTAGTTTACAAGCTTAGCAAGTCACACGTGAGTTCTGCCATGGCCTTGACTGTAAATAGTACAAGCCAAATTTTACTGAATACAGTGAGCATGAAGCACTGGCATATATTCCATAATATCTGCTTGAAGACTCAACAGACAGGACTAAACATATTACACCAGAGTCACAGTAAAGCAAAATGTTGTTTATAGATATTTCTATTTACTTATAGGAAAAGAATCCATACCACTTTCCTAATTTTAAAGTAAATCTCAATGAAATTTCCATCCCCTACTTCTTCTCCAAGCTCATTCTCCTTTTTCTTTCTTTCTCTAAAATAAACACAAAATCACAAAGGCAAGTGTGTGAGCACTAAACATTAAGTTTACACTTGAACTCAATACTGAAATTAAATAAATGGAAGAAACTTGGAGTTATAACAGACAGTTGAAAAATAGTATGACAATGTAATGTTTACTCGTATGCAAACATCTTACAATTCCAATTGTTGCAGAAAGAGGGCGGCCTTATATTTTAATGTAAAACCAAATTATACACTCAGCTACCCACTCTATGGTTAGTGTAAAAAAAAAAAAATTACAATTAGACAAATAAGTTATGGCGACATAGAAAAGTGTCATGTGATAGCTAGCCCTATTGGTAGAATAAATCTATATTTTCTGTTCAAGTGTCAATGCCTTTTAGTCTTGAGAACTAGCAAAATCAATATGTGCTTCATTTTGCCTACCCTCCTGTCTTGATCATACTTCCTATTTCACAAAGAAACAGAAAACATCAAAGATATTTTCCCTTCATTACACCTAAAATGTCTGTATTCGTGGTAACTTTTTTTAATTGCAGGATCATGCCTCCTACTTTGTTCTTTATCTTCTTTCCTTCCCTCCTCTCTTTTCTCCACAGTCTCACACTTTGCACACATTGTTTCACCTAAGCCTGGGATATCCACCTATTGTGCTTCTATATTTTCAATCTTTTCCTTTCCTCCTGCCCAAATTTTGTACCTACACACGTTAATTCTAGTAAAAATTAGAATAAAAGGAACTCTTGCATCCCTATAAGTTGCCTTGACCCCCATTATTGATTCATTAAAACACATCACATATGGAGAAACACTCATGTGCCATAATTGTTCTGCTTTGGAAGCTTACTAAGGAAAAATGCAATGTTCCATGTTCACACTCTAGCTAGAAATATGGGTGCAAAGCTAGTAATTTCAAGCATGTAGAAGTGTCACAATGAAGAGATCACCAAGACAACAGTGACACCAAAGAGAGGATTTAGTATTTCCATCAAAACCAAGCTCTACCTCCTGTGACTTGTTTGCCTTCAACCTAATAAATCCAGGGTATGTACGAGACTCCACTAAGTCTGTACTTGCCACAGCTAACCACGGCATCATCACTGATAGATGCAATGAACTTTCAATCTGCTTATCACATTTCTGGAAAACTCTCTCCTTAGCAAACTTCTATTTATCATTTTGATCAGATTCTGATGTGAGAGTGATGTGGTACAGGTATGTAAAAGCTACTGTAGCTGATCTGGGTGACCATATTGGAAGCCCCTACCTATACCATCCTTTTAGAAGTGTCTTTTAAAACTGTATTACCCACCTTGCTTGCTCTTGCTGAAACACCCCCCACCTCTACCTACCTATTTTGACATGTTGATCACTGCTTTCAGAAGGACTTTTCGGCTCCTTCAGTTCTTGGATGGGTCTCCTAATATGGTTCCATAGCATGCCTAATTCTAAAATTGCTTCCCTTTCACACCTACTATTTTACTTACCTTTAAACAGTCTGTTTTATTGTGCACAATGAAGGTAGTAATATAGTACTTGTCTCATAGCACTACCCAGAAAAATGAAGTACCTTAGATTTCCTGATACAGATACTTAGAAAGTAGCAAATCTGTGTTAGTAGACATGGCTATCAAGATGTTGAGGTTTATAAGGCCTTACAAATTATTCTGTATACTGAAAATACATACTCAACACAAAACTAATAAAATAATGAACTAAGATTTTAAAAAGGATTTTTTTGTTGTTGCTTTTGTTATTGGGGATTGACCCCAGGGGTGCTTTACCACTAAGTTATAGCCCCAGTCCTTTTGATTTTTATTTTGAGATGTCTCAGTAAGTTGCTGAAGTTGGACTCCAACTTGCCATCCTCCTTCCTCAACCTCCTGAGTCACTGGGACTACAGGCATGTGCTGCTGTGCCTGGCTGAAAAGGATTATTCTTTGATTAAATATTTATAAATTACTGATCTTTTTTTAACACTTTTAATTCTCTTTTTATGGTTTGGTCCTCAAACTCAGTCTTTCAGAGGGTTCCTTTTCTCAAGTACCTCCCTTGAGTAGTCTCATTCCCCAAATTATATTAGTTTCTTTCTCTACACACATCTTGCTAATTTCATCTACTTCTTTGGCATTGACCCTGATCATAATCAAAATCTGCTTCTTTAACAGAATAGTTTCTTCTGCAGCTCAGAAGCATATAAGAAGGGGTTTATTGGTGCTCATCTTAATATTTAGCCTCTGTATTCTCCGTTAGCAGGTTAGCCTTTCATTCAAACATTTGTCTTGTCCAACCTAGAGTCTGTGAACTCCTCTGGATATCTTTCTTTACTGCAACCTCCAACTTTTGTCAGGAATTAAGTCTAGCAAGTACAACCTCAGTTACATTTCTAAAGTGTGTATCAACTTGCTCATTCTTAATGCAAAATTTGATAATGTTTGTAAAAATATTATGAAACATCTGCACACACTAAAAATGTTATAAAAATATGTGTAAATATATGTAAATACATATAAACACATAACAGTATAAATACACAAGTAGATAAGATTTATGAAAGTATTTGTATTTTATTTATATTCACAAATGTGTGTATGCAAATTAAGATGTTCAATGTAGTATAGAAGTATATATAAAATAATTTACATTGGATATATATTTTTCCTTATGAAAATATAAAACAGGGTGGGAAATGGCCTCGATCAACATTTTATGTGTTTTGTTTTGTTTTTGCCGTACCAAGAATTGACCTAAGGCCTCATGTATTCTATGACAGGCACTCTCTGCTGAGCTATATCCCCCAACCTTTTTTTTTTTTTTTTTTTTTTTTTTTTTTTTTTTTTAATTTTGAGACAGGGATAGACTGGTCTGGAACTTGGGCTCCTACAAACCTCTGATTCCTGAGTAGTTAGGATAGGCCACACTGCATCCAGCTGATTTTACATTTTAAAACACATAAATTTGGGAAGATGCACATGTTTAAATACTACTTTCTTGGTGAAATCTTGCCTATTTAAAAATGCACAGATTTCCCTTTCTCCCCTCAAGTATGGCACACTTCTCCTGTTTTATTTTCCTCCTAGTTCCCAATACCAACCAATACTCTACATACTGGTTTTACTTTGTATTTGTATATCTGCCACAGGAACAGAACTTCTGTATCAGGAGAAAATGTAATGTTTTGTTCATAGTTGTATTTCAACAGCTAGGACACTAGATGTTACATGCTTAACAAATACAAGTGGAATCCATTCTTTTAAGTTGATGACACTGTTAATGTCATCACTTGTGAAGTTTTTAGGATGCTTCAGCTATGTATAAGTTTATTCAATATTCACAAAAAGCACTTACAGCGATATTGTCTATATTTTTTGCCTATAAGGACATTGAGATTTAACGACTTTAAAATCTTAATATTTAGCCTCTGTATTCTCCATTAGCAGGTTAGCCTTTCATTCAAACATTTGTCTTGTCCAACCTAGAGTCTGATTTTCCTAAGATCACATTGTGGGAAAATATGGATTCATTTCTATATCCCTGAATGTAAAAATAAGAGTTTTTAACTATTAAAAATTTTCAGCTTCAAACACTAGAGACCAAGATATACATGTATCCTTGTTAGAGTGGTAGATGGCACTAAATCTGCAAATAACTACATATATTAGAGAATTCTTGCTAGAATTATGTAGACTACTGACTACATAAGTAAACAAAAAGTTGAGACATAAAAAGAATGAGAAAAACAATATATAAATGTAATTGTAATCATTAATTCATTATAATACTTTAGTATTTCTATGAGGAATATCTTTGGGATTTTGATTGGAATTTCATTAAATCTGTATAGTGCTTTTCATAGTATGGTCATTTTGATATTAATTCTGCCTATATAAGAACAAGGGAGATCTTTCCATCTTCTAAGGTCTTCTTTAATTTTTTTCTTTAGTGTTCTGTAGTTTTCATTATAGAGGTCTTTCACCTCTTTTGTTGATTCCCAAGTATTTTTTTAGGCTATTGTAAATGGGGTAGTTTTCCTAGTTTTTCTTGCAGAGGATCAATAACTGATGTACAGAAATGCCTTTGACTTACAGGTGTTGCTTTTATATCCTGCTACTTTGATGAATTTATTTATTAGTTCTAGAAGTTTTCTGGTGAAATTTTCTGGGTCTTCTAGGTATAGAATCATATTGTCAGCAAATAATGCCAATTTGAGTTCTTCTTTTCCTATCCAGATCCCTTTAATTCATTTTGCCTGTCTAATTGCTCTGGCTAGAGTTTTAAGAACTATGTTAAATAGAAGTGGTGAAAAAGAGCATTCCTATCTAGTTCCAGTTTTTAGAGGGAATGCTTTCAATTTTTCTTCATTTAGAATGATGTTGGCCTGGCACTTAGCATGGATAGCTTTTACAATGATAGTGACAGTTGACAACATGGTTTAGAAGTTCATTATTTTCAATGAACACACTGGCATTCAGTGTTTTTGTTGTTTTATTTTCCTTCGGGTATATAAGAATATAGATCTTCAGAAAAGTTAATAAACTATATGTAACAAAAATTTAAAAATGCTATGTAATTAACTTTATTTTCATTAAATTGTATTTTCTGCTTCATCTTTAATAGCATCCTCTATTTTTATTTATGTGGTAGAATAACTAAACTTGTTTATCTTACTTCTTTATTGTTTGTGATGAAATATTGGTTGTCTAAAATGTGCCAGGTGTTCCTCTTTGTGTTGGAGATCTAGCAGTTAAAAAAAAACTAGTAAAAAAAAAAAAAAATCTTCTCCTTCTCAGGGTTACCTCCAAGTTGTCACTTAGTTCATACTCACTTATTTCATAAGATCAATTGGCAGGACTTGGGCGTAGAGCACTCAACTAGCACATGCATGGCCCAGGTTTGATCCTCAGTGCCACATAAGAATAAAGGCATTGTGTACAACTAAAACAAATAAATAAATATTAAAAAATTGGTAGGACTCCACTGCTCTATTTTTTATCCCCCCTTTCAGTGAATATAAAACCATAAGGATTTTCATTTATATTTCTATAATTTAGAGAACTTGGCTTTAGCCAAAGTCAGGTAAAACAAATATTTCTACTCACATTATTTTGATTAATTCACAAACCATACCAGGATTATTTTTTCTTTATAGGATACCAGAGTATAATCAGTTTGCATTCTTTCCTTTAAAAGTACTTGTTTTACCAGAGACCCTCTTATAAACTTCATAATTTGCCTTCTATTATTTCAGGAAGCTTGAGTATGTTTGTCTAAATTACAGACCTAAATAAAAAGATTAGTTTTTTAAAATATTTCCTCAGTAATTTAATAAGATGTTAGGATCATTAATTAAATTTCCAATTACTTTTGATTAGGAACCATGAACATTTCTAGACTAAAACATTAATATTATCTCTATCCACAGAAATGTGGCGCTTAAATACAATTCTGAGTCATTTAAGGCAGTACCATGTCTTTGAATCAAATTGTATAGTTATCATTGAGTAGCTCAGTGATATTAGTTAAGTGAATTAACTTGCATTGGTGATGTTTTCTCTTCAACAATACAATTTTACAATGTATAATTATGAAGAGATTTGAGTTAAAATAACTCAGTACAATAGCCAAAAATTAGAGGGGTTGATATCATTATCATCATCATCATCATCACTACTTAAACAGTGCTTTCTTTCCATGAACTAATGTAAATTTAATTTATCCTTGAATTTCATCTCCTGTGTGATATTGCTTTTGAGTTTGGTATAAAGAAAATATCAGTTCCACATTTTTTTAAGTAAGTATAGGTTCTTTACCATGTTTCTCACAACCAAAGAATAAAGAGGAGGAAACAATTCAGTTTTTCAAGACTGTACACTGCTGGAGATGAGGCAATATAAATATTTAATTAAGTCACATTCCCCTGTAAAATAAGTTCCTAAAAGGTACTGCTTAACTAGAATTATAGGTAACATAAGAAGCAGAACTAATAAATGTCTGTTAAGTATTATTTATTCACTGGTATGATTTGCTAACGTCACCATAATATGTGAATGCTATTGTGTACAGAAAGCATTACCTGAAAGCATGTGGTCATTAGTGGTTTCCAGATGACAGAAAACTATGATCAAAACTGAAAAGAAAATGAGTCCAACTCCAGAGCTTTCATGCACTGGTTCGGTGGAGATGGAATTATAGAGCCACACTTGCCTCAATGACTGACAGAGGAACCAACATGAACAAAGGCCATGGGTATAAAGCTGTGAAGTTGTGTGAATATTTTGGTATCAACAGATTGTAGATAAGCTGGATATAAAGGGGAAATAAGACTATGAAAACATCATCTCCAGCTCTTAAAGTGTCTAGAATAATTGCAATGATCACTGAATGGTCCCTTTTATTATGGCTTGGCCCTGGATAGTGATCAGAGAGAAGAAGTTAGGGAACTGTGGACCCTAAATGGTAGAGCATGGCTCTGAGCTAGGTTAAGGGAACCAAAAAACAGATCAGGGGGATTAAAGGAATAGAAGCCACTAAGGTCTTTTAAACTTAGCCATGAAAAGCATACATATTACTTAATGAAGTCAAGACTATTAGGAGTGTTTAATTAATTAATTTTCCTACCCATTTATTTATTCAGTAGACCCAAAAGATTCCTGTTTTCTAGGCATGAGAGTAGATAGGAAGAAAACTACGATGTTTTTCTTTATTTTCAGGGGTGGGTAAGAGTCCCAGCTCTCCTCACTTCTGGCTGATGAACGATGATTCAGTCTCCTGAGATTCTGCTTTATTAGTTCTGGAGTGGAACCCAGAGATTGGGGATATTTCTAAAGTGTTCCAAATTCTGAGTCAGGGAAACACTAGTATCAAAGCATCAGCCAATAATTTTTGTGGAATTTAACGTACTTGAATGCAAAGGCTTTGATGGCATTTTTCTTCAAATCCATGGCTGTCCCTTGCTGGTACACACATGTGTTTGAGCAATGGCACAAACCGACAGCATTCGATCAGGTCATTGGTATTGCCACTTCCACTTCTACTTAGAACCCTAGTTTTAAGTATTTCCAAACTTTGAACTATTTAGCACTGGGTAATGTGTCTGACAGGAATAGTCATTCAGTGAATTCATTCACCTGCTCATTATTGTTTCAACACTCTCAGCAGATTCCTGTTCTGCACACTGTGCCTCAGAAGACATATGTAAAAAAAGACAATCCTAATGTCTACTGCTTATTGTTGTGAGATTAAAAATTAAGGATTTCTTAACACAGTGCCTCACATAGAATACATTTTCTAGGTAATAATGATGATAATGATTGTGATAATGGATTTTCTCTTTCTTACAAGTGAAAAACATTTTGTATCTGAATTTTAGCAATTAGGTTCTTGCCTTGATTCTCAAATGATTGAATCTACTTTGCTACCGTGCATGGTTTTGCTGAAATGATGAAATTATCTTGTTGTCTTAAGAACTCTGCAGGTGTAGAAATGTTTTTCCTAATTAAAACTACAGAAAGAGGGAATTCCTAGTTCTTATCTTCTGGGGGACAATTCTAACACTGCAGGGTGTTAAGTATGTATGATAGTTAACATTTAATATGACAAATTGTAAAAGTTTTGGTACTTTGCAAATATTTCCTGAGTTTTCAGACAATGGTATTTCCAACAATAATTACCTTTCACTGAGCACCTGTCATCTATTACAGAATGTATGTAAGTAAGCACCGCATACATAACTTTGGCTCACTTATCATTCATCGCATTTCATAAGTGAAGAGACAAAAACTCAGAAAAGTGAGGTGATGTGTTCAAGGTCACAAAGTAAATGAGAATTGAGATTTCAACCCAGGTTTGGTCAAATCTGTAGGTCATGTTCTTTCTGTGTCCCTAAATATGAAATTATTTTAATATCTTCTTTCACTTATCATCCAACTGCTTAAATTGATCTATAATTCAAAGGTTGGAATTTAACTTGCTGAATGGAGAGAATACCAGTTACCTCTGTATATAATTGCTTACTTTGGATATCATAGAAACTGCAAAAAAATCTTATTTGATTAAATACACAAATGGTCATGGATATCTCTCCCTTGCTACCACAGTGGTGATAAGTACAAGAAATATCTGTACCTTTCTCTAAATACTAATTTACATGACCTTCCAATTACTGCTCAGTATAAAAAACTAAGGACATTTAAATGGCTATATTATCCCAAATATTTTTCTTTATTTTAGCAAGAAATTAAGTCTTAATTAAAGATAAAATGCCTTTTAATGTGGACTCCTGTGGGGTGGGGCAAGGTAAGGCTCATTATAAAGGAATCAAACATGATTCTCACAGCTCAACAACTTTAAAAACAAGTAAATAATATATAGCATATACATTTATAATTGTATATCATAGCTATTTTAATATTATGCACATTTAATTCTACATACACAAACACACACTCTTTTAAGGGTGAAGAAACATATTAAAACAACTATATAGCTGGGCGCGGTGGTGCATGCCTGTAATCCCAGCACTTTGGGAGGCTGAGGCAGGAGGATCGCAAGTTCAAAGCCAGCCTCAGCAATGGCAAGGCACTTAGCAACTCAGTGAGACCCTGTCTCTAATAAAATACAAAAAAAAAAAAAAAAAAGTGGGGGGGGGGGCTGGGGATGTGACCCAGTGGTCGAGTGCCCCTGAGTTCAATCCCCGGTACCAAAAAAAAACCTATAGAAATTGTAATTAATTAGTTAATTGTCACATTTTGAAGCATATAAAACATTCCTGGGAGACAAATGTGGATATATGTGTATTCTAAACATAACACAAAAATGTTGAAGAATCATGTCTTGTTTCCGCTTCTTTATATTTTATAGTGTAGGAGAAATTCCCCCTATTCCCCTTTATTTTAACTGGGTTGACATGTGAAAGAGGGAAATGTAGGAACAGAGGACATTTAATGCTCAACTTAAGATCTTCAGGGCTCCTGGCTAAAATCTGATTCATACAGCTCTGTCTTACTAAGCAATTCTTTCATTGCTCTTTCTAATAATAACCTTGAATGTTCAAGATTTATCAACTGTTTTCTATACGTTAGAGCTCCTGACATTATTTCCAGTTTTCTGCTATGTTCAAAGTCAATTAAATCAACTGGTCTTTGATCCTGGTCTGTTTGCTAAAATGTAGATTTTTCCTTATTTCTCATACCAAGGCATGCTTATTACTTTTTTCTTGATATTTTACCAGAACTGGCCCAGTTGGATAATGAAAATGAATAAATACTACTATATGCAATGCTTATATTACAACAAACACACATACACAAACACTCTTTTAAGGGTGAAGAAACATATTAAAACAACTATATAAATTGTAATTAATTAATTGTTATGCAGCATAGCAGTAATGACTTGGGGTCTAGATAATCACAATAGTTTGTTTTCCAGTAATAAAGGAACAAGCAGGAGCTAGAGGTATCACAGGAATATAATATCAATTCCATATTACACTGAGCCTCAGTCAATTTATTTCCTTTTGCCTTTCATACCTACCCGCAAGTTGAGTAAATATCAGAATGCTCCCAGAAGAAGTTGATTGGCCTCTGAGGTGAATGGAAGTGGGCTTGTGCACTCTCTCTTGTTGCTTTCATGTGATTGCTGTGCAGGGGCTACATCAGGCTTTCCAAGGGCATCACAGTTTCTCTTGACTTAGAGGGCAAAGGTAAGATGAAGCACTTGGGATTCAGGAGTTTATTCAGAAGACATGTGATGGAACAACTATGTATGGTATGGTATAGTCGGTATCAACTTTACATTCATTCAGAGGTGCCCTGACAACTAGTCAGGAGGGTTAATGTACTGGGAAGAAACACGCATTGCTGTTTTTATTTTGTTACTTTTGGATCCATTCTGACACTGTCATTGACCATTTTTTCACCCACTAAGTACTCCTCGGGTCTGTTCCCAGAAGTATATGAAGTTAGTACCAAACCTCAGTGATGTGAAAGCTAAAGATTCTATTCATGTTTTGAGAAACAGAGTTTTGTGTATAATGTAAAATTCTATACTGAGACCTTACTGGGAGGTTCAGAGGGCAAAACAGTGAAAATTGTAAAAACCATGTTGTCTAAAAGCTATGTTCAGGACACTGCCTTCAAACTGAGGTGTTTGGGAACATAGGCACAGGATGTATACAAGTAGCAATAAGAAAAGCCATAGTCAGAGCTGATGAATATTTTGGTTCAAATAGCATCTTTCACGCCTGGGTGTGATGTGGCTTCAACCAACAGCACATGCATTTTTACTGCCTCTGTAAGTGTCTTTAAAAGCACATCTCAATTTCGTACTTGTCAAATCACCAGTTCAGTCTTTGAAGATCATCACAAATTGGACTTGCCTCCTGGAAACATTGATAGTCATTGCATTCTGTAGTTGTATTTACTGCTGATGTGCTCAGATAAACATCAAATAATCTTGATTATATACTTTGCTGCACATGTGTCATCCCATTTCATTATCATAAGTCTCTAAAAGTCAGAACCCATAATTCCAGTTTAGCAATTCATAATAAATGGTAGAAGGATTTTAAGTAATTTGCATATATTAACATCAGGTAGGTTGCAAAGATGACCCTATTTTAGAGAAAAATCCAGAATCTGTATTTTTCAGGATGAAATATTTCGTTTAAATTATAGTCAGTACTACAAGCTTGATAATCAGTGTAAACTGTAAAAAGTGTTGAATAAGTGGGACTTAGAAAATTACTTTTTACTTATTTTTTTTTAAAAACTCATTCTCAGTTCAAGAAATTTAGTGTCATTGCCCTATCTTCAGGGAAAATACTAGGGCAGCTAGTCAATGACTGCTTGCTTTCTGGGCCATTAGTAATTCCACAGCAATTTTCTGAATGTTTGGAATAGCAGAGGATGGACAGCGGATTCATTGCTGGGAAGTATAATCTCTGTAATGGCCTTTGTCACATTTTGAAGCATATAAAACATTCCTGGGAGACAAATGTGACTCAGTTAGTTTGCAGCGAGCTCTTTAGGGTCCATCTATCTTCACAGATGCGTCAGGAAAGACACTAAAGGCATGGTGGAGTGTGTTCTTCAGGGGAATTTCATTTACTCTTTAATGCAACAACCATTTATAAAACGCTGCTGGAGAAAACACTCATTTAAAAGAAACTCATCAGTGGCAATACCATCCTATTCTGGAAATCAGTAAAAATGAAGCAAGCCAAAGCTGATTTTCCCTTCCTGGGCATGTCTACTGAATATTTCCTTCCAGCCCTGGAGAACAATCACAATGGCTGCGGGTAAGCTGTTAGATCTGCTGTTCCTGATGCAATGACACACCCCCACTAGGGGCCTTCCTCCACAAGGTACTGCTCCTTGACCTTCAGCAGGCTAGGCAGACTATGGTGCTCCTGATACCCATATATTGTCTATGGGAGGCGCCATAATTATCTCACTGGAAAGAGTTCATGATGAGAACCTATCTGACTAGAGAAGTACAAATGTCCTTTTTTTTGTGGATGTGTTTGCACATGTAAGTTTAATGAAAATTGTTCAGAATCAGGAAAAAAAATCCTGATAAGAGAATAGATGCCTATTTTCATTAAATGACTAGAGGTAATTCTACAACATGAAACAAGTGAAGGATTATCTCTGCACTCTCAAATATACTTTCTTCCTTTTGAAAACAGCACCCTTTAACAGCTTTATTGAGATGTCATTGATATATAAAAATCTGTCTATACATCTACTTATGTGTAAGTGTGTATACATGTTCACATATAGACATACATACATATATGGTGATATATATGTACATATACATGTATATAGACATATGTATGTAGGTGTGTACAATTTGACAACTTGATGTTTTGATATAAGTAAATATTTTAAAATGCTCACCAGAATCGTTACTTCTCATATTCATCCCTTACAAAGTAGCTGTTGTGTGCATGTGTTTTTTTGTGTGTGTGCACATTTATGGTGAAAGGATTAAATGTAAATTCTGTTAGCAAATTTTAAGCCTATAATTCAGTCATTGTTGTTGTTGTTGTTTATTTTGTTTTTTTGGTTTGTTTTGTTTTGTTTTTTGTTGGTACTAGGGATTGAACCTAGGGGTGCTTCACCACTGAGCTACTTCCCCAGAACTTTTTCTTTACTATTTTGAGACAGGACCTTGCAAATTGCTGAGCTGACTTGTGATCCTCCTCCCTTAGTCTCCCAAGTCTCTCAGATTACAGGTGTACGCCAGGCCTGCAATACAGTTGTGACTGATGTCCCAGGCTGTACATTAGTTCTTTATGTTAGAAAATCCATGCCAACCCCCCAACTCTCTACCCATGCAGAAAACCCTCAGCCCTCGACTGATACAGAAACCTCCCAGTACCCTGCCTCTAGCGATCTGGTAGACCCCAAAGTTTGGGATACCCAGACTCCCTCCCTTGCTCATTGCGATCAAAGCTCCTGCAAGCCTCTCTTCTGCCCAAACTAATAGGGATCTCCCATTGTCCTTCACACCAAAGTGGTGAGTCTCCCATAGTTCAAGGAAACACGAAGGCTGATAGGACAGCAAAGGAAGCAGCACTATCTTCTCCTTCTCTTCTGGCTTCAGTCCAATCTACTACCCAGACTCCCATATCCCCTTTAGTACAATCAATCCTCTCCTATCTCCATTCTCTTTTCCATCCTATTCTGAGGGCATAAACCTCCTGGAATCTCCTGACTCAGCCTCCACTCGTCTTTTCGACCACAGCATCATTGGATTTGGTGTCATTAGAGTTCCGGCAACCTTTGCCTTTCAGCTGGGAGTGATTAAAGAAGTTCCTCTCCATACTCCAGACTTGAGTCTTTCCTTCCCATTCACATGGGGCACGGAAAACCCTTGCGCAAGGTGGCTCATAGTCCTCTAGTCTCTTGAGAAGGATGCTTCTCACAATACCCCATGTCTGCCTGGCTCCGGTGACGACCGAGTCACAGACTTGTATCTCCCTCTAATACTTATTTTGAAAAGGATGCTTTTCAGAATATTGTATTAGTCTCTTCCTGTTCAGAACGGGAAAAATGGGAACTTCTTAATCCATCCTGGCTGACCCCTTTCTAAAGTCCCTTAGATAACCAAAGTAATTGAGAGATCGTTTTTCAACTTCTACTGGCAGTCAAAAGAATTTTTTATATCCAAGCTTTCTTCCTCCTCTGATCAAACCAAATTCAGTTGTGTTCATTGCATTAGTCACCCATAATATATCTACTTCCCTTAATACTCCTTGACATTTTCACATCCCATATCACCCCACGTCTCTAAGGTAGAGAGGACCAGTACGCTTAAGAATATTCTAATTAAACTCTCCCTGGAACTTCTCTTGGACTGGGTGAAACTACTTTCCCTCACCTTCTTCAGGCTCCGAGTCCTCCCAAACAAACCTTCCTTACGATCCCCATTTTAGGTTATGTTTGGGCAGCCAGTTCTTCCACCCAGAATTTCCCCAATTCAAGGACCCTTGCCCAAAGATCTCTCTTCTCCTCTCTCATTCCTCATCAGACATCAGCTATGGACGTGCCAAGATTACATCCTGCCTGACCCAAGTAGACTCACTGCTTCATTTCCATTAACACCCGGTTCTTGGGTATATTTCTCACCTCCCCAGGACACGGGATCAGTCTCCCTTGTCCCAAAGTGGACAGGCCCCTTCCAGGTTGTGCTGTGCACACCCACAGCTGCTAAGCTTCATGAAACCTCAGGGAACTTGACATCTTGGATTCATATTTCCAGATTGAAACCAGCTGCCCAACCAGCTGAAGATCCACAAAAGGATGACAAACAACTACCTCAATATACTTGCTCTCCTCTTCCCACTGATCGATCCCCTAAAAATTTGTTTCTCTCATGTCCCCATACTGACTCAAAATAATCTTATCTGTTTTTCTCATTTTGAATCTTTAACCAGCTTTTCCTCAGGGATTATCAACTGTTGAAAAAAAACAACGGATGACTTTCCAACCAGAGATGACTTAGACTCTTTGTCAGCTTGCTCCGAAAGGCCCTTAACCTGCCACCCTATGTTCATTGTGATGACCTTGCTCACGAGCCTTGCACTCTTCATTAGCCTCTTCACCATAAGTCCCACCTGGTGGAACACAGGCCTATGGACAATAATCCATCTCACCTTCTTTTCCTTTGTTGTTTCATATTTCTACATGCTCTTTGAGAGGATTGCTGGCTGATTCCCTCAGTGACTTTCTGCAGAAGCTCAGTTTGACACCCTCACCGATCTCTGAGTTCAAGGAAACTTCATCCATCTCATACCTGCAGAGATTCATCTTTTCTGTGCCTACCTCCTGGGAATTTTTCCACCCTCAAGCCTGATTTGCCTGTTTTGTATGCCTGTTTTGCCTGTTTTGTATGTCTCCCTCATAACACCCCACATTGCCCCCTTTCAGCTCTGAAGCATCCAGATCGAAACACGATGCCCTACTTCCTAAGAGAACAAAAAGGGGGGAATGTTAGAAAATCCAGGCCGACAGGCTATGCCCCCTGGATACCTGAAGACTAGCCACACTCCCTGATCCTGGGAATACTCGCCTCTCGCGTGAATTCACCCCAGGGCAGGCTCTCTCTTTCTGAGCCAATCCAGACCATACAAATCATGCTCCCGCTCCTCTGTACTTAGGCCCCAGCCAGTCCAGAACACGTCCCTTTTCCCTTCTCTCCCCCTTGTTCTTCCTTTCCCTGGTCCCTTCCCTACCCTTCCCCATCACCCTTTTCCTACCCCCCTTCCCTTCCACGTGGCTCCTACTAAACCCCCTTTTCTACAAGGCGTTCCCGGTGTGGCTTTTTCCAATATTCTAGACTTACTCCTCTTACATAATGAAATCTATTCTTTCACCAACTTCATTCCATTCAGCCCTGTCCCATCCCCTGGTAACCATCATTCTACTCTTATTTCTATTAGTTTGACTATTCTAGATTTTACATGTAAGTGACATTGTGCAGTTTTTCTCCTTTTGTTAGAATAATGTGTTCTAGATCTATTTCTTGTAGCAAAATGGCAGGATTTTTTTCTTTTACAATGTTGAATAGTATTCCATTGTACATGTATCATTAAATAACTGAACGTGTGTGTACCATTTTTTAAAAAAATCCACTCATCCATCAAATGGAATTTACGGTGTTTCTATAATGTAGCATCCATAAACAATATTGCAATGAACATGGGGGTGCAGATGCTTCTTCATAATCTTGATTTCTAGGTCAACTATTTTCAATCCTTTTAACTTCAGCCTCCAAACTTGCTGGGATTACAGGTATAGGCCACTGTGCTTTATTCCATTGATGTAGATATCTATCTATCTATCTATCTATCTATCTATCTATCTATATATAAAACAGATGTGGGATTCCTGGATCATATGGTAGTTTTAGTAGTTCTATTTTAATTTTTTGAGAACATACAGTTTTATGTAATGGCTACAATTATTTACATGCCACCAAAAGTATACAAGGGTTCTCTTTTATACATATTCTTACCAACAATTTTTATCAGTGATCTTTTTGATAATAGAAATCCTAACACATTTGAGATGATATTTCATTGTGCTTTTGATTTCTACTTTCCTGATAATTATGGATGTGAACAACCTTTTCATATACCTGTCAGGCACTTGACCTTCTTTATTGAGAAATGTTTATATAGATTCTGTGTTCATTTGTAAACTGGTTACTTGGTCATTTAAAATTTACTTATATGAGTTCCATATGTATTTTGGATATTAACCCCTTCATGGATATGGAGTTTGCAAACATTTTTACCAATACATAGTTTGACTTTTTATTTTGTTGATTAATTTATTTGCTGTGTAGAAACTTTTTAGTTGGACGCAGTCTACTTGTTTATTTATAATTTTGTTCTCTAATGCTTCCGTTATGTCCAAAAAAACATTGTGGGTAAGAAGTGTCAAGAAGAGACTCCTCTGTGTTTTTTACATAGAAGCTTTAAATTTAGGGATTTATATTTAAGTCTTCAAATATTTTGTGCTTATTTGTGTATGTGATATATGCTAAGGGTACAGTTTCATAGATTTGTATGTGGATATCCAATTTTCCTTACACTGGGTATTGAATAAGTTATTTTCTTATTTCCTATTCTTGGTGCCCTTGTCAAAGATTAGCTGACCATATACCCGTGAGTTTATTTTTGTGTTCTCTATAATCTGTTCCATTAGTTTGTATATCTGTTTTTTAAATGTTTAAATTTTTTTATTCTAATTTGTTATATATGACAGCAGAATGCATTACAATTCATATTTCACATATAGAGCACAAATTTTCATATCTCTGGATGTATACAAAGTATATTCACACCATTTGTGTCTTCATACATGTACTTAGGATAATGATGTCCATCTCATCCCACCATCTTTTCTACCCCGATACCCCCTCCATTTCCCTCCCACCCCTTTGCCCTATCTAGAGTTCAGCTAATCTTCCCATGCTCTCCCTTCCAACTCCACTATGAATCAGCCTCCTTATATCAGAGAAAACAATTGGCATTTGGTTTTTGGGGATTGGCTAACTTCACTTAGCATTATATTGCAGCACAATTCATAATAGCTAAACTGTGGAACCAACCTAGATGCCTTTCAGTAGATGAATGGATAAAGAAAATGTGGTATATATACACCATAGAATATTACTCAGCAATAAAAGAGAATAAAATCATGGCATTTCTAAGTAAATTAATGGAGTTGGAGAATATCATGCTATATATCAGTTTTTATTTCAAGTATTATACTGGTTTGATTACTATACCTAAGTAATATAATTTTAATTTGGTTCTTAGTATTCAAGATAGATTAAATATTGGGTTTTTTGTGATTCCATATTTGTATTTTGAATTGTTGTTTTTATTTTTAAAAAAGAAATACCACTGGGATTTGAAGAGAGATTACCTTAATCTGTGGATTGCTTTGGCTAATATGTACATTTTAATAATATAAAATCTTCAAATTCATGGATATGGGAATTCTTTCCATGTATTAGTATTATTTATATTCCTTTCACTGATGTTTTGTCATTTTAATATACAAGTCTTTCATCTCTCTGTTTCAGTATTTTATTATTTTGTTTCTTCTACTACATTTTATGAAAGCTAAAATGTTCTATGGAGGAAGTCACAGAAGGCTGACTTGTGTGTGTGTGTGTGATCATATTCCTACAATAGAAAGAGGAGCTTCCTGGAAAAAATCTATTTAGCAATACTGTTTTAGCTCTCATTATCCTTATTTTGCCCATTAGGGATTTCAAGTTTTAGCACCACCTCCAGTAGCCTTCTCTTCTTCATGGTCCAAGACTCTTGTTTTCTACTTAATTCCCTTGGACCAATCTTGTACAGTGTCCTTGATCTAATGTTGTTATGTTAAATAAAGGATAAAATAATTCCAAGCCAAGTGCCAGTAGTTGTTGATGATTTATAGCAAAATAGATGATCTTTTGAAGATTTGGCAGGACCAACAAGCCTGCATACTATCACTCTACAATTGCACTTAAGTGGAAAAATTTTAGTGTTGATGTAGATGGAAGACAGGACCTTATTTCAGTGTTCATTTTTCTCATCACTTTGCAGCACTGTTATCCCATTTCACTCCTTTGTTTTTGTTCACTTTAGATAGACTTTGTCTCTGCTTCTGATGTTGTCCCTGAGTTCCAAACCAACATCGTCCCTTTGCCATGTGTAATGATGTTTCTGGCTGTATTAAAACAAACAAAATTGAAAAAACAAAGTCCACTGCATGTGCTAGAGAGCAACCAAAAGAGAAAGGAGTTCAAAAGCTTGAAAATCACACAAAGTGAATTGTGTGGGGATTTTCTTTACAGTCATCAGATTAGAAGAATTGACGGATGTGCCTGCTAATCAGTAGACACCCAGTCACTTCTGTAAGGCATATTTCAACGTGAGATGGGGGGAGAGAAGTTCTTTTTTTAGAAAGTTGTGCAACACTTTTACTCCATGAGTCAATTTTTCTGATGAGAATTAAAGCATCTATTTATCAGACTATAGAAAGCAAGAAGCCCTGGGCTGGGATTGTGGCTCAGCGGTAGAGCGCTCGCCTAAAGTGTGGGCAACCCGGGTTCGATCTTCAGCACCACGTACAAATAAAATGCATTATAAAACCCATTGTGTACAACTAAAGCAAATGAATAAAAATATTTTAAAAAAAAGAAAGTAAGAAGCCCAAATATCACCCACTTACCTATTTTATTAAATTATAATGAGATGTTATTTTATTATTGAATTTAATATACTCTTGCTCTATTAGGAGGTAGCACAGAATAGAAAAAAAATTTTCATTTAGGGCAATATAAGAGAGTATTAAAAAATATAAAGTTGAATGCTATGTTAGGCCTCGCTGCCCTCCCTATCAGCTGTTGGTTGGAGAAAGGATCTGTGTCCTTTTAACTGTGCACCACAAGAATGGCCAGGCTTACCACAGAGACCACCCCATTAAAAAACAATAGCACCAATGAGGATACAAACGATGCATATGAAACAAGACAAAGCAAACAAATAAAAATGTGACCTTTTCTCATATCATACACAAAACTGAGAGATGTATCCTAGGCCTAAAAATGAGAGGTAAATAAGAAAATTTCTAAAGAAAGCATAGCAGAGGATCGGTCTTAGTGAAATTGGGATAGACAATAATTTCTTAAACAAGTGACATACAAGATTGACAAATGTACTTATTTAAAATTAAGAACATTTGTTCATTAAAAGGCATTGTTATGAATGAAAAGCCGATGCACAAAATGAAAGATAATAGTCATAAAACAAGTATGTGCCATAGAACTCATTTCAGAGAAGCATTAGGAACTCTCACAAACCTATAATAAAAAAATCACACACACAACCCAAATTCTTAAAAATGGGTAAAAAGTCTGAATAGACATTTCAGAATAAGGGAATATGCAAATGAAAGAGACTCAGCATTATTATTTATCACAAAATAAAAATTCAAACTATAGTGAGATGACATTCAGAATGGCTTAAAAGACTAAAGACATCAAGCATAAACTAGGTTTCAAGCATAAAATAGGTTTTATAGCACTTAAAATACTTGGGAATCAACTTAACCAAAGACTTGAAAGACCTCTATAATGAAAACTATAGAACACTAAAGAAAGAAACTATGGAAGACCTTGGAAGATAGAAAGACCTACCCTGTTCTTGGATAGGCAGAACTAATATTGTGAAAATGACCATACTACCAAAAGTACTATACAGATTGAATGCAATGCCAATCAAAATCCCAATGACATTCCTCATAGAAATAGAAAAAGCAGTCATGAAATTCATCTGGAAAAATAAGGGACCCAGAATAGCTAAAGCAATTCTTATCAAGAGGAGTGGAGCAGGTGGCAACACTACACCAGACCTTAAATTATACAACAGAGCAATAGTAACAAAAACAGCATGGTATTGGCACCAAAATAGGCTGATAGACCAATGGTACAGAATAGAGGACACAGAGACTAACACATATAATTTCAGTTATCTTATATTAGACAAAGGCACCAAAAATGTACATTGGGGAAAAGATAGCCTCTTCAACAAATGATTCTGGGAAAATTGAAAATCCATATGTAACAAAATGAAATTAAACCTTTATCTCTAACCATGCACAAAATTCAACTCAAAGTGGATCAAGGACCTAGGAATTAGACCAGAGACACTACGCCTATTAGAAGAAAAAGTAAGCTCTAATTTCCAACATGTTGGATTAAGCCCCAAGTTCCTTAATAAGAATCCTGTAGCACAAGAATTAATATCAAGAATCAATAAATGGGATAGATTCAAATTACAAAGCTTCTTCTCAGCAAAAGAAACAATCAATGAGGTGAATAGAGAGCCTACTAATTGGGAACAATTGTACGAATATACTTTGTATACAAACAGTTGTATGTAAAAAGATGCTATATACATGCACTATGAATTGTACATATTAAAAATTGTAAAAATAAAATTAAAAAAAATTTACCACACACACGTCAGATAGAGCACTAATCTCTAGAATATATAAAGAACTCAAAAATCTTAACACCAAAAAAAAAAAATAAATAACCTGATCAATAAATGGGCCAAGGAACTGAACAGACAATTCTCTGAAGAAGATATACAATCAATCAACAAATACATGAAAAAATGCTCAACCTCTCTGGCAATTAGAGAAATGCAAATCAAAACCACTCTAAGATTTCATCTCACACCTGTCAGAATGGCAGCTATTAAGAACACAAACAACAATAAATGTTGGAGAGGATGTGGAGAAAAAATGCACACTCACACATTGTTGGTGGGACTGCAAAATGGTACAGCCAATATGGAAAGCAGTATGGAGATTCCTTGGAAAACTTGAAATGGAACCACCTTATGACTCAGCTATCCCACTCCTCGGTCTATACCCAAAGGACTTAAAAACAGCATACTACAGGGACACAGCCACCTCAATGTTTATAGCAGCACAATTCACAATAGCTAAACTGTGGAACCAACCTAGATTCTCTTCAGTAGATGAATGGATAAAGAAAATGTAGTATATATACACAATGGAGTATTACTCAGCAATAAGAGAGAATAAAATCATGGTATTCACAGGTAAATGGATGAAGTTAGAATATATAATGCTAAGTGAAGTTAGCCAATCCCAAAAAGTCAAATGCCAAATGTTTTCTTTAATATAAGGAGGCCAATTCACAGTGGGGTTGGGATGGGGAGCATAGGAGGATTAGAGGAACACTAGAATGGCCAATGGGAAGGGAGGGAAGAGAGGGGACAAAAGGGTGGGAAAAGAAAAGATAGTAGAATGAGATTGATATTATTACCCTAAGTGCATATATGAAGTCATGAATGGTGTGAATATACTTTGTATACAACCAGAGATATGTAAAAATGTGCTCTATAAGTATAATATGAAATGTAATACATTCTTCTGTCATTTCTAACAACTTAGAATAAAAAATTAAAAAAATTTAAAAAAGAAGAAAAAACACTCAAAAATTAAGTGTGAGTATGTCAATTTCTATACCCACTTAGGAAAACTGTTAGTAAAAAATAAGAATAGCTAATGGCTCAGTATTTCTTTTGTTAAGCATATCAAAGATAAATAATGTAATGTTAAATAAATAAATAAAACAATAAATATGAAAAACTATACTATATATGTATATATGTGTGTGATATATTATATATTATATTATATACATTATATATTATATATACTCTATACTATATATATTATAATGCCTGCATCAACTTCATTTAAAACAGCCCTAACTAGAAAAAGCCTAAGGGTCCATCTGCAGTATGGTGGATAATAGTTACATTAAAACAGTTGGACCTTACATAGCAATCAAAGCTACCTGCTACTATGTACAATAGCATGGACATAGCCCAGATAGTGGGCACAAAAGTCATACATTAAAAAACATGCATTCCATTTATTCCATTTGTAGTTAATAAAAGGAAAAAAAATCACCCATGTTCAGAATTAATCTGAGTGTTTTACTGAAGCTCAAGTGCCAGGCTTCCTTCTAGCGAGTCCTCCCTCAGTCTCTGAGCATGAATAAATTGAAGTTCTTAAATCTTAAAAAGGTATACATCTCAGATTTTAAAATCCCACATTTAGATTTTAGACTTTCTTGTGTCCTTTGCATGGCCCTTCTTTGGGCCACTATCCTATGACTAAAGGAATGTCATTCAAATGCATATGTAATCCAATACACGACATGTTAACTTGTCACTTACACAGTAGAGGACTGTGTATGCAATAATATGTCAAAGGGTACTTGTTTGATTGTTTTTCTAAATTTATTTTTGTCTGTATTCTTTTCTGAAAGATCTGTTCTTAAATTACACAGGCTGCATATGTGCACAATACACATGAACACCAAACATAAACGTTTTCTTTTTTTGGCTTCCAGAAATGTGTTGTTTGCATGAATATACATGCAAATGCAATGATCTTGGAGCTGAGAGAGAAAAGTGCACCTTGATGAAGCCACATTAAAACTTCCATTTGAAGAATGGTTGGGTTTTATGTGCAGAGCAGGAAGTTACCAGAAAAGAAGTGACATTGTGGTTTCAGGAACTCTAGAAGTAAAATAGTTATGATCAGTTCCACCTGGATTTTATTTATTTCTCAGAAAAGAGTCCACTTTGCAATTATATTGATTTGGTTAACATTTGAAATGTTTCCTTTGTATGATGTGTATAGTCTATTTGTATCCAGGAATTGCTAGACATACTAACTTTCAAAAGAAGGGAAAAAGACAACATTGTCAATTCTGTCATTCAGTCATCATGACCATTCTTATTTACATATTTTATGTTCCCAGGAACTAACTTTGGAAAAGTTATAGATAGAAAGTATAAAAGAAGACCAATATGGAAATTGAGGGTCCCTAAGGAAGCCTAATAAATTGATGGGAGAGAAAAGAAGACAAAATCAATAAAAACTAAAGAGCCCAGAGCTTAACAGGTATAGAGAAGGAAAACATATATTAACCACCATTGTTTATTTGTTTCATAGATCACAAAGCATTTTAAATTCATAAAATTTACTCATCTTCACAATCACCTTCTGAAGTAGCATAAGAAAAGGAATGGAGACAGAAATTTTTAAAATTACAGAGGAGAAATAAGCAAAGAAAGAGACCAGAGGCAAGAGGCAAAGGCAGAATGAGAAGGAGGCAGAGTGGAGAAAGAAAGAACTCCAAAGAAAATGTGATAGGACAGAGAAATCCCTGCAGAAGCACTGTGAAGTTTGCCTTGGAAAAATAGCCTGAGTAAAGAAGCACTGAAAATGGGGGAATGCTGTGATCTGAATGTTTGTGTCCTTGTTTAAATTCTAACCCCCAAGGTGCAGGTGTTTTCAGGTGGGTTCTTTGGGAAGTGATTAAGTCTTGAAGGTAGAACTGTGATGATTGGGATTAATACCCTTACAAAAGAGAAATTTTCTGAGAGTTAGCTCCTTCCACTAAGTGAGAAGACAGCAAGAAGAAGCCTTCTATGAACAAGGAAACAAGCCCTCACCAGGCATCTAGACAACAAATCTGTCTTAGGTTGGTTTTGGAATTTTCCACTTTCAAAACTATGAGAAATAAATTCATATTGTTTATAAAGTACCTAGCCTGTAGTATTTTGTTAATAGCAGCCCTAACAGACTAAGATGAGGGATAAGTAGAGAATCTGTCATTTTTATGCAGTATAATATAAATAATAATTAAAACAAAAAGAATGAACTTAAAGTATATTCACAAATAGTAAATGTAAATAGTTGAATGTAAATTTCTGGTCCAAAATCCATTGAAATGATTTAAAGCTAAAAATAGGTATAAAGAAAGGGGAAAATATGACTTTGGAGTTACTTGGCACCTGTCTAAGAAATGAGCAGAATTGACAGGGCAAGACTACTGATCAGTGTAGTGGATTTCCGAACTATAATTTGAGGACTGTTCTCAGAGAACAGAACATATCCTGTTCCAAGTTCAAGCTCAATGAACACCTTGAACAAAAACATAAGGATGAAATGGAAGATAAAATTTTAAAGGCTTTAAAGGCTCAGAGGAGACTTTATAGAAAAAATAATCACAATTAGGATCTAGCAACCCAGAGCTGCTAATATTTCAAATATCTAAACTCATGAATTCAAAAGAAAAAGGATTTAAAATACCATTCACTGAGACAAGAGCTAATAAGCCTGTGTAAATTCCTGATGAACAGAAAACTGTGACAAGTCCTTCTGGCCTCTGCTTCCTTTCTTTCAGCAAGCAGTTCCAACTGCCTTGGTTCTGACCAACCACAGTAATGAATTTCTTATAGGTTTGTGTTGCTAGTGAGGTGACCAGTGTTTTTTTCCCATCTTCAAGAAACCCAGTAAGTGAAAGCTCAAGTAGAAATGGAGCCAATAAATTTTTTTGGTCTGGATAATGTACATCTTCCATCAGACGGTACCACTATCAGACACCTCCTCCAGGGAAATATGTCTCTCTCACGATAACCACCATATTTGATGGTGAGCTGTTCAAATAAAATGAGAAAGTCATCAATGATTGGGGTGTACTTATTAGTTCTACTTTATGGGAATATAATATTCAATCTAAGCAATTAGGAATGCTGAGTTGGCTCAACTCACTATACCTGCAGAAGCTCATAAGTGATGTAGTAATTCAGATCAAATCCAAAGGAGGCTCTTTAGTCAGAGAGAAAGCAAGTAAAAACCGAGAACAGAAGTTCCTGGACATTAAATTTGGAAACTGTAATGCAAATGGGAAAAGACTACATTTTAACCTAATTTTCCCACTGGCTGTTTATTAATGAATGCAAGTTTATTCTCAACTGCCTGGCTGCTGAGATGCATTTACCCATGGGTATTTTGTACTCCACCCAGTGTTGGGTGTGCACTGAGGACAAGACTCTTTGTTTAAGTCATCACTGTGTTAACATATGGTGAGCAAGAGAAGTGAGGTAATGACTCTGCATATAAAGAATCCTGCTCCAGCAGGTAAAGGAGTGGGTTGCTCAGCCTCCATGTTCTCCTGCATATAACCCACTGTGTGTCCAGGCTTCCACCAAAGGCCAGTGATTCTCAGCTGTAGCTATTTTATCACTTACATTAGTCACTTAAAAAAAAAATTATTTATTTGCTTTTAGTTGTACACAATGTGTTTTTACATGGTGCTGAGGATCGAACCCGGGCCACGCACATGCTAGGCGAGCACCCTACCGCTGAGCCACAACCCCAGCCCACATTTGTCACTTTTAAATGTCTAGAGACATTTATCATTGTGATTTTTGGAACACGAACACACATAGTAGAGAGAGAGAAAAATAGCAAAAATGTATTGTATGAATGGTATTAGAAAAGACTGCTTCTGTTAAAATATGCAATGCTTTGTGAAACAAAGAGAAGAAAAAAGTAGGAAAAAATAACATGTGCCATGTTTGGTTGTCTGAATTGGATGTCTTAATGGAGCAAACTTCCTTTCACATACTGAACCTGTGACTCAGCCATTTGGGACTTTCTTGAGGCACAGATAATATTTACCTTATGGTAAACAAACAAACAAAACTCTATGCTCAAAATTAGGTGTTTCTGTGGATAGTTACTTCCTTAGCCTCAAGTTTCTCACTTTCAACTAGTAATATTCTTAATAGTTAATTAGATTTTTACTAATGGAGTTTGGGGTATAGCTCAGTGATACAGCATACACAAATTTTGGATTTGATCTCCAGGGGAAAAAAAAAAAAAAAAAGGTTAAAGTTCAAAGTTGTTATGACTGTTGATTTTATGTGTCCATTGGCTAAAAGTCATATAGTACTTAGTTATGTGGTCAAATGTTATTCTGGATATTTATTTCTTTTTCTTTTTTTCTTTTCTTCTTTATGTGTAGTACTGGAGATTGAAGTCAAGGAGATGCTCTACAACTGAACCGAGCTATTTATGTTTTATTTTGTGACAGGGTATCTCTAAGTTGCTGAGGCTAGCCTCCAACTTGATATCCTCTTTCCTCAGCTTCCCAAGTAACTAGAATTATAGGCATGTTCAGTCATGCCAAATTTATCCTGGATATTTCTGCAATTTTTTTTTTTTTTTTTTTTTTTTTTTTTTTTTTTTGTACTGGGGATTGAACTCAGGGGCACTCGACCACTGGGGCACTTGACCACTGGGCCACATACCCAGCCCTTTTTTGTATTTTATTAGAGACAGGGTCTTACTGAGTTGCTAAGTGCCTCACCATTGCTGAGGCTGGCTTTAAACTTGGATCCTCCTGCCTCAGCCTCCCAAGTGCTGGGATTACAGGTGTGTGCCACCTTGCCCAGCTTCTGCAAATGTATTCTTGTAGGAGATTAACATTTAAATTGATAGCCCGAGTAAAGCAAATTGCCCTCTAGGGTGTGGGTAGGCCTTTTTTAAAACAGTTGAAGATCTGAATGGAGCAAAAGTTAAACCCTCCCCAAACAGAGATTTCTCTTGCCTGATGGCCTTCGATCTGAGACATTTGTTCTACCAGATTCTACCAAAGCTTCTGGTCTTGGGACTTGAAAACTAAAATAGGACACATATATACACACACACACACTCAATATTTATTCATTAAAAATGTTGAAGTTTGTTTAGGGGAATTTTTTTCCCCTTGTGCACCTTGGTATCAGTGCATATCTCACTATATAATGACAATTTACGTGTAAAATATGAGTTGTTTCTTATTTACCAGTATACCTCCCAGTTGTTCATATCTGGTACACATGTGCATTGATGGCATTTTAATTATGCCAGTATGAATGAATGTCTGCTTAATTAAATTATAATTCTTAATTTAATCTAAGAAAAGTTCAAATAATGCTTATAACAACAACAATATCACTGATGGGTAAAAAGATCATTCCACTTCTTTCTAAATTGAGAAAGATGAAATAAATCTCCTAATCAACCAACATTTTAAGAAACATGCTTGTGCAGATCATTCTTCCAGCAAATGCAAAAAGCACAGTGATCATCCATACATTTTTTTCTTGTTTGCTGCATTCTGAGGAAAATACATATTGTGAAAATTCAAAGAGTAAATTCAATCCAGGATTACCTTGATTCTTCACAAGATTATCTATTCAATGCTTAAACTTAAGCCAATCTCTCTAAAGCTTTTCACACAACGCAGATAAATCAGATATTTCTATTTTCCCATTCAAAATTCACCAGCACCTTCCTATTATGTTTAGGGAAAAAATGGTCAAATATCCTGCTTGAATTGTTCTCAACCTTGAATGTACATTAACATTTTCTGGACTGAGCTGAATGTCGTAGTGTAGCATGCCTGTAATCTCAGCAACTCGGGAGGCTGTGGCAGGAGGATCTCAAGTTCGAGACTAGCCTCAGCAATTTAGCAAGACCCTGTCTCAAAATAAAAAACAAAATGGGCTGGGCATGTAGTTCAGAGGTAGAGAACTTCTGCGTTCAATCCCTGGAACCAAAATAAATAATAAAATAAAATAAAAGTAAAATAAAATAAATGATCTGGATTATTTTGAACACATACTTATATCAGAACCTACCTCAGAGTAATCAAGTCAGATTCTCTTTGGGAAAAGCCTGAGTATTCTCTCTTATGGTTGTCCAAAGTTGAAAACCCATCCTCCTTGAGTGGCCCCAGCATGCCTTTCTAAGTTATTTTTCTACACTCTATGCTTTGCACATGTAACCAGTCATGGACTAGCTTTTTGTGGTTCATTGAACAAGCCAAGTTTGCACCCACCTGAGCAGTTGGACTCAGTGCTTTCTTTGCCTGTGTTCCCAGCGTTGCCCCTTTTCTCATTTGTCCATGGTCTCTACTCCGGAAAACCTCCCTCAGTGCCAAATAGCACTCTTGCCATGAACTATGTATAGCACTTATCACTTTCTTTTTTATTTTATATGTATTTTGTGCTCCCACTAGAAGAATATCAGGTTATTAAGGCATTACTTGATTTGCACTTACCCAAATTTGCTTAGAACTGTTATTGAAATATAAGCACTTAATAATAGTGCAGACTAGAATACATATAAATTGGAAGCTCCAATCCAAAGATAGGTGGTGGTACATCAGGAAATGTCTGATTACTTGAATTATGCCCTTTTCTCAGAAAATAATCTGTGGCAGTAAATACAGGGATCCCTAGAGCAGGTTGTAACTCGGGCATTGTGCCAGGAACCAATTTTGTAGAACTATAGTATGGGCAGGGTGAGGTAGCTATATTTGCTTCTAATAGACACAATGTGTGGTATAAAAATAGTCAATAAACAATCCAATATCTTAGCATTCCATCTCCTCTTCCATCAAGTATAAAGTGAGACTCACTTGTTTCTCTCATGCTTATCTTCCATGGTGAGCTATGGTGCACATTTTAAGAGGCTTCTTCACTTTTAGGATGTAGATTTTTAGGAAAAGAAACATGGGGTTTTGGAGGAACATGAATTAAAGATGGGGTTTGACTTCATTGTATGCTAGCATAATCCTTTAAATTCATATGGCTATTATGACCAACACATAAACAATTAGACGTACTAGGATATCACTGATTATTAGGAGCGAGGGAAGGATAATTTCCAGTAATTCCTTCTGGGCTGTATGGTTACTGCTGATATCTGTATTCCATCCCACACAGTTCCTTTTGGGGACCTCTCCTGCTCTTTATTTCTTTCCCCAATGCCTGTGCTCATCCCATTGGCTTCTGATTAGTGTAAGATGGTGCTGTACATACTTGCACACTGATTAGCATTTTCCTGTTGATTTGCTCTAAATACTAGCCAACTGGAAGCAATGACACTATCTGCCTACCTCCAGTTATTATTTTTATGACAGCACTGACTTCTTCAAATAGCTTTAGTTCCGCGAAGATAACAGTATATGTTTCTTTGCTCTCAACTTCTCTTCCACTAAATTACAAGGATTTATGGTTGCATTTTTGTAACTAGAATTAGTCATCATGATGCTTCATAAAGGAGACAATGCACATTCTTGAGGTGTGTGCATTGTCTTCTGTCTTTGCATCGGGGATTTCAGGTTAGCAGCTTCAGCCATCTTCTGCAACAATAGGCTACTTGTGACAGGGCTCGCTTTTCAGACATGCCAACCTTGACTTGATATAAGTCACTAGGTACAGAACAATGTTTCAAAACAGCTTCGCTGCTTTAAGTTTCTATCAGCTGGAGTTAAATGTAAGCTGATTATAAGCATTTTTAAGGTGTTGCACATATTTAAGAGCCTGCTTCATGATAGACTCTGACTCTTTTGTTAAACTATTTTGCTCAAAAACTTTCCCATAGATTCTTGAATACTACATTCATCATTGCTACTTGTCATATTACGTTTACGAAACCTAAAGAGAGGTGATAATTTTGCCTATCACCTTTGAGCTACTAAGTAAAAGAGATCTGAATTCTCATGTCTCTACTCCTCCTCTAAAAAGAATGCTTTTCAGAATAGTCTTCCTAGGTTTGATGGAAAATTTCCCCCATCGAAATTGACATGATTTTAGACATGTTTTTACCAAGGCTCAACTCTAGACCACAGTGGTGTTTAGTGAATCACAGTTCTGTTATACTGTGACTTAACCCTTTCACAAAAAAAGTACCTTCATTTTGTCAAATCATCACTCCCCTTAAGTGACATCTTTATATTTACCTATCTTCATTTATGTCCTCTTAAATTGCAATTCCTATGTTTTTAATTTGATGGATGACCTGATAAACAAATCCTAGCTATATTCAGCAGAGGGATCTATCTTCTGTTTTTATACTTCTACAGTCTTTTTAACTTGTGCATATTTCAGTGAAAGGTATTAAAATATATATGGGTAGCAGGCCCACAAAAGACATGTAAAGAATCTGTATGATCCACTATATAGCCTACTACATCCTAATTTTACCACACATTAATTTTGCCATCTTTTCCTACTATCAATTTATTTGTGGTTAAATCTTTAAATCATTAAATTTCCATGTTGTAATATTAATGATATCTGAATTACCTGTAATAATAATCGATAAAGGCAAAATAAATTACAGATAAAGAGCACAACATTATCTTAAAATATTTTTCAAATGTATAGGATTTTTGATAGCTTTAATCATCATTGCTACTAAAAGTCTTACATTGCCACTCATATTATGCACTTTATTAACTAGTTGGAGACAGATGCCAAACGGATGGAATAATTATCAAAAGAGACTAGACTTCCCTCTGAAATACAGCTAGTCATAGCCTTGTTCCAAACATAAATGGACGGATCAGTTCAACTCATACAAATACCCTTAGTTACAGAGAAAAAAAGCATCCCTTACATCCAGTCCTATCTCCAAACAGCAGCAACTCAGACTTTGTCAGGTTGACAAAGTTTAGGTCTACAACACAGATGCATTATGACCATCAGACCCAGAATTTAGCAAGCAATTGCCTCTTTCGAAAAGCACACCGGAAGGTCACACAATTCCATGGAGTTTATGATATAACCAGAGCACTTTAAATTTGGAAGAAAATAACTCTAAAGTCTATATTCACTCCAGGTCCCTTGAGTAGTGATTTTAAAAGGGGTTAATGTGATGGAAAAGCTAACCCTGTTGTTTGAATTTGAGCAGCTATTTTTTTTTAATTAATTGAATTTATCTTCCCCTTGCTATTCTATAGTACCTTTGTTACATCCTCCATAATCAAGGGGATTTATCATGCATAAGAAATGCTCACAAGGGCTGTTTTCTTGCCTTTGCCTAATATAAAAAGGCATCACAAGGATTTCAACAGGGTAAACAGGAGAATGTGAAGGGAATAAAAGAAGCTTGGAAAAAAACAGAATTCAGAGTATTAGGTAACATAGCAAGCAGAAAAATAGAGAACCCTGCTCATTTGCTACAATTTGGTAGAGACTCAAGGGCCATCTATCCCAGAGAAATGCACCTACTAAGCCTAAAACAGTCCTAGAAATTCCAAAAAGAATTATTCTATTAAAGTACTCAGTAAAATATAAATCTAATGCCTGGCAGTATTCTTACATTGGTGGAAACAAAATGAATATGTTATAAAAGTTGAATATAGATATATCTGAAAAGTTTATCAGGTTCTCTACAAAGGAAGAAGGCATCATTAGAATTTCTGGAATTGAATTTTAAGAAACCAGTTTTGATTCATAAAATGGAAGAAATATTTAAGTTCTGAAAAATTTGAACTTACCAAACAATATGAAGAAAGAGTGCATTCTGCCTTAGTGAGCAGTGGACTCTTTGCCACTAAGCCTGCAATGCATATCATAAAACAATATTTTCCAAAGGAAACAAAATGTGAACCAGAAATTCAAAGCTTGTATGTACTTATAAATTTTTTTATCTGCATAAAATTTTTCTTTACTGGTATGTTGAAATTAAATATTTTATTTAGACATGCAATCAATATAAAAATCATGAGTGATTTTAGATTTTTATAATAAGTATTAGAAATTCCATGTGAATTTCAGTACACTTTGTTATGGTTGAAAAATAAATGTTCCCCAAAGTCTCATGGCGTGGTTGCCAGCCTGTGGTGTTATTGGGAGGTGGTAGAATCTTTAAGAGGTAAAGCCTAGTGAAAGGAAGTTGGAACATTGTGGGTGCGACCTTGAAGGAGATATTGGAAAACTCACCCCTTCCTCTCTCCTGTCATGTAAGCAGCTTCATTCCACTACACATACCCTACCATGTTGTTCTGCCTCACCATACATCCCCAAAACAATGCAGCCAATCTACCACAATCTGAAACTGTGAACCAAACTTTTCTCTTTATAAGTTGATTTTCTCAGGTGTTTTATCACAGAAATGAAAATACCCTAACATATCCTTGAAATATGGACTGGTGATATTTCAGTTCAGTAACTACATGTACCTACCAGCTGGGGAATTCAACAATGCAATTAAAAGTTTTCCAGATGGGGCGTGAGATCCGTTCCCTTAGGTGATTTCCTTAATAATATTTGATCTATTATTTGATGATCAAATCACATTAGATTAAATTCCAATTGAGTGGGCAACTACATGAGGGAGTCACACTAGGTTTATTCAATTATGCAATGATCTAATCAGATTAGATCAACTTCCAATTAACTGGGCACTGGAAAGGGAAGCTACTGGAAAGGAAAGGCATTGGAAAAGGAAGAGAGCACTCACTGAGCATTTTCAGAGAAGGACATGATTGACTGTATATATATGTTGTAGATGGACACAATATCTTTATTTTTATTTATTTATTTTTATGTAGTGCTGAGGATTGAACCCAGGGCCCTCGCATGTGCGAGGTAAGCACTCTAGCACTGACCTACAGCCCCAGCCCATAATTGACATTTCTTTCTTTAACAACCTTGAAACAAAAGAAAACAAAAAAGTTCAACTAATGGAAATTGGTGGGACAAAGAAATAAAATGGTTCAGTTTATATTTACTGGCCATTGGCTTTATGTGCAACATTGTAGAGAAATCAAAGTCCATGTCCTCACAGAGCATAATGGAAAATATGGAGAAGCCAGGCGTGGTGCACATTGAAAATTAAGTGATATTAATTAGTATGAGAGAGTGCCAAAGGTTCTTTAGGGGAAGAATCCAATAGAAGTTAGCCAAGAAAAAGAAACGATTATTAGTATTTAGAGGAATCTTCCCAGTGCAAGTAGCAGGCCTGGGCTAAGCCTCAGAGATTGGGCCACACTTACACAAGAACAGAAGAAAATGTTAGCATAAGTAATGGGTTAACAGGTCTGAGGTACTTTTCTTTTCCTTTCCTTTTTATTCTTTTTTTTTTCTTTTTTTTTTTTTACTCATAATAAAGCAGTCTGGATTGTAACGGTACTATTGTACTATTGCACTTTTTATTATATGTATGTAACAGGAACCAGCTACCTCATTTGGGTTGTAGGATCTTGTCAGATTTAAGAGGTACCAAAACCAGAATGAAACCAAGTGTCTTTTGATCTTGTGCCTTGTTTTCACACTGTTTCTTCTTAATTCTATGCTCACTGGCTTAAAAAGCAAGGGCTGGGGGGGTGGGGGTTGCCCAAGACTTACTTGGAACCTTGATGCAGAGAGCAATAGCCTAATTGAAATTAGCTCCCTTTATCAAAGAGCTATAGTGAATGTTTCTTGGCCAAAGGAGTACCTGGATCAGGCTGGAAGCAGAGGCCAAATGAACAGGCTGCATTTTTAATTGGAAGGATACAACCACACAGTTCAAATTAGACAGACTAAGGCTAAAGTTTCAAATGCTCTAAGAGAAAAAGCAGTCTGGGATCCATCAGATTTATTGGCACTTTAGCTGGCAAACAGATACTATTCTAATCATCAGGAAATATGAGATAGGCTGGGTATTGTGGAAAGAAGTTAAGAAATACGGAAAAAAAAAAAAAAAAAAAAAAAAAAATGAATGCTGTGTGCTCAGGTCAAAAACCCTGGCCTTATTCTTGATTTCTCTTCTTTCATACCTTAAGTGCAATTTATCATCAAATCTTCTTGGAACTGCTCTCAAAATATATCAAAATCTGACCTCTTTTCACTGCCTAATGCTGTTACCACTCTGGCCCAGTGCACCTTCATCCTGTTGCTCAATTGTTGCAGTACCCTTCCAGCTAGGTGCCATTCAATCCTTTTCCCTTTGCAGTCTCTTTCTAGTACAGCAGAATCTTTTTAAAACACGAGTCAGATTATATTATTCTTCTGTTCAAAATCCTTTGTTTCCAACTCACTCAAAATAGAAATGCATATCTCTGCTCTGAAATAAAATCCTTTACATGATCTTCTTCCCTCACCCCCTGCAACTGCCTCTCTGACTTTGTAACTTTAATTTTCTTACTTGCTCTCTCCACACACTGGGCTTCTTAAAACTACCTGGAGAGCTCACCTATGGGACTTTGAACTTGCCATTTGCTCTATTTGTCATGCACTCTCCAAGCTCTCTGCAGGATGCACACCTTCACTTCATTCTTCTCAGTGACCCCCTCTCTAGTTGCCAATTTAAAATTTTACCTCCCTCCCAGATAGCTCCAATTTTCCTTCAGTACCTAGTGATTTTCTCCTTACAATGTATCCCCATCTAAAAACATTATACAGGGCTGGGAATGTAGCTAAGAGGTAAAGCATTTGGCTAGTATGTGTGAGGCCCTGGTTTCATTGTCCAGCACCACAAAAATAAAAATAAGATAAATTAAATTTTGCATTTAATTACTTATATGTTCTGTTGATGGTCTATGACCCTGAAATATAAGCTTCAGGAGGAAAGAGCTGTGGCTTTACTGTTCTACCTTATATTATAGCTCAAAAGCCCTTTGAAGCCAAACTCAAAATTTTGCATATAAAATTACTTTAAATATATCTCAAATAAGTTGTAGCCACTTAGAACCTGCCTGCTTTATACAAGCTACAAAACTATATCCAACATGTTCTATCCTTAAATAAGACAAACCCTGGGGCTATAAAAGACCCCAGGTGACTATTGCTCTTCAGAGCTCTGACCTCCATCATCCCCCTGCTCATTGAAATGACACAGGCACAGGAGCTCTACTCTGATTCCTGTCTACCTTGAGAATTCCCCTGGCTGCTTGCCTCCAGGCTGCTTCTGAAGATCTCCTGAAGTGAGGGACTTTCCCTCACATGAAATCTTCTCAAAGTTACACTCAAATAAAGCAACAGTATGTGTTACTGCAAACAGAGTCCTCTCTCTCTTTGACCTGCCTCAAAATCTTCAAACACACTACACTCGGAATCAACACACTTTTTGCTATTAAGCATTAGATGGCTTTCAGAACAAGGAAGCTCATTCTACTCCTGTTTTATTCTGCCCTACCCTCCACTCATTCCCAAAATAGAAGCAGTAGGGAATGCATGCTGTCCTCTTTCTGTCCTTTTGGTTTCCTCATTTTTCTAAAATACTTCTTCTGCTTATTGCTGTCTATACTATAGCTAGTAGTATTTTACCAGTCCAATTCACTTTACTTTCCCCTTTTCATTTTTTTCTCTTAAGTAGGAAAAAAGCAATCCCTAAATACAATTGATAAAAAGTACCAGGGACTGTCCAATTTCTCTTCCAACTCATTTACTTTATTTGGGGATAGAGTAAGGATTTATGCATAGATTATACACTAACCATCAAAGGTAAAAATATTTGTGGTGTTGCTAAGTGACTCCTACATCCTTGCCTGTCTTCCTTCTTTGATATCTGAAATACTGGCCTTAAGATCTAGAAAAACTTTCTCTCTACCATCTATCTTTGTACTTCAGCCTCTCTTCAATGAACCTCCTGCTTCTCTAAGTCTACTTTTTATTCTCTTTTCCTTTCTGCCTAACACACTGGCTACATTTCTTGCACCCTTTCTTACTTTCGCTCTTATTTCTTGACCATTATCTATAGTATTATCCAATCCTGCACACCAGGGACAATGAAAATAGCAAGTCAACAAGCCGTGTGTGTGTGTGTGTGTGTGTGTGTGTGTGTGTGCGCGCGCACGCGCACATGTGCTGGGTTTTTTTTTTTTTTTTTTTTTTTGTCTTAAGTACATCGCATTCTGGATAACAAAACATTTTTTATCAACATATACTTCACTCAGAATAAGTGGGATATTTAATATTTATCCAACAACAAAAAGGTCTTGTCAAGTTCCAGAAAGACATAAAGGAATGTTAGCTTTCCATATAGTATAATAAAATATACTATAAAATATATAGTATAATAAAATATACTATATGGAAAGATAATTTATAAAGCAAAAAAGTTTATTTTAGTGCCAATTTTCATGGTTTCAATCCATGATTGATTGGCCCCATTGTTTTTGGACCTGTAGTGACACAGCACATCAGGGGTGGAGCATGTGAAAGAGCAAAACCACCTACCTCATGGCAAAGAAGAAATAAAAGAGTGTTTTAGTCAGCATTTACTCCACTGTAACCAAAACACCTGACAAGAACAATTTTAGAGGAGGAAAAATTTATTTGGCACTCACAGTTTCAGTCATAGACAACTGGACTATGGGCTAGTTGCTCTGGGCCCTACATGAAACAAATCATCATGGTGGAAGAGTGGCAATAGAAAGCAACTCAGGATATGGCCACCAAGAAGCAGAGAAAGAGACACTGCAGACCAGGGACAAAATATCAACATGGAGGCAAGCCCCCAGGGACTCGCCTCCTCCAGCCACAGCTTTTCTGCCTGTAGTTACTGCCTATAGTTCTGCCCAGTTAATACATACCATGGGGACTAATGCACTGATTAGGTTAAGGGTCTCATAACCCAATCATTTCTCCTCTAAACTTTCTTGCATTGTCTCACACACATGAGCTGTTGGGGTGGGGCACTTCATATCTAAACCATAACAGAGAGTGAGGAGAGGGCCAAGATCCCAAAATTCCTTTTGAGGATTCATTCCCGATGACCTTCCACTATGATGTGACTTTTAAAGGCTTCACCAACTCCCAACAGTATCCCTCTAGTAACCAAGCTTCCCACACTTGGGCTGTTGGGGTCATTAATGATACAAACGTAGCAATTACAGAGTTAGAGGAGTCATTCTGAAAAAAAAAAAAAAAAAAAAAAAAACCTCATATGGGTCTGACTATATTACATTTTGGAAAAAGCAAAAGTGTAAAGACAGTAAAAAGACCAGTGGTTGACAGTAGTATAGAGAGTGAGGAGAAAAAGATGAATAAGTGAAATTTGGGGCCATGTTTAGGGTAATAAACTTGTTGTGTATGTAAATAAAATGGCAAATGCATGTCTTTATGAATTGGTCAAAACCTACAGATCTGTACAACACAGGAAGTAAAACTTAAACTCTGAACTATAGTTAATACATATATTTGTTTATTAATTTTAACAAATGTACCACATCAATGCAATGTGTAATAAGAGAGGAAACTAAAAGCAGTCAAATGAGGAGTGGGAGAGTTACATATAATTCGATAAACAACTTGTCCTGGTTATCCCTGGGGAATTCATCCCAGGATCCCTCTTTGATACTAGATTCTGCAGAGACATAATCTGTCATATAAAGTAATGCATTATTTGCATATAACTTATGCAAATCCTTGCTTATACTTTAAATTATCTCTAGATTATTTATAATACCTAATACAATATAAATGGTATGTAAGTAGTTGTTATGCTGTATTGTTTGGAGAATAACAAGGAAATAAAAGGTCTCCACATATTCAGTACAGGCACAAATTTTTTCCAAATATTTTTGAAAATATTGCTTTAATCTGTAGATACAAAACCATGCAGATTGAGGGCTAACTGTATTGTCTGCTTAATTATTTTGTACTTCCAAAACTGTACTAAAAATAAAGTAATTATTTTTAAAAACAAGAGAAGAAAAGAAATATCCAGTTTCATGAACTTAGCAATTAGTGACTGGGGAATATTTCCAGTGGCAATAGGTTTAAACACTAAGAATAGGCATAGTTTGCTTGTTTACTGCTAATGTTATTGTTGCAATTGTAAATTGACTCTTATCATAAACAGCCTTGTACATTGTAAAGTAAATCTCATGGCTTTTATGTATGCCAAAAACGGGTTTTTTAACATGTAAATGGGCTCCCTTACTTTGCAGTACAAATCCCATAAGATTCTAATGACATAATAAATCAAGCAGTGCATTATTAGAAAATATTGAAATTGTAATGGGTTGTTGGCTTTTATTTTTAAACTTCCTATAGGAGAAATGTGAAATTAAGGAAATGAATTTAGCCACTGTCAAAGATAAATAGTCTTTCACCGTCTTAATCACAAAGGGGACTTGGGCTGTTTGTTGTGAAATAAACATTTTCTCCCTACAAAATACAACTCAGAAATCCCATAACTGATACTGTAATAGGTTGTACATATGAGCAAGTAGGAAACTTGAAGGGAAATTTCAGTGCCAATGTGAAGAACATTTTGTAACATTTCAAGTTCAGTTTTCCTCTCCCTATTTTTGATCCTATGTGTATTAGTATTTTTTTTTCTATTGCTAATAACTCAATGACTAAGTCGTAAAGAAGGGAGGATTTGGGAACTCACAGTTCTCGAGGTCTACAGTATAGAGGTCACATCTGGTGATGGCTTTCCTGCTGCAAGGTCCTGAGGTGGCCAGTGGAACCACATAGAGAGGTATGCGGAGTGGGTTTTATCCTCTTTGTATCCCTGGGTCTATCTTTCTTATGAAGCCACCAGTATTCAATCATGGGGCTCCGCCCTGATGACCTCTTTTAATCTTATCTAGTCTTAATCATTTTCCAGAAGCCCCACTGTTAGAGCAGGCAGAGAAGTAGGTAGGTAGACAGGAACCAGCAGGGTGGGGAGGAATGAAGGAAGAAACAATAGGGCTCACTCCTCATCTCATCTTGAGTGATGAAAAATCACTCTTCTTCAAGTTATGTAAATCTGACCCATGAAACCACTTCCTTCTCTGTCATGTAATGCCTTCTTAAACTAAAAAAAAAAAAAAAAAAAAAAAAGGTATACCAACTTAATAGACTTACCCCTCACAGCACTGAGAAAGTTTTGAGGGGAATTAAAATTCATTGTAATTCACATTACAGTGTTAAACTCACATAGGTCTCATAGGTCTCACTTTATTTTTTTAAAAATATATACATATATATGCATATATGTGTGTGTGTGTGTATGTGTGTGTGTATGTGCGTGTGTATAACCAGGAAGGCTTAAGCACTTAGCCATACTCCCAGCCCTTACTTTTTTTTTTTTTTGAGACATGTTTTTGATTGTTTGCTCAGGGCTTCCCTAAGTGGGTGAGGATGATCTTGAACTTATGATCCTCCTGCTTCAGTCTTCCAAGTCACTGGGAATGCAGGCCAGTGCCACTATGCTTATGTTCTTGCTTAGATATTGATGTAAACTTTCTAACATGGAAAAACAGCACAAGTGAAGTAGACCATAGCACAAAAACCATAGCAACCACCCCAAATACATAATACACGACAAGAGACATTCCCAGACCAAATATAAAAGCCCATCTGGTGATAAACCCAGGCTCCTTCCTCCTTCAAAGGCAGTTGCTCCATGTGAAGATAACTCCATTGCACTAAATAAACACTTTGTGCTTATTTTTCTGAGTCTCTTGGCTGAAAGTTTTCTTCCAAGAACAAGAACTGAGGAGAAATAACACCTGGGCAGCATCACCTCTAAACCCACAATCAGATTAATTTTTATCCCTTAGTACGTCACAATGGAGATTTAAACAATTGCACCAAGTAACAAAATCCTGGATATTTGTTTTTGTTTTGCTTTGAAATCATGCTTAGAAGAGTAGCAATTACAAAAAGTAATTAACTAACCAATTAATTAATTGATTGTGAAGCAATCATGCTTATTCCAGTTTTCTATTAGTTTGTCTATCTAATCAAAGAAATTCTTTAGGTATAAAATCCTGCCTGTATAGTGAATATATCATATTTGACATGATATAAGAAATATTTTATTTCTGATTTTTCTGCCTACTGGAAGATTTGTAGTATACTTCAAATTTCTGAAACACATTTTTATGTAGAGCAAACTTTAGAGCCCCTGATGCTTCGCCCTGACAAAGGACATTATGTCTCAGGCTTATTCTCAGGCACTCAGTAACTCTTTGAAAGAAGAGAAAACATAAATTGATCTAACTCTCAACCTTCTATCAGTAAAATACTGATAAACAGCAAGAATGTAGATAAGTAAAGAGAAAAAAATTAACATCTATCCCAATGTCCTTCTCAACGGAGTTCACAAATTTTTACATCATTCTTGGAAATTATTAACAAAGTTGAGGTAAGACACAAGAAATAGGAAATAGGTAGAAAGGAGACATAAAAGTAGGACAAGGGAATAAGATTTTAATTCAGAACTTCTGCATATATTTCAAGACCTACTACATCCTAAGCCTGTCTACGATCAAGGACTGTTACTCTTGAATTTCTAAGAAATCTGTAAATCCACCTGTTCATTGTTAATGTTAATCCCCCAGTAATTAGATTAAGCAAAGATAAATATAATAATCTGGAGGAAATTGTCCAATAGTCTTAACAGTTACAGCATTTCCCAAAGTCCAAATCCAAAATCTCATTGGCAACTCAAGGCAAACTCTTAGCTATGAGCTAAGATCAAAAGCAAGTTATACAAATCCACTGTATAATGGCATAAACTGAACTTTTTCATTCCACAAGGGAGAAATAGGGGCATAGAAAGAAGGAATGGCACCAAAGCAAGACTGAAATCCAGCTGGGCAAACAAGTCTTGCACCTCTAGGTCCAGCATCTGGGTTGCATGGCATCGTGATATTCTCTCCAAATGGCATTTGTACCTATGTCCTTATGGCCTTGCTGGTTTCAGCCCACAGGAACTCTCTCTTGGCTTGTTTCTGCTCAATTCCTGCAGTTTTCCTTGGCAGACATTACAATTTACTGGCATCTCTTCTTAATCTTAGAGGGTCTCCACTGGAGCTTTGACTTCCTTCTCATTTCTTCAGGCACTGCTTTGTAAGGGGCTGCCCACAAGTAATCCAATACCTACACTTTGCCTGTCTCCAAGGTCTTCCTTTGAAATCTTGGTAGAAGCCTCTATGACCCCTAACACCCCTAACTCTAGCATCCTGCAGAACCAGCACCGATTGATACCAAGTCCTGCCACCATGTCAAGGAGTAACTAAACCTCTTGGACAAAGACTGCAATATCCTCTGAGTGCCTGGGTGGCTAAGCACAGTGCAGTAACTTTCTAGACCCCCACTCCCCATCACATGCAGGCAAGGCAACCCAATAGTTTCTTCTTAAAGACATTTTTACCTTTGACAATGAAAAAGGTCTTGCCAATTCCTAAGGTGTCCTCCAATCATTTTCCCATTGATTCTGTTTAAAGTACTTACCACCTCTCTCATGGCTCTAATGTCTTTAACCATCACAATTTCTTTAACCTCTTTATTACACATTTCTGGCTAAACTGTGAGTTTTTCAAATCTTTCTGTTTTACTTTCTGCTCCTGATTATCATAGCAATCTTGGCTAAATACTGCCAACAATATTTATGCCACTTCCTGAATGCTGGGCTGCCTTGAAATTTTTTCCTGCCAGATTAATTAGTCCATCACCTTTAAATTCTGCCTCACAAAATGTCTCAGGACATAGGCAAAATGTAAGCGTTTCCTTTGTCAGAACATAACATGAGTGGCCTTTATTCCAGTTTCTAGTAGAGTCCTCGTTTTTCTCTGAAACCTCCTGAGCCCAGTCTTTTCTGTCCACAGTCTTATCAGCATTCTTGTCTTCTGAGTTCCCACTAGAATAACCCAGTTAAGCTCTGATTATAATATTTTAAGGGTTTTTCAGCTTTCATCTCAAAATTTTCAAAGTTCCTCTCCTTGCAAACCAGTCCCAAAGGACTCTGGACCACATGGTCAGGTTAGTTACAGTAATGATCACACTCCTTGTACGAATTCCTGTTTTAGTCAGCTTATTTATTTATTTATTTATTTATTTATTGGTCTCTGGAACCCAAAGTCCTGATAAGAACCATGCCAAGGAGGAAAAACTTATTTTGGCTCATGATTTCAGAGGTTCAGTCCATGATCAGCCAACTCCCTAACTCTAGGCTGGAATTGAGGCAGAATATCATGGCAGAAGGACATGGCAGAGGAAAACAGCTTAGGACATGACAACCAGGAAGCAGAGAGAGCCCCACTCACTAGGGACAAACTATAAACCTCAAAGGCATGCCCCCAGTGTCCTACTTCAAGTCGTTCCCTACCTGCATATAATAATCACCCAGTTAATCCATATCAGTGGATTAATCTACTGATTAGACATAAAGTTCTTATGATCTAATCTATATACTTCTGAACATCCTTGCATTATCTCACACATGAGCTTTGGGTGAACACCCCATATCCAAACCATAACAGTCCATAAGCAAAGGACGGGGGACATGGGAAACCTTATCAATATAGATAAGTATTCAAAAAATACGGACTAATATGTCAAACCTCTCCCAGCCATGGTTGATTATACCCACCTCGAGGAAACTACAGTTTTAAGAACTTATCTCTTACAACCAGGTCATCAGGACCCTACTTTTCTGGCTATCACCACAATCACCACAACGAAAGTTTGCTGAGGTCTATACAAAGGATAAGAAGCTACTTATCACAAAAAAATGAGGCAAGAACAAAGAAACACACATCCTTTAAAACTCAAACTGTATAAAAGCCCTGTTATAGTATCTTATATGAATGTCTTATCTAATCTTCTCTCTAATAAACTCTTGGCTATTATTTTGATCTACTTGATTGAAACCATTCCTAGAGGGTCACAAGAACCAATTGTTGTGAATTCCTATGTTCACTTGGAGTCTGCAGGTCTCCTTCCCTGAATATCTCCTCCCAGATATTCATATTCTATTTTATAGTTAAAATCTTTGTAATCCTTACAACCCTTCAGCAGTTTTCAATTTTATTTTGATAAAAAGGGAAATCCATGCAATGGTTTACAAAGCTTTGAATAGCATTAGTCTTATCTTTTTATTCAGTGTTCTCTTTATAATATTCTTCACACATTTTGTGGCCTTTGTCTTAGCGTCACATCTCCTTGCAATTACATACTACTCCTTGTTTCAGATGCTACATACATGACAGTAATCTCCCAACTAGAATCTTATTCTATCTTGCCATATTTTTTACTGACTTCTCTATACTCATTTTTGATATTATATTAAATATTGCGTTACACTCTTATTGTTATCACCTCATATACATGTATGTCTGCTTACACTTTTTTCCAACTAGAATATAAACTTCCTTAAAGCAAGACAATTCAATGTTTCATTTTGTCTATAAAACTAAGAAGAATGTCTGGCATAAAGTCACTGCCAGGTTACAAGGTTGAATAGATATTTATTCAATGAATAAGTAAATGAAAAAAAAATATGGCAAATGTTGGTTGTTAGTCTATTTCCCAACTATACTTATCTTAAAAATAAAATAAATATTACTTTATTATGTATCTTTTATAGTTTTAAACTTCTTACCTTGGGTGGATGCCAAAGAAGTAGATTTAGGTAAATTGCACATTGTGTCAGGCATAAAAAATCCCAGGCTGTGACCAAAAGTGTCTTAATGCATTCCTTAGTATGACTAAACTTGAGACAGGCTTCATCCTGACTATAGGTTACTAACCTCTCTTTTCTTAGAAAATTTAATCTAGAAAACTTGTAATTGAAAATTATTTTCAAAAATCTTTAAGATGAAATTTTTTCCCTGTTTCTTGGCAGTTTTAAGACAAGGGAAATGTCTCTCTGAAAGACCTGGGTATCATCCTTTTGAAATGTCGTCATTAATAAAGATAATGTCCCTCTCTATTAGTCTCTGTGGGAAACCAGAACCATAGATAAGCATTAGTAAGCAAATGCAAGAGCCAATTCACATTGACCTATTCCCCCTTAATGTCCTCCAATGCTTCTTCTTTAGCTCAGCCTGGTGCTTCATAACTTGTTTTTTTTTTTTTTTTCTTCTTTGTTTTGTTTTCCAGTGTAGTTGAGTCAGTCTTTCTCTCTTATTGCAAGAGACTTGAACAGTCTTCTTCCTCACCACCTGCTAAGTTGTCAGTGCTAGTTTCCTTTGACAGATACTGATATAGAGTCTTGAATATTCACGATGATCATTCATATTCTCATATACACTGTTTATATATGTGTGTATATACATACATACATATATATGTATATTATACATATATATACATACATATATATGTATATTATATATATATGTATATATATATATATATATATAGATAGAGAGAGAGAGAGAGAGAGAGAGAGGGAACCTACCTTTTGTTGTTAATTAAAATGTTAAGGTATAGATTAAATTATTTAAAATTATACTTATTGTGAAATTACATTTAGTAAAGGAGATTGTGAAAAATACAAAACTAAGAAATTGAAAGATAATAAATTATTTTTTACAATGACTAAAATAAGATTCTATTTTTGATAGCTATAATAAGGAATTTGTCAGTACTTCAGAAAAGTTTGAAGGAAGTGATGGAGACAGTATTCCAGGCAAAGGGGTCAGAAACACAGTTCCATGTAAAGATTAAAGATATCTCAAATCCTTTAACCTATTTCCAACAAGATTGGATTTTTGACCTCTGCCCTTGAATATGGGCAGATTTTGTGACTACTTAGACCAATAAAATATGAAAGAAGTGATGCAAATCAATATATGCTCCAAGCTTAAGAGACTATCATCTTCTATTTTCTGCCTCTTAAGACACTATCTTGGAGCTCTGAGCTGCCATGTAAAAAATTCAGACTATGTAACAGAAGAGACTAGGTAAAGAGGCTTTAAGCCTTTTCTCTGCTTTGAAGAAAGAGGAGTCCTGGACAGGATGGTACAGTGGTACAGCACTTGTCTAGCATGCAGGAGGCCATGGGTTCTATCCCCAGAACTGACAAAACAAAGGAGAGGAGGTAGAGGTGGAATGGGAGGGAAAGGAGGGGGAAAGAAAGGAAGGAAGAAAAAAAGAAAGGAAAAAGAGAAAGGTCCACCTGAGTGTTGCCTTCTAGGACTCATGTCAAGATACCAGACATGTGAATGAGGTCATCTTAGACCCTATATAGATTCGCCACTAGCTGAAGTCTACCAATTGGCCTCAATAACTTCTGTGTAGGGCAAAAGAACTACACCATTGAGCCATAATAAAATTCAAGCATAAAAGTTCTTGCAATATAATACAGTTTTGTGGTAATTTCTCACATAGCAATAAAAAAAGGCAGAATTTCCTGGAAACAGTAGTTAATTTATTTGAGGAACTGCAAAAATTGGGCCTGAACATAGATCATAATAGGAAGGTGAACAAAGAAGATTTTAGAGATGTAGGCAGAGGGCAACTGATGTTTTTCTTAGGTAAGTTTAGGAAGTTCGGCTCTATTTTTAAAATAATGGTGTTATCGCAGCCAAGCCAGAGAAATTGAGTTGCCTGGACCCCACCTGGCTGGATTTGGATGCCTGCCCACATAAGAAATAAGCAAACAGTGTAAAAGGGGAAAATGGATTTTATGTAGTTTGATGAAACTGGGGAGAAGCAGCTAGATTGTTTCTCTGCTGATCCTACAGAAGCTTTTAAAATGTATAGAAACAAAAGCCAGGTGATATACATGTGCAGATTTAGCTAGGCTGTGCTTAGCCAGAGAATATGTCAGTTTTAGCTTTCTTGGTTTCCATCCTCAAATGAGGAAGTTTTTATTCTCAGCCTGACAAAGTTTAGGATGCAGAAAAGCAGTTGTCAGGAAGTTGCTTTTAATCCCAAAGGGGTCTTTTCCAATACGATATTATTGATGAGATTTTTGAAAAAATCAGAGACTTAAAATGCTTTTATCAGGCAAGACCAGTAAACATGCCTTTGCCATAGTTCAGAAAGAAGATAGTAGTGGTTTTGATGCATGAGTGTGTCAGTAGAAATAGAACAGACACATTTGAAACATATTTTGGAAGCAGAATTGATAAGTATTTTACAGGATGGATCCCTTCATTGTTGTCATTCAAGTGGCAAAGTGGGTCATTTACTACACACCTATTGTGCAACAGGGTCAGAGAAACATTCTGCAGGTCCTATAATATGGAAAAATTTATATTATAATATCATAATTTTTCTTCTCTTCTGTCTTCTCTCCTTCTCTTTTGTGATCACAATCTGTATCTGTATTTCTTTTTCCGTCTCTATCTATCATTTATTTTTTGAATTGTTGGATGAGATTAATCATTTGTTTGCAGAGATTTTTAGACTAGGCTTTGCTTATTGTACCTCTGTGAGTGTATTATGTGCACTTGTGCATAATGTGTTCATCTGTTCCTTCTGTTTCCTGAGTGTTGGCAATCATATCTAGTAACTTTATCTTAATTAGGTTAAAATTTTCAGGACTAAAGAATTTGGCACATTTAGTTAAGTGTCATGCTAAAAGTTCAGTTTTAAGAAAAAGAGTGAATGAAGAAAAAGGGGAATTAGGGATTAGATCACAAAGATTATAAGGTCCAAAATGAAATCGACAAGGACGTAAGCTAAAGAGTAAGTTATAAAATTGCCAAGAGAGTTGTAATTTAGTTCAGGTTTTAAGTGAATGGGAGGAGAAATGGAAAATGAGAAATAACTGAGGAAAATGGCAAGAAAAACAGTCTTAGTGACTAGAGATCAACAAAACAGGTGGCGACTCAGTCAAAGATAAATCCAGGATTTAATCCTGGTTGTTTGAGATTGTGATGCCATTCATTCAACATTGTTTAGATTAATGGGAGAAGAGGATGATGTCTCCAAAGTACAGTTTTGCATTTATTTTATAGAAATGTATTTATGAAAGAGGTATAGATGATCCATAAAGAGCTACAAACACCCCAGATACACCCTGCTATATTTCCTCTGGCCTTTTATGTCTCCATAATAGTGCAATTTTGCCCCACCTTAATTTATAACCTGCTTAGTCATGGAAAATTAAGCTTTTTTGTGTGTCTCCTGCTCATCTAGGAAAGAGAACAATCATTCTCCCAATGCTTTATTATATTTGCTGTGGCAATGATTTTTATTCATATTTTCCAATTATTTTATGTGTTGATATTTATATGTGGGGTAAAAATCCAAACACGTATCATAATTAGTTTTCCAGACTCACAAAATTATGTTTGTGCTGCAGCTTGTCTTGGGACTCTGTGTTTCAGAGAGAATGCCTGTTTTATCCATAGAGTGTCTCCTTTCTTTCTTCTCTCCATTCATATGATTCTTTTAGGCATATGCAATATTTTTCCCCTTTTTTATTGATGCACTTAGAGAAAAAGTAGATGAAAGAACTCTGTGACACACTTTATTGTTCATCAGAGATTGCTTATTTTTCTATATGATGTGAACATAAATACTTACTTATGAAGAATAAAGAAAACAGTGCATACTAAGAACCTCACATATCTGCTTTAGCACAAAATAGATTAAAAGGATGATTAATTAAGGTCTGAATTCTCTCTCTAGGCGAACAGTGCAACATACACACAGAGCACAGAGAAGTCAAGGATGGATAATGTTTCCTTCATCCAGTTCCTTGTCCAAAGTTTTATAGTTTACTTCTTCAGAAGGAGAACTGCACAGGAGGTTACAAGCCATGTTCACTGGCAGTGGCCCCTGCTCACATGTTGCTCCTCCTACTCTACATCAAAACTATATATATATATATATATATATATATATATATATATAATATATATATCTCAAAAAATATTAAGAATACATTAAGACCAAAGAAATGGAGGTACACATTAATATATTACTCATCATAAGGGTGGGTAATTAAAACTGGGAACCTAAAATAAAGTATTTGAAGGAAACATCTTTGAAAAACACTTTTAAAAATGAGCATCCCCATAGATGCTTAATTCAGATTTGTAACTAACGTTCTGAATATTCTAATGATCTCTTAATGAATTTTAGCAGCAAGCATATAAAAATGGCAGCCCAAATTAGTTTCTTACATATATCTCCAGAACCTTGTCCAGAGGAAAAACTAAAACATGCACATTATAGACTGTAAGAAAAACTATTTCTTTTTAGATTTAGCTGTTGGAAAGAATTTAAAAAGAAAAACTCCTTCCTCCCTGCCTATGTCCCCCCTTCCTTCTTTTGAACATTCCCTACCTGTCCTTCATCAAGCAATTGAAGAAGAACTATAAAGGTGAAACATTCAAGTGTCAACTCTTACTGATTCATTCTTCATTTGTATAAAACTACTGCTTCTCTAGTTCATGGTTAAGTAGATGAGATGTTTACTATCTAAGTAAAATTAAATGTAAATATATATATATATATATATATATATACACATATATGTGTGTGTGTGTGTGTGTATATACAAACATACACACACACATCAGTAAAAGTTGTTTCCATATTAGAACGAGTCTTGTTGTTTTATATGTTCAAAGCCTGAAAAATAAAATGTTTTATCATGCTTATTGAGATACTTTATAAATGTTCACCAGAAAAAAAATATTCTGGCTGTGGCATCCTTGTGTATAAAATCAGCATTCAAAAATTGAACACACAGTATAAAACCAACAAACCCACCCCTGGGATCAACAAACATAAAAGGAAAAATAAAAAAGAGTGAATTTTATGTTTACCTTGCAAATAATATTGATATATTTGGAACACTGACCAAATGTGGGCTCATCAGAAATGCCATGTAACTCATAAAATGCTAAAAATGAATTCTCTTTTCAATAGTGATTTTGATGCATTCATCTTATTTTGAATATTTACTTATAGCAGAAAAGTGCCTGAAAAAAAAAAAAAAATCTTAAGCAATCTTTTATGGCTTCCAAAATAGCAAAGAACAACTTAAAGTGATCATGATTTTTAGTCTATTTTTAGTCTATCTGGCATGTAGCAGACTTACATATCCTCAATTTGTGATAGGGGTATTGTTTATTTTTTCCTAAAGAAGAAGAACTAAAACTTTTAGATAAGCTAACTATTTCACAGGAGTAATTTAATCTGTAGTGGTAGAATAGTCATACTTTTAATATGATAATGAAGAAGATTTAGTGATGGAAAAGAGCATTTGGGTGGTTTTTCTAAAATTACACCCATTACTGACTTTATGTTGTATCTCTGGAAAACCATAAGAATATATATCAGGGTAGAGTTCAAAGTACTAAAGAGACAAATGTTAATTTATTTTGATTATATTTTATTCTTTGTAACTGGACTTAGTGCAAAATATGTCTTCTGCTTTAAGTTTAAGAGCTTTCTATTGAATTATAACATTCATGAATTTCCCAAAATTATTAGCATTTTGGTGGTAACTATTTTTTAACAGAGGCACAATTTTATTAGTTATTTTTTTGAACAATGGCATGGACTTAAGTATAGCTCTTTACTGAAACTAGTGTGTTAAGTTATATTACTAGAAGGAGAACCTAAGACAGGAATTTGTATAAATGGGATTTTTTTTAAATTTTGATTAAATTTTTTAAAAAATATTTATTATTTGCTTTAGTTGTACACAATGCATTTATTTTTACATGGTGCTGAGGATTGAACCCAGGCCGCACACATGCTAGGTGAACGCTCTACTGCTGAGCCACAATCCCAGCCCCTAAATGTTTTTTTGAAGTATCAAGTACGGCATGGAGCTAGACAAGCTAGTGACGAGGAATGAGGGAGGAAGACGGTGATCTAGATGAATTCAATTTGATCCTCTTGGAAGCTCTGAAAGCATAAGATGCACCAAAGAATCTTTCCTATTCAAGGGCAAGGATGTTGGTCTATATATACTACTGCAAACTTGGTCAGTTATTGACATCCAGGGATTTGACTCTATAGCTTTCAGACTCTACAACATATGATGACATCAGTTAGCCCAAGTGCAATATTTTGAAGGTGACCACGCATGTGAACCAGTAGCCAAAGTATGCATAATAGCAAGGAATTGGGCATACACCATAGAAGGTATGGGATGGAAAACACAGCAAATCAATATTCTTTACAAGATGAATGTGAAAAAAACCTTCACTCACTATTTTTATTCCTATATAAATAAGCCTTTTCCCCCCTTGTTTAAAATCATCCCCATTGTTGCAGGCATGGTGTTGCACACCTATAATCCCAGTGGCTTTGGAGGCTGAGGCAGGGGGATTGCAAGTTCAAAGGAAGGCTCGGCAACTTAGCAAGGCCCTAAGCAACTCATTTGCGACCCTGTTTCTAAATAAAAATTTTAAAAGGGCTGGGGATGTGGGTGAGTGGTAAAACACCCCTGGGTTCAATCCCTAGTGCAAAATAAAAGTAAAAATCATCTTCATTGTTATGGATTAGATCTTCAATATCCTCCAAACGCCAATGTATTGAAAGCTTGATCCCTAGCTTTGGTGCTAGTGAGAATTGGTGGAACCTTTAGGGGATGGGGCCTAGCAAAAGGAAGTTAGGTATTGGGGTGTGCCCTTGCAGGAGATTTTTGGCACCTGAGTCTCTCTTCCTTTCTTTGCCCCACTGGCTGACATGAGATGAACAGGTCTCCTCAGTTACATGTCCCTTCCATGATGCACTGTGTTACCAAATGGTCCAAATCAATAGGGCCAACTGACCATGGATTGAAACCTCTGAAACTGTGAGCTAAAATAAATCTTTATTCTTCTTAAGTTGATTATCTTATTATTTTGTGATAATAAAAAGAAAGCTGTCTAGCAGTCATTTTGGCCTCAAATTATATATTACATATCTGTTCTTGGCTAACAGATTTTTATATATGCTGATAAGTAAGTTTAGTATTTTTACCTACATGAGAATTCAGCAAAACACATCAGTGCTAAGTTGATATTGATTGCTACAAAATTATAGAGAACTTAGTAAGCAGATGTTTTGTTTACTTTTATCAAAGGAAGACACCAACAAGATTCCAGTGAAGGTCATTCATTCTTTTCTTTGAACAGAAAAAAAACTATTTACCTCCTTCCAACTTTTCTGGAAGCACTAACGTAAATATTTAATCAAATTCAGTAAACAATTAAACCTGGTTTAAACTAAAATTGTCTGAGCAACAGGCAATTTTTCTGCCACTGTTGTATTGCTACTTCTCATATTTTCTTTCAATTCTAGTGCATACCTTATTATAACATGTTTCCTTATCCTCTCTGTTAGTAAGCCTTTCATTGCTCTGACCAAAATACCTGACAAGAACAACTTAGAGGAAGAATGATCTATTTAAGTTCATGGATTCAGAGGATTCAGTCCATAATTGATCAGCTCCATCCCTCTGGTCCTGAGGTGAAACAGAACATCATGCTAACAGAGTCCATGGTGGAGGAAAGCTGCTTAGCTTATGGCATCTAGAAATTACAGACAAGAAGGAGCCAGGGACAGATACAGAACCCCAAGGCCATGCCCCCAATAACATATTTTCTCCATGATCATGAGCCGATAGTTTTCATCACTTTCCAGTAAGTCCACTCAAATTACTAATGCATCAAATGGTTAAACCCACTGGTGGGGTCAGAACCCTCAGGATACAATAATTTTACGTCTTAACATTGCTATATTGCCTAACACAGGACATTATGGGGACATTCCAGATCCAAACCATTATATCCTCAATTCTAAATTGGTAAGATACCCTTGACCACTTTGCTAGTTGTAAGAGGGAAATAGGTAAAAGGGAAGTTCTCTCCTGTTCTTATCCGTGAGTCAGGTGTGGAACCTTGCTTGTTTAGTCCAGAAGCTACTGATCTTTACCAGTGTTATCACTGTACTGTTTCTAGCACAGTAGAATCTGTCTATTAATGTCTAGAACCCAAATAGGCACACAGAGAGCTCAGGAATCCCCCAAAGCCAAGTCTGATGTGACTCCAGGAAAATACTGATGGTGCATTTTTTGCCCTCTTCCACTCAATTTTTGCCGTGTATTACAGTTAACTGTCCTTTTAACAAGCCTAGCATAACTGCCAATATCTACAGCTTCAACTATTTAACAACTTCTATACAAGAAATATTTGTTGATTTATTATTTAAATAATTACCCCAAACATTTCACACAATCCAGTTTGTGACACCAAACAGTGGGAGGATGTGCAAATTCTCACTTGTTGAAATAGCCTTCACCAGTGGTTCTCAATGGGGGCTCCCAAGAGGACATTTGGCATTCTTTGAAAGCTTTTCTGGTTATCACAACTGCACAGATAGTGCTATTGGCATTTAGTGAGTAGAGGCTAAGGATGCTGGGAAGCTTTCAATAACTTACATGACAGCCCCTTGTAGCAAAGAATAAGTTTATTCAAAATGTCAGTGGTGAAAAGATTCAGAAACCCAGGTCTAAAGTAAAGTTGCATGATCACCAGTTAAATTAACATAAAATTGATTACTACTTAAGTAGAATTGTGTATTTTAAAGTTTCTTTTTCTAACCTTGAAAATATATATATATTTTTTGTCTGCTCACCCTCTACCCCAGCTAGGTCAACATACCCAAAGACAAAGTGCCTAACATATAAATATATATCCATTAATGTTCAAAATTACCCCATTCCCTGCAGTCTCCTCTTCCCCCCCCCACAACATTTATTCACCCTCTTGTATTAACGTAACCAAGCTCATTAGTGTAGCTCATCTTTTCCCCAACTTTTATATCTATATATGTATCTTTATCTTTATATCAGTGTCTATATGAGATCATTTTAGAGGTTTCTGGTTGCCTCCTAGTTCTTATTTTGGCTATAGGCTTCTAGAATCCTATCACATCTCTCAACTTGAGTCCATACCTGATTAACTCTTGTAAACTTCCACCCCCTGCAAAAGGTTGGGTTTGTTGTGCCTTGCTCAGTGAAAATGGTTAAAGTAATTTTAACATCATTACTTTAGGAATTTCAATTATTTCTCTGATTCACTGAGTAATAACAGTTTATGATTAAAGCAATGTAGAATGTATTATTTTAAAGGTTAACCAGACACAGAGACTAACACACACACCTACAGTTATCTTATATTAGACAAAGGTGCCAAAAATGTTCATTGGAGAAAAGACAGCCTCTTCAACAAATGGTGTTGAGAAAACTGAAAATCTTCATGTAATAAAATGAAATTAAATCTCTTTCTCTCACCATGCACAAAACTTAACTCAAAGTGGATCAAGAACCTAGGAATTAAACCAGAGACCTTGCACCTAATAGAAGAAAATGTAGGCCCAAATCTCCCATCATATTGGTTTAGGCCCCAACTTCCTCAATAAGACCCCTATAGTGCAAGAATTAAAACCAAGAATCAATAAATGGGATGGATTCAAACTAAAAAGTTTCTTCTCAGCAAAAGAAACAATCAGTGAGGTGAATAGAGAACCTACAGAATGGGAGCAAATCTTTACCACAAACACATCATATAGAACACTAACCTCAAGGATCAATAAAGCTCTCAAAAGCCTTTACACCAAAAAAAAGCAAATAACCCAATCAATAAATGGGCTAAGGAACTGAACAGATACTTGTCAGAAGATGATATACAATCAATCAACAAATATTTGAAAAAATGTCCAACATCTCTAGCGATTAGAGAACTGCAAATCAAAACAACTCTAAGATTTCATCTTACTCCAGTCAGAATGGCAGCTATCAAAAACATAAACAACAATAAATGCCGAAGAGGATGTGGGTGAAAAGGCATCCTCTTACATTGCTGGTAGAACTGCAAATCGGTGAAGCCAATCTGGAAAGTAGTATGGAGATTCCTAGGAAAACTTGGAATGGAACCACCATTTGACCCAACTATCCCACTCCTTGGCCTATTCCCAAATGACTTAAAAACAGCTTACTACAGGGACACAGCCACATCAATGTTTATAGCAGCACAATTCACAATAGCTAGATTGTGGAACCAACCCTGATGCCCATCAACAGATGAATGGATAGGGAAACTTTGGTATATATATACAGAATGGAACACTTCTCAGCACTAAAAGAGAATAAAATCATGACATATGCAGGTAAATGGATGGAGTTGGAGAAAATGATGCTAAGTGAAGTTAGCCAATCCCAAAAAACCAAAGGTAGAATGATCTCTTTGTTATGAGGATACTTACTTATAAAGGCAAGGGAGTGGGGATGAGAGGAATGAAGGAACACTAACTAGAACAAAGAGGGGGGAGGGAGGGAAGGGGACAAGGGGACAGGAATAATGGCAGAATGAGTTACCCATCATTACCCTAAGTGCACGTATGAAGACACAATTGTTGTAAAAAATACTTTATATAAAACCAGCAACTTGAAAAATTGTGCTATTTATATGTAATATGAAATGAATTGCACTCTGCAAACATGTATAACAAATTAGAATAAAATTTAAAAAAAAAAGGCTAACCAGATTAACTCCTTGAAACTTAGATTATACTATCTATAAATATGATCTAATTAATTTTCTTTGAAATTTTAAACCTAATCTGCTACAAGAAATTTAATATAATGACAAGTAATATTTGTAGGTTGTACAACTAAAGGGATGGGCTCCTCAAAAAAAAAAAAAAAAGAAGAAGAAGCAATTATGTGTTTAGCAACCGTAGAATGAACTAGAAATTCGTTTTCAAGGTAGAACTGTGAAGCCACTATCATTTCCAAATGGTATCATTTCTAAAAGAGTTGTTTCTGGTGACTTATTTGCATAAATATCTGTTCCCTTTTCACTTTGAGAAAATCAGAACAATTAGGTTTTTAGGCTTGTGCTTTGTTGACCTGCTTCTCCCTTTGCCTTTGTTTATTTATTTTTCTCAATATACATAACAGTAGTGTATATTTTGACATGTTATACATACATAGAATAAGTATAACTTGTTCCAATTAGGATCCAATTATTGTGGCCATATATAATGTGGAGTTACATGGTCAGGTATTCATATATAAGTATAGAAAGACAGTTCCAACTCATTCTACTGTCCCTTTTATTTCAAACCTCCTCAACAATACTTAGGACAGGGAGTTCAAGTTTGGGTTGCTGGAAGAAGCACTTTCCATAACTAGTCAAGGTAATAACTAGATAGGTTTTTCTTTACCATTTCCATATTTTTTTCCAGGCAATAATACCAATGGGAAAAAGTAGGAAATCATCATAGATATATACTTTTCAATTTATTTCCTTCACTGTCCTGGCCAGTGTCAGAGGGAAGAGCAAGAAATCAACTCTAGCTAGAAGCTCTCATGGGCCCACAGGCCAGGACCTCACATTCAAGGCTCCTAGGAAACAGATGATAAAAACAATCATTCTCCCAAGAAAGGACAACACTATGCAATGTAAGATAGTGTATAATAAGGGAGCTATGATTGTGAACTATCATATAAAATTTTAAATATTAATTTTACTTTTTAAAATAGAATTTTTAGTGAATAGGCTCAGATTTACAGAAAATGTGCCAAAACAGTACAGAGAGTTTCAGGGTACTTCACACTCAGTTGCCTTCTTAACATAATACCTTGAAGACAGACAGTTATCACAATCAAGAAATACTCAGCACCCAGGTGCCAAAAAAAAAAGAAAAGAAAAAGAAAAAAAGAAATAATGATATATTATTTATTTAAGTCCATACTTAATTTAAATTGTTCAAATTAGTTTCAGGATCCATCCATGATACCATAGTAACTCCCACATTCTTAGACTCCTCTACAATTTCTCAGTTTTGAAAAGCATTGATCTGGTTTTTAAATTTCCTCCCTTTGGGATAAAATAATGTTTTCTCTGATAATTTGTCATTAGTTTTGAATTCTTACAGGTAGACCACAAATGGGAAGGACAATTCCCATCACAACACACAAAAAGTACATATGACTAATGTGACTAAGCACTGTGATCTTTACCTAGACACTTGCTCCCAGGTTTAGTTCACTCCAGATTGAAGCTACTCTGTTTCTCCACTTCCCTTACTGTATTCTTTGGAAACAAGTCACAATGTTGAGAAAACACTTAAAGTGTGGAGGTTGTGTTCTGTGGCCCTGAAGGGGAATACATACATTTTTTAAAAAGTCTTCTGTATAGGAGGTTTGCCTATTATCTCCCCTTTATTTATTTATGCAGTCATTTATTTCAATCATTATGGAAGCATGGATATACATTTTATACCTTGGGTATAACATAATACTATATCAACTTGTCTTTTATTCATTATTTTCTTGTTCTAATGGCTCTATTTTGGCTACTGAAGTTTTTTCACTTGGCTCCTCTATTACTTTGACATTCCCGTTATTTCATTTGTTTTGAGGATCTTTGACCTTTTGTCACTGTAGTTACTCTAGGCTCATCTTGTATATTCCATGTTCCAGCTGTAGAACCACCCATTTCTTTAAGGAGAGCTCATTCCTTCCATTTAAAGAATGGAATTAAATACCAAGTTCCACATGTTGGTTGTGTTAATTGTTAGTGGGATGTGAGTTTTTCTAATCTCACTCACTGAACAGAGTCTGGAAATATATATGCTTATAATTTTTTCTATATGTACTCATTAGTATCTATATCTCCAACTCTCATCTTCTATCCTAGCTTTCTCCCTTACCCACTTGTAAACTCCTGCTGTAATGAATGAGAATTCTAACTTCTACCATCTGGTATTCATTGGCTTAAACTTTCATTATACATGCATTTGCTTTAGAATAATTAACCCATTCCTGGAGGAGAAACATTTACCTACTAGAGGACAGTGTTAAAGTGTGGTTTCTTTTCTTTTAATCTTATACTTCCACTCTTTTTCAAAATTACTTAGATCAATGTTTTGTCCACACCACAGTCAGTAAGATTGATATACATTTGTCTTTCAGTTAGATTATTTTGTTGTAGTCTATATTCTATCCTGGAATTCTAGTTTTTTTTTATTAATTTGCTTGTATTAGGGTTTACTTTTCATGCTGCAGTGTTTTATAATTTTGATGAATACATAGTGTCATGTATCCAAATCTACAGGAACATACAGAATGGCTTCTTGCCCTGAAAAAAACCTCTACATCATCTATTCAATGCCCTTCCCCTCCTTAAACTCCTGCAAACACATCTGTGTGTTTTTTTTTTTTTTAGTTGTGGTTTCCTTCTTCTGCATGATGTCATATAAATGGAATCATATAGTTTGTAATATTTTCAATCTGGTTTGTCTCAGTTAATAATAGGAATTTCAGACTCATCCCTGTTGTTGTATGCATTAATAGTCAGTGGATAGTATTCTATTATTTGTGTGTGCTAGAGTTCATTCACAGTTCTGGATGATTATGAATAAAGCTGTTATTAACATTTATGTACAGGTTTTGTGTGGAAATAAATTTTAAAATGAACTAAAAAACCCTTGGAATGTGATTGACAAGTCATATAATTGACTAAATGTAGTATTATAAGCAATTGCCAGACTGTCTTCTAAAATGCTTGTACTATTTTGCATTCCTATCACAACAAATGTGATGTTGCTCTGTATCCTTGCCAATGATTTGCATTTTTGCTTTTTGGATTTTCACAACTGTACTAGGTACAAAATAATAAATCATGTTTTTTTAAATTTGAATTTCTCTTATCACAGGTGATGCTGAACTTCTTATCAGGTTGTTATTTTCCACTTGTACAACGTCCTTGTTGATGTGTTTTTTTCAGATATCTCACCCATTTTTAAATTGGTTTGCTTATTGTTGAGTAACAAGAATACATTTCAGCGACATTGCCTTTTTTTATCATAGTTACCATATCTCTGATATTATTCTTCCAATTCTGCATGTTATTTATTTTTTCAAAAAGAGCCCTGAACATACTAGTCATAGTTGTTTCAAATTCCATGGTTGAAAATTCCAAAATCTGCATCCTATTTGTGTCTGGTTTTGATGAATGCTTTTGTCTCTTCCAACTTTGTTTTTTTTTCTTTTTCTTATCTCTTTTCATCCCTTGCAATTTTTTGTTGACAGCTGGATACATTGTATCCAGAATAGAACTGAGTTAAATAGGCCTTCAATATGGGAATTTATGTTAATCTGACTACACAAGTTAGGATGTGTTTAATGTTAGGTACCAGAAACTTTAATTCCTCTAGTGGCCCTTTTATCATTTTGCTCTTGACTTAGGGCTTCCCTACATACTTCTTTTTGGTTATTCTGTATCTTGCGGCACTTTCTGAATAAAATGCAGTTATTTTTCTGGAACTACGTTGGCATGTAGAAGGATATTAGGGAAAGTGGGCATTCTATAACTTCCTGAGTAAATCTCAGCAAGCCATGCATTGCTTAATGATGGGAAAACATTCTAAGAAATGCATCATTAGGAATTTTGACATCATACAGAAATCACAGAAAGTGTTTACACAAACTAAGATGGCTATGCCTTCCTTAGACCATATAATCTTAGGGAACCACTGATACACATTTGACCTATCAATGACTACAAAGCCATTATATAGAATGTGACTGGATTTTTGTGGGCTTCATAAGTGTTTCTCTCCCTCCTCCAACCCATGTGGCTTGGCATCCATGAATTCACCTGTACTTTTCCCCCAGGTGTAGCAATCCAAATATATTTCTTTGGTGTCCTGTTCCTCATTGTTTCTTTTCCTCACATGAGAGAGGAAGCTGGAGATGTCTTGAATGGGGCAGAAAGCTCTCGCCCAGTGTTCTATAAGGTTTCAGTATTAGTCTTTTGCTAATTATTTTTACATGAAAATTAGGTGGGACTCCTAAAGAAAAGCCAAGAAAAGTAAGCCACTGTTCCCACACCATGTGATTATATCCCCCCAGAGTTTCTCATTCTTTTCCAGTTTGTACTCAACCTTTCTTAGTTTACCAAAATTGTTAGTGAAATAAATGCTTCTACATATATGGCTTCTAGATTAAAAAACAAACAAACAAACAAACAAACAAACAAAAAAAAAACTACATCTTGGCTTTATCTCTCTGGATGCTTCTGGTCTTCCAAATATCAAGATAGTGGTTTTCCTATCAATTCAATTCTGAGGTAAGTCTGAGAAACAAATGGTTAATTTTCCTTTTGTCTAAGCCTCTCCTCTTATAAGAATGTGAGCCACAGCATTCAAGCTCTTTAAATGTAATGGATGAACCAGAAATCTGGTTTTCTGTATTAAGCTTTTTATTAAAATATAAGATATATTGGAATACTGCCCTCAAAAAAAAAAAAAAATCTGTAACTCATTTAATCAATGCAAAGTGAGTAGATAACCCCAGCCAGGTCAAGAAATTGACCACTCTCAAAAGCCCAGAAGTTCTCCCAAAGTCTTGTAAAGCAACAGTATAAGTATGATGGTCTGAGGTATGAAATAACATACTTGAGGTGGGGTACTGGGAATTAAACCCAGAGGCATTAACCACTAATTATTCTTTGAAGAGTATTATTTTCTATTATTACTTATTATCACATATTTAACCTGTTGCACTGGTACTCCAAAAACTCTGTCTCTCCTGCATTGACAACATGTAAAATCTTTATTTAGTCCAACCACCCTTACATTTTGCTCCAGACATGTGGAGTTCAGAGATCAGTCAAAGATTTATATAGTTTGTGCAAAGAATTTGGAGCTTCCCCTCTCTGGATCCCTCCTAGGGACTTCCCTTTAAGTTCCCAGGATCTAAAACATTTTTATCATCTTTAATTTTTCTTTGATTCTTTAATCAGCAATATTATTTGCTTGTACCTAAATTTAAACTGGTTTGACCCGTGTCAGGGACATCCTCAGGTGAAAGTCAGAAAAAATGGTAAATGGATCCATGCTGTTCTCATTCCTGTCACTTACCTTCCTGGTTATGCCTACTCTTCATAGATTTTCAGTGATTTCACATTCCTTTTTGCATATCTGTATATTTCTCCAGATTTTGAAATTTTTATATGCTGGAGGTTTTATTTGATATAAATATTTTGCCATTATAGAAAATGGAAACTTTCTTTTTTGCCATTTTAGTTTGTAGTACAAATAGAAATAATGACTTTATTTTATGTTTGCATTCACATATGGTTTTATATTGTGCATATACAAAAGAAATATTGAAATTGATCATCATTTTTTCTATTACGGTGTCTACTATTGATTGGTTATTTAACTATTCAGTATATGAGTATTTTACATTTTTTAGAAGTGGCAAAAATCCTCCTTTGTCTTTTAACACCCTTGTTTTTCTCATCCTGATATGATTAATTATACATTAACATTGCAGAATTTGACATGATTCATCTTTTTCATTAAACATTATTTTATGTTGCAAGTAATATATGTTTTATTGCAATCAGAATAGATAATGAAGACAATAGAAATATTTATTGTCTATAATTTCAAAGTCCATATTTACATCCTTTTGCTATAAATCTTATATCTTTTTTCCTATGAACATGTAAGGATGATTTATTTTTATGAAATGTGGTCATTTAATGCCTAATGTTTTGTGAATTGCCTTCTTCATCCAAAAATGCACTGAAAGAATTCTATGTGTCCATGCATGTGTATCTGTAATAGAATTATTAATGACAATATATTCATTAAATCAACATTTCTTGACCATTTTGTTTGGTTCTGATATTTTGCTTATATGAACTGCCCTACAGTGAATATCCTTAAGAATATATTTCTACAAAGTCTACTATTAGCCATTTCAAGCAAAATCTCTGGATGGTATCTTTTAGCCAAAGAATATGCTTATTTTTAGCACTTAAAATTGAAGTTAAACCTACGATTTTATGGCTTTCATACATATTAGCAATGAAACATCCTGAAGTTAGGAACAACTTACTTTACTACCAACAATCTATTACAGAACATGAATAAGTCTTTCACATCTCAGAGGAATTACTTCTCTCTCCCAGGACAAGTGCTTTCAGGAAATTCTTAGCGAAATGAAACTGTCTGTCCTTAGTCCATGTTATACTAACTAAATTTTTCTGAGGAGGATACTCATGCATTTATTAGAAGAAAAGTTTTAGCTCTACTTGCTGATCCTGGGTCCTTCACTATTAAAGTGTGAATAGGTAGATAGGCTGTTCAAAATCTTACTCTTGGAAGACCATCTTCTTCAAGGTAAGTGTCAGAAGAACACAAGTTCCCTCTGATATGGCATGTTTTATTTGCTATTCTAGAATAGGGAATTTATTTGTCTCTGCACCTATAATAAGATCTGGGGATAAAATAAAGACAAGGAAAGCTATAAACTTTTCAATTTGAATATGTTTTGCATCTAAATTTACTTTTTTTTAACTTCAACTTTCTTTCTGGGGAAAAAAATCAGCATTTTTCTACTATTTTTATTCTTTGGTAATACAAAATAACCTACCAAAATTCCTACCAGTATTTCTGGATTCATTGTAAACTAAAGATGCTATTTGTATAGGTGTCAGTCAATGTAATAGAACATTTAATATTGGGAGCAAACAAATGCTTCTTTTCAAATGTATCTAAAAGGCAACTGGAGACAACTTAGGTAATTTGTGCAGTTGAAATAGATTATTGTTGGCTCTTTGTGTATTTTGGAAAGCAATTTTCCATGAAATTGCTGCTACCTTTTAATGTGAGATCATTTTGTACAATGCTCATTTAAGAGAATTACCCCTTCTGTATAAATATCATTCAGGCTAACTACCCAAAAGGTGCCAACATATTAACCCCTTTAAATATATGGTTTGGAGGATAAAGGAATGCATTCTATCTTGTAAGTAGAATCTGATTATCATTTAGCTTAGGGAACATTTTTAGCTGACTAGTTTGGATAATGCCATACTTTGACTCCAATGACCTAAGAAAATGTAAGTCCTGTTTTTACATGCAGAGGATCCAAACTAGAGTCAATTATTAAACTGTCTTGCTAATAGCCATCAACACAATTATAAGTCAAAGATATTTAAAAAGGTATTTTCTGCTGAAAGTATTCATTTGTTGAAATAAACACTAAAAGATCTTTTTAAAGATTAGTCTTTTTCTAATATGAAAGTATGTGTTCTTTTGTTCATGGTGCTGTAAATTTTAACATTTCTCTCACATTTCTAGGCATTTTATATTACATTTATCTTTGAATTATCCATCCCATGATTGAGAATAAGCTCTTTGTAATCAACAGAACCACAGAACCGATTCTTTTTTCCTACTTGAGAGTTTCTCTTACTACATTTGGTCTATTGCTACTCATCTATAAGGAGATGTGATCAAGTATTCACACTTTCTTGAGGAATATAAGCCCAGGAAATTTTAATGACTTCAAATCTGGAGGTTCTCTGAAATGTCTTCTATGCTATAAGGCTTTGTCTACTGTAAATATATATATGTTACTCCTAGCAGATTGCACACTATGTTGATGTTCTCTATGTCTTTTTTTTTTAATTAATACCCTCTTTTATTATACAGAATAATTTCCTCAAGTCTTTTCCAATCTTCTTCAGTTCCCTAAGTAACCTTTCCAGTAACAGAGTCACTTTACATTGCTGACATATTCTAAAATTTCAGTTCTGATTTATAGTTTAGGTCACTTACTGTAGAATTTTCAGTCTTCTACATGAGGAAGCGATGCTAAATCTCCTACTTTAAAAACTTGATGGTAAAAATGCTTTCCTTCTAAATAATTTTAAAGGCAAGTTAGTTTTACATAAATTGGAGGTGTCAGGAAACAGATCATTCTGAATAAGTTTGAGAATATGGATTGAATTTGTTTTCTATGATGCAACCATTCCCAAATATATATTGGAAATATTAGAGGAGGATAATAAAGGATAGCTTAAAGAATGATAAAATTAGAGTTAATGAAAGATAGATTCCAAACTGAGTGTAGTGACATATGCCCATAATCCTAGCTAGTTGTGAAGCTGAGGCAGGAGAATTACAAGTTTGGGGCCAGCGTGGGCACTTTAGTGAGGCCTGTTTCAAAATAAAATGTCTAAAAAAGGACTGAGGAATTGCCTCAGGGGTAAAATACATGCCTACCATGCATGAGTCCCTGAGTTGGCTCCTCAGTACTGCCATAATAATAATAAGACAAATTACAGAAAGGGATTTCCTTTTATGTGATTACAGATTGCAGTGGTACATATCACAGCATAAATGGTTTGACAATTCAAAGTGGAACTCTGCTAATAAATTTTGGTAGAACCTATTGATTTGGACATGGAATTTTGGAGACAGAATAGTTTAGAAGTTGATTAATGACCTTGTAGTCACCAGTTCAGTTTCTTTTTATCATCACCATTGTCATCATTGTCATGGCCACTGTGGTTAATATTTTTGAGCATTCGTTTGTCAGGGATGACACTTAGTTCCTTGCATCCATAAATTCATATATGTTCAAATATAAATGAGACTTGACATAATTTTTCAAGTTTACAAAGAGTTGAAATTTAAACTTTTATCTAAATCCCTTGCCATATTCTTTCTAAAAATTTCCACTGACTTTACCACTTCCAAATGGTATTTAAATAAAGTATCCATACTTATTATTTTCAATTCACATTTATATTTGATCTCTTTGGGTGAATATGAAATTCTGTCCTTGAAGAAAGTCACATAGGTTGCACAGGCAGCTGTTTAACGAATTTTCAATCACTATTTACTTGTGACAGAAGGATGCTCCTACCACCTTTCATTTGGGAGAAGGTGGATCATTAAGTTTAAGGTAATTTCAAGCTCCTTATTTAACTCATCTCTTACTTCTATGGATCATTCTAAAACCTAGTTTTTTCTAAATGTTTATTTTACATTGATAGCATATTAGTACCTATGATACATGGATAGGTGATGTGTGTCCTTTGAAACACTGGGAATTTACTAGATTAAATGAACTAGAGTCAGAGGAAAAACCTTCTTGGGCATGTAGCTGCTGGAGATAAATAATTTTCAAACAGGCAAATAAATAAAACACTTAATGAAAATCTTATAATTCTAAATTAAATTGAAAACATTCTTACAAGGGTAACATTATATTAACTTCAATCTGAAAAACATAACTGAATCAGACATTTAACTAACCTTCAGAGATATTTAGCATTTGATTGAAAGGATTCCAACAATACCTCTGAAGTTTTCAATAATTACTATCATTGTATTCCTGTAATCCTAGTTACTCCAGAAGCTGAGGGAAGACGATCACAAGTTTCAGGCCAGACTCAACAGGTTATTAAGACCCTAAGCAATTTAGCAATATCCTGTCTCACAAAAAAGGACTGGGGATGTAAAACACAAATGGTGTGATTCTACTTTGTGTTCAACTAGAGACATGAAAAATTGTGCTCTATTTGTATAATATGAATTGAAATGCATTCTGCTATTATATGTAACTAATTAGAATAAACAAAATTTTTAAAAAGTTTTTTTAAAAAGGACTGGGGATGTAGCTCAGTGGTAAAATGCCCCTGGGCTCAATTCCCAATATCATATAGATAAATAATCAATCAATCTAAGATGGTTGTATATAATTCAAAATATAATTTGAATACCTGTCATCAACAACTACAAATATTTTAACATTGTTTCTATTGTCTTCAAATTTAAAACTGTGAAAGTATTTTAAATTACATATTGAGCTACAGAAAAAAAAAAAAAAAAGTTACAGCATCAGTAGTTGATTTCAGATCTATTTATAAGTTGAGGACTGACAAAAACTTTTTTTCTTCTTTTATCACTTCTACAAATAGGATCATCAAATTTCAGGTGTGAAATTTTTTTGCACAATGTCACCATCCAGTCGTCAACTTTCTCTAAAACGATGGTTCTTTCTCAAAGTGTATCTCAATGAGAGTAGGCTGAAATCTCAGTTAACCTGAACCTTCCAAACTCTCAGACCAAGACAGAATCTTTGGAAACAGGAAACTATGAAAATCAGAATGGAGCTGCCTCAAAAGACTAGGAATGGAACCACCATAGACCCAGCTCTCCCACTCCTCAGTATTTATCCCAGAGCATTGAGGTCAGCATGCTAAAGTGATATATTTGTGCTTATGTTTATAGTAGCACAATTCACAATTACCAAACTTTAGAACCAGTCTATTAGTATATCAATGGATTAATTAATAAAGAAATTGTGGAATATATAAAGAAAATGGACTTTTATTCAGTCATAAATACCAATGATATTATGTCATGGGCAGGAAAATCTATGGAACTTGAGGATATTATGCGAAGCACAATAATTCAAACACAGAAAGTCAAAGGCCGTATGTTTTCTCTCACATGTGGAAACTAAAGAGGAAAAAAAGTAAAGAAAAAAAAGTGATGTGGACATCTCATTAAAACAAAAGGGAAATCAGTAGAGTAGAGGGAAAGGACCAGGGAGGGCAGGGAAGGGAAGAGAGGAAGGAAAGAGGAAGTAATAGGGAATGATATTGGCCAAATTACATTGGTATATTGTGTGCACATATGAATATGTAACAACAAATCCCACCGTTGTGTGAAACTATAACGTACCAATAAAAATATGGAAAATAAAGAGAATATCTGGAAGCAGGAAAAATCACAAATTAATTTTCTCAGTGCTCCTAAATTACTTTAATCATAGAGACTGTTGAAAATACAGGCTTGGGGCTGGGACTGTGGCTCAGTGGTAGAGCGCTTGCCTACCAAGTCCGCAGCCCGGGTTCGATCCTCAGCACCATGTAAACATAAAACACATTGTGTACAACTAAAGCAAATAAATAAATAAATATTAAAAAAAAAGAAAAATACAGGCTTTATGACATTCTTGCTAATCTCTCATCACTGCTGTGTTTTTATTAAATTACTGTTTCTCAAATTCATGCCCACAATTATTTGCTCTCATGGGACAAAAACCTGAAAGCTCTCCTCTTCCTTTGTCACAGGCTCACAGTTATGTTCTGCCATTAGGAAGCCATAGAGTGCAAGAAGAAGAAACAGGCTCCTTCCAGTCTGCTTCTTGCTATCATTTTCACCCCAGTAGTTTCTCTCATTCTCTCTCTCTCTCTCTCTCTCTCTCTCTCTCTCTCTCTCTGACACAAAGTAGTTTGTTCTCATTTCTCCAATGGATTCCTGAATTTTCTGTTTACAAATTTTCAACACTCACAGAAAGAGTTTAATTGTCTCCCACCCTCACTCCTTTCTGCCTCGTTTCCATTAGTCTTGTTTTGCCTTGTTCTTGCTGGTCTACATGTAGGAACTTCCTAATGAAGGTCCCACCTTTGAGATACTTTTGTCAGTGTCCTTGATGAGCTTCCTAATACCTGATGAGCAATTCTTTGACTTAAAGTCTCTTTATTAAAATAATGTTTATATGTTCCTGAAGAGACACTTACAGATACAAAGCCTCAAGGAAGTAAATTCACCTCCACTCATTCTTAGAAGGCCCACTGTATCACTATACAGATTCCTCTTAGACAATTCTCCATGACCACCAAATTTAGTCTTTGTGTCTATGCAATGAATTCCATGCTTTGGTGCATAGAGGGTGGACCTTGCTAGATTCTTGGCAAAGAAGGTGATAAGTTATTTTGTAACTTTACTATTCCCTTGAGACATCTTATTTTCTGTTTCAAAAAATTATTATAATATAAATGGGCAAAGCAGAATATTGTAATCACTGCTTTAAGATATGTTACTATTAATGTATTTAGGAAACACACAAAAAAGTACTACTACTCCCATAGACATAGACTCTTACATTTGTGAAGATTAAGGTAACTGATATGCCCAATGGTAGGTTATTCACAGTACTGTTAAAGGGTAGGGATTTTTCCACAATATTAAATTTACACAGTTTTTTTATGATACTTAATAAATATTTGGTACAGAATCAAGATCCCAGAAATTAATGCACATATACATATAACCAACTGATTTTTTTTTTTTTTTTTGGAGTACCAGTAAGTCTTTATTCATTGTATTTTTCCAGGGATAGGAGAAGGAAGGGAAAAGTCCGCATGTGGGTTACAAAATGATTAGAAAATGGGAAAAGAAGAAAGTATCTGGGTACAGCAAAATCAAACCATCACATAAAACATTTCAATGATAGGGTCACCAGAGTCCAATCCTGTATTTGAGGAATAAGGGGAAGGGATCAGAGAAAGAACAGATAGGTACATACTTTTCCTTCCCCATAAATTCAAGATTTCACACAAAGTTTTGGTCTCTAGCAGTAAACATGAAGTTACATTCATCCGCCTCCTACTAAAAAATCTTGTGGCCACTTTGACATGTTCTTGCACCTGCATAAAAGTTCCTGAGTGACTTGAACATATATTCATATTCTCTTTCCTGGTCTCCTGACCCCTTTCTAACCAACAATTTCTGACAAACGCATCAAGAGCATGCATTGAAGAAGAGATAGTCTCTTCTATAAAATGGGGCTGGGAAAATTAACTACATCTGTGTATAACAATAAAATGAATCCCCTACATCTTACCATATACAAAAATTACCTCAAAATGAATCAAAGACCCACATGTAAGATTTAAAACTATAAAACTATTAGAGGAAAACATTTTAACACAGTCAAGTGGGCAATGATTTTTTTGGATAAGACCACAAACACAGGCAGCAAGAGCAAAAATATACAATGAGCTTATATCAAACTAAAAAGCACAGTAAAGGAAACAATCAACAGAGTGAAGAACAATTTCTAGAATTGGAAGAAATATTTGCCAACTATATGATGAGAGAATGATATCCGAATATACAAAGAACTCAGGAGCAAAATTCAAACCACATAATCCAATTTACAAATGGATGATTGATTTGAATAGATGTTTCTCAAAAGAAGATACACAGATGGCCAACAAGAATATAAAAACATGTTCGATATCATGAATTATCAGAAAGATGCAAGTAAGACATCACATATCTTGAATTTTTTATCTTTATGCATCCAAAAATAAAACTGAGATGATTGGGCTAGATTGCAAAGGTTGATGTTTACCTGGTTCTTTCAGGTTACTTACCTGAGATTGAAAATGAGAGAACAACAACAGCAACAACAAAAATAGCTTAGTAAAAAAGTAGTGGAAAATATTTTTGGTGAATTGTTTCTAAAGGAACTAGAATAGATGATGTATGCATATATATTAATGTATTTATATGCATATATTATTTTCATATTAATTTATCATAGCTATGCCTCCTAAAATTTGTAGCATTTTATCACTTCACTATTATAATTCTTTTCATTATATTAGTCACCATAACAAAATAATTTCGGATCGCTTTATTAGAAGCTCTTTTTAAATTTTTTTTAACTTACCTCAAAATAATTTTGGGCTGATAGTCTTGGAATCAACACCAACAGTAGAATAATAATTTAAGTTGTTCCCTCTTTCTTTTTGCAAATCAATTTGCTATATAAACAGCAGCAAATATTGACTCCTCTTTCAAATTATAAATGCCATTATTGTCTGCAAAAATAATTATTATTTGTTCTGAAGTTCAGTACAGTAAATAATATTTAAAAGTAAGCCAAGGACAAAAAAGCAGAAAGCTGATATGTTCAAAACAGTCTAGGTAGTTAACAGAACTGGGATTTTCACTGAAAATAGCATTTGAAAATAATTTTAAAAGCTCCAAATACTCTTGATTTTTTTCTTGAGAAAATTATGTGATTTTTAATGATTATAGAAAATGAGGAACATCAATTTTGACTTGTTATATAGCTTAAAATAGTTGATTTTCTATTTTCCTGAGGTTTTATGCTGGGGAAAAAAAAAACAATGAGTTCCATTTTAGTTTAGAATTATATTCTCTATGCTAAACTTGAATGGTACATTTAATAACACAGGAAAGTATGTGAAACAATCTGAGATTCAGCTACCCACCTAGTTTTTCCAACAGATGAAGACTAAGTATTTGTGACTGGGAAGAATCAGAGTAACTGTTTTGGTATTGAGGACTGAACCCAAGGATGTTTTTACCACTGAGCTATAGCCCCACTTTTTAAAATTTTTATTTTGAGACAGGGTCTAACTAAGATGTAGAGGTTGGCCTTGAACATACTTGAGTATCCCAAGTTGCTGGGATCATTGGTGTGAGCCTCTGGCTCAGAGTGACTGTTAACTAATTCTTTTGTAAAACTGTCAAAGATGGTGGGTATGTAACTGTTCCTTGCTTTTTTTTTTTTTTTTTTTTTTTTTTTTTTTTTTTTAAGATACAGAAGGCTGTGAATCTCTGGTAGGAACCAACAGACAAATAGCACTTTCATCCTATTTTACTTCAGAGTCATTGAGTCCAGAAGATGGGAGAAATATTCAGGTTTCCCAAGACTTAATCAAATAATGAAAAAAAGATGAGATCAGGGGCTGGGGCTATGGCTCAACAGCAGAGTGCTTGTCTCGCATTTGTGAGGCCCTGGATTCTATCCTCAGCACCACATAAATAAAATAAAGGTATTGTGTCTACCTACAACTAAAAAATATATTTAGAATAAAAAAAATAGAATGACATCAGTTTAGTTCACATCTTGTCATTTTTTAATTCGAAAAAGTCATTTAGGATTATATAGTTTATTTAAAAGTTTAATTTGATTATAACTTTTCTGATGAAAGACCATCCCATCTTATTAATCACATCCAGCATTCACTTTTGAAAAGAGATCCTAATCTCCATTAGGATATTTGCTTCAAACATATTTTTATAAAAATAAAAAAATATTTGCTTCAAACTGCCTCAGTTGATAATAATTTTGCCTTTAGAGAGCTACACAAAATCATCTCAATTTTTTCCATATATTTTCTCATCAAATACATACAGTGAGGTGTCATGTGCTCAAAGTATATGTTCAACTTTTTGAAAATATCAAATATATATTACACAATATGCTTTTCTTACCACGTCTCCATATTTGTCACACTTAGGAAATATTGTGAGGTTTTTGGCCCAAAACCCTAGCTCATTATCATCCAAAACACTGTAAATCTACTAAAAATGTATATGGTTATCCCATCTGTAGTTCTACTAATGAAGAAAATGGTTACAGGTTTTCTTTCTTATTGTCACTTATCCTGGGTTTTGGGTTACTAATACATTGATTTAAAAAAAACAACAACAACAGAGATTAATATTTAACTAGGTTTTTTACCTTTCACATTTCTCATGGTATCTGTATATCTCTATTTTTAAAATATGGTTATTTAAATTGAGAAAACTGACAATTAGGAATGCAATTCAATATTTATTAAATCCCAACAAGCTTTTCTATGATGAGTATTGTAGGTAGTAAAAAATAATTATAGAAAAAGTATATATCTACTTTAGATGGTTCATTAATTTTTTCATTTATACCTTCAGAAGCCTTTATTTCCTTAAATACTGCAACAAACTTATGTGATTTCCCCCAACATAATTACTAACCACTATTACAAACAACCAAGTAGCAGGCAAAACATTGGATTCAGTGTTTTATGTACTTTACCTCATGAATTTACTACAACAGGCCTATAGTTCTATAGTAATTTGTCAATAATCCCATTTAACACATGAGAACATGGTGTTGGTAAATGACAAGGCTGTTGAGAAACAAAATCAAGATTCTAAACCAACTCTTTCTACTTCTAAAGTTTATGTACATTTCTACACAAGGAAAAAAATAGTTTTTTTTTTTTTTTTTGAATAAATGTTCTAGGCACTACATACATGATTATTTTATATTTTCTTGCACCATCAATACAAATAAGGGTTTGTGAAGGGCTCTAATTTACCAAAAAATCAACCTAAGCAGGGCATAGTGGGATACACGTGTCATACCAGCAAGTCAGAAACCTGAGTCTGGAGGATCTCGAGTTCTAGCCCTACTGGGGCAATTTCAAAAAACTCTTTCTCAAAATAAGTCAAAAAGGGCTAGAAGCAGGAAAATGGTGGAATGATATGGACATTATTACTTTAGGTACATGTATGCACATATGGTGTGATGTTATATCATGTATAACCATAGAAATGTAAAGTTGTGCTGCAATTATGTACAATGAATCAAAATGCATTCTGCTGTCCTATATACCTAACTAAAATAAATAGATTAATTTAAAAATGGGGGAGTTCTAGGGGGATAATTCAGTGGTAGAGGACTCCCAGGTTAAATCTCTAGTACAAACAAAAACAAAAACAAAAACAAAAAAAAAACTAAAGTTGCACTCAATCTATGTATACAAGTTCTTCAAAATACATAACCAGGGTATACTTAGAGAAATTTATTGGCCCATAAGGTGGCATAGTACTTTAAAATAGTAATTAAGGATGAAAGTAAAATAAACAACAAAATAAATAGAAAAAGCAAATAAAACTTTTCAGTCAAGAATACTATTTATTGCCAGAAAAAAAAAATGTCTTTTTAAATCACTATTTTTATTTTCTTATCTTCTAATTTTCTTTCAGAAATAGAAAAGATTATCAGAAAAAAAGTGATGAGACATAAAGTGCTTTTAAGTGTCATTAAATTACATCTTATAACATATAAAAAGAGTAATCATTTCTTACCAAGTTGGGTTTTACCAAGAATTCAAAATAATTTAATGTTAGAAACTCAATCAAATTCATCAGATTATAAGATTAAAAACAAACACATAACCATCTCCATGGTTGCAGGAAAATTTCTTAATATAATCTACCACTTATGAAAAATTGATGTGCTTTTAGTAAACTAGGAATAATTAAAACAAAAATTTAAAAATCCATTAACTTTATAAAAGGCACTTATCTAAAATTGGAAGCTTACACCATTACATGAGGTACTTTCACCCAAACATTAGGAACAGGCAAAATGTTTAATTCTACCACATCATTTTCACATTTTACTGGAGACTATAACCAGAGTCAAGAAAACAAATGGAAAGAAAGAAATAAAGTGGTTTTTTTTTTTTTTTAACCTTCTGGGTACAAAATATAAAGAAAACATTCAAAATTTAAAATCATACTTATGAATAAATTTAATCAAACTATATCTTCATTGAAAATTTAAACAAACACTGCTAAAAAATTATATATCACTTAAAAAAAACACAGATCTAATATGCCATGACCCAGAAGAATAAATATCATTAATACAACACTTCTCCATCAGTCTTGGGAAGGATTTGAATAGGCTGGTTAAGTATGTGAGAAGAATTCTAGAAGTGATTCCGGCATTCTATAGTAGGTGGATTCAGATACTTCAAAAGTCCCTGCCTTCCTCTGCTAAAAATTCATAGTTCAGTAAATAATTTCAACATTTGTATATGTTTGCATCATTTTATTTATTTTTTTGACAACTGTTCCAAAAATTTGAAAATCGCAGCCTTTTCTTCTTATAAAATTTATTATGAACTTAATCAACACTGGTTTATTTTCTAAGAATATTTTACATGGAAAGATCAGGTGCCAAAATGTGTGGGAAAGAAAAGAGATGTCTCTTAAAAATAAAGACTACAGAGAAATTGGTTATGGCGGCACATGCCTAGAATTCCAGTTCCTTGAGAGACTGAAGTAGAAGGATCAAAAACTGAGGGCCAGCCTGGAAAACTTAGCAAGACCCTGTCTCAAAAAATTAAAAGGACTGGGGATGTGGCTCAGTAGTTAAGCACTTCTGGGTTCAGTCCCTGATATGGAATATATATTACAAGGACTAAAGATTACACCTCAGCAGTACAGCACTAACTGGATTTAATTCTTTGTACAAATAGTTAAATAAATAACAGATGTATAAAAGAAAAAATATACAACACTTCTCCATGATGTTTTCATTTTTGTTTAACAGTGCAAGCTTATTTTTAAAATTCATATAAAAATGCAAAGAATATATAAAAGGCAAAACAATTTTTAAAAATCAAAGCTTGATGGTATAAACCATCTGATTTCATGATATTTTGAACCTATAGTATTCAAGACTGTGCAGCTTTGTTATACAAATGACATGTACACCAAAGGAATAGGACAGCAAGTCTACAAACTGACACCCACATAAATATCCACATCATATTCTACAGAGGTCCCCAAAACAATTGAATAGGGAAAAGAAAAATATTTTCAACAATTGGTGATACAATTGGTTATCCATATGCTGGTTTGGGGTGAGAAACTTCAAGTCTTTGCCACTCAGTCTTCTCCAAAACTTTATTTACAACCTTGTGGTAGTTTCCTTCCTTACCTCTGAGTGATCTCAGAAAAACAGTGAGTTAGGGGAAAGTATCAATATCAATTATGTCCCTGTTACAGAGAGTATGCATACACAAACATATCCCCATACACAGAGTTCGATACAAATCACTTAGTTTACACTTAAAGGGAAAAGAATCAATCCTCACCTCTTGAAGTGAGCAATAAGTGTCAAAGAATTTGTGGACATTTTTTTAAAATGACCTCAATGAATTACTTCTATTCATGGACTAGAATGGCTGAAGTTGAAAAGACCAAATGATGGCAAAAATATAATTTAATTGTGACTTGAATCATAGAATCTTTTTTCATTCTTGATACTAATAAAAATGCTTTAGCCAATTTGGAATAGAGTATAAGAAAAATATTTTTATAATATTAGACATATCTTATTAGACATATGATCCTGTAATTCCAAAGCTATGTATTTATACCAGAAAAATGAAGGTTAATGGCCAAAAAGTTTGCATGTAAATGTTTCTTGCAGCTTTATTCATAGTAACCTACAATCCATAATAAGTAAACACTAATCAACTGATGAATGGATAAACAAGCTGTGGTAGATCCACATCATGTAATCCACATTTATTGATGGATGCTAAAATATGGAAAATCTCAAACACATTATACCGAGTTAAAGAAATCAGATATAAAGACTCATGTGCTTTTTGATGCCATTGTATGAAATTCTATGAAAGACAGAATTGTAGTGATAAATTGTAGATCAGTAGTTGCCAGGGTGTAGTAGAGCACAGGGTAACTTTTTGTTGGGTAACCTAAATGTTCTAGTGTGGCATTGTATTTGCATATTTATGTATATTTCTCAAAATTCATCTGATTATACATTTATATATTGTGAATTTTGTATATATAATTATGCTCTAATTAAATTCAATGAAACAAAACAAAAAAACAAATGAAAATGAAAAAAAGAAAAGGACATAAAAGAAAAAATGAAAACAAAAATAATATGTACTCTTTAACTTCAGGCTTATAAAAAGTAATTACCTATATTTTCCTCAAAAAATTCAGTAGTTTCTTTTTTAATTTGCCCTTGGACAGTTTCTTATTCTTGTAACATATTTATTTAACCGATTATGTACTGTAACTTCCATTCTATCTTCCAAACTATGTTTCTCTTTATAATTTTAATTTCAACTGTTGTGAAATTCCTTGGATCCATTTATGGACTTGAATGGGAAGGCAATTTCTCATCTGATTGTTTAGACAAACATTCCTGTTTTCACTTACAACCATAATGGCCCTTCAGAGAGTCTCAGGTGATAGATATATATCTTGGCATTGGAAATATGAAAGCTGCTGGCTTTTTCAAATCAGCAAGGCAACAAATCTTTCAACAATATTCATTTTAATTCATTTCAATCTCTGCAGTTTTACCATACATTTTGCAACAGTATAAGAGTCATCTGTCATCCAACTACAACAAATATGTCTTCTCTAGTTGCCACCCTATTGTGAAGTAGATGTCAAATAATTTAGCTTGTTATAGTATTGGCCTACTCTTTGTACCAGCTCTTATGATCCATGAGTCTAAACTATTGCAAAAAGAGAACTCCAGATACAATAGCTTTAACAAAGAAGTTTATTTCAATTCATTCAACAGTTTCAGTTGAGCAATCTACATTGGCAGCTTTTCAAGGACAAAGTTTCCTTCATTATATTATTTAAAGTAAGCCATGTATACTTCCATATACCCACACTTAAGAAAAGAAAGAAAAGGTAGAAGCTCATTCACCTGTGGAATAAGGACTCAGACATGAAATATGTGTACAACACTTGCACTTATGCTCTGGGATGAGAAATTAATCACATGAACATACCTTGTTAAGGCAGGATGGAGCCAGATGTAGTGGTGTCTGGCTATAATATCAGTGACTCAGGAGACTGAGAGAGAAGGATTGTGAGTTTGAGGCCAGTCTCAGAAACTTAGTGAATCCCTGTTTCAAAATAAGAAATAAAAAGTGGGCTGAAGATGTAGCTCAGTGGTAAGGTACCCTTAGGTTCGATTCCCAGTACTACAAAAATAAAAAATGAATAAAATAAAGACAGATTGAGAAATATAACTTATCATGTCAATCAAATTGATATTTGAGACTATTTTGTACTTATTGAAACACTTTCAATGACTGGGCCCAAGATATGTCTTTGAAGATATATATTTCTTCTTATATTTCATATTTAATTATACTTATGATCCTCTTTGCTGTTTATCTAGTTTGAAGGCCATTATTTCGCAAGTCAAAATTAATTACCTATTCCTTTGCTCCAAGAGAGAATATATTTACTTAACATTTAATTTTTCTACCTATAACTAAACCTCATGTGTACAGTCAATAGATATATCATTCTATATCTTCCAGTACTGAATGATATAGTAGCTCAGTAATTATTGATTGATCATAGAGTGGAATGAGTGTTAGTAGCAGATAACAACATGTGTCTGCTTAAGTAGGACCAATGCCCTTTTTCAGAACTGTCATCCTTGAAAAGCGTTGGTGATGATTGTCTCATGCTAAAACTTACTAAATTATTAGAATAACTTTAGCAATACTTCTGGAAGTCTGGCACATTACATTTTGCGACAAATGTCTGAATGTTCTGAAATAAAACATTTTCAGAACAACAAAATTCTTATGTTGACATGCATGAATAAGATTGTCTGCCACTTGTTGTTCTAGTTGTTATTTATTTCTTTAAATAAAGTCTAATAGTAAATCATGGAATCAGATAGATACACAGATGCTATGGCCTAACACCGCGCGCGTGTGTGTGTGTGTGTGTGATGTGTGTCTGTGTATAATTATTATCATCATTTTCTACAAAATTGTATTTATAAAGATTAATAAAAGCGTGCCTGATATGGTTGTTAGATTCCTTACTAAAATGTGTCACAAAAATGTAAACTGTTTTATTATCACAAAAGCACTAGTGTTGCTTTTTTTATAATCACACTTATCTTTCTGTCATCTCTTCCCCCAACCTGGCAGCCACTAATGTGTTCACCATTTGTAAAATTTTGTCATTTCAATGTAAATGTAATGATATAGTATATACCTTCAGAAATTAAATTTTTACTCAGCATATTTCTTTGGTGATACATTCAAGTTGTTGTATTCTGTCCTCCTCTGGTATGCTGGGAAGTTCATTTTCTTGTTCTATGGTAAGGATGTACAGCACGTAGTTAAACCATGCACCTGTTGAATAACATTTGGGTTGTTTCCCATTTGGAGCTACTGAATAAAGCTACCATGCACATTTGTTTGTAAGCCTTTGTGTGAGCACATGTTCTTATTTATAATGGTGTAAAAAATGGAAAGTGAAATTAGCAGGTTGTATGGTAAGGACATATTTAGTTTTATAACAAATTTACCAACTTCTTCCAGAGTGGCTATATCATTTCATATTCCCACCAGCAGTATATGAGAGATTCAGTTTCTTAACATCCTCAATATCATTTAATATTATCACTATTTGTATTCTAATATATAACATGTTTTATTGTAATAAAATATTTTGTTCAATGTTTTTACTCTAATAGACATGCTGTGATGTCTTATTTTGATTTTTATATGCATTTCTCTTACATTTTGATTTTTAAATGTACTTCTCTTACAGTTAATACTGCTGAGAATATTTTTAATGTGATAATTTGCTATGTGTATATCCTTTTCCACAAAATTTCTTCATATTTTTCTTCCATTTTTTAATTGGATTAGTCTAACTTTTCAGCGTCTTGACTGTGGTGCAAGGTGACAGATAAGGATGGTGGGAACACCGAGGTTCAGAGAATAATTCTATAAAATGAGCCCACTATACTGACTCTCCACATGCTTTCTTTGCAAAATAGCAATCTGCCTACAGCCCCTGCCTGGCCTAACAGTACACATACCTCACCAAACTGAGGCAGCGGGTAGAAGGTCTGGCAGTCAGAATAGATAATGAATGATAGGGGTCAAGAGAGGTTGATGGCTCCTTATCAGTGGGTTGCTAACAACTAACCTCTGGAATCACACTTCCCAGCTCAATGGGTTGAGAAAATCTCTGGGGATAGCACAAGTGACTACTCACAGTGCTGCTCCTTCCTTTCCTTAGGCATGTACCCAGAGGAGAAAGAAAAGGTGGGGGGATTATGGGAGTCTATAAAAGAGCAAGACACAACCACTCCCATGGTGAGTCTGGGTTTTATAGGACCTTGGCAGCGGGCCCCAACTCTGGGGCCCCTTCTCTCTGGAGAAGGCTGTCTTTCTCCCGCTCTTAAATAAAACCTGTTTTCTATTCTTGCCTCTGTGTTTCTTGGGTGTTTAGTCTTCAACACAGGGGCAACGAGGACTGGATCCTGAGATCCTGGTCTCCAAGACCAGTATCAGTGGGAGATACATGCCCTATATAGGTGATAGAATTACACAGACCCACAAATGAGTGCAGATAAAACTGAGGAAATCTGAATAAAATCAGTGAATTTTATGATTTTCAGTATCCTGCTTGTGATATTACTCTACACTTTTGAAAAATATTACCACTTGGGTAAGCTGGTGAATTGTACATGGATCCCTTTATATCATTTCTAATGACTACATGTAAGTCTCTATATTTATAACATTTCAATTAAAAGTAGTATGCTAGTATGATATTCTACCCAGAGTTTAATATTGTGCCTAGAGTCACACTTGATAAATGTGCTCATTGCTTTAATTTACATCAACAATTTTTACATGCAACAAGATAGAATAAAAATACAGGGCATCTGCCAGGTGAAGCAGTGAATGCCTGTAATCCCAGTGGCTCAGGAGGCTGAGGTAGGAGGATCATGAGTTCAAAGCCAGCCTTAACAAAAGTGAGGGGCTAAGCAACTCAGTGAGAATCTGTCAGTGAGACCCTGTATCTAAATAAAATACAAAATAGGGCTGGGGATGTGGCTCAGTGGTCAAACGCCCCAAGTTCAATCTCTGCTACTCAAAAACAAACAAACAAACAAACAAAAAACAAACAAAAGAAAAAACAAACCCAAGGTATACAAAAGTTCTTTCATACTATAATATCTAAAAACAACCTTTAAATTATAATTAAAAATAAATTGTTTCCATTTGTCTTCTGTCCTCTGCTTATACACTGGGAAGTAAGATCACTGAAGTTGAAAGCACATTCAAGACAATACAAAAAGAAAAAAAAAAAAAAAATGGAGGAAGACCTCATGGATCAGTGATGCTTTGTTCAGCACAAGAGGGGGACATACATCTCCTGGGGAAAATGGCAGTGATCCACCACCAGGGTCTGGGTTTTATAGGGCCTTGGCAGAACCAGGTCATGGAAGGAGTTAGTTGCTTTTGGCTGACCTTTTGGCTGGCAGGGCCAGGTCATGGCAGAAGTTTTGGTGGCAGGCTCATTTAGGGCAGGGCAGGGGAGGACAGGGCAGGTAGGGGAACAGTAAGGGAAGATCCTTGGGGCCAATGTCCCGTATCCTTCAGATGTCAAAATTCTGCTTAACTCCTTAGGAAAAAAAAAAGAATAGTGATTAATTTTGCTCTACACAATTAGTAGGAAGATATTGATTGATTTAAAAGTTCTAGGCTAAGGTATTTATCTTCGCTCTGCTATATGACAAAGAAAGTGTTATATGAGTACCATAGGAGGCCTACGTCACTTTTTATTTTTTTAATTCAAGATGCATATACTTATGCCAGGATCATAACTTGTGTAAACTATGACAATCACATTAGGGAAAGCCATTTAAAGCAGAGGGAGTCTAGCAAACACCCACTGTTGCAGAGGCTGAAGATGAAAACGTTCATGTGACAGTAGGGCATGCAGAGATCATGGGTGAGTTTCCTGAGAGGAGTTTCTATAAACTGTTAAGGATCCAACACACACTAAAGGCTGTTAGGAAGTGAATGGAGGGAGGAAGAAGCCACAGACATGTGGAGGATATTTTGCTGCTGTATTCTAAGGATTATGATGGAATCTTTAAAAGAAACCAGGGGACTTCTAGCCAAGATAAGAATATCATTCATGCATTTAAATGTTCCTTTCTCTTAAAAAATGGCAAGGCTAACAGTAGGTAAATATGAAATAAAAAGAAATTATTTAACCATAAGCTAGAAAAATATTTCCATGAGTCAGAATAGAAAATGCTGAAGCAGGTAGGGGCCAAAGCTGTGTCCTGGTAGGATCAAGGAATCAGTAAAGAGGAGAGGGTCTGGATTTAGAGTTCTCTGGTAACAGGGCCCCCGAAGTGCCTCAGGCATTATCCAGGATCAAAGTCCAGTGCACATCGCAAAACCAAAGTCTGGGGCCCCCTGCCTGTGGACAGGGCCTGAGAAAAGCTCCACCAACTGCCTAAAGTTTGCATGCAATCCAACGCCTTGTTTGAAATGATCACAACCAGAGGAAATAAACACAACAAAGAGAATACATAAGTCAAGCTGGAACGAAGCTAGCCCCACTCTCAGTGGGCACCTCAGAAAGGCAGTGGAGAACAATTTCAAATCCAAACTATGGCAAGTGTAAACACCAAAAATGCTACTTGTTAAGCTTTTTGAAACTGAATCTGAAAATGAATTTTTTTGTTTTTCCAGTACTGGGGATTGAACCCAGGTGAGCTTTACCACTAAGCTACATTCCCAGCACCTTTTTTCTTTTTTCTTTTGAGACAGGATTTCACTAAGTTGCTTAGGGCCTTGCTAAGTTGCTGAAGCTGGCTTTGAAATTGGAATCTTCCTGATCTTGCCTCCCCAGTTGCTGTGATTGCAAGCATGTTCCACCATGCCCAGTTGATAATGAAAAATGTAAATTATGACAAAAACTACCATTCAAATTAATAGGCTTTAAGATAAATATAATTTAACTCCTAAGCAGAGAGTCAAAAAGCTTTCCCTCAAGGCCAGTTGGAGCTGCGCGCACTGTCTAAGCACAGTACGTACCTAAAATAATCCTACATACCTAAAACTGTATGTTGGCTTTAAGCCTGATCCAGTTTGTAATCAGCACATTCCATTGCTCTGAGGATAGCCTCCACCAATGAAGACCCCATAAGTCATTCCCCAATAAATTTAAAATGTGTTTGGTGTGCGCACGAGGGCTCCCCTGACCAATCACAACGAGACAAGACACCCTAACTGTAAAGATGGCCAATCATGTAACCCCCCTCCCTCTCCTTGCTTCTATGCCCATAAAAGACTTGTCCCTCCTGGGTTCAGGACTCTCAGTACAGATTCACTGTGTTAGTGAGGTCTGGGAGTCCGAGCTTAAGTCCATATAAAGGCTCTTTGTTTTTGCATGTACTCTGGATTTCTTGGTGGTCTTTGGGGGGGTCTGTTCTTTGGGCATTACAAAAACAACCTAAGGGTCTATCAGCTGATGAATAGATAAAGAAAATGTGGGATCTTCACATTGGACTATAAAAAAATGAAATTCTGTAATTTCCAACAACATGAATGGAACTAATTATTTTTGTTAAATGAAATAATCCAGGAACAGAAAGACAAGTACTGCACCCTCATATGAGATGTCATAGAAGTTGAGCGTAAAACAGTGATTAACAGATATTTGATCAATAGGTACCAAGTTACATTTAAATGGGAGCAAGAAGTTATCACACAGTAAAGGGACTATATATAATATAAGGTACAGTGCATTTTAAAATTCTTAAAGATAGTATTTCAAAAGTTTTCACCATAAAGAAATGATAAATGTTTAAGGAGATAAATGTGCTTAACCTGATTTGAACATTACACATTTTACATATCACCTCATTAATATGGACAATTTGTTTTATGTATCAGTTAAAAATTAATTTAAAAAGAAAATTTTAAATACAGATGATTATATATGAATTATCAATAAAAATCAATGAAAGAAAACAGATACATGTGAACAAGGAAAACTTGGGCACATTGGAATTTATAAGTATAGTCATGAGACTAATAGACCAGATAGTCTGCACATTGGATATATCTTAAGTCAGAATTTGTAAAATACAAAGACAATTATGAGCTGGGCATGGTGGTACACTTCTATAATCCCAGACACACAGGAGGCTGAAGCAAGAGGATCTTTGGTTCAAAGCCAGCTTGGGCAATTTAGCATGACTATCTCAGAATAAAAAATAACAAAGGCTAGGTTCCATCCCAAGTACTGCAAAGGAGAAAAAAAAAAAAAAAAAAAAGGACAATACTGTAAATTTCACCTTGAATTTATTTATTTAGATACTGAGGATAGAACTCCGGGGCATTTAACCACTGAGCTACATTCCCTAGCACTTGCTCTTATTATTTTGTATTTTGAGATAGATCTCACTGAATGACTTAGGACCTCAATAATTTGCTGAGTCTAGCCTCAAACATGCAGTCTTCCAGCCTTAGGCTGCCGAGTTGCTGGGATTACAGGTGTGCATTCCCACACACAGCTTCGCCTTGAATTTAAATAAGAAATATAAAACATGAGAAGTATGAAAATTTAGAGAAATGAGAGGCAACTTTTAACGTTTAACATTACAAATATTTCTAAGAGAAAACAGCTGAAAAAATATCAAGAAAAAATCCTAGATATTTTCCACTCAGTTTGACATTCACAGACAGTGAATATCAAATTGATTGACTATGAATAGGGCTTCCCATCAGATGATATTGTGTAATTACTATTATTTTGTTAATATGATTATGTCATGTTTGGCCGTGTATTAAAGACATTATAATACTTAGGATATATAATGATGACTAGAAATTTGGATATCATGATGTCTTTATTCTTTGTGTGTGTATGTGTGTGTGTGTGTGTGGGGTGTTATTAGTATATATTTTATTGCTTATCTTTATATCATGCAAGACCAGTTTTAAATGTAAATAAAAGAACATTTAGCACACATGCATAATCATCAAAATAACCTAGTTCTGATTTTGTAGCTTATACATGCATATATATTTTATTCTTTACAGGTTGAAGGAAATGCTCTATGAAACTAACTCAACTATTTTTATTTCACTTCTTTTTCTTTTTTTAATTTATTTTTATTCTAAGTTGTTAGAAATGACAGCAGAATGTATTACATTTCATATTATACTTGTAGAGCACATTTTTACATATCTCTGGTTGTATACAAAGTATATTTACACCATTCATGACTTCATACATGCACTTAGGGTAATGATATCCATCTCATTCTACCATCTTTTTTTTTCTTCACCCTTTTGCCCTCTCCCTTCCCCTTCCTCCCCATTGGCCATTCTAGTGCTCCTCTAATCCTCCTATGCTCCCCATCCCAACCCCACTGTGAATCGGCCTCCTTATATCAAAGAGATGTCTTTATTCTTCGGCATTAAAAATAAAGTTAATGGAAAGAATAAGATCCATCAATAAAAATAAAAAATAAGATTTTTATTTAAGTGTTGGAAATTTAGTGAGACAGATCTAAAAATTATTTTCTTACTTTATAAAACTTTTGCTATGCTTTTTAATAAAAGGAAATGCTTTGAAGACTTCTGGGAGTGATTACATTGTAAAGGCCCTGAAGGAGAGAGTCTGAGATTATGGAAATGTCCCCAAAAAGTTACAAAAATTGCCTCTGTTTATTATGCCCAAAGAACATAAACAATTAGCCCAGTTTGCTGGGACTATTTTTTTTTTTTTTTTTTTTTTTTTGGTACCAGGGATTAAACTCAGAGGCACTCGACCACTGGGCCACATCCCAGCCCTTTTTGTATTTTACTAAAGACAGGGTCTCACTGAGTTGCTAAGTGCCTCACCGTTGCTGAGGCTGGCTTTAAACTCAGGATCCTCCTGCCTCAGCCTCACAAGTGCTGGGATTACAGGGGTACGTGGTGCCACCACACTCGGCTTGCTGGGACTATCTTATTCTTAGCACTAACAATTTTATGAAGTGAAAACATCTCAGAAGTGAGTGAATTTCAGCAGACAGAAAGATCTGGCACACACTAGTTTCTATTTCTAAGAACATGACTCAAGGAAAATAAACATTCCGATATCCATTAAAAAAGAAAAAAAGAAAGAAAGGAAGGAAGGAAGGAAGGAAGGAAGGAAGGAAGGAAGGAAGGAAGAAGGAAGAAAAAGAAATGATCTGGAAGACCTTGAGTTTTTTATACAATTTCTGAATGAGCTTATATTTCTGACTCTGTATTCTCATTAAATGAGCTCTTTGTTGATGGTGGTTTCCATCACTACAGTCTACAATTCTCATTGTTGGTCTTATGATTCTAAACAAATTCAGTTTGTCTGTTTACTTACATAAATTATGGCGAAAGTTTTTCCAAATGTATTTGTTTTATTATACAGAATACACTAAACACTGTTTTAAAAAAATACAAAAAAATAAACATAAAATTAATATAGTTTACATTTATTGGTATTATCTCACTATAATAAAAATCCTAAAATTTCAACTTTACTGAAAACATGTTAGTTTGATATTTTTATGACTTGTATTAAGTAAAGATTAATATGCAAATTAATGTTATAAAATCAAATTTTGTAGAGAGTTGATTCATTTTATTGAGAAAGAAACTGCTGAAGAAATGTATTTTATACAAACTCTACCCATAAAATACTGATTACAGTATTCTTTATTTTTTCATTAAGTTAAATCCAACAGTATTTCTATGTGGTGATATGTTGCTAGCATTTATTTAATGCTATAAATACTTGCAAGTAATACAATTAAAATAATGTATGCAAAAGCATTCTATAACTACATGAATATTATGTGCATGTTAGTTATGTTTTCCTTTCTCTAAAGCTATACCGTAAGTCTTGTTTTTCACTGAGTGGAGCCTTGATTTCCAAATAAGTATATTGACTGCAGAAGTACATGTTAATTCTAATTGTGACTTGTCTCAATTTACAAACACTTCATCTTGACAATCCAGCCTTTTCTCTAGCACTGTATCTAAGTTTGCAGAGCATTATCTTCAATGATATAAACTAATCCATTTTGGCATGAAAGACGATATGTTTTTATTGATTTTCCTTAGCACTAAAAGGAAATTATGGCTGCAAACATCTTCTCTTTTAATAAGATTATAGCACTGAATATAATAAAAAATAACTCTTCTTCTATGCTCTTTTCCATTGTTCACAACAAGATGGTAAATCTTGTAATATATATTGTTGAGTTTCCGACACAGGCATATTATAGACAGGGAGGTCCTGGCTTTTCTTTCAGACCTTTCTTTTTTGGCTTTTATTTATCTGTTTCCATATATGGAATGTAGGAAGTGACATGGAATACCAAAAATGTTTTGTTAAAAATAATCCCAAGCAGGGCTCAATGGCAGTGATTCAGGAGGTTAGGGCAGGAGGGACACAAGTTTGAGATCAGCCTCAGCCTTGACCAACTTAGTAAGACTCTGCCTCAAAAAATAAAATTGACTGAAGATGTATCTCAGTTGTAAAGCACCCCTGGGTTCAATCCCCAGTCCCTCAAATAATTAATTAATTAAGATAGTCCCAATCAAAACACTTTCCAGAAACTAAATGGATACACTAGTTAACATAGACTTCAGACACTTTCCTGTTACCGCCTAAGACAAATGTTTCATTAATGGACAGCAAGAGACTATATGCCTAAAGTGTTATCAGATCCACCAGGTCATAGGATGGGGTAGGCATTATCATAATTTATCATGATAATGGTTTCTAAAAAATCAGCTTGGAGCAGATATTGAGGAAGAAGTAAATTGTGTGATGAAGAAGCCCAAATTCTCATATAATCTACCCAGCTGACTTGACATTTCTCCCTTAATTCATGCATGTAGCTCCATATGTGTTTGCTTCATGAGAGAGAAAAGAACACAATAATTAGTGCAGAATGTTGTGACTAGCTGAAGAAAACTTTCTACAAAATTAGCAGTCTATCTTGCAAGTGTAGCCTAGGCACAGTGATGAAATAAAATCCACTGTTTGGTGGGAGCAGATATATAAGGTATGTGAAAACCCTGAACCATAAGCAATGGAGAACATTGGCATTATTTGGTCAGAATTCTAAAAAATGCAAGATTGCAAGCTTCTAAATTAAACTAGTACCTTGACCAAACTATAAAATCTTGGAACAACCTTGTAGATTTCTTTTTGTTTCCCACTAATAGCCAGAAGATATTATCTACCACTGATGTATCTCTCAAAAACTGGATGCATGGAAAACTCTTCCTGTGCTTGTCAGTCTCCCTTCCTCCTAGATCATTTCTTGCTGGTACCATGAGCCCATGGTCAGAATAATCTTAGGAAAAGAAAAGTAATGTATTCATGGATTCCAAAATAGAAGCTGTGCTTACTACTACCACTACTGAATAACCTGCCAGCAACAGAGACCAATTCTGAAACCTTAAAACAGCATCAAATTTCATTGATATAAGCTTTTGCCATATTTTCTGGTCATTCATATCAAACACTTTCCACTTTGACAGAGAAAGAAACTCAACCATACTGGAATCAATAATTAGCTGTTAATTAGACATCTGTGGAATTGTTACCCACAACACTATTTGAAGATTTATGAAATATTCTTTTTTACATGGTATTCTACAATATTGCTTCAGACATTTATGTAAAAAAGGGACAATTAGATAAAAAATATGGTTTTCACCAAGCGTGGTGTTACACACATATAATTCTAGTTTCTTGTAGGCTGAGGCAGAAAATCTTAAGTTTGAGGCCATTCTGGGCAATTCATGAAACCCCATCTCAAATTAAAAAATAAAAACTGTAGGTGATGAGGTTATGTAGCTCAGCAGTATGGTAGTATTGTAGGTCAGTCCCCAGAACTATAAAAGAAACCCTTACCAAAGGTAAGAGAAATCTTAAATATACATATATATATACATACACATATGTATTTTTTCCATGGTTTCCACTGGACATACCATGTACTAAATCAATGAATTAACCAACTTGATTCAATAAAACTGCTGCTAATATGGAATGCTAACAGATTCACTAGGACACAGTATTGATAAAACAGATTAAGCAATATCTTACTACCTACCATCCATGTCTATGTAATGCACTGAATCAATTATTTACACAGAATGCTGTAGGATTACCAATAGAACACATTATTCAAACAACAGAGTGAAAAAGCAACATCTTCCACAATTACTCCTAATTATCTATTTTCAAAGTTACATTTATCATTTCCAAAAATTTTGAAATCTATCCAGTAATTGTTACTGCTTCCTGGGTATAGGTGATGTTATGGTTTTACCAATAAATACAATAAATTACCTATCACATTGTAATCTGAGTTTCCATATTGCTGTTTTGAGATTTTCATATGAAGGACTAGTAAATTTCTTCTGTGATAATCCATCCCAATTATCTCTAAGGTGTTAGTGGAGAATGTGTTTTTTCCTAGGCAATGCATCAGGCTTTCTCTTGGTGCTCCAGTACCCAACATGTCACAAAAATAGTCAATTTTATCAATCATATCCACAAAGGCACCATGACAGGTAAGTGTATAGTCCACCATGGATTATACCTCCAAACACAACCAACATAAGTCAGAGCAATGGCCAAGGGTAAGGGAAATCTTAAATGTGTGGGAGAGGAAAGAGATATAGAAAATGTTGACATCTGTATTTGACTTAGCATTTTTATTTAACTAATTTTTAGATGTTTCAACTTGAGTTAACTGAAGGACCAGCTATATCCTCTCCCATACAAGAGAGAAATTTTTCTGCCCTAGATGATTCAACCATAAAAATAATGGCACAAGAATGACTTTTTCTAAGTTAAGTTACATGTTGTGCAAGATATACTTAATCTCACCTACTTTAATTTAAGATTTTGTGTGCTGTCTTGCTGTATAATGACCTAGAGATGGCGCAAGCTCATAATTCCACAGCAACTGCTGCCACCATCACAGAGCAAAGACCTCACATGTACAGAGTGACTGTTGAGGAGAGACACTATTGCATTTGCAAATATGCACATATAGAAATTTTGGTATTCCCAAAAGCTTATGTGAGGGACCAGCCAAAATATACAAGCTTGTGGACAGGCATTTGTCAATGGGAGTGCAGATTAAGAAGCAGCCATCAGAAAAATTATCTTATCTTCCTATCATAATAAATCTCTCTGAGTCAAAGTAATTTTATTTTGGTTTCTGAAGATGTCCTGACATCAACTGGGCATAGTAAAAACAAATGCTCGCTCTTGTAGTTGCTCTATTTTCCTGACTCCTTTCCTTTCCTTTCTTTTCCCTTGCTTCCCTTGGATTGCAAACACCTATAATGTATTATCAATAACACTTATAATGTAATGTAACGCCTACAATGTAATAATCTTTCACCATTTCTTTAGGAACTTTGAGCAAAATTCATTGAGATGTTTAATTATTTTGTATTCTCATGCACCTCATATTATCCTTGCATGTATGACTCTTTCAACTCATGATTTTGAATGACAACTTTGTTCTGGACACTAACATGTGTCAAATTGCTTCTTGAAATATTGAGTCACTATGGACAAAATATAGTTTAGTGGATTTTTTTTTTCTTTTTAATATATTTCTAGGCTCTTTCTTTTGGTACTTATCTATGAGCTATCATTATGTGATAGCTACATTTTTCTGTTTGAAAAGATAATATCTGTTGGGTGCAGTGGTGCATATATGTAATTAATACCAGTGACTTGGGATGCTGAGGCAGGAGGATCACAAATTTGAGGCCAAATCTCAGCAACTTAGATGCTTTCCAAAATACAAAATAAAAAGGGCTGGGGATATTGCTCAGTGGTAAAGCATCTGAATTTGATCCCTATTACTTAGAAAGAAAGAGAGAGAGAGAGAGAGAGAGAGAGAGAGAGAGAGAGAGAAGGAGGGAGGGAGAGAGAGAGAGAGAGAGAGAGAGAAAAAAGAAAGGGAAGGAAGGAAGGAAGGAAGGGGAGAGAGAAGAAACATTAACCCTACAATTCTAATTACTACCACCATCTTGTGTGATAGGAACTGTATTTTACCCTTTAATGGTGGTGATTATTTAATTGGATAAAGCTGTACCCAGATAAATTGCTAGGCAGTAAGTAGAAAAATATGTGGTAAGCATAGTTTTTTTTTTTTTTTTTTTTTTGGCTCCTTGTCCATTAAATAAATATTGTACATCCTATTAACTTCATAGTATTGAAACAAGCATCTCACAATTATTGTAAGTATATAAAACTTTGGAGTTTTATATTCTTGGGTAGAATAATAAGCCTCTTTTATGAAATGAGAAACATGGAAGATAACAATTTCCTTCACTTGACAGTCTGTGGATTTCCCTATTGATGTAATGCTCTATTCAAAAGTCATCCATTCTGAGGTTCAATCCACGGAGAAATTAAGCTACTCACTTTCGAGTGATAAAGTATTTCTGGTTGGCCTCTAGGTCCCTCAAAACTGTCTCTCACTTCCTCTCACCAATCATCCCATGGCAGCATCCATGAGTAGAGTTCATTTCTCTCACAAGAGTTTATTCAACTAATGAAATTCTTAGGAAAGCTCTCCTAAATTCTTCCCTGCTTTAATCCCATGGTATCCTTTTCCTGGTATCAGACTAAATGAATTCCTGATCTGTGAATACCAAAAACAAATTCACTTTATACAATAAAATACTATAAGGTCTACGTTAGAAGACCAAAAGGGCACTTTTATTAGAAATAGGTATTGTCCCCAGCTGGTACAACAATATAAAACCCACTTTTGTATTTTATTTGGGTTCATATTATTAGCAAAATTAATATTTCTTTTCAAATGTCATGTTCATCCTCCTGAGACTTTGAATATTTCCACAGAAAAGATTTATTTGTCTTCAATTTAAATAAAGAGGATTACTTTGTACCAGATTTTAGAGCCTGGGGTTACATAGAAACAGAAGCAGGAAGAAATACCTTTATCTGATAGCTGTTGTCAGCTTTCAACTCTTTTTCATATTTGATTCTTTCTTTCTTTTTGGAGATTTGGCTTTTTCGCCACCCGTAGTAGTACTCGAGTGACTTGGCCGAAATTGCTGATCGGGGTCAGCGCCATTTTAGGGTGTGTTTTTGTCGTGTGTTAGTCGTTATTAGAACCAGAGAGAAAAGTTCCAAGCGCTTCAGGCAGCTACAGGTGGCGGCCCGTACGGGGAACTTCAGAGCGGACAGGTAAGAACTGAAAGGTCTCTAAAGATGGGTTCGAATATAACTGAATCCCAAGTGATAGAGGCTATGCAAAGACTCCTTGATATACCTGACTCTGTTCTCAGTGAGGAGTATATAGACAAAAGTGAAAGTGATCAAAAAAGTGTAGATTCCACTGGGCCAACTGAGACCAGTAAAGAGAGTATTAGAAGAGACCCAAAAATGACAAAAATCCAAGCTATTAAAGCTATTCGGGAGTTATTGGCGAAAGCTGAAGGATACTTGCTCTCACTGGAACCTGGGCCTCAGGATATTGCTGTCAGTGAAATTAGCAGTGGTGAGGAATCTAGTAAAAGTGATCCTGAGAAAATGAGGAAAAAGAAATTTAAAAAGACCGAGAAAAAGGTCCGTCAGGCAGAGGAGTCACTTGTGGAAGTGACTACTCCCCCATGGGTGGAATCCATTACAGAAAATATGAAGGGTATTACTAGGCATTTGCATACCCTAGAAACAGAAATAAAAAGTCTTTCTGATCGCTTATGCGCTCTCGAGGACAACTCACAGATACATTGGGAACCGCCAGCATTTGAAAAGAAAAATGGACAGAGTGTCCATCAGTCAGTAGATTTCAAAACAATAAAAAATCTCAAAGAGGCAGTAATGACTTATGGACCCCAAGCTCCTTTCACGTTGAGTATGCTGGAGTCCCTTAACACCTTTAGCTTAACCCCCTCAGACTGGAAAAGTCTATGTAAAGCAACATTAAGCGGGGGGCAATTCTTGGTTTGGCGATCGCAATTCCAAGAACTTTGTATAGAAACGGCTAAAAGAAACGCGGCTGCAGGGTTTGAAAACTATAATATAGACATGCTCACAGGAGAAGGGCAATTCACAGACTTACAGGCTCAAACAGATTATGACTCAGATATATATGCACAGATAAATGCAGCTGCCTTAGAGGCATGGAAAACTGTACAAGGACCTGGGGATCTACAAGGTAGCTTGTCAAAAGTGATTCAAGGACCTAATGAGCCGTATGCCGACTTTGCTGATCGACTTTTGAGAACTGCAGGTAGTGTGTTTGCAGATATTGACCAAGCTATGCCTTTAGTTGTTCAATTAGCTTATGAAAATGCAAATAAATGGTGCCAAGCAGCCATCAGGCCATGGAGAACTAAAAAGGATCTTTCCGTATATATACAACTATGTAAAGATATAAATGGCACCTTTGTCACAGGAAATGTGATTGCAGCCTCAATGAGAGGTGCTTCCTCTCGAAATTTCACAAAGGCTAAACGTAGACATTATAATCAATCAGGATATTCCAGGCAAAATTATCATAATCAATCAGGCAATTCTAGGCAAAATCCCAAAAGAGAAATAAGATCAAGCTCATACCGTGCCCCAGGCCGCTGCCCCAGGTGTAAAAAGGGAAATCATTGGGCCAATAAATGCTATTCAAAATTTGACATCCATGGAAACCCTTTGTTCAGGAATTCAAAAAAACGGGGCACGGGGCCCAGTACCCCGGGGCCCACAAATGTACGGGGCATTGCAGAAGGAGTATCCTCAAGCATCCACTCAGATGCTTCCCCGACACAATCCCTACTACCCATCCACTCCCTCGCCAGAGGAACAAGAGGAAATGCAGGATTAGACCTCTGTTCCACCGCCCGAATAGTGTTAACACATGAAATGGGGGTTCAACTGATTCCCACAGGAGTCAGGGGACCTCTTCCCTCAGGGACTGTAGGACTTATTATCGGGCGTAGTCCTAAAAGCTTATTAGGTTTGCAAGTGACTCCAGGTGTAATAAACTCAGACTACAAAGGGGAAATAAAAATAATGCTTAGCTCACCCCAAAGTGTAAGTTCTGTTAATCAAGGAGATAGAATTGCTCAGTTGCTTCTCCTTCCCAATTTACATAATTCATTTAAAATGGGTATGCCTCAAGAAGGGAACAATAGAGGATTTTGTTCCACTGACTCAAGTCCCATGGCTTGCTGGGTTCGAGACTGTTCAAGGAGGCCTATGTGTAAAATAAAAATCCAAGGAATAGAAATGGAGGGATTAATAGATACTGGAGCTGACTCTTCCATTATTAATTTACGCCAATGGCCCAAGCACTGGCCTCTGCAAAAAGCTTCAACCAGTTTAAGAGGCTTGGGATATAATAACCTCCCAGATAAAAGTGCAGTAAATTTTAAAATGGGAGGATGATGAAGGCCATAAAGGAACATTTCAGCCTTATGTTTTACCTAATCTACCGGTTACTTTATGGGGAAGAGATATTTTGCAACAAATGGGAGTACACCTTGCAACCAAGCCTGCAGATGTTAAATGTGAAAACCTACAGGGTAATCTTAACCATAAAAGAACTCATTATCAAAAAGTACAGAGTAATCTTAACCCTAAAAGTAATCATTGTCATAAAGGAAAAAGATATTTTTTTTCGGGCCACTGAGAAAATAATTTTGAAAATACCATGGCTTTCTGATAAGCCAGTGTGGGTCCCTCAGTGGCCCCTATCTAAAGAGAAATTACAAGCGGCCCACCAATTAGTTCAGGAACAATTAGAAGCAGGTCATATAGAACCTTCCACCTCTCCCTGGAATTCCCCCATATTTGTGATCAAGAAAAAGTCAGGAAAATGGCGATTGTTACATGATCTTAGACAAATCAATAAAACCATGCAAGTTATGGGGCCTACTCAACCTGGACTTCCTAGTCCCGTAGCTATTCCAAAAAAATTTCCATCTTATTACTCTTGATATAAAGGATTGCTTCTTTTCTATTCCCCTACATCCTCTGGATGCCCCCAGGTTTGCTTTTTCCGTTCCTTCTATGAACAATAATGGCCCTGATCAGAGATATCAATGGAAGGTTTTACCACAGGGAATGGCTAATAGCCCCACCATATGCCAAATATATGTGGACAAGGCTATCCAACCCATTAAAAATAAATATCCAAACCTCATGTGTCTACATTACATGGATGATATTTTATTGGCCCACCCTAATCAAAAAATCTTATTTAATATATTCAGTGATGTGGTAGAAAATTTAAAAAAATATGGATATATTATAGCAGAAGAAAAAGTTCAAACCAGATCTCCCATATTATATTTAGGATTTAAAATCATGGATACTTTTGTTAGACCCCAAAAAATTTTAATAAATAAAGAACATTTGACCACCCTCAATGATTTCCAAAAACTACTGGGAGACATTAATTGGCTTCGCCCTACACTAAATCTCACTACTGGCCAACTAAAACCTTTATTTGACATCCTTCGTGGAGATCCTGATCCATCTTCACCACGAACATTGACTCCTGATGCTAAGAAAGCTTTAAAATTAGTAGAAAAAGCCATCGAAGGAGCTCATTGTGATAGATTTGATTTAACTCAACCGCTGATGTTGATAAACAATATACACCCACAGGAGTATTTTGGCAACAAGGGCCTTTATTAAGGATACATTTGCCCGTCTCTCCTAAAAGTATAATTGAATCTTATACCTCCATGGTGGCTAAACTTATTCTTCAAGGACTTAAGACTTCTACTAAAATATTTGGCATTCACCCTGTGACTATTATTACTCCCTATTCATCATCACAGATTGAATACTTATGCTTCAATGATAATGATTGGGCTAAAGCTAAATGCTCTACTTCTGCAAATTTTGATAATCATCTTCCTAAGTCCCCTATATTATCTTTTTGTATTAATCATCCTATTACCACAGGTAATAAAAAATCAACCTATTCCTAAGGCATTTAATGTATTTACATTGGGTCCTCAAATGGTACTGCTACAGTAGTCACTAAAAAAGAAAATATGACTTACATAACTGCACACAAATCAGCTCAACTAGAACTGGAAGCTGTGGTAAGAGCTCTGGAAAATTTTAGGGACCAGCCCGTAAACATTTTTTCAGATAGCCACTATATTGTACAAGCCGTCCCAAAATTAGAGTTAGCAGGACCAATAGCACCTCATACTCCAGCCTTTAAAAATTGTTTTATCAAATACAAAAACTTTGTGGGCAAGAAAAGAACCTCTATTCGTAGGCCATATTAGAGCACATACTAATTTGCCTGGTCCCCTCCATGAAGGTAATCAAAAGGCTGATGAACTTACAAAAACAGTATTTATACTTTCAGCGCTACAACAAGCTACTTTATTTCATTCCCAGTTTCATGTCAACAGCACCACCTTGCAACGTAGGTTTAAAATCACAAAGGAGCAAGCCAGAACAATTGTAAAAGATTGTAAATCTTGTATGACACATTTGCCCAATCCTCATTTCGGAGTTAACCCTAGAGGATTAATGCCCAATCATTTGTGGCAGATGGATGTTACTCATGAGCCAAGTTTTGGAAAATTGCGATTTATTCATGTGACTATAGATACATGCTCACTTCCCTTACATTCTGGAGAAAAAGTTAAAGATGTTACATCTCATTGTTTGCAAGCTTTTGCTGCATTGGGCATCCCCAAAATGCTTAAAACAGATAATGGCCCCGCATATACGTCCTCATCTTTCAAGCAGTTTTGCGCAAAATTCAATATATCCCATAAAACAGGCATCCCATACAATCCTCAGGGTCAGGGCATTATTGAAAGAGCAAACCGAACACTGAAAATTATGTTATTAAAACAAAAAGAAGGAAATTGGAAAAGTCCTAAGGACAGATTGGCAGTTGCCCTGTTTACCTTAAATTTTCTAACTTTAGACTCTAATGGTTATTCTGCTGGAGACAGACATTGGAATCCACACCAACAACATAAACCTTTGGTTTACTGGAAGGATGTTCTTTCAGGTACATGGAAGGGTCCAGATCCAGTATTAATTTGGGGAAGAGGATCTGTTTGTGTTTTTCCAAAAGACGAATCCTCTCCAATATGGATACCATCTAGATTAATAAAACAGGTACCACATCAAAATGATCAAGATGAAGTTATTGAAGAATCAAGATTAATAAAAAAGGTACAAAATCAAGAGGACCAAGATGAAGGTACAGAATGATTCCCTCAAAAGAGTCTTTCAAAATATTTCACAACTTAAGTGTCATTTCTCCCGGCCGGGACAAGGAGATCTCTCTTTAGTGTGCACACAATTGTATTTTTTTTTTTCTTTTTATACATGTCTTTATGTCTGTACATTTGTCTACATTTCATGTTAATGTGACGTCACAAAGAACATGCTTGTTCGTCTGTCCAGTGCGACGTCACAAAGAACAAAGCGCTTATGAAAAAGAAAATATATATATATATGGATCCAAATAACTTTAATTCATTTTAGGTTAAGAGTATTCATTTTAGGTAAATAATTTTATAAATGAAGGTCCCCCCCCCCCCCCCCCCCCCCCCCCCCCCCCCCCCGGCAGTACTTTCAATTTTGATTTATAGGTGTCCCTGGGACTTCTCTTTAGCAAACAAATATGACTAGTGCTATATAACCTGATATTTTGGTGTTTTGACTTAAGATTGTTTATTTGTTATTAACTTCATTTGTTTAATAGCTCATTAATTTCAATTATCTCAACAGGTAAAAAATTGCTCTGTATACAGAGACTCAAGGGTTCCAGCTAACAAATTATTTCTCTCAAGTGCCTTTACCTTTTCTTTAATCTATCTTTAATGCAGTAATTACCCTCAGTCTTTCTTTGTTTTGTTCTAAATATGACATTTTTCCAACTTATGTTTGTAAAAGCTCAACCAGCGATGTATGTGAACAAAAATCAACTTTAATTTTCTAATCTAATTATTCTATTTTGTAGTTTGACAACTCGCCTCTTGACTCAGTGCTGCAATAGCACTGCCTTTCCTTTAATAATTGATGCTTGAGTTTCTAGGTAGCGGGCCCTGAAGATTTGCCGGTGGCATTGTCTAAACATAAAAAAGACGTCTGCTGCTCAAACATCAAACAACCTCACCAACAGTGTGGCCTCTGCTCTACATGCATGGGGCCTCCTACATCAACATGTTATAACAAATGGACATTTTGATCTTTCATTGTTTGGGACTTTACGGGACAATGCCTTGTGGGTATTTGTCTAGAGAATTCAGTGTGTTACTTGATGGAACTTAGGGCAGCTGATTTGTTTAAACAATTTGATATGCTATGCAATTTGGCTCATCACCAAAAGGCTTGTTGCCTTAAAGCCTCAACATCTCCTCACAATTTGGACGGCTGTTAGTCATCATATATAGTCGATCCTAAAGGGCTCCATTGGATGGCTGGTTAGCCAATGACGGGTAAGATCCCCAGAGGGGGACAACCTAAGACAGGCACAGTCGCACGGGACAGTCTCATGTGGCCGACATATCAACCTAAGACAGGAGTCAAGGGCACAGCCTTGATTATCCGATGACGGGTAAGAATGTGGTTGCACATAGACGTCCTAGAGCATTACCTCTTTTAAAACAAAAAGGGGGAAATGCAGGAGCCCTGTTTGGGGATTGGCTTGAATTGCGGTTGACTATGAGCCGTGGAGATTTGGCCTTTGTCGCCACCCGTAGTCTCACGGGATTGTTGCGGGATCTCGAGTGACTTGGCCGAAATTGCTGATCGGGTCAGCGCCATTTTAGGGTGTGTTTTTGTCGTGTGTTAGTCGTTATTAGAACCAGAGAGAAAAGTTATCAGAATAAAAAGCTGTTTGTCTCCAGTTTGCTTCTGAAGTTTTTCCCGCGGCTCCGTTGCTCCAAGCGCTTCAGGCAGCTACACTAGGAATTAAACCCTGATCCACAACCCCACAACCCTTTATTTTTTTAGGCAAGTTCTCACTAAGTTTCTCAGGATGGCCTCAAACTCACAATCCTCCTACTTCAACCTCTCCAATGGTAGGATTGTAGATGTGTGTCACTGAGTCTGGCTTTGACATTCAAATCTAATCCTATAAACCTGGAGCAAGAACTTTATTTGGTTGGTGACAATATGGAATTCCTGAGAGAAATACTGCTTTGACAAAAGTTTGAACAGTATGTATTGCTAATGTTTTTTCTAATCTCTTAGTTAATCGCCAAATCTGGTTCACAAACTTCCTGTGTATCCCAGCTCCTGCCATCATTTTGAGAGACCTCACTATCTAAATGGGCATTCTCTTGACCTCATAATCAATATTTATTTCAATGTAATTTCATCTATTCACAAATGTAGTTGCATATACTGAGACTGATCTTCAAGGATACCTTCTCTACCTCAGAACACTTCAACTATAATTTTTTTATATCCACTACCAATATGATGACTCCCATTCTCTTCTTTACTGCAGTCCTTTTAAATATTGTGATCCTTTGATTTTACTGTCTTTAGACCTTTGAATCCTTGCTTTTTCATTCAGCAGCCAGTTCTAGACCTGTCTGCAGATTTTTATGTTTAGGAGATGTGACGTGTCAGACACTTCAGGTAATGTTTTAGTTAGTTTTTTGGTTTGTTTGTTTTTTGTTGTTATTGTTTTCCCTGCTGTGACCAAAAGACCTGATTAAAAATTTTAGAGGAAAAGTTTATTTAGGAACTCAATGTTTAGAGGTCTTAGTCCATGGACAGCCAGCTTCATTCCTTGGGGTTTGTGGTGAGTCTCTCCCTATTACCTTCAAAATTCAAATATGTCGTTACCATTTGTTTGCTTGAGTCCAGATGTAATTTGCCAGTGTGAGGTCTTTATCTTTACTTTTTTTTAATTCATTTCTGCCTTCTCAGGGAGGAGAGGACCTAAGAAATTTGTATCTACCTGGCTCCCCTCTTATTTAACACTTACATGACATAAAACAAAGATATTAAAACTGATTAAAATTCTAAAAAAAGAAAGACTTACTGGACTAGTTTTGCTCACTAACTTATGTTTTCACCAATGAAGGTGATGCACCTTGATTGAGAGTCCTACCCAAATCACATTTACCCTTCCAAAGGAAAGTAAAGTTATTACCAGAAGAAAGGAGAAGAGGTGGGTGGACCCACAGTTGGTCTTCTCTCACATTGAGTTTAAAGAGAAATTCACCAATGTTTTCTTCTAGCACATCTATGGCTTCTTTTAAACTCTTGTATTATTTTTCCAAACAAATAGAGCTGGAGAGGGTGGATTTGAGATATTAACTTGGATATGTCTAAAACCAAAGAATTCATGCCACTTTGTTCCTATCTTTCTTTGTCATTGAGCATACTGCTTAGTTATTTTCCCTTTCCTAGATGAACTTCTTCTACAGGTTGTTTTCTTATTCATTATTAAAAAATAAGTCATATACCTATAATTTCTTAAAATAGTTCCCCTTTGACCTAAGTCACTCCCAAATTTGGAGTCATTAAAAATATGTGCCTTTAGCCGGGCGCGGTGGCGCACGCCTGTAATCCCAGCACTTTGGGAGGCTGAGGCAAGAGGATCACGAGTTCAAAGCCAGCCTCAGCAATGGCGAGGCACTTAGCAACTCAGTGAGACCCTGTCTCTAAATAAAATACAAAAAAGGGCTGGGGATGTGGCCCAGTAGTCGAGTGCCCCTGAGTTCAATCCCTGGTACAAAAAAAAAAAAAAAAATATGTGCCTTTAATTTATAAAGTAGAGAAAATGAAACCTAACTTATCTGTTCCTTTATTTCTTCTCTAGTAAAGTGGTGTTAATGATGATATTAATGACCTTCAATTTCTCTTATTAATCATATAGTCAACCAAAGATGCTGAAGCACCAAATTGTTTGCTCTTTGATTTGAATAAGAGATTCCAAGATTTTTTTCATGGGCTAGTAATATTTCAGAAAACATTCTAAATACCATTCTATGGCTGCTAATTTTTAGTTTTGTAGACTAAGGACATTTAGCAAAACTCTATGATATATAATGTACTTGTGATACTCTATATTAAAATTGTGATATTCTATATTAAAAGGAGAGTTAAACTGCAAAGGAGTGAGCATTTTACATAATAGAATAAAGAAAGATCTTTATATTGAATAAATTTAGCTTTCTTAATCTCTTATTAGTGAGGAATTTACCCTCATGAATAAAATGCCAATAATCATTTGCCAATGTCTAGGATAGGCACTAGCTTGTAGGTCATGTGTACTTTTCCACCTCTGTGCCTGAATCAACACAGCTCTCTCCATCTGAACACTCCATTGTCAGTCTGGACTAGTTTCAAGTCCTGTTTTTACTTTAAGGAGCATAGAAAAGCTTCTTTGTGAGCTTTTCCTGATTTCCATCTTGAAACCTTCTTTCTTGCTCCAACTGGAATAAAAAAAAGGTCTAAATTTAAAAAACCTTGGATAAAATAATATACACATTTGTAACTGAGGTCACATGGGTCTGAAAAATTAAATGACTTATTAAAGGTTTATGCATTGTGGAAACAACAAAGCTTAGCCTAGTGCCCAAGTTTTTGTTGTTGTTGTTGTTTTTGGTACTGGGGATGGAACTCAGGGGCGCTTCACCACTGAGCCGCATCCCCAGCCCTTTTTTGTATTTTATTAGAGACAGGGTCTCCCTGAGTTACTTAGGGCCTCACTAAATAGCTGAGGCTGGCTTTGAACTCACAATCTTCCTGTCTCAGCCTCCCAAGCTGCTGGGATTACAGGCATGTGCCACTGCACCCAGCTCAATGTCCAGTTTTTATGGTGTGTCTAATTCCCCATCTATGGATAGGGACACTTCTACAAGGGGACATCAATAGCAGCTAAAGGTAGCCCAAGGGTATAGCACAACTCTGATTGGTCAGTTACATAGGTTGGAACCATGAAGCAACTCATAGCACCAAGAAGAGCTTGTAATGGATGAATTGGGCATTAGAGATCTTGTAATCTTATATCAGATAAGGGGCAAAGATCACTATAAAAATTCAGACCTTGTATTGCCTTAGAGATTGTCTATTCTCTTTGGCTAGTAAAACCTTAAGAATAGCTGTCATGCTGGACATGGGGACATCTTAGCTAGTTGGGAGACTGAGGTTGACAGATTATAAATTCAATGACAGCTTGGGCAATTTAGGGAGATCCTGTCTCAAAGTAAAAAGGGCTGGGTACTTAGCTCAGTGGTAAAGTGCTTGCCTAGCGTGCTTGAGGCCCTGGGTTTAATTTCCAGTACGACAAACAAAAGAAAAAATAGTTTTCATGGGGTTTTCTAAGATCTGTTTTACCAATGTAGAATCATCTTTAGAGCATACCAACACTTGTCATGAAGAACATTTGTATTGGTGAGTTTCGACTACAGTCTCATATCTCTCTCTCTATCTCTCTCTATTTATATGTGTGTGTGTGTGTGTGTGTGTGTGTGTACAATTTCTTCCAATTAAAATTAAAAATCATGCATCATAGAGGTATACCTTTGTTCACCTTCAATTTTAATTTCTTTGTGTGTGTGTGTGGTACCACGGATTGAACTCAGGGACACTTTACCGCTGAGATACACCCCAAACTTTTTATATTTTTTATTTTGAGACAGGTCTTCTTAAGTTGTCAGGCTCGCCTCAAATTTATGATCCTTCTGCCTCAGCCTCCCTGGAAGCTGGGATTACAGGCCTATACCACCACATTCAGTAGTCTTTGCTACTCATGAAGATGAAAGTATATCAATTGGAGGTATTCTCTATAGTGTTTGCACGTATTTTAAGTAAAAACATTCTAAAAATGTTCAACTTTCTGGAAAATCTATCCAGTTGTTTTCACATGTTAACAGACAAATCAATAAACTAATTTTATAATTTTATTGATGTGAAGATTCACATACTAGGTACAAACAGTCTAGGTTTTATAAAGTTATTTTAAAATCATGTAGATATTTACAATGGTCCCCTATGTACAAAACACTGTGCTAGGTGTTGGTGAAACAGTGGTTAACAAAATAAAATAAGGTCCTCACTCATCCCTGTGGCGTTTATAGTTTAAGTGGGTGAAGATATTTTTTTCTTCATGAGCTAGAGTTATATTTCAGAAGAAAATGTTTAGTATTTACAATTTTTAAGACTTATTTAGAGAAGAAAGTAGGGGGAATGAATCTCTAGGTGTAAATACAACTATAAATTATTCTGAGACCATAAGGGACAGCTGAGGACTGAGACAACCAGAAGTGACTTCATTCTGATGTTGAGATTCTTTTGGAAATTTCCAAGATTCTCCACAAAGTACAGTGGATCTGAACTTGGCTACAACTAAGGCTTAACCTGGAAGAGTGTTTTTTCTTTGACTTTCATGGCACAAATTCTTTTATCTTATTAGTTTTATGAACACACTTTTTCTCATGATGTATTGTCTTATATTCTTTGTCAGTTAGAGATGTTGAAGTATTTCATCATTAACATATATTGTGCAATAGTTTCTGAAATAAGTAACAAGTTGGTGAAATGAGTGGGAAAACAGTGTCTCCTTCTCAGTTTCATTTAATATTTGTTGATTTTACTAATCTTACAGAATCTATGTTGGGATTTTCTACATCACTATTTTAGAGGAGGAAAATTTTATTTGGGGCTCACAGTTTCTAAGGTTCAGTCTACAGTGGGATGGCTCCGCAGCTCTGAGTCCAAGACGAGGCAGAACATCCTGGTGGAAGAAGATGGCAAAGGAAACCAGCTCAGCACATGGCAATCAGGAAGCAGAGAGCACTTTTTTTTTTTTTTTTTCTTTAACATCTTATTTTATAATTAGAACAGGAATAGAAGTGTAAAAAGACATTTCTCTACGTGTGATTCTTCTATTAAAGCAGTGGATATCTTAGGAAAGATATAATTGTTCTCAGTATACAAGTTCCTTATCTGGACAGTGACTTTAAATGACTAAAAATCCACTGAGGTACTAAAGGCATATGATCAAAGGCATTAAAAAAATGATCCATTTGTAGCTAAAATTTAAAGAATGTGTACCTATTATCTCCATTGAGTTTTAAGAGCTCTGTGAGGCAAACACCATTATTATTTCTCTCTTTAGGATAAGGAACTTAGGGCTATAAAAGAATAGGTATCAGGTGAATGGTCGCACAGTTGTCAAGTATTATGAATTACAGCCCTCACAAAGTCAGATTCTGAGCATTTAACCATTAGTATGCAATCTACAAAGGTGAGGATTTACTTAATACAATAATGTATCACATTTAAGAATAAATGAAAGTATAGCATTGGTCATAACATAACATTGCAGATTCTTTAAATTTATTTTTGGGCTCCAAGAGGATGCTACCAAAATAAATGACTGTTTGAAAAATAAAAAGAAGTGATAATATAGTGTATTGAAGCAATGTCATCTATTGTTCTACATATCCTGTATTTAAATGCTCTTCTTTGAAAGGATGGAGACCAATGCACAGGGAAGAAATAAATCAACATATTAAAAAACAGAAAATTTTTGTGGTACTGAGGGACACTTTCAGCTGTCAGTAAGATGACTTATTTATAAAACAATGTTTCTGAAGCTGCCACTCTGTCATTACAATCCAAATGTCTAAAACTCCCAAATGTACTCTCTCAGTAACCCTGCTCTATTTGTACACAGAGAGAAATAGTTTTTAACTTTAAAAACAAATGTTTCACCTTTATCAACTCTAAATACTGTGATGCAATTGCCTCTAAACTCTATTTGGAGTGAGTGAGTGATTCTGGGGGCTTATCTGGCCAGAAAACAAGTGAACTGGATATCTTTAATCCCTGATGTTACAGGACGAAGGAGGTCTCTTCCATCTCTGCATGTAGTATATTTACGTGACTAAGCTGGTGAAACAAATGACTGGGTTTAAAAAAAAAAAAAAAAAAAGATAGTGGTCTCACAGCAAAGGAAACAAGAATATGAAGAGAGAACCTATAGAATGAGAGAAAACCTTTCCTATCTACTCTTCTGACAGAGGACTATTGTCCAGAATATATAAAGAATTCAAAAAGCACCAAAAATCAAATAATCTAACCAGTAAATGGGAAAATGAGCTAAACAGACACTTCTCAAAATAAGAAATACAAATGAACAATATATGAAAAAATGTTCAACATCTTTAGCAATTAGGAAAAGGCAAATCACAGTGACACGGAGATTTCATGTCGCTCCAGTTAGAATGGCAGCCATCAAGAAAAAAATAATAATAAATGTGGGAGAGGAGGTAGAGAAAAATGAATACTTGTACACTCTAGTGGGATTGTAAATTTATACAACCACTATAGAAATCAGAGTTGAGGTTCCTCAAAAGACTAGAAATGGAATCACCATATGACCCAGCTATACCACTCCTTGGTGTCTTTCCTAAAGAATTAAAATCTTCATACTATAATGATACATGCATACCCATCTTAACAACAGCCCAATTCAAAACAGCCAAACTATGGTCCATCAATGGATGATGAATGGGTAAGGTAAATGTGATATATATACCTAATGGAGTTTTATTCAGCCATAAGGAAGAATAAAATTATGTAATTTGCAGGAAAATACGCAGTACTTGAAAGCATTATGTTAAGCAAAATAAGCCAAACTGAGAAAGTCAAGGGTCATATATTTTCTCCCATATGTGGAAGTTAGAGAGGAAAAATGAAAAGAAAGGTGAAGGGATCTCTTGGAAATGGAAGTGAGGCCAGTAGACCAGAGGAAAGGACCAGGGGGAGGGAAGAGGAGAAGAAAACTGGAAATAATGGGGAATGATGTTGGCAAAATTACATTGTTATATCATGTGCATGTATGAATAGCTAATAATGAATCCTACTGTTAGGTGTAATTACAATGTACCAATTAAAATATGGGGGAAAATACTTTGAGGTCCTCTCCGGAAGGCAGAGTGAGTCTACATCAAGATAAAACAATGGATTAAAATTCTCTGAGGCAGGGTGGTGACACAAAGCCTCTAATCCCAGTGACTCAGGAGGATGAGTCAGAGGATTGCAAGTTCAAGGCCAACCCAGAGGACACAGCCAAATCCTGTCTCAAAATAAAATATAAAAATATTTAGGATGTAGCTCACTAATATAGTGTTCCTGGGTTCAATCCCCAGTATCACAAAAACACAGCAAACCAAAAACCAAAAAATTCTCTGAATTCCTTTACTCTCAGCAGGAGGGCTTTTTGATATTGAAGACTAGAGTTAGTTTGAGGTATAAAATGGTAATTCTGTGAACATTGTTGGGGATGTTAACAACACGCCAGTAGATAGAAACTCTCTGGCTTTCTCCCACTTCCTGATACAGGAAGTTGGCCTAGCCAAGGGGTGTTCCCCTGACATATGACAGAGGTCACACTGCCACTAGGATAGGCTAATGGCTCTGCCAATGTGATTTGCTCATGCTCCCTATGTGCCCCTATGATCTTTCTGCCCATGTCTTCTATAAAGGCCGTCAATAAACCGAGCTCGTGCCTTGACCAGACTCCCTGGTGTATGCCTGATTGTCTTCTATTGTGAGGGCTGAGAGTAGCCACCAGTCGACTTCTGCCTTTCCCGATCTCACCTCACCACTGGGGCATGTTCCCCCAGCCTTCTCTGCTGGCAAGAGAAGGCCAAACCCGGGTTAGGGGGATCTAGAAACCCCGGCAAACCTGGTAATTCTATTTTAAATATGTGGAATCAAGCCTCAAATTCCTTGTAGATTAAGTGGTATCTTTTCATGTGACTTCTTTTTTTTTTTTTTATTTTTCTTTATTCCTTAAATAGAAAGGACACATGTTATCAGTGCCTTTGATTATTTAAGTAGTTGTGACCTCATGCTATGGTGATGACGTTCATTACCTGTGAAACCAGGTGATGAACATGATAGTGCTCATGTGTAATCCTAGCTACTTGGCAGGCTGAGGCAAGAGGATCTAAAGTTTGAGGCCAATCTAAAAACACTGTCTCAAAATAAATAAATAAAATAAAATAATAAAATAAAATTTAAAAAAAAGAATGTAGCTCAGGGGTAGAGTGCTCTTGGGTTTAATCCAACAACAATACAAAACAGTTTTCTGTTCACAAGTTATTTCCATGCAGATGCAATCTCATGCTTGTTTGCTGCAAAGAAATCACTGTCTGGCATAAGAATCAATGAAAGACCCCTGCCCTGAAATATATTACCCTATACTCTGCCATGTTGCTGGATAGCATGGTATTTGAGTATGATTTCTTCAACCTATAAAAATTTGAATCATATTGTTTTAATGTTTTTTTGGGCACCGGAAAGTCTATATCAGGGCACTTTCTTCCTAAAAATTTTTGCTCTTATGGTAAAGGTATGATATGATGAGATGCTGAGAAATTCTTTTTTATACTGATGTCTTTATTTGCTTCTAATTTCAGCAATAACAAACTCAAAAGTATAAAACACAGCTATAAATATGAATTGCATACCAAAAGAAAAATTTTTCTTTGTTCAAAAATGCTTAGGCATTTGTAGAAGAAAAATGAACATTTCCAATGTTGGGACAGCAAATAAGAACCACTTTCATTAAAAGTTAATGATGTAGGATGCAGATAATGAGAAATAGAAATGGAATTCATAGAGACATATTATCTTTATGATGCATGGCAAAATTTAATGTATAATCAACATCACTTGAGAGTTCCAAGGGCTATTTTTATCTCAGTGCCTTTAAAATTCAAAGATTCATGATCCCCAAGCCATGTGTTTTCTGCAGTTAGAAACATTTATGTCATGTGGGCAAACTGCTTGTTAATAGAAATATTTGCTATTTTGCATTGTAATAAAGACAGCATCAATTTGCATAAAATCAGTCACTCTTTCATTCTGTAAGCACTATGGGAAGTCTAGTGACTTAGTAAGCACTTGGTGAAAAAGAAAAACACAGGACTTAAGATCCTAAGAGTCATGAATCTGCTCTGAAAGAAAGATGGGCAGGCGGAGGGGGGAGGATGAAAGGAAAACACTCTATGCTATGTTAGATTGACAGCTACTCAAAATTGAGAGAACTATAGCAATTGCAAACTCAGTTTTATAGAAGGGGAAAAAATTATCACAGAAGTTAAAGGATTATTCATTTCCCCATACTTGGAAGGCATCAGAGTGCAATCCATGTCCTAAATTGATCTGTAATCTTCCTACTGCATCATATTCTATTTCACATTTGAGACTACAGAGTAGAATATGGAGTTTGGTGTTATTTTTTTGGATTGAAATTCTCTGAGGAAGCTGCGTCTATGTTAGAGATCCTGCAGACTGCTTGAGCTTGGTTGCCTAGAACATTGTGATTATGGAGGGATGAAATGTTCTAAGTTGAGAGTCAAAATTATATTGGGTTCTCTTTGGCCAATTACATTAACTTTTGTATGTGACCTGTAATTTGCATAACGAATAGATATGTTGCTGTAGCATGCCCACCTGAATGCCCCCAATGACAATTATAATTGGTGAATGTAATGATTTATGAATTTATTTTGCTCAATGACCATAAGAATATGTATAATCTCTTTCCTGGTAGAATGTAATTTAGGGTAACTTAAATCTGTGATCCTGGGACAGGGTCACTCAGATTTCACTCAGAATAAACGTATTTCTTTTCAAGAAGAGTCATTTTGTATTGACACTTTTGGAACCCATGTGGAAACACAGAAAAATCCACTTTCATCAAAGGAGGTACTCAGAATTGCACCAGGTAATAGAAGGGGTCCCCTGGGCCCTCCTACCAGCTCATTGGGTTCTTGGGTGGATGATGGTGAACACTTCCTGGGGCAAAGAACACTTTATTTTGTTTGGTTGAGAGTACGCAGTTTGTCCCAAACTAGTTAATTTGGCTGTCATTTGTTGTTTCAAAACATTTGTCAGAACCACTTTTGCTAGCATTTAGTCTTTTTCTCCCAATACTCCTCCATTATTTAAAGTTGCTGTTTTAGTCAACTATTTTGCTTCTGTGACTAAAAAAACAGACAAGAAAAATTTTAAAGAGGAAAAGTTTATTTGGGGCTCATGGTTTTAGAAGTCTCAGTCCATAGACAGCAGGCTTCATTTCTTGGGGCTCAAGGTGAGGTTGAACATGAACACTTCACCAGGGAACAGAGGAGCCTAAGCTCAGCTCACCAAACATATAACCCCAAAGACACACCCTCAGGGACTCATCTCCTCCAGCCACACACTACCTGCCTTCAGTTACCACTCAGTTATCAGAGGGATTAATTCAATGATTGGGTTAAGACTCTCACAACCCAATCATTTCTCCTCTATACCCTCTTGTATTATCTCACATATAAGTTTTTGAGAGATACCTAACATCTAAACCTTTGCTTTTTTGCATGCACCTTTTCCCATTAGTATAAATCTTCAATGACTACCTCTTTTAAACATGCCAAAGAGAAAAGGCACTCATTCCTGCCAATCCCCAAAGGGTAGAAGTGTCAGGAAGAATGCCCTACAATGTGCAAGAGCCTCATATGGAAATTTCAATAAAAACATACCTCATTCTTATACTGAGAAGACTTGGGCCTTATATTGCTGAAGTCCAGCTTCAGCAGGGGCAGCATGTCTCCACAGGGCTAGTGAAGGAGTCGGCGGGCAGCGGTGGAGATATAGCACACAGACACGAAAGTCAGGCTGCTAAAATCTCTACTTTACTTTTCTCAACATGGTTTTTATATATCCCAGCAAACACAGCAATTCACATTATAGCTTTTGAAGGTTACATTAAAGAATTTCAAGGAATTTCAGGGTCATATAATCAGGGGAAAACAAAATATTTATCCTAAGTACATATTACTGATTTATCTATAGACAGAAGAAAACATTCTAAAATTTGTGTTTATCTAAATCTATACCAAAGATTCCTCAAGTCTAAGCATGCTTACTCATAAGGTGTTTTTACAGCTAAATTGCCCTCATATTTTTTCTTTAAACTTCAACTGGGCCTAGACTTCCTGGCTCATTCTGTGTCCCTATAATGACTTTGTTTTGAGCTCAGGAAGAAAGAAGTATGGTTGTCTATATCCTAAATTTACTTAAAAGATAAAGAGGAGTCCTTATCAAACACAAGAAGACATTTAAAGCTTTTCTATGGAATGCATGATTACAACAAGGAGAAGGTTAAACAATGGGTATTTGCTGTGCTCAATGATTACAGCAGGGAGGGGTTAAGCAGTAAACATTTGCAAAAGCTAATTTCTAACTAAAAACCTGTTATACTAGTTCAACTTAAGAATTTGTTTTTGAGCTCCTGACTTAGATTCCACAGAGTAGTAATCTATTGTGGTCAGTTTCATGCTAATGCATTATGCCTAGTGGTCATATAGAGGAAGACAAGACAGTAAGAATATACACATAAAGGGTTAACTTTCTCAGCGCCGTATTTGTGTTACGCCTTTTCCTTATAAAGGAAGAATGCCTTGCTTCTTCCCTTTATGATGATGAGGATGCTTTGCTCACTCTATCATAAGGAAGATGTCACATTATATTCTCCAAGAAGTAATTTTTATCCACACATCTTCACACATTAGTAACAAGACGGGCATGGTGGTACCCACCTATAATCCCAGTAATTCAAGAGGCTGAGGCAGAAGGATTGCAAGTTTGAGGCCAGTCTCAACAATTTATTGAGACCCATAGCAACTTAGAAAGATCTTGTCTCAAGATAAAAAATAAATAAAAATGGAATGGAGAGGTAATTCAGTGGTAATAGTGCTCCTTGTTCCAATTTCCAACACTAAAAACATCTCTACATGGCTGCCCTCAAACTCTTCACACCCAGCTGTGCTAATTTGCTTTGGCTGTGGTAACTTCTGTAGTGGCTCTAGCTCAGATGACACCACCCATAGTCAACCTGGAAAACTATATTCCTTTGCAGTTTCTTTAGCTGTTCCTAATTCAGTCCACAAAGAACCCCTCCCCCACACATGGACAAGCAGAAAGCCTATGGTTAGTTGCTACGACACTGGGCATGCACATTCCAGCTCACCTTTTGATCTATATAAACAGCTTTCCTCTTCCCCTTATCAGAATGGTTCCTGCATTGGCCTTTCTTATGCTGCAGCATAGGTCCTAATAAAGCCTCTTTAAAATGAATTTTATTTTCCCTATTCAAAATTTTTATCTCAAGTACTGCAGGCTGAGCTGGTTGTACTAAAAGCTGGTAACACTGAGGCTGCTGGCAATAAAAGCAGCCAGCAGCCAGTGCTGGTAACACTGAAGGCAACTAGCAGTGCAAGAATAGCAGGGAGTAAGAAAGATTTCCAGCATTGGCTGCTGGAACTGGCTCTGGGGTAGAAGAGTTCCAGAGTCGCTGATAGCTGCTGGCTTTGGCTGTCAGGAGAAAAACACTGAGGAAAGCCTAACACTAAGAGCTGAAAGCCAATGGCATTCACAGCTCAGAGTTGCTAACACTAAGGGAGCTACACTTTGCATATTTATGATTTCTACCCAAAGTGATCAAAAGACCCTTCAACTGATTGGAAGCAGAATCAGAAAAAACTTTATTGGCTCATCTAGGAAGACACATCAGCAGTGATCACACTTGTTGGTTTTGTAAATGTGCAAGATAAACCTGAAACACTGTAGGGGAAACTGGCCTCAGCAAAAGCTGAAGAAGGTACTTCCATAAGCGGCATAGAAAATCACTCCAAAACACGAATTCTATCAGCATAGAAGTCAACATTTTGGAGGGAGACTGGGAGTCTTTGCTAAAATAGAAAACAGAAATTCAATGAAGGAAGCTCTATTTGGAAGAAACTAACATTTGGTATTCCAAAACGATTTGTGTTTGATAATTATGGTGCCTCAACTTGCAAATACTTAGAAAAACAGAGAAATTCAACTAAGGATTACTTGGCTTTATGTTTCTCTCAATGAGGAATGCTTGATATTTCTAAATTGGTTTTCTTATGCATTAAACTAGAGCTCTTTGGCAATAAAACAAAGGGTTAAAATATAAAAAATCTTCTGACAGGACATGTCTAAAATTTGAGACAAAGGGAAATGTTTTAAAACCTAAAGCAAGTAATTTGTGTGTGTGTGTGTGTGTGTGTGTGTGTGTGTGGTGTGTGTGTTAGTTATTGAACCTAAGGCTCTCCTTGGCATGCTAGGCAAGCACTCTACCACTAAGCTACATTCCTAACCTGCTAGAAATCACTTTCTAAAAAGACTGAGGCCTCTGATCAATTAGAACAGGAAGGAAAAACTTTAAAATGCTAAAGAAAACTTTCCCAGGTAATTTCTCAAGTTAGGTGGACACAGAAAATCTTTGCCATATTCACTAAGATGCCACTTTTGATTAGAAAATATTTCAGATTAAAGGGTCTTATTAGCTAGATAGGTTTCCAAAGTCTGATTTTTTTGTATTTTAGTTGTTCATTTAAAAACCTTTTGTACTCAAGAACAGTAGTGGTGCATACTTATAATCCCATAGATTTGGGAAGGCTGACACAGGAAGAACTCATGTTTGTAAGCTAGCCTTAGCAAATTAGTGAGATCCTATCTCAAAATAAATATTTAAAGAAGGACTGGAGATGTTGCTCACTCATAGAGTAACCGGAGTCCAATCTTCAGTTTCACAAAATGTAAATTAAAGCTCTTTGTAAAACAAATTTCCATCTGTTAAAGATGTTTCCCTCTGAATGACTGACAGTAACATTAAAAAAGATGTTAACTGTTTCTCTCTCTCTCTCTTTTTGGCGGTGGGGGTGATACTGGGGATTGAATTTAGGCATGCTTTACCACTTGTTGGGGACGTTAAACAGCACGTCAGTAGAAACTGCGCCTTTCTCCCACTTCCTGGTATGAGAACTTGGCCTGGCCAAGGGGCCTTCCCCTGACTTAAGATGAGAACTGAAACCACCCCAAGGATAGGCCAATGGCTCCGCCAATGGCATCCGCTCATGCTCCTTATGTGTCCCTATGATCTTTCTGCTGATTGGCCCATGTCCTCTATAAGACCATCCAACTTCCTCAATAAACCGAGTTTGTGCCTTGACCGTTCTTCCTGGTGCATCCCTGATTGTCCTCCATCTTGAGGGCTGGCGTGGGCCTCCAGCAGCCCCTACTGTTCTCGAGTTTGCCTCTGCTGGGGTGTGTTCCCCCCAGTCTTCTCTGCTGGCCGGAGGAGCCTATCCTGGGGGGGGGGGGGAGCTGAAAACCCCAGCAACTCAAAAAAAAAACCCAACAACCACTGAACTACATCCCCAGCTCTTTTTTTTTTTTTTAACCTCCCTAAATTGCAGAGTCTACCCTTAACCTTATGATACTCCTGCTTTACCCTCCCTAAGTGGCTGGGATTAGATTTCTGCTACCTCCACCTGACATGTGCCCTTAGCTTAATGATGTTTGGGTTGGGATCTGTATTTTTGAAATGCAATTTTTTGTACTGTTTTATCTAGGAATCATACATTGGGAAGTGCAAATTTAGAGATAAGAATTATTTAGGTTGATAAAGGAGGTGATCAAATAAATAATCTAAAGAATCCAGTAGGAAAGCACTTGCCTCATGCCCAGGCCTTGGGTACTATATCAAGCATGGAAGAAAATGTGTGTGTGTGTGGTGGGGGGGGGGGGGGTGCGGGGGGGGGGGAACACTTCTAAAAAGCGAAAACTGAATGATGAATCAAAATGAAAACTGTAGCCAGTGTGGTGGTTCATATCTGTAATCCCAGCACTTGGGAGGCTGAGGCAGGAGGATCGCCAGTTCAAAGCCAGCCTCAGCAATGGTGAGGCACTTAACAACTCTGTGAGACCCTGTCTCTAATAAAATACAGATAAAGGGCTGAGGATGTGGCCTAGTGGTCAAGTCCCCCTGAGTTCAATCCCTGGTACCAAAAAAAAAAAAAAAAAAAAAAAGTAAAATCTTTGTTTATTTTCTGCATTTTATGTATGTTTGTAAATACAAGTATATTGTGTGCTAAGTCTATATGTGTACTTAAATTTTTGTGTGCTTTACATGGTACCAAATTGAACTGAAAATAAATGAGTGCTCATAAATTGAAACATGAACCCAAATTCTTTCTAAAATTTACTTGACTTGGGAAATCTTAGGTGGATAAACTTTTAAATATTTTTAATTTAAAGAAGTCCACATGTGTAAATGGCAAGATGATGGCTTGCTAGCTTTATTTAATGCCTCAAAATTTCCATTAACAATTCAGACAATTAATAAGAATGAGTAAATTAGGTAAATGTTAATGAGATACACATTATAAATAAATTCCTAATAGGTAAAAGAATGTTTTTCTGTAACCTAAAATATTAAGGTTATGTCCTACCAAATAAATAATATTCATTAGAGATCTAGGCTATTTCTAAGTAAGTTAAAATACTAAAGCATTAATTATTAAGTAGGAAATTAAGGTCTATACACTTTGGTATTTTGCTTTTACATAACAAAGGGGAAAAAATCCCTGTGAAGAAAATGGGATATGTTTTACAAAGAAAGTTACAGGCTATAAAAATGTGTTGAAGAAAAAGGAAGGTAATTTTGTTGTTCTTGTTCTAAAGATAAATGTGGTTCCAACACAGAAAAGAGAGATAAAATAAAAGACCAAGTAAGAATTTGGACAAGTTGTGAAAATTTTGAGAGACTTCTAAAAGGGTTTTTGAAAGGAATGGAACTTGTGGAAGATTTTATGTGTGATCAAGTTGATGAAAATTATTCATAGGTTTTTGTAGAGGCTGAACAGATAGTAAAGGGTCATTGGTACTTCAGGGTAAATACTAGTTAGTGCCTTGAAGGGTTGATGTTTCTAAAGTGGAACTAAGAAGAACTCCCAAGAATATGTTAGATAGGGGTAAGGAGGAGAGAAACTGGCCACTCCCCTTATCTCTAATCTTCAGGTCAGGGATCAAAGCAGGATAAATTTGGTTGTGAAGTAAAGTCAGGTACATCTGAAAAAAAACCATACATGCACTTGGCAGGCAATCTATCCTCTATATATTTCCCCTGCTGGTTGGCCTGATGTAGCCCTCCATTTTATCCTGGCTTGCCACCACTGAGGAGCATGTGAGTAGTAAAACTTCAAAACTCTCTCCATTTAGTCCACAATATTCTTTCTTTGGAATCAGAAAATAATATGCTATAGCCTTTGCAGCCCTAAGGTTGAAGGTACAACACCAAGTTTTGTACCTAAATGAGCGAGTTTTCCTGGAGCACTGACCTCTTCTTTATAGAAAATAAGGACAGTTATTTTTCCCTCCACTCTTTAAATAACTCATAAAATAAAGTTGTTTTTTTTGTTTTGCTTGTTCATTTTTTTCCAGTACAGAGGATTGAAACCATGGGAAACTCTACCACTGAGCTACATTCCCAGTCATACATCTATATATTTTAGACAGGGTCTAGTTAAATAGCTCAGGCTGAACTTTAACTTGCAATTTTCCTGCCTCAGACTTCCGAGTTGCTGGGATTACAGGTGTATGTCACTAGGCCCAGCAATAAAGTCAATAAAATTGATCTTAACAAGGAACTCCAGATACCTTCCACAGCAAACACCTAGGAAACAAAGTATTGAGTGAATGCAGGAAAAAACCAGGTGATTTTTGTCTCTACTGGAAGAGACATTACATCATAGACTTTTCTTTATAAGTGAAAAGGACCTGAACAGTTACCATTAAATACCTGTCCTGCAAAATTTTAGTGGGTAAACTCTTTGACCATTCTCACTGCAAATGGGCACAAGCTTGTTCTAAGGACACAGCCATTTGAACTTCAGAAATAATTGGGTAATACTCATCTGTGACTATATCCACAATTGAGAACCCCAAGTATCCTGGAAATTAAACCCATGGCCTTGCACAAACTAGGCAATTGCTCTACCACTGAGCTGCATCCCCCACAACCCTTTTTAATATTTTAAGACTGAAATCGACTTTAAGACTGAATGCTCCCCCATTTGAATTTGGGCATGACTTCTTCATGCTGGGAGTGGAGGGTGGGGAGTCAGTGACCCCCTACCATGACAGGCACCAAAGGAGATGGGAGCAGAGATTGTCTACTCAGGCTTCTCTAACTCAGGCTAACTAAACCTACATGTGTACAATTCCTGCCTTTTGTCACTTCCCTGCCTCATCTTCTTTAAAAGTTCTCCTAATTTTCAGGGATTTTTGGAGATGGAACCTTTGAAACTATGTTTCTTCCATCTTCCTTCAACACTGACTTTGTATAAAACCTACTTTCCTACAAATTTGGCTCCGAATATTTCTGGAGCAGGGAGCGTTATGATCTAGCTCTTTGGATCTTGTGCTGTTGTAGGGACAGACAAGGCAAGGCACCAAAGATAACAGGAAATAGTTTTATTATTTTGGCTGCAGCTGGTTCTGAGGGTACAGCTCTCGCTGTAATCAATTAATCCCCTGACGTCCGAGTTCAAGTAGTTTCAGAATTTTATACCCAGCATGTAAGAGAGGGGCTCAGAAGTTCACAGTTTACAGAAGTTTGCATAAAAGCAGCTTTTTTTTCTTTCACTGTTCTGGTCAAGTTAACCCTTCATGGAGAACACCTGAAAGGGGAGAGCTCCTTCTCCCATTTCTTTCCACCTTCTGCCAGCTGTTACCATGGAGCCCAATTGGTAACTTTTCTTATCTTAGAAAGGTAGACATCTCTGTGAAGCTCTAGCTCAAGGCCAGAAGCCTTGTTAAAGAATTTGTCCTTTTTATTATCATGCTTTGCATTTGCATACACACTTCTACAAACTACTATACTGGATACATGTTTGTGAAAAACAAGTAAAGGAGTGTCCAGCACCTGGAGTGCTGATTTCTTCAAGGCCAGTGGCCAAGTAATAGAGCAACAGAAAAATAGGAAGTTTATTTACACTGAACTTTTTTATAAAAGAGACTCTTTTGCTGACAGTCCTAAAATCAGCCATGGTGAAGATTTCTAGAGGTGCCCAGTTAAAACTTTCTGTAAAGAAAGGGAGTGCCACTACAGTGCTACCCAGTAACAAGACCTTGCTAAATTTCTATGGCTGTCCTCAAACTTATGTTCCTCCTGCCTCAGCCTCCCGTGTAGCTGGGGACTATAGGTATGTACCACAATGCTCAGTTCTTGGCTCTTTTTTTTTTTTTTTTTTTTTTTTTTCAATAAACAACAGCAATTTATTTTCCATAGACTTACAGATCTGAAGGTTGTAATTCTAAGGCTAGTGCCACCACGGTCTGGTTCTGGTGAGGGCCCTCTTCCAGATTGTAGACTGCAGACTTCCTCTTCCATCTGTGTGAGGTATTTTCATGCCTCTGCATCATGGAAATTCAAGCCACTTTCGCACCATCAAAACACTCTCAGGACTGATCAAGTCCTGGCACGATCTGGGTGTGGAGGAAGTGGCTGCCACACCTTAGACTGACTGTGAGGGAGGAGAGCGGACTACCCCTCCTGCGCACCTGCCCACCCTCTTATCCTCCCACCTGAAAAAGCTCTATGGCGGTGGACTGACCCAAGAACTGCTGAAAGGAGCACAACGGAGCACAGCCACATAACTGGCTCTCTGCAACTAATTTTCAGCTAACATTTTAGTTTTTTTTTTTTCTTTGTGTGTGTGCGCATGTGCTACTACAGAGCCAAATCCATAGTTCTTTTTATTTTTTGCCAAAGCTGGGCTTGAATTTGTGATTCTCCTGCCTTTGTCTCTGGAGTTCTCAGGATTACAATTGTGTGCCAATGCACAGAGCAAGTTTTTCCTGTATAGTACAAATGCCATTTCTCGTTCAACACTGCAATAATTAGTAACTATATCAGTACTTTCTTTGTATTGTTAAAGATTATGGGAGCACATCATCTTGGACTGAACTCTTGCAGTAGTCCACAACAAAACACAAAGGCAGTCACTCATGCTAAATGCCAATTTCTCAAAATGAAGCTTCAAAGAAACAGAACCCTAGGTGGACCAGTTTTCCTGAAAACAGGAAATGCCAGTCTACCTGAATCAACATAAAAGAAGTCCGCTCTCTTTCAACCCTTACAAAAAAAGCAACCTGAAATAACCTGATTTTTTAAAAATATTTTATTTATTTGCTTTAGTTGTACACAATGCATTTATTTGTACGTGATGCTGAGTATTGAACCTGGGCACGCGCACGCTAGGCGAGCGCTCTACCGCTGAGCCACAACCCCAGCCCCTGAAATAACCTGATTTTAACCAATCAGTTTGTTTTTTACTTTTTTATTTTTTGGTACTGGAACTTGAACCCAGGGAAGCTTTCCCACTGAGCCACATCCCCAATCCTTTTTATTTTTTGTTTTTGTTAGACAAAGTTAACTTACACTGTGGATGAACCTAGGCTCGTGGCGTGGGGACACATGTTGTCCATGGCGCGCACACGCACTGGGGGTGTAAATGGACTGGAAGACTGCAGGTCACCCTGTGCAGAGGTTTTAGACCTACGTCTGGAGATTGAGGTTCCCAGGAAAGGGAGAGGAAGAGAGAGAGAGAGAGAGAGAGAGAGAGAGAGAGAGAGAGAGAGCTCTGAGAGGCTTACCCAGCTGGAGACCGGCAACCTGTGGTGTATACAGCAGAGGGTCAGCAGCAAAGAAAGCAGTTCCCGGGGAACTTTGTCCTTTGAATGCAGGCGTGCCCCACGTTGGGATGCCAAATGTTAGACAAAGTTAACTTATGCCAGGAATGGCGTTTAAATAAAAAAGTGGTTTATTAGGGATCATGTGGAAGGGTAGGGAGGTAGGGGAAGAATGGCGTGGAGGGGCAGGGAAGGGAAGGACAAGAAGAGCAGAGGATTCAGTCCTGAGCAGGCTTAAATAGCAAACTGGTGGTCAGAGGGACCCCTGGAGCGAGTCCGTGTCCCCATAGGCTGCTGGAGGTCAAGAGGGGGCTGGGAGGGCACCTGAGGGCTGGCCAGCCTGAGTCACCTGGGAGATGTAGTCTTTTCTCAAGGTACCTGGGAGGTGTGGCCTCCCTGCCCGGAATCTAACAGTTTTCAGACTGGGTCTTAACAATAAATTTCCTAAATTGTAAGTTCGGGGTTGCACACCTCCTGTTTCAGTCTCCTGATTTGCTGGGATTTCAGATGTATGCCACTGCACCAGGCAGGTGTTTTTTTTTTTTTTTTTGTTGTTGTTGTTTTGTTTTTTTTTTTTGTTGTTGTTGTTGTTTTATTGTTTTATTTTCTTGTTCCCACCTTGGAAAACTTACTCTTCTGCCTTTGCCTGCTCAGAGCTTTTCTTCTATCTTGAAGACTGGAAGCTGACTTAATTCATGAATTATAACTCAAGCAAATTACATCTATAACTAGATCTGTTATAATTCTTTCTTTTGATATGGCCTGCCATATTGATGTCAGATGATCATATCCATATACATATTTGTGACTCCAGTAACTACAACTGTAACCAAAAGTTCGGTCCCTGTCCCCAGTGCCAATCAATGTCAAATTTAATAATGAGGACACAGTTTTGAGATAAAGAAAAATAAAGTTTTATTGCTTTGCTAGCAAAGGAGAAACAGGGGATTCCTGTTCCAAAGGCTTTGACTCTTCCTATCAGGAGGGACAGGGGGCTTTTAAAAGAACTTCAAGGGTTACATTCCAGGTGTGCTTGGGTAGTGTTAGAATTTATTAGGACAAGAAGTTACTCCGGAACGCCATGGTAGAAAGGGATGGTTTTATTTGGGGTACCACATGGCGTGGTAGGGGACAAAAGGACAAGGGAAAGGGAAGGGAGGACAAGGACAGGAACAAGCACGAACAGAGAGTGATTTCAGTCCGGGGGTGGCTTAAATAGAGTGGGGGGTCAGAGAGCCCCCCTGGAGTGAGTCCTTGCCTTATAGGCTACCAGAGGTCAGGAGGTAGTGGCCAGGGAACCTGCTGGTCACAAAGCACCTGGGGAGGTGTGGCCTTCTTCCTGGAGGCGCAGCTTCTGCCTGGACTCCAACATTCCCCCCTTTTTGATTTCTTAGGAAGCGGGGCGTCGTGTTTCAATCTGGCTGCTTCAGAGCTGAAGTGGGGCGACGTGGGGTAGTTTTGAGGGGGGAGATGTGGGCAGGCAGGTCCAGCTGGAGGGTGGAAAAAATTTCCAGGAGATAGGCGTGGAAAAGATGAATCTGTCCAGGTATGGGATGGATGAAGTTTCTTTGAAGCCATATGTCGGTGAGGGTGTCAAATCAGGCTTCTGTAGAAAGTCACTGAGGAAGTCAGCCGGAGAGCATGTAGAAATTGTGGGTCTTGCGAGTTTGCAGGTAACACTAATATGGAAGCAACAAAGGGAAAGAAGGTGAGATGGATTATTTTCCATAGGCCTGTGTTCCACCAGGTGGGACTTACGGTGAAGAGGCCAATGGAGAGTGCGAAACACATCACAATGAGCATCAGGTGGCAGCATAAGGGCAGGACTCAGCAGGACTCTCTGGTTGGAAAGTCATCCGTTGATTTTTTTAACAGTTGATTGTCCCTGAGAAAAACTGGTTAGAGGTTTAAAACAAGAAAAACAGAGAAGATTATTTTGAGTTGGTATTGGGGACACGAGAGAAACGAATTTTTAAGGGATCAGTGGGACTGGAAGAGCAAGTATATTGAGGTAGTTGTTTGTCTTCTTTTTGTGGATCTTCAGTTGGTTGAGCAGCTGGTTTTAGTCTGGAAATATGAATCCAAGAAGTTAAATTTCCTGAGGTTTCACGAAGCTTAGCAGCTGTGGGTGTGCACAGCACAACCTGGAAGGGTCCTGTCCACTTTGGGACAAGGGAGACCGATTTTGTGTCTTGTGGAGGGGAGAAATATACCCAAGAACCGGGTGTTAATGGGAATGAAGCAGTGAGTCTACCTGGGTCAGGCAGAATGAAATCTTGGCACGTCCATATCTGATGTCTGATGAAGGATAAGAGAGGAGAAGAGAGATCTTTGGGTAAGGGTCCCTGAGTTGGGGAAACTCCAGGTGGAAGAACTGGTCGCCCAAACATAACCTCAAAAGGGGATAATAAGGAAGGTTTCTTTGGGAGGACTCGAAGCCTGAAGAGCGCAAGGGGAAGTAATTTGACCCAGTCTAAGCGAAGTTCTAGGGAGAGTTTAATCAGAATATTTTTAAGAGTTCTGTTGGTCCTCTCTACCTTTCCTGAAGACTTGGGGTGATATGGGATGTGAAAGCGCCAAGGAATGTTGAGAGAAGTAGAAACACTTTGGGTAACAGAAGAGACAAATTCAGGCCCGTTGTCAGACTGGATGGACATGGGCAACCCAAAGCGAGGAAGAATTTCTGAGACTAGAATAGAAGCTACTGTGGAGGCCCTTTTGTTGGAAGTAGGGAAGGCCTCCACCCATCCAGAGAAGGTGTCTACCAAGACCAGGAGATATTTATGTCTCCGGACAGTTGGCATGTTGGTGAAGTCTATCTGCCAATCGGCTCCTGGAAGTTGACCTCGAGCTTGGTGAGAAGGAAATGTTCCTGGTTTAAGGGGGGTATATGGGTTAGTGCGCTGACATGCTGTGCACGTGGAGGTGAGTTGATGGAGAAACTGTGTGTCCTCTGGAGTCAGGGTGAGGAAAGAGGTAGCAAAAGTTTTGAGGGCCTGGGGGTTAGGATGGAATAGAGAATGGAGATAGGAGAGGATTGACTGTACTGAAGGAGACGTGGAGGTTTGAGTAGTGGATTGGACTGGAGCTAGGAGAGAAGGAGAAGATAGTGCTGCTTTCCTTGCTTCCCTATCAGCCTTCGTGTTTCCCTGAACTATGGGAGAGTCTCCACTTTGGTGTGAAGGACAATGGGAAATTCCTATTAATTTGGGCAGAAGAGAGGCTTGTAAAAGTTTTGATATTAATTTAGAATTAGTAACTGTAGACCCTTTTGTGGTCAGGAGCCCTCGTTCCTTCCAAATTGCTGAATGGGAAAGCAAAATATGGTAAACATATTTTGAGTCTGTGTAAAGGGTGAGGTTTTGGTCAGCTGCTAATTCAAAGGCACAACTAACAGCTGTTAGTTCAGCCTGTTGATTCGTAGTGTTGGAAGGGAGGGGGGCTGCCTCAATGACCTCTGATAGGGAGACTACAGCGTAACCGGCAAAACGTTGCCCATCCTTAAAGAAAGAGCTGCCATCTGTGAACCAAATTAGGGAAGAGTCAGGAAGTGGTCCCTCTTGGATGTGTGAGGGGTGAGGGATTAGGGCCTCAAGCATCTCTATACAATCATGCTCTGGGGGTTTTGAGGAGACTGGGAGGAGGGAAGCTGGGTGTAAAGAGGAACAGGGTTGGAAAGAGATTGAAGAGTCGTTTAGAAAGGAAACAAGGAGAGAGAGAACACGACAGGGTGGGAGAGTTTGAAGGCTCTTATAGGTTAGTAAATCTTTTAAATGGTGAGGAGAGGCAATAGTGATATGAGCACCAAAGGTCAGCTTTTTTGATTCCTGTAGGAGTAGGTAAGTAGCAGCCAGAGCCCGTAGACAGGGGGCCCATCCGCGAACAGTGGGGTCAAGTTGTTTAGAGAGATAGGCAACTGGGGCAAAGGTGGGGCCCTTGAATTGTCCTAGAACACCGAGAGCTAAGCCCTTCATTTCATGGACATAAAGGGTGAATGGCTGGAGAAGGTCTGGGAGATGAAGGGCTGGGGCCTGTGACAGTGCCCGCTGTAGATGTTTAAACTCAGCCTGAATGTTTTTGGGGAGGAACTTTTCCTCTATCTCTTTAGCTGCCTCATATAGGGGCTTTGCATAAAGAGAAAAATTGGGTATCCAGGCACGAAAATATCCCGCTAGGCCTAGGAAGGAAAGAATCTCTTCCTTAGTCTTGGGACACGGGAGCTCTTTGATGAGAGCCTTTCTGTCTATAGTAATGGCCTTTGACTGATGGGAAATCTGAACTCCTAGGTAAATTACCTGGGTCTGAGCAAGTTGCACTTTAGATGGGGAAACACGATACCCACGAGAGGAGAGAAAGTTTAAAAGAGTGAAAGAGTCTTCACGAGCTGTGAAAAAGGAGGGGCTGCAAAGGAGAAGATCATCTACGTACTGTAGGAGAGTGGAGTCAGAGAATTTAAGGTCTTTGAGGTCAGCAGCCAGTGTCTGTCCAAAGATGTGAGGGCTGTCTCGAAAACCTTGAGGAAGGACTGTCCAAGTCAGTTGTTGGGACCGTTGCGTGTCAGGGTCAGTCCAGGTGAAGGCGAAGAGGTCTTGTGACTCCTGGGCTAAAGGGACCGTGAAAAACGCATCTTTAAGGTCAATAACTGAAAAATAGGTAGATGTAGAAGGAATTAGGGAAAGAATAGTATAAGGATTTGGGACTACGGGGTGTATAGGCCTGACAGCCTCGTTGATGAGACGAAGATCTTGGACCAACCGATATGTGCCATTGGGCTTCTGAATTGCCAAAATAGGAGTATTGTAAGGGGAATGGGTGGGTCTGAGGAAACGTTTTCGCAAAAGGTCTGAAATAATGGGTTGGAGACCTCTAAGGCTGGTGGCTGGAAGTGGATATTGGGCTCTGTTAGGGAAACACCGAGGATCTTTAAGGAGTATTCTTATGGGGTCGCACTGAGCAAGGGAGGGAGTCTGAGTATCCCAGACTTTAGGGTCTACCAGGTCAGTAGGGGCAGGGTACTGGGAGGTGTCTGTATCAGTCGAGGGCTGGGGATTTGTATCGGTAGGGGGTTGGGAGGTTTCCTCAGAGGCATTAGTGGCCTCTAACACTGTAAGGAGAAAGACAGAGGTGGAGATGGAGTGAGACGAATTAGGGAGCACGGCTAAACTAGGCAGATTAGAGAATGTAATTGAGGCCTCAAATTTGGCCATTATGTCTCGGCCCAGTAGAGGCACAGGACATTGAGGTATTACTAAGAATTGATGGGTGAATAGGTGGTGATGAAGCCAGCAAGACAGCATAGGAGTCTTGCGGGGGCAAATAGCATTTCCCTCTACCCCGACAATAGGGGATGGTGCTATAGTAGTGGGGCCCCAGAACTCCTTCAAGACTGAGGAAGTGGCTCCTGTGTCCAGCAGGAAGTTTATGGGGCGGCCATCAACAAGGAGGGTAACCCTGGGCTCTTGTATGGCGATGTCAATGGTCGGGAAAGGAGTCCCTGGGCCCCGTCAGTCCTCTGTAGCCAGTGCCAGCAAGTTGGGGTTTGTGTCTGGTCCAGCCCCCCTGCGGGGATTGGGGCAGTCAACACCCCAGTGTCCCATCTCGGAACATTTAGGGCATGGACGTTTAGGGACCCTGGGATTAGGGCAGGCTCTTGCCCAATGTCCTTCCTTCCCGCACCTGTAGCAAGGCCCTGGGGGTTCCCCTTGTATGGACTTATGAGCCCCTGTTCTCGAGGCCTGAGCATCAGAGCTCCGAAGGGCCTGAGCCAGCATTTGAAGGTCATGCTTCTGAAACTTGCGACGTTCCATCTCTTCTTCTCTATTATGAAATGCCTTAAAGGCTGTAGCCAAAATCTCAGTCTGAGGAGTTGCAGGCCCCTGTTCTAGCTTCTTTAACTTAGCCCTTATGTCGGGGTAACTCTGGGATATGAAATAAGTCATAAGGACTTGACGCCCTCCTTGAGATTCTGGATCTAAATTTGTAAAACGTTGGAGGGTTTTCGTGAGCCGATCAAGAAACTCAGAGGGAGTTTCTTCCCTTTTTTGAAAAATTTTCCGTAGCTTATCAAAATTGACAGGTTTTTGAGCTGCTCGCCTAAGGCCCGCAACTATGCACGTGATAAACTGGTCCCTTAAGGTTATGCCCCTTGACGAATTATAGTCCCAATTCGGTTTTCCCTCGGGCACTATTTCGGGACCAATGGGAAAGTCTGGATTAGTTCTATTATTCTCATCTGCATAGCCTCGTGCCTGTTCCCAGACTCGTCTGCGTTCTTCTGGGAGTAAGGTATTTGCTAAAATGACATATGCATCATTAAATGTAAGGTCATATGTTTGAGTGACCCATTGGAATTTCTTTAAGTATGTTGTGGGATCTGTCGTATAAGAACCCAGCCGTTTTTCAACCTGCGATAAGTCTGTCATTGAAAACGGGACATGAACTTTAATTACTCCCTCTGCCCCTGCTACCTCCCGCAAAGGCGCTATGGTCTGTGTCATCTGTTCTGTCTGCTTTTTTGAACGGGTGATACGGGGACTGAAGTTGGGATTAGACGGCGTGATAGCCTGTGGGTTTGGAATTGGCTCTGAAACTGCACTGGGAAAAGTTGCAGGAGCGGCGGAGGAATCAGGAAGTATAGTCGGCGCGGAATTCGCGAGGGGAGGGGGTGAATCCGTCGCAGGGGATGACGTAGGAGGAGGAGACGGAAGAGGAGGGTCTAAAGGCATGGTCGGGGCGGAAGAAGATGGCGGATCTATGAGGGGCGGAGCCGAGGGCGGAGTAGGGTCTCGGATGGAGAGGGTCGGGGCGGAAGAAGATGGTGGATCTATGAGAGGCGGCGCGGAGGGTGTAATGGGGTTTTTAGGTTGGTGGTAAGGAGGCGGCCGAACCTCTAACCCTGGGTCGAAGTCCGGGTCATCTGGGGATGGCTCCTTGGGTCGGCATGGGAGGAGGGCTGAAGCATTGCCGGCGCGAGCATTGAGGGAGGGGTTTCGACTGAGGAGCAGAAACGCGTCAGCGTAAGGTAACTCCTCCCACCGTCTCGATTGCCGGCAGAAATCAAACAGCTGTTGTAAAGCATCTGGGTCCACTGAACCCATGCAAGGCCATCGATCTGTCAAAGGATATTTTGGCCAATCGCGAGTGCATAGTGTAACTAATTTTTGTGGTTTTATTTCAGAACTCAGGCCTAGATTGATCAAATTATCTAGGAGAAGCTGTAGCGGGCAGTCAGTTGGGCGCGAGTGGGATGAAAAGAGCCATGACCAATAGCGACTGACTGCTAAGCTGAAGAGTAAAATTACCATCAGGGTAGAAAATAAAGTAATTAAGTTACACTCAATTGATATAGGCTGTCTTAATTCTTCTAGAAGGGACGAAGGGGTTTCGGTTTCGGTTTGGGGTACTGACGAGAGAAGCGTGCCCATATTGTGAGCCGCGGAGTGGGGGTCTGGCCTGCGCGTGTAGGGACGCTAGGCTAAGAAGATCTGAGGAGGCTAGCATCGGGACCAGGCTGGGAAAGTGTTGTAGCCGCGGCTTTGGCGGCAGAAGTGTGTGTGGGGGGGGGGGGTAGGGGTAGGCCGCAGACGTGCAGCCGGGACCTAAACTGACCGGGTAATCGGAAATTTAACTGGAAAGGGAGGTGGAGAGAGCTCTATGAGGTCCACTTTCAACCTTGAAGGTTTAGGTGGGGTGCGATCCTCCCCTCGTGAGCCAGCGGGTGGGGCTGCCGGACGTTCAACGGTCAGCTTCCACCGTGTGTGGCCCCTCGGGTTTAGAGCTCTTAAAATGGAAGGGGCTTACCCATTTGGCGACTTGGCGATGGAAGGTCAACGGCGGTTGGGGGATGGGTGTAAGGGTTGTCCACGGAGGTAGCTTATTGTCCTCTGAATTCTGACGTGCCCCGCGTGGGCGCCAAAATGTTAGAATTTATTAGGACAAGAAGTTACTCCGGAACGCCATGGTAGAAAGGGATGGTTTTATTTGGGGTACCACATGGCGTGGTAGGGGACAAAAGGACAAGGGAAAGGGAAGGGAGGACAAGGACAGGAACAAGCACGAACAGAGAGTGATTTCAGTCCGGGGGTGGCTTAAATAGAGTGGGGGGTCAGAGAGCCCCCCTGGAGTGAGTCCTTGCCTTATAGGCTACCAGAGGTCAGGAGGTAGTGGCCAGGGAACCTGCTGGTCACAAAGCACCTGGGGAGGTGTGGCCTTCTTCCTGGAGGCGCAGCTTCTGCCTGGACTCCAACAGGTAGGAGGCTCTAGGGCACCCAGATAGGGTGTTAGGATTCACTTGTTAATTTGGGAGATATTCACTTTCCAGATTCTCAGCAGACATCTCCTTCCTGTAATAAGTGTGTTCAAGGGCAATTATCTAGGAGAAGAAAAGATAACACTGTCTCCCTAATCTTGTTAGGGAGGGGAAGAGGGGAGAAGAGAGGAAAAAATAATTTTAAAAATAAATAAACCTTACAGCAATAAAGGCTATATTCAGATTGTGAAGGGACCACTGTTACACAACCAAGTACAGTAGCGTGGTTATTTTGCAGCTGATAACAATTCTTTAGAAAGTATTTCAATTGAAAACTCTCAGCAGCTGGTATTTCCAGGAACTGAGTAATGGAGCCATGAATTCTGAAGATGGGATTCTGTGATTCCACAGAATCTACTATAATGCTCAATAGTTGTTTCTTAAAATTCAAATAGCAGTGTGAACATAGTGTAGAGGTAATGATCTTGGACAATTGAGTTTTCCAGTTCTATCCCTAAAATTCTGTTCCCTAGAATTCTGTTCTCTGAACCCCATTTCCTTCATCCACATTGCTAATATTATATCACTTTGTATCATTCCTGGTAATTCACTTTGTTTCTTTGGTGGAAGCAAAATTCAGTCTTCTACCACTTTATAGATCAATGAGTTTTCAATCACAGAATTTCTATGCTTGTTCTTTAAACCTGAAGTGCAAATGATAGTTATATGATATAGCAAATTTACTGGTCAATATTCATACTGATTTAAGTTGGAATATGAACACTACTAGTAGTACTAATAACAATAGAAATAAATGAATAATGAAGGAAAATGTAAGAGCCAAGAAGAGGTAGAGAGAAAAGGCTGAAGTAGTGTGCTTTATATAGTTTAAATCACTTAAAAATCACCAAAGTATTTTTACAAGGATTTCTCATGTTTCTCTTAAAATCTTGTGAGGAAGACGCAACAATTTTTATTTTCCCAACTTTATTTTATTAGAAAACTAAAGACTATGAGAATGTAGTGACTTAAACAGATTCTCTGAACAGATGGGAATTGTAGCAAAATATTGTCTTCTTATCTTCATTGTAAAGTACATTAGTTAAAGTTAGTCTTCTCCCTATAATTGAAGCCGGAATTAGACTGACAGATGGGCAAGATCCAGCGAATGGAGGAATTGAAATGTTAATTCCTTAAGAGCCCTTCCTCCACCCTATCAAGATAAACTGCCCCTGCTCCAACCTGTTGCTAAGGTAACCTGTGGCAGGAATTGCCCTTCCCTTCAGGGAGTGATAAAGTTGTTAATTAATGTGTCCTGGGCTGCTTCATCTGGTCCTTTCCCCATCTATCTGCTTCTCACTTTTTGACTGTCCCACTGAGCATTTCCTGGGATACAGGCAGGAAGGAGAAAGAGATGGGGAAGGGAGCAAGAGAACAAAGGAAGCTTAGGACTTATAAAAAGGCAAGACACCCTTGCTTTTGGGGATCCCTGGATACCAGCAATGGCCCCCTTCTCTCTCCCAGGAGAAGTCTATGTTACCCCTTTTTAAATAAACCCTGCTTTATACGCTTGCCTCAGTGTGCTTCTCTAATGTTATACTTCAACTTGTGAGGGAGCAGAACTTGTCACGGATAACCTGTAGTATCATAATTATCAAAAATGCAGTTTTTTGAATCCAAGATCTATAATTCTTGCAGAATTCATGTTTCAAATTTTATATACCTATATTTTTCCCCATTAATAGTGTTATCTTTGCTCTGAACAACATTCTTAGTATGAGTAGAGGTATGATCTTTTTTGTCATTCACATGAGATGAAAGGTAAATTGCTTTTTTGCTGATAACTCTGGGGAATCCATCAAGTGAAGTAAAACAGATGAGGTAAACCTAGTATTTAAGATCAATGTATTAAAACAACAGTAATAAAATCAAATAAATTATATTCAAAGTAGCATTTGGATTTTTTTTTTTTTTCTTTTTGTTACCAGGAATTGAATTCAGGGGCACTTGGCCACTGGGCCACATCCCCAGCCCTTTTTTTGTATTTTATTAGAGACAGGGTCTCACTGAGTTGCTAAGTGCCTCACTATTGCTGAGGCTGGCTTTGAACTCGCCATCCTCCTGCCTCAGACTCCCAAGTGCTGAAATTACAGGCATGTACCATATTGGAAAAAGCCACGCAGGGAACGCCTTGTAGAAAAAGGGTTTATTAGGGGCCATGTGGAAGGGAAGGGGCGTAGGGAAGGGGAGGCATGGAAGGGCAGGGAAGGGAAGAACAAGGGAAAAGGAAGAACAAGGGAAGGGAAGGAAAGAACAAAAAGGGAAAAGGAAGAACAAGGGGCGGTTTCAGTCCAGATCAGGCTTAAATAAGACTGGGGACCAGCCGGAGCCCTGGAGCGAGTCCGTGTCCCCATAGGCTGCCAGAGGTAAGGGGGGGGGGCACCTGAGGGCTGGCCAGCAGAGCTGGTCAGCCTGAGTTACCTGGGAGGTGTGGCCTCCCTAGGCTACCTGGGAAGTGTGGCCTCCCTGCCTGGAATCTAACACACCACCACTCCTGGCATAGCATTTGGATTTTATAATACATAAAGTGTTCATTCAAATAGTATGTAATTTGAGTTGGCCATGGAATTTATCTGGAAGAATGCTTTCATTTGTACACGTGTTTCTGGGTCATAGGTAATATTTTGAAGTATATAATGTGCCAATATAATTTCACCTCTTATTTTTTCAAATCTTTTGATAATGTTTTGAAACTTACCATCTGATAAACAGCAATGGGCAAATAACCTATCTGCATTTTGTTAAATTCCATTTGGGCTTTTTGCAAGGATACTTAAAACAAATGCCCTTTTCTCTTAAGAATGGAGTTACATGAAAACTATGGAAAAGCTTGAGAAGGATGATCATTTTGAAAAGTGAGACTTCCCATATGTAAATATAAAACATTTCTCCATTTATTGAGACTTTCTCTAATTTCTCATTGTTATGTTTTGTAATTTTTTTAAATTCTCAAGTCTATAAGATGTATCATTTGATAAATTTATTTCTAAATATTTTATGCTATTTAAAACAAAGATTCAAAAACTAATTTGGCAAATATTTATTACTTAGAATATAGACATACTTTGATTTTGGTACCAGGGATTGACTCCAGGGATATTTAACCACTGAGCTACATCCCCAGCCCTTTTTATTTTTTATTTTGAGACAGGGTCTTGCTGAGTTACATACAGCCTTGATGAGTTGCCAATGCTGGCTTTTCTTGCAGTCCTCTCTGCCTCAGCCTCCCAAATCACTGGGATAACAGGTGTGAACCACTGTACCAGGCCTAGACATACTTTTAAAAAACATTGTATTTGCATCCCCTATCATTGCTAAATTTGTAAATTTTTATACTGAAGTTTTGGATATGCTTCAAGGTTTTCTATATACATGATCATGCTGTCTAAAGATGAAGACAATTTTACTTCTTATTTAATCTGCTTTTTAAAAAACAAACAAAAAAAATGTTTTTTCTCTCCTCAAGGAATAGCCTTTCTTTTCTGTTCATGATCTTAGGTAGAATGTACTGAGGCATTTTTCACTGATTATAACATTAACTACAGATTTTTTTACTAGGCTTTCAGTTTCAGACTAGGGCTAACCTCACTGGTCCCTCTTGTTCTGAAGTTGTAGCTTTTTGGACTGAGCAGTTACTGGTTCTATGGGCTTTCAGATATGCAGATGGCCACACTATTCAGCTTCTGATTATGTAAGTCAATCTAATAAGTCCCCTTTTATAATCATTTATATTCATATTCCATTGGTTCTGTTCATCTAGAGAACCCTGACTAGCTGGTGTGGTGACTCACACCTGTAATGCCTGCTACTCAGGCAGCTAAGGCAAGAGGAATACAAGTTACAGGTCAGTCTCAGAAACTTAGTGAGACTGTGTCTCAAAATAAATTTAAAAAAGAAAAAAAGACTGGGGATGTAGCTCAGTTTTAAAGTGCTCCTCTGTTCAATCCCCAGTACCAAATAAATAATAATAGAGCAAATAAATAATAAATAAATAAATAAAATAAAAGGAATGGGGATATAGTTCAGTGGTAAAACACCCCTAGGTTCAATCCCAATACCTTGGGAATGGGGTTCAGAGAGAACCCTGATTAATACAAGGTTGAAGAAATTTTCTTCTCTTCCTAGTTTTCTGAGAGTTCTTATTGAAAGCATGTTAAATTGTATCAAATGTTTTTCTGTATCTATTGAAAAAATTAGTTTTATTTTCTTCTCTATTCTGATGGTGACTACACTGATTTATTTTCTTATGTTAACTCTATCCTGTATTCCCAGATTAAAATGCTTTTGGTAATACAGTATTGTATATTGTTGTTATATGACATATATTGTTGTATTATTGTATGTATTGTTATTGTCTCATATATTGTTGAATTTATATGCCAGTATACTAAGACATTTTTTGCAGGCATATTCATGATTTCATTTTTTAGTTCATTCTTATTCTTATATTGTCTTTGGTTTTATAATAGTAACATTACTCTCATAAAATGAAGTAGAAAGCTTTTCCTCCTCAATTTTCTGAAAGAGTATAGATATTAGAGTATTGATATTAGTTTTATACTAACGCTCAAGAAATTAACCTGTAAGATCACCTTGTTCTGGAAATTGCATTATATATAAGCTTGTAATTAAGAAGTGAAATCATTTCATTGGTAAAAGCTGTTCAAGTTTTTTTGTTTGTTTCTTTTGCATTAATTTTGGCAATTTGTACCCTTAAAGAATATTTCTATTTTATCTAGAATACCATATTAATTGGAATTCAGTTTTTCACAATCTTTCATTGTAATTTATACTGTAGGCTCTTAAGTATTGAACTTGCTTTATTGTCTGTTCTTTCTGCCAATTTTATGGTTGTTTACATAATATTCATTAAGAACTCTCTTCTGTTTTTTTTAAATATTTTTACTTGTAGAGGGACACAATAACTTTCTTTTATTTATTTATGCATTTTACTTGGTGCTCAGGATAGAACACAGTGCCTCACATATGCTAGGCAAGTGCTCAATCGCTAAGCTACAACTCCATCTCTCTCTTCTGGTTTGATTAATTCCTTTGTTCTGTTTTTGTTTTTACAGCACTGGAAGTAGAACCCCCGGCCTTATGGCCTGATGCATTCTAGGGAAGGACTCTATCACTGAGCTATGTCCCCAGCCCTTTTTGAATTTTTAATTTTGAGACAGGGTCTCACTAAGTTGCCTAGACTGGCCTTGGACTAGCAATTCTCCTGCCTCAGCCTCCACAGTAGCCTGGATGACAGGTGTGTACCACTCCACTGGGCTTCTTCTTCTTCTTTTTCTTTTTTTTTTTTTTTTTTTTTGTATTTTATTAGAGACAGGATCTCACTGAGTTGCTAAGTGCCTCGCCGTTGCTGAGGCTGGCTTTGAACCCGCGATCCTCCTGCCTCAGCTTCCTGAGTGCTGGGATTACGAGCGTGTGCCACAGCTCCCGGCTCCACTGGGCTTCTTAATGTTGTTTGTGTTTGGAATTCACTGAATGTTTTGGATTTGTAGATTCATGGTCTTCCTAATATTTGAAGAGTTTTTGTCCATTAATTTTTAATGAGCATTGCTTGCATAAATATATATTAGGCAATTTAAAGTTGGCCCATATTCTGTGATGAGCCTTTATTTATTTTATAAAAAAATTATTACTGAGTTTTCTTTTTGTGTTTAGTTTTATATCATTTGTTTTTCTGTCTTTGAGTTCATCAATATCCTTTACTGCAATACATATCTGCTTTTGTTCTCCTCTAGTGCCTATGTCACCTGACATTATTTTAGTGTTGATTTCTACTGTCAGGGCATTTGGAACACGCCAGCCGAGGGGATGAAAAGCTCTGGCTCTCTGGCTGCTTGCCACGCCCTGTTAAGGACCTGAGCTAAGAAGGGGGTGTGGCGCTGACATATCAAAAGAACCGGAACAACCCTATAGGGGATTCTGCCAATGAGATGTGCCTGTGCTCTTTACCTGTTTCTATAATCTGCTTACTGATTGGCTCATGTCCACTATAAACGTTGTCCACCTTCTTCAATAAACAAGTTCCAGCGCCGTCCACCTGACTGGACTCCCTGATGTGTCCCTGGGTCTTTTGAAGGCGGGGGAGGGGGTGTCAGCGACTTCTACTTTCTCAGTCCCATCTCACTACTGAGGTATGCTCTCCCTACCTTTCTTCCATCCTGGGCCCATGTGGGGCGGGGGGGGGGGGGGGGAGACTAGAAACCTCAGCCCATTACCTTAATTTCCTGGCATTCTACTTTCTTTTGGGTCATTTTAATAACCTTTTTTTTTTTTTTTTTTTTCTTAACTTCTAGAACACTGGTGATACTTTTTATTTCTTTTTGGTATTGGTGATTGACGCTAGGAGTGCTTTACCACTGAGCCACATCCCCAGTCCTATTTTTTTTTTTTTTTTTTTTTTTTTTTTTTTTTTTTTTTTTTTTGAGACAGGGTCTTCAGTTGTCCAGAATCTTACCGAAAGGAAACTGGGGTTGTGGCTCAGCGGTTGAGTGCTCACCTAACAGGTGCAAGGCCCTGGGTTCGATCCTCAGCACCACATAAAAATAAATAAATAAATAAAATAAAGGTATTGTGTTTAACTACAACTAAAAAAAACAAGTTGACAATATTAAGAAAGAAAGAAGCCGGGCGCGGTGGCGCACGCCTGTAATCCCAGCACTTTGGGAGGCTGAGGCAGGAGGATCGCGAGTTCAAAGCCAGCCTCAGCAATGGCGAGGCACTTAGTAACTCAGTGAGACCCTGTCTCTAATAAAAATACAAAAAGGGCCGGGGATGTGGCCCAGTGGTCGAGTGCCCCTGAGTTCAATCCCCGGTACCAAAAAAAAAAAAAAAAAAAAAGAAAGAATCTTACTGAATGTTGAGGCTGGGTTCAAATAGCAATCCTTCTGCCTCAACCTTCAGAATCACTAGGATTATAGGCATGTGCCAGTGTCCAGCTCTGTAACACACTTTTAATGACTATTTGCACATATCTGCTGGATACATGTAACACTGTCTCAATTCACAACTTTTATTGAGTGGACTTTTCATTATGGGTTCCATCTCTAGCTTATCTGCATACCTCCACTGCATTTTCTTTTATTGGTACTTTGTAATTATACATGACAGTGGGATTCATTATAACTTTTTTGTACGTGCATATAAAATAATTAGATCAATCTCTTTCCCCAGTACCTTCTTTACTTGGCTTCTTTCCTTTCTGGATCTGTTTGTTCCACTCTACTTATTCCCCTTCAATTATTATTATTGCTATGTTACTTAGTGCATTATAATATACATATATACATTTATATATAGTATACTTTTGTACATTTATGTGTGTGTATATATATATGTACATATATATTATATATGATTCATTGTAGAATATTCACATATGGACATGCATAGTTTGATAGATTTTATTCCCCCAGCACTTCCCCATGCCCTTCCCTCTTCTTTCCCTTTGGATCCCCTTGCTCTACTCTGTTGGCCTCCCTTCTATTTTTTTTTTTTTTTTTTTTTTTTTGAGAATGCCCTTTGTTTTTTAATTCTTTTTTTTTTTTTGTTCTTTCTTTCTCTTCCTAGTTTGTTTATATAAAAGAATAAACCTACCCTTGACTTTCTGAGTTGGGTTTATTTCCCTTAGCATGATGCTCTCCAGTCCCATCTATTTACCCACAAATGTCATAATTTAATTCTACTAAACTCTGTTAAATGTGAAGAAATCTCTGTATAATAGGCAAATTAATGGAGTTATCTAATTTTTAATATAAGTATATTTGCAAAAATTGGTGCTTCCTAATCTCTGCTCTAAGGCAAGAAAAAATATATAGATGTTTAGAATACAATAATAAAAACAATAAGACCAAAGTTTAGAATTTATGAAAATATTTTCCACTAGAACAATAATAGCAATATTAAAAGAAGTGGCTCCTAAGACTAGAACTGAGAGATTCCACCATATTATGTGATATTTTCCAATAACACACACACACACATTTGATATTTTCCAATTTCCCCCTAAAAGTTGGAGTAGTCTTACATTGGTATTTGTAAGTTCAGAAGAAGAGGGCTAGAAGGATTACATGACAATGAATATTAGATTTATAAAGCATATGTACAAAAGTAGTCTTTTGCTTCAGGAAATAGTGAAAATTCCACAGAATTTTACAGGAATCTAAGCTTTCAACCTTAAATAATGTAAGCCTTAAGGCAGAAAAACAAGAGAACTTCTCCCAACAACTTAAAGCCAGGAATGGACTGTCATTCTAATGCAATATCTTGCCTCGTTCAAGCCACATTCTTTCCATGCTTCCCTGTGTCCTCTTGAACCTATTGGATGCCCACCAAACGTGAAGTAAGGTGAAGTCATCCTTTTCTGTCCACAAGCTCTTAATGCTGTCCTTTTAAAAACCCATTCATTGTCGTTCTTTGGTATTCATATTTTCCTCTGAACTGTCCTTATCTTAAGCAAATCTATGATTTAATTTATGTGACACATAAATTCAACTTTTGTAATGTGAAGAGGGTTTTTTTCTTTTTTTACAGGTGTCAAGAAAATGTCATAACTAGTTTTCCTTCTATGCAATTACATATCAAATGTCTTTACCCATCATCAGATTAGAGAAAACTGTTGCATCTATAAAATATTAGGGAGAAATCAATGTTATTTCACAATTGGATCTTTGGATTGTGTACAGTTAGTTTTTATCAACATGAAATAAGAAAAGTTCTTCATGTTTTTAAATGACTTTATAAATGCTAAGTAACATAGCAGCTTTTGTTCTTCAGCATCCACATTTCTTCAGCACTGGACAGTTCTTCAGCACAAACATTTCTCTGTATATAGATGACAATGATGTTGTCAGCCATCAAGCCACTCACATCCCTGTGGATAGCCACACACATGACAATAGCCAGCTCTGCTCCTCATCCAGACCAGTCTCGCAAAGCCTTGCAATAAGTAGGTATAAGTGAGGCTACACTATATTGTAGTGCACACCAAGTGTGTCATAAAAAGATGAGGCTTGCAAAGCAAGGCAGTCTGCAGAGGGTTCTGACAAAGGTGAATCAAGAGGTAGATGTTCCAAATGTGTCATGATTTTTTCTCACTTCAGCATATTTGCACAGTCTGTTTCGTCTCACTTAAAACAATCTTTTCCTCAATTTTTTAAAAAAAAATTTTATTATTCTAATTTTTATATACATTTGCAGAGTACATTTCATTTCATATCACATATAAAGAGCACAGTTTTTCAAGTTGCTGGTTTTATGTAAAGTATTGTTGCAACAATTGTGTCTTCATACATGTATTTAGGGTAATCATGGATAACTCAGTCTGCCATTATTCCTATCCCTTTGCCCACTCCCCTCCTTCCCCCCTCTTTGTTCTATTTAAAGCTCTTTCATTCTTCTCATTCCCTCTCTCTTGCCTTTATAAGTTAGTATCTTCATATCAAAGAGATCATGGTTTTTTGGGATTGGCTAACCTCACTTAGCATTATTTTCTCCACTCCATCCATTTACCTGCAAATGCCATGATTTTATTCTCTTTTAGTGCTGAGTAGTGTTCCATTGTGTATATATACCAAAGTTTCTCTATCCATTCATCTATTGATGGGCATCGGGGTTGTTTCCACAATCTAGCAATTGTAAATTGTGCTGCTATAAAAATTGATGTGGCTGTGTCCCTGTAGTAAGCTGTTTTTAAGTCCTTTGGGAATAGGCCAAGGAGTGGGATAGCTGGGTCAAATGGTTGTTCCATTCCCAGTTTTCCTAGGAATCTCCATACTACTTTCCAGATTGGCTTCACCAATTTGCAGTTCTACCAGCAGTGTAAGAGGGTGCCTTTCCCCTACATCCTTGCCAGCATTTATTGTTGTTTGTTTGTTTGTTTTGATAGCTGCCATTCTGACTGGAGTAAGATGAAATCTTAGAGTTGTTTTGATTTGCAGTTCTCTAATCGCTAGAGATGTTGAACATTTTTTCATATATTTGTTGATTATTTGTATATCATCTTCTGAGAAGTGTCTGTTTAGTTCCTTGGCCCATTTATTGATTGGGTTATTTGTTGTTTGGTGTTAAGGCTTTTAAGAGCTTTATAAATCCTTGAGGTTAGTGTTCTATCTGATGTGCTTGTGGTAAAGATTTGCTCCCATTCTGTAGTCTTCTATTCACCTCACTGATTGTTTCTTTTGCTGAGAAGAAGCTTTTTAGTTTGAATCCATCCCATTTATTTATTTATTTATTTATTTATTTATTATTATTTTTTTTTTTTTTTTTGTGGTACCGGGGATTGAACTCAGGGGCACTCGACCACTGGGTCACATCCCCAGCCCTTTTTTTGTATTTTATTAGAGACAGGGTCTCACTGAGTTGCTAAGTGCCTCGCCATTGCTGAGGCTGGCTTTGAACTCATCATCCTCCTGCCTCAGCCTCCCAAAGTGCTGGGATTACAGGCGTGCGCCACCGCGCCCGGCTCATCCCATTTATTGATTCTTGTTTTTAGTTCTTGCGCTATAGGGGTCTTATTGAGGAAGTTGGAGCCTAAACCAACATGATGGAGATTTGGGCCTACTTTTTCATCTATTACGTGCAAGGTCTCTGGTTTAATTCCTAGGTCCTTGATCCACTTTGAGTTAAGTTTTGTGCATGGTGAGAGAAAGAGATTTAATTTCATTTTATTACATGAGGATTTCCAGTTTTCCCAACACCATTTGTTGAAGAGGCTGTCTTTTCTCCATGGAACATTTTTGGCACCTTTGTCTAATATAAGATAACTGTAGGTGTGTGGGTTCGTCTCTGAGTCTTCTACTATGTACCATTGATCATCTGGTCTATTTTGATGCCAATACCATGTTTTTTTGTTACTATTGCTTTGTAGTACAATTTAAGGTCTGGAATAGTAATGCCACCCACTTCATTCTTCTCGCTAAGAATCGCTTTGGCTATTCTGGGTCTCTTGTTTTTCCAGATGAATTTCATGATTGCTTTTTCTATTTCTATGAGGAATGATATTGAGATTTTGATTGGTATTGCATTGAATCTGAATAGTGCTTTTGGGAGAATGGTCATTTTGACAATATTAGTTCTACCTATCCATGAACAAGGTAGATCTTTCCATCTTCTAAGATCTTCATTAATTTCTTTCTTTAGTGTACTATAGTTTTTATTGTAGAGGTCTTTCACTTCTTTTGTTAAGTTGGTTCCCAAATATTTTTTTTTTTTTTTTTTTTTTGAGGCTATAGTAAATGGGGTGGATTTCCTATTTTCTCTTTCTAAGGATTTGTCGCTGATGTACAAAAATGCCTTTGATTTATGGGTATTGATTTTATATCCAGCTACATTGCTGAACTTATTTATTAGATTTAGAAGATTTCTGGAGGAATTTTTTGGATCTTCTATGTATAGTATCATATTGTCTGCAAATAGTGATAATTTGAGTTCTTCTTTTCCTATCCATATCCATTTAATTTCTTTCATCTGTCTAATTGCTCTGGCTAGGGCGTCAAGAATTATATTAAATAGGAGTGGTTAAAGAGGGCATTCCTGTCTTGTTCCAGTTTTTAGGGGGAATGCTTTCAGTTTTTCTCCATTTAGGATGATGTTGGCCTGGGGCTTAACATAGATGGCCTTTACAATGTTGAGGTATGTTCCTATTATCCCTATTTTTTCTAGCATTTTGTACATGAAGGGATGTTGTATTTTATCAAATGCTTTCTCTGCGTCTTTTGAGATGAACATATGATTTTTATCTTCGAGCCTGTTGATGTGAAGAATTACATTTATTGATTTCCTTATATTGAACCAAACTTGCATCCCTGGAATGAAGCCCACTTGATCGTGATGCACTATCTTCTTTATGTGTTTTTGTACTCGATTTGCCAGAATTTTATTGAGAATTTTTGCATCTATATTTATTGGAGATATTGGTCTGAAGTTTTCTTTCTTTGATTTGTCTCTGTCTGATTTTGGAATCAGGGTAATATTGGCCTCATAGAATGAGTCTGGGAGTGTTCCCTCTTTTTCTATTTCATGAAATAGTTTGAGAAGTATTGGTGTTAGTTCTTCTTTAAAGGTCTTGTACAACTCCGCTGTGTATCCATCTGGTCCTGGGCTTTTCTTGGTTGGTAAGTTTTTTTATGGCATCCTCTATTTCTTTGCTTGAAATTGACCTATTTAAATTGTGTATATAATCTTGATTTAGTTTGGGCATATCATATGTCTCTAGAAATTTGTTGATGCCTTCATTATTTTCTATTTTATTGGAGTATAAATTTTCAAAATAATTTCTAGTTATATTCTGTATTTCTGTTATGTCCGTCGTGATATTTCCTTTTTCATCGTAGATATTGGTAATTTGTGTTTTCTCTCTTCTTTTCTTTGTTAGCATAGCTAAAGGTCTATCAATTTTATTTATTTTTTCAAAGAACCAACTTTTCATTCTGTCAATTTTTCAATTTTTTTTCTTAGTTTTAATTTCATTAATTTCAGCTCTGATTTTAATTATTTCCTGTCTTCTACTTCTTTGGGGGTTGATTTTTTCCTTTTCTAGAGCTTTGAGATGTAATGTTAGTTCCTTTATTTGTTGACTTTTTCTCTTTTGAAAAACCAAGCTTCATGCAATGAACTTTCCTCTTAGTACTGCCTTCAGGGTGTCCCAGAGATTTTGGTATGTTGTATTGTTGTTCTCATTTACCTCTAAGAACTTCTTAATCTCCTTCTTGATGTCTTCTGCAACACACTGATCATTCAGTAGCATATTATTTAGTCTCCAGGTGTTAGTGTAGCTTTTCTTTCTTTTTTTATCATTGATTTCTAATTTATTCCATTATGATCTGATAGAATGCAGGGTAGTATCCCTACTTTTTAATATTTGCTTAGAGTTGCTTTATGGCATAATATATGGTCTATTTTAGAGAAGGATCCATGTGCTGCTGAGAATAAAATGTATTGGATCATTGATTGGTGATATACTCTATATATGTCAGTTAAGTCTAAGTTATTAATTGGATTATTGAGTTCTATAGTTTCTTTGTTTAACTTTTGTTTGGAAGATTTATCCAGTGGTGAAAGAGGTGTGTTATAATCACCTATAATTATTGTGTTGTGGTCTATTTGATACTTGAACTTGAGAAGAGTTTGATTGATGAATGTAGATGCTCCATTATTTGGGGCATATATATTTATAACAGTTATATCTTGTTGATCTATGATTCCCTTAAGCAGTATGAAATGTTCATCTTTATCTCTTTTGACTAACTTTGGCTTGAAGTTTACTTTATTTGATATGAGGATGGAGACCCCTGCTTGCTTATGTAGACCATGTGAGTGATATATTTTATCCCATCCTTTAACCTTCAGTCTATGGGCATCTTTTCCTATGAGATGTGTCTCTTGAAGGCAACAAATTGTTGGGTCTGTTTTTTAATCCAATCTATTAGCCTATGTCTTTTAATTGGTGAGTTTAGGCCATTAACATTCAGGGTTATTATTGAGACATAATTTGTATTACCAGTCATTTTTTTTTAATTAATTTTGGTATTTAGTTTTACTTGGTTTTTCCTTTGGTTGGTTTTTCCCTTTATTGTAGTTCTTCCCTTTGCAGATTTTCATTGTTATTCTTCATTTCCTCCTTGTGGAATATTTTACCAAGAATGTTCTGTAGAGCAGGTTTCTTGTTGTAAATTCTTTTAGCTTTTGTTTATCATGGAAGGTTTTTATTTCATCCTCAAATCTAAAGCTTAATGTTGCTGGATATAAAATTCTTGGTTGGCATCCCTTATACTTTAGAGCCTGGTATATGTTGTTCCAGGCTCTCTTAGCTTTGAGGGTCTGGATTGAAAAATCTGCTGAGATGCAAATTAATTTTCCCTTATAGGTAATCTGACTTTTCTCTCTTGTAGCCTTTAAAATTCTATCTTTATTTTTTATGCTAGGCATTTTCATTACAATGTGCCTTGGTGTGGACCTGTTGTAATTTTGTACATTGGGTGTCCTGTAGGCCTCTTGTATTTGATTTTCAAATTCATTCTTTCTGCTTGGGAAATTTTCTGATATTATTTCATTGAAGAGATTGTGCATTCCTTTGTTTTGAATCTCTTCACCTTCCTCTATTCCATTAAATGTTATAGTTGGTCTTTTGATGGTATCCCATAGTTCTTGGATATTCTGTTCATGGTTTCTTACCATCTTCACTGTGAGGTCAACTTGATTTTCAAGATTTTATATTTTATCCTCATTGTCTGAGGTCCTATCTTCCAAGTGGTCCAATCTGTTGGTGATGCTTTCTATTGAATTTTTTAAGTTTCTTTCATTTCAAGGATTTCTGTTTGGTGTTTTCTCAAACTCTCTATCTCTTTCTTGAAGCAATCTTTTGCTACCTGGATTTGTTCTCTTATCTCTTTGTTGGTGTGATCAATGGTTGCCTGTATTTGATCTCTTATCTCTTTTTTGGAAAGATCAATTTTTGCCTGTATCTGTTCACTTAGGTCGTTTTTTAAATCCCTTATCATTTTAATTATGTATATCTGGAACTCCTTCTCTGACATTTCACCTCCTATGCTTTCTATGGTTTCTATTGTTGTAGTATCTTGGTTTGTTTGGGGCATTTTCCTCCCTTGTTTTCTTATGATGTCTATGTATTTTCCTCTCTTGCAAGGTAAGCCTGAGGTATTACAGCTTCTGCCCTTTTGTCTTGTAAGATCCCTCCAGGTTACCCAGAATCTCACTTTTTAGGGAAATATCAATATTAGATCTTTCAATGTACCCAATGTGTGTCCATATATCAGTTAGTTTCTATTTTTATATTTACAGTTTTGTCGCTATAAACAGAAATGATGAGATCAGTTATCTTATACCATATAGTCTCTATGTTTGCGTGGTGGTTTACAGTATCTAATGATAGAAGGGGGGACTTCGAGGTTGGCTTAAATGTTTATGACGTAAGATGTGAGAAAATAGGGGTATTAGATTATTTAACTAGTGAGAGTATAATCATTAGAATTTGGCTGTTAGTATAAGAAGCAAGAGATAGGCAACCCCATGTAAGATTCCTTTTTAGTTCACAACATCATAACTGGTTGTACCTTTTGGTGCATCCTGGTCTCTAGGGACCTTAGTGATGTCTTACCCAGACCTTTTGTTATTCCTTGGTAGTAGTGTAGCTAACTCAGTTTTGTGGCAGTGGCAGCCTCAGGCCTATAATTATATTGGTGTTGGGTTGAGTATCTATGGGATCCCAGTTCGGTGTGTCTCTCTGGGAAGACGCAGGTTGCCTCTCTGATTTGCTGGCGTGGAGCGGGCCTCTCTCTCCAGATCCCCTCCTGGCTGCAGTGTGTTGGAGCAGGCCATCTGGCTTTCTTCTCCCCACTCTTCTCCTCCTGGGTCTCCTCCCAGTCTAGTTGTTTTGGTGGGTGTTGGGCAGGTGGGCAGCAGGGCCCTTCCACAGGGTGGAGCCTGCAGTTCCTGGTCCTGGTGATGGCATGGGCCAGTGGTAAGGTGGGTTGGTGGCTGAGCCGCTCCCTCTGGCAGTTGCCTACTGTCTGTTGAGGTCACAGCTGGGCATGTTGCAGTTCCCCAGGAAATAGATGGGGCCCTTCCTCTGGTCGGACCCTGTCTGCTATTTCCAACCCGGAGGCAATGGCAGCATGAGCAGGAGGCTTTTTTTTTTTTTTTTTTTTCCAGCCAATTTATACTTGTCCTTCAGGTTTTAGTGCATGTGACATTCCATAGGGAAGAATTCTTTCATTCACATTCCAAAATATGGCATGATATTTAACTGCTCTTTACTACTTCTTAAGAGCAGAGTGAGTATTTAAATAACTATGTGGTAATTATGATCAAAAGGGTCTAATAAGGCTGGATATGTTGGCACACACCAGTAATCCAAGTTACTTGGAAGACTGAGGCAGGAGGATTGCTAGCCTCAACAACTTAGTGAGACACAGTCTTAAAATAAAAAATTAAAAGGGTCCTTGGGGTCAACTCCCAGTACTAAAAGGAAAAATAAAACAAAACAGTATCTAAGAGGTTGTAGCAAGAGGAATCTCTGGGACCATCTCTATTCTTTCCATTTCTGTTTCACCAGAATTTAATACAGAGCAAAATATGCAAGTGTCACTCAGTGAGTATTTATTCTAATGGCTTTTCTTTGATAGGGCCTGGGTTTATTCATTATGTAGAAAAGTGTTTGGTATTTCACTAATGTTAAAGAAACCTCAATGTTGGTGTTTACAGTGGAACTAATAAACCTGCATAGGTAATTCTCCTGATAATGACTTTACCGCTTGCGTATAATTTTTTTTTTTTTTAATTTTCAAAATGTTGGTAGGTTTAGAAATCATTCAAAATATTTTGTGATACGTTGTGTCAGATAGTTGTCTAAAAATATCTTTAAATTAGCAATGCTATTTGTTAATTAGAATGAGTAAATAGAGATGAAAACTTATTTGTTTTCCTCTGCCCAAATTTTAGAAATTATTTCAAAGTATTTAAATTATTTAGGGTAATTAGACCATATTTGAGCAAAGGATGTGACAATTTTCTCTATATTTGTCACCTAGCAAACTAAATTTTCTTAGCTTTCATATGCCAGGTTATGTTTGTAATTAGTGTATGAACAGCAATTTTATTCCTTTAAATTTTAATTAATTAATAATATATACCATGATTCCCCCACCCCTCACTCTCAGTAGTAAGGACTCAACTCCGGAGCACTTTACTACAGTTCTATATCCCTTTTATAATTCCCCAGCCCTTATCATTTTGAGACAGGATTCTTGCTAAGTTCCTGAGTCTTGCCTTGAAATTATGATCCTCCTGCCTTAGCCTCCAAATAGCTTGGATTACAGATGTGTGCTACTGGGTCTGACTTCCATGATTAAATTAATAATTAAAAGACTTTTATTTCCTTAAATGAATGAATATAATTGTTTTACATACTTGTTAAATATCTTGACAGGGCAGTTGAGTTGGAAGTAATTTAAACATACCTCCTGCTTCAGCCCCCCTCCCCATATAATAAAGCAATATATAAACACACGTTATTCAAAAAATAAAATGGAACTAGTGTTAATGACTTTAGTGTGTTGCAGTTGTCTATATGTATACCACACAAGGATGGCATGTGATTGCTATGTACACATTCCATCTGTGTTGCAATCATTTCTACATACAATGCAGAGTGATCATTTATCACAGAATGCAATATTTTCTTTTGCAATGTAGAGTAGGATGTCAGTAAACGCTGGCCACATTTTGTGCGTCTGTTTCATAGTCTGCGCTATGCCTGGCTTATTTCATGGGGCCATTGAATGATCAATGAATGCAAAGACAGTTTGTGGAGCTTATGGCAGACTGTATTTTCAAATATTGGCTAAGATGAAAAAATTCTGCATCCAAAGTTTTACCCTGTATTCCCATCAATTTACTTTTTATGACTTTAGAATTCTGACCAATAAAATCACTTAAACTAACGGTGGTCAAATTGACTCTCTACTGTGAATTTGGGGCATTACTACAGAGGGACTCAAAGGCACCATCAACTTGCACAGAGTTTGATATTGTGCAGAACTTTGCCTATTTACAAAGGTAAGCAAAAAATAATCTGAGCATGAAGTTCTTAAACAGTAAAATAGAGGGGAAAAAGGGTTAGGTTCCAATTTGGTTGATGGGGTGATTACATGAAAGTTTTATTAAAATAACTATCTTGACCATACAAACAAAAAACTAGAGATAGATCTGGAAAAATAAGTTATCTTCAAACCACAGAACTTTGTGGAATTTAATTCATAGTCTTAGAGGTTTGTGTATCTTTGAAAATTATTTTATAGATTTTTGGGGGGTATTAGCAATACTGGGGATTGAACTCAGGGGTGCTTCACCTCTGAGCCACATCCCCCCTGGCTAAGTTGCTAAGAGTCTCACTAGGGTGCTGAGACTGGCCTCAAACTTACCATCCTCTTGTCTTAGTCTCCTTGGGATTCTCCTGCCTTGCTGGGATTACAGGTTTGCACTACCACATCCCACTATTTCAATGATTTATTTTTAGAATATATGTTTTATTTACTTTATATAAATCATTTATAGTTATTTATATAAAGTGCTTTATATAAATAACTATAAATTAGAAATCAGCCATACCCAAAATGTCATAAAATTTAGCAGGAGATACAAATGCAGTTATTTCTTATATTATTCTATCTATCTCTATTCAGCCACACTCTAAAATGATATAGAGCCATGATAATGTGATAAATACAATTTTATTTCAAAAGAGATGGAAACTGAATAATAGATTTTTTGTTATGGATATGTGTTCTATTTCCAGACAAACATATACACACAAAAAACACTTCACAGCAGGTATCTATATGTGCAAAGAAAAGAGTAATTAAGCAAAATGTTTTCAGAATGACAATATCCATAAAACCTGCTATTCAAAAAAAGCTTTAATTTTTATGTTCATGAAATGACAAGAAAAAAAACTATGAAACTCTCTGGATCTATAAAGTATCATTAGAAAAATGGCATTCAATTTCACTGTTAAGTAAATAAGAAGAGATAATTTGATTTCTTCAGATCAGAATGGGAGTGGGTATAGAATAATGAAAATTCTGTTTCATTCCATAGCAATTTGCCAAGGTAACACAGAAGAAGGCAGAAAGGGCTCTATGATTATTGTACAATAGGTGATTGTTCAATAACTTCCTGATGCCACATTGATTTGTATAAATATCATGATAAAAATAATTTCTACCTCAAAATGCTAGGCAACTTAGAGACTAATCCTGGCTTTTCCACAAGCTATTTATTTAAAACAATTTCCCTATCCTGTTTTAGTTTTATTCCCTGTAAAATAATCCGTCAGCATTACAAGAATTTTAAGGTCTTTTCCAGAAAAGATAGTACTTGTGTATCACCTTCTGCATGCGAGAATTTCAGAAGGGCAAGGAATGTCTGAAAAAAAAAAAAAAAAAAAAAAAAAAAAAATGTGGCACTGAGGAGGAAAGAAGGAGAATCAGAAGCAGAGAAACACAGAGAAGTGGTTCCATGCCCAACATTGGTGAGCATGAAGCCAGAATTTGACAGGCAGTCCGTATAGACAGGTAAATTGAGTCAGGTCTGATAAAGAAAGTCAATTTTGAGTGAGTCCTAGGAAGTTGGAGACTTGTCCCCTGAGGGATTGAAATGTTAATTCCTTCACAGCCCTTCCTCCAACCTTATCAAGAACCTGCCCCTGCCCCAAACTGTCACCAAGGCAAGCTGTCTTAGGAATTGTCCCTCCCTACAGGGAGCTATACAGTTGTTAATTAATGTATCCTGGGCTGCACCATCCTGCCCTTCCCCCTTCATCCCATCTGCTTCTCACCTTTTGGCCATCCCACTGGGCCTGATATCTTAGGGCCTGGTCACTTAAGTAGGAAGGAGAGAGATAAGGGGAAGAGAGCAGGAGAACAACAAAAAAACCGAGGACATACAAAAAGGGTAGAACTGCCTCGCTTTGGGGGTACCAGGATACCAGCAATGGCCCCCTTCTCCCTCTCTGGAGAAGTCTACATTACCCCTTTTAAATAAACTGTGCTTTATATGCTTGCCTCAGAGTGCTTCTCTAATGTTCAAACTTCAACATTTGGGGGAGCAGAACACGTCATGAATGACCAGCGGTATCAGTACATGTGTAGGTTATATGTGTAGGTTTTGTATTTCTGCTTAGAATTTATTTTTAATCTGTTACAAATAAAATTAAAGTGAAAATAGCAATATTGGTTTTATGGGAATTTTGAGCTTTAGTGAGTGTCTATAAACCCAGCCTGGAAAAAAAAAAAAAAAAAAAAAGCTTATTCTGAAAAAATAGACCCAAGCAGTAGTGAAGACCTGTCCCCCCCCCCCCCCCCTCCCCGGCAGTGGGTAAATATTCAGATGTGCTTAGTCCTTTTGTCACTAAAAGGAAAGCAAAGGCAGGTGAAATATGCAGAAAAATAACCCTATAAACTGAAGCTGTAATTCCATCTCTAATTTACCTTCTCTCCTAGCCCATCATGACTCCCCCAGGCAAAATGCCTGTGTCTTTTCCCTCTGACATTGTGATGTCTAACCTTAACTGGAACCACAAAGTCATGCCATCCTCCCTGTTTACCCTGTTGGGTTCTCTCTCTCCAATTCTGAAATGTCTGTATTTAAAATATTCTCTTAAGTTTTCCAGCTTCATTGTACCATGGAGAAAAATGAAGGTACAATCACAGGGGCAGATGAAAACAAGTTGAGGTGGGAGTTAAAGGAGATAAAGTAGAGACTTTGACAAACAAAATACTATATAGCAGGTTAGCCCAGTAAAGTGGTGGGTAATAGGAGCAAAGATTATTATTATATATTTTTTTGTGTGTGTGAGATACTGGGATCTCAAATTCAGGGATGCTCTACCACTGAGCTACATGCCCAGACATTTTCATTTATTTATTCATTTTAATTTTGAAATAGGGTCTTGCTAAGCTGCCCAGGCTGGCCTTGTACTTGTTTTTCTCCTGCCTCAGCCTCCTCAGTCTCTGGGATCACAGGTGTGCACTGGTACAGTCAGAATGATTATTATTATTTTTTTTTTCAGGTGAGTTGAATAATTAGTTTCAGTGAACCAACAGAACAAAAAGTAGAATATAGGAGATGATTATAAGCAAGAGCACAAATTTTAGATACTAGTGGGATTCAAAGCACTGGCTAGAAACCAATCTTACATAGCAGAAGCTGTACTGCTTCCTTAATAATACAAGAGTGAATGAAAAGATGGAGACAAATGCAGGTAGATTTGTACATCTGCTCTGGCATGAAATTAAGAGATATCCTGGCTGATAGCTTTTACTTTCCCCTGAAATATATTAAATATGATTATTTGCATCATTAAGGAACATTTGAGAAGGGATGCATATGAGGAAGAAGCTATAGTTTTGAGTAGGCTCAAATTAAATAGGCTTAAATTTATTGATTTTGAAGAATAAAAATTTAACTGATTTTTTTTTCCTTTTCTTTTCTTTTTAATGACCCAGTTCAATTTGGCAACCAACCATAGTATGTGGTGGTACCAATCTGCCAAATTTGTGATTTCAACAGTAGCATAGTCCATCTGGAAATGTGAACAGAAATAATTGATCATTTGTGTTTTATAGGGATGATGTTCTTTCATAAACATCTAAAATAAAATAGCATAAAGGTAATGGTTTGTATTATGTTTACAAAGATCATTTCAATTATGAGCATGGATTCTAAGCCCATAGAATAAGATGAAGGCAGAAAGTAATATGGATAGAGAAAAATAATCTGTCAATACACTAAGAATATTCTTTGGGGGTGGGGGTACTGGGTTGAACCCAGAGCCTTGAGCATGCTAGGCCAGTACTCTACCACTGAGCTACATCCCCAGCCTTCCCTCAAGATTGTTATGTTTAGTGAGAGCAGATCTGTAAGTAAATTGAAAGTATAAACATTTGTTTTCTTGAAGTTGGGATTTTGATTTAAGAAGCAGAAACTTTCTAATGACAAAGAATGTATAACTTTGAGAATCAGAGATTAAAGGAATTGAAATTTAGGAAGATATTCGACTGAGAGGGCAACATGTCTGTCAGGTTACAACTGGGACATTCAAGGTATCCAGATGGGGCAGGAGTGAGGTTGAATGTCAGTAAGCCACATGCTGGAGGCTTCCTTACTAAGGTGTCTTTCCACAAGTGTGATAGACGATTAATAAATTTCAGAGGAGCAACAGGAATTTATGCAATAGATTTGGTAAACTAGAAATAATGTTATAATAGAAGGGGAAAAAGTATCTCTGTTCTTACTCTGAAGAATACTGGTTGTGAGAAAAAGGAAAGATAGCATATTTATTTTCCCTGTGATATGCTGTAGGTTGACTAGTAGGCCCACCTAAGGATTCCTGGATTCTGTAGGGGTCTGTCCTTTGACTTGCTATTGACCATAGATTAGGCAATTTTATAACTCTATAGAGATATATCAGCTTCTAGAAAATAGATTACACTAAAAATGATATTTATGGGGGTCATAAAAATGACATTTGTCCAGAACAGGTGAAAATGATTTCTGTCACAAAGAAAATACCATCCTATGATTCCTAGTGTATAGTAATCAATATTGTATTTAAGGAGACTTATTTACGTGTTCTTTCTTTTGGCAATATAAATGCACTCCTTTCTCTAATTTCTCCAATTCTCTTTAAACCAGTCTTACTTACAGTAAATTAAGTATATTTTTAACATGGGATACACTTTAACTTTTTATTTAAAAGTCAAGATTTTTTCATGTTTTAAGACAGAATAACCTAAATGGAAATATGTCACCTACATTTGAAAACCTGGAAAACTGAATAATTTCAGGGAATAATAATTATAGGGAATCTATATAATAACTTACTTGTTTTACTATTTCTCTGAGATGAATAAGATTTGCATCATTCTAATTATATTTTAGAATAAGTATAGAAATTGATACTTTTAAGGAAAACATTAAAAGGTCATCAAGAGCCATACTAATATTTAATATTAAATCACCCAGAAAATGCTTTCCTATTAAAATTAAAAGGAGTGGAAAATATGCTGACTGCCATATGAAAATAAATTACAAATGGTAACTCTGTCAATCACCACTGGCTTCCCTTTCCTTTCATTATCATGTGTTTCAGTAGTAAAATTCATTTACTCCTGGGTTAGATCAGAGTAAGAACCTCAGCCATTCATTCAGCAACTGAACAGAACATGAGAGAAGTACTAAATACTTTATCAATATTAATCAATTTAATTACAAGAGTGATTTTGTTATGATGATGCATAGAGATACATAAATTTTAAAGAATAAAAGAAATAGGATAGGCCCAGAGAGAAAGAAAAGCTAGATTCACAGAAAATGCAGTCATTAAAATACAGGAAAATAAGAAATGTAGAACATTTTATTTAATGTATTTAATTTATTTAATTAAATAACATGCTATTTAATTTGAAGGTTTTGAAAAATAAATTACAGAGATAATTTCCCTATTTTCCATTCTGTAAAATCTATGGTTTTCATTTACAAGTATAACTAGGTTTGAATTTGATTTTTGTGAAATTCATTTTGAAAACTCACAGAAATTTTCAGACAGTATTTTAATGGCAAGAAAAGTTGAAAAGTTGCATACCAAATAAACTGAAGAGTTCAATAGGTGCTTGATGGTGTTAATTAGCATGAACTGAGAAGTATAAGGCTGGTGATCTAATACAAATTTGCAGAATGGTTCTATGGTTATGTGTGAACCTCAGCTGTCCACTACTATATTTCTTTAGGACATTTATTTGGACTGTGGGGAAAACAATCACTCCATTAAATTTAACAATTATATTTGAGTTCTATTTTTTACCTAGTTCATATTTCTGATCTCTTCTTGTCTCCAACATCCACTTTGCCCAATTTCTCATCCATGCCTTTGCCAGAGCCAGCTACCCAAGGTTGCAGATCTAATTATTTTTTAAAACTCAAACAACTCTGTAAAAACTTAAAGCATAATATTTTAACAGTCAACTCCAGCTGGGTTGTGTTGACTCTGAAATATCACTTGTGATAATTTGTTAATTTAGTAGTCATTGAACTTTTACTCTGGCCAGACCCTTTTTTTGGTGTTGTTCATATATCAGTGGACAACACTGACCAAAATCCCTGCTCTAAAACAACTTACTCTCTAGCAAGTGCAGAGAAAGAATAAACAGGCAAACATAGTATATAAAAGGCAAGGTGAGCACTCAGATGTAAAAATGTGTATCTAGACCTTACAGACTGTGAACTGTGATCTAACAGGCTTCTCAGAATCAAACCTGTCCCATAAAGTTTGAAAAAATGGACAAATAAAAGTAAATATTTAGATGATTGTTAAGCAGAGCAGGAGTATCTTCTTTTGTATTCCTCCACAGACATCCCTCTGCAAAATATTCATGGCTTGAAAAATACAGTAAATAATTTTAGCCACATAAAAATCACACAGGAGAAAGTTCATGACTCCACTCTCTGTTTTGGGTATAAAGAGCTGCTGATTCTAGCTGTTCTTCATGAGCTTCTGGCAGCAAATCAGCTGCTTTGGGGGCTAGTAAAGAGAATCCCGGACCCTCTTCCATTGCCCTCATCCAAATATACAGGCTCATAAGATGCTTACCAGTAATATTAGGATATTAGGGACTGCACTGGCTACAAAGAGTTTTCCTGAAAGGACAAAGAGTGAACAACTTTTCAAAGGTTTTCTGAAGGTTCATGCACCAGGTATGTATCTCTGTAATGGTCAACCATCCTGCATCCTGTGGGGGCATTATAAATCTCCAGTTTTTTTTTTTTTTTTTTTCCTCATTCCATCACTCACCATCCTCAGATTATGATGCTACCACTTCTTCCTGGAGAATATCCAAGCTTGCAGTTTAGCACTTCATCATTCTACAGGTAGCTGCTAGCTAAACGTGACTCTCAAGCATTTGAAATATGACTGGTCCAAGTAAAAATACTAGTGTTTATAAAAGGCAGCAGATTTCAAGGATTTAGTACAAATAAAATAGAATATATTTCTAATAATTTTATATCATACTGATAATATTTAGGATTTAATGCAAATTATGTTACAATTACTTTTATTGTTTCTTTTGCCTTGTTAATGCAGCTATTTGAAAATTTTTAATTGCATATGTGGATCACATTTAAGACTTACATTTTTATTGCACAGTCCTGGCTCAGAAGCTATCCATCTGGAAATTTGTTGACTAATGCTACACTTTTTTTCTGCAATCCATCACCAAAGCTGATCCCTGCTCAATCTTATGCTTTATGGCATCAGTAATCACTTCTCTTCTTTCATCCATCCTTGCTGAAATGCCATGATTAATGCCCTCTTCTACCACCATTAGTCTATGTGTTCCCTAAGACCTAAAATATTAGGTTCAACCTATACACCTATTCCTTATGCAAGTATATGTAAAATTATAATCATAATTCAACTTTAATTTTATAACATATTAAATTAAATTATATAAAATTATAATTATACTTATGCAAGTATATATAAATGCATGAATGTTCAATATACAGTTGTTAAATGGATGAATTAATGATTTATATAAAGAGAAAGCAAAACTCAAATACAATGTTTAGAAAAATTTTTTTTTAAATAGGAAAATATATATTGTCAAAACCAAATATTGTGGTACAATCAGATCACTGTTGTTTCTTCTTCATTAAATTCAGTTAAATAATTTTTGTGCTGAAAGAGATACAATTTGTTTCAGGACTAAAACAACACCCATTAGAGTCAATCCAATATTGTTTTGTATTTTTAGATAAACTACTTACATCCAAATGATGAAGTTAATTTTTTGAAAATTTTTGAATTTGCTCTTTCAAAATAAGTTCCTGCTCCAACTTTAAAGATGATATAACTAAAATAAAATGAGAAGTACATATACTCAGTTGCCTAGATTTTTAATTCTTGGCTTATAAGATTAAAAAAAAAAAAAAGGGAAAAAACTTGTATAGAGAAGAAAGGAGCACAATTTATTGCCCTGTAGTTCTTGTTTTGAGAAGCAAATTTGCTTTGACCACACAAATTCTCAATGGAGTATGATGTGCTACCTGTTTTTCTCGCCCAGCAGTGTTGTATACCAAAGGCAACATGAAGCAAGCAATGAGGTATAGTGTCAGAAGAGCAGTATTTTAGTTCTATTTTTAAAAGTAATTGCTTTGAGATTTAACTCTTGATCTCTAGAAACTGTAAGGTAGACTAAATAATCTTTAAGCACTTTCTCACACAAAAATTCAGATAGACAAAAATGTCTACCTTGCATTTGTACTGGTTTAATTCTAGGCTTGTGAAAAAAAAACTTATTTCAACTTAAAGTCCTATTGGAAAATTGAATAAGAAGTATGAGTAAATTTCCAAAAGGGTGATAAAAATCCTAGCAGCAATTCCTCTTGTATTGCACACTTACCATGGAATGACATAGGAGACATTTAATTCAATCTTGTGTTATCAAAATTTAGTCCCATAATTGAAATCTATGGTTGCTTAGGTTTAAATTCATTAAGGACTTAGTCTATGTGTGAAATTATTGCATGTCTATTTATTACAAAGGCATTCCTACTAAGAAACATACAGTCCAAACATACAAACATTTTCAGTAAAGTGAGTATTAATGTTTTAGTTTTCATCACTTTACTGAAAACCTCCACAAAGTTTCAAAGAGATACAAAAACGAAAATGGCTTTAGCGTTCTCACTTTATAGGATGATTGAATGTCCTCGAATTTGCAAGAGTCATGTAGGCTTAGGCACAACATAGAAACAAAAGTGGAAAAGCCAACGGTGAAATTCACTCTCTGTCACTCACCATTTCCCTTAAGAACAAATTCTGAAAAGGTACTTCTCATGGAAAACAATGCTTACTTCAGTCACATATATTCAGTAGGATTCAATACATTTTTCTTTTAATCCCAGTGTTAAGAAATATATTTTTATTTATTTACAAAGCCAGATGCTCTATATTTCAGTTCATTTGTTTATCATCTGTGCACTGCTACTAAAATATGAAGCTTATGGGGACAAAGATTTTTATTAGCCTATTTATTTTTGCTTATCTCTCTGACTCCAGAACTGAGAATGATTTCTGGCAGAATATAAGTGTTTGATAGGTACTTATGGAAAAAATGAATAGATAAGTGAATGAATACCATTTGATGTAAGTTGTATTATAAACAGTGATAATTGGTGACATCAAATAAAGAAGCTGGCATGTGACCTTTTCTTGCAGTTCTGAACACCTACAATAACATTATTTTTATAAACTTATTTGTTATTCAATACATATTCACTATCTTTTATGGGCAAGGCAAAAGAGATAAGAATAATGGTGAATCATCTCTCTCTGTAAATATAATGTAAAGAGATTAAACTAGTTCACATATGAGGTATCTTCCCCAAATAACACTACATCATGATCTCTTCCCCAGTTTGCACAAACATTTGTGACAATATATCTGAAAACTATGGCAACGGATACATAATTGACCTAGTAACTGATCCAATATTTGATCTCCTTGGCAACTATGGATTAAAACTCTATTATGAAAATTATACCTCATTTGTTTGTTTTTTGGTACAAGGGATTGAATCCAGGGACACTTAAACACTGAGCCACATTCTATCCAGCCCTTGTTATTTTGAGACAAGGTCTCCCTGAATTGTTTTAGGGCCTAATAAGTTGCTAAAACTGGCTTTGAACTTGATATCCTCCTAGGCCTCCAGAGTTGCTGGAGTTACAGAATTGTGCCACCATACTCTCTGAAAACTATGCTTTCTCAGTTTGAGAAGTAGATCCATACACCTGATTTCCTTTGTTTACTGATAACACAGTATCAATCTGTTCTACTTGTCTGATTTGGGTAAGCCATATTAAACAAAGACTCTCATAAAATTTACAATAGTTTTCATGGGGGAAAAAAAGTATAGCAAACTCAATAACTTTGTCCACCTATTTTTATTAGTGAAAAGTATAAGTAAGTGTGTTAAAGAAAAATCTGACCAGAGTTAAGCAGATTAGGAGGCTTTACTGAGATTATTGCAAGAGGTTAAGAACCTCACCATAGGGGTAAAAGACTGATTTCAAGACCAGGGAATCTAAGGGGGAGGTTTGTTCTATTTTGTTTAAGCACTGGGTGTGCCAATAAAAATGTAGTGAGGAACATTATGCAGGGTTTTGCTTGATATTATTGAGCTATCTGTGTTTGTGAATTGTCACTTATGGAAGTTAGGCTCCCACACTCCCAAAGACACTGAGGGTTGTTTGGGGCAAATTATTTGTTGATTGAATTTCAGAGATAGCTGCCAGATTCTTAAGACAAGCATTTCTGGAGAAGACTTGTATCTCAAAATCAGCAAAAAAAGGAATTTATAAAGTAAATGCTGTAAGAAAAGAGAGTTCAGAGTTAGCCAGGGAGACAACGGTCTAAAATTGAGACCAACTGAGGGAACTATTAAGGATGTTTTTGTCAAAGGGAAGAAAAATACAAATTGTGTATATGTTGCTTTTGGGAACTGAAATTTGAAAAAGACTTGGTAAAGGTCACAAATTAGTGATAGAGTGATAATTAAAATGGAGGACTTTTTATCTTCTTATAAACTTCTAAACTAGTCTTCTAAACTAGCAGGCTTTCTTGCTTTATTCTCTCTTAGTCCCCATCTATCACTTATCTGTTTTGTTTTGTTTTGTTTTGTTTTAAGGGCAGAGTACCACACACACAGTAAGATATGAGATTTTTGAAGTATGAGAAAATTTTATTCCTCTTTGATGACAGAATTCAGAAGTAGAAGTCAGAGGAAAGCAGGTAATAAAATCCCTTTATTGCTGTGGTCTGTCATTGTTATGTCTCACATGTGAGACAATGGAAGAAGGTTTAGAGGAGAAATTATTGGGTTATGAGAGTCTTAATCTAATCAGTTATCAATCCTTTAATGTTTTAACTGAGTGGTAAATGAAAGCTATTAGGGTATGGCTAGAGAAGGAATGTCATTGGGGGCATGCCCATGGAGTATATATTTTGAATCTGGTTAGTGGTCTCTCTGCTTTTTGATTATCATGTGAGCTTCTTCCCTCTTCCATACTCTTCTGCTATGGTATTCAACCTCACCTCGAGCCCCGAGGAATGGAGCTGGCTGTCAATAGACTGAGACCTCTAAAACCTTGAGTCCCAAAATAAACTTTCCTCCTCTGCAATTGCTCTGGTCAAATCTTTTAGTCACAACAGTGAAAAAGCTGACAAAAACAGTCACTATGGTTTTGCTGTTAAGATTGCAAGAAATTTCTTCTACCAGTAAGTCTTCCTCTTGATGTCATCCTGGACCAAAGATGCTCAGTGTAGTCATCACCCCAACCCGATCCTGAAACTAATTAAGAAAATCCATTAAACTAAACTAACTTCAGTTTATTTTGTTCTCAAGGTTGAAAACTTTTCTAGTCTCAATTTTTTTTTTTTTTTTTTTTTTTTTTTTTTTTTTTTTTGTGGTACCAGGGATTGAACTCAGAGGCACTCGTCCACTGGGCCACATCTCCAGCCCTTTTTTGTATTTTTTATTTAGAGACAGGGTCTCACTGAGTTGCTAAGTGCCTCGCCATTGCTGAGGCTGGCTTTGAACTTGCGATCCTCCTGCCTCAGCCTCCCAAAGTGCTGGGATTACAGGCGTGCGCCACCGCGCCCGGCTCCTCAATTTTTGATGTATGTCATGTTATGCTATCCAAAAGAGTATGTCCAATGATTTGCAAATAGACTGAAGAATAGCTTTATTTAGCACCATTTGGAAAGCTCAATTTTGAATAGAATCAACATCTACTGGAACATTTTTATGAGAAAATTAAAAGCCAAAATATCAAATTAACTTGAAAGTGAAAGATTGAAGAGTGAAAAGTAGAGAATTTAATTTATGAGTTTATCCTTCTTTATTTACTATTCTGTTTTAGCCAGAGTAGTCTCATTCAAATGTCTGTGTGGACAAGGTGTTGCTTTAGTAGTTTCTAGCTGGACATTTTCCCACATAATAGATATACTCCTTGTGGATCTTCATGTGTTGACCTAGTTTTTCAGATTTTCTTATATTAAAAAGTCCAACAATATCAGAGACCACTAAAGTTTATAGCCCAGGCTAACATTCCACCCTTACTGTGGCTGCCTCAAATAAACTTATGTTCTTAGATGAACACAATTGTAGAATCTTTACAGGAAGATTTGACATCAGGAAAATAATGCCAAAACTCAAGTCATAAAGTATAGGAAGCAAACAAGGATGCAGTTTTCTTGGTTTCAATTAGAATGTTAATCATTCTGTGATAGTATTATTAATGAAACTAATGTGCTATAGTATCTACTTTTCATGCCTGGACACAGTAGAAGATTATTTCCTGTTCAAAGAAAGTGGTGTGGTATGGAGAATAGGAAGCTTCATTCTCTGCAATCCTACAGTGATATATTGTGAATTTCATGGCAAGATTCCTAAACTCACCCAAAGTATTCACCACTAACTGGCCACAATGTGAGGAGAGAAAGCTGAACTCCATGAGGAAGGTGTTCAGGATCAGGCCTAGAAGTGGTATGTATCATTTCTGCCTTATTCCTATTGGTGAGAACATAGTAAAATGATTTACTTACTATTTATAAATAAGGTTGAAAAATGTAGATCACATGTCCTCCAAGAGGAAAATACATTGGTTGTCTCAACAGAAACTTAGCTGATAACCTAAATGAGGTAAAAGTTTAAGTTCATTAAGGTATATCTTCCATGCTAAAGTAATTATAACATTATGATTAATCCTTTTTTGGGGGAGGGAGGATGAAAATCCATCTAAGTACATTATTGCATGTCTCAGAGAGTGACATTTAAAAATTTACTTCTAAAAATTATATAAATTTGAAGGTATAGCAATTTCACCAGGTCTTATTGTGGTATCTTTCTTTCTCAATCAGTTATCTTCTAAATGTGCATTTTGTCTGTAAGCCCACTCTTTTTTGTACTCTGATGTTGCATTGATGTGAGTTTCCAGTATTCCAGTCCTTCAGAGATATCTCATGTGAAGAATTCATGATTTATGATTCCTTGTTCGCTCCAGTGAGATCAGGCAAGAGTTAAGACAGTAGGTCTGGTACTGCCATCCATATAACACGTACTGTTATCATTATCAAATCAGTCCAGTGAAATCTGTCCTCCATCTGCTGTTTTAATAAGTTCATTCCTGTTCTGCACTGCCGGCTTGGAAGTGATGAAAGGTCTCAGCAGTGTCTCTCCAGCATCAGACCGAAGGGTAATAATGTTTCTGTCACCATGGTACAGTAGTTCTGGAGGAGGCCGCTGAAACTCTCCCCTCTCTGTCACTAACTGGGGGTTCTTGGCAAGGCTACTCAGGTAGTAAGAAGCAAGCGTAAGCGACACTGAAGCCCAGGATCAGAGATAAACCCAGCCCCAAACTGAAAAACCTGACCTGGACTTGGTGCTCCAGTTTGAAGGAGAGCTCCCAGGAGAGCATCCCCAGGTCAGTGGCCAAGCAGGGCATGGCCCCACAAGCATGGAGAGCAGGAGGAGAGCCAGTCACCAGGACGTCTCCTGCAGCAACCTCATTTCATTTGATATAAAAATATTATACTCTTTTTTTTTTTTTTTTTCTGGTGCTGGGTATTAAACCCAGGGGTGCTTTCTCACTGAGCTAAACTCTCATAAATTTTCTTTATCTTTTTCTTTTTCTTTTGGTTTTTGTTTTGCCCTTGCACCCTTGCTAAGCTGCTGAGGTGAAACCAGTGATCCTCCTGCCTCAGCCTCCCAAGTCTTGGGATTTACAGGTGTGTACCACTGAAATGGACAAAAATAGCATACATTTTGTTTAAATAGCTATTAATTATAATCTATAGAATTGATGTAAATATTACACAAAACTATCAAACAAACATATTAAAAATAAACCAATCAAAACACAAGGTGGAATGTTTATGACACTCTATGTAGTCCTTGAAAATATGTATTTCCAAAATTATAATTCTGTTGTTTCTTTATATATGTTATATTACTGGGAAAGAGGATGTAGAAAAAAATAGGATTCATGGATGTTTAAAAGAGAAATAAATACTCTTTTTTGTTCATAAAATATACTAGACTTAATCATTGATGTATCATTTATTATATTAATTCTGAAATTAAAAATCTTAGATTAGTTGCATTTAATAAACATGTTATTAATTAGAACTGTATGGATCATATTTTTTCATTTTTATGTCATGATATTTACCCAAAAACATAATAGAAAATTATTATATTCAAAGAACTGCACGTTTAATGAATTCTAATGTAATTCTTTGTTCATTTTTTAACATTTCTATTAATAATACAGAGATCTTATAATAGCCATATTTAAACATTTCAAAAAGAATTAAAACTTCTCTCTTCTCAAGGAAAGACACCATAATCTTACCATGGAAAAACAATAAAAATTTATTCTTCTGAAAGAGGCATCCAACCTTTTCCAAGCCCTACATGGTTTAAAAAATATAGAAATAATATTTTTCCTTTTTTGTTGTTGTTGGGGATCAAACCCATGGCTCCATGCATGCTATGCAAGTGCTCCACCACTGAGCTACATCTCCAACCCTAGCATTTCTATTCAACTTGATATAATGCAGCCTTTTTATTTCTATTAATCTATTATTTTCCCAGGGAAATATTTAAATTGGGGTGGTCTCATATAATTCAGAAAGAAATATGGCAATTTGACTTTAGGAAAAATCTGCACGTTTATTATCCATTTTATTAGGAAGATAGTGTTGTACATAAAAATACTTTCTGGGGTTTTTTTTTTTTTTTTTTTTTTGTTTAAATATTTTGTTATATAGTGAGAAAGAAACCCACTATACTCAGTTCATTGTTACCTCAGATCACTTTACTCTTCAGCTTTCTTCACTAACAAAATCCCACTGTCTTCATCAATGTGGCTTTGGCATTCTGGGAAATTGTTGTTCAAGAAGGTAGAAATTGTAAATAGTATTATTGTTTCTTTCAGGGAAATTCTCAATAAACCACTTAAATAAACATATTATTGGTCATATTTTTAGTAGATATCACCAAACAACTACTTATTGACCCAAACTCTGAAAATTTCAGTGTGTTGTACCCACAAATACTGAAGTATTATTCAATTCTGATCAAATTGCTGCATTGAAGGACCTGCTGTAAAGCCGGCTCCAAAACATTACTGACATCACCCATTGATGCAAATCTTTGTCAAAGTAGTGTTCTTCTTTACTGGAATATGTACCAAGCCTAGCTTTGATTTAACAACATTTGGTGGTGATGATTCTGAGAAGTCAGCATTTGATGAAAGCTTCTTTATATGAATTTTTCTCTATTGTATTTATTATATCTGTAGATGAACAAAAACTGGTTTAGCTTGTATAATTCTGAAGGAATGAGTATTCACAGAATTTCAGTGTGATGTTTCTCCTGATTCACTCCCATCTGTAAATTATTAACAATTTTCTGTATAATTATTTGATTTACATGTTGAATCTCAAATCAGGGATCACAATAGATGAAAATATTTTATTATATTGCCTTTGTATTATAACCATAAAAGCTGAGGTTTAGGAAATATACCATTTTTCCAAGGTCATGAAGCAAGAAAAAAAAAAAAATGGACTGAAATCCAGGTGTTTGGACAACTGCATTCACTGTAGTCTCCCACAAGCAGGTGGTAAGCATTATTTTCCATCTGTGAACTTAGTCACCCACAAAATTACTTCCATCCATTTAAAACATATAATCATCAAAAATATGGAATCATGTGTTAACCAGATAAAATTTTAAGAATCTTTACTTGTAAACTAAAATGTCTGATCCAAGGACATAAAGTCACTTCTGACATTGTTTGTGATAAAGGATATGAGATATGCTATGCCAACTTCACCCCTCAATTAAATATTTAAAAGTAGAAGTAATAAACCCATATGTTATATCTTCTTAATTTCCAACTTGAGGAGATTTTGTTATTTGTTGTTAGATCCTTCTTAATTGAAAACACATTGCAAAGTGGTGTTGTACTTAATGAAGCTTGAAGGTATCATTTGTCCGTAACAGGTCATGTTAAATTTTTTGCTAAAATTAATTCATTAAGAAATAATCATTTCTGGTTAAAATGAAAAGACAACATTCTTGTTGAGAAGCAGCAGAAAATACTTCAATTATGAGTTATAGCAGTGCTGCCTGACACATTTCATGAAATTTTATAGTCATTACTTAAAAACTTTTTTTTTTTTTTTTGGTACTGAAGATTAAATGCAGGGGTGCCTCACCAGCCCTTTTTAATTTTTGTTTTGAGACAGGGTCTTGCTAATTTACTGAGGGTCTCAGTAAGTTGCTTAGGCTGGCCTCAAATTTGGATCCTTCTACCTCAACCTCCTGAGTTGCTGGGATTACAGGCATGCACCACTATGCCCAGCTTTTGGTAACTTTTAAATGAAAGAGAAAGAAAACTAGTTATAGCTGTTCCTTATACTAACTTTATATTTTAAGTTATTATAACCAATAAAAGTTTATTCCTGACAACCTGACCCAAGATAATGAATGGAGATAGAGAGATGGCACCTATATGTGCAAAGTATAGGCATTAAAAGTGAACAGATACGCTGAGCACAGTGGCACTCGCTTATAATCCCAGCACATGGGAGGCTGAGGCAGGAGGATTGTGAGTTCAAAGCCAGCCTCAGCAACGGCAAGGCACTTACCAACTCAGTAAGACCCTCTCTCTAAATAAAATACAAAAAAGGGCTGGGGATGTGGCCCAGTGGTCAAATGTCCCTTAGTTTAATTCCCAGTAAAAAAAAAAAAAAAAAAGTGAACAGATACCATAGACATTTTTATTATTATGTCAAGAGCATTGCTCCTCTTATTTAAATTTTTTAAATGTATAGTATTACAAAGTCATTGTACAGGACATGATGAAAGCATAAAAGGTACCCACCCAGATAAAATTTGTTCAACCCAAGACCTCAGTAACAAGTGAGAACACTGGCAGAGTTGAGTTAATTAAATATATATATATATATATATATATATATATATATATATATATAGTATTCTTGAATGGGAATCTAAGGAAATAAGGTCATGGCTGTTACATATTAGTGAGGAGACTTGGAAAGTAAATGACAAGTAAATGACAATAAGTCATAAAAAGATAGTTTTAGTGACAGTATTTAGTGAGGTAAAAATTTCCTTCAAATTTGTCCAAACATTTTAAAATGTATTTCCCAAACTGAACCAGAATCTCTTTTTTGTTTTATTTGTTTGTTTTTGATAGTGGGAATTGAATCCAAAGCCACTGAAGCATTGTATCCCCAGCCCTTCTTATTCTATGTTAAGATAGGGTTTTGCTAAGTTGCTGAGGCAAGCCTTGAATTTGCAATCCTCCTGCTTCAGTTTCTCAAGTAGCTGGGATTACACCACCATAATCAGCCAGAGTTTGAATTCTTTAAAGAGCTCTTCAAAGAAATTCCTCCTAAATTTTAAACATTTTTTTCAGTGTCTTCAGATTATAGAGACCAATTGCTTCTGGAAGACAAATTGCATGCTTCTTGCTTCATACTGTTCTAATTGTGACTACAGAGTATCATGACATAAGAGGTAGCATTTCACATTAGGATACATCCCAGTGTTAATATCAGCTCATGTTCCAGTAATTTCCACAGAAGAGCACTTTCAATTTACTCCCAGGAAGGAAAGTTGACTTTCTCTTGGCTAATAGTGAAGTAGATCTCCTAATGAGCAGCACAGACCACTTTGATATCTTAAAATCGTAAACAAATTGCACAAGAACTATCAGAAGCACACAGAAGGGTGGCTGCCTACCGGATCAAACTTGGGAAATAATAGGAGACCAAGTAGTCCTGGAATGACGAGAAACAAAAAAAAAAACCCAGTAACTTCCTTGTAAATAAAACACACCAGCTATGTAATTATACATAGACTAAAAACATGCATGAACATACATTTACACCTGTGTAAAATCTACTCCATTGTGTCTCAACCACAACACTATAAACATTTGCCTGGATAGTTCTGATGTTTCTTAGCATTCCTGGCCTCTCTCCATAAGATGACAGAAACATCCATTACTCACTTGTGACAAACCAAAATGTCTATACATTTTCAAATGACCTTGAGGAGCAATATTTCTCTAAGGTGAGAACTGCTAGTTTATTTAATATAAAAAGAGAACATCAGCATTTTAAAATTTGACCTAAAATTTTTGAGTGAGGCCTAACTCACTCAAAAGTACAGTATTTGTACATTATGAGTTTTGTTAATTTTTGGTAACAGCTCATTAAGCAAAAAAACTTTCAGTGATATTGCTCTTAAAATTGGCAAGTGGAAAAACAAACAAAAAAACAGGAAACAGTACTCCAATGATTTTGTATAGATTTTTATTCCCAACCATTTTTTTTCTTATTTCTTTATCTCCAAGGTAAGAAAGATTTAGTCTTAAAAACAAATCACAAACATGAATAATTTGAACAACTTTGTCTTGAAAGAGGACCAGATCTGAAGGATTTATAGTTTGGAAAGTCAAAAGAGTACTAACTCTAAAGTCTATATTATCAGTAGATTTTTAATAAAACTTGGCAATGAGTTTTGCCAAATATCCAAAGGTCTACATTTTATTGTAATGTGGAGACTCTGTGCACTGAGATTACCTGATAAAACATTAATGAGGAAGGCTGGATTTCGAAGAGAGCAGTTTATCCCACTATTTACGCTCCTATTTTTAAAAAGCATGCAAAAACCAGTGCAAATATTTTTGTATGTGTGTGCAGAGAATCCTGACATAATTATTTTTGAATACCATTATAATGGTATATAATATAACCAACCAAGAAGCAATGATTTGGTGAAGGCCCAATATGTTCAGGTCTTTGTGATAACTTTTATTGGGGCAGGAAAAAATGAATTCCAAAACATGAAATATAGATATAAGAAATTAGATGTTTAGACTCCATACAAAAATTCTTTGCATAATGACAAATATATCTAAATATATCGTTTACTGACTTTTTATATTAGTTTTCTAATAAGATTCACCCCAAATTCTCAAAGTTGGCCAACACAGATGTTTTTTATAAGTAAATGTTGTTTAAGAAAAATAAATATGACCATAACACATGATGTGTAATCTTTGTGGATCTAAACTTTTAGCACTATTATCACCAGATTATTTTTACTCTTCAGACTTAAGCATTACTTTATAATTTTATTCTCTATTATAACAAATGCATGCTGTAAGAGCCTTAATGAGGAGGTAGCTAAGATGGCAGCTGGCTGAGAGCCAAAGAGGAGGCGTTTAATTGTTTTCTCCTGACCTTGCTGTATTCAACTAAGAATCTTTCTGTGCTCGTGAACACTGTGTGACGCACCTGTAAGTTGAGCTTGTGACACATGTATACTTGTTAAGGTGAAGAGTATTTAACCAGGTAGGGTTGGAGTTGTGTGGGGGTTGTTGTTGGAGTTGGAGAGAGAAGTCAGAAGAGAAAGCAGAATAAAGAACCTACTCATTCCCAATCTGCCTCCAAATTCTTTCCCGCGGTATTGTTGCTGCAGGCGGCAACAGCTACAGGCGGCAACAGTTACAGGCGGCAACAGCATGCAATGTTTAACAAGTAAAATTGTATAGGTATTATATATTATTTTCAGATTAACTTCTAGTTTCCTGTATACACAATAAATTGCTTAGTGAATTCAGCCAGGTGTGTATCAATGACCCTTTTAATGAATTCTGATAAAAAAGTTTGTTCACATGCAAACCTTAACACCTTTGAGATGTAGCATGTCTCTTCTATGTTTTAGTATTCAAACTTTTAATACATGAATTAAAACTGATTAATAAAGTGCTTGTTAGAAAGATTATTTCAGAATTTCTATTTTCTATTATAAAAGTTCCAACTCTTCACTCAAGCACATTGAACAAATGTCTTCAACATGACAACAGAAATTTTTAAAATGGCAATTATTTGAAAGAATATTGAATGACTAGATATAAGATAATAAATGAAAAAATGGCTTCCATTTAAGACGTCATCTGGTTTGTGTCTGGGAGACCTCAGGTTTTTTTTGGGGGGGGGTAATTTTTCACTAGATTTGTATACAAGCAACATAAAGGTGAAAACACACTTCACTACCTTAGACTAACTTTATCCCCAAAGTTCAGCAGGATACTGTGAAGAGTGTGTCTGTTTTACACGTTGACTGAAATCATCCATCAGAAACTTAGAAGTTGTTCTTTCCATTTTCCTCTCTGTCCTCTATCTGGGTTAGAAACACAGTCTTAATCCACAAGACAGCCCTGATATCTATCCTGGACCAAATAACCTTTGAAGACATCCCCCTGACTAACTCCTATATCCTAGTGAGTTAGAATGATATCTGGAATCTTGAAGGAAAGAATGCACATGTTTTCACCCAGGATGGCAAAAACATCCAAGTTCTGGTAGTATAATGTTAACAGTCACCAAAAGTCAGTAAACAAGCATGAGAATTGTGGCAGAGGACTGTGATGACATGAATTATTTGTTTATTTGTGAGTTAAGTGATAAGCAATGAGAGAAGTCTGTGTTTCAGACTAACGGAAACGTAGTAAAGCAAAGATTGTTATAAGAACTTGGAACCACCATAAAGTATTAAGTATTTGCCTGTTTTCCCTCTAGATCTAATAAAATATTTGATCTCTGCTTACTGATCAGAAAGTTTTGCCAAGGGAAATAATCACACCCTATATATTAGACAGGAATTAATTTAGAGAGTTTATCTTACTAAATAATGAGAAGACAGAAAAAAAAAAATCCAACAACATAAGGTTTGTAGAGAGTCAATATAGATTCACAATAATGGAATGTCACCATGAATATGCCAAGTAGAGATAACCAGAGCTGATTTACTGTAAGAGCTACAAGACATTTAAAAAGGTTTTGACACAAATTAAAATATGTGGAGGCATGGACTTTATAGCAAATTATACGTTAAAAACAGATGAGAATAAAAGTAGATGAAATGATAAAAAGATAGGTAAGAAAGAATCTCAAGGAAATGATAAACATAATAGTCAAAATATTAAAATATATTTTCATTACACAGAGTAGAACTAACTTTTACTAACTGAATTTTGACTTGGAGAGGAAATGTCCCAACCTTTTTCTGGGGATTTTCTTTAGAAAATATAACAAAATTTAGATTTTTAAAAAGTGATGAGAGTGCATGATATAGGAGAAAAGTTAAGCAAACTAAAATCATGAGCATTATCACCAATGTTACTAAAAATTCTAAAATTCTTGTTCATAGACTACAAAGGGTAACTCACATCCAAGGAAAATAATGAGAATACATTATATATATATATATATATATATATATATATATGTATATATATATGTGTGTGTATATATATATGCATATGCTTTTAAAAATTAATTATTATGAATACAAATGTCTTAGATGGCAAGCAAAAAAAAAAAAAAAAAAGTGTCAAGTTACCTGCAAAGAAGAGAGAAAAAATATTCAGTGGCTGTATGACTTCAGATTATCACTCCACATTAGGAAGTACAAAAGTAGTTTCAAAAGATCCATTGGAGAAGGTTATTTCTATGCCAATAATTTTTCATTTCACTAGGTTTTCTTTCAAGTATGAGAAGAACGTGTCTTTCATGAAGTAAACACTGAAGTAAATATTAACAAGATATGTATTATAATAACATAATAGTGGAGAAATTATAAAATAGATATTTGAAGGACTTCTTTCAATGATATCACATTAGAAATGTAAGGATAGACTTGGATCAGCTGGGTGCAGTTGTGCACACCTATAATCCCAGTGGCTCTGGAAGCTGAGGCAGGAGGATCACATGTTTAAAGCTAGCCTCAGCAAATTAGTGACACTCTAAGCAACTTAGCAATACCCTGTTTCAAAATATAAACAAATAAATAGGGCTGTAGATGTGGTTCAATGGTTAAATGCCCTTGGGTTCAATCCTTGGCACAAAAATACATAAATAAATAAATAAATAAATAAAGACTTGGATCATGCATGCATTATACACTATAAACCCAGTGCTGGAGAGTGGCCTTTCAATGCTTTCCTTAGGTCTCTCTGCCTCCCATCCCTTATTTATTTTTATATAAGGCAAGGTTTGCCCCTCTGCTTGAAGTATACTCCTCAACAGGTGGCAAGATTGTCACCTCTTTTGAAATATCCTGATGCCTATCCCTTTGCATCAGTCTGTATTAGTCAGGGTTCTCCAGAGAAACTGAACCGATAGGATGCATATACACAGACAAATTTATTTTAAGAAATTGACTCATACAATTTTGTGGGCTAGCAAGTCCAAAATTTGCAGTGCAGACCAGCAGGCTGGAAATTCTAGCAGAAGTTGGTATTTCAATCGTGAGTTCTCAGGCAGTCTGGAGCTGGAAATTCATTCCTTTTAGAGGCCTCTCAGTGGTTTGTCTTAAGACTTTTAACTGATTGGATGAGGTCTAGTTACACAACAGAGAATAATCTGCTTCACTCAGTCTATTTAAATGTCAATCACATCTGAAAAATATCTCCATAGCAACATCTACAGTGGTATTTGACCAAATATATGAGCACCATCATCTAGTCAACTTGAAACATAAATTTAACCATCACATGTTCACAACTCACATGATTCATTGGTCCTTGTAAGTTGGTAAAAGTAGAACTGTGCTAGTTTGTTTTTAATATAGTCTACCCTCAAATTTCCATGAACTGTGTAATATGCTATGCATAAGTAATGTTGATTAACATATTCTCAATGCAAAAAGTTAATGAGATAAAAATTTAAAACCAAGCCTCCCTTACTTTTGCCACTAAGAGCAAAGCAGGTCACATCAGTGTGGTTTATTCCTACTGTTAAAAGAAGAAAAATGAGACAAAGTAAATTCAACAGTTTAAGTAAGAACAATTCATAAATCATGCAGTGCTGGGGATTTAAAAGGGGGGGCCGAAGTTTTTAACCCTCTCTGACCTGGGGTGAACCTTCTCTGTCCAGCAGAGAAAGCTGGGAGAGTACACCTCAGCAAAGGCGTGATCGAGAACGGTAAGAGCTGGCTGGAGGCCCACGCCAGCCCTCGTGATGTGGGACATTCTGGACGCTCCAGGGAGCCCGGTCAGTGCTGGAACTTAAGTTTATTGAGGAAGGTGGACAGCGTTTATAGGGGACATGGGCCAATAAACAAAAGGAATACAGGGGCACATAGGAAGCATGAGCAAATAGTATAGGGTAGTTTTGGTTCTCACTATATGTCAGAGGAACGCCTCCTGCTTAGGTCAGGTCTGTAACAGGGCGTGAAAAGCAGCCTAAGAGTTCCTTTTCAGCCGATGTGTTCTTAAGTCCCCAAAAATGCAGCACTGAGAAGCATATAGATTCAGCATGCTCCAGACTGCCAGGATGGTGATTATCAAGAATACAAGTTATAATAAATGTTGGTGAGAATGTGGGGAAAAAGGTACACTCATACATTGCTGGTGGGACTGCAAATTGGTGCAACCACTCTGGAAAGTAATATGGATATTCTTCATAACTTGGAATGGAGCCACCATTTGTCCCAGTTGTCCCACTCCTAAATAGCCACATCAATGTTTGTAGCAACTCAATTCACAATAGTTAAGCTATATAACCACACTAGGTTCCAGATGAATGGATAAAGATACTGTGATACATATATACAATGGAATATTACTGTGCCCTAAAGAAGAATGAAATGATGGCAATTGTCAGTAAATGGATGAAACTGGAGACTATCATGCTAAGTGAAATAAGCCAATCCCAGAAAACCGAAGACCAAATGTTTTCTCTGATATGCTGATGTTAACACACAATAAGAGTGGGGGCAGAGGGGAGGAAATAGAAGTTCATTGGATTAGACAAAGGGGAATGGAGAGAAGGGAGTGAGATGGAAATAGAAAAGACAGTAGAATGAATCAGACATAACTTTCCTATGATCATATTTGAATACATGACTAGCGTAACTCCATATCATGTTCAACCACCAGAATGGGATCCTCATTAGAATAAGTTATACTCCATGTATGTATAATATGTCAAAATACACTCTGATGCCATGTATATCTGAAAAGAACAAATAAAAAATGAGAAAATTGAAAAAAGAATGTTCCAAACTGCACCATGGGTGTTGAGTATTTATAGATAAAACAGGTAAAGTGTAGAAACATTTTGGATACAGCCAGGTGTTTGCCTAATTTGGACATGGTCTGTTCAGTTGACTGCCTGAGGCTTGGCTGCTTGTGATTGGTTAAGACCCGTCTATGTTAAAAATTTAGACTCTCAAGTTAGGTTTCAGTTCACTTATGTACTAAGGTTGCAATTGTTCATGTAGGAACTTAAATTACAGAGAAAGCCTCAGGCCAATGGTCTCCTGTTTATTTAACACTACATTTAGAAAATATGTTTAGTGAGAACTGCTTTATCATTTCTGTTTGTCATACTCACTGTCAAACTTTCACCCAGAATTGTTGGTATACTGCAGTATCTAATTTTGTTTATGATCTTAGAAGCAGGATTGCATTAGTTTCCACAATATGGAATTTAAATAAATGAGGAAACCTATGCACATATGTATCTCACAACCGTAGGATATATTAGGTTCGGGAAGAAAAAGAATGAAAGTGAAAATGTACTGAGAATGCTACATCTAAAATGTCTTGAGAATAGAATGGAAATACTGATTTCACTGAACCTCTTTTCTCCATATCATTTTTAAAGTATTTAAGAGCCAAGACTTTCAGATAAGAATATTGTTAATTTCTCATCACCCCATCCCTTTTTTTTTTCTTCTACAAGACAAAAAACAAGTGAGTACCTGCATGTGTGTGTTAGACTGCACAGACATTGATTTTCAACACCAGTGAGTTAGAAAAACCAGAGGGGACTTCACTACACAAAAAGAGAATGAAAGTTTAAACAACACTTTGTCATCTATTAGATGGAAAGTTCTAGATGAGTTCTGTCCACTAGAATAATCTGGAGTGATGCAAACATTCTTTATCTGCTCCATCTAATGTTGTACCCAGTAGCTACACATGGAAATTGAACTCTTAAAAGGTGTCTGGAGAACCCAAGGAACTAAATTTTAAATTAAATATTTATTTTTACAATTTAAATTTAATAGAGCCATGTAGCTTATGAAACCGTATGAAACAGTTCAGGTTTAGATGAAACAAAAATCATAAAACATACTAATAAAATAAGCACATGCAATATAAACTTGTGTGTCTTAATCTCTATGCTGAGACACAGACCTGATTTACATTAGTCTTTACATAAACTTAATATCAGCTAATATATTTGATTTATGAAACTTAAAAAAAACTTACAAAATTATAAAAAAAGAAAATTAGACACTGTAAAGGGAAGTATAATTTAATAAAAAATAAAAATAAAATAAACTGATTTTAATTGTGAAATATTGTAAAGTAAAGGATATATAAATTAGATGAAATCTCAGGTAAAGTTTTAATACAGACGTGTCTGTATGATTACTGTGGTTCAAAGACCTCATTTTCCATTTAATAGATAAGAAAGTAAAATTATATGAAAGAAACTTATAAGATAAACAGGGATAATAGTGAAATCATTCATTCCTTAAATTAATGAATTATTCAGTCAATCCTTGCTGAATTACAGAAACTCTGAGAAAAGGGACTAGGACTATAATCTCCAAAATCCTTGTGTGTCATGAAAGGTTGAACAAAGGGGAAAAATTAGAAGCCAATCTTCTTTAAAAAGAAAATATTTCGTTTGTATAGTGACAAAAACTAAGTTAAATCCGATCATATTTTGTTACCATTTTAATGATGAAATAATGGTTGAGATTTAAAACATCACATTGTGAAAGTATAGATGCTCTTGTATGTTATGTAGTGAAATAACTGTCTTTATCTTAATAAGGTGAACATGTACTAACACCCAAATGAGAAATCTCATAGGAAGCCAATGAAGTTTTATAAGTTATATAGCTTACCACATTCTCACTACCCTAAAAACATCATCAGTGCTTTACCCATTTGGTGCCCACCCCCACCTGTAGCCCTGACATCCATTGCTCTTTTTCCTAGCTCTATAGATAGGTATTTTTCCTTTTCTTAGATGTCATATAAATGGAATCTTATAGGATATCTTTTATAAATCATATACTATAAATGGAATCAGACTGGTTTCTTCCACTTAGCAATATGCATTAATGATTTATAGTTATCTTTGCATAACTTGATAATTTATATCTTTTTTTCTCAAACTACTATCCCAAAGTTTGTCCACTCATCTTTTGAAGACTCTCTTGATACCTTTCCAGTTTATGTTGATTATAAATAAAAAATCTGCCATAAATTTTCACTAGCAGTCTTTGGTGTACATATAACTTTTTAAACCAGGTGGATAAATACCTAGGAGCTTGATTGGTAGATCATGTGGTAAATTCCCATTCTTTTAAACTGGCTGTACAATTTTGCAACCCTACTGAAACTGAATATGCATTTCTATTGTTCTGTATTCTCTATAGCACTTATTATCTTGATATTCAGTGTGTTTTTTGTTTTCCTTTCTTCTCTTTTTATTTTACTTTTTTACATTTTAGCTGTTCTAACAGAAATGCGGCAGTATCTCATTGTTATTTTAATTTACATTTTACTAATCTTAAATAACATTGAGCACCCCCTTTCTCCCTTCCCTTCCCTTCTCTTCTTTCTTCTCCCTCCCCTTCTCCTTTCCTCTTTACTTGATATGGAACCCAGGGGTACACTACACTGAACTATATCTCCAACGCTTTTTTTTTTTTTTCTTTCTTAATTTTGAGACAGAGTCTCATGAAATTGCCCAGGCTGTCCTTGAACTTGCAATCTTCCTGTCTCAACTTCTTGAGTAACTGGAATTACAGGCAAATATGACCATCCATACCTATCTTTATCTTGAAGCATTCTTCTTCTTCTTCTTCTTTTTTTTTTTTTTTTTTTTTTTGGTACAGGGAATTGAACTGAGGGACACTCAATCACTGGGCCACATCCCCCGCCTTTTTTGTATTTTATTAGAGACAGGGTCTCACTGAGTTGCTAAGTGCCTCGCCATGCTGAGGCTGGCTTTGAACTCACAATCCTCCTGCCTCAGCCTACAGTGCTGGGATTACAGGCGTGCACCACCATGCCTGGCTCTAAGCATTCTTCTTATGATCATTTGTCATATTTCTGTTTCTTTGGGGAAGTATTTGTTTAGCCCTTTGCCCTTTGTTTGTTTATTTATTGTTGAGTTTTGAGAACATTATGTTTTGGGCAAAGTCCTTTATCAGACATATTTTTCAAATATTTTCTCCCAGTCAAAGGCTTATTTTTTTTCACTCTCTCAAATTGTCTTGCAAAGTGGAACATTTAACTTTTAATAAAGTCTTATTTATAAATTTTTATTCATAAATCATTTTTGTATCATCTTTAAAAACTTATCAAACCAAAATCATATAGATGTTTTCCCAAGATTTTTTATTGTCACTTAAGTTTTACAGCTTTGTGTTTTACATTTGGTTCTAGGAACTATTCTGAGATAAGTTTTGTGAAAGATATCAGCTCTGTGTTCAGGTTTTATTTTGTATATGAACTTCCAATTGCTCTAGTATCTTTTATTGGGAAGACTGCCCTATCTCTCTTGAATTGCCTATGTATCCTGATAAAAAATCAACCAGATTTAGGCAGATCTGTTTTGGGAATCTACATTTATTCTATACTAGCATATATTATTTCAGCAACAAAATAGTATCCTGATTACAGCAATATTATGGTAGTTTTTTGTAGTTTGAGTTCCCCAACTTTTTTCTTCTTATTCAGTATCACATTGGTTATTCTAGATCTCTTGTCTTTCCATATAAATTTTAAGAATATGTTGTCAATACCTATAAAACATCTGGCTGAAATTTTACTCCATAGATTGGTTTAAGAAAATTGGTGTCTTAACAACATTGAGTCCTTCAACATATGAAAACATAATACTTCTTCACTTAATATGTTTTAAGTTTTTTCATCATTGTTTTGATGTTTTAGTATAGGTACCCTGTACATATTTTGATATTTATAGATATTTTAATATTTTGTGCTATTTTAAATAATACATACATATTCTAAATTCTAAATTAAGCCTGTTTATTTCTGGTAAACTGGGAACAACTTGACTTTTGCACATTGATCTTATAAGCTTAATACCTTGATAAAATCATTGTGTCTAGAAATTTTGCTGTAGAAGCTTTGGGATCTTCTACACTAATAACATGTAGCTGATAAAGCCACTTATTTTTCTCTTTTCCAGTCATATAAAATTGTATTTCCTTTTCTCTTCATATCTCACTAGTTAGGATCTGTACTACAGTGCTGAATAGGAAACACAAGAAACAATAACTATTTCTTCTTCATCTTGGGTGGAAAATGTCTCATCTTTTTTATTAAGAATGATGTTAGATTCAAGAAATTTCATTTGAAAATGAATGAATTTGAAGAAGGACGCTTGAAAGCTAAGCCATGTGTTAGCAGAGCTGCACAGACTAACGCTCTTTGTGACTACGAGGGCTCCAAGAGGCCGCACTGGCACCTGGTCCCGCGAGACCTGCCCCTTAGCCGGGGAGACCGCACCTTAACAGCACCTCAACCCGGGAGACCCTCACTTGGACTCACGAGACTCTGGAACTGTTAGCGGACTTCGGGCAGTTGGTGTTCCTTCTACCAAAGATGAAAATGAGCTTATGGATGAGATACCAGGAGAGTGGGCGTATAAGTCCTGTATGCAGATGAGGAAATGGAGCCTTGCAGATTTTAAAGCCAGCATTCAAGATAAATATGTTCCATTCATTGCTTAAAAACAACTCAGCACACCCTGCCAGGCTCTGCTTCTGTAGGTGGCATACAGATTCCCTGTTTGGGATGAGTGGCCATATATGTAACTCTTAGTTGGAGAGGGGATACTTAAAAATTATTTTTTGGAACAATTATGCATTAGTGTATTTGTTTTCATAAGCTGCATCTAGAATAATTAAATTATTCTATTGAAAATACATTGCAATTTTTTTCCTAAGCTCAAAAATAACACATATCCATTTACATTTAAAAGTTTTAAAAAAATTCTTATTAAAAAAAGAATGAGATGCAAGAATGAGGTTATGTTGTAGATATTCTCTGTGAAGGTGGGAAAGTTAACATGTATTTTATTTTTCTATTTTATTTTTTCCTTCAGTACTGAGTAGTGAGCCCAGGAATTCTTTACCTCTGAGCTATATTACATTTTTATTTTGTGACAGGGTCTAGCTAAGTTGCTGAGGTTGGCCTTCAACATGTCATCCTCCTGCCTCAGCCTCATGAGTAGCTGGGATTACAGAAGTGTGCTGCTCTTTTGGGCAATTCCAATCTTTTATTGACTGATCTCTCTGTATCTCTGCCTTATTACTTGAGTCTATCTTCAATATTTCTGCCAAGCTTATTCCTACAATACACTTTTGATTGTGGAATGTTCTTTCTAAAACTCACCGTTCTCAGCTATAGACAATCTACTTTGATATGATATTCCTTTACATGGTATATATGTTATTTCTGGATATAATTTATTTATGGTATTGATATGGCACTCACTGGCATTCATTGACAGTATGTTTAAACTATTTCTGTGTTGCCCTTCACTATGGTACACACATACTGTTAAGCTACAATGAATCAATTACATTTTATAAATGTGATCATTTTAATTTCTGTGAAATATCATGTTAGCTTGGTATATACAAATCTCTTATACCTTCTCCTTGTCAGCCTGTTGAATTTATATATATTTTTTTCCAGTACTGGGAATTGAATGCAGTGGTGCTTAGCCACTGAGCTACAACCCATCCTTTTTATTTTTATTTTTTAATTTTATTTTTATTTTTATTTAGGGTCCCAGTAAGTTGCCAAGGCTAGCCCTGAATTTACAATTCTCCTGCTTCAGCATCCCAAGAAGTTAGAATTACACATATTCTCTTGAGCCACTGTGATTATAGGCATGCACCACCGTGCCCAGCTCCTGCTGAATATCATCACTGAAAAATTAGTTCTTGTCATGGGTAAGGAAGGCATGTCCTAATCACTTTCTTCTTTGAGTGGGTGAGGTATTCCATTTCTCTGATATCCAAAATACTTTAAAAATGTTTACCTCGAAGTAAAGCCATATTTTTTGTTCCTTCCTGACATCATAACTTTTATTAAGGGAATATATATATATATATGGAATATATAATATATAATATATATATATATATATATTATATATAATATTATATTATTTACTGTTCGATGGTACCTCTCCCTATCGTATTAGCTTGCTGACTGATGTCACTTGGTACAATAATGAATATGTTAAGACAATTTTCTCCTAAACTCTGACTTGTTCTCCTTTTCAAGTTTTCCAGACTTTTAATAAAGGAAATACTCCATGAACATTCTCAATGAAGGAAACCAGATGAAAATATCAGTTTCAAAATTCAGCCTTTCAGTGATGATGATTACATTAAAAAAAATAGTCATATCAACACTTTCTCTCTTCTGTCCTCTTGGCATTGCCCCTCTCCTTTCCATTTCAAAGAGCAGGGACTCTCTCAGCAGTCATTTTTGCTGTATGTAATTGCTTCTATTGAGATGAAATATTTTATATATTTCCTGAGTCTCTGATTGTTTGAATAGTGGATTTATTTCTTACAACTTACTAAGACCTGATACGAATGATTATATCTTAATTTGGATATTGCCAGATAGTCTATTCTCACTCATTCCTCTTGATCAGTGTAGGTTAAAAATGTATAAATGTTACAAATTATCTATTACACTTATTACAAAATTTCCATTTACACTAGGAGGAGAGGTATATTGACTTCCTTGAACACCAAGTTGGAAATGACCATTGTAAACTCATTTCTGAGATAGCACACAGGGAAGAGAAGGAAACACCAGGATTCTGTCGCTTTTGGGACTAGCACACTCATGGTGGCTGGGTGATCACTGGAAAGGTAGCGAGAAGAGGAGACAACTATATCGTAATCAAGAACACAGATTATGTAACTTCCTAACAAACTCTTATTCACCTCCATTTTCTTTGCCATTTCTTCTTCTTCTTCTTCTTCTTCTTCTTCTTCTTCTTCTTCTTCTTCTTTCTTTTTTTTTTTTTAAACAAAGTACCCATAAGGGGATTTAATAAAAGGGGGAAAAAATGAACTGAAATAATCAAGTCTTATTTCAAATTATAAGGAAAATGTCCAAAACTTGTTTTTAACAATGTTAGTAACTTTTTAAAAAATATTTTCTTTACTTGATAAAAGCTCATTTCTCTAGGTATAAAACAAATGTGAAATGAATATGTGGTCATCTGTATCTCATTAGATTATTCACTAATGACTTTCCTTTAAAGTAAAAGCCACATAATTACTATTACCATTTAATGAAGTTGAATAATATGTTGGCCATTTAATGAATATGCTTTCAATTAAAGTCACCAGGACTTAGCATAAGGTATTTCGTCTTATTTATCTGAGAGCACACATGGCTGTTTAATGGACAACTGTAGAGGTATGTAACTCAGTGACCCTGTGTGGTCACTGAATTATTCATTGCAGTGGAAAAGATTAGTTTAAGTGGATATTAAATCTCATGGAAAAGAAAAAGGTTTGCAAAATACTTCAAAGATGAAATAAGACATCCCGTCATGGCACTGGCACTGCTTGATTTACCAACTGGCCTCTGAGATAAGAGTTGTCTCTATTAATTCAAGAGCCCACCACGGTGTAATTTCTGAAAGGAAAAATACTCTTTCTATTTTTGCATATATCTTTCTTATTACTTCTAGCTAAACTCTGTTTCCTATACTTACCACATACACCAAAAATTCTCAGTATAATAAAGTAAAACATACCTTCTTCATTCTGTTAGTTTCATTAATTGATAAAATACTATAATCCATCAAAACATATATTACTTGGTACCTTTATGATGACGTTTTTCCCATAAACAAAATTAATGATTTTTTCTCGTGTATATTTGCTTGGCTTGGCTTAGGAAAAGATGAATGCATTTGTTAACAAGAATAGACCAGGGAGGTTTCTAAACTTTTCTGACCCTTTGACTTAATCTTTGGGCCTGAGATTTGCTGGGGTTGATGAAATATAAATGAATACATTTTGTGTTACTTCCATGCAAATGTTTTATGAGTTGGTGTGCTATTTGTCTTGCTCTCTTTCTTGTTCTTGTACTTACTGTACTGCTACAGTAATTCTCAAGACACAAATCAGGAGGAAGCTCCTCTAAACTTGATCACTGATGGAATAAATTGAACAGAGAAAAATGGTCAATTGTTATTTAACTTGTAGTATACATGAGAGTTCTATTATGGCACCGAAGCTTTGAGGTGTTTTGTTTCGGCAGCATAACCTGGCATGTCCAGGCTACCATATACAGTTTTACAATTTGATTCTTCCTAGTTCCTATGTTATTTGATTTTTCTCAGCAGTTACTACTTTCCAATATATGATACATTTTTCTTACCAATGTTTTTGTTGTAGTTATTGTTTATTTGTTTCCAATTATGCTCCCAAAAGCAAGAAGAAAAATGAGCCAGAAGGACGCATAGGTTGTAAGGTATTATTAGCATAATAGCTAAAAAGCTAAAATATTCTAAATTATGTCCTTAACTATTTACTACTAAATGAATTTGGTTGGATAGCTACTTCAAAGAAGGTAAAAGTAAAAAGGTAAAAGTCCAAGACATGTGCTGTCCAATATGGAAACCACTTGAAAATGTGACTCTTTAAATTCAGTTATAATTTAATTAAAAATAATTTTATCAGTATGAATGGATTGTTTATATCACAAAAGAGGGCATTCACTTTCTTCTGACTTTGTTGAAGCAATTGTCCTATAATATGTGAATTGGACAAGCTGGTGTGAAATTTATTCTCAAATGAAGCAAAGTCACTGTGCTTATGAGATCAGCACACTTGAGGTGATTTGGGGACATCAAATTGAAAAAAGAGATTTGGTGTTCCCTATTCCTGTACTCCCCACAGGAAGAATGAAAATGGAGACATATGAAGAACTGGCTCATTCTTTGCAAAGTTTCCCAGATTATATGCTTGAAATAGAAATGGATCCACCCTTGAAACCAGTTAAGTTATTTACATAAATCTATTATAAAAGTTTAAAATAATCATCTAATTTATTTACTAAATACACATGTGAATATTTTAGATTTCAAATATGTTGTAGTAAACAGGTAGTCCCTTAAATGACATTCAAATTCAAAGCCAGACAGGACACCAATCTGTATTTTATGGAAAATGTACAGTATTATGTAGCCATTATTTTATGCTATTAGAGAAGCTATGCAATCATCTGCAGACACTTCCTTGTCTCTGGAGCTATGCTCAGACAGAAATTTATTGTGTAGTTTCATATAAATAGGATACAATTTTTTAAAAAAGCTAAAAGTCATGTTGGAAAGAAATTAAATTTATTCATATACAAATCTATATTTTTATTTGTTGTATCTAGTATGTAAAATAAAACAGATAGCTAACGGTACAGTAATTGCAACAGGACAGCATAGAGGCTAACTCTCCTCTTGAAAAGAGTAGGTGACTTGAAGATAAATTACCTTAGTTACTATCTCCTTTTCTCTAATACAGGACATAAAGGCATACATAGATGTGATGATAACTTCTGTTTCCCACATATTTTGTTCCCAAAGTGCAATCATGAACAACAAATATGCCAAGGATATGTGTTTATGTCCTATAATTCTTTCAAACATCTTTTGGTAATCTGACTCTAGTATACAGAAGTCAATAATTTAAAATTGTGCATTTGTAAGCCTGGGCTGATACTAAAGTTTTATCCTTTCTGAGATTCCCAACTGAATGGATTTTGGAATAGAATTACTAAATTTTATCACGCAGAAGCTACTGAGGAAAGATTATAGCTACTACAAGAAAAATAAAATGTAAAATGCTTGCAACTTTTGGATATTCTGAACTTTAACTTTCCTACCTATGATTGTGCAGCCCAGAAGAAATGTTAGATATTTATCAACAATAATTCATTTTATATTTCAAAATACAAGAAAATCTTTTGAATGTACTCACCATAAAAAAATGATACAAGTTCCAGGTAGTGGATATGCTAAATATCCTGAGGTGATTACTGCTCAATGTAGACATGAATTAGAACATAATTTTGTACCACATAAATATGTACAGACATTATGTATCAATAAAAAATTAAAACAATAATTACACATATACATTATTTCCTATAGAGAAGACTGCTAGTTTTAATCAAATTACTTGTCTACACAGTTTACTATTACTAGAAGTAGCCCAACTCTCTTTTATTCTACTGATATAGAGGTACGTCTGAAAACAAATTACATTGCCATTAAAACATGTAGATATGTTTTATGGTTTAAGGTGATTGATATTTTATACCCATACTGTGCAAGATTCTGAAAGACTAAAGTATAAATAAAGAAATATTAATATATTGATATTACTAAATAATCTGAATAATAAACAAGCATTCTATTAATTGACTGTATAATTAATCCCTAATAAGTATTAACTTTTCTTATTTTTCTTTTTTTTTTTTTTTTTTTTTTTTTTTAGTTTCAGGGACTGAACCTAGGGGCATTTGAACACTGAGTCACATCCCCAGCCCTTTTTTGTTTTGTTTTGCTTTTGTTTTCTTGACAGAGGGTCTCACTAAGTTTCTGAGAGCCCTGCTAAGTTACTGAGGCTGGCTTTGAACACTTGATCTTCTTGCTTCAGTCTCCCAAATCACTGGGATTACAGATATGTGCCACTGTGCCCAGCAATAAGTATAATCTTTAATTTGGTATTGAAATATGCCCTAATTTGTTGTCTACTTCTGGGGAATAGAAGTAATAAAACTGCAATTCTTTTTGTATAAATACTGCTTTAACCCTGTGTAGGCAAGACATTTAATGATTTTGATGAAAACAAAGATGAAGATGACAAAGATCATAATCTTAGCTCACAATGAAAAATTTCAAAATATAAGAAAAAACTTTATACCTATTGGTACATATCCAGATGACAAAATATTCGTGCTTTTGTATGTGTGTCATCACATTAGTTTACTAACAATCTTGTTTTTCATTTCTATATGTTCATATTATTTGTGACTCACTGAAAGAAAAACCAAACAGGGAAAGATATAATTTGCTGTCAAAATGAAGAAAAAATATGTGACAAATATTATACTTTGGAATACTCTGTATTAAAGTTGTAGTAAATACTATGAGAAGTTTTAGAGTTAGTTCCATTTCTTTTAATGTTTATAATAACAAAGTAGAAGCACAAAACTAAGAAATTAAATAAAACAAGGCATGGATGTTAATTAAAACAAAGGATTTAATAAGAAAACAAAGACTTTGTGTTAGACTCAAGTGAATAACACTTGCATAGTTGTAATCATATAAATTTATCATGAAATTAGACATTATTAAGAAATTTTGAGAAAGAGGATGCTTGTATCTTTTGAGGGGAAGAGTAGTAGTTACAAGAGCTAAGTGTTTCATTTGAATTGATAAAGCATCAGATAACAGTTTAGAAATATTGAGGCAGAATCATAAATAGCCAGAAATATTTGATGAGAAATTAGCTGCCAATTTTTCCATTTCCACTTATCTTACCCTCAAATTTTCTTTCTCTTGTCATTCCAGGAAAGGTTTATAAACATATTTAAATGTCACTTATGACTAGATGGAAAAGGAACAAGGAATTCTTGATTTTATTATATTCTTATTAGTCTTAAATTTTAAACAACAGACAAATAGTCTAAAAATATAAAGCAGAGCATGGTGGCATATGTCTGTAATCCCACTACTCAGAAAGCAGAGGCAAGAGGATTGCAAATTTGAGAGAACAGCATCGTTAAAGTGCAGTTCTCTTGGTATCCATACTGCTACAATCCTAGGCTAGCTAGACTTTTAATGATTTTGATGACAACAAAGATAAAGGATGAGCCAGGCACACTGGTGCATGCCTGTAATCCCAGTGGCTCTGGAGGCTGAGACAGGAGGATTTTGAGTTCAAAGCCAGCTTCAGCAACAGTGAGGTGCTAAGCAACTCATTGTGACCCTGTCTCTAAATAAAATACAAAATAGGGCTGGGGATGTGACTCAGTGGTTGAGTGACCCTGAGTTCAATCCCTGGTGCCATTAAAAAAAAATAAAATAAAGAATGATGATGATGATGATGATGATGATGATATTAGCTCATAAAGCAAATGTTCAAAACATGAAAAAATTTTGAGACAAAACCCTACAACTAAATTGAAAACAAACAGAAAACCAAAAATTAAAAAAAAAAAAAAAATCACAGAACTTGAGTGTAGTAAATAATGTATAAACCATAAAAAATATTTGACCATTGACTTTCTGAGTCTGACTTATTTCACTTAGCATGATATTCTCCAGTTCCACCCACTTGTCAGCAAAGGACATATTTTCATTCTTTGTGGCTGAGTAGAACTCCATCATGTTTATATAAAACATTTTTTTTTTTAAATCCAGAAAGTCAGGAGTCAAATGTTTTCTCTCCTATGTGGAAGCTAGAGAGGAAAAAGAAATTTAAAATATGGGATCTTGCAAAAACAAAAGAGAGAGCAGTGGGGTGGAAGTAGGGATCAAAGGGGAGGGAGGAGAGGAAGGAAAGGGGAAAAACTGGGGAATAAAGTGAACTAACTTATGTTAAGTGAATGTATGAATATATCACAATGCATTCCAATTTTATATGTAACTGAAGTGCACAATTTTAAAAATAAGTAAATATAAAACCAACAGAGCAGAGGAAGGCATGGGAGAAAAGAGGGAAAAGAATAGGATTATGGAATGAAACTGTGTTATATGCATTTATGAATACTTCAAATGAACCACACTATTATGTATAAGTACACTACACTAAAAGTTAAAAAAATCAAAAATTTAAAAGCCAAAGGAAAATGAAAACAATGAAAAACTCCTTGGGATAATAAACATGAGCTTTATTTAAATTCTATTTTTAAAATTAGTTTGGACTTTGGGGCAAAAACTAATGGTGAGTTAAGGCAAATTACAGAATAGAAGATGTTGCCTATCAGCATGTTTAAATAGCTAGTGAGAAATAGGAGGAGGAGAGAGAAGATGTGAATGTACAGTGCAGACAGGGGCTGACTGGTCAAAACATGTTGATAAACACAACTCACTTGGCAAGATCCAAGGAGCAGAAAAGTGCTGTGGACACAAGTGTGGTTATAGTAAAATAGCAAGTATATCTGCTATTACTTATCTGAGACTCATTATTTGGATCCATCTTCTTAGAATAAGGGAGGAACATGTGGTTACCATGAGTGCCAAGAGGAAAGACAACTTGAAGACTTAATGAAGACAGACACTACCTGTCACATTCATTTTCTGTTGAATCTCTGAAGTTACATCATGCCTTGCACATGTGTGCTCTATAATGGTTATTGAGTGAATATGTAAGAAGACAAAAATTCCCAAGGAAAAGAAAAATACTATATCTGTTTATGCAAACTTTAACAGGTTGTTGACAACAGTAAGTCTACATTTTATTATTTATTTTTTCACCATTGTATTTTTTTCTATCTTTATATAGATTTCTTTAAATGTTCTTTCTGAAAAGTAGGGAGAACTCCCCCAGAGACCGTGCATGCAGAATTGGGTTTAATGTTCTACTCTTACCATGTTGGAATTCTTTTTTTTTTTTTTTTTTTTTTTTTGGTACCGGGGATTAAACTCAGGGGCACTTGACCACTGGGCCACATCCCCAGCCCGTTTTTGTATTTTATTAGAGACAGGGTCTCACTGAGTTGCTAAGTGCCTCACCATTGCTGAAGCTGGCTTTGAACTCGTGATCCTCCTGCCTCAGCCTCCCAAGTGCTGGGATTACAGGCGTGCACCACCATGCCCAGCCCATGTTGGAATTCTTAAGAATTTTCAAACAAGGGTTCTCTAATCTTCACTTTGCCTTGGAATCTACCAATTGTGTAGCCAGTCATTACTAAGGAAAGAAGTACCAACATTATTGTGCCCTTAGTTTAGTTCCTTGTGAAGTCCAACTTTTATATTTTGTTGTTTTTTTTCCTAGTTTTTAATTTTAAATTGATACTACGTATCTTAAATTGTTAAACCAAGATTTGTGTGTGTGTGTGTGTATGTGCATGTGTGTGTGTGTGTTTTACCATTATGTTTCATCCATCTTGTCAAAAGGTTACAATCAGTACCACTATTATTGAATGCATGTCTCCATCACACTGATGTTATATAGTTAGAGGTTAATATTCTTCAATTAATAGTATAGATCGTATTTGGGCAACATTTGAAAGTTTCTCTTTTACTTTTTCCCACATTTCCACCCTCATATATGTGAATTTGTATTTCTGGATTTTAATTTTTCATTTTTTGTGTCACAAGCCCTTTGGAGAACAGGATTTAAGCTATTTTCTCTGTACGAATCCTGTATGACTAGAGGTAGTATTTGTATAGCTAGAGGTAGTATTTGTGGAATTCTAAAACATGAACTTACTTTTAGAAAGTTTCTAATCAGAAATATCCATTATTCCTTCTGATCATGTGTCCTGCTTTGTCGCATGCCTCATTAATTCTAATTCTATAGTAAACTAGATACAACTAACAAAACTATTGCTAATTCAGAACTTTAATAAGAAAAGGGTAAGTCAGGTTCAAGGTTTGAATGTTAAGTTCTGAATCACCTAGGACTTATGCAAAATAAAAAAAAAATAGCATGCACTTTAAAATCTATACTGCTCAAACTTTCTCCAATCTATTTGCTAAATTTTCACCACTTGTGAACACTTATAGTGCTGAGTATAAATACATTTCTCTCCAAAAATCTGAGATTTGAAACTGCTGCTGTCTTACAAAATATATTTCTACAAAGGGAATGGATTTGGGGGGAAAGCTAAATCCTTTCTGAGGAACTGCATTTTGTCACATGCAATGATTTATTCTGTCAGGAAAATAGATTCTATGAAGTACTGTAAGCCCCTTTGGCAAGAAAATTCATTTAGTCAAAAACTTTAATCTATCCTGGTGACAAACTTTTCTCCTTAGTTTATTGCTTAAAAATTGAGCTTTATAACTTCCATGCACTTTTGCAAAAAAAATTTCATTTTATGATGATCTTATGGTGATCCTAGGTCACACACAAAAAAAATTGATCACTATGTTGGAATTGAAATTTGATATATTTAAAATAAATATTTAGTTTTGATATAAATATGTATCTGTATCTAAAATATATGAACATTTTCATTTTATCCTCATCAATAACCTTATTTTATGCATCTTGAAACATCTCAACTATTCTTTAATAGGACAATGGATTTTTCATGCCCACACTATCTCCTCATTCCCTTAAACACAGAAAAGCAAAATTACATTCTTTAAGCGATTTTTATCCTGTAAGTCACAGAGTTTTCATCTATGGTATGAATTTCCATTGTTTGTCTGGCAATATACATCAGGTACAGTGTGTGAACCCTTTGGGGACTTTTAATAGGACCACCATTTCTCTACCTATTTACAAATTGATTCAGCAGGTTTACTGCTCTTAACACGGGCATAAAAATATATTTTACTATAATCATTTACCTTTATAATCATGTGTGTTTTATTTGAAGTACTTAACACATAAAGATGTCTTCAAAGATGACATAAAAATGGCCAACAGGTACATGAAAAGGTCTTCAAAACATCAGTAATTGTTAATAAAATGCAAATCAAGCCATTACGATACCCTCTCACACCAGTTAGGAGTAACTATTCTCAAAAAGACAAGAAATAACAATTATTGGTAAGGGTGTGGGGGAAAAAAAAAAAAAAAACCCTTGTACAGTGTTGATAGGAAAGTAGATCAGTGCATCCATTATGGAAAAAAATTAAAATAAAACATGGAGCCGGGTGCAGTGGTGCACACCTGTAATCCCACTGACTTGGGAGCCTGAGGCAGAAGAATCACCAGTTCAAAGCCAAACTCAGCAGCTTAGTGAGGCCCCTAAGCAACTGAGTGAGACCCTGTCTCAAAATAAAATACTGAAAGGTTTGGGGACATGACTCAGTAGTTAAGAGCCTCTGGTTTCAATCCCCAGTACCCATAAATAAATAAATAAATAAATAGATAGATAGATAAATAAATAAATAACCTATGGAGATTTCAAAAGAAATTTAAAATAGAATTACTATATGAATCAGTAATTAATATTTTTTTTTCCTGTAGTGCTGGGGATTGAACCCAGGGCTTTGTGCATGCAAGGGAAGCACTCTTACCAACTGAGCTATATCCCCAGCCCAGTAATTATTATTTGGTTATATACCCAATGGAAATAAATTCCCACCTCATAAAGATGTCTGCACTTGCAGCCAGGTGCGGTAGCACGCACCTGTAATCTTATTGGCTCAGGAGGCTGAGGCAGGAGGATCCTCACAAGTTCAACGAAAAACTCAGTGAGACTCTTTCTCTAAATAAAATACAAAATAGGGCTGGGCATGTGTCTCAGTGGTCGAGTGCCCTGGTATTCCCCCAAATTAAAAATGTCTGCATTCTCCCATGTTCATTGCACTACTATTCACAATAGCCGGCATACTGAAACAACCTAAGTGTCCATCAATGGAAAAATGGACAAAGACATCATGGTATTCACCTATATGTATAACTAAATATTATTCAGCCCTATAGAGGAAGAAATCCTGCCATTTGCCACAACACGGATGGATCAGAAACAGAAAGGCATGTACCACATGCTCTCATGTGTGCAATCTGAATGAAAGAATGGAATGAATAAATAAATGTTAAAAGTCAAATACATAGTGATAGAGAATAAAAGAGTAGTTACTAGGGTTGGGTGAAGGGCAGAAAATAGGGAGATGTAGATCAAAGGATTCAAAGTGGCAAATGTGTAGAATGAACAAGTCAAAAGACTTGAAGAGGATATTCAATAATAGTGTATTGTATTGGGAATTTTTACTAAATAAATAACTTGTATCTGCTCTTATTATTGGGAAAGGGGATGAATAACTAAGATGATGTACATGCTAATTTGTTACACTATAGTAAACATATTTTTATGTTATATTTTAACATCCTGTTATACACCCTAAGTAATCATGATAAAATTTATTTATAAAAAGCATTATTGTAAGTAGAAGTTCACACTCTTTTAAAGAATCCTCAAATACCTTTTCAAGGATCTTTTGAAATAACTTTTACAAAAGAAGAACACTTGGTAGAGAATATCTCTTTTGAAAAGACTACTATACATCCCCTCATGTGAGGATCAAACTCAGTTACATGTTGCCCTGAATTCAGTAGTCATATCTGAGTAGTATGACTAGTACTACCTGAAATAGTTAAATCTCAATAGCACGACCTGAAAAGTTTAACAGGACTCTCCATTTGAAGGTGTGACAGCTCAGCTAAGGGAGTTGTAATATACCAGAAAAATAGCAGTGCTCTGGACACTATTCCTGCCTCCATGGCAACTTCCCTGCTAGAAATAACTCGCTATCCTCAAAGCATCACTTAAAAAGGACCATCTTGTATAAAATTGTGCATTAGAGCAGAAATAAAAGAAACAAATGGCACATTTTCTGTGACCTTGTAGCCTGCTGTTTGAAAATTAACTGGACCTCAAAGTTGCCCTAAACACCAAGTTGGTTGACCCTAACAGTGGTGCGGTACCCAATATTATTGCTATCTGCAGGCTTGGCTAGGACTAGGCTCTATGAATCCTGGATACATACCTAAGAGCTGAAATAGAATACTGACATTTGCAATGCTAAGTTGGGTAAATGTTCAAAAACATTTCTCAAGAGGAATTGAGAGTCATTTATGCAACTACACTGTTGCGATTTGGATGTGAATTGTACCTGAAACTCATGTGTGAGACAATACAAGAAGGCTTAGAGGTGAAATGACTGGGTTACAAAAGCCTTAACCCAATCATTGAATTAATCCCATGATAGTGATTAACTGAGTGGTAACTGAAGGCAGGTAGGGTGAGACTGGAGTAGGTGGGTCACTGGGGGTCATGTCTTTGGTTTCTATCTGGTGAGCGGAATCTCTCCCTCTGCTTTGTGGTGGCCACGACTGAAGCTGCTTGCCTCTGCCACACTCTTCCACCATGAAGTTCTGCTCACTTCAGTTCCAAGTAATGGAGCCAGCAGTCTATGGACTAAGATTTCTTAAACTGTGAGCCCCCAAATAAACCTTGACTCCTCTAATTGTTCTTGTCAGGTCTTTTGTTTGCAGCAAAGAAAAAGCTGATTAAAATATACACCCTCCTACTTTTTTAACTCCAAACTCAGATTTTTACATGACACTGGAGCTATCCAAGTTCATACCGTGTATATTAGCCCATCACATGGCATTAAGTCCCATACCACTATGTTACCCCTGGCTGGAACTCTGTCACTTAGCAAGCCACCACTGGAGTACACATGTCCACTGCAATATTGTTCTTCCTGTATCATGTTTCCAATACCCCCTTTTGGACAACTCTTACTTGAATTGTCTCTGGCTAGTACAATTACCCTCCTACTAAGGTCAGAGATTTCTTCTCCGTAAACTATTTTTCTACCAAGTTGAGTGGAAACTCCAAGATCTATAAAGCATGGTTACATTAATGTTCAAAGATAATGTCCCATAGTTGGGGTTCTTGATGCTTTGCTCAAAGACAACAAATGGGCAATTGTGATTCTGTTGGAACTACCAACCCAATTGCCATCATACTTCAGTTTCTTTTATAAATTTGAGCAATAATAGAACCCATTCAAGAGGATTGTTCTAAGCAGTTAACTAATATTTGTGGTACTTTTAGAAGGGATTGAAATACAGTAATTGCCTTATGTATGTTGGTTTTATCATTTCTGAATTATTTAGCAGTTATCATTATTATCATTTATGATTATTGACACAGGACATGCTGTATTAGTGTCTTATGTTTGGATGTTGTTATATTATTTCTCCAGAACACTACACCCTTGTCAGTGACAGGCAAAGTGATTAGTGGTGACCATGGTTTACCAGTCAGGTCATGGTAAAAACATGAGTGAGGTAGTGTGACTTTTGACTCAGGTAATTTCCTGGCAATTTACCAATTTTAATAATGAATGTCTTGCATGGCGTTTTAGTTACTTTTTATAGTCCATTGAACATTATTATGGCCTGCTTCCCAAATAAACTTCTTAAATTTGTATAATATTTTTTTCTTTTATAAGCAGAGCATACTCTAAAATAATGATAAAAAGTATAGTCCAATTGCCTAAACCAGTAATATAGTCATTTATTATCATTATGAAGTATTAAGTGCTATGCATAATAGCTTGTGCTATACTTCTGTTCAGCTGGAAGTGTAATTGGCTTGTTTTTAACAACATAACCACAACAGATGAGTAATGTACTGTATTATGATGTCACATGTTTACATCACTAGGTGGTAGTGATTTATCAGCTCCACTATAATCTTATTAGATGCTGTCTTATAAATGAATGCTTATTCAGTTAGAAAACATACATTTCTATTCCATTTTTTGCTTGTTAATTTTCCTATGGAGAAAAAATAGGGCTTATTAGCTAATAGTAATTACCTCTTTTTGTATTTGAGAAAAATTCGTGTATGCACATATATTTTTTACACATAATTATATTTTTCCACCATATAAATAGGTGAATAAAGATTAAGCATAATCCTATCAACTGATAGAGAAATAATAATAAAATTCAATATCTATTCATAATTAAAAACTCTCAGAAAAATATGAAGACAGAGGAACTTCCTCAATTGATAAAGAATATTTACAAAAACTTGTAGGTAACAATAAAGAAAAACAAAATGTTTTTTTTTCTTGGTTTCTTTCTTTTTCTTTCATTTTCTTTTCATTTTCTTTTTTTTTTTTTGCCTGAAAATGTCTTGATTTTCCCTTCATTATTTAACAATTTATTTGTTCAATATGTTTGTTCAATATAGAATTCTAGTTGGGAGTGCTTCAACATTTTCCTAAAATTCTGCTCAGTGTTTTTAAGTCTATATTTTCCCTGTTGTTAAGATTGGTTAATTTTGATTTTATTGTCTTCAGTTTGGTGGATACTATTCTCTACTACCTCCATTATTCTGTGGAAGCATTCACTGGGGTTGTCTGATTTGGGGTTTTTATATTTCTCAGTTCTAAAGTGTCTGTTTCTGTCTTCTCTACATATCCAATTGATTTTCAGAGACTTTTTTTTTTTTTTTTTTTTAACTTAGGATTAAACCCAGGGACATGTTAACAGTGAGCCACATCTCCAGCTGTTTTTATTTCTTATTTTAAGAAAGGGTCTTACTAAGTTACTTAGGGCCTCACTAAGTTGATGAGGCTGGCCTTGAACCTGTGATGTTCCTGCCTCAACCTCCAAATAACTGGGATTACAGATATGTGCCACCAAACCCAGCTTGCTTTACACAGACTTTCATTTTGTATTTTAAATATCTATGTAATTGCTCAATAAAACAATTTTATGTTGGCTACTTGAAAATCCTTGACAATTCTAACATCTGCATCATCTTGGTATTGGCCTCTATTGATTGCCATTTTTATTCAAGTCAAGATCTTTCTTGCTGTTTGTGTAACAAATGACTTTTGATTAAATTTTGTACATATTTTGGATTATGTTATGAGACTACAGATCTTCTTTAAATGTTATATTTTAACTGCATTCAGACACTGCCTTTGCAGGAAAAGGGACTGTTGCCTAGTTAAGACCATGTGGGAGAGGAATTCTAGGTTCTCTCCTTGATTTTATGGGAAAGAAAGGGGGATTTGTATCACTTCCAGGTCTGAAGCCTGCTTCCCACAAAACTTTCATGAGAACTTCCCTTGCTGGGAAGGCAAAGACAAGCTCATTATTATTCACCATGTGATACAGACATTAAGAGGAGAGGGCCATCAGGGTCAACGACAAATGTAGTAAAAGTCCTAATATTTTGCTAAAAAATTGCCTGAAATCATCCCACTGGGGAGGGAGAAGGATCCTATGTAACCTGTGGGTGGGAGCCAAAGTTTAGGTTCCTCCACTGGCACTGTATAGTGCAAGGCTCACTACTGTTGGGTGGGAGTGAAAGCCCCATTTCCCACTCAGTCTCTTCTGACACCACATCTGAGCAGGATTTTTGGCACATCTTGCAGATTATGGAAGTCTAGTCTCTCTATTTTCCCTTTGTCTAGTGAGCCATCAGGCAGTCTTCATTATACCCACATTGACTTTTTTTTTTTTTTTTTTTTTAATACATTTATTTGCTTTAGTTGTACACATTGATGCGTTTTTATTTTTACATGGTGCTGAGGATCGAACCCGGGCTGCGCACGTGCTAGGCGAGCTCTCCACTGCTGAGCCACAACCCCAGTCCCACATTGACTTTTTAAAGTCACCTTTGTGTTGCTGTGCTAGAAAGTTTTGTAACTTTCTGGTTTGTTGACTTATTGAGTATCTTGAACGGCATATTTTAGGCAAAAGCAGCACTCAAACATCTTGTCTGTCCTCTTATCCCAGTTTCACTAGCAAGTTTGTCATCATCACTTCATTTTTGAGAGTCTATTCGTGTTTGTCTTACTTGTAACATCCAAAATTCTTGACTCAGTTTTGTGGACAGAATCGAGAAAATATGCCCTCTTTGTTTCCATAAATGGGATTTGGGAAAATATTATTGTGTGTAACCTTTTCTGGTCATGAAAATTACCTATAAACTTTCATTGTATAGAACTATTTTTGCCCCATAAAAACCTTATGCTTACTGGTAGGAAGGGTAGGTGATTAGCCAGATTTGGATAAAAGAGTTAAAGTCAGAAAAGGAAAGTCATAAATACCAGAGTTAAAAATAAGAATATTGATTCTAATTTAATATTAAAGAATATATTGAGTGTCAGTATTATGGTCTGGATCTGATATGTCTCTCCAAAATCTCATGTGTTAGGCAATACAGAAATGTTTGGAGGTGCAAAGATTGGATCATGAAAGCTCTAACCTTACCAGCGGATTAATCCATTTGACACATTCATAATATGAATGGATATTGGGTAATAACTGTAGGTTTGTTGAAAGTGGCTGAAGAAAGCATGTCTTTTGGTGGGTGCCCTTGGAGACTATATCTTGTTCCTGGCTCTCACTCTTCATACTTCCTGGCTGCCATGTGCTGAGCATCTTTCCTCTGCCATGATATTTCTGAGCATATTTCCTCTGCAATGTTATTTCTGTCTTAGAGTTGGCTAACTATGGACAGAACCTCTGAAAATTGTGAGCCAAAATAAAATTTTCCTCCTCTAAGTTGTTCTTGTCAGGTATTTTGTTCACAGCAAAACAAAGGTGTCTAGACAGTCAATTTGGGTTTATTCTGGGTTCAATAGAAGGTCACAACTGGGAGTCAGTATGAATGTTTGCAGAATGTGGCAAAAAGAACATGGCAAAAAAAAAAAAAATTAAGACAATGAGACTTAGTTAAAAGAAAGTTGAAGAGTCCTTGGTACTTTTCAATTGCTAGTAACTGTCTAATCATTTGTTCCAACAATCCCACTCATTTATCCCTTTGACACAAACTATTCTTAGATAATCATCCCACACTTGTTCTCTTTCTGTGTGGGAAACAACATAAATGATTTTATTCTCCAGACACAAATCTATAGAACAGGGAATGAAACATAATACAGACTGGCTCAACACAGTTATCCTTCTTGAAGATTTGGAATTATAATTATTAAACACACACACACACACACACACACACACACACTCTCTCTGGTTTGATCTTGATGTGAGCAGCTTTATAAGGGAGAGATAAGAGCTGGGGATATAGATTAGTTGGTATAGTGCTTGCCTCACACACAGAAGGCCTTGGGTTCAAGCCTCAGCACCACACACACACACACACACACACAAAAAAAAAAAAAAAAAAAAAAAAAAAAAAGCAGAGATATCAGAAGCAAAGCACAGTGGCAATTCAAATACTAAAGCAACTTGCCTGAAGTTCACAATTTACTTACTTGGTCTTGAAGATGCTGGGAGAATCATCTGGCTCCTTCCTTGCCAGTTTCTAGAGCAAATCCTTGGAAGCCACATTTCAATTCATGTCTGTGGGTTCTATAATATGCTTTGTTTAGAAGAATTAAATTTTAAATGTTAATGAAACTCTCGCATTAAGGCGAATGTTATTTATGTCTTCAGAATTCAATAGAACAAGTGGTATTTTTCTCGTGTTAACACTTGACTTTTATTCTGAGGTTTAAATTGTAATTGCCAACCTTTCCTTTGCAGGTTTATGAGCAACAACACGAGCACAGCATGAAGGTGCAAGGAGCAGTTCAAGACTTGATTTACAACTTATCAATATAGAAGTGACTCATGTAAAGAAAATACAAACTAGTTGAATGATCAAAATATGGTAGAAGTATACGTATCTGATTAGCTCAGAAAAATGTAGCAAAACGGTGGCAAGACAATAATTTGTGTATGACAAACTATTCAACAAAGTAAAATCTTACAAGTCAAATTAAGACTGTCAAGCAAAGATAATAAACATAGTAAATATTCTTGGATATCAGAGCTGATAAAACCACATTGGATTCAGAGTGGTTCATGAATGTACAGGCCTTGCTAAGGGACAAGCTTTACTCTAATTTGAAATAAATGTGTAACATGAAGAGTATTAAGTTTTAAATATCAAAAGTACTGGTTAAAAGATATAGAAAGAACTAAAGGACTATAGAATTTGGAAAATAGACATGTCATCCAGAAGAAATCAGAGGAATGATTTTAATACAGTAAGATGGCTAAAAATAAATAATGGATAAAAATAAATGAATGGAATTATTAATCATGTTGTATGGTTAGAAGAAAAGTCTGGTTCAGATTAGGTCATCAGAGGACACCAGTGAACGATCAGTGCAATGTGTGATTATGGAATTGGAAAAGAATTGAAAAAGGACAGCCCAAGAACCCTTGAAGTTAAATCACTGTCACATAACAGATATAGCAAATGTGTGAGTCTAAGTGTTACTGTACTTCCCAGATCTTTTAGAATGAATTTCTCCCAATCCTAAACTTTTTTGTGGTACTCTGTTTGGGATTAATTAGGACACACGGGAAAAATTTTTGCTGGGAGACAATAAAAGTAACTTGGTTTTTGGAAACTCTGTCATAATTTTGATTCTAGTCATTGTGTATGTATGTATGTCCCATTCTACAAAGATTTTTGTTATAGTGCTTTAACTTATTACAGAATCATTTTATACTTACAATGAAACAAGCGTCACTAGAAAAAATAAATTCTTGTTATTGCATTTATTTATCAAGTTTCATCAATCTAAAGCAGTGATCATTGCAATCACCAATTTTTTTTTTATCAAAGACCTGTGTCTAAAATTATTCTATCTGAAATTTTGTGTTGATCATCCTGCAAAATTGATGTTTCTATCCAACTAGAATAAATATTCATAGTTGGGATATACAAAATCAGGATTAAAAATAAATTGTGCATGGCTGGGGTTATGACTCAGTGGTAGAGTGCTTGCCTGGCACATGTGAGGTACTGGGTTCAATCCTTAGCGCCACATATCAATAAGTAAAATAAAGGTATTGTGTCCATTTACAACTTAAAAATTTTTAAAAAAATTGTGTAAACTATTTCAATACAAGGAGTTAAATGGCATAATATAAACATGTATATTAATTGTATATACCTACATATGTATGTTTGATATGCTTCCATTTAGAAGAAAAGAAAAATTAGCAAGTAAAGAATGCATTTGAATTTGACATTTTAGAACTGTTGCTTAATTCTTAAACCAGGATGTTCAAACACAGAAGAATAAACTAGTTGTTGAATTGGAATAAACTCATTAATCTCTCATAAGGCATAAAAGTGAAACCAAACAACACGTGATAGAATTCTAAATTATGATATGATCTTACTGTACTCTATCAATAAAAAGGAAATCCATTTCCTAAAATGAAGATAAAATTATTTTTTTAATTAGATTTTACATTAGTCACACATTCTGTCTGACCTCATTGAACACCATCATGGTAGAAAACATGCAATTGAGAAAATGTTATTCCTTAAATGTACTGCATTTTATGAAGTGTTTCAACAGCAAATTTTCTACATAATCTATGAATTATTACAGGAAACCATTTTATAAAATCCAAATCAACCCAATTTTCCAAACAGCCATTGTGGAAAACAATATGGAGTTTTCTCCATAACACTGGAAATAAAACTATCACATAATCCAGCAATCCCACAATTGGGTATATATCCAAAGCATCTGAAATCAGTATGTTAAAGAGACATCTGTATTCCCATGTTTACTACAGCAACATTCACAAGAGCCAAGACATGGATTCAACCTAGATGTTCGCTGACAGATGAATGGACAAAAGAAAGTATGATATGTACATGTTAAGAAATTTTATTCACCCATTTAAAGAAAAATGAAATTCTGTCATTTGCAGCAACATGTATGGAACAGGAAAACATTATGTTAAATGAAATAAGTCAGCACAGAAAGACAAACATCACGTTTTCATTTATATGTGTAATCTAAAAATGTTGATCTCTTAGAAGTACATAATCTTATAATTGTGGTTAACAAAGCAGTGGAAGAGTGTTGGGTGGGAGTAGGGGGGATACAGAGGGTGGTTAATAGGTACAGAGGTATAGTTGGATAGGAGAAATGACTTCTACAGCTCAGTAGGATAGCTATGGTTGATAATTAATTGAATACTTCAAAGTAACTATGAGGGACCATTGCTCCCAACACAAAGAAATGATATATAGTTGAGGTGATAGATATGCCAATTGCTCTGATCTTATCATTAAACATTATACCCAAGTATTCAAATGTCACATTGTACTCCATAAATATATGCAATTATTATGTGTTGATTAAAATTTAAAAAAATATGTATTTTTAAGAAAAAATATATTAAAAAAGGGCTGGGGATGTGGCTTTGTGCTTAAGTGCCCCTGAGTAAAATCACTGATACAAAATAGGGTAGGGGGTGGAAGGATAAATAATTGACAATTGCTAGAAAGCCTTTTGATAATAAAACATTTTAAAATAAAGAACCTATTTCTCTTATTTGATGCACAATGTAGAATCCAGTATAAATTTCTCCTTGCCTTTTATACTCTAACTTAACACCTTCTTGTTTTGTGTGTGTGTGTGTGTGTGTGCATGTGTGTGTGTGTGTGTGTGTGTGTGTGTGTGTGTGTATCTTGCTTCTCCAAGCCACTTCCTTTGGCTGATGGTCATCTCCCAATGACAGCATCTTCCTAAGTGTTTTCCTTCAAGTCTTCTCACCTCCTTCATTATTCCACATCTTTTATGTGTTTAGGCTAGACTCTACACCCTGAGGGTGATTTTCCCAACTGTACCCCAACAACTTTAAGTGACCATCAATATCCTACAAAAGACTGAATACACAGATTCTGAAATGATAATGCCAAATGATAAAGTGATGTTCCTCAAAGTCTCAGAAGAAATTGGCAGTAGTGGAGCAAAGGTATAATCTTAGGATAATGAATAGAAATAATCAGATATACATATATTTAAATATACTGTTGCATATACTATTATGGAATGAAAGGAGTTAATAAGTACTCCCCTTCCACAAATTGTTTCACATTTAGCAGGGAGATAAAAAGCATTAAGTTTCATAGTTACAAAGATATTTTTAAAAATAGGTATTGAAAGAGGCATAAATTTACCAACTGACACTTTGGCTTTTACCTTAAGGAATCTAAAGAATGTCTGGATGCTGTAGCAAAAGAAACAAAAAACAAAACAAAACAATCAAACAATAAAAACATATTTTCAGGATACAATTCACCTGTGCATTTCAAGATTCTTAATACCAAAATTTAATTGTGGTGTTATGGACTGAAATGTGTTCCTCCCAAAATTCATATGGTGAACACTTAAACACAATTTGACTATATTTGGAGATAGGTTTGGATGTCTGTTGGTTTGTTTGTTTGAAGTTCTAAAGATTGAAGAACCTGCAGGGCTCTACCACTGACCTTTATTCCCAGCCCTTTTTAATTTTTGAGACAGTGTTTCAGTGGATTGCTGAGGCTGGCCTTAAACTTGAGATACTCATGCTTCATTCAGCCTCCCAAGTTGCTGAGATGACAGTCATGTACCATTGTGCCTGGTGAGACAGATCTTTTAAACAAGTTGTTAAGGTCAAATGATATTGTAGAGTATAGCTATAAACCAATATGACTAGCGATCTTATAAGAAAAGGAAAAGAAAAAGAAAAAAGAAAGAAAAACACTAGGGATGCAGGTTACAGAGGAAAAGCAATGTGTGATACAGAGGAGGTGGCTACCTGCAAGCCAAAAGAGAGGCCTCAGGAAAAAGCAAAACTGTCAATACCTTGATCTTGGACTTTTTATTTCAGAACAGTGGAAAAGTAAATTTTTGTTGTTTAAGCCAACCAGTCCATAGTATTTAGTTGGCAGTCACAGCTGACAATTTAGTACCATGTGGGGTATTACAACAACAATTAGAAATGCAAAACTGACTCTGGAACTGGTAATAGGTAGAAGTTGAAAGAGTTTTAATGCATATGTTAGAAAAAGGTCTAGTTTGCCTTGAAGAGATCCTGGTAAGAACATGTATGTTAAAGGTAATATTGATGAAGTCGCAGACAGAAATAGGGAGCATATTACTAGAAGTTGGAGGAAAAGTGATCCTTATTATAACTGGGCAAAGAGATTCTCTAAATTGTGGTCTAGTGTTTTGTGGCAAGTAGACATTAAAATGATGAGTTGCATGTAGGGAACAAATCTTCCCAGTAAGCCCAAAACTAGGCAAGGCAAATTCCATTAAACCTTAAGGTTTGAGAATAATCCTCTTTGTATCAATATCCCAACCCCAGACCCCTGTGGTGGCTCTGGCTTCATGGGGAACCTCAGTAGACATCTCCCCTTGGCTGTCAGCTGCTGTCCAGCCACTTGAGAGCAGAGTGGTGAAGACAGCCTTATTTCTTGGGTCTTTGCACTTGGCACCTATGGATGGAGTAGCAAACCTAATGAATTTGGAATAATTCTTTTCATTCTTGAGGAGTGGTATATGTTCATAGCCAAAAACTCTGTGATCTTACCGTTCTGAACTCAAGAATCCAACAGCCTTTCCTCCTTCCTTCCCACTTTCTATGTCTTCTTTGGTCTGAATTGGCAGAGCAGTGTCTGTACTAATATAATCCAGCCTTTGATTGAGTCAGGAAGCTGCATCCACAATCTCTTTATGAAATGGTCCTTCAAGTACACCTATAGTGTTTTCTTAAAAACAATCTTTATAAGCATTTGACAAAATACAGCACCCCATTCATGTTCAAAACACTAGAAAAACTAGGGATAACAGGACTATATCTCAACGTCGTAAAAGCTATATATGCTAATCCCCAGGCCAACATTATTCTAAATGGAGAAAAATTGAAAGCATTCCCTGTAAAAACCAGAACAAGACAGAGATGCCCTCTTTCACCACTTCTATTCAACATAGCAATTGAAATGCTGGCCAGAGCAATAAGACAGATGAAAGAAATTAAAGGGATACAGATAGGTAAAGTTGAACTCAAATTATCATTATTTGCTGATGAAATGATTTTATACCTAGAAGACCCAAAAAATTCCACCAGAAAACTTCTAGAACTCATAAGTGAATTCAGCAAAGTAGCAGGATACAAAATCAACACCCATAAATCTAAGGCATTTCTATATATCAGTGACAAATCCTCTGAAAGGAAAATGAAGAAAACTACCCCGTTTACAATAGCATCAAAAAAAATGAAATACTTGGGAATCAACTTAACCAAAGACATGAAAGACCTCTATAATGAAAACTACAGAACACTAAAGAAAGAAATTATGGAAGACCTTAGAAGATGGAAAGATCTACCCTGTTCTTGGATAGGCAGAACTAATATTGTCAAAATGACCATACTACCAAAAGCACTATACAGATTGAATGCAATGCCAATCAAAATCCCAATGACATTCCTCATAGAAATAGAAAAAGCAGTCATGAAATTCATCTGGAAAAATAAGGGACCCAGGATAGCTAAAGCAATTCTTATCAAGAGGAGTGAAGCAGGTGGCATCACTATACCAGAACTTAAATTATACTACAGAGCAATAGTAACAAAAACAGCATGGTATTGGCACCAAAATAGACTGGTAGACCAATGGTACAGAACAGAGGATGCGCAGAGACTAACAAATATAATTTCAGTTATCTTATATTAGACAAAGGTGCCAAAAACGTACATTGGAGAAAAGATAGCTTCTTCAACAAGTGGTGCTGGCAAAACTGGAAATCCACATGCAAGAAAATGAAATTAAACCTCTATCTCTCACCATGCACAAAATTCAACTCAAAGTGGATCAAGGATCTAGGAGTTAGACCAGAGACACTACAACTGATAAAAGAAAAAGTAAGCCCTGCCGGGCGCGGTGGCTCACGCCTGTAATCCCAGCACTTTGGGAGGCTGAGGCAGGAGGATCGCGAGTTCAAAGCCAGCCTCAGCAGTGGCGAGGCACTTAGCAACTCAGTGAGACCCTGTCTCTAAAATAAAATACAAAAAAGGGCTGGGGATGTGACCCAGTGGACGAGTGCCCCTGAGTTCAATCCCCGGTACCACAAAAAAAAAAAAAAAAAAAAAAAAAAAAAAAAAAAAAGTAAAATCTCCAACATGTTGGATTAGGCCCCAAGTTCCATAATAAGAATCCTGTAGCACAAGAATTAATATCAAGAATCAATAAATGGGATAGATTCAAATTACAAAGCTTCTTCTCAGCAAAAGAAACAATCAGTGAGGTGAATAGACAGCCTACTAATTGGGAACAAATTTTTACCACATGCACATCAGAACACTAATCTTTAGAATATATAAAGAACTCAAAAATCTTAACACCAAAAAAACAAACAAACAAACAAAAAAAAAAACCAAATAACCCAATAAATAAATGGGCCAAGGAACTGAACAGACAATTCTCAGAAGAAGACATACAATCAATCAACAAAATGTTCAACATCTCTGGCAATTAGAGAAATGCAAATCAAAACCACTCTAAGATTTCATCTCACACCAGTCAAAACTCCTCGGTCCATACCCAAAAGACTTAATAAAAGCATACTACAGGGACACAGCCACATCAATGTTTATAGCAGCACAATTCACAATCGCTAAACTGTGGAACCAACCTAGACGCCCTTCAGTAGATGAATGGATAAAAAAAAATGTGGTATATATACACAGTGGAGTATTACTCAGCAATAAGAGAGAATAAAATCATGGCATTCGCAGGTAAATGGATGAAATTAGATAATATAATGCTAAGTGAAGTTAGCCAATCCCAAAAAGCTAAATGCCAAATGTTTTCTCTGATGTAAGGAGGCTGATTCACAGTGGGGTTGGGGTGGGGAGCATAGGAGGATTACAGGAACACAAGAATGGCCAATGGGGAGGGAGTGGAAAGGGAGGGGGAAAAAGGGTGAAGAAAAAAAAAATAGATGGTAAAATGAAATGGATATCATTACCCTAAGTGCATGTATGAAGTCATGAATGATGTGAATATACTTTGTATACAACCAGAGATATGTAAAAATGTGCTCTATGAGTATAACATGAAATGTAATACATTTTGCTGTCATTTCTTACAACTTAGAATAAAAAATAAATTTGAAAAAAATAATAAATAAATACATGACAAATATGTAAATAAACATTTTAAATGACAAAAAAAATCTTTCTCTCATTTTTCAAAATAAATAGGCTGCTAGGAAATTTCCAAGTCATCAAGATGGTATTCATTTGCTTCACAATTCCTTCTTCAATTTTTCTCTCTAGTCTCATGTTTTATTGTAAGCAACCAGGAAGAACCAAGAGGTACTTTAGTACTCGGACTTGAAATATCCTGAGCTAAATATTCCATTTTGTCCTTTGCAATTTCCACCTTCCAGAAAACACTGTAACAGTTCAACCAAGAACTTTGTCATTTTATAACATGAATCACCTTTCCTTTATTTTCTAAACTCCTCATGCCTGATATCTCACTAAAACAACTTTTAACATCCAAATTTCTACTGTCATTCTGTTCACAGCAATCTATGCTCTATCTAGTATGCCTATTATAAATCTTTTAACCTGTTCTTATCACCAATTTTCAAAGCCATCTCATATCTGCATTTTTAGATATCTGTTACAGTAGCACCCCACTTCTGACACCAAAATTGGCACTTTGTCCAAGCTGTGCTATGGTTTTCATCTCCCAAAAGTCACGTTAAAATTTATGATATTAAGGTGTGAGGCCTTTAACAGTAATTATGTCACAAGGGCTCTATCCTCATACATGGATTCCTGTTGTTAACTTGGGATAGGTTTTGCTGTGAATTAAGCCTACTCTTATGTCCTGTCTTAACATGTACTTCTCTGTTTTTCTTCTGTGTTATCATGCAGGTAAGAAGGCCCTCATCATACTGGTACCATGATCTTCTTTTCTCAGACTTCAAAAACATTAGCCTAATAACTATTTTTTTTTAATAAATCACCAGGCCTATTGCATTTTGTTACAGTGCTAGAAAACTGACTATGAAAAGATGCGATAATAAACTACTACAGAGACAGGAAAAGGGAGAAAACATTCTTACCAAATCAGAGCTCCATTCTTATGAACACATTTAATCTTAATTATCTGCATATAAGTCTTATTTCCAAACACAATCACATTTGAGGGCCAGGTATTCAACTTGTGAATTTGGGAGGCAACCAAAACAAGTTAATATGAGATAAGTTTCTATCTAGGTATTTTAGGGAGGGATTCATTTCCTTACTAACTTCCAAATGCTACCAGCATTTCTTAGCTCTTAGCTTTCTTCCCATCTTTAAGTCCAGTGACTGTGGGTTACATAGTTCTCACATTGCATAAATATTCTCTTCTGTCTCCATAATCCAATTTTAAAGACATTAGTGATTGCATTTGACTCCCCCACCCCAGATGACCTGGGAGATTTTCCTCATCTCCATGTCAAATGATTACCAATCTTAATTTGCAATCTTGACTCCTCTGCATCATGCAATCTCACATATTCACAGATTCCAAGCTATAGGAGGGGACCATTTAGGAGAATATTACTCTGCCTGTCACATTCATTATTCTAGAAAACTTCAAGAAGACAAACAGTATAGTAAAATTATATCCTTATTTTATAAATTTAGATAGATTGCCATTGAGTTTCCTTCCAAACTACTGTATCTTGTGGGAGACACACACAAACACACACACACACACACACACACACATGTACAGATGTGCGTGTGCACACACACACACACATACACACACACAAACACGCACACATGTACAGTGATCCAGTTTCAGGACAGCCTAAGTAAAAGGTAATGGGATTTTTCATATAGATTCTAATGTCCAAATTGATCAGATTATTTATTGTAGTCATTTTAAAATGCCAGGATATTGGACAATCACTGATTGACCTTTTATCCTTGGCAATCAATGGATACTTAAGAACCGGTTTTTATGTCTGTAAAAGGAAAATAATAAATACTGTCTGACAGTTCCAGTACTTCATGAAGAGGAAAAAAGAAATTCATGGGAGGAACCACAAATGTAGAAGATGAATGAAAATATAGAGTTATATAATGGATATTAGCACCTTGTGTCATGGAGGATAAAAATGTGGAAATGTGATTGTTTAACCTTTCAACTTTCAGCTACTTTGTATGAGAATGACAACACAGGTCTGAGTCTATTTAAATTAGATGGAAATAATGTTGAGTTAAATTGCATCTTCTCAAAATTCATGTTAAGATCCCAACTCCCAGTAGCCCATATGTCACCGTATTTTAACTTAATTTGCAGAGGAAATTAAGTTAAAACAAGCTCAACAGGGTGGACCCTAATTCAATATGACTGCTGACCTTATATTAAGAGGGAGTTGGGACACAGAAGTGTTCAGAGGAAAGACGGTGTGTGAAGGTACAGGGGGAAGGCACCCGTCTGTACACCCAGGAGAGTGTCCTGGAACAGATCTTTCCCTCAGGGAGCTCAGAAGGAACCTGCCCTGCTGACATCTTGATCTTGGATTTCTAGCATCCAGATATATGAGAAATAACTTTCTGATGATTTTGCCACCCAATATATGGTACTTTGTTATGACAGAGCCCTAACAAACTAACACAGGTAATGACAGGGTGACTACATTAATCTGTGGTAGATTGTCCATCTGCACAGCACAACTGGCTTTGCAAACATTCAAGATTATTTCCCCCATGCACGCCACCAACAATAGTACCCAGTATTTTTGTTTGTTTGCTTGTTTGTAAATATAACATTATGTAGTAAGCATTGATGGGATATAGGTTAAATTAACAGTGTCCACATTGAAGATACTTAAAATCTAGTACCTGGAGTCAGTGATTTTTCTCTTGTCTCTTATCTTTGTCAAAAACCAACATGGAAGAGCTTGCTATTAAATAATGGGTCAAAGAGTTGTTGTATCAAAGATTTACATAACTAATAGCATCCTGAACAGTGAGTGATGAAATGGTGGGAACCTCTGGACCTCCCTTGTCATTTCTCATGGGGTCCCAAACTTCTCAGATCCCCCCTATTTCCCCTTTGGGTTGCTTATTGGTAAGCTTAAGTAGACTTTGCCAAAAAGACTGATTTTTTTTTAATACAGCCTGGAAATAATACAAATTAGAAAATGACAGCTGCTTCCCAGAAAATGACACTTTCAATGCCCAAACACTTTAATGCCTCATTATAACTACCATCACGAAGGAAATTCCCTCCAATCAAAAAAAAAAAACAAAAAGGCAATCCAATTACCAATGACAAAACAAACAAACAAAAACAATTTTTCTCCTTTGTGGTGCTTGTGGGCTACTTTTGCCAATGGATGCCCAACTATACTGGAATGGCTTCCTCTTATATGAAGCCTCTAAAGGTGACTTAAATGAACTAATTATACCCACTCCCAACTTCTGGCCTCTGTCACACATTTTAAACTCTGAAATGAAGTCCCCATCATTAGGTGTCCCAGTCCTAACCCTTTTCACCTACATCTCCATAGTCACACAACCAAGTCCTAGATCTTTTGGCTCAACCTGCAGGTGACTTGCTCCAATGGATTGGATGCTTTTCTAAATTAGTTCCTTTCTGTAAAGGATGGCCTCTCTGTTTGACGGTGTTAGCTTCAGCTTCTATCATCATTCGTGAGGCCCAAAAGATTACCTGTATGACCAGCCAAAGATTTTTTCCTCACATAACCTCCATGATGTGTTTAGCCTTACAGCATAGTGAACTTAGTCTCCCCTTGTTGAATGCAGATTTCTTCATTCACAACATCTCCAACCTTCTGTATCTCTCTGAATCACTGTTCTCCCCCAGATCTCTGTTGCCGCCGGAAAGGGATTGCAGCCTGGAATGGCAGCGCCGCGGGAAGGAGTCCGGAGACAGGATGGAGACGAAAATATTCTTTAATCTTACAAGAAACTACAATATATCTATACAATAGCGATAACCCTGTCTTTTCTCTCTCTGGTCTCTTCCCATGCGCCCGAGCAGCAATGGCGCTAGCTCGATCTGCTGAGTCACCGTTCAAATCTCTCGAGATCCTCGACCAAGTCCCACGAGATCTCGTGAGACTACAGAAGGCGGAAATGCCCAAAAATGTCTATGGCCCAATAGTCAACCGCAATCTTAGCTATCTCCCCAAACAGGGCTCCTGCATTTCCCCCTTTTGTTTTAAAAGAGGGGATGCTCTAGGACGTCTATGTGCAACCAACATTCTTACCCGTCATCGGATAATCAAGTCTGTGCCCTTGACTCCTGTCTTAGGTTGATATGTCGGCCACATGAGACTATCCCGTGTGACTGTGCCTGTCTTAGGTTGTCCCCCTCTGGGGATCTTACCCGTCATTGGCTAACCAGCCATCCAATGGAGCCCTTTAGGATCGACTGTGTAAGATGACTAACAGCCGTCCAGTTGTGGGGAGATGCTGCGGCTTTAAGGCAACAAGCCTTTTGGTGACGAGCCAAATTGCATAGCATATCAAATTCTTTAAACAAATCAGCTGCCCTAAGTTCTATCAAGTAACACACTGAGTTGTCTAAACAAATACCCCCAAGGTACTGTCTCATGAAGTCCCAAACAATGAAAGATCAAAATGTCCACTTGTTATAACACGTAGATCTAGGAGGCCCCATGCATGCAGAGCAGAGGCCACACACTGCTGGTGAGGTTGTTTGACATTTGAGCAGCAGGGATGCTTGCAGCGACCGCGATCCCTGCATCTGTAGCAGCAGCCGTCTTTTTTTATGTCTAGACAATGCGACCGGCAAATCTTCAGGGCCCGCTCCCTAGAGACTCAAGCATCAATTATTAAAGGAAAGGCAGTGCTATTCCAGCACTGAGTCAAGAGGCGAGTTGTCAAACTAAAAAATAGAATTATTAGATTAGAAAATTAAAGTTGATTTCTGCTCACACACATTGCAGCCTGAGCTCCCACAAACATAAGCTGGCAAAACATCATATTTAGAACAAAACAAAGAAAGACTGAGGGTATTTTACTGTATTAAAGATAGATTAAAGAAAAACTAAAAGCACTTTGGAGAAATACTTTGTTAGCTGGAACTCTCGAGTTTCTGCATACACAGCAGTCCTTTACCTGTTGAAATGATTGAAATTAATCATTTATTAAACAAATGAAGTTATAACAAATAAGCAACCTTATGTCAAAACACCAAAATATATCAGGTTATACAGCCCTAGTCATATTTTTCACTTAAGAGAAATCCCTGGGACACCTATAAAACAAAATTGAAGGTACCTTCACTTATTAAATTATTTACCCAATTAGAATACTCTTAAACTTAAATGAATTAGAGTTATTTGGATCCATATATATATATATATATATATATATATATATTATATTCACAAGCGCTTTGTTATTTTTGATGTCAGTCATGGTCCTCTTGATTTTGTACCTTTTTTATTAATCTTGATTCCTCAACACTTCATCTTGATCCTTTTGATTTGGTACTTGCTTTATTAATCTAGATGGTATCCATATTGGAGAGGATTCATGCTTTGGAAAAACACAAACAGATCCTCTCCCCCAAATTGGATCTGAAGTACCTGAAAGAACCCTTCCATTCCAATCTACAGACCTAATTGTTACCACTATCTCATTTTTCCATATTTCACCACTTGACGGTGACTTAATGCCCTGACCCTGATTGTATGGGATGCCTGTTTTATGGGACCTATTCTTCCTAGAGCTCATAACTACTGCTTAGTTCAACAGCTTGGGAAGATGCAGAAGCATTGTTTTCAAAGCATCCAATGTGGCTTAGTGTTCCCATTCCCTGGTACTCCAAAAAAATGGTTTTTTTTTTTTTTTAATTTTTATTTTGCTTAGTTCTTTGTCTTTCCACTTCACAGTGAGATAAGAATGGATTCAGACATACTGCAAGCCTTCCAGAGAGAACTCACCTGTTCCATCTGCCTAAATTACCTTTAGACCCAGTCACCATATGCTGTGGGCATAGCTTTTGTTATCCATGTCTCTGCCTTTTCTGGGAAGAAGCCCAAACTCCTCCACATTGCCCAAAAATGTCTATGGCCCAATAGTCAACCGCAATCTTAGCTATCTCCCCAAACAGGGCTCCTGCAGATCTCCACTCCTCCTCCTTCTCTTATGAAGACACCCATTCCTCTACAGACCTAATTGACCACTATCTCATTATATTTCACCACTTGACTGACTTTCATATACCAGGAGCTCACTACTGGTTCATAGATGGCAGTTCATCCAAATCCCTTCAATATGCCATCACTGAAGGATATCATGATGACTTTGAGGCATACCCATCCAGAGAAGTAATTGAAGCAGCTCCCACTCACAGGCACAACCTCCCAATAAGCTGAATTGATAGCATTAGTCTGAGCCCTTATTCTAGCAGCTAAAAAGGACAGCAACATTTATACTGACTCTAGGCATGCTAATAATATCCTCCATTCCAATGCCCAAATCTAGACAAAATGAGGCTAGCTGACGGCCAAAGGGACCCCTATAATCAATGGTAAGCTAATCCATCAGTGATTGCCAGCAGCCCTCCTTGCCCGAAGAGCTGCTATCATTCACTGCAAAGGCCACCAAAAGAACAAAGTGTACATATCCTCAGGAAATCAAAGGGTGGATCGATGGGCAAAACAGGCTACCAATGATCAAGCTATTTCCCAGTACTTATTTCTCATCACCCATGAACCTCCTTTCTCTTACTCACAGGAGCAAACAATTAGCACCAAGAGGACCCAATACCATGCTCCCTACTTTTTTCGTAACAATTGACTGATATTCCCATCTTCTAATCTTATTGTATTTGGGATATTCACAACCAATTTTATGCAGGCAGCTTCCATACACATTTTGAAAACTCATATCCATACACTCCTGAAATCAAATCTTTACTCAAGTCCAATATTCACCACCACTCTATATGCCAAAAGAAAACCCTCCCCTTTCCAATATCCAATGCTCCCAACACACACACTTTCCTATCCACCTAGCTTGAGGTCACCTCCAAAGAGAAGATCGGCAGGTTGACTTTACACACATGCCTACTATAAAATGGATTTGTTATCTCCTATTCTTGTTAGACACTTTCTCTGGATGGGTAGAAGCATTTCCCACCAAAAATAAATGTACCCCTGCAATAGCCTCAGTTTTCATAAAAGAAGTTGTTCCCCCAATTTGGTGTAATTATGTCATTACAATGAGAATATGGTTCAGAATTTGTATCTCAACTTACCCAAGCTGTAGCCAAGACCTTAAATATCACCTTAGGATTCCACATTCTCTATAGCCCACAATCATTAGGAAAACTAAAAGGATGAATGATATCCTTAAAATTTCCCTTATAAACTGTACATACAAAAGGAATGGATCTTCCTCTTTCCACTAGCACTCCTTATAATGCCTCTATAAAACCCCCTTGCTGAGTCTGTCTCCATCCCTCTCAAATGACCAACCTGGCTCTTCTCCTCTCTCAAGTCTTGAATTTCTGTCCCTGTGGGACACCATTATAAAGAGGAATCTAATCCCAATGGCATTTCACTTGTACATTCTACCTGACTTGCTGGCACCCTGGAAGGAATCGGAGAGGACCTTCAATGATTTGCTGAACCCCAACAAGCCACTAAAAAATCCCACTCAAAACTACCTGACCATGGCCAATGAGGCCCCCATCTGCAAAAAAAGGCAACCTTTTCCCCAATCCCAACAAATAAGGTCATTCCTTCCCTCACTATGCAATATTACCACACAAATTTCTCCTTAAAACCACTATAACATGAACATTTGCCCAAATGCAGAAGTCAATCCCCAATTAAGGCTCTCAGCCACCCTCCTCTGTAGGTGGCAACATTTCTTCCTCTACATCCCAATACTGATTAGGTCATGTCTTCCAGCCACTCTCAAGCTCCTCCAGTTACACATACATCTTCAAATCACTCCCTACATCTACTCACAACAATTGGTCAACTTTCCTGGAGACCATAAAGTATTCCTTGACATTGACAAGTTCAGACTCACAGCTAAAAAACCCAAGCTAACAGATGACAATAAATTTCCTCCTTTAATAGCAGCAGCTCTCAGCCATTCCATTGGAGTTTGGCACAGATTTAGTATAAACAAACGCCTCCTCCCAAACCCACCTCAGTCCACCCTTCTCCTAACTTGTTCCATCTTTCTGGCTTCCTCGCCTATATCTCAGGGATCTTCTGGTTTGTGGGTCTTCTGCATACCTCTGCCTCCCCACCAACTGGATGGGATCCTGTATACTAATGATTCTTTCCCCAACCATCAATTTTGCCTCCCAAGATACTCCCATACCCATTTATCTCACCACCTCTATCAGGGCTAAATGTGCAGTCCAACTGGTTCCTCTTTTTGTTTCTAACTGGAGTCACCAAAGAATTAGCAAAAGGTTTAAAAGAAATCTCAGACCAATTAAAAAAACTTTCAGGACTGATGGACTCCTTGGCAGCGGTAGTCCTTCAAAACAGGAGAGGACTAGATTTACTGACTGCAGCCCATGAAGGTATTTGTGCTCTTCTTCGGGAACTATGTTGTTTTATCACCCACATCTGGCCTAGTGAGAGATGGAGCAGCTCAGCTGAAAGACCAAGCAACTGAATGCCTAATGGCTAATTCCAGCCCTGTTATCTCTCTGATCTTTCAATGGCTAGCACCACTTATAAACCCCCTACTCCTCATTTTCTTTGTTCTCCTCTTTTTGCCCTGCTTTATTAATCTTTTCCAGTGGTGCCTGACCAACCGAATTAACACCATTTTCAGAAAAACAACTCAAGAACATGTAAAAACTTACCTCCTGCTTCAACCAATCTTGTATAAATGCACCCATCACCTCCTTTCAGCAGGAAATAGCCAGAAAGACCATGCTACCCCATCTTCCTATTTAACCCCAGAATCTGGATTAATGAAACAAGAGTACGGCCATTTTAACAGAGACATGCTATCTTAATTCTTAAGTTTTATGTTCTCTAAGTTTCCATTTCCCAGAAACATTACCCACTTGCATTTGCCTGCTAAGTCCAAACAGCAAATATTAACTCCACTCCCAGATAATTCCTGCCCCTATACTTTGTTTTGCAGACCCTTAACAGCCTGTAGACTGTGAGAGAAGGGTGCTCTGACCTTCTAGGCCAGATTCCCTTCTCAGGTTTCTCTCTAATAAACCTGTCTTGACAGCTGAGCTGCCTTCTGTCTTGTCTCTGCCTCCTTACTCTTCCCAATGGTAGAGAGACAGGGTGGTTTATATAACTTACTGTCACTTACTAGCCTCTAAACATAATAATTAGATGATTTTATTAGAAGGTTTGTCAGTGTCTCCAAACAAGGGTTCCATGATTTCTTGCAAACACTATTTGTGAAGGATGCTTTTATATGTCTCCTACATTATCTAAATGGAGCAAGTCATTCTATTTTTGCATATGTAATATATGCCATGATATGCTAAGTTATAGTATAACAGAATATATGCATATGCAATATGATGTTTAATAACAAGATATATTTTCTAGCTAACAAGTAATTAAAAACAAACTATAATGTGGAGAGGTTTTTTTTTTTAATTTTTCTAAGTATTTGGGGGAAGGAGCTAGAATTGATTGGCATCTATACCCTCAAGAGAATAAAATAAATGACAAGGAGAGGCAAAGTCAGTTTCAGGAGGTAATGAACAATTTCAACTGGTATGATTAGGGAGGGTTTAAAATAATATGAAATTGAAGCTGTTCATTGCAGCCTGACTAAAATAATAGGGTGAAATAGAAGCAAAACATGTAGCCTGAACAGAAGATGTTCAGGGCTTCAGTGAATGAGGGAAAAAATTAAAACGCAGCAAGAATTGGGTTAATCAAAATAGTACATCTTAGAATGCAGTGTAAAGCTACTTATCTGTTTTTCCTGCCTCTCACTTTCCTCTAAAATGACGACAACAAGAAAACAAAACAAAAAATGCTTAAGTTACCCCAAAACTACATGAACGTGTATCATGGCCAAATTGTGAAAACATCCTGATTTCCCAATAAATGACCAATTGATACACATGATTTTCTTATATCCATAAATGGAATTTTATTCAGTGATAAAAATTAATGCAGTATTGATATATGTTACAAGATGGATGAAACTAAAAAACATCATGTTAGTTGAAAGAAGCCACTTGCAAAGAACCACCCATTAAATAATTCCATATTTATGAAATGTCCAGAACAAAAGATCTATAGAGACAGAAATTAAAATAATGTCTAAGCCCAGGTTGAGGGGACTGGGAGTATGTGTCATGGCTAAGGTGAAGGATGTCTTTTAGTGGTAACAAAAATTTCTAAAATTCATTGTGGTGAGGATGCACAACTCTGTGAGATTATTAAAAGTCGTTAGCACTATGAAATTGGTGAATTTCACATTATATGTGTCCTTTGAGCATCAAACTCTTCTAAGTATTTGAGAAATATTAACTCTTTTTTTCTAATTATAGTAGATACATATTGATATTGCTCCTTTATGTAAAAAACAAAACAAAACAAAACAAAACTAAGATGTTACATATCTGCAATGGAGCCCTTGCAGTCACCATATAGAATCTCTGCTTTTCATTTTTACACTGTGTTGCTTGTATTGGGCAGAAAATTAATTTACCCATTTATGTAATAGCAGGAACCATCTGGATATTCACCATCATGTGAAAAACCATAACTGAATGCTCATAATTTTTTAATCCAGAAGGCCCAGCAGCATGATATATATTCACCTTGCTCTGGCCACATTGCAAATCCAAAGGAGCTCTAAATTGAAAATGAAGCATTGCTTTCTCAGTATTGAATGTTGCTCTTTTAATCAGAGTTTACTATGTGCGTCTATGACTTGAAACTACCAGCAATAAGCAAACATGCCCACAATTGTCATACCCTGGACTGCCAGCTCTAAGAAGTGGTTTCTTTGTGTTGACACATATTGCTTAGCTACTGGCATGAAAAGTTGTTTTTTTTACTGAAGCTCTACTAAAACACTATTGATTTTGGCTGGATGGCAAAAAAAAAAAAAAAAAAAAAAAAGAGTCACTATCTTGTTATCATCTCCCTTGTATTGACTAGGGACTTCTGCTATACTTTGGCAATATTCCAACGAGGCATAGCATAAGTAAGAATTCCAATTTTGTATATTCAGAAGAGTAAAAAATATTATTACTGCATTTTTTTCTCCTACATTTTTTAGTCCAATGAATAAGACAAAATAAGAAGTTTTTCTCTTGGGTGTACTTCTTAACAATGAGTTATTTGACTGCTTGATAAAGTATTCCTCAGCTGCAGAAGTTTCTGTTTCTGGCCAAAGGGGGGACATTCTACTGATATATAAATGGAAAATTTCAGAAAGTCAGTTACAACTACAGTAAATACTTACATCTTTCGTTTGTTTGTTTGTTTGTTTTTTTAAAGCAGATGTCGGCTGATAGAAAAACTGAAAGGAAGGAACAGAAATGTACCACATACTCCTTCCCCCTACACATACATGGACTCTCTCCCATTATTGACATCCCTTACCAGAGTTAGTACTCTCCTGAGTCATGGTTGATAATACTGCAACGACACAAGGCAATCATCCAAAGTCCATAGCTCACATTACAGTTCACTCCTGGTACACATTCCGTGGATTTGGACAATTGTATGATGATATGTGTCTACTGTAAGGGTATCATATAGAGCCATTTCACTACCCTAAAAATTCTCTGTGCTCTGCTTAGTTATCTCTTTCGTCATTTAGCCCTTGGCAACCACTGATCTTTTTACTGACTCAATAGTTTTTCTTCCTGAGTGCTGTAGAGTTGTTATCATACAGCATGTAGCATTTTTAGATTGGCTTTTTTCACACAATAACATGCATTTTAGATTCCTCCATGCTTTTAAGAACTTGACAACTCATTCCTTTTTTTAGTAATAAATAATATTTCATTCTCTGGTTGCCATAATTTACGTACACATTCACCTATGAAAGGCTTTTTGGTTGCTTCTGAGTTAGTGTAATTATAAAGAAAGCTAAAATAAAGATTCATGTACAGCTTTTGTGCATATAGACATTTGGGTAAGGACCAAGGAGCATGATTGTTGGAGCACGATAAGATGTTTGATTTTGTAAGGAACTACACAACTGTGGGTGATAGTTAATTTTGGTTGTCAACTTGGATTGAGAATTTATAAAACATACTTCTGGTGTGTCTGTGAGGGTATTTTCTAGAGATGAATAATCTCCATGAGTGTGGCTGGCACCATCCAGTAGATTGGGGATTACAATTGATTGAAAAAGTGGGATGTGGGGAAACTCACTTTTTTTAGACATTCATCCTTCCTGAGTGTTTTAGTCAGCTTTTTCGCTGCTGCAACTGAAAGACCCAACCAGAGCAACTGTAGCGGAGGAAAGGTTTATTTTAGGGGCTCAGAGTTTCAGAGGTCTCAGTCCATAAGTGGCTGGCTCCATTCCTGGGGGCTCAAGGTAAGGCAGGACATTATGGTGGAAGAGTGTGGCAGAGAGAAGCAGCTCACACAATGACCAGAAAGCAGAAAGAGACTCTGCTCTTCAGATACAAAATATAAACCCCATAGCTATGCCCCCAATGAACCACTTCCTCCAGCTATGCCCCACCTGCCCCCAGCACCACTCAGTTAATAATGTTTTTGACAAATCTTGCATTGTCTCACATATGAGTGTTTGGGGAACACCTCATATCCAAACTATAACACCGAGTGAATGTGTTTCCTGCAGCTGCTGCCCTTGGACGTGAGATTCCAGGTTCTTTGCCTTTGGACTAGGACTTGCTCCAGTGACCCTGTAAAGGGGATAACAGGTTATTAGGCCTTAAGCCTCAGTCTGAGGATTTTATATTTGTCCCACTCTCATTCTGAGTTTTCTGACTTGGACTCAGCTGCTACTGAATTCCCTGGCTCTCCAGCTTGAAAATGATGGTCATGGATTTTTGTCCTCTGTGATCTTGTGAGACAATCTATCCACTCTTAAACAAATATGTATTTTATTGATTCTGATTCAGTGATTAATACACTGTCTTTCAAAGTGGGTGTTCCATTCTATATGCATACGAGCAATGCACAAATGATCACATTCTCACCAGCACTCAGTGTCATTAGTGTAATGGATTGTGGCAATTCTAATAGGCGTGTAGTAGTAGTATACCATTATTGTTTTAATTTATTTATTAACCTGCTGTTATCATTTATCTGATAATATCATATGGAACATTTTTTCACATGTTTATTTGCCCTCTGTATATCTTTTTGTGAGGTATCTGTTAAAGTCTCCTATTTTCAAATCTGATTGTTTCCTTATTTTTGAATTGGCAAGACTTTTCTTTTTTAAAATTTCAGATAACAGTTGTTTATCAGATGTGGCATTTGCAAACATGTTCTCCCAGTCTGTGGCTTATCATGTCATTCTATTGGCATTATCTTTCATAGTAAAAAAACTTTATGTATAATGGAGTTTACTTATTAATCTCTTTTTTAAAAATGTTTGTATAAATGCCTTTGACACTGAAAAGTCATTGCTGTACTAAAGGTCATGTACATTTCCTCCTGAATTATCACCTAGGAATTGTGAAGTTTTGCATTTTACATTTAATCATGTGATTTATTTAAATTAATTTTTAGCAAAAGATATGAGGTCTTTTTGTACAAACTTCAACTTTTTTTTTTACTACGTTTTGCACGTAGATGTCCAGTTGCTCTTGCAAAATTGTTGAAAAGGCTGTTTTTATTCTATTGTATTTCCTTAGCCTTAACATTATTGTCAAAAATAGTTGGCAATATTTAGGAGGGTCTATTTCTGGACTCTCCTCCATTCTCTTCCACTGACCTCTTTATCTTTTCTATCACCAATCACACTGTCGATTACTATAAATTTATATTAAGTCTTGAAGTCAGGTAGTATTGGTCCCCCAATTTGTCCTTCTCCTTAAATATTATGCTGACTATTCAATGCCTTTAGACTCCCTAAATATACATGACTGTTTGTTGAGATCCACAAAATAACTTGTTAAATTTTTTATTAAGGTTACATTGAATCTCTATGTCAAATTGTGAAGAATTGACACACTTGTAAAATTGCATTTTTCTACCCACGAATAAGGACCATATCTCCATATTGCTTCTTTTTTGATGTCTTTTGTTCAAATTTTAAATTTTTCCTCATGTAGATCTTTTACATACTTTGTTAAGATTTATATGACAGTGTTTCATTTTTTTGTGGTACTGATTTATATAGTATTGTGTTTTTAACTTCAAATTTGACATTAATATCTCATATCTGGAAAAGTGGTTGGCTTATTTATTAACCTTATATCTTACAACCTTATCATAATAACTTATTAATTCCAGTTTTTGTTGACTTTTTCAGCTTTTCTAAATAGATGACCACATTATTTGTAAATAATAATAATTTTATTTCTTCCTTTCCAATCTATATATATTTTATTTCTTTTTCTAATTTTTTAAAATTTGTTTCAATTAGTCATACATGACAGTAGAATGTAGTTATGCATTTTGGTATATCATACATAGATAGGATATAATTTTTCATTTTTCTAAGTGTACTTGTTGCAGAAACATATTGGTCAGGTAGTCACATATATACAGAGAGTAATAATGTCTGTTTCATTCCTCTATCTTTCCTATCCCCACATCCCCTCCCCTTCCCTCCCATCACTTCCCTCTACCTAATCTAAGGTAATGCTATTTTTCCCTAGTGCCCCCTGCCTTATTGTGAATTAGCATCTGCATATTAGAGAAAACATTTGGCCTTTGGTTTTGTGGGATTGGCTTATTTCAGTTAGCATGATATTCTCCCAACTCCAACCATTTACTGGAAAATGCCATAATTTCACTCTTCTTTAAAGCTGAGTAATATTCCATTGACCATATATACCACATTTTCTTTATCCATTCATTTATTGAGGGACACCTAGGCTGGTTCCATACTCTAGCTATTGTGAATGGAGCTGCTATAAACATTGATGTGGCTGCATACTGTAGTATGCTGATTTTAAGTCCTTTGGGTACAAACCAAGGAGTGGGATACCTTCACTATCTTTTAATTGTCTTTTTGTTTTCTCATTGCCTGTTTTGAAGTGATGAAGCAAATCATTTAACTTTTCAAGTACCTATTTATATAAAGGTAGAATAAAATATAAATTTTCACAGTTAAGTAATATTCTATACCAAAGGTTGCCATTATAAAATTTATATATTGTACTGGAAATATTGCCTCCCTTCTTCCTTGAGAGACTATTCAGTGAGATACCTTCATAATAACATCTCCATTTCAATACCACTTACCCTACCTACTAGCTGAAGACCACAAATAGAATATAAAATGGAGCAGACAAAAACAGTTACTGAAATTATCACTACTAGCGTTACATCAAATACCATTTATTACTAATTCCTGCCTGGCAACATCTTAAGTGCCCATGTGCGTTATTTTGCATTTTCCCTACAGAAACACAATGAACCTTATCTTATAGTGAAAAACACTAATGCTCAGGGATTTTAAGGAACTTGTTTTTCATTGCTCTGATAATATATGTTTATATTGATAGAAGATTTGTCTGACTCCAATCTTATAATTTCTAAGCACTGTGACACAATCCATGTCCCTTCATTGAAGTTCCATTTCACCATTCTTAAAGCGTATGAGTTGGTCATTCGGTGATGATCAAGACAAGCTCTATTTATAGGAGAAACAATTAATAAATCAATGAAAAGAAGAGAACCCATCCAAAATTCAGAGAAATAGAGTAGAACAAAAAGCAGTTAATAGAATATAAAAACTTTAGACATTTTACATTGTATCACTTTACTAAGTAGCTGTATTTAATATAGCAAGTGAGTTAAGAAAAACATGGAACTTTACCTAATAGGACTAAACATTTTCCTAGAAGATGTTTTCTCAACAAAGCTCTTTTGACAGAAACTTATTAATTGGTTAAGATTAACACATGGATTGAACATTAATAGCCTTCTGTGGAGAGGTAATTCTAAAATGATTGACCGGCACAGCAAGTAATCTAAAGCCTATTATCTACTCTTTAAAGGGGTAGAAAATTGAGCCCACGAATACAGCTTTATTTTTTGTCTTTGTTTTTTGCTTTTTAAAATTCTCTTATTCAGACCTGAAAAAAAGAGGATCCTGTCTTTTTGTCAAGATGTCTTTTTCTATAACCATATTGAAGAGTGATAAACAGGTAAAAAATAAAATATGAAATGTCTAACATATTGCTGGTTTATTTTTAGCACACTTCTTAGTATTATTATCAAATTATTTATACCATAACATTGGGATATATTTTTGAAACTCTTGAAGCAAACTAGAAAAAATATATTTAAGTACATTCCTAAATTTTGGAACTTTAAAAAAATCAATATATTCTATCAGAAAATACCAATAAAGAATTTGGTAAGAATGAGAAAGTGATATGGAAAAAGGCAACAGAAAATTAAAAATATTTTGATCTACAAAATAGAACAAAACAAGAATGAATTGGAAATAGTGGTAATAAACTCGGTAGAGGAGTAAGAGAGATGACATATGCAAGATAACAAATAATGAGGAAGGGACTAGGTGATCTAAAGTTTTATAAAATATTTTGAACATTTATGGATATCATTACTGTTAAAAGGAGAAATGTGATGACATTTTGCTCGTAAAAATGCACCTGCTAGACTCATTAAAAACAGTGAGAGAGACTGATTAGAATTTTGAATTCCAAGGAATATGAGTTTTCATAGAGAAGGCATAAGGCAATCCATAGCAGAGCAGAAGAAATACTGTTATTATCTCTCATACTCCATGCCCCAATTTTCAATATCACTTGGTAATTTGTTTTTGTTAGTGAACTTACCTTGAGGTGCATCATGTTTAATAGCTGAGTTGTTTGGGAAAAGGAGAAATTAGGTAGGACAAAGGATAATTTTCATACTGAGGGTTTACTTACCATAAAGAATTTAGCCATGGCAAAATTCAACTCTGTTTTTTTTTTCCCTAACTATCAAAAGAAACTTGTAGTTACATTAATAATTTTAAAGATTATAATTGGATTTTACTATGTAAAGTTGAAACAAAAGTGCATCTTTTTAGTAACACACTGATGTCATCCATTAAATATGTCCTTTCTGATTATCAGCATCTGTGAATATATATATATATGTGTGTGTGTGTGTGTGTGTGTGTATATATATAAAATTAGGAATAATATCTGTAATTATAGAGGAGACATGAACTCAAAAAGAACAGAATAGTTTTGAAAAACTTAAGGAGGGAGACAGATTAAGAATCAATACAGAATTTTAATAATCAAGACAGATGGCAGTTCTATGACTACATACAATTAAAAATGAAAGAAAATGGAAAATATGGAAATATATATCACATAAATATATATACACATATATTCAACAAATATATAATAATTCAATAAGCAAGAAATGCTTTGGACAAATTTGGTGCTGGAGAAACTAGATATCAGTATTGAAAGAAAGTAACCAGTAGCTGTTATTCTGCCACATAAACAAAAATAAACTTGAAGTGGATCAGAATATTACAAGATAAAACTACATAAATAAACTGCTAATCTGCAAGGGGAAATAGATTAATTCATTATTACAGATGGAAAACGCAATACTCTACAAATCAATATCTTATGTTTTTTGAAAAAGTAAATAAAATTGCCAAATATCTAGACAGGCTAAACAGAACAAATGAAGAGCGAGCAAGCGAGAGAGAGAGAGAGAGATTAGACAAAATTGGACAACTGACACTATCAATTTCAAGTCTTATTAAAATGACACTTTAATCAAGACAGCATGATACTGTCAAAAAAATAGACACTGGGTTCAAGATAAAGAATAGACTCACATGGAAAAAGTGAATAATTTTTGACATAGCACAAAACTACTTAGTGGAATAATCATAATTATTTCAACAAATGAGACAATGAGAAAAACATATGAAGAAAAAAATTAATCTAGTGTCAAATCTTACATCTTTCTCAAAAATAAACTCAATGGATCCTATAACTAAATATATAACACAGTACAATGTTTTCACAAAGAGATTTTTAGAATGCTACAAAAACAATGAAATAAACATTTTAAGCATTAGGTCTTATTAAAATTAAAACCTCTTCTTAGAGAATATAAAGAGAATAAAAGGCAAATATTTCCAAAACAAATACCTAAAAATTTGCTTTCTGAACATAGAAAGAAATCTTGGAACCCAAGTACAAGAAACCACATGTCTCACCCAATAATAAGCAACTGTTTGAAAGAGGGAACTCACCAAAGATGATATAGATCTGCAAAACAAGCATGTGAAATAATGCTTATATAATTTTTCATTAGGGCATTATAACTTAAAACAACAATGAGAAACCATTAGAATGGCCAAACTGTAGACTGCCCATATACCCCTCACCCCTGCTAAATTGGGGATGCCAAATGCTGATGAAGAAAGATACCAGATTAACAGGAAATAAAATTTATTGTTGCTGGAAATTAAACATTTTACAATTACTTTGAATAGCCCAGCAGTTTCTTATTAAAGCAAGTAAAGTCCATGTATTATTCAAAGATTATACAATTGTAAATTATTTGACAACATACATTCATGCAAAAACCTATATGAAAATTTTACAATGATTGTATTTATAATCTTGCAGCTTTGCAAGTAACTATAATGTCCTCTGACAGCTGAAGAGACAAACAAATAGCACATGCATACAATGGAATAATACACAGTGATGAAAAGAAATGAGTTATATTGCAATAAAATAACATAGAAGAACTTTAAATGTTTATCAGTAAGTTGAAACAAGAATGTAGCCCGAATAAGCACTGTTTGATTCTTACTGTTGTATGATTGGAAAATGCAGAACTCTAGACAGGAAAAAACAAGAATTTCTAAGGATTCAGGAAGACTGGATTATACATTGATAAAACACAGTTATTATCTACAGAGTAAAATTACTCCATGTGGTCTTGTAATTGTGGAACCAAGACATTATACATTGGTCAAAGCTCATAAAAATGAACAAAAGAGTGAGCCTTTATATATGACAATTAAAAAAAATAATAATTTAGTGTTGGCAAATCCCAGGAAGGAAGGTAGAAGGTGCTAGGAGAACCTCACTGTATTACAAGTATACAAAAACATCACTGAAAGGGATGGAGGAAAGAAAGAGTGAGGAAAGTATCTTTCAAAATATGTGAGATCTGCAAAATTTAAAGATGAAAGAAACTGAAGATAGATACTGCATTTAGTCAATAATTTTTTTTTTTGTCATGGGCATATGATTTAAGAATTTTGAAAATGACTACATATGGGCACCAAAATGAAAATAAGGTAAATATATAGCAGATGATAGAAGTCAAGCCTCTCTTGCTGCTGGTGTGGCTATTTACAGGCAAACAAGGTAAAAAAGAATGATACATGTGGTAATGAATTTGAGTTGGAGACACAAGTGCGCACACATGCTTAGCTTGATAAAATACAGTTACCTAAGAAAATATTTGTATACATGTTTATACAAATATTTTATTAACTTGTTAATATGCAAGTCAATAAAACGCATTTTTTTTTCTCTGTCAACTGATAGTAAAGAAATGATGGCTGATGGCATCAAGAATGTCTAGCATCCACGGCTCAGATTCTAATACTATTCTTAAATAAAAAGAACCAGGCTCTGTGGAGATATGGCTGAATCCAGGAATGTGCAAGAAATTTACAAAGTAAGCCTGAAGTATCTGAAGAGCCAGAAAGTAAGAAAATAACATCAATGATCACACACACATACACACATATATGAGATGACAAAGGAGTACAAGAGGTACTTAAACTCCCAATATATGGACATATTTAAGCAATAAAACAAAGTATTATTGGATTACATCCAAAGTAAAATATAAATATCCATGTGTCCATACTAACATAAATAAATGGAAAATTTAATAAAAAGGAGACAAATTTCCCATATAGAAGAATTTCAAATAACATTTATTAGATATTAGCAGCATATTGTGACTTCCTTCAAACATACACAATATGCAAAGGAAGAAAAATGTAATTTAAAAATGGAAAACACCTGAATAATTCAGACACTAAACTCGGACTTGTGATCAAGGCCAACATCAACAGTCATAAATCATGTTGATTATGGGTACGTTTGCCATGACATGGTGAAAATGATACTTTTTCTCAGTGATCATCCTCCCAATAACGTATAATCCCAGTCTTACCATGAGAATAACATGAGACAAATTCTAATCTTAGGCCATGCTACAAAATACTTGACAGGTTCTCTTCGAAAATACCAAGGTCATGAAAACAAACTCATTAAGGTTGCTACTGTCAAGGATAACCCAAAGAGATATGAGAAAAATGTTCAGTATGGTTTCTTAGGAGAAATGCTGGAGATTGGGGGACTTGAGTAAAAAGCAAACAAATCTAAAATCAAAATGGACTTTTGCTAATAATAAAAATTAACAACGATAAAAATATCTTAATTTGGACTTCATACAAATTAAAGTCTTTTTTTTTTTTACAAAAGTATCAAAAAAATTTTAAATGTCAAAAACAACAAAAGGGAGAAAATATTTGTAAATACATATAACAGACACAGGATTTGTAATACATATAACTGACAAAGGATTTGTTTCTGGATCATATTTTTAAAGTAATTTAAAATTAATAACCAAAAAATGATGCAACAAAGGAAACTTTGTGTTTTAGAAGATATTTTCAAAAAAATGTATAAAAGTTGTTAATGAGATTCTCAACATGATTAGTTCTACACAAAATAAAAGTAAATAAAGTACAAAAGATGTCATTCAGACATTAGAATTAGAAATAGAAAACAGGAATGAGGAATTAGGAGATAGAAATACCCCTTATCAAATGGACTGTCTGTTAGAGAACAGAGCTTTATATTCCTCACCTAAAAGAATTGAACTAGACTACCTCTAAAGATACCTTCAATTCTAATATTCAATGAGTTTATGTTATGCAAGAAAATACAAACTTTTCTTCCATTTTTTTTTTCTTGATAGCTACATTAATTAAGCTTCTTTGGATAATTTCTGACAAGTGATAAGAAGTTATCAGAATAAAAAAATTCATTAACTAATTGAGCCTTTTCAATTGCAATTTGTAGTATAATCAAATCAGAAGTTTCATTACCTTGAAAATAATTTTATCAATAGGCAGCAGGGACATAATCATTAATTTTCTAAAATGGAATGGCCTATTGCTTCTACTATTAGTCTAAATCTTGCAAACTGGAAAATGTGTATCATGTGTATTACTATAACTTCAAAAGTTTGCTTAATAAAAATTCCAGAGAATTAAATTCATGCCTGAACTGGGCCCTGGGGCAATGATTGATCTAACTATAAATTTTACAGCTAAGATATAAACCTCTAAAATTGCTAGTTTGTAATAAAAACACTGACAGAACTTTTAAAGTTCATTTCTCTGTCCATGTTCCTATGCTATTAAGTTCCAGTCAATATCCTAAAGTTTTAGAAGCAGAAAGAACTTTCTAAGATTGTATTAATAACTAATGCGTACCCATAAGAGAGAAGGTTTTTTACTTCTGGGCACCAAAATTGCCCTTCTCAGAAAAGAGCTGCAAATACTAAAGTCGAACCTATACAACCTGGAGGGAACAAAAGCCCCCTTACATCTAAGTTGTTTAATGATATCCACTTTGTCTATACTAAAAACAAACAAAAGCTGGCCACGGTGGCACACACCTATAATCCCAGTGACTTGGGAGGCTGAGGCTGAGGCAGGAGGACCACGAGTTCAAAGCCAGCCTCAGAAATGGCGAGGCACTTAGCAAATCAGTGAGACCCTGTCTCTAAATAAAATACAAAAAAGGGCTAGGGATGTGGTCCAGTGGTCGAGTACCCCTGAGTTCAATCCCCAGTACCAAAAAAAAAAAAAAAAAGTAAGTACAAACAAATACATAAATAAAAAAAAAAATCATCCTCAAAAGATATCTGTGCATATGTGAAATAGTGGAGAGCAAGAAACCATTGTGGAGCTATTGGTTACAAGGCTAAAAGAATTTAGGAAGTATTCAATTCTTTTCATTTGTATCTCATGATTACATAAGTAGCTATTAAAATTCTGTTATACAGGTGTGGACTGAGTTGAAGGTGTCCCTCAGTGACGTCCATCCCCTGTGTTAACACCTTATTTCTTTCCCCCATAGGTGGAGTGGATCTCAAAATTCACATCTAATAAATAGAATATGGAAGAGTGATGAGATATCACTTCCATGATTAGGTTATAAAAGAACATGACTTCTATCTTACTCAAATTCATCCCCTATTGAGTTGATGAATTGCAGACTTTGGTAGAGTGAGCAGCCATGTGGAAGCTCAGGTGTAAAGAAACACAGGTAGCCACTGGTTGACAGTAGTTAGTAAGGCCCTCAGTTCAGCAGACTAAAATGAACTGAAGCCTGTTCACTAACATGTCAGTGACCTTGGAAAAGAATTCCTTCCCACTTGAGCTTTCCATTAAAACCACATAATTTAGCCAACACCTAGATTGAGGCCTTGTGAGAGATAATAGAGAAACGACTTGAACTGCACCTGAATAACTGACTGATAGAAAATGTAATAAATGTGTGTTGTTTTAAGACATGAAGTTGTAGGGTAATTTGTCATGCACAATATTTTTCTTGCACAATAAATAAGGATATGAGAAGTTATGTATCACATACTTACCAAGCAGTTGAGCTGTACTTATAGCCCCTACCCATGAGCAACTTATGTCTAGCCCTCTACAGTTCACAGAAACTGACCAATATTGAAAGAAATGTCAGCTTATTCAGTAAGCAAGGAAGTGATCTTAGAAAGAAATAACTGGATTATACAATCAACAGTGAGCTTGTTTAATGAATGTAAATCTAAAAAAAAAAATTGATTTCGAAAACTAACAATTGTAAAGGCAGTAAAGCTAGAGCTAAAATACAAATCTATAGGGTATGAAAGAGATATTATTTAATGTCATACGGTGTGTGCTTGTGATACTGAGGCTCAATCCCAAGGCCTCATGCTTGCTAGGCAAGTGTTCTACCACTGAGCCACATCCCCAGCCCAATGTGACACATTTTTAAGTAAAGAAATTATGTAGAAATTTTTTTTAGATTATTTATTTACTTATTCAAACTGCACAAGTATATCATCTTTTTACATACAACTGCTTGTATACAAAGTATATAAGTACCATTCAGATCTTTAATCATGCATTTAGGATAGTGATATCCGAGAGACAGGAGGGGGGAGGTAGAAACCAAAACAGAGAGACAAGAAGAGAAGAGAAGAGGTATTGTTAGGGTTTAGATATGAGGTGTCCATCCTCTAAAAGCTCTTATGCAAAACAATATGAAAGTTTAGAGGTGAATTGATTGGGCTATGAGTACCTTAATCTAATCAGTGAATTAGTTCCCTGACAGTGATAATTGGGTGGTAATTGTAGGCAGGTAAGGGTATGGCTGGGAGGTGGGTCATTGGGGGCATGCCTTTTGGGTGTATATTTTGTGAGTTAGGCCTAGATTTTTCTTTCTGCTTCTGGGTGCTATGTCCTGAGCCAGTTTCCTCCACCACATTCTTCCGCCATGATGTTCTACCTCCCCTTCAGTCCAGAGCAAAACAGTCAGCTATCTATGAACTGATACCTCTGAAACTACGAGTCCCCAAATAATTTTTTCCTCCTCTAATTGTTATTGTCAGGTTTGTAGTTACAGTGGTGAAAAAGCAGACTAAAACAGTTAACCTCCAAAGCTGAAAGAGGGAAGGCCAAAAACGTAGTAAATCCAACAGAAAACAAGAACAGGGAGATCAGAATTGTTTTTAAAATTAGTAATTATGTGAATAAAAGCAGTCTTTTTGAAATAATTTCTAATCTATCAGTAATCATCATAAGAAATTAAATCTAAATCATAGATGTATTAGAAACAAGATCTGACGTGGGATGTGGTGGCATGTACCTTTAGTCCCAGGGATTTTGGAGGATGAGGTAGGTGGATTACCAATCAAGGCAAATCTCAACAATTTACTAATAATCTCAGCAACTTAGGGAGACCCTGGGGATATAACTTAGTGGTAAAGCACCACTGACTTTAATACCAGTCTGAGAGAGAGAGAGAGAGAGAGAGAGAGAGAGAGAGAGAATAAATCAGGGAGAGAGAGAAAGACAGAGACAGAGACAAGATCTGAGTCCTATATCTGTTTCACTAACTTTATTTTGATTAATATTTATTTAATTTTATTTTATATGTTTATTGAAAACATCCTCTGTGACAATATTTTAGCAAAAAATCAGATTCACAGATTCAAATTAGCTTAAATTTTCTGTTTTGTGAAATCTGAAGCCTGGAGCAACTTTTCATTGCCAGAAAGTGAGGTAGTGTTAAAAAAAAGAAAAGAAAATTAAAAGACTGTCAAAGGAACATAATAGCTAACTGGAAGCTCCCAGTACCTTAAGCTGGAACAATATGAGCAACAATTTAAAAACAAAAAAAGAATAGCATTAAATTATAAAATAATATCCAATAACTTAGACAGATATAATTATTGAAAAACACACAAATATCCCATGCAGAAATATACCAAATGATTTATGTAGATGCTCTACCCTCAGTGAGGTGGAGCACGACTTTTTTCTAAACTCTGTACACTGATTGTGCCACTGGAACTCCAAGCAGGACTTTCTTATGTGTAGTATGTACATAGTGACTTCCTTGTAGCAAGTACAGTATTGAAGGGAAGAAAAAAATTATGCGAAGTATGACATACTACCTCAGCCAGGTAATTGAGGGCAGCATCAGCAGAGACATATCATGTCAGTATTTTGTACCCTTGATGTTCTATGATGATGGCACTTCACCTCTGGAATTCCACAGAAAGGCCCATAACCCAGTCTATTTATGAGAAACACAACAAACAATTCCCAAAACAATGGCATGTTTGAACAATACTCCTCAAAATTTTCAAGGTCATCAAAAACAAAGAAAGTCTGAGAAACTGTAACACATAAGAAAAACCTAAGGAGCAATAAATATAAATTTTATCCTGAAAAAGATCCTGGGGGGAAAAAAAAAAAACAGAAGTCCCTCTCACCCCCAAAAAGGAAGGAAATTCAATTATTTCTTAGATTAGTTAATAATAAAAATATTAAAACATGACTAGTGTTGCAAATTTCATAGCATACAAAGTAGAATATAAGACAAATAGCATTATTTGGAAAAGTGATAAATCTATAATTATAAATGTAACATTTCACCAAAAAAGTGTATAAATCCTTAATATCCACGTACTAAGCATGTAGTTTCTAGAAAGATAAATTGATCTGTAACTTTTGAAATTGAAAGTTAAAGAGTAGCTGCATTGTAGCAAATAATATCTGGAAGTCAGTCCACCAGTATGAAATCAATCATTGAAATAATCAATGACAAATTAAAATATATTCCTTATATACTTGAACAAAAGGCACTGTTCTAGGAAGAGCAACTACCTTTGTTGTTGTTGTTGTTGTTGTTAGTGGGGATTGAACTCAGAGACACTCAACCACTGAGTCACATCCCTAGTCCTATTTTGTAAGAGACAGGGTCTTTCTGAGTTGCTTAGTGCCTCACTGTTGCTGAGGCTAGCTTTGAACTTGCGATCCTTCTGCCTCAGCCTCCCGAGCCACTGGGATTACAGGTGTGCTGCACTACACCCAGAACTTTTATTGTTTCATTAACTTGTTTTTTATGTTCACAGGCTAACCGTCCATCAGTCCTGTTAAGTAAGTAGGAGGCCTACAAAATGAAAACAGAACTATAAGAAGGTACGTGAAGCTGGGCGCGGTGGCGCACGCCTGTAATCTCAGCACTTGGGAGGCTGAGGCAGGGGGATTGCGAGTTCAAAGCCAGCCTCAGTAATGGCGAGGCACTTAGCAACTCAGTGAGACCCTGTCTCTAAAAAAAAAAAAAAAAAAAAAAAAAAAGGCTGGGGATGTAGCCCAGTGGTTGAGTGCCCCTGAGTTCAATCTACAGTACCAAAACAAAACAAAACAAAACAACAACAAAAAAGAAGGTACATGAACCAAGTCATCAGGCCAGGGAATGAAAGAATGGTCTGCAGGAAAAAAAAATAAATATATACATATATATAATATAAATATATACCCTACATATTTACACACACACACATATATATATATATACATATCTTTATATAAATCATCATATCACATATATATATCTTTAGGCATTATAATATAGGCTGATATCAAATAGATATTAAGACAGCGAATAACTCAGGTATGCTGGCATGATTCTACCCTGGAAAACTACATTTTTGGCAAAGAATTGCCAATAGGAAACAAGGTATCGTCATCCAGATCAAGAAGAGAACTGAAGGAGAGCACCAGCCAAAGTGGTCTAGGATTTTGAATCAGTCAAAATTTTGCATAGGATCTCTCCAACACAAATGTGAACATAAACGTTCTATTTGATGCCTAAAACGTATCTTGAGATGACAGGCAGAGGCCTCTGGTAGGGGAAGAGGAAATGGAGATGAGTCAGTGAAGGTGCCTGAACTTTGTTTTTTACAACTGAAAATAACAATATTTTAACTTGGCATTTTGTTTAGAAACTATTTAGAAGCATTTTTAAATTATTTTGTGTGTGTTCTTTCCTGTCATAATGTTGAGTAGATTGAGAACATCAGTTTCAATTTTCTTAAATAGAAGTCTATGAAAGAAAGAAAATGAAGCCCATCAACACAGTAGCCAGTAGTTTACTGGAGAGCTGTTAGCCCTTTATAGACCATCACTTGACAAGTGAAAGGATAAGGACTGAAAGTAAAAGTTTCCAGCATCTTTTAGAAAAATAAATCCTTCCTAAATTGGTACCATTAATACTAATTGTGCCATGCCTATGAATTTACCTCTTAATTTCAGAACAATATTTTCTTTCCCTTGGCCTGGCTGTTCAGTTCAGTATCAAAACTCTAGCTTAGCCTGCAGGCACTTCTTTTTAAATTTCTCCTCTGAGACTGTCATAGATCTCCAGAGACTTGCATGTTCTACATCCAGGGTGCTAGGTACAAGTCATCTGTGTATGAAAGAATCTGTATAGAGAGTAAAATGAGGAGAGACAACAACTCCTTTTTGTGTGGAAAGTCTACTCTCAACTTGCTTCTTGCGGGTAAATATTCCAAGTGCTGAGGCCTGAGTGCCATGCTTCCTACAGTGACTTGTTATAGAAATTGCACTCAAGAGGTGACCAAGCACCACTCAGAGGGTTGGAGAACTCAGGATTATTTACATGGACCCAGATGAGCTAGTTCTCTGAAGTTCTGAGCCCGAGCTGAGGTTACAGGGGCTCTTTATAGAAAATTAGACATGATTTCTTAACCATTGGTGGGTAAGAATTCTTGAACTAGGAGACCAAGGACCATGTACAGAAATTTCACAATAAGTCATTCATAGGTGACGAACAAAGAAAGTAAAATATTTTTCGTGTTATCATGAAGTGGTCTTTATCACAGACAGCAGTAACTCAAGATGACTTGAGTTTATCTCCTAAGGAGCTATATTTCTAAGAACTAAGCCTAGAAGGTTATAATTTACACGGCATTTAATTGGCATAGTAATATACAATTTATATTAGCAATTAAGTGATGTAGCTACATTGGTAGAATTCAGAAAGGTATAAAGTGTAAGAAGAAATGACTTTTCACAGGCATCTGTTGAGTCTCTGGCCTGGCACATGTTGTTAGCATTTCAAGAGGGAGTAGTCAGATTCCTAGACAATCCACTAGGTGGGGACTATTGGATTAGATTCCCCTAGACAAAGGCCAACAGAAAGGGAAGAAAATTAGCCCTTTCCCCAGGCATTGTTTCTTCATTATGGTGTTCATAATTTTATTTTTATAATCAGGTCTGATCACAACTTCGTTATGTCTCAAGTAGAAATCAGAGACACTGACACATTCTGATCCTACCTTTCTTCTTTCAAATCCATTTCTTCATGAATTTTTTTACTTGAAAAACTTTTCTGACACTCAGACCTATGTATTTTTCTATTGTATATATAACATATATTTTTTCTATTATATATATAGTATATATGTATATAACCATGTCATAGCATTGCATAAGACAAAGATGCCATGTATCTCATAAGAATTTACCTTGTTTCCAATAAAGTTGAAGGACATCAAGATATTCTTGCCTCCTCCATGCTTCATTTATCACACGCCACCACCGAGAAATAAGCACAAACACCATGAATATTACTAGGTAACCTATAGATATATTTTCTCAACATGGAGAATCTAATATCTTAATATGCTGCCCAAGAGATTACCCTCAAGTGCATAACACATTGCTGTGACATATATTTTTTGTTGTTTTTTTAGTTCTTGATAAAGTTTATTGCTGTTGTTGTATTATATTGATTCCAACACATTAAGATAAACACTTGTTTCTTCTATGTCTACAGTTATTTGGCATCTAAGAGTCTATTCACTATCAAAGAACAACTGATGTCATAAGTGAATGTAGTTAAATATTCTACAGCATCTTCCCGGGAGAAAGTAACTTTCATGGTAAAAACCCTGTGTTCATGTAGATAAGAAAGAGTTGTTTTATTAAAGAACCAAAGTCTTTTTTCCTTTGATAACCAGGCCTTTAGAAGATTTGATGCCCAGTACAATGGTTTTCAGTTTGCATTACGACCCAAGAGCCCTTCAGGAAAGTTCTGTTATACAGGATTGCAACGATGCATGAATGGCTGAGAATTACAAAAGAGATGGAATTTTGATTTCAAGGTAGCCCTCTTTTTTATAATTCAGAATGTCATTGAAGCTTTCCCTGTCTCTCCTGATTTTAAGGTGAAGTCATGAAAACAAAATATACTTTATTTAGTTTCCATGCACTCTGGATGAATTATCTTGAAACTTACAAATATACTTTTCCCCCAAAAACCCTATAAAGTTTACAATAGTATATTCCAGATATGAATTAATAGTTTGTAAAGGCATTATGTGAGTGAAAGTTAATAAATGTGATGCTACATATTCATAACTTTTGAAGTTGTTGCTCATTAAAAGCTTATTATTCTTTTTTTTATTATTATAAAGGGGCCAAGGTCTTTAGACAACCCCCTTCAGGGCCCAGAAGAAATCCCTTTCTGACCGGCAGAGAGGGGCGGGGTTAGCCTACCTGGCAAAGACAGGCCCAGAGGGCAAGAGTCGCGGTGCCCCCTCACAGCCTTTCAGAAAGGACTCAGGGTCACGTCAGGGAGTTTTGGTCTGAAGCTGTGCCAAGACTCATTTATTAATGGGTGGTCTGTACTTATAAAGGCCCAAACATAACCAATCACTGACCAGCAGGGCGGTTCTGATTCTCACCATACGTCATAACCACGCCCCCCTGCTTAGCTCCTGTCCTCCACAGGGCGTGGTAAGCAACCAGAGCCAGAGTTTTTCCATCCCCTCGGCAGACAGCGTCCAGAATGTCCCAACAATATCCTACATCTAATACTTCTAATATGTCACTACAACATTGTATAAATAGAAAATAGACATTTCCCATTTTTATGGCAATTCTTTACAAAATTGTAAAACTGCAAATTAGTCTTGTCTCCATCTGTGAACTACAGGGAGGAGAAAACAGTGGTAAAAAGCACACCTATATCTACACACGAAATCTTTTAGTTTAAACCCATTTCTATAGAGCATGATTCCATATACATAGAATGGAGATTCTGTTGTTGGTAGTTACTGGATACTGACATTTTTGTATTAAGCAATGCTTAATATGTTTATTTAAAATTAGAGATTTGTTTAATTTTCAAAAATTTAAACTTTTAATATCTCCCACTGATTATTTGCTTCTGTTTCAGAAAAGAACAGGAATTACCAAAAATTAGAAAATATTTTCCAACATAAAAATCATACACACACACACACAAAAAAAAAACTATATAGTTTTATTTAATACATATTGAATCAGACTTTCTAGTTATGCCTATGTAAGGTCCTCTTGCTTTCATAGAAGTAATTAAAACTACGTAGGTATGAATATTATCTATATGTGTTGCTGAAATCTCCATCCTTATCTCCAATACCAATCCAATAATGAGGACATGCCGGGGCTGCTGAGTTATGAATGGGGCCGGGGTCTAAAGCTACCCCCCTTTGGGGCCCTAAAGGGGGTTTTCTTTCTGCCTGTAGAAAGAAAAGTAACTTACCGGGCGAAGATGGGCTTAAGGACAAACATACGCTGAGTGTCTCCTCTGCCTGATGGGCAAAAACCACGCCACACCCAGGGAGTTTTGTATAGCAAGCGAGAAAGCCAAAACTCAAACTTTGTTGGCAAGGTGTTGACCTTAAATAGGCCTAGAACTAGCCAATCAGCCAGCAGGGCAGTTCAGTCTCTCACGCTATGTCATAGCCACACCCCTTTGCTTAGCCCCGGTCCTACTAGGGCGTGGTAAGCAGCCAAAGTCCTTCCCCTGGCAGACATGAGTCCCAACAAGGACATGGCTTTGAGCAAAAGGAAAAAGAACGTTTATTGTTTTGCTAGCAAAGGAGAAACACAGGAGAATCCTGTCCCAAGGGTTGTGATTCTGTCATTAGCAGCAACAGGGGGCTTTTAAAGAGGTGCCTCAAAGGCTACATTCTGTGTGTTTTTTTTTTTGTTTGTTTTGTTTTGTTTTTTTGGTACCAGGGATAGAACTCAGGGGCTCTCGACCACTGGGCCACATCCCCAGCCCCCCTTTTATTTTTGTATTTTTTATTTAGAGACAGGGTCTCACTGAGTTGCTAAGTGCCTTGCCATTGCTGAGGCTGGCTTTGAACTTACCTTACGATCCTCCTGCCTCATCCTCCCAAATGCTGGGATTACAGGTGTGCGCCACTGTGCCGGCCGTGTGTTCTTTATCTGGAGTTGTAATTCACTTGTTAATTTAGGAGATAGACATTTCTTAGATCTTCTGGTACCATCCTCCAATGTCTGGATTACTTTGTTCCTATGGTGGGTGTGCACTCAGGGACAGATACTTCTGCCTAGGGTGAGGAAAAAAGGTAATCCTGTTTCCCCTGAGATTAGGGAGGGCAAGAGATTAGGGAGAAGCAGGGAGAGCATAAAAGAAAGAAACATGTCCATTTTAAAAATAAATTGCAGTGGCAGAGCAGCAAGGGTTATAATCAAAGCATAAAAGTGGACCACTGTTACATATGTAGATATAGGTGGTTGTCAACCACATGTGTCTACTTGTGTGTATTTCAGCAAAACTCTGCTTTTCTTCATGTGCTTTTTCTTTGTAGGGAGATCTGTGTTTCAGGGATTATAATTTATTTTGTCTAAATTTCCCATAGTAGTCAAGGTGAACATTTTAATGACTGGTTTAGGCATGGAGATGTGGCAGAAGTTGAACCAATGAGATGTGAAAATAAGTAATCTGGGGGTGTCTTTGAAATGTTCTGTACTATGCTAGGCACAGTAGCATACACATGTAATCCCAGAAGCTCAGGAACCTGGGGCAGGAGGATCACAAGTTCAAAACCAGTCTCAGCAATTCAGTGAGGCCTTAAGAAGCTTAGCAAGGCCCTGTCTCTAGATAAAATATTAAAAGGGCTGGGGATGTGGCTCAGAGATTAATCATCCCTGGATTTAATTTCTAGTACCAAAATAAATAAATAAATAAATAAATAAATAAATAAAGTTTCTACACTAACCAGTAATAAATGAAAAAATACTTAGCAAGAGTATATTAACTTTCTTTTACTTCACCTTATGTTGTTAGATAAAATCGAGCCCACAGGCCATACCCCCCCCCCCCCCCCCCAGGTGTGTTAGGATTATCCAGTGAGCCTGAGCTTTAACTTCCTGGAAGTGCCCATCTCATGTGAGAATCCACCTTTGCCGGGCTCCGGGTCCCTCCTCCCCTTTCTGATCCCAGGAATACTTGCCTCCCGCAGGAATTCACCCAGGGTGGGCTCTCCCTTTCTGAGCCAATCCCGACCTTACAAGTCATGCTTCCATGCCTCTGTACTTAAGCCCCTGCCAGTGCAGAACTCCTCCTTTTTTGCCACCATCTTCTCACCAGCTCTCCCCTTCACCTTCTCCCCTTCTTCTCTTTCCCCTTCTCCCTTCCCTTCCCCTCCACATACCCCTTTGGTCCCGACCGTTCGTTAGGGGCCAGTTAATAAACCCTTTTACCACAGGTGCTCTCTGGTGTGGGTTTTTTGACCTTCATATGTTATCATGTCTTTACATGATTCCTGGCACTATGACAGTCACTTCTTTTGTACATGAGGGTAGATAGCATGAGAAAAGAAAGTTGTCAAGAAACTGATAGGTAGCAGACAGGCATTAAATGGTGGGGACAGGACATTAAGGAGATAGACTGGGCTCACAGTGTTGACCACCCCTACATACTTTCCTTTAGAAAGGAATTTACCTGAGGTCATTCTGACCCTGCCTGGCTTAAGACAATAGCATATGCTACATTCCTCAGTAAATAACTTGTCTACGGGAAGAATGCAGGTCCAAGATTCCACCCTGCTGATGAGAAAAACACAAGTCACACTGAAGGTGATCAGATTCTAGGACTCAGGGATACCAGATAATTAGAAGCAAAGTCCTTCAACCATAAATTCTCTAATAACAAGTTCCAATTAGAACTGGTCAGCACAGGCCAAGGTGGTCCAGAATTGCCTTGGATGTTTAGCATGTTATTACAAAAAGTAAATCTTCCCCTCTATCAAGTAAGACCATATGCAGTTGGGATTTGAAAGTCTGATGTAATTCTCCTGTCAGTCAAAAGTCAAAGAGTGAACCTGGGTGGGACTCTGAAAACTTCCCTTGGACCTCAAATAATACTAGAGGAATAGAAGGGCACATTATCTTTCCTTTCTCTGAGAGGACCCACTCTCTCCCTTTCTTCCTTGAGAGTGTCTCTGTTTCTATCCCATCTAATAAACTTATTTCTGCTACTATATGCGACTTACTTGAAATAGTTCAGGTGAGATTACAAGAAACAGAGATAGCTTACTCCTTTGGTTACTTTTGCTTCATGGAAGGATCTTATTCTGTAATAAAATCAGATGGACATGGAGACGATTTATATAAAATAACAAAGTGAGACTTGTTATTGACTTGTAGCTCAAATAATCAAGTCCTAATGAGGTAGGGATAGGAAAAGGAGAGAAAAATACAAACTCTTAAGGGGAACACCCTCAAGCTATTGAAATGCAGACTCAAACCACTCAGATGCAGAAAAAAACAGTTGCAAACATTGGCCCACACCCTTGGCCCATGCCCTTTTAAAATGAGGAAAATATAAAAGCGCAGGAAAACTGGATCAACATCATGCAGCTCCACCCTGGATCCACCTCCAGTCCAACCCCTTCTATAAATGTTGGACCCCCAACTCAAGTCAGGACTGCTTCTCATTCTTGAGACAGCCCATTTGAATGTGTGTCTACCTTCCTAAATAAACCGTTGTCTATGCTTTTGTCTGGCTTGTGCTGGGATTCTTTTCGGTTACGTATGCCTAGAACCCTGTGGGTTTTGAGTTGCATTTCCCCTCTCTTCTGTGACTCTTTGGACCCTTCTACAGAGATATCTAGCAGTATAAAATAAGATGTTAGAAATTTCTGAAGAAGGGAATAGAATTATCAATACTTGTGCTTCAAATTTAGAATCTACGTATCTATTTTAAAAGTGCTTCTGTGTAAGCCACTCTTCCTCATAATCTAAAATGGACACATCTTTCTACCATTTCATTGGTGAGAAAACCAAAATCCTGAAGTCTTAGAAATTTTTTTAAGTCTTACAGACTGGGAATATAATGAAGGTTGCAGACCAGGCTTTCAGATGCAGAAGGTGCTACTTTCCTTACTTCACATTAGTGGGTCATCTTCAGAATGTAACAGTAGTTCACTTCATGCTTTGACTATAACACTTGCTGCTTTGCCACTGAAGATTATTTTTAAATGGACATTTTTTTTTCCTCTTCTCCCTCTTCATTTCCCTATCCTCAGGGAAAATAGGATTACCCTTTTCCCCTATACTAGGCCAAATTATCTGTCCTTGAGCACATACCTACCGCTGGAATAAAGTAATTCAAACTTTGGGTTGGTATCAGAATATCTAAGAAATTACTGTCTCCCAAATTGACAAGTGAATTGCAACCCCCATCAGTGTACAACTGGAACATAAACTTTGAATCACCACTTTAAAAACCTCTGTTCCTCCTCATGGGCAAAATCAGGGCCTCTGGGACAGGAGTTTCCTATTTCTCCTCTGCTTAGCAAAGCAACAACATTTTTTTTTTTTTCCTTTTTTCTGAAATCTGTGTCCTCGTTATTGGATTGGTATAAGGGACAAGGACCAAGCTTGCAGTAACAAGAATAAATAAAATGTTTCAGTTTGACATTAATAAAAACATGGCCATGCCTTAGAACTAAAAGGGGAAATGTAACAAAATAAAGTAAAAAGAAGAAAATACCGCCCCAGCTTTTCTAGTAATGTTTTTGATCAAGATACACATGCCTCTCACATCCGGTTTAACAGGTTAAATTGGCTTTCTAATTCCATTGTGTTATTTCAACTTTTAGTTGTCCTTTGCTTTATGTCTAATTTTTCTAGATTCCTAACCCCAAATGCTCCTCCATATCATTTTATATTATGCCTTCTTTATTAAGTATTTAAACTATGTTTTCAACCTTTCTCTCTTCTTCTCTATTGACCCTTATTTTTATGTATGATTAGTTTAGCTACTTCAGATGCCATTTTCTATGAAGTATGTAATATTGCAATTCCAAGTGTGGTTTACTCAGACAAGTATTCTGTTTTAATAAGAAACATCCCTGCCTGCCTTTGATTCCCTATTTGCCTCTGGCTATACAATACACCAACTCCACATTCTTTTTGTCATTCTAGGAAGACACAGTTAGCTGAACACTGGGGATTGCTTTTGAGTAACTGTTAACATTCTTGTCCTATTAGAAGGGCTTTGTAGAGAGTCCTGTGGTGAGAGGTAGTGCATGATCTAATCAGCTTTTGCTTATAGGCCAGGTGAGAATCCTCTCTCTAGGAAGTCACACAAATTGTGCCTTATTTAAGTTTAACTGAATTTTTAGTGAAGAAGAAAAATCAAAGGAAGATATTCTAGAAAGATAATGCTGGTATTATATTGAACCATAAATATCCTCTATTCTAAAATCTTTCCCTCTCTATCCTGCAAATCAGCCTTAATTTGCCCTCCTCAGTTACTCACTGGAGTAAATCCAATCTAGGGTAAATTTCAGTTTAATTCAATTATAGTGAGTTCCACTACTATCATTTATAAATCTCCACCAGCATTTGCTTCTAAATCTCATGATTCCAACAGTCACTCACACTCATTATCTCTCAATTTAATTCCTCCCTTTACAAGCTTCTCCCATACCCATTGCCGGAAATGAGAGCTTTTTTTCCCTTCTTTTTCTGTTGATGTCATGGTTGAGGCCACATACAAGGAAAGGAAATATTTTATGTCTGTATCCTTTCCCTGTCAGTGGTAACTTTGGGTGTCTACACTCAATCTGCTTTTTTGTATTGTTGGAAAACAGCTGGGCATACCTCGGCCAGCTGCTGACTCCCTCAGCCTGCATAGCAATGAGGGCTGTTTGGGTTTGTGGTGTAGAGGTGGTGGCCTTTGAGTCTCACCTGAACAACTACTCTCCAGTTCCCGAAGTTAGAAATTCCACAAGAGTATGTAGATTGCCATCCACTGCTCCACTGAGTTTTCTACTTCAGAACTTTTCACTAGGGTCCCATCACCTGTTATGTTGTCCTTTACTGGGAGAGATGAAGGCAATCATGACATTTCCCCCAAGCTCCTAGTTTCTACAGTTATAGATATTAGAAATAACAAGGTACCAAAAAAAATCAAATATGTTCTCAAAACCTTTACCTAGCACACAGAAGTATGTGCTACTTGAACCTCTTAGTAAGCATGCCTAAGTGGGTAATGGGCCTGCATTTATCTCTATCCTCCTGCAGTGCTGCCTGCCCTTCACTCTGATTGAAGGAGTTTGGGGTTATACTTTATGAGATTGGCTAATTTTAGAATTAGGGCAGGCAAAAAGGGAAGGACTCTGGTTGGATCCAATTAAGGCTAAATACTATATTCTGAAAATGGACCACCAGACTTTCTATTTCTCACATATATAACCACAAGGGATAATGAGTCTGTTTTCTATAAACTTTGGCTCCATGAGAAAACTTTATGCTCTTCCCAATTCAGTAAGCACTGTTTCCATCCCATGATCCTTTTCTTAGTAGCTAAAGGTATTTGGATATTGTGGTGTGGGACCCACCAGCCCCTCAGAGCTACTGCTCAGAAAAGTGGCTGCTGTTTCTGAAAGTAGCTGCAGAGTGGGTGAGGTGTGCATTGAGTGCTAAAGACTTCTAGTTCTTTGCAAACTCACGGGAAAGATTTTGAGCAAGTTGCACAGAGTAACAAGCTTGAATTTATTGGGGAAAATGAAATAAGAGAGCTAAGCATACAGCCCAGGCTGCAGAATGGCCACAACCATCTCTGAAGTGGTTGGCATATTTTTCACACAACTGGGGCTTTTAAGGAGATTAAAACTAGCTGCATTTGGAAACCTTCTCTACTCTGAAATCTGGAAGATGCCCATGTTCCCCAGGAAGTCTTGCCCTTTATGATGTGATAAGGAAGGCTCCGGGGATTAGAAGAAGCCAAAACATGAAATTTTGTTCTTTTGAGTCATGGAAACTTTGGTCAGTATAAAGTCCATAAAAGCCCTCCCCTTCAGGGTAACTGTGTTCTTCCTATTGGTAGGAAGGGGCCTTTGGGGCTGAATTTCTCCTGCCGATAACAGGTTGTTTGCTGACAATATTGCCTATCCTATTGATTGAATCCAGGCAGGGCCACAATTAAATTGCTTTTTAAAACAAATCATGTGGGGGTCAGCACAGTAGGCTCAGTCTATAGAATCATTCCCTGATCCCAATGTTCCCACCACTTCGGGCTATCACCTATCACAGGTCTGCATGTTCTGGCACACAGTTAACTTTGGCTGGGGGAAAGATGCTAATCTCTAAATTTCCAAAGTGACCAGCTGACTGATAATTCCCTGCACTTGGAACAATTCTAGGATATGGGACTTCATTATTAAAACTGAGAACATTCCACACCACTGTGCCAAGTTGCTTACCTTACCTGCTCCCAATCACCTTGAAATTTCATGGAAAGGTACAAGTAGCTGGGCAAGGCAATTACAGCTGCACACAGGCAATCCCAACAGTCTCTCAAAAGGAGCTTATGTTTTCCCTTCCAATTCATCAACTTCCTTAGTGGCAAAGTCCACCAAACCACTTCTGGGATCTGGAGGCATTTATGGAAAATCTGTAGCAATAGTAATTTGGGAGCTAAAAACTATGCCTTGCTTAACTCTCAGGTATCATGTGTCTGTCTCAACATATCACTTGAGTATTTGAGATAGTTAGAAGATAACTTTTCTTACTTAACCAATTTTGCTTTAGTTTCCTGGTCTCCCAAATACATTATAATCATTTTAAGGGGAAAGTATCTTTTTTTATTGCTGTTGTTAAGTTTGCTTTGTTTTGATATATTTGTCAAATATGTGTGTGTGTGTGTGTGTGTGTGTGTGTGTGTGTGTACATACATTTTTTTTACATACTTCCTCAGGAGTCTCATCTCTGAATGCAAACTACAGTGCATTACAGAAAGAAGTGCTCATACATGCATATGACAATTTATTCTCTCTTTTTTATCCCTTATTGTGCCTCCTTTCCTTTGTCATAAATAAATTTTGCTGTCTACAATCATCCATCACAAACCTTTTTACATATTTTTTCCTACTATGGCCTTGCTTATCAGACTCTTAGGACACTTTCAGATATGTGTCTGTAACTGAAATATGTTTATATTGGTGGCTGCATTGCCAGTGTGGGTCCATAAATAAACTGTAATTTTAGGCATATTTTACTGGGGCAACTGATGTTTTATTTAACCTGGAAAAGACACATATCTGCTTTATTATTGGACAGCATTGGGCTACATTCAAGTTTCTTTTAATGGTGCTCTCTGTTCCTTATTCATTTAACTGTCCCATCCCCACAGGTGCAATGCCATACCAATATTTTATGCAAGTAAATAAAGCACAATTTTTTTCAAGCAACAGTGGGAAAAGTATTACAGCTATCAAAGTTTTTCCTGATACCTCTCAGATCTCCCCAGAGAAGACAGGAGTTTTTAACTTGGTGCTGGTAGAAAAAGAATGAGAGTCAAGTGAACACTAACATACAGAAAAATGCTTCAATGGGGAAAAGAAAAGAGGGAGGGGCCCTCAGGTGAAGGAGATGACCCTGACTGAGTAGTCAAAACTCTCCATGAACAAAAAAATTGTCCAAAAGAAAAAATCATCCCAGCCTTATATTGAGTGGCTCAAGCAGGAAAGGAGCTAGTATTTTTAGAATCATTTCTTTGAATTCTTTTTTTTTCTTTGGAGAAGTATCTGTTGTTGTATAATTACTGTTTGATTACTGTTGATTAGATTAGAAATAGGAGAGTAAGAAAAGGCACATTTATATTGTAAGAGGGAGGAGTAGGAAAGGACTTTTAACAGGTAAAAATTATAAAATTAAGGCACAATAATGAAAGAACATTAGCAGTACAAATTATGATTTTAAGATCCAAGAACTTATGATATTTTTTGACATTGCCTTACAGCTGGTGCTTATGGCTGATTTGAATGTAAGAGGGTAAGAAAAGAGAGTAGGAGGGCACATTCCAAACACTCTAAGTTTTTGGGGGTAAGAAAGACTTTGGTCATAGATTACTTTAGCCCTCAGAGTTTTTCCACAATTTTGTCCCCTGATTCAGTCCCAGTCTCACTTGCACTGCACAGGAGGAAAGCCCTAATAGTATCATATTGAGAATGATGTTGTACCAGTGATCCAACTCATGCTTTCAATATAACCCTTGCTGCTCTGCCACTGAGGCTTATGTTAAAGTGGACATGTTTTCTTTTCTTCTTCTTCCTTTCCTCCTTCCTAACCTGAGGACCAGGAACAGCATTACCTTTTTCCCATTCTAAGCCAAGTTATCTGTCTGGGAGCACATACCCACCACAGGAATTCAGACTTTAGGGATGGCATCAGAAGATTTAAGAAATGGCTATTTCCCAAATAACAACCCAGCACAGGGAACACCTGGAAAGAATTTTTTTTTTTTTTTTTAACCCCTACCATCCTGTTCTCCCTGATGGGCAGAATCACAATCTGTGGGATACGAGTCCTTTGTGCTTCTTCTTTGACAGCAAAGCAATAAACCTTTTTTGTCCTTTTTCCCAAAATCATGTTATCATTATTGAATTGGCATCATGGACAAGAACCAAGCTTTCAGTAACAATATTAGCATCATATTGAGAAACCAATAATAAAAGAAAGGCAGAAGAGAGGAATGAAGAGACAAGATTTAAGGGACATTTATAGAATCAATACCCGGCTGGTTAATCTGAACTACTTGCTTCCCCAAAAGTCACTATGCATATATTGGGGTGACTTTTAAAATATTTTTTTCTCCCTCAAGACTCCCCAATTCAGTGATTTTGTCTCATCAAGGTGTCCTTTTGGGATCCAGGTCCTTGGTGCCCTGAACAAAGAATTGAGCAAGATACATACAAGTAACAGGAAAAGTACAGATTTATTGAAGGTGAAGGTGGAAGTGACACTTGGTAAGGTACAGCAGAGTGAGCCAACCAAGAGAGAGATGGTCAAGGCCTGGATGTCTGGAAATTAGTGTCTTCTATGCTTAGCTGTGAGGTGTTCTCTTTCCTATATGGATGGGATTGAATACTTTACCCCATTTGCTCTCATTAGTTACCTTATGATACCTGATTAGAATATTGTCCACTTTTCCCCCATTGGTTACTTTATAATTAGTAACCTAATAAGAATACTGTCCAGTTTACCCCCATTGATCATTTTAAAATAGTGGGAGTTTTCATGGTGGTAAATCCTCATAGCCCTGAGTTGTTAGGGTAATGGGACTTAGTCTCCTGGTCTTGTCCTCCAGGGGCAGCCTTCTCATACCCTGCCTCGGCAATCCTGGAATCTTCGGCAATCTCCTCCCTAACCTATGACACGGCTATTAAGCATATCAATCCTGGGTACAGAGAAAACAAATCTCCTCAATTTTCCAATTAAGAATGCATTTTTTTGTTATTAAGTCTTCATGTTACTTATTGAGGGAATACAAAAATTAGAAAACAACAAATATGTGTAAGTTTAAGAATTTAGGAATTCCTACTTTTCTCAGCCCAGCTCTTGGTAAAGTCCATGTTTCTGTACACATCCTTATTCTCATCTCAACTTTATATATATATATATATATATATATATATATATATATATATTAGTTGTTGATGGACCTTTATTTATTTATATGTGGTGCTAAGGATTGAACACAGTACCTCACACATGGGAAGGGTTCCACCACTGAGCTACAACCCTAGCCCTCATCTCAATTTTATAGGGGGATGGGTCAACCACTTAATTCTTCAACAATGTTGATTTCCTTTTACTTTCACGCGTATATCATGAGTTATCACAGAACAAAATTATACTTATGTTTCCTCTCTGATGATTATATTATTTTCCAGTATCCTGAGCCTGGACAACTCTACCTATTCCTTCAAGATCCACCTTAGTTGCCAAATCTAGAAGAACTTTTCTCAGCCAAAGTCAGTCTGAGCATTCCTTGTGTATGCCTTTGTGGCCCCTTGTACGTGTCTCTGTTCTGACAATAATCTGTATCGCACTAAGCAGGTTTCTCATTGACAGCAGGGTCACTAATGTAGTTACATTAATATTTTAGGACCTCAGGTAGTGGTGAGGCTTGTTTCTGTATTTTAAAATAGTTAGCATCACATCTCAACTGGATTTATTTACTTGATAATTCTGAAGATTAGCTCTTTTCCTATTTCTATTGCTTGATTTCTGTAGGTAAGAAATATGTAGGTAAGAAATATTGTTAGAAACAATAGTAAGTGGTCTCTTTTCAGAATAAAAGAACAAACAACAACAACAAAAAGATGTTGAGCAAGGGTTATGCGATCATAGTCTGTTAGACTTTTAACAAGAATCTGAAAGGGAATGAGGGTGGGAAAAGGAGAATAAAATGAGGAAGTAAGGACTATGTACCTTGCCAAAATACACTCACCCCAGGAAGGCCTTCTAACTACAAGAGAACAAAAGGAGATAGAGAAAACTAAAGGAGCATTTCTTTAAATAACCCACTAGGAGACAGTAAAACCTAGGTGAAATCCAGGAAGACTGAACCCCATAGTACTCAGCCAACTGCCACTCAAGTCCTGCTTGCACTGCACCTGTGTCTCCAAGTCCATTCATTAGGTATGGACAGGTTAAGCTTGTTTCTTACAATATCCACTCCTCTATTCAAAACAAATTATTCCCTGATCACTGCCTGACTCTCTGAATCATGTTGTCATCTCTTTATTTACAACAGTGGGGGAATTACATTTTATTGTTTCAGGAGTATTCCTTCTATGCAATAAGTGGGGCGTCTCAAAAAACTTAGGACACGTCAACTTTCAAAGGATAAATAAAATTCTTCCCTTTGACCTTCTTTCTGTTCCTACCCTATTTTTTTTGACTCTCCAATTTTGCCCTTCCGGTTTTTGAATCTCTAGTACAATCATGTTGAGATGAACTTTCTTTCCCTTTGATGTCCATGTATTTGTTATCATGCTGCAATCTATCATGGCTGAAAGTACTACTGGGGATGCCCAGCTAAAGGATGACTTTGGGAGTTCTAATAGACCGGGTTCAATCACCCACTGCATTGAGGGTTTAATTTGCAAAAAAAGAATATAATGGTGAAGCAAGAAATGAATTTATTCATGGGTTGGCTTAAACCAGGAAGTTAGACAGCTAGACATCTGTCTTTTTTTTTTTTTTTTTTTAAACAGACAACAGTGTTTGATTACAGAGGAGGAAAAGCAGGAGCCAAGAGATCTGCATGTGTGTACGTGTGTGTATTCAGACATCTGTGGGGCCTGCTAACAGAAGTATATGTTGTGTTTCTGGTTTTGTGCTCTCCGTTTGCACCAGGACCTGGGGTGCGGTTTCCATTCAGCTTCTATTTTCTGTATGGGATGATTGCCTATAGGAAGATGGGAGGGAAAAAACAAACATGTTTGGGGCTTCTTTTAAATTTTTCAATTTAAAGGTGCCCTGTTACATCAAAGTCTTTAAAACTATGAGCCAAAATAAACCTTTTCTCTTAATAAGTTGATTTATACCACATATTTGTTATGATGAAAGAAAACTTACTAACTCAATGGATAGAAATGGACCATGAGCCACATTCTTTCTAATACAAAGAGCCTAATACCAGCTGGAGCTCATGTTTATGCGATTTCCTGTCTCCTCCTTGCTTCACTGTGCAATTCACTGTGCTATTCACTAATTTCCACAGATTCAAACCTCATGATTAATGACTCCCCACACTGTATTCCCAGTCCTGACCATGTTCCTGATCTACAGAAGTATGTGTATTAGTCTTACTAGTCGTATTTAAAATCTTTATTTGTATAATTAAAGAGCTTAGAGTCACAATATATATATTTAAAAGTGAGGAGACTATTTTTATGTATCCTGGCTTATTTTAGCCGTGGCATTGTCTGTTGTGAATTGAATTATATCCCCCATAAAATTAATTCATAACCTATTTCTAGTTCCTAAAATGTGACTGTATTTAAAGAGAGAAGCTTTGAGGAAATATTTAAGTGAAAGTGAAGCCCTTAGAATTACTCTAGTCCAATGGGAATGGAATCTTATGAGAAGAAGATATTAGAACACACAAAGAGACACCAGAGGTGTGCATGAACAAGATGTGTGAAGAGGCAGCAAAAGAGTGACCATCTGTAATCCAAGAAGAAAAGCCTTGGATTAATTTTGTCTGCACCTTTACCTTGGACTTCAAGTCTCCAGATCTGAGTGAAAATAAATTTCTCTTGTTTAAGTCACTCAGTCTATGGTATGTCATTAGGCAAACTCCAGCAAACTAATGCATTTTTGTTTTGGCTAACTTAGAAACTTCCATGTTCTTTCCAATGATTCAATTCTTTCTTCATCCCATTAGTCACAAAGCATTCCTACCTCCATTCTACAAAAAGCCTTCAGGCTCTGCCTGCCTCTGTTACCCTTGTCTTCCTTTACTTTAACTGTCAAGACATAGCTTGTCCCAGCTATTTCACAGCTGATGTCATAATGGAATTGTCTCAACTTTAGACCATCTTTTATAACATCACCAATCATCATCTTTGTAAAGTAGAAATCATTTTCCCCTCCCAGTACTGGAGATTGAACCCATGGGTGCTTTACCACTGAGCTACATCCCCAGCCCTTTTCATTTTTTATTCTGAGAAAGGATCTCTCTAAGTTGCTTAGGGCCTCCCTAAGTTTCCAAGGCTGGCCTTGAACATGTATCTTCCTGCCTCAGTCTCATGAGTTGCTGGGATTACAGGTGTGTGTGCTACCATGCCAGGCTAGTGGAAATCTTTTCAATTCTTTCCCTTAAAAATTTGTAATAAATGATACGTTATCTTAATAAATCTCCTTTGCCTATTTTCTCATTTTAGCCCTTTGCACATTTCACCCAATTTTTCCTTGAAGTATCATCCATTTCCCCTTTCAAGTTCTTTCTCATATCCCCTAATTCTAGGAATAACCAATTAAACAAATGTTCCCCAAACATCATACATTTTGATGTAACTAGGGTTTTCACACATTCTCTGAAGCATTTGATTTCCCAAAAATGTTACCATATGTGTTACACAGCTGCCTGATCTTTAGCTAAGTAGACTTTTTGCTCCATGAGTTTCCAGAGAAAGGTTCTACATTTCTTTTAAATAACACTCAGATCTCTGAATTACAACCTTTCTTGCTTGCCTTTGTTCACAACTAATTGAACTTGTAAGTTTCCAAGCTATAGGACACAATTGCATTCCTTATTTTTCAGAGGATTTCTATAGTAGGTGAAACAAAGAAAGGTCACAATTCATATTTGTGGAACTGAGTTTAGTTAAATATTGTCTTCAGCAAATAAAATATGAACAAAAGAGATCTGGACAAGTGATTAACTAAGATTGTCACATTGGTGGAAAAACTGACATTTTAACTTTTGTATTTTATTACTAATGTCAGGCTGGATTCAAGCATTACATTAATCCACGTTTAAAAATGTAACCAGGATTAGTAATATATAGACACAGCTGTGTTTATTATCATCTTCTTCTTAATTAGTAAGCTTTTCCATTATACTAAGGTTGAAAGCTGGGTTCACAGCACACAGAATGCAAAGCCAGACTTTGTTGTGCCTTTGGTAAGGCCTCACAGGTATGGACTTCATCAGTCACTGTGCCACAATAGCATGCAATCTCCAAATCTCAGTGCATTGCATTAAGTTGTGCGAATTCTGATGATTAAATTCAGGTCTAATATATTTCTCTCTTATTTGGGGCCTAATGTAACCACACGCTCCCCTCATGTTCTTGTGGTTGAAACAAGTGATTTAGGCAAACCAGAGTTAATATAACTTAATACAAGGGGCTCTGAAATGCATACACAAGGAAAAGGTCATTGTGTTGTTTCTGAAGTCCAGATTTGCTACAGTTGGCCCTGAGGGCTTCTTATGTACAATCCTTTTCTATAAAAGAATATTATTAAACTATTTGAATTAAATGTAGGAAAAAAAAAAGACAAAAAGAAATACATTGCATTTTTTAATTGAATTCTCTTAGTAAATATAAGTCTAATAAAACCTGAGGGGCTCAGTGGCAGAGCACTTGCCTAGCACTGGTGAGGCACTGGGTTTATCACTTAGCACCACATAAAAAGTAAACAAATAAAATAAAGTCATGCTGTCCATCTACAATTTTTTCAAATTTTAAAAATTAATTTTTTTTAAATTAAAAATTAAAAAAAAAACTCTGCAGATAATGAATTGCATATAAGACAATGTGTATTACTCAAGTGTGGTGATCATTAAGAATATGCCATCTCACAGAATTAGTCTTTGTGTTCAGTCATTGGCCAGAAGTAGCTCAAAGCCCCTTATTCCACATACATCTGTAGTGCATTTCTACACATAGGAAAGCTGTGTGTATGACAAAATAAATCATCACAAGTCTGTGTGTGTGTGTGTGTGTGTGTGCGCGGGCGCGCGGCGGGCGCATGCACCTTGCACATTCATGCAAGAAGTAGACTTAAAAACAAAAGCATAGGGCTGGGGCTATAGCTCAGTGGTAGAGTGCTTGTCTCACACATGTGAGGCCCTGGGTTTGATGCTCAGCACCACATAAAAACAAATAAATGAAGATATTGTGTCCATCTATAATTTTAAAAAATTGAAAAAAAAAGTATATAAACTTTTAATAAACAAGGAAATTTTTATAGCTCTAAACTACCCAAAACCCAAAATACACTGTTTATATATTTTTAATTTTTTTCACATTACTGGAAAAAATAAAAGCAGATTTATTAAGAAATTAATGAAGCTGGCTAAGAAAGGAAGGGCTTAGCCTAGGCCACCATTAAGATGAAATCACAGGTCTGCTGTAAGCTTGTAATTTGTACTTTGGCATGTTGGAAAACAAATTTCAGTGTTCAGAGAATTCTCATGATGTAATTTTCAAATATGTCAGATAATATATGTCTTTTCCAGATACAAATTAACCACTTTAGTCTTACTATGAGCCATGAAATCATTTGTAGCCACCAATTTTATTTATAAAGTTTGATATTTCTTAAAATGAATAGTACCCCAAATACTGGAAAAATACCCAACTTTAAAAAATATAGCTCATTTCAGTTAGTTGGATGGAAGAATGGAAGAAACAAAATGATTCTGTTAAAATTTCATTGAAATGTCAGTAAATTTTTAAAAAATAAATACTATGTTCAATCTGATTTTATCTAAAGTTAATTTGCATGAGTACAAAACAATGATTTAATTCAAGAAGTGTTTAGTAAGTAATTGTATCAGTTACACAGGAAATCAATAATACAATGGAGTATACGGTCCATTATTTCTTTCCTGTTCGCAACCCCACAAAATGGGGTTTTAAAGAGATAAAACAAAACAAACTCACATGCACTTTTAAAAAGTAAGATATCCTGAAGTCTTTTTCGTTGTTGTTCATTTATATATTTTTACATTTTAAAATTTGTTCTTAGCCGGGCGCGGTGGCGCACGCCTGTAATCCCAGCACTTGGGAGGCTGAGGCAGGAGGATCACGAGCTCAAAGCCAGCCTCAGCAATGGCGAGGCACTTAGCAACTCAGTGAGACCCTGTCTCCAAATAAAATACAAAAAAGGGCTGGGGATGTGGCCCAGTGGTCGAGTGCCCCTGAGTTCAATCCCCGGTACCACAAAAAAAAAAAAAAAAAAAAAAAAAAAAAAAATTGTTCTTTTTAGTTATACATGAAAGTAGAATGTATTTTGACATATTGTACATACATGGAGTATAACTTCCCATTTTTGAGGTTGCACATGATGTGGAGTTAAACTGGTTATGTATTCATATATGAACATAGGAAAGGTATGTCCAATTCATTCTATTGTCTTTCCAACTCCCATCCCCCTTCCTCCCCATTCGCTCCTGTCCCTCCTCCCTTATCCTGAAGTCTTAACCATATAATTCTAGCATATTATCAATATTCATACAATTGCTCATTCTTAGAGATTACCTCTAAGTTAATGAGTTTGATGGTTCAATTCTCCAAATAGCATAATTCAAAGTAGATTTACAGAAAAGAAGTGAGGTGAAAAGGAAGTTGAAAGTAATAACATTTTGTTGTTGTTGTTTTGGTCATTTTTTTTTTTTTTTTTTTTTTTTTTTTAGGGAACAGATGAGGCTGGTGGGAACATAAGGTTAAGAGAATAATCCTATAAAATAGGCATACTGTGCTGACCCCCACATGCTTTCTTTTTCAAGAAGCAATTTACCTGCAGTCCTGCCTGCCTAAGTGAACAGGATATGTCACTGTCCTCAGCAAACTACCTGTTAACTGCAGGAGAAATGCAAGCCCAAGATCATGCTGATAGGAGAAACCCAGGATATTTTTGTAACCAGATCCTGAAACTTTAGGAGATTAAGAAGTTCCTCCTAACCACAAAATCCATAAGAATGTATGTTAAGAATCCAATTAGTACCAGTCAGCATGGGCCAAGAGGACCTAGAGTTGCCACAAGAGTGGGGACTTGAAAGTCTGATGTTACCCTGCACTCAGTTAAAAATCAAGAGGTAGACTTGGGCCAGACTCTCTGGACACTTCTCTGGGATCCCCAATAAAACTGAAGTGCAGGAGAGGCACACAGTCCCTCTCCTTTCTGAGAGAACCCACTCTCTCCCTTGAGAGGGTCTCCTTCCCTTTTTCCTATCCCTTCCATAAATTATTTCTGTTACTCTGAGTGACATGTCTAAAATCTTTCTCTGACTTGATCACAAGAATCGGGATTTGAAGTGGGGTTCTTCACATCACCTCAGTTTCTCAGAAGGCCCCCAGCTCCATGATAATTCCATAACCAAGGACACACATGGGCAGGGATAATTGTGGGTTTTGGAATTAACAATGTTTTCAAATAAATATAAACAAAATCAAGTTTCTGGAATTAAAAATTAAAGAAGTAAAAATAATTGTTAGAGACATAGAGAGGGAAGAGGCAAGTAGAGGAAAATATTACTTTTATGCTGGGCTTATTTAAAAGACAAATGTCAAAGGAGTCTAGTTTATCCTCAATAAAATGCAAAAAAAGAAAGGAAGGAAAAGATAAGAAGTTACAGTTAGAGGTTTGATTAAAAAGACTGCATAACAAATGAGAAAAACAAAGGAAAATTGAACTAGAGAAGTTGGGTAAGGAAAAAGCCAGTATTGGTAAGGCTGGGAGGATTTACTTCTTTCTGAGACAACTATATGGGAAAAAAAGGTTTTTGCCACTTCTACCCTCTGGACTGCTATTCTATCAGCATAGTAAAGTCTTGTATATTATTTATCGAATTTTGAAATGATAAGTAATTTTTTTTATAATACAAAGCAATTTTCCTCTTTCAGTTACTTCACTGAAGTGCTTGAAAAATAGTTTTATGGGATTATGGACATCCTGTACGTAAGGAAATTAATTATAACTTGTATGTTGGAACTTTACAAGTCTTCCCATCGGTAAAGTTTGAAGAAGAATAATTTGCTTTGCATGTAAAATTTTCCTTGTAACACTGTATTTTTCCTTGAGTGTTAATTTGTGAAATTGAAAATTACAAATTAAAATAAATATAAAACAAATGGAAAGTTAGCATTTAGGAATGAACAATACAATCAATAAATCTCCAACCAACCTAGGCAAGAAAAAAAAAGAAAAAAATTACCAATATTGGAAATGAAAAAAATGAGTCAGCACTGCTGATTCATAATGGTCACTGATTTTATACCAACTATTTAAACAAGAAGCAAACAAATTTGCCTGCAGATATGGAGAGACAGCTGTACTTACCAGTCTGTATATCTGTTTATTTCTCTGTGTTTGTGTGTGTGTCTATATCTGTATCTATCTATATCTATAGATGAAATGGGTAAATTCCTTGACATACACAAATTATAAAAACTCACCTACATAGAAATAAATCTCCCCTGGGCTTGGGAGCCTGAGGTAGGAGGATTACAAGTTCAAAGCTAGCCTCAGCAACTTAACAAGGTCCTGAGCAACTTATTGAGACTCTCTCTCAAAATAAAAAAAAATAAAATAAAATAAAACAGGCTGGGGATGTGGTTCAGTAGTTAAACCTTTGGGTTCAATCCTTGGGACAAGAAAAACAAAAACAAAAATCAGATCACATGAATAGGCATGTATATAGAAAGGCAAGTATAATAATAGCCTTTCAGGAGAAAAAAAAAATCACCAGATCTAGATGATTTCACAGCTGAATTCTAAAAATAACTTAAGGATAAAATCATACAAATTTTCCACAATCTATTCCAGAAAATGGAAATAAGAGGAAACACTTCTCAAGTTCATTCAGGTAAGAATTTTTCTATTATTAAAAGCAGATAAAAAAAACTTTAGAATATAAAAGAAACAACTATTATTTTCCATGAATACAGGTACAAGAGCCTCAATAAAATTAAGTAAATAAATTCTACAATTAAAAATGATTATATAAAATGTCAAAATGTGATCTATTCTATGTTTATGAGTCTTTAATAATCCATTTAATACTTTATATGAACAGATTATAAGAGAAAAATCATATGATCATGTCAGTTGAAGTAGGTCCTATTTATGAAAAAAAACAATAACGAAAAGAAATAAACAAACTCAGCAGTCTGTGAAGAATGGCACTTCCATAACTCCATACATAACACTTGTAAAAACCTATCCTTAATGCATGCTTCAGAGTGATAAAATGATCATTCCCCCTGAGTTCAAGATAAAGTCAAGGATGTCCTCTCTCACCACTCCTATTTAGTGGCTCTGATTAGAACAATTGTTCAAGAAAAAGAAGTGAAATGAACGCATATTGGAAATAAATAAAACCATCTTTATTCACAGAAGACAAGATTGTTTCAATAGATACTCTAAGAATCAACAGGAAATGTAAAAAACCTGAAATTAATAAGTGTAGCAATGTCACAGGAATGAAAACTAATACAGAAAACCCAATTGCTCTCATATATGAGCAATGAACATATGAAGGAAAAACAAAAAACTAATACCAATGTATTTCATTGTATGCATGTTATGAAACAAAAAATAAAATGAAAACATTTTTATTTTTCAAAACCATCATTGTTGGGCTCTGTGGGTATATCCCAGTTTATAGAGTGCTTGCTTCACCTGCACAAGGCCCTGGGTTCAATCCCCAGAACCACACACACACACACACACACACACACACACACACACACAAAAACAACAACAACAACAACAACAAAACAGCATTGTGGTTGAGTTCCCTGGAAGCAGATGTTGAGATAATTGTTAAAATAGAAGTACTTTATTTCAGAAACATTTGCAGGAAATAAAATGAAAATGAACAGAAAAGAAGCAGGGAGATAAAGCAAGAGTATGATTATCAACAAATCATGAATACACTAGTTTGAATCTATCCTGCAAGGAAGCTCTAACCAGAGCACGGATAATTCCTCAGAATCGTTCATGTAAGGAAGCTGAAAAATTTATACTCCTGTGCCTGCCAGGTATTGATTAGGAAATGTAAATTCCTATACACTTTTAGGTTTCCATTTTTGCAGTTTAGAGAGTTCTGTGAGGCTGGTGGCAGTCTTCCAACCACAGAGAAAGGCAGGTGCTTGTTCTTGGGAGTGAAGAAATGAGGAAAATAGACAAAAATTCAAAATAAGAACTTTAGTCGGGCGCATTGGTGCACTCCTGTAATCCCAGCGGCTCTGGAGGCTAAGGTAAGAGAATCGCAAGTTCAAAGCCAGCCTCAGTAAAAGCAAGGCACTAAGCAAAGACAGCCCCTGAATTTAATCCCTGGTACCTCTTACCCCCAAATAAGAACTTTGTGAAAGTAGAATATTTAAAGTGTCAAATATCTTAATATGTAGGAAGTTGGTGATGGTCTATAAACAGCTATTGAATATCTAAATGACAAAGTCATCCTGGAGGATAATTTGTCAGAATATATCAAAATCTAATAATTCAGAACCCTACATACTTTAATACCTAAATAATGTAAGCAAATTTACTTTAGCAATACTTTAATAATATTTTAACAATATCAAGTTTTCCAATTGATGAATGTGGATTTCTTTCTATTTATTCAGATTTTACTTAGGCCTAAATACTTTAATACCTAAATAACATAAGCAGATTCACATCAGCAATACAGAGTTTGAATTAAACAAGCATTTGAAGATCCAGTATACAGATTTAATACAGTTTTGCTACAGTGAAAAATGGACATGGGTAAAATCCCTAAATAATTTGTACTTTGGCATTGTGATTCTTCAACTTTGTTTTTTTCCCTGCAATTCTATCTGAATTTAAAGGATAGGTTTTCCCTTTCTGCAATGAAGACCATTGGCATATTGACAAGGATTATAATGAATATGTAGATAAGTTTGAAGATTACTACCATTTTAACAATATCAGGTTTTCCAATCCATGAATGTGTACATCTATCCATTTATTTTAGTTTTATTTGATTAAAGAATGTTATATAGTTTTAAGTAATTAAATTAATTACTTAAATTAATTACCTCAGTGTTTTATTCTTATTGATTCTTTTATAAAATGAAATGCTTTCGTTTTTTCCCTTTCAGATTGGTCATTCCTAGTACATAGAAATGAAACTGATTTTTTAACATTAACCCTGTATTCTAAATTATTGCTTAATTCATTTGCTAACTCTAAGATTTTTCTGGTAATTCCTTAGCATTTTCCATAAATAAGATCATGTCATCTATGAACACAAGTGGTTTTATTTCTCCATTTCCATATTAGATGATTTTTATTTCCCTTTCCTTGACTAATTTGCTCTGGATAGAATTTCTAGTATAATGTTGAATAGAAGTGTGTCTGATTGGAAAGAAAAAAGTTTTCACTACTTGTAAGGACTTTAGCTGTGTAATTTTTTTTTTTAAACTGCAATTTACTCTTGTTGAGGAAGATTCCTTTTATTCTGAGTTATTGAGTGTTTGTTATAAAAATGTGTTGAATTTTGCCAAATGCTCTTTACACATAAATCGAGAGGATTATGTGGATTTCCTCCCTATCTTTTCTTCTATTTTATGTGTATATTACCTTGACTAAAATTTTATTTTGGACCATGCTTGCACTTGTAAGATAAGTGTCATTTGGTCAGGGTTTTAAATCAGTTTTCATGCTGTTGTTGTTTTGCTGAAGATTTTTGCATCAATATTCACAAGGAGTGTTTGTCTATAACTCTCATTTCTTACAGTATCATTGTTTGGTGTTCAGGTAATGCTGGTCTTGTAGAACGAGATTGATTTTTTCTTCTTAACATTTAGGAAGAGTTTGAGAAAGGATATTAATATTTTATACATTTGGTAGAATTCAGCAGTGAAGCCATCTGGTGTTTGATTTTTCATGGTTAGAAAGTTTCTGATTATGGATTGTAGACCTTGTTATAGGGGGTTTTCAAATTTTCTCTTTCTTCTTGATTTGATTTGGATAGGTTATTTCATCAGTTTCAACTAAAATTGAGCTGATTTATTGACATAAATTTATTCATAATATTCTGATAATCTGTTTTATTTTTGAAGGATTAGTGGTAATGTTATTCTTTGCATTTCTGATTTTATTAGTCTTTTATTTGTCACTTTAGTTAAAGCTTATCACTTTTGGTTTCCTTGATTCTCTCAATTAATTTTTTCTTCTCTGTTTTGGTTACCTCCATTCTAATCTTGATTATATTCTTCTTTCCACTGCTTTATGTTCAGTTTTATCTTCATTTTCTAATTACTCAAGTTGTTAATTTATATGATGATTTGATTCTTTTTAATTTAGATGTTTACTGGTTGATATAAATTTCTCACTAAACATTCCCAATTTTATATCTTACATGTTTTGGTATTTTCCTATTTTCATTAATTTCAAGTTATTTTATAATTCTCCAATATTATTTCTTTGATTCATTGGTTAAGAATGTTTTGCTTAATTTCTACATATTTATGACTGTTCCAAATTTCCTTCAAGTACTGACCTCTATCTTCATTCCTTACTGAGTTCAGTAGCACATGCTTGTAATTCCAGCAACTGGAGAGGCTAAGATAGAAGGATCACAAGTTCAAGGCCAGCCTTGACAACCTGTAAAAAGATTGTAGAATGAGATGGATATCATTGCCCTGGGTGCATGTATGAAGACAAGAATAGTGTGAATATACTTTGGATACAACCAGAGATATGTAAACATGTGCTCTATGAGTGTAATATGAATTGTAATGCATTCTGCTGACATATATATATATATATATATATATATAATATATATATATAATATATATAACAACTTAGAATAAAAGAAAAAAAAAATAACAAATAAAAAGTTCTGTGCATGTAGCTTAGTGTTAAGGTCCACTGGGCTCAATCACCAGTACAAAATAAAAAATAAAAAAATAAAAAAATAAAACACTTCATTCTTTATCATCAAAGAAGATCCTTTGTATTCCTTAAGTTTCTTGAAAATTTATTGTGACTGTTTTACAACCTAACATATGGTCTATCCAAAAGAATGTTTCATGGTCACTCAAGAAAAAGTTTATTATGCTATTGTTAAGCAGTGTTCTAGACATGGTTATTTCTTGTAGTTGATTTATAATGTTTAAATCCTCTATTTCCTTGTTGATATTATGCCTAGTTGGTCTATTGATTATTGAAAGTAGGATATTAAAGTCTTTTACTATTATTGAAAATTCTGTTTCTCCTTTCAATCTCTCAGTTTTTGCTTTATAATTTTGTGTGTTTATTATGAATTGTGGATTTTTTTGGTTATATATAGCCCTTTTGTTTATATAACCCTTTCACCAACAAAAAAGTCCTTTTTGTCTTTTTCAACAATATTTGACTTAAATTGTGTTTTATCTATGGTTATTTTAACTACTGTACCTTTTTTGGCGGGCTAATACTTTCATAGAACATCTTTTTCCTCCTCTCACTTTCAACTTTTTCATGTCTTTGGATCTAAATTGAGTTTCCTATTGATGGTATGTAGTGGATCATTTTTAAAAAATCGATCTTGCCCATTTTTGCTTCTAATTTGAGAGTTTAGTTAATTTATGTTTCATTTGACAGCTGGTTTTAAAATTGCTTTCATCGTTTTACCATTTGCTTTTTTTGGCTGGGGGTTACTGGGGATTTAACTCAGGGGTACTTGACCACTGAGCCACATTCCTAAACAAATTTTTTTTGTATTCTATTTAGAGATGGGGTCTCACTGAGTAGCTTAGCACCTCTCTAAATTGCTGAGGCTGGCTTTGAACTCCCAATCCTCCTGTCTCAGCCTCCCAAACTGCTGGGATTACAGGTGTGCCCCACTACACCTTGCCTTACCATTTGCTTTTGATATCTTTTAATGCTTTCATTCCTCACTTTCTCCATTATTTCCTTCTTTAGGGTTTATTATTATTATTTTTTTCTATTGTGTTATTTTTACTTCCCTTCTCATTTCTTTTACTGTTTATATTTTTAGTTATTTTCTTAGTAGTTACTCTGGGGATTACAATTAATATTGTAGTTGATATTAATGCACTTTAAATTAATACCATCTTAATTTTAGATGTATACAAAAATCATTTTATCTAGTTTTACCCCTTATATCATTATTGTCATTAATTACCTATTTCCATTTTTCCCATTAAAATAGATTCATTAAAATCATTGTTGTAATGCAGAAAAGGCGACTGAGACCAGGAACCACAGGCCAAGAATGAAGCATCATAAAAAGATTTATTGGGGGGCACTCCCGGGAGAGTTTCACCAGTCCGTGAAAGGGTGAAGGCCCGAGAAGTCGAACCCAAAAGGTAAGTACAATGCTTAAAAGGGTAGCAAGAGGTAGGAGGGCCTAGTCCATCTAAACTGGCAGTGGGTTGGTTGAGCTGAGTTAGGGGCATTATGTCTGCCGCAGATTGGTCTGGGCTTACGTAAGTTGGCAGGGTGGTCACATCAGCCAACAGAAGCTCCCTTGGTCTTTGAGATCCATTGTCAGCTTCTGATTGGCCATTTCAGGTCTCCTCAACCATGTGGGAAGTCCCTGACCATAGCCTCCGTGGAAGGGGTGGGGAAGGGAGGGCTGCTGACCCAACAATTGTCTTATGTATTTGTCTTTGAATGTTACAGGGGGGAAAAAAAAGAGGTACGAAGCAAAACACATAGAAAACCTTGGCCCCTGTAGTTACCTTTACTGGTACTGTTTCTTTTCATGTCTTCAACTGACTACTATCTTTCATTTCAATGTGAAGGATTCCCTTTAACATTTCTTATGGGGACGATCTACTACAAGTAAAAAACCCTCAGTTTTTCTTTATCTAGAAATGTCTTAATTTTTCATTAATTTTAGAAAGATTCACCAGATATAAAATTTGGAGCTGATAGTATTTTTTTTTTTTTTTTTTTTTTTTTTAGCACTTTACATATGTTGATACCACTGGTGATGAAAATCAATCAGGGTTGAGTTCCATTTCCCCAGATGTGAGGATTGAACACCTGAGAAACACCCATGCAAGCGCAGAATGCAAATTTTATCTAAAGGATAGAACAGAGATAGACTTATCTGCAGAGAAGGGGCCCCAGTGCTGGGTGTCTGAGGAAGTGGGGTATAAAGTTCCCCATTATACATTTGTTCCTACAACTCCCTGCGGGGAGGAACAATTTCTGAGGCAGGTTACCATAGGAACAGGTTGGAGGAGGAAGGAGATACCAGCATTTGATTTCCTTTCTTTTCCAACCAGCCCTTAATTTCCTGATTGAATTCAATTATTTATTATCGACACTAAGCATCTTTTTGCACCCCACATGCCCATCCCTCCCCACCCTCATCTCAATGCCATTTCACATTCTGTGGCTCAATAATGTTTGAAGAAAAATGAACTGCTAATCTTGTTGAGGAACCCCTGTAGATTATTCCTTTTTCTTTTTGGTTCCATTTATTAAACCCAGGGGTGCTTAATCACTGAGCCACGTACCAGCCCTTTTTTTTTTTTTTTTTTTAATTTTTATTTTGAGACAGCATCTCACTAAGTTTTAGGGCCTTGCTAAATTTTTAAGGCTGGCTTTGAACTTGCAATCCTCCTGCCTCAGCCTCCCTGCCTAATCCTCCACTGGGATTACAGTGGTGAGCCACATGCTCAGCCAATTCCTTTCAACTTGTTATTTTCAAGATGCAATCTTTGCCTTTGGCATTCAGTATTTTAATTATTTCATCTCTAGATACAGATCCCTTTTGTTAAGACAAATGACGCACACATGATGAAGGTGGGAGATGGGAAGCAAACCTGAGACTGCAGGCTTTTCTTTATTCAGTATTTGACAGCCGAGTCAATTGGTGGAAGTCTGGTTCAGCTCATTTTGGGGACCCAAAAAGGCTATGGATTGAAGCAAGGTCTGGGTTATTATATAGGCTTTGTACAGGGTAGGACAGGAATGTGAATAAGGAATTTCCTAGGGCTTATTGTATTGGTGTCAGGTGACCCATTAGAATGTGGGTCAGGTGCCAGTCAGGTGGAGTTCCTATTGTGTTCCCTGATCTGGCTGAAGGCCTGGGATTTTAAATGACGAAAGCTTAGGGAAAAATGTCCTTGAGCTTATTTTCCATATCCTTCACCTTTTAGTTTATCATAATTTTGTTTTATAAACCTCTTTAGTGCACACAGTCATATATCTTATCATATTTTGGAAGCTTTGCCACTATTTCTAAAATATTCTCCCACTCTCATTGCTCTCCTCATGGGGTGTGTTCCAGAGGTTTCATAGGTTTTGTTCAATTTTATTTTATTCCATTATTATTTCTGCAGCTCAGATTGGGTAATTTTGATACTGCCGGTTGTCGGTGACAACTTCTGTTTTCCCAAACGTTGAAGTATTAACATTAGAGAAGCACGCTGAGGCAAGCATATAAAGCAGGGTTTATTTAAAAGTGGGTAACATAGACTTCTCCCAGGAGGGAGAAGGGGGCCATTGCTGGTATCCTGGTATCCCAAGAAGCAATGCAGTTCTACTTTTTTAATATGTTCTGGGCTTACTTTATTGTTCTCCTGCTCTCTTCCCTTTATCTCTCTCCTTCCTGTTTAAGTAATTAGGCCCACTGGGATGGCCAAAAGGTGAGAAGCAGATGAACTGAAGGGGAAAGGGCAGGATGGAGCAACCCAGGACACATTAATTAACAACTTTATAGCTCCCTGTAGGGAGGGGCGATTCCTGGGACAGGTTACCTTGGCAACAGATTGGGGCAGGGGCAGGTTCTTGATAAGGGTGGAGAAAGGGCTCCGAACATATTAGCATCTCAATCCCTCAGGTGACAGTCTCTAACTTCCTGGGACTCAAAATTGGCTTTCTTGATGGACCTGACTCAATTTCCCTATCTATATTGACTGCCTGTAACTTCAATTTCAACAGTATTATTTAATTTTTTCATTATTCACCTGTTCAAATGTTTTAACAGGTTCTGTTTTTGTTTGGTTGGTTTGTTTGTTGTTTGTGAGGAAGGGGATGTTAGGTCGGTGATGCTCCGAGGCAGACTTAAGGGTCTCCATTTTTCAAACTAAGAACTTCAGCTCACCTTGGGGCTGGGAGCCATCCTACCCACGCCCCCCACCCTGTACATCAGAAAGGATGTCTAGGCACTTTCCAGAGCAACCTGTTTTACAACTTGTGTTGCAACTATAGTTTCACAACCTATAGCCACCCAGACGCTGGCAGGGTGGGGTGCTCTGTACTGTGACAATTAGAACTTGTTTTTCTTTGAATTTGAATTATGCACGCAAGCGCTATTTGCGTGGGCTATTTGCGCGGGCAATGACTTAGGTAAATGCTATATAATCTGAGGCTTTTCTTTGTTCGGGGTCTTGCCCAACCTGCGTGCCTGCAGGAGAGCTTGTGATAAACCAGCCTAATTTCATCTTAAGACTGAGAGCCATCCTGTCAAAAAGTTATGAAAAGCCCACTTCAGTTTTCTATGAAATGCTAGGATTCTTATTTGGCTTGAGCTTATTGTCTGGCATTCATGCCCAGGCCTTGAGCTCACTCAGGCCTGGCTTTCCTTGACCAGATAACAACTCTCTCTCTCTCAAACTAACGGTGCCTCATAAACTTTTGATATGGGGTTTGACTACACCCCCCTTTTCCTTGGAATGCAATGCCATGTAGGTGATTAGTTTGCTACTTGCTTTGAATTACACATGTCTGACCTTGTTAGCTGTAAGTTCCCAAGATTTTTTGTAACTCTTTGAACTATAAAAACCTTGTCTTCCCTGAGAGCGGGGCTGACCCCAAGCCCAGTGTTTGGGAGGGGCAGCCCTGGCCAGCTCTCTTTGTGTGTATACAATATAAGCTTGCTTTAATTCAAAATTGGAGTTGGTGGTCTTTTCTTTGCATCTTGGATCAACACTTGACCCCAGCTAGCTGGCTTAATAAACTCCGCTTATGATTTGCATTACTGGTTGGCATCTTTGTGGTTCATGGGGAACTAGCGAAACCGGACCCTAACAGGGAGTATTGAGAATTGAACACAGGGGGCTTAAAAATTGAGTCACATCCTCAGCCCTTTTAATATTTTATTTAAGAGACAGGGCCTAGCCAAGTTTCTGAGGCTGGCTTTGAACTTGTGATCTTCCTGACTTTGTCTCCCAAATTGCTGGGATTACAGGTGTGCACCATCATTCCTGGAGAGTTCCTTTTTTTGTTGTTTTTGGTTTTTTAAATTTTTGTGAGTGCCCTTCTCTAGTCCAGAATTTCTATTTGTTTTTTCTCTACAAGTGTCATATCTTTATTGATATTCTCTATTTTGTGATACAACTTTCTCCCAGTTCCCTTTAGTTTTTTTAAATTTTTGTATGTGTGAATTGTGACTTACTTTAGCTTTCTGAGCATATTGAAGATAGTTATTTTAGATGTTTACCTGGTAAATCCAATGTGTGAGTTTCCTGAGGAGCAGTTTCTATTATCACCTTTTTGCATAAATGGGTTATACTTTCTTATTTCTTTATATGACTTACTTTTATTAGAAACCAGACATTCTGCATGTTACAGTGTACTACTTTTTCTATTTATTTTATGACTTTTCTAAGCAAATTTTAGAAAGTCTGTATTATTTTTCCTATGGGGCTACTGAAATCTATTCCATTTGTGCCTATTGATTTGATAGAAATTTTCTTAAGTAAATGGAAACTATCCCCCCAAAACAAAACAGCTCTACTAATATTTTCAGACTGGCTCTGAGTTAAAGTGCTCCATTGCTTGGTGGGGCAGTTTTCAATGCAGGGTTATATTCTCTTCCCTCCAGGATGAAATGTGAAGGTCACCACAGGTGAGAACTTAGAGTGATTGCAAGTCCTTACTTACCAGACATCCCTTCCTAATATTTTTCTAAGCCCTTATTCCCTTAAGTGTCTCTTCCATCACTTTTCTTTTGAGGCTTTTTACTTGTTATAATGGCTCTTTTTTTGCTGCAGGCAATAGCAGTTAAACATTTATATGTAAATGCTTTCAATTAATGATGCCTGGGAAACCACCTACATTCTGGAGAAGATCTGAGACAGGTGAAATAAAGGCAATATCTTGATTCTACCCTTCAGAGATTCAGTAGAAAGTCAAAACATATAATCACAAGTTTTTGACAATATGTTTGTTATTTATCCTTCTGATATCAGCCTGCCTTGACTTAGGGAGTGAGAGATGTCAACAAGATAGGTAAAAATTCAATAGTTATCTTAATTTATCAGTTTTTTCTACATTAATTCTTCCTCTGATTGTAAGGTTTTTTTTTTGTTGTTGTTGTTGTTGTTTGTTTGTTTGTTTTTATTCCAGGATGCTTTGGTTTAATTATCCCCCAAAATTCCTGTGTTGGAAATGTGATTCCCCAATATGGCAGTGTTGAGACTCTCCACTCATAGATAAATTAATCTTTTCATGGATAAAGGGGTCATGAAAGGAGTGGCTTTATTATAAAAGGGGCTGTCACTGGCTCATTTGCTCTGTCTCCCCATGGGATGTCATCCGCCATGTTACAATGCAAGAAGGTCCTCATCAGATGTTGACCAGGTGCTGACAACATGCTTTTAGACTTTCCAGCCTCCAGAACCATAAGCTAACTAAACCTTTATTATTTACAAATTATTCAATCTCAGGTGAGTTGCTATTGCAACAGAAAACAGACTAAGACACAAGGTTCCTAAAAAGTGGTTCTGACAGTCCCCTCCACACCCCCACTCTCTTAATTGCTTTTGTGGAATGAAAAGTCATGGCATTCTGTACCTTGTCATGTCTATTGATATCACTGTATCTACTGAATTTTAATGTTTTTCAATTAAAAAAATAATTTTGCAAAGAAATCAAACTCCCAATAGGTGAAATATCACTTGTGTCAGAAACAAGAGACAATAATTTTATATTAAATTTGTAGTGTGTTATAAATACCTGTCCCAAAAAAGTCACAAAGGATTGGTTATTCTTGTGACAACAATATTATATTATTATTATTGTGATTCTGTGTATCTTTTCTAGTGGCAAACCTGAGAAAAATTGTAGTTTTCTTTTAGTAACAGTATACAATACCAAAATTAAGAGAGGTTCCTGCCAATATTCTTGCTTAAAAAGTCTTTTGTCACATAAGGTTCACCATTCATCCAGTCATCTGAGCCTAATAACAGGTAGGGGGATGAATTAAGATTGATTATATGCAAAATTTTGGTTAAAATAATCATTTTCTTTTAAAGAATACATTTTATTGTGTACACTTGTTTTTGCATTCTGTTCTAGCAGTCAGAAAAGCAACAGAAATAATTTAAAGTTCTTGAACTATAAAATTGAAAATAATTATACTTTGATTTAATATAATGCTTAAACTATTAAATCATTTTAATGTTGCTTTGAAAAAAAAAGTTAGATTCATTGCAACTAATGTCCTATCCTTTTCATCACTTCTTTCACCAAATGGCTTGAATACAAGTCACAGACTCACAGAAAATGAAAAGAAACTACATTATAGGGGTCTGTTTGTTTGATAATTAAGGATTCATGAATCTGAAGATTTTATTAGCCTTTTAAAAAGTAGCTCCATTGGATCCAGCCGCCAGTTTGCCTGGCCTGCAGGGTCCAGAGTGGCAGCTCCCTGCTGCTGCACGCAGGGTCAGACCTGGGGAAGCACCTCCTCCACTCCCTGGGAGCAGTGCGACCCACCCAGTGGTGACCAGAGCAAGAGGCATCTGTCTGCCCGTGGGAAGGAGAGATCCAGCCGCCAGTTTGCCTGGCCTGCAGGGCCAGAGTGGCAGCTCCCTGCTGCTGAACGCAGGGCCCATCCTGAGGATAAGCCCCTCCACTTTTCCACTGTGCCATTCTGCAAAGGGCCAAAGGTGCAGCCTTGACTCCACTAACAGGATTGCTGACTGGTCATATCCAGGTCAATTGGCTTAATCTGGAAGGGAAATAAGAAGGGCTTCCAAGGGTCCATTTGGCTTGAGACTTATTCCTGGTTTCAACGTTTTTGTTTGTTTGTTTGTTTGTTTTGTTGTTTCTTGGGGGGTTGTTTGTTAGTTTCTGTTTTTTGTTGTTGTTGTTGTTTTGTTTTGTTTTGATTGACAGTGTGTTTGTTTGCTTCTGCTCCTCTTTGCTTTCTTTCTTTTCTTACTTCTCACTTTAGTATTTTTCTACTTCCTTCATCTTCCCTATTTACACCCAGCCATTGCATACTCAACAAAGGCAAAAAACAAGTTATATGCAGAAATTGGGATTTTTTGAACGAGTACAATTGAAATATATAGCAAAGTGGTGTTATATATAGTGTATTCTCTATTTTCTAGACTCACTCTCTCTCATACTAATTTCTACTCCTTGGTCACTTTTTTTCTTTTTCTTCCTTTTTTATTTCTTTTTCTTCTTTTCCATCTTTCTTTATTTCTTCTCTCAACCACTGCATAAATTAGGTTTATATATAAATTGGTCTTTCCACCTAATCATTCACTATTTCCTCTCTCATCTGCTGATACTAAACCACTTCCATAGAACTCTCTTTTCATACTTTCCAAGAAAGAATAAGTCAGTTCACTCACTTCCCTCTTACTAAACATATCACCTCTATGTCCATTACTTGAATCTATAAAGCCCCATTAGAAGCTTACAGACTAAATTGGAAATAATATCTGGGTTAACTAAATCTGTACATTGTGATCAAACTGGGATTCTCTGAATAGAAAGTGTCTGATGTTAAAATGTAAAGGAAATATAAGGGGATCTGATAGCATTGTACTACAGGAGCAACGTAAGTTTCTAAGGTAAAATCAAAATAGTCAAGGTCCCATAGTGCAAGAAGAATAGACGTACAAGCAAGATGAAGAAACAAGGAAGGAAAGTGACACAAACAAATCAATATACCTCCTCAGTAGATTCCATGGCATGCACAGTTGGTGAAATGACAGAGATGGAATTTAGAAATTACATTTGCCAAATGCTTGCGGAACTTAAGAATGAACTCAAAAATGAGATGAGGGAGCAAGTACAGATGGCGAAAGATCATTTTGACAAAGAACTCCATAAACAAATACAGGAAGTAAAAGATTACTTCAATAGGGAGATAGAGGCTCTAAAGAGAAACCAAACAGAAATTCCGGAAGTGAAAGAAGCAATAAACCAAAATAAAAGCTCAATCGAAAGTATCACCAACAGAGTAGATCACTTGGAAGAAAGAACCTCAGACATGGGGACAAAATATATACCCTAGAGAAAAATCTAGATTACACAGCAAAAATGGTAAGAAACCAAGAACAGAACATCCAAGAATTATGGGACAACATAAAAAGACCAAATATAAGAGTGATTGGGGTAGAGGAGGGGGCAGAGTTTCAAGCCAAAGGAATGAATAATTTATTTAATGAAATAATTACAAAAATTTTCCAAACTTGAGGAATGAATGGGAAAACCAAGTTCAAGAGGCTTACCAAACACCAAACATACAAAATCACAACAGATCCACACCAAGACACATTATAATGAAAATGCCTAATATACTGAGCATGGAGAGAATATTAAAAGCCACAAGAGAAAGGAAAGAGATTACATATAGGGGGAAACCAATAAGACTTTGTTCAGACTTTTCTACCCAGACCGTAAAAGCAAGAAGATCCTGGAATAGCATATTTCAAGTTCTGAAAGAAAAGGGATGCCAACCAAGAATCTTATATCCAGCAAAATTGAGCTTTAGATTCAAAGATGAAATGAAAACCTTCCACGACAAGCAAAAGTTAAAAGATTTCGCATCTCGAAAGCCAGCACTTCTGAACATCCTGGGCAAAATTTTTCATGAAGAAGAAGAGAAAAATAACAATGAAAATCAACAAAGGGAGATATTAAACTAAGGGAAATACCAACAAGAAGAGAAACCAAATCAAGCTAAAGATCATAATACAAATAAAAATGGATGGGAATAAAAATCACATTTCAATAATAACCCTGAATGTTAATGGCCTAAACTCACTATTCAAAAGACACAGATTATCTGAATGGATTATCAAAAGACACAGATTATCTGAATGGAATAAAAGAAATGTCCCAACAATTTGCTGTCTCCAAGAAACACACCTCATAGAAAAAGACATCAATAGACTGAAGGTGAAAGGCTGGGAAAAGTCTTATCACTTACATGGCCTGCAGAAGCAAGCAGGGGTTTCCATTCTCATTTCAAATAAGGTAGACTTCAAGCCAAAACTAATCAAAAGGGACAAAGATGGATATTTCTTACTACTTAAGGGAACCATTCATCAATAGGATATAACAATCATAAATCTATATGCCCCAAATAATGGAGCACCTACATTCATCAAACAAACTCTTCTCAAGATCAAGAGTAAAATTGACCACAACACAGTTATTCTAGGGGATTTCAACACACCTCTCACACCAATAGATATATCATCCAAACAAAAGCTAAACAAAGAAATCTTAGGCCTCCTTAAAACAATTAATAACTTAGACTTAACGGACATATATAGAATATTTCATCCAGCAGTAAAAGAATACACTTTTTTCTCAGCAGCACATGGCTCCTTCTCCAAAATAGACCATATATTAGGTCACAAGGCAACTTTCAGCAAATATAAAAAAATAGAGATACTACCCTGCATGCTATTGGACCATAAAGGGATGAAATTGGAAATCAATGACAAAACAAGGAATAAGAAAAACTACTCCATCAAATGGAAGCTAAACAACATGCTACTGAATGAACAAGGGGTTGAAGAAGACATGAAAGAGGAGATCAAAAAATTCCTAGAGGTAAATGAGAACACAGATACATTGTATAGAAATCTCTGGGACACTATGAAGGCAGTAGTAAGAGGAAAATTCATTGCACTGAGTTCATTCCTTAAAAGGAAAAAAAAAAAACAACAACAAATAAATGACTTAACATTACACCTCAAAGCACTAGAAAAAGAAGAACAGATTAACACCAAGAGCAGCAGAAGACAGGAAATAATTAAAATCAGAGCAGAAATTAATGAAATTGAGACTAAGGAAACAATTCAAAGAATTGACAAAACTAAAAGTTGGTTCTTTGAAAAAATAAACAAAATCGACAGACCCTTAGCGATGCTAATGAAAAGAAGAAGAGAAAAAACTCAAATTACTAGCATTCATGATGAAAAAGGGAATATCACAACAAACACCTCAGATATACAGAATATAATTAGAAATTACTTTGAAAACTTGTACTCTAATAAAATAGAAAATACTGAATGCATTGACAGATTTCTAGAGTCATATGATTTGCCTAAACTGGATCTGGAGGCTATACACAATTTAAACAGATCAATTACAAGCGAAGAAATAGAAGATGTCATCAAAAAGCTACCAACAAGGAAAAGTCCAGGACCAGATGTGTTACAGCTGAGTTCTACAAGACTTTCAAAAAAGAATTAATACCAATGCTCTTCAAACTATTTCAAGAAATAGAAAAAGAGGGAGCTCTTCCAGACTCTTTCTATGAGGCCAATATTATATTAATTCCAAAGCCAGGCAAAAACGCATCCAAAAAAGAAAACTTCAGGCCAATATCTTTAATGAACATAGATGCAAAAATCCTCAACAAAATTCTGGCAAATCGGATACAAAAACATATCAAAAAGATAGTGCACCATGATTAAGTGGGTTTTAATCCAGGGATGCAAGGCTGGTTCAATATTCGGAAATCAAGAAACATAATACATCACATCAATAGACTTAAAGATAAAAATCATATGATTGTCTCAATAGATGCAGAAAAAGCATTTGACAAAATACAGCACCCCTTTATGTTCAAAACACTAGAAAAACTAGGAATATCAGGAACATATCTCAACATTATAAAAGCTATTTATGCAAGGCCCAGAGCTAACATTATCTTAAATGGAGAAAAATTGAAAGCATTCCCTCTAAAAACTGGAACAAGACGGGGATGCCACCTTTCACCACTGCTATTTAACATAGTACTGGAAACTCTGGCCACAGCAATTTGACAGACGAAAGAAATTAAAGGGATGCAGATAGGAAAAGACGAGCTCAAATTAGCACTATTTGCTGATGACATGATAATATATCTAGAAGACCCAAAAAACTCTACCAGAAAACTTTTACAAGTAGTAAATGAATTAGGCAAAGTAGCAGGATACAAAATCAATACCCATATGTCAAAGACATTTTTATACATCAGTGACAAAGCCTCTGAAAGGGAAGTGATGAAAACTACCCCATTACAATAGCATCAAAAAAAAAAAAAAAAAAACCTGGGAATCAACTTAACAAAAGAGGTGAAAGACCTCTATAAAGAAAATTATAGAACACTAAAGAAAGAAATCGTAGAAGAACTCAGAAGATGGAAAGACCTACCTTTGCTCTTGGATAGGTAGAGTCAATATTGTCAAAATGTCCATACTACCAAAGGCATTATACAGATTTAATGCAATTCCAATCAAAATTCCAATGTCATTCTTCAAAGAAATAGAAAAAGCAATCATGAAATTTATCTGGAAAAATAAGAGACCCAGAATAGTCAAAGCAATCCTGAGCAAGAAAAGCAAAGCAGGGGGCATCACCATACCGGACTTTAAATTATACTATAGAGCAATAGTAACTAAAACAGCATGATATTGGCACCAAAACAGATGGGTGGACCAATGGTACAGAATTGAGGACACAGAGACTAATACATATAATTTCAGTTATCTTATATTAGACAAAGGTGCTAAAAATGTACAGTGGAGAAAGGATAGCCTCTTCAACAAATGGTACTGGGAAAACTGGAAATCCATATGCAACAAAATGAAATTAAACTTGTATCTCTCACCATGCACAAAACTCAATTCAAAGTGGATCAAGGACCTAGGAATTAGATCTGAGACAATACGCCTAAAAGAAAAAGTAAGCTTCAATTTCCAACATGTTGGATTAGGCCCCAAGTTCCTTAATAAGAATCCTGTAGCTCAAGAACTATTACCAAGAATTAATGAATGGGATAGATTTAAGCTAAAAAGCTTCTTCTCAGCAAAAGAAACAATCAGTGAGGTGAATAGAGAGCCAACTAATTGGGAACAAATATTTAATACATGCACATCAGATAGAGCACTAATTTCTAGAATATATAAAGAACTCAAAAACACTTTACACCAAAAAACCAAATAACCCAATCAATAAATGGGCTAAGGAACTGAAAAGACACTTCTCAGAAGAAGATATACAATCAATCAACAAATACATGAAAAAATGCTCAACCTCTCTGGCAATTAGAGAAATGCAAATAAAAACTACTCTAAGATTTCATTTCACTCCAGTCAGAATAGCAGCTATCAAGAACACAAACAACAATAAATGTTGGAGAGGATGTGGGGGAAAAGGCACACTCATACACTGCTGGTGGGACTGCAAAATAGTGCAACCGCTATGGAAAGCAGTATGGAGATTTCTTGGGAAAATGGGAATGGAACCACCCTATGACCCAGCCATCCCACTCCTGGGTCTGTTCCCAAAAGACTTAAAAACAGCATATTACAGTGACACAGCCACTTCAATGTTTATAGCAGCACAATTCACAATAGCTAGGTTATGGAACCAACCTAGATGTCCCTCAGTAGATGAGTGGATAAAGAAAATATGGTATATATACAAAATGGAATTTTACTCAGCAATAAGAGAGAATAAAATAATGGCATTTGCAGGTAAATGGATGAAGTTGGAGAATATAATGCTAAGTGAAATTAGTCAATCTCAAAAATCCAAATACCGAATATTTTCTCTTATATAAGGAGTTTAGTTCACAGTGTGATTGGATGGGGGTACATAGGATTAGAGGAACACTAGAATGGTCAAAGGAAAGGGAGGGCAAGGGAGGGAGCACGGAGGAGAAGGGGGAAAAATGGTGGTTGAATGAGATGGATATCATTATCCTAAATGCATGATTAAAGATCTGAATGGTACTTATATATTTTGTATACAAGCAGTTGTATGTAAAAAGATGATATACTTGTGCATTATGAATAAGTAAATAAATAATCAAAAAAAAAAAACAGTAGCTCCATCATAACATTAATTTATAGCAAAGCAATCTTCAACTATCTCTGAATTGAGTTATCCATTGCTTAGGACCATAGATCAGGCCTACAGGATACAAATAGCCTTCAATCTGATATTGATTAGCTTCATGGAAGGAAAAGGTATAAAGGTAAAGCAGACGGGTTTTTATTCCATGGGGAGGCACACTCAGGACCCTGCATTACTTATGTCCCTTTACCCAGGGATATATACATGGGGATGCCAGAGATAGATAAGAATAAATTTATGGATCCGCCATCATGATATAGAGAGGTTGCAATATCAGTTTCCCATCAGTTATTAAGACTTGCAGCTTTTGTGCAAATGCAATTAGTTAAATCCAGGATAGTTACACAGTTGAGAATATTGTAGAAAAGATACAATATTCCATGGTGATTTGAAATACAGTTTTTAAGGGAAATGACCAAAAAAAAATAATTTTCAAGTTGGCTAGTATTAGCCCAGACATAACATTAACTCTTTTACTTAATAACCTATTAAATAAATTTGAATAAAATGTAAAATGAAAGAAATGCTATCTGAAGAAGATTTGGCAACTCTACATATTGTTTTTATTCCAAACCTGAATGAACTCTCCATTTCCAGTTGTCTTAGAAGATCAAAAGTTCAATTTTACTAGTTTCCCAAAGTTGTTAGGACTTTGGAATGCTCATTCAAGGTGGAGATACTCATAACTGTAATTTATTAGCAATAAATGTCCAAACTTCCAGAAGAACCAGAAGTCATAGTAAATGGGCCAGTTCATTATCTTCATGTGAAAACCTGTATGTGCCAAAAGACTTCTCTAGAGAACAGCTTGTGAAGCCTGAAAAATTTATTTCAATCTATCTTTACTTTCTATTTAATCTTTCTTTATAGGATAGAAATCTATTGCATAAATTATACTTTTATTAGTATTAGACTCTGGTAGTTTTCATGCTTGTCCCATGCCTTCCAGGGGCTCAACATCTGTGACACATGCTAAGCGTTTGTCAGCCCTAAAAGGTGGCTTAGTCTAGTTAAATCCATTTTGAATTGTGAGATAGAGATGATGTTTGGGGGTCAGGGACTGAATGCTATGTTTTGAACTTGAGGTAACTCCCAATGAGCTCATGTTACAAGATAACGCAGGAATGTTCAAAGGTGAAATGATTATATTACAAGAGCTTGAAGTGAAATGATTATATTACAAGAGATTTGACTTCAATTAAATGGATTAATAATTTGAGTTTAGTAATTAGGTAATAACTATAGGCAGGTGGCGCTTAGCTGGAGGAAGTAGGACACAGGAAGGTGTGCTTTGGGGCCTTATATTTCCTGCCTGGCTTCTCTATCTCTCTTTCCTTCTTTCTCCCTTGTTTCCCTGCTATCATGAGCTGAGCAGATTTTCTCCATCTTGTCTTTCCATCATACTGTTCTGCCTTACCTCATGCCCAAAGAAAGGGAACAGACCAACCATGTACTGAACTTCTAAAATCATGAGCCCAAGAAAACTTTTCCTTTTCCAAATTGTTATTGCCAGGTATTTTGATCACAACAATAAAATTTTGACTAACACACACCACTACATTTTATTAATAAATTTATATGTCTTTGTTATAAGCAATGATATCTTAATATATTGCACAAAATTGAATGCAAGTGAATTTTAGATGCTCTGACTCATGGATTCCTATCCCCACCACTCATGAATAACCTACAGGTACTATTAGGTATATACATCTGAATGTCATTGGAAAATCAAGAGATAAACTGTTTCTACTTTTATTTCTAAATATATATATATATATATATATATATATAATACATACACATATATATATATATATATATATCCAGTTATTTGTGTGAAAAATTTCTCTGATTTCCCATTCACTACTTTTGTAGAAATTGCTTAACCTCCAGCTCCTGAGTTGATCTTGATTTCATTCTGTATCATATGCAGATACTAAGTGTCTACTTCTGGTTTAAACCATTATGACCAGAGAGTCAAACCCATTAGATTGATGTGACTACTAAAGACCATCTTCTTTATTTTTGGAGATGACAGATATTCTAGAGGTATTCGTTAGTAGGACTTAAAAGTAAATTTTATTTAGAAAGCTTCAGCATACCATGCCTCTTAAAAATTTTTTTTGATACTGACTAAATCATAAAAAATTTTCTTTAGTACATATTACTGCAAAATTTTATCTACATACCTAAAATGTATTTCTTCTATAACTATTACCTTTTAAAATTAAAAATTTACCTTTAAACTTTTTCGGTTTAAGATTTCAACTTTAAAAATTAATAGTTATAATAGACATATATTTCAAGTGTGAAAGCAGTATTCAGTTTGTCACTAGAGATCACTCTATCTTGTTATAGATTACCTGATTTTGTTGAGGTTATATAATTCTGAGTTACTGTCACATAAAAACACTTGAACACTTATTGTAGGGTAGAAATATTAATTCTTGGTCATTATTGTATTCTACTAAATGACAATTTTAGTAAAATATCTACCAATATAGTTCTATGGATTTTATAAAACATGACATTTGAATTTACTACTTGCCTCAATTTAAAGCATTAGCCTTTATAAGCATTTGAAAATATTACTGTATCTGAAGTTTAATATGCTTAATGTTTGTAATAGTCCTGAATATTATATCAATGCATGTTTGACTGCTGTCATATCAACTCATATGCTTATTTTTGACCACTGCAACATTGTTGAGTATTTCCTATTTATTTGCACATGATATTTCATATACTGATGTGTTTAACAAGTGTTAAATTCTTTTAAACTGAAATAGAAACTCATTTGCTTTGGAGTCTGATTTATATTACCCAGTAATTGAATTGCTTTATTCTATTGCTCTCCAGAAGAGTACACATAATTCCTTTAAATCCTAAAAATAGTTACTTGAATGAAAACAGCTTCTGCTTCATTGTCTTTTTATTAACTTAAATTTTTCAATCTTATAAAAGAACTAAATCCTAATGCCAAGCATAGGAATTAAAGTATGGAAAAGTGTCTGAAATTTCTGATTTTAAAGCTGACTCTTACTATGGGTATCCCTTACTTAACATGAGTATCAAAAACATGTGTCTAAATCCTCTGGAAAACCACCTGGATTTTGCATAGTTTCCTCAACTTTCCTATATCCAACTGCACTTGTACCACTGGCTCCAGCCACACTTGCCTCAAAGGCACCAGCAAATATGGACCATAATTGTGCTGGTCATTTATTTATCAATTTCAAAAGAAGTTTGTGTTGAAAGTTTATTGTAAGTTTCTCACCTACTGGAATGATGATAATAAGAAGATAAGGGAAACAATTTGTTTCAGGATCAATAACAATGGATGAACCAAATAACCATTTGATAAATATTTATTTATTGAATCAATCTTTAAATTACATGGTCCTGAATAGTCCATTGAACTTGAACAGTAATAATCTGGTTACTTAATGAAAAAATGAATGTGCTATGCAAATTGGGAGTAGTTCTTCCTTTTTGTTATATGTATGGATATTTCATCACCTTTAATGGTTTTTAAAAAATGTGTATGGGTATTTTGTAAAAGGAAAATGCTCCTGGCTCCCTGGCATGGAACCAATAAAGCAGACAGGTAGCTTCTCCCCAAAGTGAGTAAACAAACAAACAAAAAATTGGGGGTGGGGTGGGGCTTTATAGCAATTTAAAACTGGATATTCAAAGCAGATCGGGGACTCAGGAGGTTGGATATAATAAAATAAGAAAGAAACTACCAGTGTCACAGTCATTGCTGCAGCTGGGCTAAAGCACAGCCAGAGCCATCCCTCCACAAGCAAAGTGGAGGAATAAGGGAATTAAAGGACCTCACATTTTGGGGAGGCCAGAGGCATGTCTGGGTATGGAGTGTTTAGAGAATAAGGACATTGCTCTACAAACCTGAAAGGCAGCATGTGGAGAACAAAGGAAGGAACCATTTTCCAGCCATGGTCCAGTGGCCAGAAGCTGAGGGAACTGATTCCTGAAAAACCCAAGTTTGGTCCGAAATACAGGCCAAGTAAACACACTGCATGAAATACAGTGTGATTAAGTGACCAGGAAAAAGTCAAATGTGGAGATAGGTTTACTCAGGGGACAACTGGTTGTGGAAATGTACCCAGCTTTAACCCTCCCCCTCCAATCTGGATCCTTATAGGACTGGCTGGGAGAGATGAGTCTGGCTGGAAATTTGGAAGGGAGTGGGTGGGAGAGATTGGAGATGAAACCTGAGACCAGGAAATGTGGGGTCCTTAGGTGATGTAGGGGACTAAGAATTGGCTCCCCACCACATAAGTGGAACCGAGGAGAGATCCCTGGGTACCCTCTTCTAGCATGGACCAGTAGTTACCAGGTCTGGAGGTGCACTGATTTAAAATCTCCAGACAAACTGGCATTCATTGAAGAGCTTGAAGTGTACCTAAGCCTAACCCTGCCTCCAGAAATTCCTCCTGCAGGATTACCTCTCTCACTCCAGCAATCTGGAGGGTGGGGCATCATACTCCAGATGACCTCACCTAAAACTGCTAAGAAGAGAAACTGAGAATCTTTTAAACTCCAACAGAAAGAATTCTTTAACTTTTCCTTAAGATGTTTTTTCTTTTTACCTTTTTCTAAAAATTATTTTCTCTGTTGAATAGTGACCATAATGATACATGGACTTTTATACATATTTATATTTTTTTTTTCTCATTTCTAGCACTTTTGAAGACAGTGATTTTTTTATGGATGAGTTTTTTGAGGACTAGGATGTTTGATTAGTATATTTTATGGGGGGCTTTTTGTATTCTTTTATTTCATTTTTAATTTATTTAAATTTTTACTTCATTTATATTTTCTTTTACCTGTTTCCTTTGATTCTCTCTTTTCTTTTGCTCACAGCCAATCTTTATGGGTCTGTCTTTCACATTTCCTTTAATTTTTTACTTCTGTCTGCACTCCTCCTCCCTCATAATCATCACATCCTATATCACTTCTGGTCTCTCCATGTCCACCTTTTAAAATTATAAACCCTTTTGTAAACTTGCTTTTTTTTTTTTTTTTTTTTTGTAAGCAATGAAAACATATCATTTCTGCTTATTGTGTAATTAACATTGTAGACATTGTAGTAGGAATTATTTGGTTTAATCCTGTATATTATTTGCATTGGTTGTTATTACTCGTCTCCCCCTAAACAGTGAGGTAACCTTCAGGGACACTATAATTACACACAGGGTAGAAACTGTACTGCCTCAGAACCATATTGTGACATGGGTACACAAACAGCATAAAAAAGCAAGGGAACAAATTGCCTGAAACAAACCAAGGTATTATGATAACAAATCCATTGATACCCCAGTGAAAGAAATGTCAGAGAAGGACTTTATAATGTACATAGTTAATCTGATCTGTGAAGTAAAGGATGGTATAAGGACTGAAACTGGAGAAAAAATACAAAGAGTTAAAGATCACTTCAATAAAGGAACAGAGATTTAAAAAAAAAAAAAAAAAAGCAGAAATTCTCAAAATAAAGGAATCAATGAAACAAATTAAAAATTCAATTTAAAGCATCGCCAAGAGACTATATCACTTGGAAGATAGTTTCAGGCAATCAAAACAAAATATATTATCTTGAAAACAAATTTGACCATGAAGAAAAGATGTCAAGAGATAATGAACAGAATGTGCAACAAATATGGGATAATTTGAATAGAACAAATTTAAGATTCACTGGGATAGATGAAGGCTTGGAAATACAACAAAAAAGGAATACACAATCTTTTCAATGAAATAATATCAGAAAAATTTCCAAACCTAAATAGTGAAAAGAAAAATCAGATACAGGATGCTTACAAGACTCCAAATATACAAAAATTACAGCAGACTCAAAACAAGGCATATTATTATGAAAATGTCTAACATGCAGAATAAGTATAGAATTTTAAATGTTGGCAGAGAAAAACAATAAGTAACATTTAGAGGGAAACGATTCCAGATTTCAGCTAATCTCTCAACCCAGACCCTCAAAGCTAGGAGGTCCTGGAAAAATATAAACCAATATCTGAAAGAAAAGGGATGCCAGCTAAGAATCCTATACCCAGCAAAATTAAGCTTCAGAATAGATGATAAATAAAATCCTTCAAAGATTAAAAAAAAAAAGTTAAAATAATTTGCAACTAGAAAACCTGCACTACAAAACATACTCAATAAGTTGTTTCATAAAGAAAAAATGAAAAATAAAAGTGAAAATCAGCAAAGGGAGAAAATACACTGAAAAAAAAAACATTGACCTAATAGAGAGACTAATTCAAAATAAAAACCAGAAATAAATAAAAATAACAGGGAATAAAAATCATATCTCAAAATAACATTGAATATAAATGGACTAAACTAATCAATCCAAAGACACAGACTGGCAGACTGGATTAGAAAACAAGACCCAACAATATGCTGTCTCCAAGAGACTCATCTCAGAACATAGGGAAAAGACTCAACTCAGAATATAGGGAAAAAAACTATCAATCATTCACAAGGATCTCATAAATAAGCAGAGGTACCTACACTCATGATAAAGTGGACTTCAAGCTAAAGTTGATCAGAAGGGACAAAGAAGGACATTTCATAATTCTTTAGGGAATCATACATCAGCAAGACATAACAATCACAAATATTTATGCCCCAAATAATGGAGCATTTACATAAATCAAACAATCCTCAACTTTAAGAATAAAATACAGGGGCTGGGATTGTAGCTCAGTAGAAGAGCGCTTGCCTAGCATGTGTGCAGCCCCTGGTTTGATCCTCAGCACCACATAAAGAATAAAGACATTGTGTATAACTAAAACAAATGCATAAATATTAAAAAAAGAATAAAATACAGCACAACGCAAAAATACTGGGTGATTTTATTACACCTCACTCATGACTGAAAGTGGGTCATAAACATCAGTTATGAAGGCAAGTGAAAGGTGGGTCAGTGCTATGGTTGTAATGTGTGTGTCTCTCCAAAGTTCCTGTTGATGCTTAATCCTCAATGAAATGGCACTGAGAGGTGGGCCTTGAGGAGGTGGTTAGGCCACAAGGCTTCAATCCCAGGAACAGGATGTGTACATGAAGAGTGCTTCTCCTGCATGCACAAGGACCTTGTTCACTTCCCAGCACTCCCGCCCCTACACACACACACACACACACACACACACACACACACACAATTATATTTGCCAAGCTGGGTGCTGTGGCATATAGCAGTGTTGTTTTTTCTTTTTTTTTTTTTTTTTTTTTTCTTGGTACTAGGGGATTGAACCCAGGTGTTCTTAACCACTGAGACACATCCCCAGATCTTTCTTTATATTTTATTAGAGACAGGGTCTTGCTGATTGGCTAAGTTCCTTGCTAAGTTGCTGAGGCAAGCTTTGAACTTGCAATCCCTCTGCCTCAGCCTCATAAATGCTGGGATTACAGGCACATGGCACCATGCATGGCTGGGGGCAGTGTTTTAATGTGCTTTTCCATCACAGAGGCCAAGACACTTGAGAAGAGCAACATAGAGAAGGAAACTTTTACCTGGGGATCATGGGTTCATAGATCTCAGACCATAGATGGCCAGCTCAATTGCTCTGGGCCCATGGTGAGGCCACCCATCATGGCAAAAGGGCCCAGCAGAGGAAAGTTGCTCAACTAAGAGCAGCAAACTGGCAGAGCTAGAGCCAGAGACAGAAAGAGGGTGTGGTGAGGGTAACAGGGATGAAGCACCCTTCCAGGGTCTGACCCCAGTGCCCCACCTCCTCCAGCCATGCTCCACCTTCCTGAAATAATTAATGATTCCATTCAATGGAGGATGGACTGATAAATTTACAGCTCTCCTATTCCCACCATTTCACTTCTAATTATTCCTGCACTAGCACAGGAGCCTGTGAAGGGGACAGCTCACATCTGAAACATAATAGGCTGTACTGCTTTCAACTCAGGACACTGAGGCAGGAGGATCACACACTGAAGCCCAACCTGAGCAACTTAGCAAGACACCATCTTCAGAAAACAAACAGACAAGCATGAAAAACAAAAAAGAAATTCAAGGGGCTAGGGAAGGACTTCAGTTGTACAGCGCTTTCCTCACATGCCTGAGGCCCTGGGTTCAATGCCCAGTATATCCAAAGAACACACAACACAAACTGAATCAAACCAAAAACAGGGCCTCTTGAGAGAATGTGGTCAACACTTCTGCCCCTCCCTTCATGTGAGCATACAGCAACAAGGTACTTTGACCTTGGAAATGCCAGTCTCCAGAATGGTGGAAGGTGGATTTCTATTGTTAATAAATTACCCAGTCTAAGGGGTTTTGTTAGCAGCAGCAGGAAGGGACCCAGGTGTGTGGAAATGTCTCCATTCCCCACCCCCCTACCTCACCCCCCAACCATCCCCAGTAGAAAGGACACTTTTGCTGGTTCTAGGATTGTCAGTATTTGATCCCTCATCACTGAGAAAACATCAAACCACTGCCTTTTGCATTTCAGAGTTTCTAGCAAGAAATACGATGAGAACCTGTGGGGAATTGATGATGAACGCTCCCTCCCTCACAACCCCATAGGTGTAAATGTCTAGCTCCAGAGCTGAGCGAGTGTCTCAGGGAGCAGAGTGTTTTGTGAATGCATCCCAATGTGAGTGAAGTGCTACCGCCCCTTGGACCCCAATCATTGTGAGTTGGAAGAAAGAGGAATTGAATACTTTGAGTGTAGATATGATGAGGTCTTTAAAAACTGCAAGTTACTACAGCTTTTCAGACTCCAGATGAAAAGACCATTGAAGCATTCTACCAGATTTCATTTCCTAACAGGTAAATATCAGTTCTGCATAGCCAAGTGAAGCAAAAAGTTTGTAAGGTCCTTTCTTCCTCTCATGATGATAATCAAAAAGGTCTTGGAAGCCCCAAAGTGAGATGTCCCCTTGGGGCAATGCCTAGGCATGACTGGGTTATTTCATGGTGGAAATCCATATGTAATAGAATGAAATTTAATCCTTGTCTCTCACCCTCCACAAAACTCAACTTGAAGTGGATTAAGGATCTAGGCATTAATCCAGACCTGAGCCTACTAGAAGAAAAGTGGGTCCACATCTCCATCATGTCAGCTTTTGAACTGAATTCCTCAAGAAGAGTCCCTAAAGCACATGAAGTCAAATCAAGAATCAATAAATGCGATTTTAACAACTCAAAAAACGTAACACTAAAAGCTCATATAACCCAATCAATAAATGGGCAAGTAACTGAACAGACAATTCACTGAAGAAATATGAAGGATCAACAAATATATATAAAAAAAGTTAAACATCACGAGCAATTAGAGAAATGTAAATTAAACAACACTGAGATTCCATCTCACTCTAGTCAATGACAATTATCAAAAATACAAGCAACAATAAATGTTGGCAAAAGTGGGGGCAAAAGATATACTCATATATTGCTTGTGAGACTGCAAATTGGGTAATCCCTCTGGAAAGCCTTATAGAGATTTCTCAGAAACCTTGGAATGGAATCACCATTTGACTCAGTCATCCCACATCCAAAGATCTTAAAATCAGTATACTATAGTGATCAGTCCACATCAATGTTCATAGCAGCTCAACTCATAATAGCTGAGCTAGAGAATCAACATAGATGCCCTTCAACAGATGAATGGATGAAGGAAATGTGGCACATACACACATGGAATATTACTCAGTCATAATCAGAATGAAATCATGGCCTTTGCAGGTGAATGGATAGAAGTGAAGACTATCATGCTAAATGAAATAAGCCAGAATCAGAAAATAAAAGGCCAAATGTTTTCTCTAATATGTGATGTTTACTCATAATAGGCAGGGGCAGGGAGAAGTGGAGGTTCACCCAATTGTACAAGGGGGAATGGGAAAGACAGTAGAATGAATTGGACATAAGTTTCTTATGTTTGTATATGACCAGTGTAACTCCATATCATGTACAACCACAAGAATGGGAAGTTATACTCCATGTATGTATGATATGTCAAAATACATTTTACTGTCCTGTATAACTAAAAATAACAAATGAAAAATGAAAAATAATCCCATATTATCTTCTGTAATACATAAACTTGAAAGCTTCAGTTATTCCCAACTCAATTATAATTTCTTAAATGCTGCAGACATAGAAGTTTACATAGTTTTGCCATTACTCCTCCCTAGATGTACATTAAAATGCTCACTTGTTTTCTCTAGCAATTTGCTAATAATATATATTGCTATGTGACCTCTTTGTTAAATAGTTTGATCATTTCTACCTATCTCCTCAGTACCACTCTCAGAATAATGTAATGATTTATATGCAAAGCACTGTGCATTTGCCTAAAGCACTCTAGCAAATGCCAAATGTTTACTAAGAGGATACTACTTTTCCTGTATCTTGATAGAAAACAAAATTATGGAGAGAGGCAGTACCTGTGGCCATTTTGCTCTTGAAGCTTATGGAAGTTCCATTTGTAATTTCTTTGTGTGCTTTTAATATGAAAATGTATAGCCTTATAGAACATAGTAGAATTCTGGTAACTTTCCAAAATGGTCATATTTTGAATAATCGACATCAGTGGAACTTTACCAACAAAAAATTACTGTGAGTACAATGGCTTCTTTAGAAAGGAGCAATTTGGGGTGGCATAGAGCTTCTTCAGTGACTAAGACAAAGCCTTCAGAATGCAAAGAAATAAATTTCAGAATCATAATGGCCTAAGGAATATGGGTGGAATTTATTTTGATGACAAGAGATGATAATTAAAGTGTTCTCTACTTTATGAACATAGTTTAAAAATACTAAATTATATTCACCTGAATATATGTTAAGTCAGCTTTATGTTACTATGAGAAAATAACTGAGACAAATCAACTTATAATGAAGAAAGGTTTATTTGGATAACAGTTTCAGAGGTTTCACTCCACGATCACTTGACTCTGTTAGTTTGGAACCATGGTGAAGCTAAACATCTTGGCAGGAACACGTGGTAGAGCAGAGCTTCTCACCTCATGGCAGCTGGGAAGCATTGAGAGAGAGGAAGGGGTGGGGGACTCAATATCCCTTTCATGACAATGCCCTCAATTTCTTAACTTCTTCTACTAGATACCACCTATTAATAGTTCAACTATCTCCCAATGTTGCATCAACTGGGGCCAACCTTTCAGCACACGGCATTGGTGAACATTTAAGATCCAAATCATAATGATTGATAAAGAGAAAAATTAAAGAAATAAAAGCCTATTGTGTGGATATGAACCAGTCGTTATTAGTTTTAAATTGGGCAGGAAAGGGATGTGGGAAGCAAGAGGCATTTAGACTATGTCCAATTCATATTTCTAAGTCCCAATTACTGAATCCAAATAATTTCCAAGTCTTTCCACCTGAGAGAGAGAAGGATGATGTGGCCTATATATGCTTAAAAAGCCTCTGATAAATACAGAATATGAAACTATATTTAAACAATCATATGTCCACTATCAGTGAAGTTTCTCTTAGAAAAGTAAGCAAGGGTCAATTTTATTAATATTATTTACCCAATTATGCATTATTATAAATGAGAAAAATTGTGTTTGGATGGGCTATAGAACCTATTTATCAGTATTTTCCTTAATGATCAGAATTAAATTAGCTAAGAGACCATTCTTTCTTTTCTGATAAATATTCTCTTATTTTGAACGCTGGTCATGGTCTAGGGATTCATTGTCTCTCTCCACACCAATATTTAACAGCTGACTAAGGATGGAAGTAGGGTCAGATGATATTACTTTGGTGTCTCTTTTATCCCCAGAAGGAAAGGGGATGAAATCTGGGCTCTGAGGAGATACACATCAAAGGCTCACATGATTTGTAGCTTTTCTTTTGAAAGTCAGGCACATTTAGTTAACTTTTGTAGTCCAGCTTGAGATGACTGCTTTATTCTTTCTGACATGGTACTGTAAACTTGGTTTTTTTTTTTTTAATTTTTTAATTTGTTTTAATTAGTTATACATGCCAGTAGAATGCATTTATGCATTGTGATATATCATACATAGATGGGAAATAATTTCTCATTTTTCTAAGTGCACATGCTACAGAATCATAATTTATGTTTCATTCCACTATCTTTCCCATCCCCATATCCCCTCCCTCCCCTCCCATCACCTCCCTCTACCTAATCTAAGGTAACACTATTTTTCCCTAGTGCCCCCTGCCTTATTGTGAATTAGCATCCACATATAAGAGAACATATTTGGCCTTTGGTTTTGTGGGATTGGCATTTTTCACTTAGCATGATTTATCCAACTCCAACCATTTACTGGCAAATGCCATAATTTCACTCTTCTTTGAAGCTGAGTAATATACCACATTTTCTTTATTCATTCATCTATTGAGGGACACCTAGGTTGGTTCCATAGTCTGGCTATTTTGAATTGAACTGCTATAAACAATTGATGTGACTGCATCACTGATTTTAAGTCCTTTGGGTATAAACCAAGGAGTGGGATAGCTGGGTGAAATGGTAGTTCCATTTCCAGTTTTCTGAGAAATCTCCATACTGCTTTCCATAGTGGTTGTACCAATTTGCAGTCCCACCTGCAATGTATGAGTGTACCTTTTTTCTCACATCCTCGCCAACATTTATTATTGCCTGTATTCTTGATGATTGCCATTTTGACAGGAGTGAGATGAACTCTTACAGTACTTTTGATTTGCATTTCTCTAATTGCTAGAGATGTTGAACATTTTTTCATATATTTATTGGTCGATTATATTTCTTCTTCTGTGAAGTGTCTGTTCAGTTCCTTAGTCCTCTTATTGATTGGGTTATTTGTGTTTTTTTTGGTGTCAAGTTTTTTGAGTTCTTTATATATCCTAGAGATTAATGCTTTATCAGAAGTGCATGTGGGTTCTAGAATGTTACTTTATATAAGATGTTGAAATCAGAGCTACAAAGAAATCCAGGTCCTTATTCATATATTAAATTCACTGTCGTATAATCAATACAAATGAATTATTGTGAACATTTAAAATAAATGCATATACTGAAGATATATTATAATTTAGCCATCTTGAAGACATTCATTATCACTTTTGATAGTGTTAGGACAGTAAAGGGAACCAAGAATGTTAGGATTGGAATGGAGGCCCCCCTGGGATGCTAGAATGCTAGGATAGTAACCCCCACCCCCAGGCGAGCTAGGATGTTAAGCCCCGAGGCGGGCTATTTGAATTTTGTGCGCACAGGCAATGACATAGGTAATTCTATATAATCTGAGGCTTTCCTTTGTTCGGGGTCTTGCGCTTCCTGCGTGTCTGCAGGAGAGCTTGACCCCAGCTAGCTGGCTCAATAAACTCCGTTTGTGTATTACATTACTGACCGGCTTCTTTGTGGTTTGTGGGAAACTAGCGAAACTGGACCCTAACAATAGATTTAAATGTTAAACTTCTGCCAATATGCAATGAAAATCACATCAAAATCATTCAATGATGGCTGGCAAACTAATTAATGGTGACTCTATTCTCCAAATAAACAATACAATCTTCTTGGTAAGTACATACAAGACCTTAAGGGAGTCATGATTCATCTGATCTTGGAACAAATTTGATAAGCTCAACCAATGCAAAAAATAACAGCTATTAATAACTAAGAATATGTTAACCCATATTTTATATGAACATATATAATGCCAAAGCTACCAGTGAAGACAGAATCTGATTGGCAGTCTGTATAGGTAGGTAAATCAAGTCAGGATGGATCAAGAAAGCCAATTTTGAGTGAATCTGGGGAAGTTGGAGACTGTTAGGAGACTGTCCCCTGAGGGATTGGAATGTTAATTCCTTCAGAGCCCTTCCTCCACCCTTATCAAGAACCTGCCCCTGCCCCAACCTGTTGCCAAGGTAACCTATTCCAGAAATTTCCCCTCCCTACAGAGAGCTACAGAGTTGTCAATTCATGTGTCCTGGGCTGCACCATCCTGCTCTTCCTCCTTCAGCCCATCTGCTTCTAAACATTTGGCCATCCCACTGGGCCTGGTCACTTACCCAAGAAGGAGAAAGATAAGGGAGAGAGCAGGAGAACAAAGGAAGCCCTGGGACATATAAAAAGGCAGACCTGCCTTACTTCTTGGGATATCAAGATACCAGCAATGGCCCCCTTCTCCCTCCTGAAAGAAGTCTATGTTACCACTTTTAAATAAACCCTGCTTTATATGCTTGCCTCGGCATGCTTCTCTAGTGTTCAAACTTCAACATTTGGGGGAGTAGAACTCCTCACCAGTAAATGGCAATACCACCATCATGCTTAAAACTGGAAATAGTAAAAACATCTCCAATCCCCTAGGCCCTGAGGTCAAAATACACATTGTCTTCGTTACTAATTAACATAGTAATGGAAGTACTAGCAAGTGCAATTAGACAAGAAGAGTAAGAAGTTTAAGTGTTGGAAAGGTAGAAGCTAACTACCTTAATAAGAAAGAATAAAATCATTCATTTTAGAAATCAAAGAAAAATTGGGCTAAAATGTAAAACTCATTATTACTTTAAAAGGCCAAGTGTATTTTTATTTTCAGAAAAAAATCTGAAAACATAATACAAAATAAATCCCATTATAAATAACAACAAAAATAGGAACTACTGAAAAACTTCAATTATAAACAGTGCTTTTCATGAAATATGGACATGATTTTTTTAACAGATATTTTGATTTTCAAAGGTAAAGCTTTACATTTTGACTGGAAATTGGAAAATTCAGAGCAAGTATGTACCCATGTTTATGAACTGGAGATCAATCCATATTATGTTTTTCCCATTTTTCTTCTTTTTAGTTAAAGTTTGTGACTTTGGACTTGATTTTCTTTTGCCTTTCTAGTGTGCATTCAATTTATTCAAACTTACATCTTACACATCCCTGCAGTCACCTTAAACGTGTGCTTGGAACAAGACAGGATATAAATAAATAAACAGTAAGAGTCTGTGACAGAAATATAGAACATGGTTTAGAGTAAGAAAAATAGTATCTCTTAGATATACCCGAACTGTTACAAATACTAGGAAGCTTTTAGGTACATACATAATACAGTCTGTGCAATCAGTCCCAATCATTCCCTAAAACACAAACAAAAAGCACTTAGTTCTATAACTAACGTTCTTTAACAATCTGCCTGGTGCTTTGTCATTAGGTCAGCTTGCTTTCTGTTTTGGTAGAATTTACTTTGTGATCAGAATCCTTCCTCAAATTTCAAACTCTCCTGACATCCAACCCTTTTTAGTTTTCTGCTGATAAAAAATTTCAATATATATAAATGCAAAAGTAAAAAAAATAAGTCAACCAGAGTTGTCAAGCACAAACTATGAGATGGATATTTCTAAATATATATTGTGTTGACCAGTTTATTCTTTAAAGTAGCTCAGTGAGGTTTTGCATTTTTTTACTTTTTTGTAAAGGAACAATTCCATGCTTTGAGAAGTTATGAAATCAGTTAGTAATGGAACAGGATTTTAAAAGAAGTGGTTTGATACTAGAGCTTATACTCCTACCCATCACACTATACTGCCTAAACAAAGATAAATTATAAGCAACAACTATGAGAAGATAAGATATTTTAAATGAATATGAAAACTGAATAATGCAATATATATTAAACACTACAGGTTTATTGCCATAACAAATACAAGAGTGACTCAGCATGCTATAAAATAAAATGCCAATTAATTAATGGATATGTCATTGAGCTCTATTCATTATTTGTTAAGCATTTATTGTGCTTCAATAATTTTCTAAGTCATTAGGACCAATGGTTCTTTTGATATATTAAATAGTCTTAAAACATGAATATTATTATCTTCATATTTAGAAATGAAAAACTTGAGGCTAAGGGTGGTTATATGGGCATTTTTCCCTTAAGAGAGAGGCTATATGAATTCTCTTACAGACTTGTAACCTCTTAACTAAAATCACTACGTATCTTGTTCCCCTTATCTAATAGGTAAAAAGAGAATACAACGAAAATTTGTTAAGGCTAACTACCATTTTCAAATAAATTTCAAAAATTATGTATATTTTCTCAAAGAGCATGTGAAAATTCACATTGGAGCTGGAAGTAAAACACGTTATGCTTGCAAAGGCACTGCGACCCATCTTTGTGTTAGCTTTCAAAACACCCGAGAAAATAAACATGTGAGCACAGGAGGTCTGTTTGGCTGATGATTTCAGAGGTTTCAAACCCTTCTGGACCCTGTTGCTTTGGGCCTGTGGGGCACAGTACTTTACAGCAGAAGTGTATGGTGGGGGAGGCCTGCCATCCTCATGGCATTCAGGAAGCAAATAGGAAATAGAAAGGAGTCAGGGTCCAATATCCCCTTCAAAAGCATCCCCTCAATGACCTGCCTTGCTTCAATTAAGTCTCACCTCCTAAAGTTTCCAACACCTCCCAATACAGCCAGAGGCTGGGGATTAACCTCTGACACATGGGCCTTTGGGAGAAATTCAAACCCAAACTATAGCAATCTACGTTTAAGAATTTTTGGAGGAGGCTCCTAAAAATTTATGCTAAACACCAAAAGGATACAAAGTAAAGCCAACTAAATCTTTTCACATGAAAAACAAATAAGATTACTGTTACCTCTGCCTATTGTCATACTTAGAGAATCCATATGTAGTCAGAGCAACCCCTCACATTGGACTTAAGTGAAACCTGTGTACAATAATCCTATAATATAAAATTCTAAATTTGATCAGATGTGTGAAAAAAATATATAAAATATGCCCTTACCTTAGGTTTAAAATCAGTGTTGCAATATTTATTTGATTTTTTTTTTAATCAGGAATGGTTCTTACTAAAAACAAATTAAATCTAATCAGTCAAGGAAATCTTCCCTGTTTTACCAAGTACTCAAGGCACGTATCAAGACGACATGCTGATAAATGGCTGAATCTAGTTTCTAAAACTAGATTTAACCACACTTGGCTTCAAGTTTTTCATTTCTACATATGAAGATAATAATACTTGTGTTTTAGGACTACTTAATATATAAAAAAATCTATTGGTCCTAATGACTTAGAAAATTATTGAAGCACAATAAATGCTTAACAAATAATGAATAGAGCTCTTAATTCCTAACAACATATCCATTAAAATGACACGTTTTAAATAAGCATATACTATTAAGGTACAACGTCTTTGCCTGAATTTTATAACTTTATAGTTTCTCCTCATTATCTTCAACATAGTCCATTGCTTTTTATGCCAAAAATCACTGTAATCCCCTCATAAAATAAATATTATAATCATATTGTTATGAAGTTTGAATTAATGAAACCCAAAATTCCTGTGCTTTATAATTTTCATTTTTATGCTTAAGAAGTATTTATTTTCTGAGGTAATATTATGCCCTTTCTGATGTAATACCACTCTATTAAGGAGGGATCTTTCCCCTTGACTTGGATTAATGGGTGTGTTTCATTGTTTACTTCTTTTATGTGAAAATTTAGAGCAAGGATGGTTTAAAGTTACAGTTCTCTTTTCAACTTCCAAATGATATTTCTCATGTATAATGAAAGAGTTTTGATAATATTTGGTAAGTACTCATAACTCCAGGGCCAACTGACTGATGTTAGGAAAACGATAATAATCTGGTAGATAATGGAAAGACCTTTGAGATGCACATTGCACAAGGCTTATATAAAAGAGTATTTCTCCAACTATACAGGAATTGATAGTAGGCAGGGCTAGGTGATCCTTGCCATCCACCAGGATCACCTCTTCTTCCTCCTACTCCCATTCTTCTTTCACCTCTTTCTTTTAATGGTTTGTGCCTCCTGGAAGAATAGATCTTACCATAGGTTGAGGACATTTCCTGGGTATAATTAGAGCAAGCCCATTCTATTTTTGCTACCTTAACTTTGACTTACACTACCTTTATTTCCCCCCTTTGCATAATTGAAGACAGCATTGTAGGTGGGAGGGAACTAAAACAACATTTATAATAATTAACACTTTATGAGAAATAAGAAAATGTACATCAAAACTGAAGCTGTGTGCCATGCTATAGCAGAGTCCCAGAGGACTAGTCTTTACTCCATTGGTTGCTGTACAATGGAGCTTTTTCTAGGTGGAGAGAACTGTGGTAGTTTCAGGATAGGTAAGAACTTGAGCATGAGCTATTTACTAACCTGTATAAAACTAGTTTGAGTACTAAGTGATATATAGGCTAGTATTATTGCAGATTATCTGGATATCAATTTTAGAAATAAGAAAGTCTAAATTATTAATAACACAAAAGTTTTATTTTGAACTTTTACGCAACTTACAGATTTAAAATCTAATTAATAAAGCCAGGTTAATGTAGGAAGGACTGAGATGTCTTAAAGTCTAAAAGTGCTTGGCAGGCAGAGACTGCAGGAAAAACAAAGAAAAGTTTTTTGATCATTATCTGTTTCACCACAAAGCCCCAATTTTTATTTTAATTTGAAGTTATAATTAGTAACTTATCTTTCACTTTACATGTTAGTGAAAATAATGACTACAAAGTAGAAAATATTGAAAAATGTTTCTGAATGATTAAAGTAGGCTATTAAATAAAAGGGATCTTAGAGCTAGGAAAGTTGTGTTTCAAAGACTCACTTCCCAGCTAGAGATTTGACTTTTCACCAACAAACACCATGAATCACTCACTTCTTAAGTTTCTAGTATGATAGAGAATAAAATGGAGATTTTTTTCATACCACTTTAAAATATATTTTTCTCAGGCAAACACTTGGCAAAAGTTTTTATTTTGTTGTTGTTGTGTGTTTTGTTGGTATAATAAATCAATTAATTATTTTATAGTTTCAGCAACTTTGGTCCACAAAATTGTAAGGAAATTAAATACCATAATACCAAAAATATTTTCTCTGGGAAACAAATCCTTGTTTGCACATAAAATAGCCGAAAAAGCAAGGAAGAAGGAAGTGTAGCCTCACCAAAATTACTAGTGTCCTGTCCGAAACTCGTTCTTGAGGTGGTTGAACTATGAGCTGATATTTTATGGTTTTTCTATTCTGTCTCAATGAAAAGTGCTAAATTATAAGAGGTATACTAGGATAATGACTTTAGCCAGGCTTGTGATGCAATGGGTGCTGCCTGAGTTGAAAATTGATCAGTGTTAAGTCGTGTTTGTCACATTTCATAAAGGTCTGAATAGTATATCTCAACCTTGAGTAGACTCTCTTTTGAATCACTTGCTTTGTAAAGCCCATAAAATAAATCTTATCCTTGGTTTGAATAATCGGCCAAACTAAATTCCTTAAGTGGATAAATGAGATTGCTGTTTCTTTGCAACTTCTAAAATCTTACTCTTTGTTAAATAATGAATTTCTTCTCCCTTAAAATTGTGGCTTCTAATGAAATTCCTTATTTAGGATACTCAACTCAGAAGCAATTTTTTATCTTTTTAAATGCCGTCTATAAATTTTATTCTTATTTTGAACTAGTTTTTATTTTCTTGTTCGCTCTTTCTTAAAAAGAACATTGCTTATATGGCTTTATTATATTTTGTTAACATTTCAGCTTAGTTCTTTATGTTTTCAAAGATCCTTGTACTACTATTAGCATTCCTGTGTATATATGCAAATGTACATGTATATGTTTATGTATATGCATGTGTGTCATTATATGTGCATATATAATAAATTTAACATATTTTATATTAAAATATTTTATGTAATGTATGGCATATATATATGCATATATACATATATATATATACATATATATATTATAGACAGACATGCACATACACACTTAGGCAAAGACTGATATTGAAGGTTGTAAGTTTTGTTTCATTTTTATAGACATAAAAATGGGGTCCTAATTAGAATACGATATATTCCATGCTTGTATAATTATATCAAAATAAACTCTACTGTCATGTATAACTGAAAAAGAATAATAAAATTTTCAAGAACCCATGTAAGTTAAATCAGAATTTATTCATTTAAAATATAAAATTTGAAAGTTTCAGTGATACTTTGCTCTTTAACATACATCTTGTCAGAGTGTATTATAATTAATTTTATAAGCTAAGCACTAATTTTATTATGTATGGCTTTACATGGAAAATGGAATCAATATCCTTAGCATCATTTTATATATGTGCATATGGGAAAATATAATTGTTAACTGTTCTATAGTCCACCAAAAGTTTGATGTCTACACAGCGTACAAATTATCTAGCTGTCAATGTCTACAAATACCTCATACAATAACTATAACTATATAGTCATAGAAACAGGATTTCTGATAAGCTATGTTTACATGGAGATCAGCCAAACTACTGAGTATAGGTATCAGTTCTGAACACATGTCAGGTCAAAACTGAAACACCTGTTATGAGCCATTTCTAGAACACATATTATGGGCCACAGTCAGATTTGATTGGAATTCATTTGTTCTCATTTTATCAATTTAAATTGAACATACTCCTGAGGTCATCAACCTTTATCTAGCCATATACGTCACAGGGCTTTCTGAGTTTGTGATGAGTCTGCATGCAAATATTTCTGGTCCCCACCCCTTGCATGAATTCCACAATATAATAGCAAAACTAAAACAGAATGAAATTTTTAAAATTCAGGGTCTTGACTCATAGATAATTCATGATAGATAGGGAAAGAGAAAAATCATCTTTTTGTAACCTATTTTAAAATGAAAAAAAAAAAAGGGACCCCATGTTCAAAAACCAAAATTCAACAAGCCAAACATTTATTATTTAAGATACAGCTAAAAACAATGAAATATTTATACACACAGCCTCTTGGGTTCACTGCATTTGTGAAGAATTCAAATAGGAACTGCTCCTAGCATCCAATGGGAGTCTCAGATAGAATTCTTAACTTTGTGAGAATAAAGGCATTTCTTTCAACAGAAGATAGAAGTCAAACTTGTATATTATAGGTCAGAGCAAATTTCAATTGGCCAGAAGAGAGTGAAAGGGGGGCGTCTCATGAGTTTAACTCACCAGAGAACTAAGGGTTCATCTGAAAATGTCTTTTTAGTATTATCTTTCCTGGAAATAGTTTGAATTGATTGAGTCTATTTTATGACTATAGGTCAGTGTCATTAATGAATATGAAAGCTTCTGAGGATGAAGTTGAGTGTTCCAAGATAGAAACCAGAATATCATCTCTGTAGTTACAGTCATTTCCAAAAGATGAACCCATTTTACGACTTTGAAAGAGGTTACTGTGGAGACTTGTATTCTTCCGATATATAGAATGAAAGACATCAAATCAGAAAACTATTAGGGTCCTTCCTAATACTAACATGAGTGGCCTTTTGATTTTATTTATTATATGAAAAGGAAAGAGTGAGTTGAACAATGTTAAGAAGGGAAAATAATATTGTACTTTTATTTGTTTATTTATATTTTGATCTCTCAAAATTAGGGGTCAGAAACTCTTTGGATGAATAGTTTATCTTCTAGCTAGCAAATTCAATATTATCTAAACAGCTGAAATGAACTACTTCAGCTCGTGAAGAGATTATTTTGAATAACTTAAACTAGTAAAGAGAATGTGAGGAAAGTTTTTATTTGAAATATTCTAATATCCTGAGCTTCCTTTAGGAAAAATGAAATTGAAGGACCTGACATGAAATTGCTGTTAATATGTGGATTTTTTTTCAGAATAATAGACTTATTAAAAAAAATTATAAGCTGGGCGCGGTGGCACACGCCTATAATCCCAGCACTTTGGGAGGCTGAGGCAGGAGGATCGCGAGTTCAAAGCCAGCCTCAGCAATGGCGAGGCACTTAGTAACTCAGTGAGACCCTGTCTCCAAATAAAATACAAAAAAGGTCTGGGGACGTGACCCAGTGGTCGAGTGCCCCTGAGTTCAATCCCTGGTACCACAAAAAAAAAAAAAAAAAAAAAAATTATAGCAGCAATGTCTGTGACGGTCTTTAATATGAGAAAATCACACTTTGGCAAATTTGGAATCTATTATTTGAAAAGAAATATATTTTAAAAAACCCTTTATTTAGTGGCTTACTACTTTTTGGAATAATTTATTTTTTAGAATGAGATTATGTCTTGTGGGGTTTGTTTTCATACATATATATTTAAGTCTTAGTCCTGATTCATAATGTGCTGAATATTTCTTACAGAATTAGTTTGGCATTAAATCTGATAATAATTTGAAAAACTATGATAAGACAATTTTATACATTCTGTTCCTTGTTTCTGAGGATAATCAAGCACTTTGTGAGTTTGAATAAGTGATTTAAGGGACTCAGTGGTAGAGCACTTGCCTAGCACTTGTGAGGCACTGGGTTTAATCTTCGGCACCACATAAAAATAAATAAATAAAATAAAGGCATTGTGTCCATCTATAACTAAGAAAAAATATTTTTTTAAAAAGTGTTTTAGCCGGGCACGGTGGCACACGCCTGTAATCCCAGCACTTTGGGAGGCTGAGGCAGGAGGATCGCGAGTTCAAAGCCAGCCTCAGCAATGGCGAGACACTTAGCAACTCAGTAAGACCCTGTCTTTAAATAAAATACAAAAAAGGGCTGGGGATGTGACCCAGTGGTCAAGTGCCCCTGAGTTCAATCCCCGGTACCACAAAAATAAATAAATAAATAAATAAATAAATAAATAAATAAATAAATAAATAAAATAAATAAAAAGTGTTTTAAAACTCTAAAGCATGTGAAAAACATGTGGAAACTTTACTTGAAATTTTGTTGTTGATGTTGGTTTTTTGGTTTATTTTTTTTTAATTGTTACTACTAGATTTGATGAAGGAAGGAATGTAGGAAAAGCAGCAGCTGCAATAATGTGGAGAAAGATTACCGGTTATTGCACTGGCCAAACAATGGGGTGTCCTCATTGGCAAGAGACTGAGATCACTGTGTTTCCCAGTGGATGGAAAACTCATTCACAGAAGTGATTTACCAAACTTTCAATGAAGAGTTAGTAGCAAAACAGACTCAAACAAAACCAAGGTTCTTGGACCCCTGTTTAAGTCCCCACTTTGTTAAATCATTAATTGTTCTAAAGTTTTAAAAATTGCCTATGCCCATATTTTCAGTTACCTGTTAGTAGGCAACACTAATAAAATATTTCTTAATACAAATACCAACTGCCCTGCTTGCAGTCACTTCTATGTGTAAATGTAAAAGTTTAATGCCTATATAACATAATACCATCGTTATGTAAACATAATAGATTATATGAGTACATAATTAATTTATGAATAGTAGGGAGGAGATTGTTTATCAGATTACTTGGAGCAGAACCTTATGGAATATTATTCCAATAAGAGGGAAGGTGAGTGTGGCTGAATCAAACACCTCTGGGATTTGCTTGTCATATCAGGTTCTATCAGCCATACTTGTGTATTAATACTTTAAGATATCCTCATGAGTCATTTTTAGCACTTGAATTTTTGTAGTCAAAAATTTGTTCATTTAAGCCGGGCGCAGTAGCGCACACCTATAATCCCAGCACTTGGAAGGCTTAGGCAGGAGGATCGTGAATTCAAAGCCAGCCTCAGCAATGGTGAGGCACTTAGCAACTCAGTGAGACCCTGTCTCTAATAAAATATGAAAAAGGGCTGGGGATGTGGCCCAGTGGTTGGGTGCCTCTGAGTTCAATCCCCGGTACAAAAAAAAAAAAATTGTTCATTTAGAGAAACATTGACATTTATGATTTTTTAATGAAGTTAAAATAGACATAACATGGACCTAGAAAAAAAACTAAAGTAGAACTATATTGCATTTGCAATTTACTACAAACTCAAATAAAATAATTATCCAAACATAATTAACAAACTCACCTTACATATTTATAAGTTGTTCAAATTTTTTAAAAAGCATTTTTCTTTTATAAAAAACAGAGAAGATAATAATTCTCAACATATCTAGTTATTTCTAATAAGAAATAATTAAGAAAATATAGAATACATGAGTGTATCTACATATCTGTATATCTTATACATGTGTAAGAATTATAACAATGCCTGTGATGTGTATGATATACATCAGTCATTATTAGATGGGCATTATTGCTAATTTTACTTCACAAATTACTAGAGTGTGAATAACATTTTTCTAATGATGCAACTAATAAATGACAGAACCTAGAGATATAATCAGTGTTATCCAACTCCAAGGTTGATATATTCAATCTCTGTCATATTCCTTCCCACAAAGACTGAAAAAAGTAGGTGCTCAATAAGAAAACAGGAAATATGTGCTCTAAATCTCCTTTGAACCAGATGTTTTCATTGAATAACAGCAGAAAATCTGGTAAAAATTCTCTTTCCCTGATATGTTTGAAAATCTCTTTAAAGTAATAAATGGCTAAATTCTCAGTAACTAGAGAAAACAAAGTTTAAATTTGGTGAAAAGTAATCATGTACTACCACAGTTCATAATATATACATTTGTATATGCATACATAAGTATATATAAATTTTGCATATGTTATATAGAAATATATAAACTTTTCAAAGTTCAGAAAACTATACATGAACTTTGATTGGACTTTAAGGACAATGTTACTTACAGAAGGCTGTATGTGCTACAGTTGTGAATCTGACTGCAAACATTTATGTAACTGATGTGTGGAGTAAAAGGGGTAACAGAAAAGAACCCATTCCGGTCACCTAAATATGCCTCTGGTAAGCTAGAGTATTAAAATGAGAAGTGCATAAGACAAACCTAGGGTCACATATTCTCACTAGAAAGCTTAAACCCAGATAAGATTAGTAAGATGAATCTTGTGAAAAATGCTGACAGGACTATTCAAATGAGGCAAATAAATAAGTATGATATATAGGAACACTATTTGAAGATAGTAGCATGATATTAGCATATGTTAAATTTTATATTTTAACAATATTGAATAATGTGGGCTGGGAAAATAAACAAATGAAAGACAGACATGGAAAGAATTGATCATTGTGAAAACCTGCTGTTCAGTAGCTGGTATATTTTATATATATTAATATATATGTATATAATTATAACAACTTTTGGAGACTATTATTGTTGTTTTAGGAGAAAGGGACTCAAATAAAATAATTATCCATGTCAAAATAATCAGAGATGCCAGAGTTGATTCTAAACCTACTTAATTCTGACTTCTGGTCTTATGATTAGAGGGTATGACAATTTGCTCTTATACTAGATTAAGAATATCTGTAAAATAAGAAGTGGTTTCAATTACATAGGTTACATAACTTCAGTTATTGAAACATAATAAATATTTTCCTAGATGTATATAGACATGGTTTGGAATAGCAGAAAATGGAGGAATTCATTCTGCCCAATTGTGAGAGTAAGAGGAACTTTCACATATGAGATCTATCCGTCTGAAATCTCATTACACCCAGTTCTTCTCTGTCATGATCTATGTTGGTTTCCTGGGCCCATATTGGTGTTGGATTACATGGAAACCACTTCCCTGATGAACTCAAATATATCAAATTTACGAATTTCTATTAATTCGTTTTTAATTTTTTATTATTTTTGGTATTGGGGATTGAACTCAGGGGCACTTAACCACTGGGCACATCCCTAGCCCCTTTTTTTTGTATTTTATTTAGAGACAGGGTCTTACTGAGTTCTTAGTGGCTCACCATTGCTGAGGCTGGCTTTGAACTCTCAATCCTCCTGCCTCAGCCTCCCAAGTTACTGAGATTACATGTGTGCGCCACCGTGCATGGCTCTATTAATTCATTTTTTAAAAAAAAGTTTTCTGATGCTGGAGATCAAACACACATCCCCAGTCCTTTTTAGTTTTTATTTTGAGACAGAGTTTTGATAAGTCACTGATGATCTCAATAAGTTGCTGAGTGCTGACCTCAAACTTGCAATCATTCTGCCTCAGTCTCCCTCAGCCTCCTGAGTTGCTGGGATTACAGGCATGTGCTACTTGCACAGGCAAACTCTTGGGTTTTAAGCATCCAGTTGTTGTCATTTGTTAACAATCTCCAGTTGTGTCCCATCTACATTTCCTTCCATGAGTTTATTTATTATCTTCCCAGGATCTTTATGTTTGTAGCCATCCTACAAAACCATGTTCTGTTTGTGCGCAAAGCTATAATTTTATACACAATTCAAAATCCATCTCTTCTATTTCCCATGGTGCAAGCTAGAGCTGTATTAGTGGCTTGGTCTGGGATCAAGTTACATACTCTTTCCTTGTGGCCAACCAAGGGAAAGGACAAAAAAATAAAATAAAATATAAAAATAAAAATAAATAGATGCAGGCATCTTATTTGAATGTTAGGTAATACTATCCTTTTAGATTGTGATTGTTGCATTCTGTCTGACTTACAAGTTTTTACTCATGGATTTTGGGGACAGAGAAGATCAAAGTCATCCTAAAGGCCAATTGCTCATCCTGAGCAGCTATACAAATCTAGCCACACCTTACTGATCCCTGACTGCTATCCCTCTTCAGATCCGTCAGTTCTATTCTAGAAATATGGGCATAAGTCATCAGGTCACCTAGCTGAGCAGTGTCCATCTGAGAAACAAAGTAGTGGTACCTGTTTTTTATATACTTTTCAATCTTTAAATGTGATTGTATGGAGACACCTACTCTTGGCTCTAGGAATACAGACAGTTTTCTCTTGTTTCTAAAAGGTACATAAAGAAAGAGAATAATTGACTCCTAAACTCATGCAAAAGGCAGATATACTTTTATAAAATAGGATTGAAGGATTGAAGACAAAAAGTTGTTTTGGAACTGACAAAGTGGTGGTACCTGTTTTTGCCCACCTTGTAAAGAGAGGTTGGCATTAGATGTCTTGGTGTTACTTACTTAAAATGCAGAAAATATGGGGCACTTACACTCACTGTGAAAACTTCATCACAATTCCAGGAAAAGAGCAAGAATCTCTTTAAAAAATCAAGGTGTGAATTAATCAAAGATTAAACAGATAAATTGATACGTTATTCAAATTCCATCAAACTACCTAAGAAAGTTTGGCTTTAGAGAAGACTACAGGGTAGAAATGAATATTTCAGGAAAGGAAGAAACAGTAAACCTGGCCTGTGGATGAAGATCATATGATTAGATTCAGTTTTGAGAACCAACTGTGCAGAATGACAACGTTTTGAACATAACTTGAATTCTCCTGAGAAGGTACTATGGTATGTTAAGTTTTGAAAACATTTTATTTTATAATCAAAATATTAATACTTGTGTAAGCAACCAAGTTAGAATAGAGAAGGTAGTATCTTATATAGGAGATTTAGTAATATTTCATTATTTCATGAAAGAGTCAACAAAGGATTATGTCAGAAAAAACGTAAAAAAATGATTATTTTTTTTTTTTTTCCCAGGGATTGAACCCTTGGGTATTTATCCACTGAGTTACATCTCTATCCCTTTCCCTTTTTTACTTTTTAAAATGTTGAAACAGATTCTCTTTAAACTGCTGAGGGTTTCTCTAAGTTGTTGAGGCTGGCCTTGAACTTGTGACCTTCCTCCCTCAGCTTCCTGTGTTGCTGGGATTGTAGGTGTGCACCATGGCACCCAGCTATGGGCATAGATATTGAAAACTGAAAACACAAAAAGGAATAGAAGGTCTCTTGATGTTTAGCTTACTTGGAATTCTTTGGCGTCATGGATCTAAGTATTCACCACCCTCCCCAGATTTGGGGAGATTTTGTTCATCAGTTTTTAAAATATTTCTTCCTTTTTCTCCTTCTCCAGTCCTCTGAGACTCTCACAATGCATATATTTGATGGCATCTTATAAATCACACAGATTTTCTTTTTAAAATTCATTGTTCCTGTGATTGAACAATTTAAAATTATTTATGTGACAAAATAAATTCATTGATCCTTTTTTCGGATATATTAAATCTGTTGAGGAAGTTCTCTATCAAATCTTAGTTCATTTATTGTGTTCTGTAGCTTCAGAACTTCTGTTGGGTTCTTTTTCATGCTATCACTCTGTTGAAATTTATATTTTGTTAATGTACTGTTCTCTTGATTTTTCTGTTTTCCCATCTGTGTTCTCTTAGAGTTTATCAAATTTCTTTGAGAAAGTCATTATTAATTTTTTGTCATGCAATTCATACACCTCTATTTCTATGTGGTCAGTTACTAAAAAATTAGTGTATTCCTCTGTTTTTTTTTTTTTTTTGTACTGGGGATTGAACTCAGGGGCACTCAACCACTGGGCCACATCTCCAGCCTTATTTTGTATTGTATTAGAGACAGTATCTTACTGAATTGCTACGTGCCTTGCCATTGCTGAGGCTGGCTTTGAACTCACAATCCTTCTGCCTCAGCTTCCCAAGTGCTGGGATTACAGGCATGCACCACCACCCCTGGCTCCCATGATTTTTAATATTTATAGTAAACTCACATTGAAGTCTGCATGTTTGAGGGAGCAGTCACTTTTTTTAGATTTTTAAAACAGGTTTTAGAGGAGAAGGATCTTTATCTATTGATGGGTACAACACTGACGATGATTTTTCGAATATGAAACTGAAAACACAGAAAACAAATACAATAGATAAATGGTATTGGATAGAACAACCTATAGAGGAAAAAGGCAACTTGCAAAGTGGGAGAGAACATTTACAAAGCATATATCTGACAAGTGGTTAAATCCAAAATAGATGTGGAGCTCATACAACACAATAGCAAAACAGAACACACACACACACACACACACACACACACACACACACATTAACTTAGTTAAACAAGGAAAAGCACATGAACATACATTTCTCAGAAGAGGATATATAAATGACCATCAGGTTTATAAAAAGCACTCACCTTCACTAATCAGAGAGATCTAATTAAAATCCTCAATGGGATATTATTTTATCCTGTTAAGAATGCTAATTAATCTTAATTAAATATATTTAGTGTCAGCAAGGATATGGAGAAAAGGAAAATAGGATGTAAGTTTCTCAAAACATTAAAAGTAGAACTGAATTACAATCCAGTCATTCCACATTTAAGTGCACATGCAAAGAAAATGAAATATCATCTCAAATAGATATCTGTTCACCCATGTTCATTTCAGCATTATTCACCACAGCCAAGATAGACAAACAACCTAAGTATCTGTCAATGGGTAAAATTATATTTTTTCATATTTATAAAGCTGAATCACAGTGTGATAGGATTAGCCACATGGTCTCACTTACATGTAACTGAATCTAGAAATGTTAGACTTATAGAAATAGAGAACAATATTGATTGATAGGGACTGGGTAGAAGGATAGGGGAGGTGTTGTTCAAAGGGTAAACATTTTTGATTATGCAAGATCAATGAATTTTGGAGCTCTAATATTCACAGTGTAATAATAGTTAACAATATTGTATTGTCCACTAAGACTAAGGTTAAAACTTATAGTGTTCTCACACACAATCAAAAAGCTACCCATCTGATGTGATGGATAAAAACATAGCATAATAATTAACAGTTTGATCTGTGATTAATAATTAAGTCAAGTAATTATTTTCTGATTAGTAACTCACAAGGAATATTTTTATCAAATAATCAAGGTGTAAACCCTAAAGTTGTACCTTTTTAAATGTCATCTGTACCTGATTGATGGTACCAAAAATAAATAAATAAATAAAAAGGACAAATAAAGGACTAGGTTCTAGGGGTATATAAATATAGAAAATTTATGCCTTTATAGTTATGGAAGATTGAGTGAGAACAAGTGATTTTATTCCCAAATTTTTCTCAAAATAGACTTGAAGTATGTCATTGTCATTAACCAGGATAAAAAAAATAATAATTTTTAATAAATACAGAATGCAATTTGGAATCATTACTCTTTGTTAGCTTAATCTGTCTGAATATGGAGTGCATTAATTATGGTAAAGGGTAACTATATATAAGCTATTTCAAGTATATGAAAGTGTTATTACACCTGCTTGAGATGCAGTTCCTATATAAGAAAGGAAGATGCATTGTTTGTCCTCATCTTCATGGAAAAACATAGAAGATAATTCTTAATTATTTCTTCTGGAAAAAAATAATTTCTTTGTCTCTGCTACAAGAGTTCAGAACTCAAAGGGAGATGAATTGCAAGTAATTCAGGGGCAAGCATCTACCCTTTAAAGCCACCTTTGGCAAAGCTATTTATGTAAACTGAAGTCCGACATGTCATGCCCATTTATTACTCTGCCAATTTTTCTTATTGCAATTCATTGCTCTTCTTGCTCTGATTTTTTCATCTTAGACTTCCCAGATGAATTTTTAATGGTATGACTTCAAAATACCAAGGATGTAAATGACGTTTATATTTCAAAATCAGCACTTGAGAGAATTGCTTGCCTACAAATTGACCCTGGAAGGTACTTAAAAGCTGCAGCCTCATTCAGACTGCAAGATTGCAGATAGCTTGTAGGTTAACTCAAGCTGCTTGTCTCAGGGTGACAGGATGGAGGCAGAACATGAATATTAAGAATATATGAATATATAATATATGAATCATATCTAGGGATTTGCTTTTGAAGAACTCATAATATATGAATGATGAAAGCGATTACTTCATCAAATGTGCAATGGTGGATAATTTTGCTTTAAGAATTTTGAAATCATCACTATTTCATCAAAATATTTGAATGTGTACAAGAAACAATTTTAAAATATTTATTGCTTCTTGCTTTATGATAATTTAAAATTTATCTTTCAAACAGATTAGGTCTCAAGTTTCATTTTCTAATGAAATCTGTTTCTGTGGCCTAATATTTCCTTGGTCAGAAGTGATAGACACTATTATTTGAGGAAGTTATCATTCCATAAAGGAGGTTACTTATTAAGCTGCCCCGACTGTGTGGTGATAAATATAAGTTCTTATTCATGGAAAAAAAAAAAAAAAAACTTAGTGTTAAATGGATTAATCAATAAAAGCATCTGAAAAAAAGTTTTGGGAACCATCTTCAAGAAAGGAATAGACATGCATTTATATTTACAATTATGTTTGTTTTGATGAATAGAACATGAAGCCCTTTCCTTAGATTTATATTTTTTGAAGTACACATCTTTTAAAACTAGAATTTTATGGAAGAATTCATGAAATATATAAATAAGTTGTGGAAAATCCAAATATTCATTTTGCATGAATATTTAATACATTGATTTTATTGGCATGCAGCTATGGAAGATAACAAAATAAAATGGAATGGACATGGATATTAAAATGAAAGATACTGATTCAATTCTAGGTTTTCACATACTCACTCTGTATCTATCGTCAAAGTAATTTATCTCGGGTTTGACTTTATTATCTCAAAAATGGAGAAATCAACACCTTATTGTACTTGGTGTATTGAATACAATCATATATATAAAGCCCTTACTATTGTGCTTGGTACCATTGGCAGGAAGGTACCATTCCTGCCTGCTATTAGGTCTACATTTCTATGACTATTGACTATGTTCCATAAATCAGCAATTCTATTAGAAGCTTTTTGGGAAATGATTGATATTTTATGCTCATACTTCAAGGATGATAGTACATTATTGACTCTATATAAACAGTGAGATTAATACTATTTCCTCTTTTACTTCTATTTCTTAATGAAAGCAATGAACCATAAAAAGTAAATAATTAAAAAAATAGTAACTCAACTGTGCAAATGAGGGATTCAGAGAGTCATTTAATTACTTCTGAGGCTCTATTGTCATATCTGTAAAAAACATTTATTTACTCATTGAATTAATATTTACTGAGTGATGACTATGTTGAAGATTCTGTGAGGTACTGGGGTGAAGTTACATGAACACAGTATCTGAATTCAAGGAACACAGCGTAATACGAGAAATAAATGGACAAATTAAACAGAGATGGAAGTTGAAACTAGCAAAATTATAAGCAGAATTTATAGCAGGATACTACGAGGGCAACATAAAGGATAGTGCCTCAGGTAGTCACATTTAGACAGACCTGAAAGAGCCATCAGAGTTTGATTTATGTTCATCCATTCAAAACATGTTCACTGAGAATCTGTGGAGGACCAGACACTATTTTGAATGTTAGAGATACACCAGGTAAACAAATATAAAAATAAACTTAATTTCATGGAAATAGTGTACAAACAAAAATAAAAATCATTTAGATAAATGATATAAAAATAAACCAAGAGAGGAAGTAGTATGAAGAGAGTTGTCATTAGTAGAATAGATTGGAAAGTTTTAATTGAGAACTCTATTTGCCTACCTAAGACTATCCATAAGCCAACTATCTCACAGTTTTATAATCGACTGTGTTTACACATAAATTACATTAAATAAAATGCATTAATTTTAATCATAAAGTTAAATGCATTTTTATGATATACACCCTAGTAACTAGCACCACAAAAAATATATGACACATCTGTATACCTCCAAAATGTTCCAAAATGTTTGTGTATCAGTAACTCATTCAATTTTATCACTTAGTAGGAATTTTTCTACAACTATACAATAATTTTCCACAAATCTAAAGATGAACATATGATTATTTCATGCTTTTAACTTTTATGAATAAAAACTGATAAGAAAATTTGTGCACAAATCTTGTAGGATCATGTTTGCATTTCTCTTCATATTTACAGGAGGAATTTCTAAGTCAGATGATAGGTTTAAAAACATTTATCATCTTAAACAAGTTAGGGCTTTTAGTTTTGGCACAATTGACACTTTGAGCCAGGTGATTCTTTGTAGTAGGAAGCAGTCCTGGAGGTTATATAGTTTTCAACGGTGTACTGGCCCATACTCAATTAGATACCAGTAGCACTGCTGCCAATTGTGACAACAAAGAGTAGCGAGATGTTGTCATATTTCCCTTGGGGGGCAAAATTATCTCCTGGCTAAACAATGTTGGCTTAATTGGTTAAAAAAAAAAAAAAAAAAAAGCCAAATCATTTTCAAAAGTTGTGGCATCATTTTACATCTCCACCAACAAATGTGAGTTCTTCCATATTCTTGAGAATAGTTGGTATTGTCAAACTTGTCCTAATTTGCATTTCTTTGATTTCTAATTATCCTTAAGCATATTTTTATGCAACTTATTTTTTTCTGTTTTGAATTATCATCAAATGTTTTACATTTTTTTTTTGGGGGGGGGGGTGGTACCAGTTTTTGAACTCAGTGGCACTTGGCCACTGAGCCACATCCCCAGCCCTATTTTGTATTTTATTTTAGAGACTGGGTTTCACTGAGTTGCTATGTATCTCACTTTTGCTGAGGCTGGCTTTGAACTAGCAATTCTCCTGCCTCAGCCTCCCAAGCCACTGCGATTACAGGTTAGAGCCACTGCAACTGGCTGCTTGAGTTTCTTATTGTTGAATATATTGTGACATATTGGTACATGTGTCTAACATAATTTGATCAATTTGCTCCCCTATATTCATCATTGTCCTCCTCACCTCCTACTCCCTTCCTTCTATATTGTCATTTCATGACTTCTTCTTCCCTCCTCATGACTTCCTCTTCCCCCCATTTTCCCCACTAGCCTCCACATATGAGGAAAAACATACAGTAGCTATCTTAGTGATTTTGGCTTATTTCACTTTACACAATACTCTTAATGTCCTCCACTTTTTTAAAATAAAATTTTTATTGAAAAAGAATGGAGATTGACCTACAGTTTTAAGAAGTAATATATAAGCTGGCTGCGGTGGTGCACGCCTGTAATCCTAGCACTTGGGAGGCTGAGGCAGGAGGATCGCGAGTTCAAAGCCAGCCTCAGCAATGGTGAGGCACTTAGCAACTCAGTGAGACCCTGTCTGTAATAAAATGCAAAAAAGGGCTTGGGATGTGGCCCAGTGGTCGAGTGTCCCTGAGTTCAATCCCCGGTAAAAAAAAAAAAAAAGTAATATAAGGAGATCTTGTGTAAAGTTAACTCAAGTTTATTCAGTGATAAAATGTTTTTCAAATCTATATCAGAACCAAGAAATCAGAATTGAATCCAGCCCATGAATCATTTTTAAAAAGTATTTTTAATTGTAGATGAACACAATACTTAATTTATTTATTTTTATGTGGTGCTGAGGATGGAACCCAGTATCATACATGTATGAAGCAAGTGCTCTACCACTGAGCCACAACCCCAGTCCAAGTCCATGAATTTTATATGTTTTATGATCTTTTCTTGTATCCAGTTCTCTGTGTGTGCCTGTGTACACATCTGCATGCATTTAGTTCTAAACAATTTTATCACATGTGTATGTTTGTGCATCCAATATCAGAATCAAAATACTGAAAGGTCCTATGACAGGAATTCCTCTCATTTTTTATAACACCTTTAACTTCTCCTCTAATCCACTTCTCTGAACTCTGCCAAACTAGATCTCTTCTTTTTCAATTCTAAAATTTGACAGTCTCTATAAACTTTTATGGATTAAACAACATAACATGTAAACTTTGGAGATTGGTCTTTTTCTTTTGCTTAATATAATTTCTTGGAGATGCTTCTTCCTTTGATTTTTTTTAATATCTGTATTTAATTTCTTCTTCTTGTCAAATAAGTTGTATGTTTTGCCAAAGTTTAGCATTCATCTTTTGAAGAACATCGCTCTGTTTTCCAGTTTTTGCCTATTACAGGTAAAGTGAATATGAACATTTGTGTATAGATGTTTGGTGAATATAAGTTGTCAGTTTTCTTATGTAAGTGCCAATGAATGCAACTGCTTTGTTATATGGGAAATTTCATGTTTAGTTTTACAAGGAACTACAAAACTTTTTTTTCTTCAGAGTGGCTATATTATTTTTCATTGTCACCAGCAATGTATGGGTGAGCAAGCTTTTTTCCACATCCTCTCCAGCACTTAGTATTGATTTAAAATTTTTTTCCACTATATTTTGTTTTACCCATTATAACCTTTCATTGTGATTTAGAACTCATATCTTTGACAGTTAATGATGTTGAACATCTTTTCATTTTTAAAAATTTTCCTTCTGGAATGCTTATTTATATCTGTAGACTGTTTGCTTTTTTTCATTTTTTTTTTTTTTACTTTTATTTATTTATTTTTGGGTACCATGGATAGAACCTAAGGGTATTTAACCACTGCGCCACATTCTTAGTTCTTTTTTTTTTTTTTTTCTTTTATGCCAAAGGCTGGCTTCAGCAAAGAGGAACCAGGGTTTTTCTTGATGGTGCTGATGAAAAGAGTCGGCGAAAAAAATCAGCACTCAGACACACAAGTCAGGCTGCTGAATCTTCTGTCTTTTACTTTCTTTTTTGCAAGTATATAAGCAAACGTTTTTGACAGCATACATTAACCTTTTGTGGTTACATCACAGTCATAAGACTTAGGGAAGCAGCAACATCTGCTGATCACATTTCAGACATTTTAATCTTTTTCCCAACATGTTTCAAGGTCCTGTGCACTCATTATTTGAATGTCCTGCATTACTGTTACTCTTTATCTGAAACTAGCCTGGGTCCAAATCATTTCTCATGGATTTTCTGAAGCCATTCCTTTGCACACCTGCTGAACTGCCCGATAGAAGTTATTTTTCTCTGCCTGGTTTCAAAGCACTATTGTGTCTCTATAATAGGCTTATTTAGAACCTAGGGGCAGGGAAGGGAGGCATAGCCAAATGTTAGCTCTGAAGGATTTCTACCCTAAGGAATTTGTATATCTATTTTAAACTTATTCTAAAAGTAAAAGGAATTCCTTTCAATCACAAAAGGTCTCTTAAGGTTTTCCTTGGTGCATATGATTATAAGAGAAGAGGTAGGCATTTATAAAGCTGTTTTCCCTAACTAGAAACTTGCTATATAGTACAATTTTAGAAAATGTTTTTATGCTTCCAACTCAGATTTCAAAAAGTTATAATGTCCAGAACCAGTCTCATCCTAAATAATTGAAGTAGTGACACCTGGCGGCCACATATATGAACAGAAAACAGAATAGACAGGAGACAGAGAGAACATACACAGACAAAGTTAACTCTTTCAGCGCCGTATTTGTGTGAACATCTATCCAGTAAGGGGGGTGTGCCATTGCTTCTACCCCCTCATCTTACAACGAGGATGCCCTGCTCACTCTGTCGCATGGATGATGCCACACCTTTATACTTTCTTCTTTTTTTTTCTTTCTTTCTTTCTCTTTTTCTTCCCCCTAGCTAAGTTGCTTTGCGCCTTTCTAAATTGTTGAGGCTGGACTCAAACTTGAGATTCTTCTGCTTCAGCCTCCAGAGCTGCTGAGATTACAGGCATGGGCCACTGTACCCAGCTTTACTATTAGGTTTTAAGAGTCCTTAATATGCTTTGGATACTAATTCTTTGTTAGTTGCATGGTGTGAAAATATTTTCTGTAAGTCTGTAACTTGGTTTTGAATACTCTAAGTTTTTTATAGAGCATGGGTTTTTATTTTGTTAGGTTATTTCTTGATTTTAATGAATGTATCTGTTTCCTGTGGCTACCATAATAAATTACCTCAAGCTGATTGGCTTAAGACAATACAAGTACATTTGGTCCCAGTGTTTGTTCTAAATATCCAAAATTAAAGCGTTAGAAAGTCCACTGTTTCTCTGAAGGCTCTAGGGGAGAAGAAGAGACCAATTCTCTTTCAGGTTCCTGTGTAGTCAGGCTTCCCTGGATGGTAGATCATAACTTCAGTCCTAGCTTCTGCTACTGTGGCTTTTCCTTCTTTCTCTCTGTGTCTTTCTTCTGTATGTCTCTTTTAAGGACACTTGTCATTGACTTTAGGATCCACCTAGATAAATAATCTATGATGATCTTATCTCAATATCCTTAATTACAAAAGGTACAGAGTTGAATGTATCATTTAGGGAGACACTATTTAATTCACCATAATAAAGTTCAATTTATGAATTTTGATTATTTTATAATAACTTTCATTTATTTCTGTTTCTCATTTCTTTCTAGAGAATTTTAAATGATTTTTGAAGTATTTTATGATAATTGCTATAAATACTGTCAAGTAATTTCAATATCTGATTCCTCTTAGTGTTGGTACCAACTGATTTTCTTCTCATTCCAATTGTTATTTTCTTGGTTCTTGGAGTGAATGGGTAAAAAATTTTTAAAAATTGTATCCTAGACATTTTAGCTATTATGTTAGGAGAATTTGGGTTATATTCAAATCTTTTTAAAAATAATTTTAGAAGGCACTTATTGTATCTAGCTTTAACATGGCTTGACCTGTTTGTGAGCTGCAGTTGACATGGCAGTTTAAATTTTAGTTCCTTCTTGATTTTGTTTGTTTTAGCCCGTGGTGCTGGGAACACCTTCTTATCTTGATGTTGCTGCCTGATACAAAGGAAGGGGTTTCTCTGACATGGCACTGGGTGGGTGGTACACAATGAGAAGGTGAGTCTTAAGTATGAGTGTACAAAGAAGCTTCCTTGGATGAGAACTTTTATGTTGGTATCCCCTTGCCTATGAGTCCCTGTTGCTACAATGCCTCTGGTCAGATGAGGAAAGTTCCAGACCCATAGGTGAGAAAGGTATCCCAAGACCAAATAACTAGTTGTGGCTCGATTCTTCCTTACATGTGTGATCTTCCTATACCATGTGTGATCTTTCCTGGGAAATGTGATTCTCAGGTATGGAGGAAAAAAGAGAGCTTTTTCTAGATGGATATCACTAGAGGATCTCCTGATGGATTTGTCTTGCAGAAGACAAATATTAATCTCAACTGCTGTCGTCTGAGGAATGGGTTTGGCCTAGGAAAGAAATGCCACCTGACCACCTTCTGTGACTGGATGGTGTGGGCCATCTGCTTTTGTTCAATGAGGGCAACTTATACATGCTGTTGCTGCATTGTTCCTCTGTCTTGGGATCATACAGATTTCCCCTCGAGTTCTCCATTGATTTCCTCTCTCCATTTAATTCTAGAGTTGTGATAAACTGGGAAGACCAGGCAGAAAAGGATTCTGAACAAGTCATCTGAATAGGAAAAAAAATAAGTTTGTCTTCATTTACTCCTTTCTTAGAGTCTGATTTATGTAGATTCATATTTCTAACAGAACTTCCTTTCATCTAAAAACATTTTATTTTTAGCAATTCATTATAGAACAGGTCTATTAGAAGTAAACATCCAGTTTTAACCTAACGATTTTCTTTGCCCTTGCTAAATATTGTCATTGTATACAGAATTTTGTATTGACAAAATTTCTCTTTCTTGCTGTTTTGTTGGTTTCTGTTTGCTTCCTTTCTTTTCATTTAAAAAAAATGTCTATATAGTTTGTGTGATTCCTGAAAAAGATCTCTGTAGATCTTTGTATGTGTGTGTGTGTGTGTGTGTGTGTGTGTGTGTGTGTGTGTTTTTCTAATGATCTCCTTAAGAATGAATGTCTTAGCTGGGCATGGTGGCAAATGCCTGTAATCCCAGCAACTCTGGAGGCTGAGGCATCAGGATCACAAGTTTGAGGCCAGTCTTAGCAACTTAGTGAGGCCTTGGTGAGACATCTCATGTCATTCATGGCATCTCAAAAAAAAAGTGTCTCTTGAATCTCTCTTGACTCTATTCTACACCTATTTGTACCACATTCTTGTTTTATGCAAGCAAGGATCAATGTGGGGATTTATTCTCCAATGTCCAGATGTTGCTGCAGTCTTGTGCAAGCACTGTGTCCAATGATCTCATGATCTCATGGGTGGGGACATCACAATTACTCAAGATCTTTCTCTACTTGTAATGATAGTTCTAGTGTCTTCTGTGCTCTTCCCCAGAGTCAGAGCATTTTGTGTGTGTTTTATTCCCTTTCTCCAACTACTCAGGGATACTCAGTCTCCTAAGCTGATACAATTTGTTGCCCTTTTACTTGAAGACTGATACTTTCATTGAATAAAGGAGAAAGATGAGCTACATCTAGAACAAGTATCAGGTGTTTGGTTATTCCCTTCCTGCAGCTGCACCATAAGGGAAGATTGGGCGGGATTCTCTCCAATTTTCCCTGTGCTTGACTTTTAGGGATCACAGAGAAAAAAGCCTAGAAGAGGTGTGAACTTTCCTTAAATATTCAATTTCTAATAATCTGTATTTTTACATTAGCCAACACTTGACCTTGAACTGTCAAAATGTATTTCAGTTGAGTTCTTCTTACGGGCTTGTTTCATGTCCAGTGGTACCTGTCCTGGTAATGCAAGGGCTCCTGCCATTTCTATCCAGGATGATTATTGGCTTTCCTAGATTTTAAGATTCAAAAGCTATGAAAACCCCACCAGAAAACTTCCAGAACTAATAAATGAATTCAGCAAAGTAGCAGAATATAAAATCAACACCCACAAATCAAACATGTTTCTTTCTGTACATCAGTGATGAATCCACTGAAAAAGAAATTAGGAAAACTACCCCATTCACAATAGCCTCAAACAATAAATAAAATAAAATACTTGGGAATTGATTTAACAAAAGAGGTGAAAGACCTCTACAATGAAAACTACAGAACACTGAAAAAAAAAAAAAAAATCAAGAAGTCCTTAGAAGATGGAAAGATCTCCCATGCTCTTGGATAGGCAGAATTAACATTGTCAAAATGGCCTCACCACCAAAAGTGTTATCCAGATTTTATGCAATTCTATTAAAAAACAAATGATATTTTTATAGAACTAGAAAAAGCTATCATGAAATTCATTTGGAAAAATAAGAGACCCAGAATAGACAAAAATAAGAGACCCAGAATAGCAAGAAGAGTGAAGCAGGAGGCATAACAATACCAGATCTCAAACTATACTACAGAGCCATAGTAACAAAAACAACACATCATTGACACCAAAACAAACACATAGACCAATGGTACAGAATAGAAGATACAGAGACAAACCCACATAAATATAGTTATCACACACTACACAAGGCACCAAAAACATTCATTGGAGAAAAGATAGCCTCTTTAAAAAATGGTGCTAGGAAAACTAGAAATCTATATGCAACAAAATGAAATTAAACCCCTATTTCTCATTCTACACAAAACTCAACTCAAAGTGGTTCAAAGACTTAGGTACTAGAACAGAGACCCTGAACCTAATAGAAGAAAAATTTGACCCCAATCTCAGCCATGTCAGCTTAGGAACTGACTTCCTTAACAAGAAGTAAAATAAAAAATCAATAAATAAGGTGGATTCAAACTAAAAAGCTTCTTCTCAATGAAGAAAGCAATCAATACTCTGAAGTGAGATCCTACAGAATGGGAGCAAATCTTTACCATGTGCACGTTAGATAAAGCATTCATCTTCAGGGTATATAAAGAACTCAAATAAATGAACACAACAAACAAACAAACAAACAAAAAAACAAATAACCTAACAAATAAACAAGAAAAGGGGGACTGAGGTTGTGGCTCAGGGGTAGAGTGCTTGCCTGGCATATGTGAGGCCCTGGGTTTGATCCTCAGCACCACATAGAATGAATCTGACATTCTTACCTTTGTACATGTATGATTACATGAATGGTGTGATTCTACATCATGTACAACCCAAGGAAGGGGAAATTATACTCCATTTATGCATGACATATCAAAATGCAATCTACTGTGATATATAACTAATTAGAACAAATAAAAAATAGCTATGGAAACCCATTTTAGAAAATCTGGGAAATCTGTTTGGATGTTGTGGGAATACAATTATTTGAGGCATTCAAAAAAAGTCATTAATTTATAGACTTGTCTATTTCTCCTTATGCTAAGGGTGGTACAATGTACTTTCAGTGTTCTTGTTACTCTGAGCTAAGAATTGAAAACTTCCTGTTTTTATTTTTACATAGGTATACATTTAATAATCTAATGAACCTGATAAACTAACCACTCAACCCACAAATTAGCTTGTTACAAAAAAATACGCATCTAATAATGTGCCCTTCTGTATCACATTTCCTTGTCTCAATTAAGATGAAAACACTATGAAGTTGTTTTTTTTTTTTTTTTTTTTTTTTTTTTTTTTTTTACCATTTATTACCTTTTCAAATTTAGTTTCAACACACACACACACACACAAAAAAAAATTTAAGTGTGTTTTTCAGTTTTACATTTTTCTATCTGAACATACATTTGTTCCTAGGTTATTCACCCAATATCGCTGGGTCACTGTTCTTGAAAACTTCTATTCTCTCCAGTATAAATAACGGTTTCATGTGTGATTGTAAAGGAACAGAGTTATTTTCAAAGGAAGTAATTTAGCCAATTTTCAGGTACAATGATCGGAAGACATGGCTTATTTCACCTTAAAGAGTCTCAAATATTAAATTTCTTCAGCATGCAAAAAATTCAGCATAGTAATAAGAATTTATTTTTCTTATTCTATCTACTTTAGTAAAAAATGTAGCAATTAATCCAAAATCAACTTTCAAATTAAAACCTTACACAAAGATACAAGATTTGATGTTATGTGCACTAGCAAATGTAATCTTTAAAAAGAGTTCTATTTTGTGATTGGCTTTTATTAATACACTATCCAAGAAGGGTTGAATACAATTTAATTGTAATTATTATAACAGTGCTTCCATACTTTAAGCAAGGCACAAAGTATTTCATCTAGAATACAGAGGCTACCATAATTTTTGTTATAATTTCACCCTTAGAAAATCTGAATATAGCATTGTGTTCAAACTGATATTCCTACACTCATATTAATAATTTTATCCTACCAAAAATATTTAAATTCCAATTAAATGTCTATTAGTAAGTTCTGAATGTCATCGAGAACTTCACCATTTTCCTTTCTCTGTTTTGAGAAAAACTAGGTCTATGTTAAACAATGTTGTCCCAGTGCATAGGATTAAGTATCATTACTCTAATTAAAATATATGTCATACTTCAAATTAGGAAAATAAGCCATGTGTTTTGGAGATTTACACTCCGTGAAGGTGGGTGCTGCAAGTATTTGGAAATCATTTATTTATTTATTTATTTCTTAGAATAGTTCTAATTTTTGAAATTCTAATATATCATCCACCACAAATTAAAAATAAATATACCAGGTGCCAATGCAAAGAAAATTAGTGAAACCATGTGAAAGGTACATATAACAAACATTGTCATTTTACACATAATACATAGCCTGGGAAAATTCACTTAGTGGAACTTGCTGTGCTTTCATTTGGAATCATACATAATGTTATCTTAATCACTCACTTGTTCTAGTGTTTAGTTAAATCAAATAAAATGGAAATCGATAAAATTAGCAAGGCATAAGGTACTGAATATTTAGGAAACAGTAGGTAATACCGACTTAACCTGAAGTTTTGATCTGTAGTAAGGGGGTGATTGACATTCAGAGCACATTGAAATGTATAACAAAATTAGACTGAAAATGTATTAATTTTGGAGAAGTGTCACACCTCAGATATAAATTCACTCCAACTTGCTTGGTTTGCAACTCCATGAGGGGGCTGGAGCTCCTCTGGTGCTGCATTATGCCTAACAAAATAAAGAAAACTCCTTTAGTAAACTCCAAGCTCCGTGGAAATCAGAAATCAAGCCACAGCTGGCAGAATAATTTCGTTCCTTTCCTGGTCATTGTAGAGATAGCAAGATATGGATGAAACAGGGAGGTGGCAAAACAGACATCATCAAGTGATTTTGCATGTTTCTGGAAAAGGATGATTGGTTTAGAAATAGTGAATATTTATAAACCCAAGATTCTCAGCATCACTCTAGAGGAACTTTCTGCAAAGATTTACCTAAATGTTAAAAATAAAAAATCAAATAATTTGTATTAACAAAACTTTCACAGGGGACACTGCAAGGATGTTTGCACAGGGTAGGCAAGCCATTAACATGAAAACTACCCTCAACTCTGAGATGATTGACAGGATCATGGAAAGATGCTATCTGCTATATTAGATGAATATTTTAGCTAATAACAGTGCCCAATTACTATTTTAAAATATTCTAAAATGTATATGTTCATTTGAATATTTTAATAAATAGAAGCTAGTTATCAGCATAATTCAGTTCTCAGAACAACCCCAACCTTTTCCCTTCTAAACCAGGTGAATATGAGTTTCCTTTAGTTCTGAAAACTGACTTACTTTTCATACTTTGGTTGGTTTTTGTTTTTTTTGTTTTTGGTACTGGGAATTGAACTCAGGGGCACTCCACCGTTGAGCCATATCCCCAGCCCTATTTTGTATTTTATTTAAAGACAGGGGCTCACTGAGTTGCTTAGCACCTCACTTTTGCTGAGAATGGCTTTGAACTTGGGATCCTCCTGCCTCAACCCCTTGAACTGCTGGGATTACAGGTGTGCACCACCGTGCCTGACTTTTTCTTTTTTTTTTCTCTCTTAAATTACTTTTATTTTTAAATTTTCTAAAAAGTTTTGTTTGTTCTTTTTAGATATAAATTACAGTAGAATGTATTTTGACAGATTATGCATATGATACTCTGGTCTTTTAGTAAAAAAAAAAATCTCAATAATCTGTCATAAGAATTGATGCCAACATTCCTTATTACATTACTTTCATTGATGACATAGAAAAAAATCATCATCCCACAAAGGCCATTTGTTCTGGTCCATGGGAAAAAAAAAATAAAAGAAATTAAACTGCCATTGTCCTTATGACAACAACCCAATCATTTACATGTACTGTAAGGCACTTTTGGTGCTCATTTTACATTAGTCTGGCTGCCTCACTCTTCACTTCCCAAATTGTCACTTTTTTAAGAGAACTGCTTTCATTCTTTGAGCACACTATTTATCATTTTTCATTATTTTCTTTTTCTTTCTTTTCTTCCATTTACTTACAGGATCTTTTTCCTACTTGAACATGAATAGTTTTTTTTTTTTTTTTTTCATGTGTTTTTACTAAATTCTTTAATAAGTAATCATTGTGATTCTTTTTTGGACCATGTGCCCTGAAGATACAATGTATTTAATACCACATACTATTTATTATAATGTTGTGGTTTTTCTCTTTTTTTCTACTAAACCATGAACTTCATGGAGGAAGAAGTTTTCATTCCTAGTTTTTGGTTAACACAATGCTTGGCACAAAATAGTCAATACATAAGTGTTTGATGTAAGTGTAAATGTCTGAACTTCTGTCCTAATAATTTTCTGGAGAAAAGGTATAAAATCAACCTTCCTAGGTTCCATCTCCAGTTTCATTACTGGCCAGCCATGGATTGCTCAACAAGTTGCATAATACCTTTAAGAATCAGTTTCTTTATCTGTAAGATGAGAATAACAAGAGATCCTAACTCATTGAGATCTTTTGAGAATTTAGTAGAGTTATAGCTAATAATGAAGTTGTATTAATTGTAATTAATTTCAGGTAAGGATACATGAGTAAGGAAATAGCAATATTCTAATATAATCTGGATGACAATTTAATTATCCAAAATGTAGATGATGTAGATATCACATGGTCAGATACTTACGTGAAGAAAACTGAAAACAAATGTGTCAACCACTCAAACCTGGAAACCTGATAGCATAGATTCAAGATATTCTTCTATTTTTGGAAACCATGATTTAAAAAAATACCATTTCTATAACATTAATTGTAAGTATCTTATATTTTTAAGAATTCTCCCTCACATTTTGATGTGTGCACATGTACCCCCCCCCCACACACACACATGCACACACACAGTATCCAGTATTTTGCACAGTGGTATAGAAAAAAAAAATGTTTGATATTCAACAATATGAGCACACTGGCAAATGTTCTGTCTTCATTCTATTTTAAAATGGCTTGGTAAAGTAATTCAGTGACCAAAACTATATTGGCCAACTAAGAGATGATGCTAAACTCATCACTTTAAAAGGAACTTGAAGCATCCACAAAGGCACTGCTTGAGGGCTGGAGTTGTGGCTCAGTAGTAGAGTGCTTGCCTGGCATGTGTGATTAGTTACTAGGTTTGATTCTCAACACTGCATATAAATAAATGAATAAAAATAAAGGTCCATCAATAATAAAAAATATATTTAAATTTTTTTTTAAAAAAGGGCACTGCTTGAGAAGTGTAGGAACTACCTATGGAAAAAAAATACCCTTTATTTAATTTGGCCTTTGTCAAGGATCCCCTCCCTCAAAATCTCTTTCTTATACTTATTCTCCTGCTGAGTGGACAAAACATTTTCCTCCTACCCTCCTCAGAAAGTAGATGTGATTAACAAGAGGGGAGAGAGTTGAGGGCAGATATCCTAGTCTATTTGTAACTTACTCATTTCAGTACTGATGTTTTATTCATTCATTTATTTATCATGTATAGTGGAAAAAAATCATTGAAAACTGACTACATGCTATAAAACATTTTTGGAAGTAGGAATGTAAGAATATTCAAAATGGATGGTTCCTGTCCTCAAATAAAGGGGAGAAAAATTAAATATTCATTTACATATAATATACACATATGTATATATTTACATAGGTATATATACATATATATCAATAGGAGCTGTAAATGACAATTACTGTGTGCTATGAGATCTTATAGCAGAAGGACCTAACATAATGAGAAAATCAAGAAAAAATTTTCTGAGGAAGTAGAATTTCTGCAGAAACACAAAAATAAAAGAAAGTGCTCCAGCATGGTGGCACATGCCTGTAATCTCAGCAGCTCCGGAGGCTGAGGCAGGAGGATTGCAAGTTCAAGGCCACCCTCAGCAATTTAGCCAGTCCCTAAGCAATTTGGCAAGACCCTATCTCAAAATAAAATAAAAATTTAAATTAAAATTAAAAGAAAAGGACTGGGGATATAGCTTAGTGGCTAAGTGTCCCTGGGATGAATCTTTGGTAGAAAGAAAGAGAGAGAGAGAGAGAGAGAGTGAGAGAGAGAGAGAGAAAGAAAGAAGAAGAAGAAGGAGGAGGAGGAAAGAGGAGGAGGAGGGAGAGGAGGAGGAGGAGAAGGAGAGGAGGAGGAGGGAGGGAGATAGAAAGAATTAATTGAGTGAAAGGAGATAAGAAAGGCCTTTCCTAGAAGCAGAGGCAACACGCAAACAGGTCAAGAAGAAGAGTCTGGTACATTGAGATGGCTAGATGTAGTCTTGTGTGGAGGACTGCGTGGAGGGCAAGAGTGGTGGGAATGAATCAGTGTGGTAGGTTAGCAGTGCCTACATATGGCATATTAACCTAAGAGTTAAATGAAGCCATGAAAAGTTTTCAAATAATAAGAAATATATTTCTAAGGGATCTCTTTGTTTTTGAAAGATGAGATTGGATAAAAGAACTGTAAGAAGGAAGGAGATCAAAGAGAAAGACACAGAAGAATTGCTGGATACGTTAGCTTCTCTCTAATTTGCACTTTTTTGTCAGTAGTCAGTGTGAAAGCCAACTTGGGAGATTGTCAGACAGTAAAATGTACAAGGTTTTGGCAATATATTCTTTTATTTTGGTCACTGAAAGGTGAAAGAGAGGCTATAGAGGACACAAGCAATACCACCTGACTCAGACCCATTCTAAAATATATTTAAAAGCTACCATTGGATAAAATGTTGTACCAAAAGTGTTGTATCCAGCGTAATGCCAATTAAAACTCCAAGTCACGTCACACTTGAGCAAATAAAAAGCCTTTATTAAGCTGATCAGCTGCCACCATCCTCACACATCACACAGTGTGACAAGGTGGCATGCAGGCAGTGATTTTTTCAAGGGTTTATAAAGAGCAAAATCACAGAGGATGGAATAGTCAATTGCAGGGTTTCAGCCAATGCAAGCAAGCCACAGTACAGAAGCTGAATCTAGGCAGTTAGCAAGACAAAGAAATGGGTACAATAATATTTCCCACGGGACTTTCCAGGTTGATATAGCAACGATCAAGTAGAAGGGAATGGGGTCATGATTACCCTAGTTGAGTACATGTTAGAGAATGGTTACTAACGTCTAGACAATCAATCTCTGACAAAGTATTTGCCCAGGAAAAATGGAAACCAAAGAGAGCAATTTTACATTGTATAGGAATTGCTGTTTTTATGCTGTCAAGCGTATTATGCTATGTAACGATTAATGGGTACACAGGCAGGACTTTCTGTATTCTATTATTTCTGAGAAACAGAACTATTTCTCGGAACTCCTAAGATGGCTGCTGAAGAACAAGATGGAGTCCCTTTAGTTCTCTTATCCCAAAACCAAGTGGGTGTAATTCACAGTTCCATGAGAGTGTCAGCTGAACTAATCTGTGATGCTGCTTTGACTTACATATGCAGATATTTACTGGATATCTTTTATAGCTTATCTCTCTACAACCTAATATTGGTTATTTCCTTCTAAGTATCAACCTTGTATCTAATGTACATTTCTGCTCTTTACTTGAACTTCACTCACCAAAGCAGAATTGTATTGGAAACCACTCTCTTAAGTACTGTGACAGCCATAAAAAGAAAACATGATAGCAGATTCTAGAATATAGTCATACTGTCTGCTCTCTGTTATTGCCCCTATGATAGATCCATGGAGTCATGCAGGAGATCAGATCAAAATGTGTTACTATCTTTAAAATGGCAATTATTAAGTAAAAATTATGTCAGGTATCACCCTGCCACCTGACCTACATTATCAAGTTTAGTACAACTCAAAAAAGTTCCATGGGTCATTCTATACTCATACTTAGTTAAAATTAATCTTGTGGTCACATAGTTTTATCTAATACTAAAATGTCAAATACTCAATGGTCAAACAATATCCAAGTTAAATACATTTTTTAAAAATTAGCATTGTTCAGTGTATACCTCTCATTTATCTATTTTTTTAAAACATTCAGTAACAGCCTACATAACTAATATTATACATAATAAAGAGGGAAAACAGTGACCCTGTTATGTCCTCATAATCATTGTCTTCTCTGTTTCAGTGTTGTTAGTCACACCTCATAATTTTGATGAACATGTACAAACATCTCAGCATGGCAAACATTTTTCTACAGGACATGTTCATGTAATACAACCAGATGTCCTGTCTGCTAATGTGCCATTTTTTCCAGCCTGGTTGCCAAATTGTGTAATCATCTCTTTTACTATCCCAGCAAAGTTTTCTTTTCTTTTCTTTCTTTCTTTCTTTTTCTTTTTTTTTTTTTGTACTGGGAATTGAAGCCAAAGGCTCCTAACCACTGAGACACATCCCTGGCCCTTTTTTATATCTTATTTATAGAAAAGGGTCTCACTGAGTTGTTTAGGGCCTCACTAAGTTGCTGAGGTTGGCCTTGAACTTGTGATCCCTCTGCCTCAACATCCTTAGGGGCTGGGATTACAGGCATGTTTCACCACACCAGGCTTCCAACAAATTTCTCATCCAAATTCTCAACCCACAAGCTACTTGTCATTTTGTCACATGGTGCAGTACTAAAAGAACAAAACGTTAGTTATAGCACTGCCTTTTCTAGACCAGGTTGCTGGCTTTCTTACTTTCACCCAGAGAGAAAGTAAAACTTTACACAATGGATGCTGTGATAGATGAGCTTACAAAAGTGATTGGCATAGTATTTATATGGCTCCTAGTCAATGCTCACTCTCATGGTTGCTGTAGATAATGGAATACTTCACTACCTTGCCATAGTTTGCCTCTAAATATTTTTTCCCATGGTGATTTAATTCTCCCCAAGGGCCTCCATCACTGTATTATGTTTCTACTGAAGTTCATCCTCCTTTGTACCTGGCTAACTACCTACTGTAAGCTTTTACCTGAATGTTTCACAGCATCAATTGAATATGTCTCCTTCTCTATCACCTAAGTTTTGTGTGTTTTCCTTTATCCCCACTCTTGAAGAAAGTCACAGATCACAGTTATCACTGACATCTTCCTTTCTCTTACATTCATATCTGAGCAGTTTCCAAAGCTAATCAGTTCTCTAACTTGGGTAATTCTCAACTCCCTGTTTCCATTTCCTCTGCCACTAATTTGGCAGCATTTACCCACTAAATTACTACAGTGATTTCCACAAGCTTCCTGGCCATGCATCTTTACTTCTGTAACTCATTTTCCCATGTAATGCAGTCAGAATAAGCTTCCAAGAATGTAAACCTAGTTGAAACACACCTACTTTATGCCAATGCTGTGGTCTTAACAGAATCAAATACAAACTCTTTAGTTGATGTAGAAGCCTTCCTTCTCTTTTCAGGTTTCAATTCAGCTCTGGGTTGCTTTTCTCTCCCTCTCCCCCATTCTCTCTCGTGGTGCTGGGGATTAGAATCCAGGGCTTTGGGCATGCAAGGCAAGCACCTTACCAACTGAGCTGTATCTTCAGCCCTGCCCTTCTCTTTCATTACATTTTTTCCAAAGAATGTGCATCTCAATTTTTACCTCCCTGATATCTTCATATATGCTGTCCCTAAATGCTAACATTGCTTACAGCAAACTTTCCAGACCCTTAAAATTTCATTCAGTTATTCCTCTCTGGGCCTCCTTCGTATTACAAAGCATATTATGATTGCAATTTTATCACCACCAAATCTAAGTTTATTAAGAAGAAAGACTATATTTTAATATTTTACACCTAGTTGAATACTAAATGTTGCCAACTGTAGGAACCAATTAATATTTGAATACTAATTTATAGTTTTATAAAACATTCTAGTAGACATTCATTTTATTTACTAGAAAATCTCTAGGGGAAAAACTTAATAGATAATTCACCCACGACCTTCATGAAACAAATAATAAAATGATTGCAACTTGTACTTGAATTTCCTGACTTAAAATTTGATGCAATTTCCATTAAATTTTATCATATAAATCAACCCAAGACTGGATTCCCATAATAAATGATTTCCATTTCCAATGTCATGGCTTTGACAGGTAAGTTACTTCAGACAAGCATCCATTATTCAAATATTAATTCAAATGTATTATGCATATGCAGAGGAATTGGAAAAGAGTCACAAAGATATACAAATCTGCTTAAAATCTTATATTAGTGGCACAGTGGTATTTCAGTTACCTATATCAAATGGTTTTCATTTGAAAATTGTGTTCTGATGCTTGAATAATTTAAATTTATTTTACAGTGACTTGTGATGAGAATCTCCAATATTAATCTGCTGCTTTACTTGCTTTTCCACTTTTTTATTTTGTTTTGATCAAACATTTTCTACCAAAGTTCAGGCATTATGCTGATTTTGAACTTCCTCACATAAGTAGGAGGCACTCTAATAAAAGGTCACTATCTACCCCAGTGATTTAATGAGCAGAAAGTGAAGGAAATATATTCTTCATAGATCCCATGGGTATATCCTGCTGTTTCTTTTGCTTTTCTCACATTCTCTTCACACATCTGATTTGCTTTCTCAACACATACAAGGGAAAGGCTAATCCTAGCCAGTAAGCATTGAAGCTCTCACTGTGCATGCTGTATTTGTTGGGACTTTTGAACAGCAGGTCCACACGTGGAGTTTAATAATCTGGACAATTTATTAATTTCCAAAATAAATTGGCTTTAATAAATTAGTTCTGATGCTCTTTCTGATATTATACTTTAAGTCAAGACAGCATTTCATATTTTAAAATAAACACTGAGCACCAACAAATCTCCAGTTCATTAATAAGGTTGGTTGTCAAAGTATAATTCTTCTTTCCTCAGGCTATACTCACAGAGATAGACTTTCCCTCCATAAATGGCTATTTACCACCATGGAGTATCTTGATCTGTATTAACATCTACAAATGAGATCATGAAGCCCTACTTTGATCTTCTGGTTGATGGACTCATATAACAACAAGGGGAGTGCAGAGAGGTCAAACAAGATTTACTCAAGTCAAGAGATGACTCAGTTACCACATTCCTATATAGATGTTCAACTTCCCTTACCCTGTGTCTAGTATGTCACATACAGTTTCAAAACACTGAACCTTTCATTTTCTTCAGGCATGCCATAAATTAATTTGGACTCTCCAATTTCTGTTTGGGGCCTATTTTTCTTCTTTCTTTCTGTCCCCACCCCACTTAGTTTTAATCAATGTCTTGTGTTTTTTCTAGCAGATTCCATAGTGTCTTTGCATTATGATATTATGATCCTACTCTGTCCAGTGTCCAGTGCCATGAAGGTCATCTTTCACCAGCAGTTTCTTCCAAGTTATTGACAATTTCATGTTCATCATCTGTTTTATCTATTTCTCTTCAAATATTCAAATGTTGTAGTTTCTGATCTCTCTGTTTCACTTGATGAATATTAGGGTCTGATTTAGTAAGCTTTTCATCACTGTGACTAAAAGAACTGACAAGAACAATGTAGAGAACAAAAAAGTTTGCTTTGGCTCATGGTTTCAGAGTTTCAGTCGTGACTGGCCCACTCCATAGCTCTGGGCCCAAAGTAAGGCAGTTCTTCATGGCACAAGGGTGTGATACAGGAAAGCTACTAGGAAGCAGAGAAAGAGAGAGGTACTGTTCTCCAGGGATAAAATATAAACCCAAAGGCATGACCCCAGTGACCTACTTCCTTCAGTCACATCCCACCTGGCTAGGTACCAATCAGTTAATCCATATCAGTGGATTAATCCACTTATTAGGTTACAACTCTCACTATTCAACCATTTCACCTCTGTATATTCCTGCATTGTCTCACACATTAACTTTTGGGGATATGCCATATCCAAACCATAAAAAGGTCATAATCATTCTTTTTCAACTTCTTTAGGTTCTAGTAAAAAAACAAAATTCATAGGATAACTATAGGAAAAAGAAAATCTGGATAATGCCCAATAACTCCAAATTAGGGCAACCTTACATAAGACACATTGCAACACAAAGTTGTTATTTTAAGACCAAGATGAGCTTCCCTGTACTTTATATGAATTTGAAGTATTTTTGCTAGCCTGAAATAAATATAAATTTAGAGAGACTTATTACTACACATTTATCCAGCCCCCTGAAGTATAAAATGCTTTGTGGCATCAGGGAAAATGCAAGAAGGAGAATGAGAGAGAGGGGGAGAGAAATTAAGCCTTTCTTAAAATGTTTTGCCCTATTCAGTATGCTTAATGAAAGGCAGTTTTCAGCAATCATAAGTAAATATGACCAACCAGAGCTTGACTAAATTTTAGGGCGATTTCTAATGTCTAATGTGTTTACTTTAGAAAACCGGCAATTATAAATTCTTTCTCTGCCTTTTTGAGATGGAAATCTTCTCTCAGCCTTCTGCCAGTTTGTACAACCCAGCCATGTGCTTCTCAAAGACCCAAGACGTTCGAAATAGCATTTTCAAGAATGATAGAGCCCCTACCTCCAGTGCCTTTTGAAGGGTCTGTTATAAGCCAAACTTTGGTAAATTCCAAATAGGAAACATAAATGGCATAATCACACTGACCAACTCCCCCTGTTTCTTGGGTACTTTTCCATTTGTTTACTTCAGTGCCTAAAATCTTTCTCACCATTTTTTTCATTAAACTTAAATTCAAACTCTCTTCTCTGTTGCAATAATCTTGGCCCTTATTATAATAACCCAGCACAGTTCCTCCTTGATAGTATTAATTCTTCTTTGAAAAGAGTCACCAAGTGAAGAGTGGGAGAAATTAGGTGGATTTATTAATTCCTTTCTCCTGTCAGCATGGGAAGAGTTGGGAGTGTATAAATGTTTTGTGAAAACAGAAAGAACAGGATGATCTTTTCTACTGTCTACCTCAGTAACACTATTCGTACTTTATTTTTGTGGAAGAGAATATAGTCTGGAATGTATGAACGAGATCATGAAGAGAAAATTAAAAACTATAACTTTTGTAGACTGTTTTAAATTGCACTGTGGTTAGAGGAGATGCAGCAAAGTTCATACTTGCAAACATTAAATGTTTGAAGGATTTAGAAGGGTAGAATATATATAGAAAAGGGATTTAGACTTATTTTATCTGGTCCCAGAGAACAGTACCAAGACCATCATATGCAAGTTAAAAAGGAAAATGTCTCATTTCAATAGAAAAGAACTATCCAAAACCCTGAGGTGTTTAAAAATGAAACCTGGTAGGCAGACTTGGAAGGTACTGAGTTCACTGTCAAGGGACACGAAGACAATGGCTTAGGAAGTCTTGATTGAAATATTGAAGAGAGATTGTAAACACCATGGGAGGATATGGAAAACCTAAACATATGGGTTTACTTATAGCCTTGATTTGTTTTCTATCTCCTGGAAATTTTTATTTTAATATGAATAAACTCATGCGACTTTCACAAGAAAAACAGTATAAAGATTCTTTGTACCTAATAAAAGTGTTAAATAGTTTAATTAAATCATAACGCCTGCATGCATACATGCATATAGCAGCATCCCTCACTGAAGCAGTTTTTCTGAAAATTCTTATTAGGAAAGAAGAACAAAATACAAAAAATGTTAACAGACCACCACAGAGTTACATTATTATGTGTCCATATCAACCTATGGACCCCACAAAGATGTAAAAAACATTCTTTTTGTCATACGATTCCTTAATAGTGCTTGAAATAGAAAGTGCTGCATGGCAGAATTCTTTTCTTTACTTTGCCTTCTTAACTGTACATTTCACCTCCAAGCTAGATTAGGCTATATATCACAGGAAACATAAAGTAGATCAATGACCTTAAGAAATTCAGAAATGGTGGGATCTTTGATTTTCAGAATAGATTAACAGTAGCATGACTTCAGATGGCCTTGTGGAATGACTCCTTTGGGAAGATCAGACTGTGGCTATTAGTATGATTTGTCCACTATGTTGGGCCATAAGAGAGTTGTCAATTGCCATGCAGAGCATGCTTTGCAGAAAACCTTTCTGATATATATGATAATATATAATTATAAAGCAAAGGGAATAAAAAATTTTAGCATTTTAAATTTTATCTGGCATTCAACACACACACACAAGACTTACTTGGAAAAATCAATGCATAATTTTATTGCAATATATGTGTTTGTTATATATTGCTATATATTACACTAAATGTTGTTTTGATATAAACAGGATGACTTTCACTTTAAAAAGGGTCCTAATTAAAACTTTAGCATTTCAAAAAAAATATATGAAAGAGGAAGTGTTATTTTCTTTCCTAAACATAATGTACTAAATGATTTCTCATTTACTTCTGCTATGGTCTGCATATTGGTATCCCCCAAAATTCAAATTTTGGAACCCAATATCCAACATGATGGCATTAAGAGGTGGGAACTTTGAGAAAATATTAATTCTAGAAGACTCTCCCCTGATAAATAGGATTAGTGCTCTTGTAAGAGGCTTGAAAACTCCATTATACCTTCTTCTGTGTTAGGCCAGAGCAATAAGTTGTAGTATATGTAAATGGCCCTCCCCAGGCATGAAATCTGCTGGTGCCTTGATTTTTGGTTTGGCAGCATCCAGAACTTCAAGCAATAAATTTCTATTGTTTATAAATTACACAGATTAAGGCATTTTATCATTTTATTACCAGACCAAACAGATTAAGACAACTTGCTACTAAAATAAAAGCCAATCTAATTGACAGTTTCTGTTATGTAGATAACATCAGTCAAAATGTAATACAAGAAGGAATTTTAAAATGTATAAAGTGCCTTAAAAATAAATAATGCAATAATACATAGTAATGACATTAATAATGGGGTATTCTTGCCAGGTACCATGAGATTCCAAGGCATGTATCTTTTTATGTTCTAGTTTATTTTTGCTTAACTCATTATGTCTCGCTTACTATGTATAGGACACCCATAAAAACTTAAATTGGCCAATTTTATAGATGTCCTGTAAAGTTTTATAGGTTTTTACAGGTGCCTTCCATACTGGTTGATGGGACATGATGTCTTAAGAAAAGTTCTCATTGAGTATGTCCACCTGTATTCCAATGGCTTGTTCTGCTATTCCAACTGTCGCCAGCACTGGAATTTGTCAGTCAAATTAATGTAGTAATTTGATGTCACTTGGGGTTATAGACCCTGCTTTTTCTTCTCTAAATAGAGAATCTGCTCTAATTACTTAGTGTTAAAATCAAGGAAATATTGGAAATTTTAGGATTCAGAGCACTCTAAAATCTAAGACTCTTTACCACTGTTTCTATTCAGAGACAGAAACAAGAGGACATTTATATGATAGTTTATATAAGAAACCTAAAAGGCTATTTTTCCCAAAGCATATAATTTTATCTTATTTTGTAATTAGGCCTTTGAAGTTATATGTAGTAGTTTTCAATGTAGGATTTCTTAACAACTTTAAATAACTAAGTGTAGATTTTAAAAAGCATGTTGAATTGAATGTCAAAGATGCTAAAGATTTTTTTTTTTTAATTCACTGTGTAGCATAGAAAACCATTATAAAGTTTTCTTATCAGGATGTTGTCTATGCTAAATAGATTGGAATTTAAATTTGTATTTAATTGGCAAATATTTATTTTACTTTTATAAAACTTATTACATGTGTGTAATTTTGTTTCGAAGAACAGTGAATGCTTTGAAAAAAGTTCTACTTGTATTCATGACAAAATTCCTTCGATTTAATTATAGGAACATTTCAGATGTGGAGAGTTTTATAATCTGGCAGCTGATTGATTAGTAAAATTGAAATCTAAGATTACTCATGGCAGAAGATGCACAGGAAAAATGATAGGATGTTGAAAATTTCTAAAATTTTATTGAGAAAGGAAAATTGTGCCTAACAAGGTACAACTTGTGAGCGATATTATCATTTTTAATGTAGTTCTATAGATTAATGAAAATTCAATAAAATTCAAATTAAACCATCTGAATTATACTAGCAGCATTTTAAGCGCTCAATAATCTCAGGTGTTAGGACTGCTATTTTGGGCAGTGCTAATATAGAACATCTACTATATTAAAAGCTCTATTGGACAATAGTGATAAAGAAACTTTTGGATATTGTTTAAGCTAGTGATTTCTTCTCCAGTGCATGCACACACACAATACACACAGAATTTTGCATGCATTACTTAGATCACATATGAAGGCTTTGAGGATTCATGTAACTTTTCTGGTGCAAAACCAGGTTTTTTCTCTATATTCATTGTTTTTGTCTAAAAGCAAATGTTATCCTCCTTCAAATGTCCTAGTGCTCCTTTTCACAACCTTTCCCTCTTTTTATGTCCTCTCCATGTAATTTACAAAATCTGCTTTGAGAAAAAAGTCTACTCTCAGCTACTTACAACTTAAGAATCTTTTTTTTTTTTTTTTTTTTTTTTTTGTCTCAATGAAACCTACCTTACTGCATCTTTTATAAAACGATGGTCATCATATTCTGTCAGGAAGTCATTTCAGTGGAAAAGAGATTATTCTAATAACTGTTCTTCCTTTATTCCTTTCTTTCTGTACTGGGAATTGAACCCAGAGGTACTTAACCAGTGAGCCACATCCAGGGCCATTTTTTTTTTTTTTTTTCTTATTTAGAGACAGGTTCTTGCTGAGTTTCTTGGGGGCCTCACTAAGGCTGGCTTTGAATTGCGATCCTCCTGCCTCACCTTCCCAAGATGCTGGAATAATAGGTGTGCACCACTGCGCTTAGCTCTACTGTTTTTGTAACAGGGATTGATCCCAGGGGCACTTAACTCCTGAGCCAGCCCTTTTTATTTTTTATTCTGAGGCAGGGTCTCACTAAGTTGCTTGAGGCCTGGCTAAGTTGCTGAGGCTGGCTTTCAAATCATGATCCTCCTGCCTCAGCCTTCTGAGCACCTAGGATTACAGGCATGTGCCACTGTGCCTGGCTTCCAACAGCTTTAAGTAAAGCAAATAGTTGCCTATTTGCCTGGTTATAGTACAAGTACTAACACCTTGGCTTTGACAGATTGTAATGGAAACCTATCTAAGCATGTATTTCAGATCTGCACATTGAAGTCATATATATCAAACAGCACCAACAACAACATAAATGAACTATTTATTTATTCATGTAATTTATTAATTCAGTAAATAATTACTATGAATTTGTTTTGTGACATACATTTTGTTATTCTGTGAGTGTAAAGAAGATTAAAGAAATTGTTTCTGCACTTCAGGATCTTACAATCTAGAAGAAGAAAATATTATGATAAATATAGTGAAAGGAGAAATAGTTCATCATTTTCTCTTTGGATACATATTGTGAAGACACACATTTCATAAAATGACCATAGATACTACTTACTGAATGCTTACTATGTTATGTATACTATGAAAAATTATTTCATAAACACATTAAATGTTCATAATAATTATAAATATTTTGAAATATTTTTATCTTCATTTGATAAATAAAAACTACAATGTATAAGTTACTATTTCAAAATTAAATATTTATTTAGTATGTAAAAGATTCTGATGCAAACCCAAATTTTTATGAGAAACTAGACCTTAACATATTTAGAATCATATTGCAATAAGTTCAATATGTTACTTAAATACTGAAGAAATTTTCAATGTCTCTGACAGTGTTATCTGAACAATCTTCACAGAACGATGACATGTGTAGGAAGTCTTGAGGGTGAAAAGTGATACTTTGAGAGTGAGGAATTGGTGATACCAGTCAAGAGAAGAATGCCAGTCAAAGGAAAATTACTAGAAATTTTAGGAATCCTAGCATCATGAAAAAAATGACAGTAGTTTCAGATAATCTTTATCAGAGAATATTAGAAAATGTGAGGGACAGGTGAAATTTCAAAGCTGAGTTAGGGGAAGTGAACATAAGGTCTTGTAAACCTCAGTAAGTGGTACTTGGATGTATAATTCTAAATTTAATGCATAATTTAATGTATAATTCTAAATTTAATGTATAATACTAAAATTATGCATTTTTATATGTTTACTGATCTTTATAAAGTTTACACTTATGTTTTTATATTCTTCAAATTGTTTTTTGTGAGAACAACTGTGAGTTAGACAATGATGTCCTTATTGTCAGGACAGATATATTGCCACCTGCAGTTTGAGGGCCACAGCTTGGCTGAGATGGCTCCTATCATTTGTATGATATTTTTTTTTTACATCAAAATTTGGATCAATAATCAATAAAAATGGATCAATTGATCAATGATTACTCATGATCAATCAAAACTTATGTCCAAGAAATATTGAAATAAAGTAACAGCATTGTATTATTTTTACCATACAGCTTACCAAAGGATAAATAAATAAATAGTCAGATAGGTGTCAGTACTGTTGGTGGAAATTTAATTGATGAAACATTTCCAAATGGTAATTGTGTGTATTTTATATAATGCATAATAAAAAAATTGAAGAAATATGTATTTGAAACTTAGATGACTCTTTTCCTAAAACTAATTAGAACTATTGCCATGAATTTGAAAATTCATATATATTCAAATATGCATTTAAACTACATAGTACTTCACAGCCAGTGAGAGAAATTAAAATATCCATCAATATGCAATATTTGACTCATAATAAAAAATAATTTAGCCCCATACATCTTGATATGAAAAGACACCCATGATAAATTTCAAAGAAACACTGTAATGAAAACTAGAGTAGATTCTGGGAATTTAAATGTTTCCTATGTAATTCTATAGTATTTGTGCTTTTTGTAATTTTGACTTACTTTTTTAATCAGAAAAACTTATTATTTATAAAGACTATTATTCCATTTTTTCTGTCTATAATGTAATGATAATAAATTCTGTCTTGCTAAAACTCACAGGACTGTTGTCTGGTTGAAATATGACAACATTTGACAGTTCTTTGGCAAGCATAATTGTTGTGCATACACCATTAGGAAAGTTCTTGGTAGGAATCAGTAGTACTTTTGTTCTTGAGAATAAATAACAACAAATGTCCTGAATGTTTCTATCTTGTTGTATTTTATTACATTTAAAACTTTTTTCTTGTGTGGACACTATCTACCTAAAAAATTTTAGTTGTGAACAATTATAAAGTTTTAAAGAATTTCAAATGCAAAATAAAATCCTATAAAAAGCTGCAGTTTGAAACATGAACAACCAAGATGAAGTATATTGATGGCTTTCAGAGAAGGATCTTGAGAGAAATCTCAATTTTTTAAAAATAAATAAATGTGGAGTATATGTGATCATGATTGTTTTAAAAATAAGATAATTTCCAAATAATGCTGTTACTCCTTTGAACAATTGTCTTTTGCATTATTGCCTTCTGCCAGGCTTATGCATATAGTCTTTGGATAAAACATGGCAGTCAAAACAGAATACAAAAAAGACGACATAGAAGGTAAGCTTGCTATTGGTTTTCAGTCAGGCTTAAGAATCACTGGTCCAAACCAAGGTAATAATGTCTATATAAATCAACAGAAAATTTTTAAAAATGAGAAAATACCAAGTGCCTAAATCATCCATGGTGGTAGCATTATCACTGCTAGCCTATAATAGAAAGGTCATGATAAGAGTGGGTGCAACAACTCACTTAGAAATATTTGATTTCTGTGGCAGTGAGTAAACAACATGAAATTTGGCTTTTCTTGTTTTTATTTGTTCTATTTCTTTAGTGTTTCCTTGTACCTCAGTGTTTGTTCTTAATATCAATAATATGGATTGTATGTCTAATTCATAGGCCCAGCCCCTCTATAATATTCACCACACTTTCTCTCTATTGCTCTGACTGGGGCATTAATGGATCCTCAGGCTGATGCCAGACTCTTTTATGCAGTTCGTATAGATGGGTAAATCAAGTCAGGTTGGATCAAGAAAGACAATTTTGAGTGAGTCCTGGGAAGTTGGAGACTTGTTGGCCTGAGGGATTGGAATGTTAATTGCTTCAGAGCCCTTCCTCTACCCTTATCAAAACCCTGCCCCAACCTTTTGCTTTGAAGTTGTTAATGTGTCCTGGGCTGCTCCACCCTGCTCTTCCCCCATCAGCTCACCTTTTGGCCATCCCACCAGACCTGGTTACTTACACGGAAGGAGAAGAGAGCAGGAAAACAAAGGAAGCCCTGGGACATATAAAAAGGCAGACCTGCCATGCTTCTTGGGACACCTGGGGACACCAGAATACCAGCAATGGCCCCATTCTCCCTCCCGGGAAAAGTCTATGTTACCCCTTTTAAATAAACCCTGCTTTAGATGCTTGCCTCAGCGTGCTTCTCTAATGTTCAAACTTCAGCATTTTGGGGAGCACTCGTTACCGGTTAACGGCTATATAAAGGCATACCCTGTGTTGAAAAGAATAGGAATTGATGGAAGCAAAGCCAAAAAAAGGAGAAACCTGTAGACAAAGAAAAATTCTCCCAAGGATGTTGGAATATTATGAAAACATAATTGAAGGAGCCCCAATTAGGGAGATGGCTAATGCGGTCAGCTGGAAGCCATAAGTTCCACCTGATAATAAGTATGTATGTGACGCACCTGTAAATGCATGTGAGGTACCCGCAAAGCTAAAGATATATAACCGGGTGAAAGCGGTCGGAGTCAGGAGGAGAAGAGTGAATTCATTCAGTCAGTCATGCAGTCGCTCGGTTGGAAGAAGAGTTCGGGTCGGAGAAGAAGAAAAGAATCAGAGCGGCCAGAACACAGGCAGAGCGGTTACAGAAGAGAAACCAGATATAAGAAGTAATTCCTGGTCACAGTCAGGCCGAGGCTCCCGAGGAAGAAAGAAGGAAGAACAAAGAAGAAAGAAGCTCTAAAAGCTAAGCTCTCTCTCTCTCTCTCTCTCTCTCTCTAAAGAAGAAGAAAAATCTTTCTCTCTAAGCTCTAAGAAGAAAAGCTCTATCTTTCTCTCTAAGCTCTAAGAAGAAGAAAAACAAGAAGCTATCTCTAATCTTTCTTTCTCTCTCTAAGCTCTCTCTAAGAAAGTAGAAGTAAAAGTAGTAGTATCCTTACTCTGCCTCCGAGAGTTTTCCTCCCGTGGCGTTGTGGCTGGCCACGACAGGCAGCTTACACATAATGAAAGAAATTGGGAATTTTAAAAAGTATGGAGCTGGTCATTGTGGTGCATGCCTGTAATCTCAGTGGCTCAGGAAGCTGAGGCAGAAGGATTAGGAGTTCAACACCAGCCTTAACAAAAGCCATGTGCTAAACAACTCAATGAGACCCTGTCTGTCATGATGGGCAAAGGTGCGACTTATGCAGTCAAGGGAGAGAAAAAGGGCAAATGCTTTTTCACTCAAATCACTTAATACAATTTCACTCTATAGGTTCTTAATCTAAGAAAATGAAAATCCTTAATGCTTGGCTGCAATAGACATAATCAATCCACAGCAAACAATTCTCAGTTAAATCTAAGCATCGTAAACACACTTAATCATGACAGACTCATAACAGATATTCCCTTTGCATGCTAAACTTAAATTCTAGATTTAAAGTCTTAAGTCTTAGGTTGCAAGGCCAGCAGATGCACACTCACTCAGACCTTGGTGATCAGAACAGGGACAAAGGCAGGCTTCTCCTGGTGTGGAGCTGATAGCTGGTTGAGGAGGGGGTTGTAGGGAGAAGTAACAGTGCTCACCAGGGTCAAGAGGCTGTTGTAGAGTTTGAGAGAAGTGAGGACTACGCAGAGGTTCAGGCAGATGAAAAGAGTTGGGATGTCAGTCCAGGTCCTCATCAAGCTGTCTGGCAAGTGGGCATCAGTGTCAGCTGGCTGAATGTCTGTTCATTGGCGCCATCCTTTATACTAAATTTTGGGGCTTCTGACTGCCCTTTCAATCCCTATCAGTTGCTACCAGGTTTCTCAGTGACATCATTCATTCTGAGGCTAGAGCATCTGGTCTGGTGGTCCCCACCCTGATTTTCTCGCCTTTCGCCTTTGGCAGGGATTTATCAGGGTGAAGATAACATGACAGAGACTTCCCTCTGGGTTTAAGCCAGGGTTGTGAGGAGTGATTTACTTCATCAGGATATGCCTGATAACTATATTGGAGGGCTCCATAAGCAGGCCTGGTGGGGACTGTAGATTCAAAGTGAAGTTTTAAAATGGAGCTACTTAGGGCTAAGGCCATTCTTACAGTGTAGCTAAATAAAATACAAAATAGGCCTGGGGCCATGGCTCAGTGATGGAGTGCCCCTGAATTCAATCCCCAGGACCTCCCTGAAAAAGTGTGGGGCTAACTAATAAGTTCTTCAAATAGTGAAAGGAATTAAAGAAGAATAATTCTGAAGAAAATTTAGACAATGAGGAGAGTGTTGTTGAGTTCTCAGAAGCACTTTCCAATAGTGCGGGGCTGGGGGGATTGGAGAAGAGTCCATACTCAGAGGAATAAGGAGATAACTGGTACTGTGAAAGAAGAGAGGATGATGGGAGGCAGTATTTACGCTGGAGAAAACTTTGAATTATAGGTATCATTTACATTAAAATTCTAAGTCTGTTGGAACTATTCAAAAATTCTGACACATATGTCATGTGAAATTCTCATTTTACAATGCTTTATGGATAAATATAGTCTGTGTATCAACAATGCAGAAATAACTAATATGCCCGTGCCCCCATGATAAAGGTTGTCAAGTCTCATGCATTTTGCCCTCAACACATCCTTGTTATCCAAAGAATTTCAAATCTCCCTACTTCATTTGGTACATTTCATGGTATTACATATGATGTCTCTTATATCATCACATCTATAGTTTGTAATTTTATGCTATAAAATGAAATTCCAGGAATGAATACAAATTCTTAATCTTTGCTTGTAGAACAAGAAGATCAGCTAGTTATTTTTGTCTAGGTATGAATGAGGTCACATTCAACATCTAATATAGAAATAATGAATCTCTCCAATTCCCAGGAGTTCTTTGCAAACTTTATCTCTACAGTTTTGAATTTTTAATAATGATTTGTTATTCTCAAATTATCATAATTTAAACAGAGAAAGTTTGGCTTTTCACATGTTTCCATTTTGAAAATTTCTGATCATCATCTGGGAATATTTGCAAAATAAATGCAAATATAAATATTGTTTGTGATTTAAAATGGATGATTTATTATGTTCCCCCACCCCATGTCCAGCGCTAGAATGTTGAAATCCTCAAAAAATAAAAAAAAACAAAAAACAAACAAACAAACAAACAAAAAAACTCTGCAAGAAGTGGAGAAATCTGCATTGCAGTTATACAAAGAATTACAAAGAATGTCAGGTGAGGTATGGAAAAATTCCCCAAGAAGGTCTAATTAATTCAATTGTAAAGGAGAGTGGCTGGGCTATTTTCTCAAATTGAGAAATGGTGAGACAACATTAGAAAAATAAAAAAGGCTGGAAAGGAGGAAAGGAGAAAGGAAGAAAAGAAGGAAAGAAGGGAGGAAGGAAAATCTATTATATGCTTACCTATGACTTTCAGTCTTGTAGTGGCTGAATCTTTTACACTGGGGAATGTACTGGAAATGTAAAACACACACTGTGCTTGAATCTGCATTGGGTAACCACAGAATTTAGTTCTGATAAAGGCATGAATCAAGAAACAAACACTGCTTTACAAAACATTTATTCCACTTGACCTTTGAATAATTCAGCTTAAAGGAAAGGATTTTCAATGCTTTCACCAAAAAGAAAAGATGCACATATTTGAGGTGATGAATACACTAATTAGCCTCACTTGATTGCTTCACAATGTACATGTATTAAAATACCACACTGTACCCTGTAATGTATTCAAACATTATTTGCCAATTAAATTAAAGCAAAACAAAACAAAATGTGAATCCAGATCAAAGGGAGATCAGTAGAATAGAGGATCTGGACCAGGTAGTGGGAGGAGGGAGGGGGAAGGGGAAATATATACTGGCCAAATTATATTATGTTATATTATGTGCATGTATGAATATGTAACAATTAATTCTACCATTATATACAACTCTAATACACCAATTAAAAATGTGGGAAAACAACAATAATGATTTTTTAAAAAAGAAGAAGAAGAATTAAAGTCCTTAGATTCCTACATGTCAGAGCATGGGAAGAGGGCCCCTGAGACACAACTGTGATGACATTGGAGTTTGTCAGCCGTAAATGTCTTCGAAGACAGACAGGGACATTTTAGTCACTGCATCAGCGACAACAATACAACCTTTATTCTACTATCATCACAAATGGGAATGATATTTTCAAGAAAGGACACTAGAAAGGGAGAGAGAAACCCCACAGTAAACTGTCATGCCCAGAGCACAGACCCCAAAGACCACCAAGGAATCCAGAGTGCATGCAAAAACAAAGAGACTTTATTTGGGCTTAAGCTCGGACTCTCAGACCTCACCAACACAGTGGATCTATACTGAACACAGAAGAGGCGGAGTCTTTTACAGGGGTTGAAGCAAGGAGAGGGAGGGGGTTTGCCTGATTGGCCGGGGGAGCCCTGTGTGACTAAGGAGGTTTTCATTGGTGGAGGCTGTCCTCAGAACAATGGAATGTGCAGACTGTTCATTGCAGGGCTCTTCTTTTGCCTTATGTTATTGTGCGTGGGCTGGCTTATTATACCGGGTCTTATTCTTGCCTAGTGACAGGAGACTTGCAACAGTTTGAGGCAGCAGATAACAAAATGGAGTCTCAGCAGTTTGGATTCTATTATCTTTAAGCCAAGCATTTTACAGAAGCAAAAAGAAGTGGTTATACTGAAAAGAGGTGTGGGGCTAAAAAGGGGGGTTCCACAAAATGAAAGAATGGACCACAAGAGCATATAGTATTTTCTGGAGTCATCACCTAGCCTTAAAATAACATTAGTTCTGTTAGTAGTATACATGCAAGTCCCTTCTCGTCTTAAACATGTAATTAAATTATATAGAAATTCTTCATCCTGTTATTTAAGAAATTCTAGCATATGATATAAGCAAAATGTAGAGAAAGTTAATGAAAATATCAGTTGAAATGTAAGAATTGAACCCATGAAAATTTCAAATCTAAGTATTCCAGGTGACTGCTTTTAAAAAAATTGGTCACTTTGTTATTCTATGAAAAACTGTTATTTTAAAATGTTTTAGCCTCTATAAATTCTTTACAAATTATATTCATTTACTCATTTCTTTTTCATTTTTGACAAGTATTTATCAACCACTATTTGCCAAGGATGGTACAGATGGGTGCCTACCTTCCCAGACACTTGATATAGGCTACAAATATTAATCTAGATATCATGTAAATGTAAATGTTCAGCTGTGGCAACTGGAAAAATTGCTGTGAGGATAAAATAAGTGTATTCAGAACTTTTACCTAATAGAGTGACTATATAAAATTTCCCTCAATTTAGAGGATTAGTAGAACAGAACATAACTGACAAATGAAACATAATAAAAGCAGTGACAAATTTGGGCAACATAATAAAAGCAGTTGCAATGAGAAGAAATTTGTTGCACAACTACACAATATATTAAGGAAGACCACTCTAGAGTAGAAAAGAAAAAAAAGAAGTAAGAGATGAAATGACAACATGGTTAAGATGATAAAAACTTTCATATAGAATTTGTACTTTTCTACTTACTATGTTAGTAAGTCAATTTTCTCTTTGAAATATTTGTTTCATTTAAACTTGGCAAGGATTTTTCTCCTCTTATATATGTGCCTTTTGTATAATTCCATAAATGTGTATATACATACAAACACACACATATGTACATATATGTGTATGTATATGTGAGTATGTAAAATTTTATGGAATATAACAAATGACAATTCATGACTTTGTTTCACCAAAATTATATGTTCAGAAATAAGCTTCAACAAATAGAATCTGCAAATTCTATTTGGATTCAGATTATTTGGCTTTAATAGCATAATGGTCTATCAGAGTATGTATAATAAATTACTTTTATCAAGAAAGTAGCATATTCTATTATGCTATAGTATGAAGTCACTAAAATTTTCAGTTATTATTTTTTATATTTCATCTATAATCAAAACACATGTTAATGCCCCCTCAATATATATAAATGATAAAAATTTGAATTTAAGAGTCTTTTTCAATAGATAAATGCTTTCTGTTTTATCTCTCTTGTTCTTTTGTAGATATGCTGTATTATAAATTACTTCATGCTCAAGGAAAATTTGAACAATAAAATAATGTTGATGACTCAACAAAGTTTCAGAAATTCATCTATCTCTGTAAATTTACTTGTGGTATTTTATTTGTATGTTTAATGTTTTGAGGGTTATAACCATTTCAATTTCTCTTTCACTATCTCTACCTTCCATAATTTTCCCAAACTGTTTAAAGTAATGTAGACCATGGAATACTTTCTAAATACCACAGTTGGATATAATTTGCCTCTCTTTTATATGCCACTTTATTTTAATTTCTCTCACGGTACTTATTTTACTCCACTTTGTAATCTTTATGCTTATGGTTCACACCTTATTAAAATATAAGTTATTAGAAATTGTCAACTTTACTATAAGAAGGCCCCAACAGAGTGTTTTGTGCCAAGTCTTAAATAAATATTTGCTGAAAAATATTAAACTGTAGTTTAAAATCCAGTATAGTCTATGTTTTATTAAACCACTTTCAATTTCAAAAAACCAGATCACAGTATGGCATTAGAATACAGCAATGTTCTTAGAACTTGGGATCTAATACAAACTGAAACTATAAAGAATAAAGAACTTCTAAAAACAATATTTACAAACAACTAAATAATTTGGGTTTGAATGTATATAAACCAACTTGCAATATGGTGTCTATGATTCTTGACTGTTGTCCAAGTCCTTCATACATTAAATAAGATATTGCAAACATGGCAGATCATGTTTCCAAAGCTAGGTAGTAAAATACATTGTGCCTTGCCCTCTTTTAATTGATTGATCTGGGGAAGCCAGAGCAATTGTGAGAACACTGAATCATGTACGGAGAGTTCCATGATGAGAGGAACTGAGCCTTCTACCAAGTGCCAGCAAAGAGCAGAGTCCCTCCTGCCAACAAATGTGTGAGTGTGGCATCTTGAAAGTGAATCATAAAATCTTGAGATAGAGTCAGCCAGCTGGGCCACTGAAGTATGCCAGACCCTCAGAAACTGTGTGAGACAGTAAATGTTTGTTGAGGTGATAAACTTTATAATAGATAATTATTATATCATGTAATCAATCAAAAAAGTTAGCTACACTTAACATCTCCGATGGCCTAATCATTAAGCTAAGCAATTCTTTTGCCTTGTATCATCTATTCTTCCAAAGAATGCTATCTGGTATTAGTTACTTTTCAGAGATGAAAATTGTAGAACCTTATAATTTTATCTGACAAAGATACTAAATAAAAGAGCTAAAATCTAAATTTCTTGGATTTCTCCCTTAACATAAAGCATGTGTGCTAGCATTCTCTTGCTTGGGTAAGGTATTTTCTTTGAGGTGTCTCATGCTGAAAAGGTTTATATTTTGTTACCACTGATCTAAATTTATAAATCATTGAGAAAATAGAGTTATTCATAAATATTTAGGAAAATGTAAGTGTTAAGATGAATGTTTCAGTTCCATATGAATATACAAAAATGAGAGACCAGCATGTGCTGGAGAAATTGGTTAAATTACATCAGATAGAAAAAGGTGAACTAAATTTTGGTGGGTGGTATGTAATAAGAAAGTATAGGATCTAGAAATGCATTTAGCAGTTAATTATTTCCCCCTGTGTCAAGAATGATAATTACCTGAGAGGAAGAAAAGTTTTCCATTTACTGTATGTGCTTAAGTAGTGTAGAGATAGGATGGAAAATGTAGTTTGAAGTAAGAATATAGAAAGTGGTAAATAATGTTGAATATTTTACCTGGTACTCAATAAAGAGTTGGACATTTCTGATCAGGAGATCTATTTTATATCAGTATTTTCTAATGAAATCAGTACAAATATGCATGAAAATGTAGAGAAATACTTAATTAGATGATAAAAACAACGATAAGTGTTTCACTGCATAATTGTCACAGATTATATGCAAAGTTTTACAGAATAGTGGGGTGTGACCATTATGAAGCTTTTTAAAAATTTGTGATGATATTACTTAACTATCATTATTTACTAAGCTACTTTTGGTGCAAGGTTATGATGTAAGGAATACTTATGAATATATATTCATGCAGTGGTGATGATCATGCAGTGAAATATAGTGTATACAAAACAGTATATGTAGATCTGCTTTTCTCTAAAGAAATTATCTAAGAAAGAAGAAACTGAGCCAGGTGTGGTGGCACACGACTGTAATCCCAGCAGCTTGGGAGGATTAGGCAGGAGGATTCAGAGTTCAAGACCAGCCTCAGCAACCAGGAGGCACTAAGGAACTCATTGAGACCCTGTCTCTAAAGAAAATACAAAATAGGGCTGGGGACGTGGCTCAGTGCCCTGAGTTCAATCTACAGTACCACAAAAAAAAAAAGAAGAGGAAACTGGAAAGTGATAACAAAAAATAATAATAATGCAGTAAATGATTAAATTGACTAATAAAGTGATTGTACAAGTATGTTGTCATTTCCAGCATGGGCATGGCAGGAAATATATAACTTCACCTTTCAAGCAAAGAGTTCAAAGGAGGTAAAATTCTATCCTAAAATAGCATTGATGCAATTGGAGGAAATAAAAAAATCAAAACAATAATAAGAATATATATATATATAATAAATATATATATATATATATATAATTTATCCTGTAAAGGCAAAACCACTTATTTCTTATTATATGCTTATTATGTGTGTGTGTCTGTGTGTGTGTTTATTTATTTCAGTAATACCACTTTTGTCTTATATTCAAAAGTACACATTTCAAGTATCCACAATGAAACATACATTCAATTTAAAAATGTCATCACCAGTATTTCCCATGTTTTCTTTTTATTTCCAGTTGGATATAATGACTCTATAATATGGAATCAATCTTGCATAGCTATTTCATCCAGCTGCTTGTCTCTACGTGTATATACAAAGTGATAAAAAGCATTATACTTTTTAAAATTGTTGTAGGAAAACAAGATGCTATTTATTTACTGAACAAATGACAAAGAGTAAATAAAATCCCTAGAAATTTTAAGATTTCTTTTTCTAAGAAATTTATGTTTTCTGCAATATTCATCCTAGTGAAGTGTCTTACAATTTTTGTATAGATTTTCTTAACGATTAAATTGTTAATTTCAGTATACCTAGTCTTAGTACAAGATATAATTTAAAATATGAGAATACTTGGCCTACAGGAATTGCTCGATTTCTCTGTCTTTTTCTGGTATGTGATCTTTGTCAAGTCTATATATCAGCAACCTCTGAGATAAAAAGGTAAAGACCTGGATAATATTAATAATTTTATGTAGATATTTGTTTTCAGAGTTTTTACTCAAGGGACCTAAAGGCATATATAAAGAAGAAGATGTAGTTTTTAAACATTTAATAATGGAATTATCATGGTCAGAATTGACAATATCTTTAATTCAAATTTTCTGATGGCTTAAATCAAATACCTCCCATAAGTACTTAGTTAAGTAAATAGTTGAGTCAGGTCTTCAATTTCTAAACGCAATAAATGCCAAAGGGTAAGTGTAGCTAAGACTATTGTTTGTCTACTATATTTGTCAAACATTATAATAGCCAAGAAATGCTGGTTCTTTCCTATTTTCTAGTACTGACGCTGAAATGAGGCAGAAATCTTTTACTCATATTCCCCAAGACAATAGTAATGATAAATAGAAAAATGGAGATAAATGGAAAATGTGAAAATTTTTAGTAACTATGTATTATCTACTGGTGTTTTCTATAGCTCTTTGTCAGAATTTTATTCATAGATTTTTACACATAAATAATCTTTTTAATTTACTATGAAAACCCATGTAACTTCAAACCTTTAATTTGTTCTAGTCCTACTATTATTTATATGTCTTAAGAAACTTAATATTACTTATAAAGAAAGGATTTTGCTATTGTTGGTGGCAAAGCTATTTTTGAGGACAGAAGTGTCTTCACTGGGTACTGACTTTATGTAAGTTTTTAATCTAAGTATCCATTTGCCTGTGGTGCAACACTTCCGGTCATGGATATATATATAGGTCATAGCAACTCTGATTTCTAACAGGACATCTACACCAAATCTTATTAAAGCTTTATTGTACTTTTAATGAAAATTTAGAAATAGAATAGGACACTATTATGAAAATGAGCTAGTAAAATGAGGCAGGTGCATACCATAGAATGTCATGCAGGAATTAGAAATGACAGAATAGATGTGTGGTGAGCAACTAGGATAGCTCCCTTTGGTCCCTGCCTTCTATGTATGTTCCTGTGTATTTCTTTCCTTTTGAGTATGGAGTGGACCCAGAGAATCAATTCTAATGAATAAAGAATAGCAGCAGGGATGGTATAATAGGCAACAAAATAATTGTAACTCCTTTTTTTTTTTTGTCTATTCTCCCTGGTTATCTGTCCTCTCTCTCTGTTTCTCAGAAGAAACTGATATTTTGTGACTAGCCACATAGAAAGGTCCAAGAATCAAGGAAGGCCCCAAGCTAACATTATCTTAAATGGAGAAAAATTGAAAGCATTTTCTTTAAAAACTGGAACAAGACAGTGAAGCCCCCTGTCTCCACTGCTATTTAACATAGTACTTGAAACTCTAGTTAGAGCAATTTGACAGATAAAAGAAATTAAAGGGATCCAGATAGGAAAAGAAGAGCTCAAATTATCACTATTTGCTGATGACATGATAATATACCTAGGAGACCCAAAAAACTCTACCAGAAAACTTTTACAACTAGTAAGTGAATTCGGCAAAGTAGCAGGATACAAAATCAATACCCATAAGTCAAAGGCATTTTTGTATATCAGTGACAAATCCTCTGAAAGAGAAATGATGAAAACTACCCCATTTACAATAGCATCAAAACAAAAATAAAATATCTGGGAATCAACTTAATGAAAGAGGTGAAGGACCTCTATAACGAAAACTATAGAACACTAATGAAAGAAATTATAGAAGACCTCAGAAGATGGAAAGACCTACCTTGTTCTTGGATAGGTAGAACTAATATTGTCAAAATGTCCATACTACCAAAAGCATTATACAGATTTAATGCAATTCCGATCAAAATCCCGATGACATTCCTCAAAAAAATAGAAATAGCAGTCATGAAATTCATCTGGAAAAATAAGAGACCCAGAATAGCCAAAGCAATCCTTAGCAAGAAAAGTGAAGCAGGTGGCATCACCATACCAGACTTTAAATTATACTATAGAGCAATAGTAACAAAAACAGCATGGCATTGGCACCAAAACAGATGGGTCGACCAATGGTACAGAATTGAAGACACAGAGACTAATACATATAATTTCAGCTATCTTATATTAGACAAAGGCGCCAAAAATGTAGTGGAGAAAAGATAGCCTCTTCAACAAATGGTGCTTGGAAAACTGGAAATCCATATGCAACAAAATGAAATTAAACTTGTATCTCTCACCATGCACAAAACTCAATTCAAAGTGGATCAAGGACCTAGGAATTAGACCAGAGACAATACACCTAATAGAAGAAAAAGTAAGCTCCAATTTCCAACATGTCAAATTAGGCCCCAAGTTCCTTAATAAGAATCCTGTAGCACAAGAATTAATATCAAGAATCAATGAATGGGATAGATTCAAACTAAAAAGCTTCTTCTCAGCAAAAGAAACAATCAGTGAGGTGAATAGAGATCCACCATTTTGGGAACAAATATTTAATACATGCACATCAGATAGAGCACTATTTTCTAGAATCTATAAAGAACTCAAAAAACTTAACACCAAAAAAACAAATAACCCAATCAACAAATGTGCTAAGGAATTGAAAAGACACTTCTCAGAAGAAGATACACAATTAATCAACAAATACATGAAAAAATGCTCAACATCGCTGGCAATTAGAGAAATGCAAATCAAAACTACTCTAAGATTTCATTTCACTCCAGTCAGAATGGCAGCCATTAAGAACACAAACAACAATAAATTTTGGAGAGAATGTGGGGAAAAAGGCACTCTCATACATTGCTGGTGGGACTGCAAAATGGTGCAATAGTTATGGAAGGCAGTATGGAGATTTCTTGGAAAACTGGGAATGGAACCACCCTATGACCCAGCCATCCCACTCCTGGGTCTATTCCCAAAGGACTTAAAAACAGCTTATTACAGTGACACAACCACCTCAATGTTTATAGCAGCACAATTCACAATAGCTAGATTGTGGAACCAACCTAGAGGTCCCTCAGTTGATGAATGGATAAAGAAAATGTAGTACATATACACAATGGAATTTTACTCAGCAATAAAAGAAAATAAAATAATGGCATTTACAAGTAAATGGATGAAGGTGGAGAATATAATGCTAAGTGAAGTTAGTCAATCTCAAAAATCCAAATACCGAAAGTTTTCTCTGATATAAGGAGGCTGATTCACAGTGGTGTTGGGTCAGGGTACATAGGAGGATTAGAGGAATGCTAGAAAGGTCAAAGGGGAGGGATGGGAAGGAAAGGAACAAGGGGGGATGGAGGGGAACAAAAAAAAGGTGGATGAATAAGATGGATGTCATTATCCTAAATGCATGATTGAAGATTTGTATTGTGCGAATACACATTGTATACAGTGTTTTGTAAAAAGATGCTCTATATGTTTATTATGAATTATAATGCATACTAGTAGTATAAATACAACTTTGAATTTAAAAAGGGAAAAAAAGACTTTCTATACTATAAAAGAAAGAAGAAGCAAGGAACTGATTTTCTCCAGCATAAAATGAGTACTTGAGAAATATCAATAGCTGTACGTGTGAGTTTTGAACTGGATCTTCTGAAGCCTGCTGAGAGCGATAAGTGAGCTCCAGGATGCCATTACTCCAAGCCCAGCTTTGCAATGACTGTGGCCTTGGCCAATGCCCTGACTACAGCCTTGTGAGACATCTTCAGCAAAAAGGTCCCATCAAGGCACACTGTTTTTCATCCACAGAACTATAAAATACTTGTTTGAAGTTTTGGAGTGACTTTTTATACTGTGTAGATATAGTACACTGATGCATAGAAATGTTCATAGATATGGATTCATGTTCCCTTACATGCCTGTGCCTACATGCACAGGTACACTGTACCCTACAGTAAAGTTGACCTTCTGAGGTTAATGATAGTGTATTTTTGTCAACTAGTTCACCATTATCTGTGTCACAGTCAAGAAAAAAACTGAAATATTTCTTAAAATTTTAAACAAGAATGTTATCAAAGAAATCTAAGAGAGAGTAGGGGGTTGAGCTGACCATGTATATTCATTGAACAAATGTCTGAGGAACTTAAATGTGTTCCTCATATCTTTTTCTTAATGGAGATGAAATGAAAAATATAGTTCTCAATGTACTGATAAGGACTTTCTAACCAAGCAGAGATGGAATGAAAAACTACCATTGGAACAAAGACAATGCTAAATAGAAGTACCAACAATGCATTCCTTAGATACCAAGAAAACAATGATGGTTTCTAAATGTCCTAATCAAGTGGATAATCTTTAAAAAGATATTTTATATTAGACAAATGTCAAAATAAATCACAAAGACAAGAAATCCATAGAAAGGGATATACGTGCTGTCTTCATGAAATTGGGGCATGAAATATGAAGAACTGTGTGATACAGCTGGAGTTTAAGGGTCTTGCATTTCTCCTACATGCTGAGTCCATTGTACTGGTCCCAGAAGAACAGAGCTGGGAGAAGGCCATATAGAAATAGTAAAGCATAGACATGTTCTTTTTTGGTCTTCATCTTATAAGTGCAATGAAATAATTTATTACATGCTTCAGAAGATTTTTCTAAATATTTTTTACTTTTATAATTCAGGAAAACTTCACTATTCTTATAATTGGAAGAGTTACCAGAAATCGCATTTCGGTGTGAGTGTGTGTGTGTGTGTGTGTGTATGCATGTGTGCACGCATGTGTGCATGCATACATCTGAATTTGTGATCAGATAGGAAATTTGAGGAAAGGAAATGAAAATTTAAAAAAAATGTAGGAACATTATTTTTACATCTAACACACATATTAATTAAGAACAAAAACAAGCAAAACAAAAACAGGCAAAGACACTACTAATTTTGAACTGGTTATATATTATTTCTGTATACTAATGTGCCTCTTTTCCTAGAGGATATTTTAATGAAAAATTAAATAATATAAATGAAATTAAAACAAAATAAATGCTTCACCAATAGCATATTTGAATTTTATTTCTTGAGAAAGGTAATACTGTCAATGTAAGCATTTACTAAATAATTTTAAAACATCAACTACTTGTCAAAGGACAAAAAATGCCAAGGATACATGGTAAATACAGACCTTTGAAGCACACCAGATCATTTATTTAGTTAAAGTGGAGACTTTGAGCCATTTCAGAAACATCAGAGATTATTGACCAGGGCAACTGATGTGGTGAGTAAAGAAAAGATGCCTTGAGTTGGTAAGCCCAAGAGATAAGTGAATCAATAATGAATCAAGCAAGGTGCCAGCAAATTTGAAGAGTTACTTTGGTCCAGTCAGGTGCTACTGGAATCCATCAAAAACTAATCCAATGAAACCAGCTGAAAGCACTACTAAAACTAGGTAGCCTTTTGATGTAAGCAGATGCATTTACTGCCAAATCCCTCATGCCAGTCCTCCTAGATTTAAAGGAACACTACCCTTATCAAGCAGATAAAGATCACTAAAACAACTGGTGAGTGACAATTGAGCATTTTAAGAACACAACCCTAAGCCAGCATGTCTTCAACTAAGATATAAGGAATTTTGGTAGTTAGCAGACAAGTTTTCTGATTAAGCAATTCATGTTTGTGAAATTCTTTCAATAATTACTTCCAGTTGACTATAGTGGCAAATTTCTGATACTTTGAAAAAGTGAATATTATCAACAAAGAAATAAATTAACCCAATGGGTTAATTCTAGTATCAAAAGCAATTATCCACTATATGCTTTGTAGGAAAAACTGAGTAATGAATAGAGACACATATTAAACATGGTGCATTACCTGTTATTTATTAAACATGTTGGGGAAATATATGACAACATGATAAAATACATAAAATAAACAAAATAGATAAATGTATGAAGTATAGAAGTTTACTTAACCTGTCACATATATTTCCCAGAGATTAAAGTTTTTAATGTATAAACATTTGAGTTATACCAGTTAATGTTATTATAAAGTATGTCTCTGTTTTCAAAACCCTCACTTTTATTATTTAGGATATGACTCTTCAGCAAACAAACTTGAATTTTTTTTTTTTATGTCAACATGTTGTATAAAACTTCTTATTCCTGCACAAGTCATTGAACCAAATATCTGCACCTTCAAAATGTATTATTTGAATATGGTAATCTTTAATAGGCTATATCATAACAAAATCTGTTGACAATCTGTGACAAATGTAGTCCTCTATTGGGTCTTTTTATTAATTATCTATTTTCTTCTCTTTTGCTATAAGTCCAATGTAGGTTGCACTTAACATATAACCTCTCAACCTTATGTTTTGCAATTGCTTTAAGGTAATGTGTTGATTTATTATTCATCAGAGAATGCAAACCAAATACAAAATGAGATATTACCTCACAGTAGTTAGAATGGTTATCCTCAAAAAGACAAAAAAAAAATAACAACATATGCTGGGGATGATGGAAAAAGGGAAACTTTCATACGTTTTTGATGGGGATGTAAATTAAAACAGACACAGTACTGAAATTCCCTCAAAAAGTAAAAATAGAACTTCCATTTGATGTGGCAATTGCACTACTGAGTGTAAAATGATTATATCAAAGAGATACTTGTACCCCCAAGTTTACTGCAACACTATTAACAATTGCAAAGATAAGGACTCATCCAAGGTGTATATAGGTGAAGGAATGGATAGAGACAATGATATATATATATATATATATATATATATATATATATATCCAGAATATTAATTAGCTGTAAAAAACAGAGAAATCCTATTATTTCTAGAAACATTGATGGAGCTGGATGTTATTATGTGAAGAAAAATAAGCCAGATACAAAAGACAAATGTCACATGTTCTCACTCATTTGTGAAACTAAAAAGTCAATTTCATAAAAAGAAGGAGTGAAGGAGTGGCCATTTGAGACTGTGAAGGGCAGGGGAGAAAGTGGAGATATAAGAGGTTTTATAAGGGCTGCCAAAGCACAATTAGGAGGAATTAGTTCTAATGTCACAACAGTTATAGCACAGTAAGTCAACTGTTTGTTTTTTGTTTTTAAACAGTCTATGATACATTTCAAAACAACTAAAAGAGTATGAAGCTATCAATACACAGAAGAGATTAATGTTTAAGGATATAGAAGCACCAGTTACCCTTATTTAATTATTATACATTATGTTCATGCATCAAACTACCATATAGTATCTCATAAAATATCTACAAATATTTCTCAATAAAAAAGAAAAAAATGCATTTCTATGGGACACTAGTGTCCCATACTAGTTAAACATTAAACTAGTATCTCAAACATTTTTGTATTTTGATGCTCATGTAAAAATGAACAATGCTCTCAGAATTATTTTGATTAAAATGTACCTAGTGTTCCAATATACTTGCAGCAAGAAAAATGAATTAAAAGCTCATTGAGTATGCATAACACCTATCCACTCTTCCCTAATGGTTTTCTCTTCATATATGGAAGGATTCTCTTACCACTGTATCCACTCATCTCAGATCCAACACTGTGGGTATTCTTTACCTCAGTGCTGGTAATTCACATTTGTGACTAAACATTCTCCTTCCCTTCAAAATATCTGGAGAGTTGAGAATGATACTTCCTTTCAAAATACATTCTCTTAAGAGGCTAAACCAACTCTTACTTTCAAATGCTATTTTAAATAATTTAATAAGGAAATAATATCAGCATATTTTAAGTAGTTTCTATTGAAAGAAGTACATATTGTTATCTCCTCATTGATTCCACTTTCTCAGTATAATCACTTCAAGCAGTCTTTATAATAATGAGGTTAATTAAATAATAATTGACAAGGAAGTTGTAGAAATAAAGTTAAATACTTTTAAAATCTCAGCTCAGCTGGTAAAGTCTTTGTTTATTGGTAATACAGTAGAGGTAATGTTTTCCATATTTCCTTAGAATTATTTAATATATCTGTTCTGTGATGGGAAATTTACTTCCCTTAAAATATCAATGGTTAAAATGTTGGATATCTAAGCATGAATATTTGAATGTAAATTCTCTACGGTGTGACTCAGAACACATGAGCATGAACTTCTCATAAAGACCTTTGATTGGAAAATATATACATATTTTAATATTCTTTGTATTTCTACACTGTTAGGATTGAAATAAATTCAGGGGTGCCATGGTCTGTCCAGTGGGAATACTAAAATTTTGCAAAGAAAATAAGATAGCCACAAACGTGGGATTACTCCTATGGCAATAGAAGCATCTATGTTATGTCATGGAATCAAATAACTTAGTGATACATGGGGTCTGGCTAAGTTTGAATTAAAAGAAACTGATTGAAAAGGCAGTATTTTACCTTGTAAATTTATTTAAATCCTCTTATTCCATCAATCTTTAATACTTTATAATATAAGCTTATTGTCACCTAGCAAAGTACATTCACCAAAATGGATTAGTCTGCAACTTGTAAATTCTGGCCAAGATAATAATAATGATTGAAAGCCCAGAACTTATAACCAGAAATCATGTCCACTACTCTGTTACTTGTCCTATGTATTAATAAGAATGTATGCTTTCTTAGGAGGTACTTAACCACTGAGCATATAAAAATTGTGGGCTTTTACTTTTGAACATCAAACATAGGCATAAAAACAATAACCCTCAGTGTAGAATGTGAGGAAGTGAAGCATTGCTAACCTATAAATAATATCATAGCACCTGAATAATGCTTAGGAATTAGCATGGAGTCACTGGTAGTATTTAAATCAAAATCTGACTCTGGACAGTGACATCAGAAAGATGGCAGAGAAGACCTAATTCTTTCTCAGAAACACTGACCTCTAGACAATATATGGGTCAAAATATCTTCATGTGAAATCTGGAATACAGTTATGAAGGCACTGTATCATAAAAGGGCACAAAACCCCAAATGGCCATGTTGAAATGAGTAAGATAAATTTCATTTTACCCACATGAACCCCGCCTTTAAACTAGCAAAGCCAAATGCTGAGGGAGATTTTATGAGCCATGACTTCCCCAGGAGAGTGAGGAAGAGAAGAAGGAAGGGCCTGGCATCCTGTGATTTCAGTGTACTCCCCAGGAAGCCCGTTCACAGAGGCTTGATTCACACAACAATGAGGGTCCCCAATGGTTACTGTGCCTGGGGCCTCTATGAGCACAGAAAGAGGACTGGGAAGTTCCCTGCAGCTGGCATGGCTCTGGTGGCTGGGAAATGATGCACAACTCAGAGTTCTCCGCCAGGAGGCTGGGGAGAAGAACTGAGTATTCCTTCCAAGCCCCTGCAGCCTTGCAGTGCATACTCACAAAGGGGCCCTTTCTATGCCATGTGGCAGAGGCAGTGAGTGCTAAAGGAGCCACTGTCTAAACACCAAAGGCAGCCAGGAAAAATGGCAAAGGGGTGCTGGACTGCTTGCAGCTGGAATTGATCTGTGACATCAAGAAAGGAGCAGAACTGAGGTTTCTCCCCAAACAGGGAGGGAGAATGGGGGGTGGGTGTTTTTCTAATTTCTTTGACCTTTCAAGGCTTTCAGTATTTTTACCTCACACTGTTCTGAAGAAATCAGCAGAATCTGACATCAGAGGAAGCAATGGGTTTCAGGCTCCTGAACAAAATTAGACTGAATGTTCAAGCAAGCTAAAGAAAAAGGCTTACCTAGGCAGATTGGCGAATGCTTCCAAGTCTAAGTCAGTCCATAAATATTGGGGAAGGTGGCTATTTATTAAAAAGTGCAGATATCAATATAAAAGTACAAGAAATATGAAAATCAGGGAAAAAAATGACACAAAGGAGGAAAATAATCCCTAGTAACTGACTCTAAGGATATGAAAACCTTAGAGACAAACAATATAAATTGTTTACCAAAAATTCAAAATAATTATTTTAAATGATCTCTGAATTACAAGAGAACAGAGAAAACTAAATAAAAATAGGTACATAACAGTAGAACAAAATGAGAATATTTACAGCAAAAAAATACTACACATAAATTCTGGAGATGAAGTATACAATTATTGAACTGAAATATTCATTAGACAGGTTCAGCAGCAGACTTGATTAAGTAGAATAAAGAATCAGTGAACTCTAAGAAAACTCACTGTTATTAAACCTACAGAAGAACAAAAAGAAAAAAAAGACTGAAATGAAGTAAAGACAGTCTAAGGACTTATGGAACTCCAGCAAATGAATTGACATATACATAATAGATTTTCTACAAAAAGAAAGACAGAAAGAAGCAAAGAGCTTATTTAAGCAAACCTAGAAATATCTCAAATCAAATCTGGGCAGATAAATGGACATTCAGATTGATGAGGCATAAAGTCTCTTAAATGGAATAAATCAAAGGGAATCTAAACGGGGACTCATTGTAATAAAATTGACAAAAGTAAAAGATGAAGAATTTTGGAAGTAGTAAGAGAAAAGCAATTTTGTCACATGTAAAGCTATCTGAAATAAGACTTTCATCAATTTCTCAAAAGAAACCCCAACAAAAAGAATGGAAAGATATAATCAAAATTCTGAAAAAAAAATGCTACTCAAGAATATCATTCCCCAAACTGTCCTTCAAAAATGAAGAGATAAAAGATTCAGACAAATAAAAGCTGAAGGAGCTTATAACCTAAACCAGCCTTATAAGAATTACTAAAGAGATTTCTTCATGTTGAAATATAAGGAGAGGACACAGCAACACAAAAGCAGAGGAGAGTATGAAACTTATGTAAAGGCAAATACATAGAAAAATGTAGAAACTGAAATACTTTAATACTGGCACTTGAGTAATTTTTAGCTCTACTATAAAAATCAAAATAAAAAACATATTGAGAATACCTATAAATACACATAAGAAACTCTTAAATCTCAACAGCAAAAAACAGACAAAAATATCCCCATATTTCAAAAAATGAACAAACCAATAAATACCCCAAAGACATAAAAATTGTCAACTGGTAAATTAAAACATGCGCGTCTTCATTAATCAGTAGTGAACTGCAAATCACAACGGAATATTATTCAGATTCCTGCCATATATGACAGCATGGAAGAACCTGGAGGATATTACCCTAAAAGAGTCACAGAACAACAAATATGGCATGGTTCTACTGACATAAAGCACCAAAACAGTCATTTTCACAGAACTGGAGAGTAGAATGGTACCTACAGTGGTGTGTTTGTGGATTGGGGTGGGGCATTGATATGAGAGAAGTCGAGTTTATTTAAGTATAAAATTTCAGTTTTGTAAGATGACCAGTTCTACAAATCTGGTGTATAACATTGTGGCTATATGTAACAATAGGCTACTTTTCACTTAAAACTTTTTAAATCTCAAGTGTTCTTGACATAAATAAGTATTTATATGTGAAAATCAACTCAAATCTTAACTTTTGCCTAACCTCTTTCTCTGCCTCTGCAAAATAACAACAACTGCTTCTAAACCTTTGGAAAAAATGAATACAAAGTAATACATACAAAACAAAGAACAACACTTGAAGAAAAACTACCTGAATGATCATCACTATTTTCCTACTGCTTTTTTTTTTTTTAACAACTTAAGAAGAGTAGACCAAGTAGGTGTTGGAGTTAATATTCCACTTCTCCCTTGAATAACTGCACATCTGAGAAAAGGAATTTGCTCCAGATTACCAATCCAAGCATATTTTATACCAAACAGTGATTTTGATGGTTTCTACCTTTTGCAGAGAGGACAGATTTATTTATGTCAAATATAATTTAGAGATAATGTTTCCTTTTGGGAAAAGATTGAACAAATTTACTAAGAGATCCCTTGTAAATGTAGAGATTTCCTGAATTTGGAGTTTTTCAAATGTGAGTGAGATTAACAGTGAGGACAGCATAATCCTGGGTCACTCTGGGTCACTCTGCAGAACTTTAAGGGAAGGGAATCATGTAGGAACATGAGGCTCATGCATCTTGATGGTTTGTGAATAATAGTCATCTCTTTCTGATCCAGGAATCTTATGCCTTCTGCCAGTGTCCTGAAATGGTGGTGGCTAATTTGTTAGCTTTTAAATAAATAAATATAAGTAAATTAGATAGAATCAGGACTGATGACACCCATAGTAGTGGACTTGGATTACCTGGAGTAGTCAAAAGAAACAAGGTAGAAAAGAGAACATCTATGGAAGTTGTTGGAAGAGGATGTTGGTGAATGTTGAAAGAAGATTTAAGGTAACTATAGTCTAATTATAGTACTCTACTTTATCAGGCAGAGCTAGCTCAAATGTGTAAACAAGCTGAAATGTAGGCCAACATGAAAAAATAACAATAAATCTATTAATGAAGAGTTGGTTTAGAAAGATGGTGTGCCTTGCAATCTGACTATAGGAGAATAGATAAGAATTGGCATCATGTACATGTGGAGAGAGGGATGGCTAGAAACAAATTAAAAGAGGATTTTTCAGGAAAGTTCAATAGTAGGATTTGAGTATTGGAAACTGTAATAGACTGGATGAATTGTGAGGTAACTAAAAAATCTGTTTTAAAGATTTTTGAAGTATTTTCAGATGTTAAAATCACACTTAATCTCATTTCCCCAAGGAGAATATTTGCAACTTGGCAGTCTATAATGATGTTGGGAGAAGCACACGTAAGAAAGAAATGCTCAGACATCCAGTGCAATGAGCTGTTTAGTTGCAGTATCTTTTATTTCACAGATGGAGGTGAGACTGAAAGAAGGGAGATTTGCTACCATATTCACTAGGGGAGAGTTGGACTCTACCATTTATTTCCTGAGAGTAGCATTGGCAGAATAAGGATTAGGTAATGAAGCAGTGCTATAAAGAGATCAAGGATAGTAAAGGAAGACAAGAGTCACTGAGAAGTGTGGCTCTACAAAGAAGTACAATTTTAAAACGAATTTATATCCTTCAGGAGTTGTGGAAGGGAAGTGTTTGCCCGAATGAAGATATCAGACCACATGGGAAAGGGGTGGTGTCTGTCAAGTCTGATGGGAAATTAGTTGCTTTTGGCTGAAGGTATTGTTTTAGTTCGCTTGTCATTGCTGAGACCAAAATATCTGACAAGACAACTTAGAGGAGGAAAAGTTTAATTTGGCTCATGGTTTCAGAGATTTAGTTCATGCTTGGCTGACTCTATAGCTCTGGTCCCGAGGTGAGACAGAAAGAACATCATGGCAAAAGGTGTGTGAAGGAAAGCAGCTCAGGACATGACAGCCAGACAGCAGAGAGCAAGCTCTGCTCACCAGGGACAAAATATTAACCCAAAGGCATACCCCGAGTGACCTACTTCTTCCAGCCACACCATAACTGTCTACTGTTTTTTTTTTTTTTTTTTTTTTTTTTTTTTTTTTTTTTTAATTGAATTCAGGGGCGCTCAACCACTGGGTCACATCCCCAGCCCTTTTTTGTATTTTATTAGAGACAGGGTCTCACTGAGTTGCTAAGTGCCTCACCATTGCTGAGGCTGGCTTTGAACTCACGATCTTTCTGCCTCAGCATCCCAAGTGCTGGGATTACAGGCATGTGCCACTGCGCCTGGGTCTGCCTACTGTTTAATCACCAGGTTAATTCATCAGTCGATTAATCAACTCACTAAATTATGGCTCTAATAATCCAATCATTTTATCTCTGAACATTTTTGTATTTTCTCATACATGATTGTTCTTGGGACACTTCATATCTAAACAATAACAGGTTCATAAGTTTGTTAAAACTTTCATGGGGAATTTTGTACAGAAATATTTATAATGAATTGATCAGTACAAAATACAGTTAGCACTGAAATTTAGAAATAAAAGGGTCTGAAAGTGTTGATTTCCAAATTAACCAAATCTCTACTGTCCATTTAGAATCAACTGGAACACATGTCTGTTGATGCACAAAAATATCCTGATGTATTGTAACTAAAATTTAATATCCCAATAATGAGAGAAAAATAGACAAAATAAAGTTGATAATCAACTCTATTTAATAACTCAAATCATGTCTTTGAACAAATATTAAGAATGGTAAACAGAAATAGTATATCCCACATTCCCATTGACTTTCTATTCCTCTAGTATTCCAGACAGATATAATTAATGGAATGGAAAAAAATTTTAATAATAACATAAAACAAATATCTTGGGCAATCTATTCTTGTAATTATACTTAAAAAATGTAGGTTTGATTCATGTTGCTTTACCAATTTATCTATTTGTCCATCTAAATACTACTGTTACTTTATCAGAAAAGATTAACATTTTTATTTTCTGTGCTTTAGAGATAAGTGAGAACTATAGAGTTTAATTAAATTGCCCAAGATTAAAAAATGAATATATTGTAAAACTTTGGTTAAAAACTTGATATACTCATTTCACTTCACTTTATATCCACCAGAATATAAGAACACATTTAGTATCATTCCAAGCTTGTGTGTAGGAGAATTATGTATAGTAAATTTATCATAGTTAATATATAAAACTGAGTGTCATCAACAATATTATATTGAAAAAAATCTATCAGATTGATATTACTCATCTCTCAATCCTTCTCTCTATGGGACTTTATAAAAACAATAACAATAATGGCTTGAATAATATTATGGTTAATATCGATCACATGAGCCAATGTTGAATGATAGGATGTCAAATTTTTCTTATTGTAGAAGATATTAAAATGTTGTCATGAAGCAAAATTTACTATTTGTTTCTTTCTAGTCTTTTCCTTTTATTTTTCTTTAAGCTTTTCCTGATTCTCATCTCTACTTATTTTGAATCTCCTTTTATTTTTTGGCTAAATATTGCTAAATTGCAAACGAATAATGTTAAAAACTTTATTACTTTCATGGACATTTGAATTTTCATATAGGTTTCCTTAAAACAAACATATTGTTGGTAATATTACAAGTGTGTAAGTTAAAAATTTTAAGTTAGCGTTTTTTCTCCTGTATTTCAAACCATACCATTCAAGCCTCCCACACAGCCAGGCCTTCCCCAAATTAAGGCATATGGTGGGTAAGCATCAATAATAGTTTTGAATAGCCATTCTGTTTTACTTATTTATTTTTTTCCTTTTTAAAACTTCAAGGCACATAGCTACATCACATTTATTTGCCATGTTATTTCAGCCTGGGAAACCATTTTAAGAACTAGAAATAGGTACATAAATGACACGTTAAATTTTCATCAGCAAGTCAGTGAAGTGTTTTCCTATTTGACACATCATAGTGTGTAATGAAACATAATGGTGTGAAACTGCTAAGTTGAAAGACACTGCATGAGGCCTGCCCAGAATGGAAAAAAAGTCCTTTTTACAATATATGAATCATAGTTAAAAGTGTAGTGATATGTTTGGGATTGTTTTAATAGAATGATTCACATGGACTTTTTATATTTTTGATATTTTGCTTTTTAAGTATATATACTCTGTATAATATCTCTCTTTCCAATTTTACTATGGCACAAAATAGGTGATTTCCTAATAAGAAGTTGTATTAAATTCAAAAAAATTCTTCTGAGGACTCATTAATAAAATGACAACAAAAACAAATCTATATTTTTCTGAAACGTTATTAAATGCTTTATATATATATATTTTTTAATTTCCAAAAGTATATCAATATATGATAATTGTTCTTCTTACTTTCCAAATGAACAAACTGAGACTTTAAAGATGCTAAGTGATTTGCTAAGGCCCAAGGTGAGTTATTAGAAGTCAGCTTGCCTCTCTTTGCTTTCAAAGACCACATTCCTCACTGCAACAGGAATTGAGTAATATTGTAAATTCCATTGAAACTATAACAAATACTAGGAAATTAAAATGCCAGAAAAGTAATGCAACATGTTTCATTGTTATTGTTGTATTGAGGTGGTGAGGAGAAAATACCAAATCCCTTTAGGATTAACTTTGTGAAGAGTGTGGCATTTCAGTTAAGGATTAAAGGATAGCTATAACTGATAGCTAGAACTAATGGTTAAAAAAGCAAAAGGTGAGGACCCTGAACTGCAAGCAGGTGGAATGGCCTCAGATGTGGGGCTTTTGGCAGTGACCTAAATCAGAACAAGCTGACTTTTTATTTTTGTAGAATGGTGAAGTCAGTGAAGTTTTTATAACCTGAATTATAAATTGTCAGTTTCATATATCCTGAATACCAAAGTGAAGGTTCTATCAAGCCCCAAACTCCTTTATTTCAGAAAAATATAGATTTTACAATGTTATTTAATCAATATTTAACCGGAGTACTAATAGTATCTATTCTCCCTAAAGTCAGAAAAAAGGAGGCTCTTGAATATCACGGCTTAGATAAGTTTTTTTTTTTTTTTTTCCATGTGACTGTATTTCAAGCTGTAATGGGAATCCTATATATCAAAATGTTAAATTGCATCACCTTAGCAGCTCTGTTGACCTGCTCCTGATTCTCAGCTTCACTTTCAAACATCAAAGTGTGAATTATCTTGGAAGACTTGGAAGAACCTAATGCTTAGAATCACATTGCCTTAAGAGGAATTTCTGAGATTCTTCAAAACTGATTGCCCATGGCATCCTCACTGTAGCCAAGCCTGGCATCTAAAAGTGTTAATGTGGTCTTAACCCAAACCTAGAAGTTTCTGTCCTCTCTGGTCAGTTGTCTCTTCTTTTCTTATTGCTGAGTGTATGCTTATAGAAGATATTTTCATGTAATTCAAAATCAATTTAACAGGAATCAATTCTCCAAAAAGCATAGAGTGGTCCACAAGAATGGATACGATTAAAGCCAAAGATTTTCTGCATATGCATGAGTTAATGATGGTGTTGGTTGGTTAATTAAATTAATCTGACTTGTTCATTCACCAGTGGTCAGGCATCCCAAATAAATTTTGTATTCCAATACGATGCAATTTCAAAGATATAGGCAATGGAACGCCCTGTTATGATGAGCTGCTTCAGAAAACACTACAAGTCCGAATTTAAAACAAATTAGAGCGCTTCATTACCTGGCCAGGGGCTGCCACCTGCAGAGACTGAAGCTCTTTGGGAGAATGGCAGCCTTTTTCCGGCTTTCCTTGGGAATTTAAGAACAAAAACCACAACTTTCTCAGTATTATGCAAGCAAGCCAATCACAGAAGCTAAAAGAGCATTTGGCGGGTTTAGTTAGCAAGCAAGGTGATTACAGAAACTAAAAAAATGTAAGGCAACTCAGACAACCACATCTTGGGTTCCAGCTGGTGTTAGACAACCATATCCTGGGCTTGAGCGGGTGGTTAGCAGGAGCGAGAATCTACTTCAAAGTCATATAGGTCACCAAGACCACCATCTCTTGGATCGAGTACAATTTGGGGTGTACAAAGTACAGAAAAATAATATATTATTAAAAAACAGCTTTCATTTCAGTTTATCAGAAACAACTCTTGCAACAGTTTTTTTTTTTTTTTTTTTTTAATAGAAGGCAGCAAAATGGAGTCTTAGGCCTGTCTATGACAATTCTTACTTTATAATTGTCTTATCTTACCTCACTTGTATCTATAACCTATAACTTACACTCTTCCTGAATTTTGATTAATTCACACTACAACAGCCCAAAGTTTCTAGGTTCTAAATTAAAGGTAAAATCTTCCTTTCCTCTTAAAATCTGCTTTCTTTTCATCCAGTGTGCTTCTCAGTATTTATAATAAGAAAAGTAATTTCAATAGTAATACTGAAAATTTATTGATTTCCAACCACCACAGCAAATTAATTTAAAAATTTATTTATTTCCTTAGAAATTTATTGAAATATATACCCACATAATTTCCATTTTTGAAGGAAGGGAAAGGAGGTCTTTACAGACCTTCTGTCTGATTAAGCTTTAGACAGGCATCTACTAATTGTTGTACCAAAAATGTTGTACCCAGCATAATGCCAATTAAAACTCCAAACCACGTTACACTTGAGCCAATAAAAAGCCTTTATTAAGCTGATCAGCGGCCACCATCCTCACACATCACACAGTGTGACAAGATGGCACACTGGCAGTGATTTTCAAGGGTTTATAAAGAGAAAAATCACAGAGGACAGAATATTCAATTACAGGGTTTCCACCAATGCAAGCAAGCTGAATCTAGGCAGTTAGCAAGACAAAGCAATGGGTACAATAATATTTTCCACAGGACTTTCCAGGTTGGTATAGTAACGATCAAGTAGAAGGGAATGGGGTCAAGATGGCCCTAGTTGAGTACATGTTAGAGAATGGTTACTAACATCTAGACAATCAATATCTGACAAGGTATGTTGCCCAGGAAAAAATGGAAGCTAAAGAGAATTATCTTACATTGTATAGGAATTGCTATTTTTATGCTGTCAAGCGTATTATGCTAGGTAATGATTAATGGGTACAGAGGCAGGACTTTCCGTGTTCTATTATTTCTGAGAAACAGAACTATTTCTCGGAACTCCTAAGATGGCTGCTGAAGAACAAGATGGAGTCCCTTTAGTTCTCTTATCACACTAATCATAGGCCCTTGGCTTCCCTTTTCTAAGAGCATTTACTTTAGCAAATTTTTAATTGTAATTTTTTTCTGTTTCCTTGAGATTTCTAAAAGTCTCTTGCCAGTTTTAAAATTCAGGAATGTTTTTCTCAAGGATCTGCAAGTCATCAGTTTAGAAGTATAACCACCAGGGAAGACAGTCCCTCTTCTCTCTGTGTCCAAAGGAGATTGGCAGTCCATGGGCACAAGTTAGCTAACAGATGGCTTCATCACAGAGACACTTTAGCAAATTGAGGAGTAACTCAATGTCTTCAGCACATACTATTGATCAACCTCCCTGTGAACACTCAGCATTTTCTGGAGGATAAAGTTTATTTATAATTAATAAATAATTGATTTTAATTAGTAAAAATATTAGTAACAATTTGGAAACTGATAGTACAATAATTTATTAATATAATTGTGAACATTACCATCCATGAAATTGTCATATTTGCTGTAATCCTTATTATTAGTTTTCAAAAGTACTGTGGAATTCTATTTACCAATATGTTATTAAAGATTTTTGTCAGCAACACTCATAATATTTTAATATGGTTGTTTTGTTTATGGATTCTCACTCTTGTCTTAAGCTGGCCTCGAACTCTTGACCATAAGCAAGCCTCCTGCCACAGCTTCCCAATAGCTGGAATACAGGCACATACTACACACCCAGCTTGTTGTTACTGTTGTTTCATCAATACAATTAGCTTTTCTAAAAGAGTATTTAGAAGTTTTCTATATTTTACAACACTTTGGTAAAGGTAAAATTTTATTTTTCTTTAGTGATTTAATACTATGATTATAAAATCTTTGAACATGAGCCTTGTAAATGTTTCTATATTTTTTACAATGTTCTTTATTGAGGCTATTGTTATTGGTCCCTTAGGTATTTATTTTCTAATTTTTTCTTGGGTCAGCTGTATAATAGAAGATCACAGGGCTGGATTTGTTGTTCTTTGCTTCAACACTCAGTGACCAAAGAGTTTTGCAGTATTGTCCACAATACTAAGGCAGGAAAAAAAATATGCTGACTGTGAGTATTATGTCTTCCAATTTTAATTCATGCCTAAAAGCAAAAGACTGACATTTTCAATATGGGGAGGGGAATGGCTATTATTTAATGCCTTTGGGGAAAAAAATAAATTAAAGAATTAGTAGGCAGAGGAAAATATCTACACTCTTCATTTTCTGTCTCCTGTTTTAGACTGTTTCCAAAGGGTTTTATGGTTGTTGTTGCTTTTCCTAAATGAAGGCTGATGATCATTGTCTGGCTGATAGATCTGATATTGGCTATGTTGAAAACACTATTGACGGAGGATTCCTTCAGATGTCTAAATTCTCTCCAACTGTAGAAATAACAATAAATTTTTTAAAAAAGAAAATGAAAATAATCTATTGATCTATTCCAACTTCCTCCAGTGAATTATTTTTAAGACATAGGCATAGCCCACCTTATCCTGATGTGAGGACCACCTAACTTTATAAGTCCCACCATCTCCCTTCATATGAATGTATGCTTCCCTAACTCTTGCTAATATTATCTCAGATATTTTGACTCTTCAGGGGCTAGTATTCTGTTTTAAACTAAAAAGCAAAAATTAAAATTCTTACATTTTAATTTTCATAAAAAGGAGAGACCAAACTCATTTTCCCAAGTAATAACTAATATGACAAAACAACTCTTAATATGACAGAATGTTTCAAACTAAAGTGGAAATATATACACATCCTGAAATCCACATAATATACAATTTTATGATTTTTGTTGCAATTATTTTAAGGCTGATAAACTCAAAAAATATGAAAATATATAAAGTTGACTTCCACTATGATACTATATATATTATTCATTTCTGCATGCCATCTTTAAAGAAAGAATGTGCTTTTAGTGGAAGTACTGTTGGGAAACTCCCACCCCAATTGTGCCTCCCCACTTCCCAGTTTGTGGTGAAAGTAAGATCTTCTATTGCACATACATGTCTTCCCTCTCCAATGAGGCTGAGTGAATCTCCAGTTAGTTTTTTTTTTTTTTTTTTTTTTCATACTTAGTGGATTTTTGAAAGCAAAGTACATAATTTTCCTTTATATTTAAATATAAGTAAAACAGCCCTGATTCTCAAGTAGAGTTCAGACACTTAGAAGTGAATAAATAATGTCACTATGTCACATTCAGTCACTATGCTTAACCAGAAATCCCATTTCCCGACCTTTATTTCATGTCTTAGTGTTAGTTCATTAAATAGAGCTATAAAGTACAGTAATCAAATGATTCTCATAAAAATCTTGTATTAGTCAATCAATTCAGAATGGACATTTATTAATTGCTTCTTTTATTCAGCATTTTTTTCATTCTTTATTTCTACTGCATATCACTGGACTATCTTATGGAAAAACACATTTTATCTTATCATTTTATTCCTCACTTCAAACACATAGAGACATCTGTTCTTTACCATGTCTTCATCAAAATATCTTTACTGGTTCTATTTTAATTCCTGTACCTCCTCCCAATAAACTACTCCTTGTTGCAAAACCTGTCAGGCATAAACTTTCAGCTTCCCATTTCTGTTTATTTTAAATACGGAATATTAATTGAAAATGTCATTTCATTGCACTAATTGCCAACTAATTTAATTAATTTGACCCATGTGAAAAATGGCAACAGCATTTAAATGGCCCTGGCAGTTAAACAAGTCTTTCAGAGATTGATTAGACCTAGTCCCATGTGGTTGGGATAGGCTCCCACACTTCAGAATTTTTTGAAATAATTTTGAACATGGTCATAATTTCTTAAGACTTTTATCTTTCTGTTTATGAGTTCTTAAGTCCATAAGCCTAAAGTACAAGATGTCTTTTACAATGCTAATAATATCTCTCTCCTGCTATTATTCCACATTTTTGTCTGTCCCTTGACATAATTTTAAAATATATGCCATTCTTGTCTGTGCTATATTTGTTGCAGGACAATATATACTTACCCTAATTCCTCAAACTTTATACCAATCATCACAAGGTCTGGTAAAAATGATAGCCAAAGTGAGTTTCAGAGTTCTCTCTCAATTCTAGTCTTACTGTTCTTGGATGCTAATATTACAGGTGTCCTCATAAGAAGAGGATGATGTGAAGACATGGAGACATGGAGAATACTACGTGAGGATGGAGACAGAGCTATGACTCTGCAAACCAAGGAATCCTAGTGATTGCCAATGACATGGAAATTTAAAGCAAAGACACGGATCAGTTTCTTCCCTATAGCCTTTAAGAGAGCATGGCCCTATGGCTCCCTGATTTCAGACTTACAGTTTTCAGAGGTGTTATGGCAGCAGAAACTAATAGAAATTTGGTTACTGGGAAGTGGGGTTCTGTTTTAACACATATATGTAAAAATGTGCAAGTGGCTTTGGAATTGTATAATTGCTAGAAGATGAAAGAATTTCAAAGTGCTTGAGACAAAAATGTAGGCTAAACTGAAGAAATTGTTAGTAAAAATAGGAATATTGAATATGATTCTCATTAAGCGTGAGATTGGAAATTAAAAACATGTTATTAAAAAGTAAAAGAAATGGCTGGGTGTGGTGGCACATGCCTGTAATCCCAGAGGCTCCAGAGGCTGAGGCAAGAAGATGGCAAGTTCAAAGCCAGCCTAGGCAAAAGTGAGGCACTAAGCAACTCAGTGAGACCCTCTCTCTAAATAAAATACCAAAAAAAAAAAAAAAAAAAAAAAATAGGGCTGGAGATGTGGCTCAGTGGTCGAGTGTCCCTGAGTTTGATCCCTGGTACCCCCCCCCTGAAAAAAAAAAGTGGAAGAAATGTGGTCATTTTTATAAAGTGGCAGAGGACATGGCTGAGTTGTATTTTCTTGGATGGAAAGTACAATTTTTAAACAACGAACTTGGAAATATAACCAAGGTGATTTCCAAGCACAATATTGAAGGTGTGGCTTGGTTTTACCTTGTTTCCAATAGTAAAATGCAAAGAAAGGGGCTACAAAATTTAAGTACCATGCATAAAGGCATGTAATGAAAGTAAAGCTAAGAAGTAATGTAAGAAAAATGAAAGCTTAAAAGGCAACTCTCTTACATATGTATAATATCTTTAAAAAGCAACTTAGATTGTACAGCAGCCAAATTAAAAGAAGTGGAGAGAAGTCATGGGAAAGAAACTACATGACAGGATGACCTAGAATTGAAAAATCTCAGAAAATGAAAGCAGATGGAGAATACACCCAGAGGTGTGGAATTCATTCTCCTTGTTCACAGCAACTCTATCTATGACTGCAGAAACACCTTCTTCCTGCCCAGTTAGATTTACCCAACAAAGAAATTAAGGGAGAATAAATTAAAAATTCAAGACTCTGTTGTGAGTAAAACAATCTGTTTCTATGTTAGCAGCAAAAAAAAAAAGGAGCTTTCTATCTTTTCCTCATTTGAACCAAAGAAAACTCCAATATCTTTGGGGATGGAAGTGAGATGGAAAGAAAATTTTCAGTGATGAATAATAACAAAAAGAGACCCAAAACCACATGTATACCAAGATAAAAGAAATGAACAAATGAAAAAGTACCACTTGGTAATAGTCAAAGAAAGTTCATGATAAAAATATTGCCAAAAATTAAACAAAATTAAAATTTTGGTTAAACATTTCAACAGGAGTTATAAAGAACATGTAGGCAAAATTAGTATAATATACACAAAAATTGGAATTTCTAGAATAGAAAAATAGTGGGAGAGAACAAACATTTAAAGATATTGGTACTTCAGGGTTTCATCTAAATTTCATTTCTTTGTAAAATTTACAAATTTCATAGACAAATTAATAATATATAAATGTCATTCCCATCTTTTCACCCCCAGCATATAAGAACATATAGGCACGTGGTAAAACATCTTTTAAATAAAAACATGGTTGGTCATAGGAATAAATCATTATAATCTCAGAGTTATAACAACTTGCTTAATTTCCCTAGAGTAATTCTGCAGGCCTGTAATAATGTATATAAAAGAAAACAGCAAAATGTGAAGTGCCATTGAGTGGGAGATTTTGCTATCCTTTCTCTCTCCTTACATTTGAAGTTGGGTTATCTCTATTACATATAAAGCTTACTCTGAAAGCAGAAAGCTAAAGTGGAAGTTTAGATAAAACAATCTGGCACCATATGGATGATAATCCTGAAATAATATCTTGTAGTAACCATCGTATTATCGTCATATTCACTGAAGTTGTTGGAACTTGTAAACCCTCCAGCTCAAATCAGTTGACTTGACAAAGGTACCTCTGGCTCATTTGAAAGGACTGTGTTCCCACCTTACCAAAAAGTCAACCATCTGCACAATACTAGTTTTATGCAAAAAATTTTAAAAAGTAAATTGAATCAGTTTGCAGACCAGTAATTTATGCAGTCATAAAAACTCTTTTTGTTTCACAAAAATGGAAGTTTTATGTTGCTTATTGTTTTTGAGTAACTAAAAAAACAATAATAGAAAAATAAAATGATTAGACAAAATGGAAAAATGTAGAAGTGGGATTTCAAAATGAAGTAACTGAAGTATCTGGATTGATCTTGAGGACAAATATTTAAGGTAATTTCAACTCCATAACAATGATTGGAGATTATCATAAAAGGCAATTATGCTTAACACTTAATTTTAAATTTTTACTGTAATGGCTGATAAGTGGTAAACAAATTTATTTTTCAAAATATGTCTGCATCAGTCATGTTCTTGAAATATTGAATTGAGTGCATGCCTGTAATTCCAGGGGGTTGGGAGGCTGAGGCAGGAGGATTGCAGGATTGAAGCCAGCCTCAGCAATTTAATGAGGCTATAAGCAATTTATCTCAAACTGAAATATAAAAAAGGGACGAGGATGTGGCTCAGTGGTAGAATACCTCTGAGTTCAATCCCTGATACAATAAAAAAAAAAAATTGAATTGATATTTTATGATTCCTTCTCATGAATTCCTGTAGGCACTCATTTGTATGTTTTAAAATAACAGGACCTATAGTGGGAGTTCTCATGCCATCCCCATTTTCAGTGCCCCAACATATATAATGGGAGATTTTTCTGGGATATTGAAAAGAATAGTTTATCAGCACACAAATATGTGGCAAGATAAAAACAATAGTTTTAACTTCATTACAAGAGAAACTCAATGAATTTATCAGTGGCATGTGCCACTTATTTAAAGACAAAAATACACAGAATAAAATCTACAGTCCCTAAAAAGAAAAATAAATTTAATCGTTTAAAATGAATTACCTAATCTCTAAGAAGTCAATAATCAATTCCAAGTCACATAGAAGTCTATTAGTATTTGACTTAAAAAGATTATGTTTTAATGCACATGGTAACTAGATTATTCTAAACCTAGAAGATGTATGTTTGTATGGGGCTTGCTAGAATTTTAAAATCCATCTTTTAGAATCCTATACCCTAAGCTGAAAGTATTATACAATATCAACATCTTTATTTGTAATTAAAACCAATTATGTTTAATTTTGTTTTGAATATCTTTGTATTTTAATAATGAGAACTCATTTGAGATACCCTGCAGTGTGAAAAAATTACTGTGTAAAATTTCAGTTTATATATTCAGAATACAGTATCTTTTAATTTATCTTTTCTGTCAGTGGGCTAGATGTTGCTAAACTTAATTCCACATCAGACCCTTCACTTGAAAACTCTTAGGTCTTACTTAGTATTCTGAACTCCCTTGTTTTTATCTTTTCTAAAAATAGATAGATGAATAGAGAGATAGACAGATATAGATATTAATCATGCATTTCCCCCAAAATGGAATTCTTATCATCTCAGTACATATTCAGTCATTTCATAAATCTCCAAATAAATGTATCCTTTCACCCAATTAATCATTCTGGCTGTCATATGGCTTCCCAATTCCTTTGGTATGCACATTTCCACAGATGCTCGTTACTCCTAGGCTAGATGTCAAGAAGCGCAGAACATACATTGGAAAGCACAGGAAGTTTCTCTGCTCTCAAGAAGTCCCTAGTGCAGTGGGAAAATAATCAGAAAGTCTTGGCATGGCATTTTTCGTCTTTCCTATTTTGAAATGTTATTCTTGCTTTCTTAACCATAAACTTCTCTCACTGTTCTTCATTGCTCAAATTCAAGCTCAGTGAATTTTTTTTCTTCCTTGAACTTCTATTCCACTGTGCCTCTGAGCAGCCAACCATATGCTTGTGTTTGCAATTGCTTTACAGTGATACAACTGAGCTATTCACCTTGTCGTCACCAGGACCCCTAGTCAGTCTAGTGGCACAAAGTTAATACTGCTCTCAGGTTTTTTCCAAATAAACCATGATTTGTTTTTGAGAGCAAGTATATATTATATATTATTTATAATTTTATATTACACATGCACACACATACATACATAGATATACTTTTAATAGATGGCAAAGCACATCTATTATACTATAGCTGTTAAAAAATGATCTGCCAAAGAATGCAAAGATTCTCACTCAATGTGTATGTACAGAGTGGGCTAGACCATCGATGAGTACTCCTGATCCTTACTACACAGAAAGTGTTCCATGAACTATTGTCTACATCATGAAGTCACTAGAAAAACAGGAACTTAAATCCTACAGACTTACTGACTCCTAATCTGCATTTCAACAAAATTCTTAGGTAGTTTCTTTTGTAGCAAAGTTTGAAAAATATTTTATAAGGTCGTGCTTTTATCAATGGTGGCATTTAAGCCATAGCTAACAGGAGGAATAGTTGGTTAGAAAGGTACATATAGAAGTAAAGAGTTCAAGATTTTGCTGTCCCCAGGGTTCTTTACAGAAGGAAAATCAGAACAAGGAAGGCTTTCAGTTTAATTAGTTTAGTCTTAGAATTATGGTTGCTTGATTGCTAATTATTAATAGTTGACTGATTGCTAATTATTAATATGAAACACAGGAAAAAGTTATGTGTCCTTCTCTTTGATTTACTCAACATAGATATAAAATTTATCATTTTAAACAAGGAATGTATATTGTAGTTACATGGGGATTTTAAAATAGTTTCATGCCCTATGCCAATCCTAGGTGCTTTGAGTCAAGAGATTTGGCACAAGACCCAAGTTCATATAAAGTTTAAAAATATAAGGGATTGAACATAGAACACTGTCATATTGAATCAGCTGTCTTAATTGCACTCACTGGTATTCTAGTAAAGTTACTAGAATTAACAGCAAGTCATTTGCTTTTTAATGTTCTGTACCTCCCACTTTCTCTCAAACAATGATTTTCTGTTTTAAATTTTCTAAATAAGAATGAGTGTTGCCCTATGAGATAATATCGTTCTCAAATCTTCTGCAATTTGGAAAAGTTTTCACAGTGATACAAAGTTTTAATACAAAAATTTCAATAATACAAAGCAGCAATAGTACAGGAAGAAGATGGAGAAAGAAAAGAGAAGGAACAAAGGAGGGGAAAGAATAGAGACAAGAGAAGAAAGAGCAGGACTACAGATAACAAAAAAGCAAACAAACAAACCCAGGTAAAAGGAAAAAAACATATGGAGTAACATTGGAGAAAAAGGATAGAAAATGAAAGTAAAGTAAAAAACTTGAAAAATAACAGAAAAAAAGAAGAAAGGCTAAGAAAAAAAGAAATAAAGGAAAAAACTAGAACTGTTACTCAGTGATGTGTTGTTTTCTTTCTAATGCTGTAGTTTCACACCCAAGAGGAAAATCGTCTATGCCAACTACATGTGATCTACATCTTTTACTCTGCCAAATAAAAATGACAAATTCTTTCCCTCTACTTCTTTTATATTATTATTATTATTATTATTATTACAGAGTTTAGAGATGTTGGAAATGTGACATTTGTGGATTGACAGCCCAAAATGTAAAGTTACAAAGTTTAACAGGTGAAATCGTATGTGTCCCAGGTGAGATATTCTGAAGGAGAGTGTTTTACAAGAATGGCAATTTTAGGAATAACTGCCCAAGCAAACACTGGATATTATTCTGTAAGTCCATTTTTAGTATTCTGGGTCATTGTTCTAGTACTCAGCTTTATGGCATTTTGTGATTGTTTTAAGTAAGCTTCTTTCATATTATTGACGATCAACAATATCAGAAATATAGCAACATAATGATTGCTCATATAGCAATCAAACTCCTTAAATTGCCAAAAATCTTAAATATTTGAAAATTGATATCTCCCCATATGTATTATCCAATAGCAGGTGTGCACACACATGCCACACAATCATTCATACATGCATTTCTCAGTGCATGCTAAATGACCTGTCTTAGATCCACCACCAACCTTTAAGAATGAAAATTAAAATTCACATACCATACTAGAGACATTATGTGATTTTTCATCAAACACAGGGTGATTGGGTGCTTTATAATTTCTGTTTGCTGAGAGGAAGGACAGTTATCTGAAACTTTTTGAACTAATTTTATTCTGTCATATTTTTTTAAATAGTTAAATAATATGGCTTCTGAAAAGAAACTTACGTTTAAGTTGAAAGTGGGTGCATGTCAAGATATTGAATAAAACCTTGCATTCTTTCCTACCAGAACAACACCAACATTAGGAACAACAACCAAAACAACATTCTCTGCTCTGGCAATTTTAAAACCTACACCAAAACAGACTTGTGGACCAATGGTACAGAATTGAGGACACAGAGACTAATACATATAATTTCAGCTATCTTATATTAGACGAAGGCGCCAAAAATGTACAGTGGAGAAAGGACAGCCTCTTCAACAAATGATGCTGGGAAAAATCCATATGCAACAAAATGAAATTAAACCCTTATCTCTCACCATGCACAAAATTCAAGGACCTAGGAATTAGACCAGAGACAATATACTTAATAGAAGAAAAAGTAATCTCCAATTTCCAACATGTCGGATTAGGCCCCAAGTTCCTTAATAAGAATCCTGTAGCGCAAGAAATAATAACAAGAATTAATGAATGGGATAGATTTAAACTAAAAAGCTTCTTCTCAGCAAAAGAAACCATCAGTGAGGAGAATAGAGAGCCAAATAATTGGGAACAAATATTTAATACATGCACATCAGGTAGAGCACTAATTTCTAGAATATATAAAGAACTCAAAAAACTTAACACCAAAAAAACAAATAACCCAATCAACAAATGGGCTAAGGAATTGAAAAGACGCTTCTCAGAAGAAGATACACAATTAGGGCTGGGGTTGTGGCTCAGCAGCAGAGCGCTAGCCTCGCACGTGTGCGGCCAGGGCTCGATCCTCAGCACTACGTAAACATAAATGCATTGTATTGTGTACAAATAAAGTAAATAAATAAATATTTAAAAAAATAAAAAAAGAAAGAAGATACACAATTAACCAACAAATACATGAAACAATGCTCAACATTGCTGGCAATTAGAGAAATGCAAATAAAAACTACTCTAAGATTTTATTTCACTCCAGTCAGAATGGCAGCTATCAAGAGCACAAACAACAATAAATGTTGGAGAGGATGTGGGGAAAAAGGCACTCTCATACATTGCTGGTGGGACTGGAAAATGGTGCAACCATTATGGAAAGCAGTCTGGAGATTTCTTGGAAAACTGGGAATGGAACCACCCTATGACCCAGCCATCCCACTCCTGGGTCTATTTCCAAAGGACTTAAAAACAGCATACTGTATACAGTGACACAGCCACTTCAATGTTTATAGCAGCATAATTCACAATAGCTAGGTTGTGGAACCAACCTAGATGTCCCTCAGTAGATGAGTGGATAAAGAAAATGTGGTATATATACAAAATGGAATTTTACTCAGCAATAAAAGAGAATAAAATAATGGCATTTATAGGTAAATGGATGAAGTTGGAGAATATAATGCTAAGTGAAATTAGTCAATCTCAAAAATCCAAATACTGAATGTTTTCTCTGATATAAAGAGGCTAGTTCACAGTGTTGTTGGATGGGGGTACATAGGAGGATTAGAGAAACACTAGAATGGTCAAAGGGAAGGGAAGGGAAGGGAGGGAGCAAGGGGGAAGGGAGGGAAAAAAAAGGAAAAAAAAAGAAAAAGTGGTTGAATGAGATGGCTATCATTATCCTAAATCATGATTGAAGACCTAAGTGGTACGAATATACTTTGTATACAAACAGTTGTATGTAAAAAGATGCTATATATGTGCATTATGAATTGTAATACATACTACTATTATAAATACAAAATAAATTTTAAAAAACCCTACAAATTCTGAAATTTACTCATTTCATGGCCTTCTTCTCTTTCTTAAGTCACTTTCATTATTTAAGGAAAGTTATTGCACACAGTTAAATAATAAATTATAATCATCAATGCCCTTCAATATAGAGACAGCCACTACTGTTTATTTTTCAAAGAAATACATGTATGAATAGATGATTTTGTCATAGATAATTTAAAAATATAAATAGCTTTGCAGCTTTCTTAAATTACATGTGTATATAAAGCAACATTCTATATATATAAAGTATCAAATTATTTAAACCAATAAGTATTAATCATATACCTACTCTAAGTGAAGAGCGCTGATAGAGAATGGGAGAGCAGTGTCTGAAATTGGGATCTCTGATGACCTCATGGCTATAGCATGCTTGTTGCCTGGAAAAGTTTCTGTGCAAATGTTCAGGTGCATAGCTGCTGTGGTAATGCCCTCCATGAGGAGGCTCTGTGCTGGAGTCTTATCAGCCTGGACCTTGATCTCAGGCACACAGCTCCTGGGAATAGAGGACCTCTCTTGCTAGACAACCACAACGTTTCACCAAGCTTCCCTTCTACTGAACCTAGCCCATAACAGTTACTTTAAACAATGGATTTTCTTGAGAACTACACAAAGCTCCTAACATTGTAGAATTTAACTGCAGAATAAGCTGCATAATGCTGCTAACTCTGTAACTTTCATGAATGAATATAAAAATAATGGCATTTGAATAACATTTGCATAGTCTTTTCAATCTGATAGTGAGACACATATAAATAAAGATGATGCTGGGTACATAATATTTTAGACTATACTTGTGCATGATGAATAAGTAAATAAATAATAAAAAAAATAAAAAAATAAACAAAAAAAAAAAAAGTTTTTGCATCAGAGTGAGCAGCACTCCACTTGACCCCAGTTGTTATCTTCAAAATCTGAGTCCACAAGTGTTTATTTTCTTATTCCCCTTTGCCCCTCCCCAGAACCTGCTAGATTGGCCACACTGGTTGTGGCAACTAGGTTCCAGGGGAAAATTTCTTTTAAGTTGTACATAACTGAGAACCAGAGGATGTCAATGAAGAGGAAATTTCAATAAAGTGTCTTAAACACTGTATCAATGGAAGCACAAGATAACATAGAGTTACTCATTTGACATTAGAAGTTAAGAGGAAAGTTGATGGGTACAGGTAATGCCTAACTTGGATCTGACATGTATCTAAGAGAAGAGGGCAGGGAGAACATTCCTGGCATCTCCAGCAGTTGAAAGAGTATGTGGGGAAGTTTGGGACTTATAAGAGCATAGGATATAATAGGATAACACTAAAGTGTTCCACATACTTTTTGAAACTTCAAATGTTTAAAGCAGGTACTCCTGGAAGGGTCAGTACCTCGAGGCAGGTTCTGCCAGAAACAGACTCAGACTCAGATTCATGTGTAAGGAATTTATTAAAGAAGAGCTCCCAGAAACTGATGTGATAAACCTTATATCTAGGAGTAATAAAATAAATGGGAACATACTGAAAACTTGTATTTCCAGACAGAGAGTAAAAAACTGCAGCTCAAAGATTGTCCCCAGTGGATGTAAAGAATATTGGCTTCCATCCTGCTGCCCTGCCACTAAATGGGATCAGGTCCACTCTGGGGACCATAAAACCCCAGGAACTCCATGCTCTCTTTCAGGTGGGCAAAATGGAGTTAGCAGCCAGGGATAGTGCTCCAAAAAATTCTCAGGTGTAGGCTGTTAAGGGAAAGGCCCCAAGAAGCTGTGAAGAGGCACATCGAAATGAATGAAAAGATCTAAGGGCATCTGTAAAAATCACAACATAATTCCTTACAGGTAGACACAAATTAAGCATTTCTAAATGGGATTGCATAATAGCTAATCAAAGAATCAGACTACACTCAAGATTTTTTAAAGGCCTTTATCAAAGTATAAAGTACATATTTTAAATGTCACCCATTTTGAATGTACAATTCAATGATTTATAGTAAATTTACTGAGTCCTGAAATCACCATAATCTAGTTTTAGAACATCTCTCATTCCAGTAAGATCCCTCGCACCAGATAACAGTTAATCCCCGTTCTCACCTTTAGCCCAGGTAACTACTAATCTCTTTTTCCTTAGATATTTCCTTTTCTGAACATCCCCTACAAATATAATCAAATTATGTGGTCTTTGGGACATGAATTATTTCTATAATATATTTAGAATAATCTGTTTACCTAATATTATGTACTACCCATTTTATTCCATGTGGAATTTTTGTGCTCTGAATTAATCAATACAAGTAATGAGTTATAGGTTATATATTAGGATTAGAATATATAGATTAATGGAATAGGAAGGATAATAGGATTATAAGTTTTATAGAATTAGTGATGTTAAGTTACCTTAGTCTGCCCTAGTTACAAGATAGAAGAAGTAACAGTAAGATAGAAGTAATAATATAATCTTGTAATCACATAACTGTAAGACATAGGACTTGAGGTTGTTAGCAATAAGATATAAACAATGTAAGTGTATGCCCATAGATTAAATATGATTACAGTTATAGATAAGTATAGGCCAATAGAACTATAGTTAAATATAAGAAATAGTGATAGACAAGTATAAGCATGTATAGCCATAGTGACTCCATCTTTAGGTTCCTTTTTGAAATAGTTATATAAGCTGTTTAAAATTTTTCTTTCTTTGCTTCATATACCTGAAAATAAACTCAAACCCAGGATGCACAACCACAACTGTGCTCAAATCCAGGGTGTGGTTGTTTGGTTCTACTCTGCTAACAGCCATTTTTAGCTTTTGTACCATGCTTGCTTGCAACTCGCAGATTCCACAGGATGTGGTTTTCTTCCTTAAATATTGGAACCACAGACAGCCTGGCATGCTTCTATTGAAGACTGCCTTCTGCTCTGGCAGAATCATCCCTGGCCAGGAAAATCTAGGTAAAATAAATTCTTTGATTAGTTTCAAGTTCAGTCCCTGTGTGTTTTCTGAGCGGTCACCCTATAACAGTATAAACCGGGATACTTACACCCAAAGCCCATGGGAGCAGGGAGAAAGAAAGAAAAAAAGAAATACAGAAGTTATGCTCAAAAGTGAGAAAAACAAATGACCAAATAATCATACTAATAAATGTAAAACTTTAAATAACTTTTATGATGTTCTGGGAACATGCCTGAGAATTAAAGAAATGCTTTCTTGGAGAAGTTATATTTGACTGAGGCTGAAAACTAGAAGTTAATTCTAAAAAGGAAAAATTATTTCAGATAGGGTGAACAGGAACTGCCCTCTACCAGGAAGGAATACATTTGATACAAGTGAATGAGAAAATGTTGTTTTCCTGGAATTCTGAGAGAGAAAGAAGAATGATGGGAGGTGAGACTGTAGAGAAAGCAAGTGCTATATGAACTTAGGTCCTACTAAGTCATGTTAAAAATTTTGGTCCATTTTAAGATCAACAAATGTCATTGGAGTGTTTTAAATTGGATTTGTTTAGAAAGACCTACTTAAGTTGCAGAGAACTTTTCTTTCTTTTAATGTTCTCAAAATACTTTGTCTAAGCAGAAAAAAAATATCATATCTTATTTACCTGGTTCATATTTCTGTCATGACAAATCAAGGTTATTTTTTGTTTACCCATTTATCAATTAAACAAGCAAATAGAGCCCTTAATGATAATTCTGGTCAAAAAGAGCTCACCCTAGCCTTCTTATTCTGCTTCCTAAATTGAATGGACACATTTTGTGTGCATCCGGGCATTGTTCTACAACCATCTATTCTGTTTAAATGGTCATAATTGACCACATTTCTGATTTAGCAAATTTAAATATGTCATTTAGTTTTCTACATCACATGAACTACATGAACTATTTCATATCTCTTTTCAAATATTTACCTTTTCTGTCTTTTAGTACTAGAAAGTGGGAACTGAAAGATTTACTTCTTTAACATAAAATCTACTTTCATGGAAAAATTAAAATAGTTAAGCCAGTTATTGATATCATTTGAGAGAAAAAAGGCTTAGTTTGTTGACTACAATAATCTTTAAGTGTTTATGCATATTCAGTTTAACAGATAACCGCTTACCAACATCTTTCAATATTCCTACTACACAGTAGATAATTTAAGACATGCAAAAAGATATAAAAATACTAAAAATGGAAATCTCACGTTCAGTCAATATGCAATAATAAACTTGGGAAATAACAAGGGGATTGTTATACTGTCTGGTTTCCAACTATCTTTAAAATGAATTTGAGAAAGATAGCATAAATTAATAGTATACATGAGAAATTAACCTCAGATGTAGACGACTGAAAAATATGCAAATTCTTAGACACAAGCATGTATGTGAAATATACATATGTCGTTGTCCACTCAGCCACTAATTATAAGCAGAGTTCAAATCTGTACTGCCGTACCCTGAAGGTGGATTCCTTTGGGTGTTTTGTGAATTCCATGTAAGTTTCTAAGAGGTACTACAAAACATGACCATTTGAAAGATATGGAACTCAGTGCCTTTCTTGAAACATTCTGGACACCTTTCATTGAAACTAGTCCAACATTATCATCAGAAACACTCTGAACAACAACAACAAAAAAAAAAAAAATAGCAAAAGCTGCACACATTTTCTGTATATGTGTACATTTTAACTCCTATTGTTCTTAGAACCCTATGGTGAATGTAAGTTATTGTCACTGTTTACAGAAGAGGAAACTGAGATTATGGGCAAAGCATTTGCCTAAAGCTGCACAATCATTAAAGTGATGTATCTAGAAATTAAACTTCCATTCTGTCTGATACCAGAGTTCCAATAACTTACTGTTTACTTAAAATTCACAGTTCCATACTTTTACCTCAAGTGTACTTTTCTCTTTAAAATGCCATATTAACCTCACTTATACAGTAAGCCAATGTTTCCATCTTGTAAAATTTGTGGCATGAAAAATGGAAGATGGTGCCTTTTACAGGACTTTTTCCTCAAAAAAGAAATACAAATTTGTGGAAAGGATTGTAATATAGACAGATGTGACCATCAAATAAGTCATTTCAATTTTGATGACTGGAAACTTGCAGGTACAAAGTAAAAGGGAATGACACATTTTATGATATTTCCAAATAAAAGTAGGGTGGGAGAAGAATTGGACATGTAGATATTTGGTTCATTTATATTGTGCCATTCTTCATGTAGAAGGACTGAGATTTTGCTTTGCCAACTACTAAGATCATCCCCTAAGTCTGTGTCTATGAAGCAATCTAGTAATTGCTCAACTTATGCAGATGACAATTTGGCTCTGTAAAAAGGGTAACAAAATCAGTAGATTAATTGTAAGGCTGAAATGAAGAGCCCTAAGAGTTGTTTGGGGGAGTTTTTGCAATGTTGTACCAGAGGGTTGATGAATTTGGCACATTCTCTTCACATCCAAGTTATATTATATGATTCTACAACAGAGAAAAAATGATTTCCAGAAGGTTAACAAATGGTTTGTATAATCATTACATTATGTACATATGCATTGTGTTGTAGAAAATGAATCTCACTGTGGAATGAAAAGGGTAGTGGAAGGGAGCTGGGAGGAAAGAAAGAGAAGCTTTCCTGCAGGAATATCGGGAACTCTCCAGGTATTTTTAAATGTGCACCTGCTGTGTCTCCCCATTCCTACCCTGTACTTTCAGGTGCAGCCCCACCACACACATGTATATTAGGTGCTACTGTTTGTATCACTAGCTTTGTATGTCCTTCCTTGCCAGGTTTAGCAGGTGAGGAGGATTGAGAATCAATAGAAAGCGAGAGAACCACAGAGTAGCAGAGGGAACAATTTTCAGATCATACAGAACACCTGTCTATCCGTAAACAGGAGCAGGTTATTTGCATATCTTGTCCTTAACTTTTCTTACCTGAAAGATGAAGAGATGAAATTTGTAAATTTTAATGATCATTCCATTTCCACTCTCTTCTAATATCATGCCCTTTTTTAATAGATTCAAGATATAGAAGTCCATAATTAACAAATCAACTGTCTCAGAAACAGGTAACTATATGCAAGTAGGATTTTGTTTTATTTTGGAACATACATGGAAGAGATGTTGCCTATTCTGTCTTTCCCTTAATTTTATTTTACCTTTTTCTCTAGTCTAAACCCATTAATTAGGAAATATTTTACTAGAAATAATATAGTTTAAACTTCATTATTATTATATTTTGGGTGCCATTGTCAGATATTTTTCTTATTTTTATATGCATGATGGTCATGAAGGCTTTAGTGCATTTACTTTGCTATCAAGCATTTCCATATATTATTTGCACCTAAAGTTAGCTGAAGTTTTGGTTTATTTGTATTTGGTGGTCATTTATTTTTCCTCCTAAGCATTTTAATGCCAGAGGCATTTGACATATATTCTGGGCAGAGAGCCAGCTTTGGAGAAAAAAAATACAATACTTCTAACTAGTTCAACTAGTGTTAAAAAGAGTACTTTTATGGTAGAAGCAGTGTTTTGCACATTAACAGAATTTTTTTTTTCTATTAGTGCCAAACTTTCATAACCTTAGGAATATTTTTATTATTCTGTTCAAATTAATGCTTCACTCACTTACCAAAGTAATGAGGTATAAATTTTAAATCATGATCAAATAAATGTCCTTCCTTCAGACCCATTGGCATAATGTAGAAATGTAGCAGAAGCCCCTGGATTAAGATTTCAAATGGATGTGTCAGTGAGGCTTATTGTCCAATAAACTAAAATTTGTAGGCACTGCACCATGCAAATGGACTTCTATTCTTGACAGTGGCTGCTGCATTAAAAAAAGAAACAATTTGAAGGCAATAAGCACATGCCAAGCAAAAGAGACTGCCTACAGACAGTGCACTGAGCTCAAGACAGTAGCTGGGAATTGAGCATAGAAAAAGGTTTAAATTGATTTTGGTCATTTCATATTCAGGGCACAGCTGCCCTTCAGACTTTCTCAGAAACACAGTGTTTCAGGCCCTGCGGATTCAAATCACGTCTGCTTCCGCTGTTCCCCAGCATACAGAACTGCTGCAGGAATCGAGGTCCCAGCCTTGTAATGGAAGCTTGCCCTTGGAACACTGTGGGAGCAATGGGATATTAGAATCGTGGAGTCTTAGAGTACGCAGAGGCCTCTGTGGGTCTCTATTTCCTTCTTGTACATAACGCTGAAATATCTCTACAAATGGCCACTTAGTTTCCACTTGAACACTTTGTATCCCAAAGAGATAATTATTTAATGACTCAAAGTCTCTAACTATTAGTTCTTCCTAATTTTACCCCCAATATATCTGCCAATTCAACATGTTGATTGTCTTTCAATCCTCTAGTGAAAATCATAATTGTTTCATGACCATATTTAAACAGTTCAGGAGTGACATAACTCTATTTACTTGCATAAGTTTTATATTTTCTTACTACTTACTGAGTCTTATGATGACCTCATAGTCAGATTCTTAACATGATTAATGCTATGTTGTAAGAAACTAACTCCTAAAGGCATATAAATTATTTAGTGATAAAAGAAGAGCAAAATCCTCACTGATTTCTGAGTTTCAACTACAGATAGTCTTTTCTTTTTCTTTATATTTTTTTTTTCAGTTTCTAAATAATTGCTGTGATTTAATGCTATATTCATAGGCTTCAAATAAGAAAAGCTTGATATGTTTTTTTAATGTACATTGGATTCTACATAGAAGTTAATTTGGAGAATGTTCAACTATAGAATTGTACATGGACTCAAGACTTTTGTTTTATTTTCAGTGCTGTTGATCAAATCCAGGGCATTATGCAAGTTCTCTTACCACTAAGCTACACCCAGACACTACACGTTTTTTTGAAACTTTTTGTTGTTGTTGTTTGTTTGTTTCCACATACTGGGGATTTAACCCAAGTCTTTTCTATAACCATACTGTATGCCTTCACATTTTTATTTTACTTGTTACAAGAACAGACTATTTGTCAGACTGCTTTCAGTGACATAAGAATATTTTAGGTGAATTGTGCTGCTATAAACATTGATGTGGCTATGTCCCTATAGTATGCTGTTTTTAAAGTCTTTTAGGTACAGACTGAGGAGTGGGATAGCTGGGTCAAATGGTGGTTCCATTCCAAGTTTTCCAAGGAATCTCTGTACTGCTTTCCAGATTGGCTGCACCAATTTGCAGTCCCACCTGTAATGCATGAGTGTGCCTTTTCCCCCACATCCTCACCAGCATTTATTGTTGTTTGTAATTTTGATAGCTGCCACTCTGACTGGAGTAAGATGAAATCTTAGAGTAGTTTTGATTTGCAATTCTTTAATTGTCAGAGATGTTGAACATTTTTTCATATATTTGTTGATTGATTGTATATCCTCTTCTGAGAAGTATCTGTTCAGTTCCTTGGCCCATTTATGGATTGGGCTATTTTTTTTTTTTTTTATGTTAAGATTTTTGAGGGCTTTATATATCCTTGAGGTTAGTGCTCTATCTGATGATAGCTAAATTGTGGAAAAAAAACCCTGCCTATCAGTAGATGAATGGATAGGGAAACTTAGGTATAAATACACAATGGAACACTACTCAGCACTAAAAGAGAATAAAATCATGACATTTGCAGGTAAATGGATGGAGTTGGAGAAAATAATGCTAACTGAAGTTAGCCTATCTCAAAAAAACCAAAGGTCAAATGATTTCTTTGTTATGAGGATACAGACTCAAAATGGTAAGGGAGGGGGGATGAGAGGAATGAAGGAACTTTAAATAGATCCAAGGGGAGGGAGGGGGCAAGGGGATAGGAATAATGGTGGAATGAGTTAGATATCATTATCCTAAGTACATGTATGAAGACACAAATGGTGTGAAAATGCTGTGTGTAAAACCAATAACTTGAAAAATTGTGTTCTATATATGTAGTATGAAATGAATTGCACTCTGCAAGTATGTATAACAAATAAGAATAAATAAATAATTTAATTAAAAGAGAATATTTTAGGTGACTTTATGTCACCTAAATATTGAGAACAATGAAATATAATTTATCCAATTTAATATATATTTCACATTTTTATAAGATTAATTTATTTATGTGGAAATTATAGAAGCAATTGGTTATTTCTCTTTTATGAACAAAATACCAATGTCAAGTGATGTGAAAATTCTAAAGAAGTAAATTGATGTTTTTTTATCCCCCCCCCAAAAAAAATACAGGGTATATGTTCAAAGCAAAGCAAAGTACCCAAGCAGAACATGTTCATGTACAATTCTGTCACTTTCAAATTATAATTATCCAACCTTTGAAATTTTATTTAAACTCTCTTGCCTTAATTTTCTCATATGTAAAAAGATTCTTATTAACAATATATGTTAAAATATATTGTTATTAAATTCTAATATAAAGCCATCAGCATAGTGTATGATATTTAGTATGCTTGGCTCAATTTGATTTAAATAGGTTGAATAATTAATGATGTGAAGATGATACTGGTGATAATGAATTTGAAAATGATAATCATGATTATGACAATGACATTGGGGCATTAAAATAATAATAATAAACAAACACATTAAATAATAAAATAATAATAAATAAACACATAAAAAGAATTATAATAAACAAAGATGTAGTCTTGATTTAGGTAAAAGTTCTTTAGACTGGGGCTCTGTCAGATGGGGAGAAGAAGAGAAACAGAGAGAGAGAAAGGAATCTACATTAGTGTGTTAGTTGGCTTTTCCATCAGTGTAACAAAATGCCTGAAATAATCAACTTACAAGGAGTGAAGGTTTATTTCATCTCATAGTTTTGGAAATTCCATTCCATGATTGGTTGGCCCCACTGATTGGGTCTGTGATGACGTAGCATATCAAGGTAGGAGAACATGACAGAGGAAAACTTCTGACATCAGAGTCAGGGAGCAAAGGAGAGAAGAAGAATCCATAGTCCTACAATTTTTTGTGGAAGCGCACTCTCAGTTATGTTGAGACCTCTCACTAGAACCTGCCTCCTAGAGGTTCCACCACCTCCTAATATCCCCACCATGGGGATGAAGCATTTGAACATGGGCCTTTTGGGAATATTCAAGATTCAAAGTGTACAAGTCAGAATGATCAACTGCAGCAATTCTGATTATTTCCATGCTAGGAAGAGTGCACAGTCACTGACTTTGGTGGAAAATGTCTGTGATCAGAACAAATCCTAATAATGACAAATTAATTCTGAAATAATGACATATATTTTTACTACTATGGCACCAGAGGAGATAAAATTAAACAAAAAAAAAAAAAAAAAAAAAAGAGAAAGAAAGAAAAAACACCTCTTTATTGAAAACAACTAACACAAAACAAGACAGAAAATATCAATGAACAAGAGGTCAAACAAATTTTTTGGAAAGCAAATAAGGAACAGTAGCAAACTTTGCAAGGTGGGAAAGTCATTCTAGGTACTTAGTGAAGTAGGTAGGCAATTTGCCACACAGAACCTTAGAAAAGTCCTGGGCATCAAACAAGACAAAAGACAATGGCAGGCTGATAAGGGGGGAATCAATTAAAAGGCAATAAAATGCATAAACATGTTAGGTTCTGGTTTGCCTCATCAATCCTCTGGACACAGATCACTACAGAGACAAGAGATTATTCAATCTCTTGTGTGAAATTTGAATATGCTGGGCCCAGAAATGAAGAGTGGAGGCAATAGATGGCTGGAAACGGAAGGATGAAGTAAGAAAAATGCATAACAAACATGTTAAGGTTTGAAAACCAAGTGACAAACAATTAACAATGCAATAAAAGATTCATAGAAATGAGGCAAATAAAAGAGCAAGACTATAATAAGTAGTAAGAGAAGGGTTGAAAACTAGGTAAGATTTCTAACACCTAATCTGCTTATGGATCCTTTCCTGCCTTATGTTATATAAAAGGTAAATATTTCCATGCCTGGATTTTCTCTTTCCTTCTGGATTGACATGATGGTAGAATCACAGAGACTCTGGCTTTTAAGCATGCAACATGCTGGCCAATGAACTAAATGGTTTTCCCTATTTCCTATTCATTTGTCTTGGATGGTAATTTAAAAACTGTCATTTTTATTACTCATTATACCTCAACAAAATGGTGTCTTCAAGAAAAAAGCAAAATTACTTTTAAGAATGAATATTAAAAAACTTCAAAATTAATATGTAATATTTTACAAGAACCTCAATGGCCAACTTTTTCCCTTGGAACAAGATTTATTTTGCAAAATGAAAGAGAATATTCAAAAACTAAAATTTGGTTTCTTCATATGCATTCTTACCTGTGGTATATTCTCACAGTTGTTTGAGTTCAGTTACCTGGAAAAAAAAATGTAAGGTGTTCCGATTTTCAAAACTTCTTGTTCAAAATAGATACTTGGATTTCCATTGTGATAAAGCAGGCAATTATGTCCCATGATATAAACATGCACACTTACATATTCATGTCAGAACACAGTTTGTGGAGATCAGTGAAAAGTGAAGATGTGGGTGTCCTTTTTCACATACAATACCCACATGCTTAATAAACTCAGGGCATCTCTGAGCTTAGGGTCTTGTGGAACTATAGTGGACAGATGTCCATGAAATAGATGTTTGTGGCACTATGGTGGACAGATGTTCATGTCAAATGAGACTTTTTTCTGTTGTTCTTCCGTAAATCCCAGGTATCCTTTCACTTTTGCCTCTTTTCTACTGAGAAGAAGAAGAAGGAAGAAGGAAAAAGGAAGGGGAAGAAGAAGAAGAGGAGGAAGAGGAGGAGGAGAGTGGGGAAAAGATTTCTCTAAAAAAAAAAAAAAAAAAGGCAGATTTTTTTTTTTCCTGATTGGCAAATCAATTGACTGTAACAATAAAGTTTGAAATAATTTCCTTTCTTAAGGATATTCCAAAGTCCTGAAATTACTATGTGTCTACTCGAGGATAATTCTTCCCTTTTAAAGTAATTTATAGGAAAAGCTTTCCTCACAACCCCAAGAAAGAAAAAATGGAAAAATCACATCTACTATAAAAAAGCGTGTGATAAAATTATAAATGTAAAACCAATATGCCCCCCATATGAAAATTGACAACAGTAAGTACCTTACTCTTTATATTGAGCATTATTTTCTTTTATCAGAAAGTTAATTAATAATTTGAATATGCTGTAATCATTTTAGCTTTAATGTATTTATTATTTGTCACCGCCTGCAGCAATTGCCGCTTGCAGCAATGATACCGCGGGAGAAAACTCGGAGGCAGACTGGAAATGAAAAAGTACTTTTATTCTTCTTTCTTCTAACTTCTCTCTCCGGCTCCAACAACCTCTCCAACTCCAACTACCCCTCTAACTAACCTCACCGGTTAAATACATTTTGCCTTAACAAGGACAAGTGCTAACAGCTCAAGCTTACAGGTGCGTCACATGGTGTTCACGGGCAAAAAAAGATTCTTAGATAAATGCATGAATATCAGGTGAAAATACTTGAACACCTTTATGGCTCTCAGCTAACCACCATCTTAGCTATCCTCAATTAGGGCTCTTACAATTATTCAAAATTATTATATTCCAAGCAAGTTTTAATATGGGAAGGTTTTATTTCTTTAAAATTAGAAAACTGTCAATCATTAGATTAAAGTGTTATTATTAAAGTATATTTGTAAACATCTTAAAGTTCTTAGTAGTTCCAAAAGTTATTTAATGGTCAAGTTTACTTAATACTGAATTACTTTTTTGTCAGTTAATAATCAATCTGTGTCATTGTTTTATCAAGCCTTAACGTATCATGTGTTTTATTCTATATGTAAATATACTGTTTATTTGCGGGTCTAAGATGAGCATGATCTATATTTGAGCCATAATGTATTTACATAGAAAAAATGTAAAGGGCATCAATTAGAAGAGGATTATATAAGGATTTATAACAAAATACCCAGAAAGTATCATAATTAACATACTATAGTTCATTTATTCTAATATAAATGAAGTAGTAAAGCATTTATATTTTGGGTGACAGTAACATTAACCCTAACCCCTGTCCTTTTCAGTTCACTATTCCACTAACTCCACACATGCCTTTCACCTTTATGTCCAGGCTGGCAGGAGGTACAGTCTAGTTAAAAGGACCAATGCAATAATAATGCAAAAGGAGACTCAGTGGTTCTATTTCCTTTTTTAATGCATTGCTTTCTATTTCTTCTTGAAAAATAATTGTACATCTGTATAATCTACAGTTCGGTATTTCAGCCTATTTCATTTATGTATGGAATCTAAAAACTCTGCCCTCATAGAAATAAAGACTTTTTGGACTCCATATGTAAATAAAATCTTGCAATACTTGTGTTTCTGTGCCTGGTTTATTTCACTTAATATTATGATCTCCAGTTCCATCCATGTTAGGTGGTTCTCTTTGAAGAAGGTTTTTAAGAGTTGTCATAGAATTCTTTCATTTACATTGATTGGGACTGAAGGTAGTCATAAGAGTACATCAAACCCAAGAGGTGATTGGAAATGATGTCTTTATTCTTGGCAGAAAAGCATTAACTAAAGTAGTCCATTATTATGGAAGAGAAAATTAATGAAAAAAGTTGACCAACCTGTTCTTTCTCCTAAAAATGGCAAAATATGATGTTTCCATGTTAACAAATAAAAAGTAGTACATATAAATGTCTGTATTTGTGTGAGTATGTGTGTGTACACATGCATTTATAGATAACTTGTTTGTATACATACACAGAATAGCAGGATATCAGGGAATTTTTTTTATTTTTCTATTGCAGAAACTTCTTGAAGCACAACTGTCTTCTGTATACAGAGATATTTTGAAGGGTTTATAATGTATGAGGCTGTCAGAATTCAAAGAATTGTGGCAAAGACTTAAACAAAAGATTTTGGAGATATCTGAAGTTCAAAAATATAGTGACCAGAGAGAAATGTGTGCTTTTAGCAGGGTACTTGATGTTTTGATGGATAATGTTAATACAAACTGTGTACTGATATTTTAAAAAGCTTTGTACAGAGTAATATGTCTCCCTGGAGAGGTCCAGTTAATTGCAGATATAGGTGTTCAATTGTACCCCCAAAATAACATCTGGTGTTGATGGGATGTTAAGTTTCACTTCACTTATAACTTGACCCTTGCAAGTGGATTAGGTTTAGGGTAGTACATCAGGGATAATGGAAACTATTGACCCAGTCAGAGAAACTGAAAATGAAGCCTGGTTATTAGTCTTACTGATATTCTAGGTTATGTGCTTCTTTGGACTTGAATGAAATCAGGCAAGCACTGCCTAAACTTCTTGGTATTTCTCTTAATTTCTTAATAATTTTATAATTGAATGAATAAGTGATTGAATAAATAAGCACCAGTCCATATACACATGTGCATATCAACGTACTTACATAGATACAAATGCACTCCTGGAGCTGAAAGATAAAGGAAAAACTGAAGGCCAGTTATTTTGTTTTCTTTAGCATTCACTGAAAATAAGAAATTAATATAAAATTTACAATGTGTTGCTGCTTGTATTACTTGGGAAGAAGCTGATTTGTGAAGATATCGCATGGCCTCATCTCATAGAGCTCTGCTGATGTAGCATCAAGTTATTAAACTAAACATAAAAGAGTAACTGTAGATATTGGCAGAAATAAAATAGGAAACACTCCACACTTAGCCTGCAACATCTTAGATGTATAGACTACATGAAGCTATGAAACTATTAACTCCTCTATAATGAAAAACTATTCACTCTTGTTTCCCAAAATGCTGACAACTTGCTCTGCATGACACACAGGGCCATTACATTCCCTGAACTTAAAACTAAACTTATACTTTACTTGAATCTTTAATTTTTTTAATTTACTACCTATCTTAATCCAGAATCCTGGGAACATCCTTGGCTCATTTTTCTCCCTTACTTCTCTAATTAAATCCAAACTAAGGTTGATTCTTTCACATGTTGAGTCCTGCTTCTTCACCTACTCACTACTTTAACATAGTGTATTATTAATTCTTCATTCACATTTGTACAAAAGCTAAGGAGATTTGATTCTCCCTCTATATTCAACCAATTATATTCATAGTTCCTGGGGATATTTTAATAAATTGCGAATTTGATTTGTCTCCCTCCTGTTTAGGTTCTTCACTAGTCCTCATTTCCTCTCAGATAAAAATTTCCTAAGCATTTGCTTAAACAACTAAGGGATCATTGATGAAATCTTACAATATCAGTCTCAAGTTTCCCATTTATTGCCATCAAAAATCAAGTCTGATTGTACAAAAACTGAGGAAGTGAAGTGAAAGGGATCAAAGGCAGGTATACCAAGTTGAGATATGAGAAGAGTTACTTGGATGTCCAGGGGTAACTTTATCTGATGAAGCTAGTCATTAGTCAAGGTGGAGACAGAGGGGCCCTGGGACAAATTATGGTAAGAATCATGGATCTGCAACTATCGTAACAGAAGTTCCTGTTGTTCTGCCTTGTCTTTATAAGCCTATTGTGACATTTCCTACGGTAGCTTCACAGGCTCAGTTTGACAGGGACAAATAGACAATGTCTTATAGGGTCAGGGTTATCCTAAAAGGCAATAGCTATGGTGACTTACTATGTCCTATGACATCTTCTTAAAATGTGAATTCTATTTTAATTGTGTTTACCTGATATTTCAACCTACTAAGAGAAAAATAAACTTATTAAACCTAGGGGAAAAAAAAGAAGTCCAGAAGATTGAAAAGTTATATAAAGTTTTCTAGAACCAAAGAATCTAGAAAGTTAAAAGAATGAATGCCAGACAATAAAAAATTAAACAAAATTTAATTTATTGAAATTCATTTGAAAATGGAGTCCTCATTTACTAACTGTAAGCTCGGACGCTTTCTTATGTCTAACCTGTCCTCTTCTGTAGCAGTTTGGCAGATTCTTAATAGAATGAAAATATTCCAAGACATCTAAATAACTTTCCCTGGTTAATTCAACCAGAAAGACAGAAAGACAACATTCAAACCCATATCCACCTTACTAAAATTTTATTTTTCTGCTTTCCCAAATCCTTCTCACTTTCTCTAATAACTTTCAGAGTATTAGATAATAGAGAATCAACTACTCTTGTTCTCTGTTTTAAGACGTGTAAACTATTAAATTTCACTTTTCAGGTGAAAAAAAATTGATATAATGAGTGTTACACCCCGTCCAATGTCATACAACAATATATAACAGTTACAAAGTTAATAGAAGCAGCAACGTGAAGGATTCCATACTTTCTTTATATCACGTTTTGTCCTCTCCCATTAGAGGGAGTTTAATCCCACCATAGTCACATAAGAATCTCAATTTATCCTCACCTGAAATCTCATACTGTATAGTTGATTATAAGTTATCTGATAAAAGTAATGCAATTCTACATGTTAGAAGCTAATAAACTACTGTTATGCATAATGGATAATGGATTTGCGTGTTAACAAGACCCAGTAAGATAATAACCTAAAACAAAAGATACAAAAGGAGAAAAGTTAAGGAACTGTCTATGTCATTATATACTATGTATTTCAGTCAGCTTTTAGTTACTGGGATGAAATATCTGAAGCGATCAACTTAAAAGGTGAAAAGCTTTACTCTGACTCAGAGTTGCAGAAGTTTTAGCTAATGTTTGCTTGGCCTTATTGCTTTGGGCCTGTGGCAGTACTGTACCTGATGACAGGAGCTAGAGGCAAAGGAGACCTGTTTATTTCATGGCAGCCAGAAAGTAAAAGAGAGGAAGCAGCAGCATTGGGTTTCCAGTATCTGCTTCAAGTCCACACTCTCAATGACCTAACTTCTTTTCAACCTCCTAAAAGTTCTACCACCTCTTAATGTCATCATGGGCTGGGAACCACATGAACTTTTTTTTTTTTTTCAGCACATGAACTTTTGTGGAAACGTCAAGGGCCAAACTAAAGGCATTTCCAAAGCAGACACTCTTATACTCCTAAAGTGAGTTCAAATAAATACAAATTAACAATGAAAGCAAATTCTTGAGCACAGTTTGACTTTTCCAGGGGTTCCTTGTTCTCCATTTTTCATCATTTCCCTCTAGTTCAATTCTATACTTATTTTACTTCATTCTCCCCTGCTCCACTATTCCTGAATCTTTGCCTCTGACTGCTGTTATTTATTCATTTATTTATTTATTCAAGCATTGACAATTCTAAGTCTTTCCCATCTCAGCAATCTAGAGAGCATTCACCAGCCTACAAATGCCTTCCTAGCAGTGACCTTGGCATTCCCAGAACAACATAGTCTCCTTCTTACCCCTGGCCCATCATGTCAATCTGCATGTTATAAGGTGATTGTAAGTCTAAGGGGAAGCTTAATTAATCTAAAGATTATATCATCTTCCTAGGTTACAATTTTGTCAATGCTCTTATATGATTAAAAAATAAAATTAAACCCTGAGTAAAAGTATAAGAAACCAGCAGTTGTAATCAACCATTCTTTGTTTCCTTGTGAAGATGAGGTTTTCTTCTCAATGTGGATGATTTTCTCTTTTTTTTTTTCTTTTCTTTCTGAAATACTTTGCTTCTAGTGGATAGTTGGTAGTAATGATCAAGTTGCAAATAGAGAAAACTTTTATCTTAGGATTTAGACTATGGGGTTGAAATAGAGAACAAATGCCTTTTTATTCATATTATTCCTCTTTTCTGCATGGAAAGTTTCTTTTCATTTTGTAATCTTTAAAATTATACACCAAACTTCCCCCTCAGGGAAGCCTTTCATGATATCTTCAACACTGGTCAAAAAAAATTCTTTTTGTGTGTGCACAGAAAAACTCAGCCTCAGTCTACCAAATTAGCTGCATGAACAGCTCAAACAGCTTTGTTTATTCATATGGTCTATATTTTCCTAAAATGTCTAATGAAAATAGTATTTACCTTGCAGGGTATTTTAAAAATTATAAGCACTGGACTTAAAAGTACCCAGAAAATATGGGATATGTAATAAGCATTAGGTAATCTTTTTATTGCTGTTTAGTTTCCTTATTAATAATTATCTTTCTATTTTTATTGTAACTAAGTTATTTAACAACCTATTATTAGATCCTTTAGTTTCTATGACTATATGTTTTCCCAAGTTTAATAGAAATAGTGTAGATTTGGATTCTCAGCTCTGGGTCCCCGTCTCTTTGGAGGAGTCTATCTCTATAACTCTGTCACTTTTGCTATTAAACTGCTTCTTGTTTGCTATCTCTGTGTTTTATTATTAAACATAAATGAAACAAAAAAGAAATAGTGTAGGTTGGAAGGATTCATGTGGATTCATGTGCTGAAAATACTTGAGAGGTATATTTCCAGAGTGATGATCATGAAGGAAAAGGGAAAAAAAGCAACAGCGGGGGTGCTATACAAGGCAATGCAGCACTGTCCTGGTCACCAAGGGATTAGGTTGATCAGTGTGCAGGACTTAGGATGGGTCAAGAGAAACCGCACTTGGAATGATCCTGCACTGTAAGGGATATTGATGCCTGGCTTCTTCCTGCTTCCTTACAGGTCTAGGTTTAGTACCTATGGAGATTACACTCCTCATTTCTGGATTAAATCAACTACCAACACAGTAGACAATCTGGAAGTGAGGTCCCACAGTTTTGTAGTGTGGTGCTTCTTGCAAATTTGAAAGAGGTGAGTCAACATGGTCAAGGTTGGTAACAAGAGAGTAAGAAGATGGGAGGAAGCTGGGGACATACCTGGTTTATAACGCAATGCATATCTGTCACATCAGGCTGCATGATACTTGATAACGAAGACTTTTTTCTCTTTTTTTCTATATCTGTTACTTGGTATAGTTTCTAGCACTAAATATCTAGCTGCAATGTAAATATATGAGTGAATTAAATGAAGACACATATAAACAACATCATAGCACTAATATTCCTTGGAACATGTAGTGAAATAATTAATCAAATATATCAGCTGATTGAGTTAGATTTCTGGTTCAAAATATTTTAATTAATAGCAATGAATTAATTACCTATTTGCTTATAGAGATCACCAAAGCTACAAAGAATCAAAGTTGTTTATCATAATATCTATTATACTTAACATCTTAAAAATATTTGACTCTTTTCCTTTTTCCTATCTTTTTTCCTTTACAATCTCTTAAAATGTCCTCAGAAATTATTGACTTTCTCTTTACTTTTACTATTTTTGTCATTTTGTACTAAAACCCGAATAAGACTCAAAAATACTATGTAGAACACATATTTCCTGGATAGATTTTCTTCACATATTTCATGTTTTTAAGAGTTTTGGCCTGGCATGGTGGTATATGCCTGTAATTGCAGTGAGTTGTGAGGCTGAGGCTGGAGAATCACAACTTCACGTCCAGCCTGAGCAGTTTAGTGAGGCCCTACATAACTTAGCAAGACTCTGCCTCAAAATTTAAAAAATAAATGAATAAATAAAAAGGATGAGTATGTGGTTCAGTGGTAAAGCACCTCTGGGCTCAATTCCCAGTAACAATTTTTTTTTCTTTTTATTGTGTGTGTTTATATATGTGTACCAGAAATCACTGGGGAACAAACACAATAGATTAAAAATCACGATTGCTTAAATATCATCTTAAATCATTTAAAAAAAGTGCTATAATTCTACAACACAGCATGGAAAATATCTGACTTAAAAGTAAGGGGAAACCCTGAGGGACTGTCTTTCAAGTATTCCTCTGCACTAACTGGCACAGATAAATGGAGACTAGATTTGCATAACATATAGATGGATGACTTAATTAAATGAAGTATGTACTTTAGGAAAAACATATCAGTACTCCTCGAGTCATCCATGCAGCTGGTAGATTCCTTTGGGAAGAACTTTAACAGATTGATAGCAGCACTGAGCCACCAGTAGCTGCCTCTTCTCTTTCGATTCACATTCTCTCCAATCTCATAACCATAGCATGGACTTATAATTGATCAATGCTTCATTTTGGAGTGTGGAAGAAATTTTGGTGGGATAGTTACCACTTTGTTGCCTCTCAGACACAGTTTGCACCACCCTCAGAATAATGTTTTGTATTTATTTACTATTCATTAGAACAGGGTTTAAATAGCTCAGTGAAACATTTGGAAGCTCTGACTTTACTTACATATAGTATACCAGAAATGCCATATTTGAGCATAGAAAAAAAATATATAGAAACGTAGACTAGCATTTTCCAAACTAATATATGTTGTACCATGTAATTGCATTAGAGCTCTCCTTTAACAAAGAATACTCATTTAATGCTAAAGTATATTTTGAAAATTTCTGTGTTCTCTTATTTTCTAATTTACCACTATCATATGAATATTCATCATACATATGTGTTGATAAACCCAGCCTAATTCCATCTTAAGACTGGGAACCATCCTGTCAAAAAGTTATGAAAAGTCTACTTATGTTTTCTATAAAATACTAGGATTCCTATTTGCCCTGATCACATTTGGATGTTTTAAACTTGTTTGGAATTCCTGCCCATGACTTGAACTCACCAGGCCTGGCTTTCCTTGACCAGATAATAACAAATGCTCTCTAAAACCTAATGGTGTATCATAAACTTTGATGTGGGGGTCTGACTTTACTCCCTACCTTGGAATGCAATGCCATGTAGACAATTAATTTGCTATTTGCCCTTGTATTGTGTATGTCTGAACTCTGTTAACTGTAAGTTTCCAAGATTTTTTTTTTGTAACTCTTTGAGCTATATAAATTTTGTCTTCCCAAAGAGTGGGGCTGATCCTGAGTCCAGTGTTTGGGAGGGGCAGCAGTTAGCCAGTTCTCTTTGTGTACACTATATAAGCTTGCTTTAATTTGATTTAAAATTGGTGTCGGTGGTCTTTTCCTTGTGTCTTGGATCAACAGTGTAAATTGAAGTCTCAAATAAGCTCTGTTGTAAACATACTTATTTTGTGTTATTTCAGTGTTATCCAGATATTTGTGTTCAAAGAAACTTTTAATCAGGTATTTGTATATAGTAAAAATACATAATGGGAAAGTAGTATCCCATAAAACCTGGTCTAATTGTGGTACATTAGAGAGGTGGTAACTGGTTTTGATTATTCTTCAAGTTCTCTCACAAACATATTACCTCCAAAAAACCTTCCCCAATCTTTCACTTATCGGCATAAATATAGCATAGTCTTGCACAGATTCATTCATGATAAATCTGTTATAACCCATTATTTTGTGCCAATTATTTTATGCAGAATTTCTTTGATTTTTCATAAAAGTTTTTCAAGATGAGTATTCATATCCTGTCTGTAGTTGGAGATACCACAATTCAAACAGTTGGAAAAAAGTGTTCTAGTTTACCTGTGCAATTTCTATTTTCCCCACATTATATCATTGTCATTTTTTTGGATATGATGTGTTCCCCAAAATCTCCTGTGTTAATGCAGGAATATGCAGAGGTACAATAAATAGATTATGAGAACTATAAGCTAATCAGTCCATCCTAGTTTAACTAGACTGAATGGGTGGTAACTGTAGGAAGGTGGGGTATGGCTGGAGGCATGGTCACTGGGGGCGCTCCCTGGAGGTATTCTTTCTCTGCTTCCTGGTCACAAGGTGAACAGTGATCCTTTGTCATGCACTTCTGCTATGATGTTCTGCCTCACCTTTGGCCCAAAGGAATGCAGTTGGCTGACCATGGACCTAGTCTCTGAAACCATGAGTCAAAATAAACTTCCTCTTCTAAGTTGTTCTTGTCAGCTATTTTAATCACAGCAACAAAAAGCCGACTTTCACAACCATGGTACCTCCCTTAGGATCATTCTTCCTCTGTAAGTAGATTCTGAAATTTTATTGGGCATAAATTGTCTGATAAATGGATTGTCCATAAATTGATTGCAACCTTTCCTTGCCTAACCAGCTGCAAGAACTTCTTTGTTGGTAATTATTTAGATTTTTTTTCCTGTCTTTATATTTGTGTATATATTTATGTGTGTGTGTAAATTTAGTAGGGCTAAATTCAATGACAATGAAAAATAATTGTTATTAAAGAGGAAGACCTCCAAAATTCAATTCACAAATGGAATATATTTCAGCTATAACACTTTAACTTTTCACTTACTTTAGCTCTTGGTACATTATTAGAAAAAAAATCTTTAAAAATTTGGAAATAAAATAAAGTGAGTTTCTCATGAGTCTTCTAGATGCTAGGATCAGATATTTTGAATTGTTTTATTTTTATTGATTGCAATTCTTTTTGTTGTTGTTGTTGTTGTTGTTGTTTTAACTTGTTCTTTGGAAGTTTTAACAAATGACCATAATTTAATTATAATGACTAAAATGAAGGCAACAATGTTTGACATAACTTAATTCTATGCCATGTACCTGGTAATGAAATTTCCACACTTTATAACAATATAATCATCTAGAAATATCAAAGTCACTTTTATGACGGCTCAGAAATGATATTTCTCAAGTCAATGTGCCAGGTTTGGGAAATAGGATGACACATATAAAATAGTTTTGGATATTTTCCTGTCTTTCTCCAGTCCTCAGATGATCTGGTCTCATCATACTCACAAACAGTGCCATTGAGAGAAAACTATTTTCTCTGAAATCTTATTAAAAAATATCCATTGATGTGTTTAACTCAAGCTTTCCTTCATAAGGCTCTTGAACTTTAAGAATTCTTCAGAATTTTTAATAACATAAATCACAAGGAAAATTTAGAGAACGTGGTGGAAAGTGGCCTATAATTTAACATTAGTGTAACCTCTTTAGACATTTTTAGAACATTGTCCATGAACTTGTGCTACATTCATTGTTGTTATATGGAGAAACGGGCCCTGCTGTACCTCAGCTCATACATTGGTTGAAGCACTAGGGATGTACTCTGATAGAGAAAGCAAATATTGTTCAAGTGAGAACTCGAGGCTGAAATTAAGATGAATATACTATCCAACATAGGAAACATTTTAACAAGAGTAAAGTCTACCAGAGGAAATGAGAAAAAAAAAAAAAAAAAAACTTAGTTATTATAGCTGGGAAGGCAGGGAAGTAAGAAAGGAAACAAGAATGAGATTTCCAAGCTAACTTCCCTCAACTAATATGTATTCTTAACATTTTTAAGGTGTTTCATTAGATGCAAAGCATGCCCAGAAAGCATGTCTTAAAGTAGATTAATATAATGTGAAAACCTAACTGTGAGTGTACTGTATTCAGAATGATTGGTTGAAAGCAGAAATGATAACATAAAGGTCTTTATTAGAAGAGTGGAATTAATGGAGTGATGAAGTAGGAAATGGGAATATGCAGAATTATGAAAACTTAGTGCTCGGAACACCTGTCTGGCTGACTGAATTTTTAAAATGTTTCATTTGTATCTTAACTATCTAGAAAAAGTGACAATCTTTCCCTTCACATATCAGTTTCAGAAGCTGGTGTTACACATATAAAACAACTTCCCTCTGAGGGTTTCCTGAGATACACTGTCAACATTGGAGTAACTTTTGAAAATAAGCCACTGAGTGGGATTTCCTTCCACCCTAAAGTAATCCTTGCTGCTACAAGTAGATTTCACTAATGTTCAACTAGAAACATAATGCCTACAAGCATCTAAACTCAAGCAAAGCATCACTTCTATATGTAGAGATGATTTAATCAATTGTTTCAAATAGCCAGATGATTCAGCCTCAATCTGTTAGTCCACAAATAAACTTGATATGTGCATTAATGAATGGCCAGAGTGTTTATACGCATTTTCCAAGAACCATTGCACCTTTTCTATCACAAACATCAACAAAAGATTTTGACAGCATCATAGTTTATTAACAGCAATTGTTAGAAGTATTCCTTTTATTGACTAAATTATTTGTCTTCCTCAAATTTGTAACCTGCATTAGACACATTATAAATCCTTATCCTGAGAATTTAGTGTGGTAAGGGAGTAAGTATGTCTATTTCAGTTTTAGTTTCTTTGAATTCTCTCACTGATTAGTACCTGGGTCACAGGTGAGAACAGGTTGGTGAAATACCATGTGGCCAGAGACAGAAAATAGGTTGTCTTTTTGTTGTTGTTGGTGGTGGTGCTAAGGATTGAACCCAGGGCCTTGTGCATGTAAGGCAAGCAATCTACCAACTGAGCCATATTCTAGCCCATCAGTTTGTCTTACTAGAGAACAAATTAAGATTGAGTTCTGAGTTGGCTGGCATCAAAAGTAAAAGTCTGAGTACAGCATATTTGAATCAGAATATATGAATCCATTGATGAAATATCAACAGTTAGGACCTCCATCTTATAAGAAAAGCCACCTTTTAATATATACAGATTATGGATAGCAGATGAGGGAAACACTTTTGTGTAAAGAGAAAGAAATCTCCAGAGAGCAATGGAATGGTTTAAGGATCCAGTCCTCTGAAAAGCCCCTCATAATTCTAATATGATCCATGGTGTTATCATTTGGATATAAAGTGAGCCCCAAAGGCACTTGTGTTAAAGGCTTGACCCCCAATGCACCACTGTCTAGAGCTGGGGACTCTGGAAAGTGATTTGGTCATAGGGATCTTACCTCACCTATGGATCCATAATGAACTCGTATTTGATCACATTAGTGGGTGGTGGTGAAAACTTTAGGAAGTAGGGCCTAGTTGGAAGAAGTAGACCACAGAGGGCATACAAGCATGCCCTGGAAAGGTATTTCATATTTTTATTCTTCCCCACCCCATCTCTCTCTCTTGCCTGGTTTGCATGAGGTGAGCAGTTTTGCTGCACCATGGCCTTCCACTTAGAGTCAACGAATCTTGGATTGAAACCACTGAAACAGTAACACAAAATAAAACTTTCTTTCAAATTCTGTTTCTTGGCATTTTAGTCTCAATCATGGAAAGCTGACACTGGGGAACATTTGAATAATGACTTACGAATACGCCACCCCAGCGCGGGAAGGAAGGGGAACAAGCCCCTGTCTGCAACCTTTCCAGCTAGGCCCCTCGGCAGACTTTCCCAGCCATCCCACCACAGAGACGGAATCCCAGCGTGGAACAGCAGGGAAACATGCCCCGGTCTGCAAACTTTCTAGGTGCTCTGTGACTGCCTGGATGTGATCCGGGACAACTGACTTAAAGTGAAAGGAAAAAAAGAAGGGCTTCACAGGGTGCTGTTTGTCTGAGATTTTTTTCCTGAGATTTATTCCTGGGTACGACTTTTTTTTTTTTCCTTTTCTAGTTTGATTGTGTGTTTGTTTGCTTTTATTCCTCTTTTCTTTCTTTCTTTCTTTCTTCACTTTTGTCTCCTTTCTTCATCCCTCATTTTTCCTATTTACACCCTGCCATTGCATTCTCACCAGAGGCGAAAACAAGTTATATGCAGAAATTGGGATTTCTACAACTGGGGCAACTAAACTATACGGCAAAGCGGTGTTAAATATAGTTTATTCTCTATTTCTTTTGACTCACTTTCTCTTTTCTTTATTATACACTAATTTCTAATTCTTTGTCATCTTTTTTTTTTCTTTTGCTTCTTTCTTTCTTCTCTCAACAGTTGCATAAGTTTGGTTTATATATAAATTGGTCTTTCCACTAAATGTTTATTCCATTCTCTTTACTCTCTCTTCTGCTGCAATTAAACCACTTTCATAGAATTCTCTTTTCACACTTCCTAAGAAAGAACAACTCAATACCCTCACTTCCTTCTTCCTATACATATCACCTCTGTGTCCAATACTTGAAACTATAAACCCCATCACAAACATACAGAATAAATTGGAGACAATATATGAGTTAACTAAATATGTACATTGTGATCAAACTGTGATTATCTGAATAGAAAATGTCTGGTTTTAAAGTGTGAAGTATTTATAAGGGGACCTGATAGCATTGTACTACAGGAACATTATAAGGCTTTAAGGTAAAAACAAAATATTTGAGGTTCCACAGTGCTGGAAGAAAAGTCATACAAGCAATATGAAGAAACAAGGGAAGAAAGTGACTCAAACAAATCAATATACCTCCTCAGTAGATTCCATGGCAAGCACAGTTGGTGAAATGCCAGAGATGGAATTCAGAAATTACATATTCCAAATGTTTATGGAACTTAAGAATGAACTAAAAAATGAGATGAGGGAACAAATACAGGTGGTAAAAGATCATTTTGACAAAGAACTTCAAAAACAAATACAGGAAGCAAAAGATTACTTCATTAGGGAGATAGAGGTTATAAAGAGAAACCAAACAGAAGTTCTGGAAATGAAAGAAGCAATAAACCAAACTAAATGTTCAATTGAAAGCATCACCAACAGAATAGACCACTTGGAAGAAAGGACCTCAGATAATGAAGACAAAATATATATAATGGACAAAAATGTAAATTCCAAAGCAAAAATGGTAAGAAATCAAGAAGAAAACATTCAAAAAATATGGGACAACATTAAAAAGATCAAATTTAAGAGTGATTGGGGTAGAGGAAGGTGCAGAATTCCAAGCCAAAGGAATTAGTAATTTATTCAATGAAATAATAGTAGAAAATTTTCCAAACTTGAGTAATGAATGTGAAAACCAAGTTCAAGAGGCTTACCGAACACCAAATGTACAAAATCACAACAGATCCACACCAAGGCACATTATAATGAAAATGCCTAATATACTGAGCAAAGAGAGAATATTAAAAGGCACAAGAGAAAGGTAGCAGATTACATATAGGGGGAAACCAATCAGACTATGTTCAGATTTTTCAACCCAGACCTTAAAAGCTAGAAGATCCTGGAATAGCATATTTCAAATTCTGAAAGAAAAGGGATGTCAACCAAGAATCTTATATCCAGCAAAATTGAGCTTTAGATTCGAAGATCAAATAAAAACCTTCCACGACAAACAAAAGTTAAAAGATTTCACAACTCGAAAGCCAGCACTTATGAACATCCTGGGCAAAATATTCCATGAAGAAGAAAAGAAAAATAAAAATGAAGATCAACAAAGGGAGATATTAAACTAAAGGAAATACCAACCAGAGGAGAAACCAAATCAAGTTAAATACCATAAACAAATAAAAATGGATGGGAATACGAATCACATCTCAATAATAACCCTAAATGTTAATGGCCTAAGCTCACCATTCAAAAGACACAGACTGTCAGACTGGATTAAAAGAAATGACCCAACAATTTTCTGTCTCCAAGAAACCCACCTCAGAGAAAAAGACATCAATAGACTGAAGGTGAAAGGCTGGAGAAAGTCCTATCACTCACATGGGCTGTGGAAGCAAGTGGGGTTTTCCATTCTCATATCAAATAAGGCAGACTTCAAGCCAAAGCTAATAAAAAGGGACAAAGATGGATATTTCTTACTACTTAAGGGAACCATTCATCAACAAGATACAACAATTATAAATCTATATGCCCCAAATAATGGAGCACCTACATTCATCAAACAAACACTTCTCAAGTTCAAGAGTAAAATAGACCACAACACAGTTATTCTAGGGGACTTCAACACACTTCTCTCACCAATGGATAGATCATCCAAACAAAAGCTAAATAAAGAAACTTTAGGCCTCATTAAAACAATAATTTAGACCTAACGTACATAGATAGAATATTTCATCCCTCAGTAAGCAAATACACTTTTTTCTCAGCAGCACATGGCTCCTTCTCCAAAATAGACCATATATCATGCCACAAGGCAACTCTCAGCAAATATAAAAAAGTAGAGACACTACCCTGCATTCTATAAGACCGTAATGGGATGAAATTCAAAATCAATGATAAAACAAGAAATAAAATAAACTACTCCAACAACTGGAAGCTAAACGACATACTACTGAATGAACAAGGGGTTGAAGAAGACATCAGGGAGGAGATTAAAAAATTCCTAGAGGTAAATGAGAACACAGATACATCATATATAAATCTCTGGGACACTATGAAGGTAGTAGTAAGAGGAAAATTTATTGCACTGAGTTCATTCCTTAAAATAAAATAAATAAATAAATAAATAAATGACTTAACTTCACACCTCAAAGCACTAGAAAAAGAACAACTGATCAACACTAAGAGCAGTAGAAGATAGGAAATAATTAAAATCAGAGCTGAAATTAATGAAATTGAGACTAAAGAAATAATTCAAAGAATTGGCAAAACTAAAAGTTGGTTCTTTGAAAAAATAAATAAAATTGACAGACCCTTAGTGATGCTAACAAAAAGAAGAAGAGAAAAAACTCAAATTACTAACATCCGTGATGAAAAAGGAAATATCACAACAAACACCTCAGATATACAAAGGATAATTAGAAATTACTTTGTAAACTTGTACTTTAATAAAATAGAAAATATAAAAAGCATTGACAGATTTCTAGAGTCGTATGAATTTTTCAAACTGGAACTGGAGGCTATATACAATTGAACAGATAAATTTCAGGAGCGAAAATAGAAGATGCCATCAAAAAGCTACCAAGTAGAAAAAGCCCAGGACCTGATGGATTTACAGCAGAATTCTATAAGACCTTCAAAGAAGAATTAATACCCATGCTCTTTAACTTATTTCAAGAAATAGAAAAAGAGGGAGCTCTTCCAGACTCTTTCTATGAGGCCAATATTACATTAATTCCAAAAGCCAGGCAAAGACACAGCCAAAAAAGAAAACTTAAGGCCAATATCTCTAATAACATAGATGCAAAAATCCTCAACAAAATTCTGGCAAATCAAATGCAAAAACATATCAAAAAGATAGTGTACCACGATCAAGTGGGGTTTATTCCAGGGATGCAAGGTTGGTTCAACATTCAGAAATCAATAAACATAATACATCACATCAATAGACTTAAAGATAAAAACCATATGATCATCTCAATAGACGCAGAAAAAGCATTCAAGAAAATACAACACCCCTTTATGTTCAAAACACTAGAAAAACTAGGAATAACAGGAACATATCTCAACATTATAAAAGCTATATATGCAAAACACCAGGCTAACATTATCTTAAATGGAGAAAAATTGAAAGCATTCCCTTTGAAAACTGGAACAAGACAGGGATGCCCCCTTTTACCACTGCTATTTAACATAGTACTTGAAACTCTGACCAGAGCAATTAGACAGACAAAAGAAACTAAAGGGATCCAGATAGGAAAAGAACTCAAATTAGCACTATTTGCTGATGACATGATAATATACCTAGAAGACCCAAAACACTCTACCAGAAAACTTTTACAACTAGTAAATGAATTCGGCAAAGTAGCAGGATACAAAATCAATACCCATAAGTCAAAGGCATTTTTGTACATCAGTGACAAAACGAAAGAGGTGAAAGACCTCTACACGAAAACTATAGAACACTACAGAAAGAAATTATAGAAGACCAGAAGATGGAAAGACCTACCTTGTTCTTGGATAGGCAGAATTAATGTTGTCAAAATGTCCATACTAACAAAAGCATTATATAGATTTAATGCAATTCCAATCAAAATCCCAATGACATTCCTCAAAGAAATAGAAAAAGCAGTCATGAAATTCATCTGGAAAAATAAGAGATCCAGAATAGTTAAAGCAATTATTAGCAAGAAAAGTGAAGCAGGTGGCATCACCATACCAGATGGTGATTATACTAAATTATACTACAGAGAAACAGTAACAAAAACAGCATGGTATTGGCACCAAAACAGTCTGGTAGACCAATGGTACAGAATTGAGAACGCAGAGACTAATACATATAATTTCAGCTATTTTATATTAAATAAAGGCACCAAAAATATACGGTGGAGAAAGGATAGCCTCTTCACCAAATGGTGCTGGGAAAACTGGAAATCCATATGCAACAAAATGAAATTAAACCCTTATCTCTCACCATGCACAAAATTCAATTCAAAGTGGATCAAGGACCTAGGAATTAGACCAGAGACAATACACCTAATAGAAGAAAAAGTAAGCTCCAATTTCCAACATGTTGGATTAGGCCCAAGTTCCTTAATAAGAATCTGGTAGCGCAAGAAATAATATCAAGAATTAATAAGGTGGGCGCAGTGGCACACGCCTGTAATCCCAGCACTTTGGGAGGCTGAGGCAGGAGGATCGCGAGTTCAAAGCCAGCCTCAGCAATGGCGAGGCACTAAGCAACTCAGTGAGACCCTGTCTCTAATAATAAAAAAAATACAAAAAAAGGGCTGGGGATGTGGCCCAGTGGTCAAGTGCCCCTGAGTTCAATCCCTGGTACCAAAAAAAAAAAAAAAAAAAAAAAAAAAAAAAAAAAAATAATGAATGGGATAGATTCAAACTTAAAAGCTTCTTCTCAGCAAAAGAAACAATCAGTGAGGTGAATAGAGAGCCAACTAATTGGGAACAAATATTTAATACCTGTACATCAGATAGAGCACTAATTCCTAGAATATATAAAGAACTTAAAGAACTTAACACCAAAAAAACAAATAACTCAATCTATAAATGTGCTAAGGAATTGAAAAGACACTTCTCAGAAGAAGATACACAATTAATCAACAAATACATGAAAAAATGCTCAACATCACTGGCAATTAGAGAAATGCAAATCAAAACTACTCTAAGATTTCATTTCACTCCAGTCAGAATGGCAGCTATTAAGAACACAAACAACAATAAATGTTGGAGAGGATGTGGGGGGAAAGGCACACTCATACATTGCTGGTGGGACTGCAAAATGGTGCAACCGTTATGGAAAGCAGTATGGAGATTTCTTGGAAAACTGGGAATGGAACCACCCTATGACCCAGCCATCCCACTCCTGGGTCTATTCACAAAGGACATAAAAACAGCATATTACAGTGACACAGCCACTTCAATGTTTATAGCAGCACAATTCATAATAGCTAGGTTGTGGAACCAACCTAGATGTCCCTCAGTAGATGAGTGGATAAAGAAAATGTGTACATATACACAATGGAATTTTACTCAGCAATAAAAGAGAATAAAATAATGGCATTTATAGGTAAATGGATGAAGTTGGAGAATATAATGCTAAGTGAATTTAGTCAATCTCAAAAATCCAAATACTGAATGTTTTGTCTGATATAACGAGGCTGATTCACAGTGCTGTTGGGTCGGAGTACATAGGAGGACCAGAGGAACACTAGAATGGTCAAAGGGGATGGAGGGGTAGGAAGGGAGCAAGGTTGGATGGAGGGGGAAAAAAGAAAAGGTGGATAAATAAGATGGATATTATTATCCTAAAAGCATGACTGAAGATTTGAATGTTACAAGTATACATTGTATACTTTTGTTATGCAAAAGGATGCTCTATATGTTTATTATGAATTATAATGCATACTACTATTATAAATACAACACTTTAAATAAAAAAATAGTTATCAATAAAGTACCCTAGGAAAATTTATCCTTTCCTTTACTTAGTTTTGAAAACACAATTAGAGCAGTGTATACCTGTGAAATGGGCACATGAAACTCAAGACAATCTATCCTAAATTACATCAACAATATTCAGGATGATTTCAGGAAAATCTAGCTACATTTAATATATCATGCTCTTTCAAGATCCTCTAACTTTGACTTGAGTTGTTCTTTACCCCTTCTATCTTTGGCACAATCTCATCAATTCTAGAAAGTTTTCAAAAGAATGAGTTTTCCTCTTTTGTGATGACCTCATTGGTATTTCCTTTCTCTGTAGCCTCATAAGTTTTTGTCCATACCATTTTTATATTACTTAACCAAATTTTTCTTTAATTATCTGTTTTCATGTGTGACTCTTCTAATAGACATGTTATCTCTTCCAAGTACAGTCATGGTGTACTTTTTTACTCATTGTATTCACAGAGTTCAGAAGAGCATCTGACATGTATACGTGTTCAAGAAATGGATAATTGAACAAATAACAAGTATTTAACTGAAGAATATATTACTATCACTTCCAGCTCACATTACTCATAAATTTTCAAGGAATTCCCTCTTACTTCTGAATTGCAGTCCCCAGGAATAGGAAAGAGTGTTAAATGGAAAGAAGTAAATATAAGGTACAAAAGGAGCATGGGCTTGATTGAGAGACAGTAAGATATGTTATGCTACCCTGTCCAGTCTCAGGAGAAGTCTGACAGTTTAGGATCTGTCCCAATTATATAATCATTTCATTATGTATTCCATTTGAAATAAGCAAGCTATTTTAAACTCATAAAAATTTGATAAAATCAGTGCTATAGTTTGCATCTTAAGTACCCCTTATTGGTCTGTTTTAGACAGCTTTCTCACTGTTGTGAGCAGAAAAAATGTGACAAGAACAATTTTAGAGAAGAAAAAGTTTATTTGGCACTCACAATTTCAGAGGTCTCAGTTTATATCTGGTGACTCCATTGCTCTCGGTCTCAGACTAGGCAGAACATCATGCAGAAAGATGTAGCAGAAGAAAGCAGCCAGGACGTCACACCAGGAAGCAGAGAGAGAGTTTTTCTCTCTGAAAGGACAAAATATATACTCCAAAGGCACACGCCAATTACCCACCTGCTCCAGCCATACCCTACTTACCTACAATTAGTCCCTACCAAGGGATTAATGCACTGAATAGGTTTAGGCTCTCATGACCCACTTTACCTCTAAACCTTCTTTGATTGTGTCACACATGAGCTTTTTGAGAGACACCTCATATCTAAACCATAACAGTCCATGTGGCAAAGGTTTGCTCACCAGAAAGGTAGTAATGGGAGATAGCATAGCCTTAAAGAGGTAGAACCTGGAGAAACATCTTAGGTCACTGGTCTTAGGTCAATACCCTTGAAAGGGACTGTGGGACCTGGTCTCTTCTTTTTAATGTCTCTTTAGCTCTGGCCATGAGGTGAGGGATTTTTTGCTCTGCAACATGCTTCAGACATAATGCATTATTACCTTGCCATAGACTCCAAAAGAATGGGTTCAACCAATCATATATTGAACCTCTAAAAGGATGATCCACACCAAATATTTTCTCTTGATAATCTAATTATCTCAGGTTTTTGTAATAGTGACAGAAAGGTGATTAACCCAGTCAGGATATTAATACATATTTTGAATAATTTTTAGAAAATTCACGATGTACAAATGCAAAACTACTATAAAGAATGATTCTTGGTTGTATTTATAGAAAGAGATATCACTAAACAGGATAAATAATTAGTTTTTTGTTTGTTAGCAATAAAATTTAAGAGCCTTCATTCTGAGATTGACTAGAAAAGAATTTTGTACCCTTGATATCTATCAGAATGACAAACCATTAAAAAGTAGAGAGAAATTACTATACGTATACCAAATCTATTTCCTTCTCCCTCCTCTCTCTCTCTCTCTCTCTCACACACACACACACACACACACACACACATACACACAATTAATCAATCAAACATGAGACTTTGCTTATGTAGCATGGGGAACAAAATGTTCATTCACTGGCAGGAAGCTGAAAGACTGTGTAATTTTTCATATATGAAGTTATTGAACTCTGGCTCAGCAAATAATTTCCTTCTAAGACCTCTAATTCACAAACAAAATGAGAGTATTACGTGAAATTACCTTTAAAATCCTTTCTAGCTTTTATATTTTATTGTTTAATGATTTCTGAAAATTATTACAGAAAATAATTTTAGGACCAATTAAAGCACATGAGATGTCTTGGTTGTCTAGGAAATGACTATTTCTGCTCCTTCTATTAGATGTAAGTATGGACACCTCTTAACAAATGAAGGATTACAAGTTTTTCCATTACTTTCAGTTTTCCAGTTGAAGTTCTTCCTAGGAAGGAGCAAGACATCATTTTTCAAGTATTTTTTGACCTTTGTGAAATAAATTTTGGGGTTTTTCTCAAATCTGCAAAAGTTATGATTGCACTCTTGATCCATGATCAGTGTATTTAAGGAGCTGGCTCTATCAAGTATAGAATTCACTTACCAATAATATAAACATTTCTCACTCAGTTTCTCTAAGAGTTTTTTTTTTTTTTTTTTTTTTTTTTTTTTTTTTTTTTTTTTTGGCACCAGGGATTGAACTTAGGGGCACTTGACCACTGGGCCACATCCCCAGCCCTTTTTTGTATTTTATTTAGAGACAGGGTCTCACTGAGTTGCTAAGTGCCTCGCCATTGCTGAGGCTGGCTTTGAACTCACGATCCTCCTGCCTCAGCCTCCCAAAGTGCTGGGATTACAGGCGTGCGCCACGGCGCCCGGCTAAGAGTTATTTTTTGTTGTCTATCCTTCCATGATAGTAAAAATAAAAATGCTATACACTGTAGTAGATAAATGTTGATAATGTCAAAACTCAGATATTCACCACTATTGGGAGGCTGAATACAGTGCAAAAGTATTTGAAAAAAAAGATACACTATATAGAATTGGCTCTAGGCAAACCAAGTTTTAAAGAATTGAGTAGATTTTCAGAATCTCTGTATAGATCAAATGTTTTGAATAAATGAATAACATTATTTCATTTACCCTTGATTTTGTGCCTTGTGCTATCTACCAAGGTTCAAAAGAGAACAAAGGATGAAGTGGGACCTGGCATAGATTTCTATGAACTATTAGTCTCTATTCCATTGAAGGTTAAAACCAATTTCAAAAAGGCATATGCGAAAAAGACTGAGGCACAAATCTAGTTCTACTAGCAGAAATCAGAAGTGGACACAAGCATAATATCTAAGCATTTTTCTTTCTTTTTATCATAAGGGTGGGTGTTTGTTTTTCAATCTATCTCCTATGTGAGCTCTTTAGTTATAATAGAGAACATTTAACTCCCTTCCAGAAGTTTGTGTAGCACTCCTTTCTCTTCTCTAAAGTTGAGGGCTATCTCCCCAAAAGAATTAGTCTACATTCCCTGCTTTGTCTACCTGTGTGTGATGCCTGTCCTGTGTACAGTCTTCTCCTGGGTCCTAGATTGAGAAGGCTTCAGTGTCTTTTCCAGAATATGAGAAACTGAATAAGGGATTCAAAGTCAACATCTGAATGCACACATGATAACAATGAGCATGGGAGACTAAATTGAGCAGAAAAGTATCAAATTTAGTTCAATAAAAATGTATTTATAACATTAGAAGGCATTTCAAGCTTTTCACAAGGTATTCTGAAAATATTGCCTTCATGAAACAGAAGTACATTTTTCTAAACTACTTGCATTAAATATCTTCTATGAAAAAGAACATCACGGATCAAAATTCAGAGAAATAAAAAAAAAAGTTCATTTAGAAAAATTTAAAATTCTTAATAGAAATCATTATTAGTAATATAGATAATGACTTTGAGAGCATACATACATTTTTTTTTAAAGGAATGAGAGAGGAAATATCAGGGAAAATTAGTCTCAGTTATATGTCAGAGAATATGGTTCAGATATTCCTAAAACAATGATTAAAAAAATTCATACATGTAAAATTAGATTAAGGATGTCCTATTTCATGCAACTCTGAACGAAGGTAATAATTAGGAATTAATTGTCAAGATCTCGAGTAAAGTTTACTTAAACTATTTTGAAAATTTCTTCAAAATTTGTAAGCTGAAAAAATTGCCAACAAAAGCATTAAATTCAATTTAATCTCTGAATTTTCCATTTGTATCACTGCATTCAATTAGTGGGATAATAAACAGAAAATTGTAAAAGGAAATTATCTGGAGTCCAGATTTTATATATCCACTATACTGTAATTCATATGAGAAGACAGCAGAAAGATAATTCTACAAAATGAGAAAATAGGAAACATAATATATAATTACCTTTGCTGTAAAATTATCTAAAAATATTCACAACATTACCAAGTAATAATCATAACAAAAATTAATGAATGGAGAGCTGCATTGGAAAATACCTAGAGACATTTTTCCTCAAATAGTAATGTATTTACATTTGTCTTTTGCTCTAATTTAGGACACTTCTTGCAGATCATACATATTAATTATTAACAGGATTTAGTCACGGATCTTTTCACATATCCCTTTTTTACCTCTCCTCTCAGAATTCTCATAAGCATCTCTGGTTTAAGAAATTAACTCTAGTTATCCCTTACCACATGGAGTCACTGCCTCAGACTCTATTTTGGCAAAGATTACTTGTAAATAGCAGTTATTCATGCCAGAGCCTGAAATAAACTTTCCAATCTTCCATACCCTGAATCCATCACAAAGTGCCAAAGATTCTAGATTCAAATTATTGCTCAAATGTACCTCCATTCTATTTCTCTTTTGTTACTCCTTTATCCAAGCCTCTGAAATCCTGTGTTTCTAGTACTATAGCACCTTCCTGAGCGAATATCTCATAAACCTTTCTGTTCATCCCTCACCCAATATATACCCACCAACACTGACTTATTTTTTAATAGTGCCAGAGTGATTTTGAAAATCAGACAATATTTTCTGCTTTGAACATTTTTTAAACTCTGTGACAATTTAAATGCTGTCATTACTTGCATATTAGAACAAATTTCCTTCTTCGGAATCATTTTTTTGACTATCAAATTGATATTAACTCAACTTGATAATTTTATGCTACCGTGGAGTTTCTTTTAGAATACTCATTGCAGTTTGTAGTAACATCTTATTTCAGAGCACATATCCTAATGTGTGCCTATTTATCTCACCACTTGATTCTCTGCTATATTGGGACATCTTTGACAAAGTCCCATACATTTTTGGGGTAATCAACACACATAACTTTTGATAAGGGGCTCACTGCTCTAGAATTAGCTAATAATTGTTGGGGGTGGTTCTGGGAATCAAACCCAGGATGTCTCATGCTATACAAGCACTCTAACCCCAGTCCTGACTGAACTATACCCTCATCTCTGACAATTTTTTTATTGCTAATTGCTATCAAAAATGTTTCAAGTGACATCAAATCTGTATATAAAACACTGTGCTCATTCTGTAGAAAGATCAAACACAGCAAGCAGTTTGGTAATTAAACATTTGCAGTGGATTAGCTGAAAACTGGGGATGGGTTTGATTTTCACAAGATCATAAGCAGCACATTTGAGGGCATATTGGACCCCTTTGCAAGGTACTTAGCTGAATATGCTTATGAAGAAAAGAGAAACATTTTTTTTTTTTTTTTCCCGACTAGAGGGTCACTAGAAAGGTCTAAGAGTGGGATGAGGTGGTAATTGCCAAGCCCAAGGCAGTGACAGTGTGCCCCCTTCCTCTCTTTAAAATATTAGATGGGAAGAGTTTAGAACTTTCCTATGCTCTAAACCAGGATGTGTACAATTATGTAACAACAAATCCCATCACTATGTACAACTATAATGCACCAATAATAATATGGGGGTGGGGCTGGGGTTGTGGCTCAGTGGCAGAGCGCTTGCCTCCCACATGCGTGGCCCGGGTTCGATCCTCAGCACCACGTAAACATAAATGCATTGCATTGTGTACAACTAAAGTAAATAAATAAATATTAAAAAATATATGGGGGAAAAAGTCTTAAATATTAAAAAATAAATAAAAATTGAAAAAATACCAAGATGTACTAAAATAATTTCAAGTAAATCTTCATTTGAAAGAAGTTCACGAACAGGGAAAAACTTCAGTATTGCCACTTAAAATCATTCTCAGCATTTGGAGGACAAGTTTAGCGGCCCTGAGCACAAATCATATGGTAGGGGCTATCACCAATATTGAAGGAAGAATCAGGGGATTAAAATCCAGGGATTCTTCCTGCACAGTTTTGCCAATTTTTTCTTCTTTCTGTTTGCCAATTTTTTAGAGGTCACAAGTTATGAGGGAAATAAAATATGTTAAACCACATTTGAGTGCCAGAAGGTAAAAGTCAGAATCTTCCATTTTGTGTTTTATTTCTTGGGTGTAGTTGGAGACATAATTTACCTAGCTACATAATTTTGACACTCCATTATTGCCTATGTATGTAAAAATTTCCTTAATACCAATGAATTACTTGCTCCAGTGGCACCAGTGTCTTCATTATACCCTTGTGCCTGGTACCCAAGCATATTGCAAATGACAGAATATGTAACTTTTATTCATGTTCAACACAGTTTATGGTGCTTTTAGTCACTGAAAAACATTAGACTGTATTTTCTTTTCAGATTGAACACCAATAGCCCATCAAAAACATCTGCAGCATCTCTAAATGAGTGAATGGTGGGACACATGAGTACAGTTTTGCCCATTACTCTAGTTTGTAGCTATCTCCCTAAACCTTGCGTTGTGTTACTCATCTCCAATGTGGAAGATATGACTTTTCTGCATTTCTCCAAAGGGAAGGTCTATTTGTAATGTTTTTTATATTCAAAGCAAATACTTTTACCCTTCACACTAACCCCCAAATCTGAACTTTAATTATCAGAGTCATCAATCTCATTTGCCATGACACTGTGAATGGAACTATGAAAAATCATTATTACAGGCAGCTGAACATTCCTGCTTTAAAGAAATTTACATATTATAACAAAAAAGCATAAATTGAAGTTGATTCGATTAGAGGAATTTAACACCCGCAAAATAACGATACTGCTGCTTCTTTAGGGACACTGCTGTATTACCATTTTGCTTCACTAAATTAAAAATGCTATCAAGTTGATAGTAAATCCTGAAGTGTGTAACTGAGCAAACTCAAAAGGCCATATAGAGGCCAGAAGCTCATATATATCAACAGAAACAAATTAGACAGAAAGTTTAAAAATCAACATTCATTACAGGAAACTTTGAAAGCACATCAACATTTCATCTTTTTTTAATACTCTGTTTTAATGACTCAGCAGATGACTTCACTAATGTTTAGTTGCTGAAGGAGGTAAATTTAATGATGCTAAGTATTTCAAAGTTCAGGAATATTTGGACTGTGGACCACTCAATAATAATTGGAATTTACTCCAAAAGAGTTTTTCTACGTCTATTTGCTAAATGAATGCTTAAATGGCCTGGTAAATAAGGAATGCTTTTAGAATCTGGTCAAATGACCAACCACATTTTACTGCCTGGGAAGTTCAGGGTTAATGACCCTTAAGTGGAAAGCTGGTGTATCTGTATATATGTGTGTGTACATGTATATGCATGAGCATAGGGTGTATGGGGGAGTATGTGTGCATATGTGCAAATATACATATTAAATATGATTGAAACATTTAACAATACAAGGTTCTGTCCTGCTTGTATTTTTCTAATTGAGATCAATAAATTGAAATGTCACAATTTTAAGGGTTGCTGGGGCACAGACTGAACAAAGAAGAAGGATGGGATGGAAACAAGAAACTAACAGGCCAGTGGAAGAGTCCCTAACCTAGATATAAGCTTCCATACGCCAAGCACCACAAGGTATGCATGCATAATGGGACTTACTTACAAGAATACAAAATTACTTACTTACATGAATACAAAACTACTAGACCCATTCTGGTGAAAGAAGAAAACAATTATGCCTCTAGAAAATAGCTTATCAATAACAATGATCCTTGAAGCTAAATCTAAAGCATCTTTCCTACTTTTTGTAGATGTAATGAAAAATCAATTTGCTATCTCCTTACATATAAAATATCTGGTTTTCAATTTTTTGAAAACTATTATTTACAAGATTTTTGGCTATTGAGTCCTTTTTACTTTTATTCAAGTTGTTTTATGCCCCTTCTCCTAGACTTTTCGAGACTCTTGTGTAGATCTTCATTGGTGCATTTAAACATCTAATAAAACACTTCTGCTTCTTAATTTAGTGTTTTTCCAAATATAGTCACAGATCTTTTCCTTAAATTACTACAGTGATTGCAAAAAACAGATTGATAGTTTTTATACACACGTAGAAATACAACACAGAAAGTAAATATGTGGCTAATTTATTGCTCTAAAGGCCAGAGCTTAAAGTGATTTGGGGTCCCTAATTCTGTTCACGTGCAGATTACTACAGAGATCCCTATGCCCACAAAATGTTTTAGGGTCTGAACATGCCTCCAATTTCACTTGAATATTCCAGAGAATATTTGCACGTTTTCTTTAAGTTCTACTTTAACTGTCCTTATTTCTGGACTGTTCATAAACTTCTTCAGAATGAGGTAATTATGACTCAAGTTAACAAATTCCTTCATGGAAAATTCCAACAACCACTTAAGGAATGTATTCATGCCCAGAATCTCCAAAAAAGAGCAAGGTCTTCAGTAATAACAGTGCAGGATAATTCTACTCTAATTTCATTTCATGTGACACCACTTAAAGATAGAATAGTATCTCTGTCCTTCCATTATTTCAAAGCACTGTCCATTCCTGTTTATAGTATTTTCTATTTAAATGTAGACCATGTTTGTATATTCTGTCATTTATTTACATAGTTTATCACCTATATACTATTTATTATATTTATATTCAATATAATAAATTTATTTATTATATTTATATAATATTTATTATATTTATATATCATTTATTTTATTTATATTCAATATAATAAATAGTATGTAAACAGATGACTAAATAAAAGACATTCATACAATTTTATATTTAAATCTTTGGAGACAAAAAATTACAGAAATATTATTTCTCAAAGTAGTAGCCAAAAATTCTGAGATGTAATTCCAACTAAACAGGCAAATTTCTCAGTCTCCAAATTTGTAATTTTCATTAGTAACAATGAACATTTCTTTGATTTATATTTTGCTATTAAAATATTACTTGGTTATTGGTTATTTTCTGCAAATCTTTGATAGTAGTCAAGTTTTGAAGGAGGGTATGATAATTGATATAGCAAACTGGGTCTCGCTGCACAGTTATGCCACATATTCTATTAATATGGAAAAGAGTGAAGGAGAAAAAGCAACATAATGCTCTGTTTTCAATGTAAGTCATAAATCATGTTCTCCAGTAGAAGGCACATTTTGAAGTTAATACTCTAGCTAGGTACTCAGATAATCTTTAAGTATTTAGTTAAGTAGAAATTTAAACAAAATAAAAATGGATTAGTTTCTTTCCTAAACCCCCAACATAATTTGTTATAGATTAAAAATGGCACCTACTATTTGGGTTGAAAGATCACATGATCAGTTTAGGCTCTTTGGTCTATAATACTTGAAGCATATTTAACTGAACTGATTTTTTTCCCCAAAGAAGGATTTTTCCTTTTTTTTTTAATTTGTTCTTTTTAGTTATATATGACAGTAGAATATATTTTGACATACTTATACAAACATGGAGTACATCTTATTCTAATTAGGATACCAGTCTTATGGAGGTACATGATGTAGAGATTCACTGTGGTACATTAATATATGGATGTAAGAAAGTAAAGTCAGATGAATTCTACTGTCTTTCCTATTGCCATCCAATGGCCCTTCCCTTCATTCCCTTTTGTCTAATCTACTGAACTCCTATTCTTCCCTTCCCCACCCTCCCACCCCCCTGTTGTATGTTAGCATCCACAGAAAGAACATTTGGCCTTTGGTTTGGGGGGATTGGCTTCTTTTGATTAGTATGATAGTCTCCAGATCAATTCTTTTACCAACATATGTCAAATGTCATAAAGTCATTTTTATGTGTAATATTTCACTTTGTGAATATGAAACATTTTCTTTATTATTTCTTCTGTTAAAGGGCACCTAGGTTAGTTCGATTGCTTAGTTATTGTGAATTGAGCTGCAGTAAACATGATGTGGCTGTGTCACTATAGTATGCTGATTTTAAGTCCTCTGTGTATATGCCAAAGAGTAGGATAACTGGGTCAAATTGAGGTTCCATTCAAAGTTTTCTGAGGAATCTCCATAATGCTTGCCAGAGTGGTTGCACAAATTTGCAGCCTCACCAGCATTCATTTTTACTTGTATTCCTAATAATTGCCATTCTGACTGGAGTGAGACAAAATCTCAGTGTAGTTTTAATTCACATTTCTTTAAATGCTAGAGATGTTGAACATTTTTTGTATATTTGTTACTTGATTGTACTTCTTCTTCTGTGAAGCATCTGTTCAGTTCCTTTGCCCATTTATTGATTGGGTTATTTGGTGTTAAGTTTTTTGAGTTCTTATATCCCAGACATTAATCTCTATCTGAGGTACAGGTGTCAAGGATTTCCTCCCATTCTGTAGTCTCTCTCTTCATGTCCTTGATTGTTACCTTTGATGTGAATAATCTTTTTAGTTTCATACCATCCCACTTATTATTTTCTTATATCAAGTTACTTTTTAAAAAGTTAGTGCTCAGGTGGACCACACTAAGACTAGGCAAAGAGAAAGGTCTCTTAAATTTAATAGGCACAAGACCTACCTGGCAATTGAAATGCATTTTGTGACTGAACTTGTAGCTGTGGTGTGGAACCTGATCTTTTACACCTAAGCATCAGGTGAGGTCATCCACCTTTAGTGCATGGACCATACTTTGAGAGCAACCATGCAAAGGAGTTTCCCTGTGCTAGTCAAGAAGATGGTAACTGCAGATATCTGAGTATGTCAAGGTTTATAAACACTTGAGAAAACCCAGTTCCTGGTCATTTCTTGTTACCTGTAGATGCTGAGTCTTGGGGTATGGCAGGATGAAGACCTTTGTGCTCTTGGTGGGTCCTTCTTCCTTTCTCAGTTGTTTTGAAGTTCTTCTGGACTTGAACTAGATTCAATTAAAAAAAGGATATCTTTGGAGGACGATGAAAACACAACAAAACAGAAGGATTTCACTTTCTTTTAGGATTCTCATACAAATTCTGGGAATTAGAAGACTGAGAAATTTTAAAACTTTTTTTTTAGTTAGCTTTATGTTCCACAAAGTTTGGATAAATGTGGAAACCTTTTATCTTCTGTTATCTCATGCTATATTAAGATGAATGATACTTTATAATTAAAAGCTTAATAACAAAATAAATTCTCCTTTATTTAAAGATTAACCAGGGACAAATTAAAAGTCTTTCTGTAGTTGTGCCTAGACATCAATTTTTGTATATATAAACTAAATTTCAACTTCTACTATCAGAATGTATTTATGATCTTATATGTTGATAATCCAGTGTGACAAATTTTATGAATCACTGAGTAAGGTGGTCTTCAAGCACTAATTATACACAAATCTCAGGAGGCAAATAAAGAAAAATGTGAATGAAATTTTCACAGTGAAAATAACTATATATGAGGAAAGCAGCCTACATTTAGGAAAGAAAGCCTACATTTGAGATCTTTGGTAATAGGATTCAGGTTGGTATGGGAACCATATAAAAATGTGAAGCAACAACAACAACAAAAAAACTAAAGTACGTTTCAAAGGGACATAAATGAAATATGGCTCAGGAGCCAGTAAGTTTTATAAAAAGCTGAGAACAAATCTGGCAAGTGTATGAATAAAAGAGAGGGATTTACTTAAGAGGAATCTTGAAATATTACAGTCCAAATTAAACATTAATGAAAAGAATCACAGGAATACAGGCAAGAAAAAAACCTACTTTAAACAATTTTTTAGGGATTTATAAAGAGCCAGGTATCTTTTGCTTTACAAACCATTACAAAATCCATGAGATTGAATGAAAACCAGACTTAAGAAAAATAACTGGAGTAATATCTACACTGAAAGTCTGATCTAGGAAATTCGTGAGCATTTATAGATACAGTGGCAAAAATCAAAAGGTAGAAAGAAATTTCCTTGAATTAATGGAATAACTGCAAAAGATCTAACTGAATTTGGAAAGATATTTTTACTGAGTTTTGATGCAACAATCATCACAGTTGAGAAACGGTTATTAAATATATTATGGAATAGCAGGTGCCAAGAATGTGTGATGTTAGAGCTCTAGAAAAACCCCAGTGTGCTTGCCCACAACTCAAATGTATCTATGGACAATAGCAATTAGATGTTGAGCTGACATCTCTGTAATTTATGAATGGAGCCACTTCTTCAAGAGTGCTGACTTGGAATTTGTGTTTTGGGCAAATGCATGTTTTGTATTGACCCACTTACTACTAGAACTGGACAATCTTTAGGCTGAAAGTTAGGAGTAAATCAAGAAAATAAAACTTGAACTAGAGGGTCGTAATGCTCAAGGGTTTAGTCACATGTGCAAAGACACAGTTGCCTAAAGAGAAACGTCACACGGATTCTGAAAATGATGGAGAACAAACAGAGTAACAAAAGGCTTTGTAAGATTGCAAGATCAAGGGAGATTCTATTCTATTCCAGCCAGCAGAGAGGACCGCTTACAACATCAGTCATTCCCCAAAGGAGATGGCTACTCTGCAGTGTACCCTAGAGAGCATTAGATGAGGTGAGAATGGAATAATGAATGATATAATGAAAATAGTGTTATGGGGACAAGATATGAAGGGCTATCCTCATGGCAGAAACCATGAGTCTTATGTATTTATACTGGGGCTCAAAATGATGTTGAAAATGTTTTAGGGGAAACTCAGCATTTCTCACAATAGGAGACCAAGTGGTAGTAAGTGAAGAGTCCAATTATTATGGTGTTCTCTGTATTTCTTCTGTTTGTTTGTTTTCAGGTATTTAAAAAAATATTTATTTATTTGCTTTAGTTGTACATAATGCCTTTATTCCTACGTGGTGCTGAGGATCGAATCCGAGCCGCACATGTGCTAGGTGAGCGCTCTACCGCTGAGCCATAACCCCAGCCCGTTTTCATTTTTTTTTAATTTCAGAATTGATCTTATTAAAAAAGATTCCATGAAAGATATATGTTGGTGGTGTTATCATTTGTATTATAGAATGTTACTCGTTTTCTGATTTAGTTCCCCAAACATTGTCTATATTGATATATCAAGCCCCACTTTTCTTTCCCTTGTAAAAGATGGGTATATTCTGCCCATCATTTTATTTTAAATATCTTAGAGAAACTTTAATTTTTTTTATTTGTTCTTTTTAGATATACATGACAGTAGAGTGAATTTTGGCATATTACACATACACAGAGTATAAATTATTCTAGTTAGGGTGTCTTTTTGTGGTAGTACAAGATGTTGAGATTCAATGAGGTGAATTCATATATGAAAAAAGGAAAGTTTTTTCAGATACATTCTACTGTCTTTCCTATTCCTATCTCCTCTCTCTATATGTCATACCCCCATGTATAATCCACTAAACTTCTATTCTTCCCCACCTCCCCCTTGTTGTGTGTTAGCATCCACATATTAGAGACAATGTTTGACCTTTGTTTTGGGGGGATTGGTTTATTTCCCTTGGCATGATAGCCTCCAGTTCCATCCACTTACCAGCAAATGCCATGATTGCATTCTTCTTTATATGGATATGCACCACATTTACTTTATCCATTCATCTCTTGAAGGGCATCTAGGATGGTTTCACAGTTTAGCTATTGTTAATTGAACTGCAATAAACATTGATGTGTCTGTGTCACTGTAGTATGCTGATTTTAAGTCTTCTGTGTATATGCCAAATAGTGGGATAACTGGGTCAAATGGTGGTTCCATTCCAAGTTTTCTGAGGAGTCTCCATACGCTTTTCAGATTGGTTGCACCAATTAGCAACCCTACCAGCAATGTAAGAGTGTACCTTTTTTTCTGACATCCTCACCAACAATTATTGTTACTTGTATTCTTGTTGCCATTCTGAATGGTGTGAGATGGAATCTCAGTGTAGTTTTAATTTGCGTTTCGCTAATTGCTAGAGATGTTGAACATTTTTTGTATATTTGAAAACCATTCCTATTTCTTCTTCTGTGAAGTCTCTGTAAAGTTTCTTTGCCTGTTTATTGATAGAGTTATTTGTGGGTTTTTTTTTTTTTTTTTTTTGGTGTTGAGTTTTTTGAGTTCTTTATACATCCTGGAGACTAATGCTCTATCTGAGATGCAGGTGACAAAGACTTTTTCCCATTCTGTAGGCTCTCTATTTATGTTCTTGATTGTTTCCTTTTCTGTGAAGAGGCTTTTCAGTTTGATACCATCCCATTTATTGATTTTTTGACATTTCATATTGTGCTTTAGGAGTCTTGTGGAGGAAATAAGTTCCTAAAGCAACATGAGGGAGAGTTAGGCCTACATTTTCTAGTAGGAAAGGGTCTTTGGTCTAATATCTAGATCCTTCATCCACTTTGAGTTGAGTTTTGTGCAGGGTGAGAGATCAGGGTTTAATTCCACTTTGCTACATATGTATTTCCAGTTTTCTCAGCACCATTTATTGAATAAGATATATTTTTTTCCAATGTATGTTTATAGCATCTCTGCTTTGTACTTCATTTATATGTGTTTGTCTCTCTTTCTCCCATTTTTATTCCATTGGTCTTCATATCTATTTTGGTGTCAATTCCATGCTGTTTTTGTTACTATAGCTGTGTAGTATAATTTAAGTTGCGATACTGTGATGCCTCCTGCTTCGCTGTTCTAAGAAATGCTTTGGCTATTCTAGCCCTCTTATTTTTCCAAATAAATTTTATGACTGCCCTTTCTATATGAAGAACATAATCAAGATTTTAATTGTTCACTCCATAGAGTATTATTTAGTCTCCAGGTGTTAAAGTAGCTTTTATAATCTATTCTATTGTTGATTTCTAGTTTCATTTCACTATGGTCTGATAGAATGCAAAAGTATTATCACTTCGTGTCCTAAGATATGGTATATTTTTTAAAATGATCCATGTGCTGCTGAGAAGAAAGTGTATTCAGTCATTGATGGATAAAATATTCTCTAATATGTCTGTTAAGTCTAAATTTTTAATTTTTTTCAGCTCTTTAGCTTTCTTATTTAGTTTTTGCTTGCAAGATCAATTGAGTGATGAGAGGAGTGTGTTACAATCATTATTGCGTTGTGCTCTATTTTTTTGCTTGAAATTGAGAAGGGTGTGTTTGATGTACATAGATTATCCATTGTTTGGGACATAAATATTTATGATTGTTTTCTCCTGTTGATGTATAATTAAGCAATATGAAATGTCCTTCTCTGTCCATTCTGATTAACTTTGGCTTAAAGTCCAATTTGTCTGATATGAGGATAAAAACTGCTACTTGTTTATGAAATCCATGAGAATGATATGTTTTTTCCCATTCTTGAACTTTTAATCTGTGGATGTCATTGCCTATGAGGTGAGTCTCTTGTAGATAGCATATTGTTGGGTCTTGTTATTTAATCCAATCTACGAATCTTTGTCTTTTGAGTGATGAGTGTAGGCCATTTACTTTAAATGTTATTATTCAGAAATGATTTTTATTCTCTGTCATTTTGATTATATCTTGTTTTTCATTTGAATTGGTTTCTTCTTAGATTGATGTTTATTATTTTAGGGTTGTTCCTCCCTTTGCTGGTTTTCATTTCTTCTTCATGAAATATCTTATCGAGTATGTTTTGTAATGCAGGCTTTCTAGTTGTGAATTTTTTTTTTCATTAAAGATATTTATTTCATTGTCATTCAGAAGCTTAGTTTTGGGTACGATATTATTGGTTGGCATCCATTTTTTTTCAGAGCTTGGTATACATTATTCCAAGACCTCCTATCTTTTAGAGTCTGAGGTCTGGATTGGTTCCTCTCTAAATGTGAATTGTCGTTTTTCTCTGAGAGTGTTTAAAATTCTATCCTTATATTTTATGTTAGGATTTTTCATAATAATGTGTTTTTGTGTGGGTCTGTTGTAATTTTGTACATTTGGGATCTTATAAGCCTCCTTTGTTTGATTTTTAATTTTATTCTTAAGGTTTGGGAAATTTTCAGATAATATTTCTTTTAAAAATTTGTACATTCTTTTGATTTGTATCTCTGAGCCTTCATCTATCTTGATAAATCTTAAGGATCTTTTCATGTTTTCCCATATTTCTTGGAAGTCCTATTCATTGTTCTTAACATTGTTTCTCCATGATTTACTTTATGTTCAAGATTACGTACTTTGTCTTTGTTGCCTGAAACTCTGTCATCCAAATGGACCGATCTTCTGGTGATACTTTCCATTGAATTTTAAATTTGGTTAATAGATTTCTTCATTTTGAGGATTCCTGCTTGATTTTTTTTTCAGAATCTCCCTCTTTTTATTGAAATAAACTTTCACTTCCTGTATTTTCTTTCTGATTTCACTGCATACATCACCCTTTATCTTGCAGATCAGCTTATTTAGAACTTTCTAAACTCCATCTCTGATATTTCTTCCACTGTAGTGTTGTTGGATTTTGTTATTGAATTATTTTGGCTTGTTTGAGTGATTTTTTTTTCTCTTGATTCAGTGTTGTTTGTATGTCTACCTATCTAACAGAATGGATCTGAGGCAGTAAATTTCTACTCTGTGAATTTATAGTGACCCTGAATTTTTCTAGTACCTCACTGTTTAGGGGGAGATACATAAGAAAATAGCAACCACTAATGCAAACAATATACAACATTAAACCTAGTAGTTTCTGCTATGACATCTACAGTGTTAATCATCACAATAAAGATAAATTATATTTTCCATTATTGCCCACTGTTAAAACAGTACGTTTACAAAAGAGTATACAAGTTTGAATGGTGAACTGGGAGAAAATGTAAGAGATGCAGGATGTGTAATCATAAGGAAAAGAAAATAGAAATAAAATATTAAGCTAAGAATTAAAGAGAACAATAGAATTTGGCTGTTTGCAGAATGAACAGAGAAAGACAATCAAGGGAATCATAATAGAGAGAAAATAATACACACAATTTAAAACATAAAATGTAAGTAAAATATAAAAATAAAAAAATACAAAACAAAACCAAAATAGAGTAATTAAACATCTTTGCCCTCAAAATATTGAGCCATGAAAATTAACTGTCATTCAAATATGCTAAACAAATATATATAAGTGTCCATGAACCATTCATGTCACAATTAAATAGAGAATAGATAGTAAGAACAAAAAAAAAAAAAGAAAGAAAAAAGAAAAAAAAAAAAAAGAAAAGAAAATAGAAGTTCTCAATGAAAAGTTAAAAAATTATTTTCACTGTAGCTAAATAACCTCCCGTATTCCACCATTTTGGAACAAGCCCTCTTAGAGTAATTTTGAGATTTAAAAAAAAAAATCAACTAATTTTTATATAAAATGGCTACTTTTAAGTTTTTTTTTCTCTCTCTCTTTCTCTCTCTCTCTCTCTCTTATTTTGGACTAGCTTTCACAAATCAGAGAAAACATTTGCTCTATGGCTTTCTGAGTCTGGATTATTTCACTTAGCATGATAGTGTCCAGTTCCATCCATTTACCAAGAAATTCCATAATTTCATTCTTTCTTTGGTTGAGTAATACTCCACTGTGCGTATATACCACATTCTTTATCCTTTCCTCTGTCAAGACACACTGTGTTATGGTTTAGATATGAGGTGTCCCCCAAAAGCTTATGTGTCAGATGATGCAAGAAGGTTCAGAGGAGACGCTTGGGTTTTTGAGAGTCTTAATTCAATCAGTGAATTAATTCTCTGATAGGGATTAACTGAGTAGAAACTGAAGTGGTAGGGTGTGGCTAGGGAGTGGGCATTGAGGTCATTGCATTGGGTTATATATTTGTATTTGGCAAGTGGAGATATCTCTGTGTTTCCTGGTCACCATGTCAGCTACTTTCCTCTGCCACATTCTTCCACCAAAATGCCCTTTTTCACCTCAACCCCTGCGGAATGGAGGTGGCTGTCTGTGAACTGGGACCTCTGAAAATGTGAGCCCTCAAATTCTTTTTCTTCTACAGTTGTTCTGGTTGGGTGTTTTAGTCACAGCTGTGAAAAAAAGCTGACTAAAACACCTTTGTTCCATAGCTTGTCTACTGTGAATTTGCTGCTATAAACATTGATGTGGCTGCATCCCTATAATATGCTGATTTTAGGTGTTTTGGATATACACCCAAAGATTGGGATAACTGGACCATATTGTGGTTTCATTTCTAGTTTTTTGATAACTCTTCAAACTGCTTTACAGAGTAGTTGCACTAATTTGTAGTCACACCAACAACAAATGAATGTACTTTCCCCCCACGTTCTTGCCAAAACTTGTTATTATTTACATTCTTGATGATTGGCATTAAGATTGGAGATGAATTCTCAAAGTATTGTAATTTGCATTTCTCTAATTGCTAGAGATGTTGAAGTTTTTTCATATATTTGTTGGCCATTTATATTTCTTCTTTAAATATATAGCTGTTAGTTCTTTTGCCCATTTATTAATTGGGTTATTTGGGTTTTTTGGTATTGAGGTTTTTGAGTTATTTATACATTCTTAATATTAATGCTCTCTCTAGGAAGTAGATGGCAAAAATATTCTCCCATTCTTTAGGCTATTTCTATACACATTTTACTGTACTGAAACTTTTTAATTTGGTGCCATCACATTTATTGATTTTTTTTTTTTTTTTTTTTTTCTTTTCGGGAGTCTTGACAAGGAAGTTTGTTCTTCTGTCAACATGTTGGAGTGTTGAACTTACATTTTCTTTTAACAGTTTCAGAGATTCTGGTCTAATTCCTGGGTCTTTGATCCACTTTGAGTTGACTTTTATGCAGGGTAAGAGGCAGAGGTCAACTTTCATTTTTTTACATGTGGATTTCCAGTTTTCCCAGCAACATTTATTGAAAAGGCTATCTTTTCTCTGTCTTTGTCTAGTATCAGATAATTGTATTTATGTGGGTTTATTTTTTTATGTCTTGTATTCTATTGATTTTCACATCTGTTTTGGTGTGAGTGTCATGATGTTTTTGTTATTATACTTGTCAAACTAATTGCCCCAAATATCAGGAACAGATATATTGAAAAATAATTTAGTGACCTGGAAGATGGAGTCAAAAATTTCTAAGAATGGGGCTCATAAGTTAATTTTAATTTATCAAAATTCAAAATATGTTATATTCCTTAAAATTCCTTTGACAATTTCTACTAGTTCTATTAGAGAAACTAAGATAGGTAATATTAACAAAAATAATAGTCAACATAAACATTCAGGTTAAGAAGACCCTGATTATACTCATCAAGATATTTTTAAAGGTAAAGCCAAAAAGCTTTATATATTTAAGAAAATAACAGCATGCTTATTAAAAGTAAGCAAAAATTGGGAAGATATAATGCTTAGTATACATAGAGTTAGGAACAGAAGCCAGCCCTTTGGCTTTTAGATCAATTTTCCATTTCATTGTTCCATATCATGAGATTCCTAATTCAATTCAATAAAAACGTACTTTTTATGTTCTCATTATCTTGTTAATTACTACAAAGAATTATATGAAAGAATACAAGGTTTAAATCAACTAGAAAAAGAAAGCAATGAAATATAGTTTAAACAAAAAGTATGAGTATAAATGGAGTTTTTATAGGCAATCAAAGAAGATTTTGCAAATGCAAACTTGTTCTTTTGACCTGAAGGAGTCATCTCAGCAACTCACTGCTCTCTTAACTCACCAATTTCTTCTATCAGTCAACAAGGAGTTTTCATAATCATGTATCCTCCAAAATTAAAAACAAAGACTAATTTCATTATGAAGTAACTCGTGCTGAACAGGAAGGGCGTATAAAAGAAAGTTTCCAAGAAATACAGTGGTGATTAAAGAACAAATGATGCCTTAAAAATCTACTGTATTCATTCTCAAACATGTAGTTAAATAGTCAACACTAAAATATTTAATTCTAACATAAAATAATTCGTTGGCCTTAAGTTTTTCTCCAGCACAATACAATGAACTCACATAACCTAAATGAACTATTCTGTGTATGACTGTGGAAGACAAAGAAATAACAAGTATCATTTCCTGTTCAGCAAGAAAGCATAAATTAGAGGACTTCAAATATTCAAATTAGAAAACTAATTTTATTTTTGAATTAAAGATTTTCCTGGGCTTAATTATAACGCCCTCACAAGTATCCATACAAGCATAAATGACATACTCTTCCAAAGATTCCATGGGAAGGCAGAATTTTGTTTGCTTCTTTACTTTTCTTCCTCTTTTTATTTTTTACATTTTAAATTTTTGCAGTGCTGGTGATAGAACCGAGGGCCTCATGCATGCTATGCAAGCACTATACCATTGAATCACATCCCTAGTACTTGTTTTCACTTTTTTAAAATTGATTCTTTCAGTTTGCGTGACAGTAGAATCCACTTTGATATATTTATACAAGCATGGAATATATCCTATTTTAATTAGGGACTCAGTCTTGTGGATGTACATGATGATGAGATGCATGGTGTATATTCGTATGTGTGCATAGAAAAGTTATGCTAGGGCTGGTGTTGTGGCTCAGGCTCAGTAGTAGAGCACTTGTGAGGAGGCACTAGGTTCTATACTTAGCACCACATAAAAATAAACAAAAAAAAAAAAAAAAAGAAAGGCATTGTGTGCATCTACAACTAAAAATTATTTTTTAAAAAAGAAATGTCAGATTCATTTCACCATCTTTCCTTTTCCTATCCCTCCTCCCTTCCCTTCACTCCCCTTTTTCTAATCCTTTGAACTTCCATTCTCCCTCCCCCTCCCTTTATTGTTGGTTAGCTTCTGCATATCCAAAAAAAAAACCATTTGACCTTTAGGTTTTGGGGAATTGGCTTATTTCACTTTGAATGATAGTCTCCAGCTTGTTTTAATTTTTGATAGACAAATTTTGTTTAGTTTTTTTTTTTCAGTTTTACAGAGATATTATTAAAAGATTATGTATGTATAAGATCAACATCTTGATGTTTAATGTACATTGTTAAATTATCACCAATTTCCAACTGTTTAACATATCTATATTTATACCACCTGTATGCAGTTATGATTTATGGATTTTACATCTACCATCTTAGCAAATTTCAAGTGTACAATAGAACATTTCCAGTTGTTCTATACTGTATTTTCCTACTGTTCCTATGCTGTACATTAGATCTCCAAGAGCATGCTCATCTTGAGTAATTAGAATGTATCTTCATCCAACATTACCAAAGTTACTCCTCCTCTCAGATTCTGGAAACCACCATTGTATTTTCTGCTTCCATTTTTTTGACTTTTTGATGGCACATGTAAGTAAGTTCATTGAGTATTTCTCTTTGTGTATCATTTATGGCACAATGCATTATGTCCTCCAGCTCCATCCATGTTGTCATAAATGACAAAATTACTGTTTATAAGAATAAATAGTGTAATAGATGCATGTTTTCCTGATGTATATATTTTCTTCACCCATTCATCTGTTAAAGCATATTTGGTTTTGTTCATATCCAGACAAATGTGAATAATGTTGGAATGGACACATAAGTATAGATATGTCTTCGCAACTTGTTTTTAAATTCCTTCAAATACTATATTGTAGTTTCAGTTTTATTTTTTTTTTAATGAAACACTATGCTGCTTTTTGTAACAGCCATACGAATGTATATTTATACCAAAGATGCAGAAGGACCACATTTTCTCTACATTTTGCCAACATTAGTGTGTTTTGTCTTTTTGATAATAGTCATTTAAACAGGTGTGAGGTTATAACTCACTGTAATTTTGATTTGTATTTTAACAAAAATTAGAGCCATTTTTCATATGCCTATTGGTCATCTGAATTTCTTTTTTGACAAGTATTTATTTAGTTTCTTTTGCATTTTTAATCAAGTGGTTTGTAATTATGATATTGAATTACAAAGTTTCCATATGTATTTTAAATATTAACAGATATCATTACCCTAAGTACATGTATGAAGACATGAATGGTGTGAATATACTTTATATACAACCAAAGAGATGAAAAATTGTGCTGTATGTGTAATATGAGTTGTAATGCATTTTGCTGTCATATATAACAAATTTAAATAAATAAATAAATTTAAAAAATACCAGATTATCTGCAAATATCATCTCTTCCATTCCATAGGTTGCCTTTGTATTTATTGTTTCATTTCATATGTAAAAGCTTTTTAATTTGATGCAATTTCTCACCTGTGTTTTTGTTGCCTATGTTTTTCTGACCATGTACAAAAAAAATTATTTTTGAGACTAATGTGAAAGTTTTATCCAGTTTTATTTTAAGAGTTTCACAGTTTCTTCCTTCATCTTTAAGTCTTTGATTCATTTTGAGTTAGTTTATGTGCATAATGTGTGATATGAGTCTACTTTCATTGTTTTCATGTGGATCCTTGGTTTTCCCAGCACCTTTTGTTGAAGAGACTATTCTCTCCCCATTGGCTGTTTTTGTCTCCCTTGTGAAAGATCAGCTGATGGTACATGCATGGACTTATTTTGGGGCTCTCTATTCTGTTCCACTTGCCTGTACCATACTGTTTTTTTAACTATCATTTTATATTTTGAAAACATTACATGTGATACTTCTAATTTCATTCTCTTTTTTCTTTTTCTTTTTTCATGATTATCCTGGTTATCTGGGGTTTCTTGTAGTTCCATAGGAATTTTGAGATTTTTTTCCTATTTCAATGTAAAATGTTATTGGGATTTTAATAGGAAATATATTGATTGATTTGGAAACAAAGGACTTTTTAGTAAAGTTAATTCTTACATCATGAACACAATATATCTTTTCACTGATTTGAGTCTTTTAAAATTCTTCAACTGATGTTTTATAATTTTCAGCATGTAGAAAATTTTACATCTTTGCTTAATTTAATTTCTGAGTATCTTATGACTGTTTTGCTAATGTAAGTGGCATTTTTCTTCATTCCTATTGCAGATAACTTTCACTGGGTTTTGTATGCTAATTTTATGTACTGTAACTCTACTGAATTTCTGTATTAGTTTTAAGAGCATTTTTGGTGGAATCTGTGGGATTTCCAATATTTATAATCAAGTCATCAGAAGATAATTTTACTCTTCCCTGATTTAGAGGACTTTTATTTCTTTTTCTTTCCTGAATACTCTGGCTTAGAATTTCAGTATGATGTTGAATAACAGGGCTGAAAGTGAACATTCATTTTAATGTTCGAAATATCAAAGAAAAAGCTTTTCGTTTCCCCCTTTGATTATAAAGTTAGCTGTGTAATTTTCATTTATGGTATTGATTAGATTGAAGTATAAGTTCTTTCCACACCTATTCTGTTGAAAGTCTTAATCATAAAATATGTTGAGTATTGTCACAAACTTTTCTGCATCTAGTAAGATGATGATGTGGTTTTTGTCTTTTAATGTGCTGTACCACATAGGTTAAATTATCATTGTATCCACAGGGAAGAATTTCTCTTGAATGAAGGGTATTGACTTTTCCATATGCTGTGAAATTCAGAATGCTAACATTTTATTGAGAGTTTCTGTATCTGTTTCCATCAAAGATATTGGTCCATAGTTTTCTTTGTCTGAATTTGAAATCAGAATGATGGTGGTCTCATAAAATGAGTTTGGGAGTGTCCCTTTTTCCATTTTTGGAAGAATTTCAAAGTGTCCATATTGTTTCTTCTTTGGATGTTTGGTGGAATTCACCAGTAAACCTATTGGTTCTGCACTGTTGTTGTTGGAGTGTCATTGATTACTGAGTCAGTCTCTTTGTCTGTTATTGCTCTATTCAGGTTTTCTACTTCTTTTTGAACCAGTCATAGCAGATTTCATGTTTATAAGAATTCATCCATTTCTTGTAGGTTGTCCAATGTATTGACATGTAATTATTCATAAGAATCCCTTACGAGCATTTTTATTTATGTGTAATTTCATTTGTTTTTACAAGACTCTGAGCTGAAAAATTTATGAGTTGCCATAGAAGGAGTCATTTTACTTACCAATATCAACAATTGAACATTACAGTCTTTCAATACCAACAAAAATTTAGCATTTAGAGGAGGTATCATCTTTACCTTTATTGATTGGATTGTATCATATTTACCAGTTTCATGAACCAATAATCTCTGTGAGTCAAACCTCAGATTGAAAATTGCTTTTGAGAAAGTATATAGCCTCTCAGGGCTAAAGCTGTAATTGGAAGCATTTTATATTTGCAGCTGTGTTTTGTTGTTACCAGTGTCTGCTGGGAAAATGCTCTGACATTTTCCCTGAAATGATTATTTTATCATCTTCTTAGAAGTGGGCTAGAGTCCCCCAAATAGCACATCTATTCTGTTTGCCTAAGTATCTGTAGTTCAAGATGGGCATTACAATACTGTTAGGTAGCACAGAGCCTCTAGCCATATTCTAAATTTTCACTTCAAAGCTGTAGAGCAAAAGGTTTCACTGCTAATTGCTTCTTAAGTTTATATTTAAATGTAGGATGAAAGACTAAAGAAGAAAACATAGGATTTAATATTCAATAAAAATAATTCAACTTGCAACCATGTATTAAACATTTATGATGAATGTTGTATTTTTCTCTCATTATTTTCAAAACTACTAGCACATGAAAACATATTGCCATGCTTTAGATGTTAGTGTTACATTTTACAAGAGTAGATCATGATGAGATAATAAGGTATACTATTAAAGGCTACATTTGTAGTTTGTATTACATAAATCTGCATTACATAAAATTAGTAAAAATAATAGGTAAAAATGTGTATAATATCATTTTAATGTAATTAATAGCACTACCAGTGCACTTTGTTTTCCTGGGTGGCTATTCTTGACTACAATGAGTAAAATGTCTTATTAAAAGTGGATTAATCAATAAGATGTACAATTATTTCAGTTTATAGTACGTGTAAAAGTGGGCTCTTTCATGTCATTTTCAATTTTCTATTCACACTGTATCAATAATATCTTCATTGTTCACATCATGGCTTTGAAAACATCCGTCATGAAACTCATACAAGGTACATACAGCATAAAGGGAACAAAGTTCTTTTTGTTTTTCTGTTTTATCATAAGAAGCATATTTTCTATAAGCTTCCACTATATATACTTCTATATTAAACTTCAAGATTTTATTTATAATTGATACATACTAATTATATATGTTTATGGGTGCAGTGTGAGGTTTCAATACATGTATAGCTTATATAAGGAAGTCACGGTAATTGGCCAATCCATCATTTCATGTTAGACATTTATTATTTCTTAGTGGAAAATACATTCAAGATCTTTGTTTCTAACCATCTTGAAATATACAATAGATTATTCTTGGCTATAGCCATCCTACTAATGTAAGTAAACACCAGAACTTATTTTTCCTATCCGTAACTTTGTACTCATTGACCAATCTCTCCTCACCAATCTCTTTCCCATCCTCCCAAGCTTTTTGTAACTACTATGCGACTCTCTATTTCTATGAAAGCACTATTTTTAGATTTTAAATCATTTGTGAGTTGAAATCACAACATTAGATTTGTGAGTGAAATCATGCTATATTTGTCCTCCCATGCATGACTTATTTCACCAGGTTTATCCATGTTGCAGCAAATGACAGGATTTCATTGTTTTTATTTTTTTAACAGATAAATAGCATTACAGTGTGCATTTATGCAATAATAGGAGAAATAATACAAAAAAAAAAAAACTAATGGGTAAGCTTTATGATATTGGATGGCAAAAGGATTTTTTGGATGAGACTTCAAAAGTACATCCAACAAAAGCATAAAGAGACAAATAGAGCAAAAACATCCAAGTAAAAAGCTTCTGCAAAGAAGAGTAAATAATCAACAAAGAAACAAGCTACAGAATAGAAGGTAGTTTTTGCAAACTATATATCTGACAAGGGGTTAATATCAGAATACATAAGAACACAACTCAATAGTGATAATAACAATAATCTGATTAAAAAAAGGGTAAAAGACCTCAGGAAATATTTCTCAAAAGAGGCATACAAATGCCAGTATATAAAATGCCAGGTATATGAAAAAATGTTCAACCTCACTAATCATCAGAGAAAAGGCAATAAAATTCACAGTAAGATATCACCTCACCCTTTTTAGAATGGCTATTATAAAAACACATAAAAAATAGAAAATGCTAGTGAGGATGTAGACAACAGGGAACATTCATTACTACTATAAGTGGGAATATAAATTAGATGGCTATCGTGGAGAACAGTATGGAGGTTCCAACTATTCAACAATTCGTTTTTTGCCAGCCATCTCTAATTACATTTTATTTTCTGCTATTTGCACCCAACAAAACACCAAATCCTACTTCAGAGAAACTATCTACTAGCATCAGATCACTGTTGGAAAAAAAAAAATTATAAATCTATGCAGAATGATTGGCTGCCAATCATTTAAAAATGTCCACCAATATTTTATATCTCAACTACTATTTTAATTTCTTGAAATAGCTTGTTTCAGAGATAAGGAGGTGAGTGAATAAAAGCAGGAACTCTAGTGCTAGAATTCCTGGTTTTAAATTTTTAATTTCCTGTAGTATAATTTTGAGTAAACTGTTTACTTTGTATGCCTTGGTTTTCTTGCTTATGAAGTGGGAAAGCAACAGTACCTCACCTCAGAGGAATGTTCGGAAACGTTTGGCTCATAGTAAGACATTGGTAAAAGTTAAGTTTAATGATTTTAACCATTTTCAAGATCTATAAATTTAAATATATTTTTTGAATAAGTTATACAGCTCATAATTGCTGTAATACCTATTGTGAATACCTTAGGCTCTATTTATTTTACATTAAGACTTCCATACCATGAGGGTCTTGAAGATCTCCTTCAGTTTCTGTCATTTTTTCCCTTTTCAATGAATCACTATTTCTATATATTTACATATAATATGATGTCCTAGAAATGGTCTCCTAATTCCTTATACTCTCTTTATATTAGGAATACTAACTACAGCTACTTCTATCCCTAATGCTACTCTCCAGTTTCCATATTGAGGAGGGTTATTCCTCTTAAGGAAAAAAAGCACATTTTCATTTACACACAGAATGTCCATATTTTCTTCATCTTCATCTATTTTGACCTTGTTTCATCAATTATATACTCTCCTTCTACCCTCAGGGAATCAATTACTTGTTTTTTCCTTATGATCACTTAAAGGTGCTTCTATTTTTTCCTTTTATTTCTAATTGTAACTGCTTTGCTGTCTCAATGTTCCCTTCTCAGCCACTTTTCTGGAGTTAGGAGAATATATTATTTTTCTTTTTTGGGGGGGTGGGGGTGGGGGCACTGGGAATTAAACTCAGGGGCACTCGACCACTGAGCTACATCTCCATTTTGTATTTCATTTAAAGACAGGGCCTCACTTTTGCTGAGGCTGGCGATCCTCCTGCCTCAAGCCTCCCAAGCTGCTGGATTATAGGCATGGGCCACTGCGCTGCGCTAGGAGAATATACTCCTGGTTTGTTTCTTCTCACCTCAATCACTTCATGATCCACTGCAGACTGACTGCTGCATTTACCACACATGGAAAAAAAAATTTTTCTTAAGAAAGTTATCAAAGGTGATAAAAATGGCAAACCCAGTTATGTTTTCATTTCTTACTTTTTTATTGTTTATCACTTCCAGTCTGTTAACCTTATTTTTGAAGCTTTATGTTCTTGTTTTAGAGACAGAGCCTTATTTTTTTTTTCTCTAACAGTTAACCTCCGCATTGTGTTCCCCCTTGAGCTCCATCTTTTCCTCTGTTAATAAATTAAAAGGTTCTGTTCATTCATTTTTGGTTCACGCCTTTTTTCTAAAACTTAACATCTTTGTCATAGCCTCTCACTAAATATCAAGAATTTTTTTTCTTCCAGTATCTGTATGGAATGTCTGGCAAGAAAGTACCTAACAACAAATGCTTTCTCATTGAATGAGTCAATTGGTTAATTTTAAGGAAGAGGTGGAGGTTTGTTTGTTTGTTTGTTTGTTTTTCGACTGGGAGGTTGTGTTTGCCTCAAGTTCCTTAGTTCTTAACAAAAGTCAGGTGAGTGTGCTAAATGGAATTTGCAGGCTGGCTTCAGGGCAATAAGAAGTTCTAGCAGCTGAAGTAGATTAGAGGACTTTCACCCTTTCTAAAATGCATACCTACAAAATAATGAAGGATCATTTTAATGCAGAATGTAGAATGTTTTCATTTGGTGCAGTTTTTATTTTTATTTTTTTCAGAAGGAACCATAGATTCTATTTTCTAATATAAATAATCTCAATATTAAAAATACGTGGCAAGCCAAAAAAAATAGGCCATCTAAAAGAGGAAGTCTATGTGGGACCACATTCCAACCTATAATTATGAAGACTGTTAATGTCTGTACAAACAATTATATGAAATTCTTAAACAGAGGATAAAAGACTTTAAAAATCTAAACTTGAACATGTTTTCACTGAATTAAACTGTTTGGACATATTACAGCCATTTTAGATATAAGCAGAAGGAGTAGGACTGATAGATGTAGCTGCTGACTTTTTATTCCCCATGTCTTACTTATGCTAAAATATCTACTATACTGAAAGAAAATGTATCACTTTAAGAAATGTACAAGCAGAAATGACTCATTAGTTTCCAAAAATTTAGTACATCTCTTCCCTGCTAAGTGCTGTTATACAGTTGTGGGATGCTGTAGTGTTGAGGGAGTGGGTGAGGGGTTAATCCTACCCCAATCTCCAAGGATACCTCCTAATGTTTTTAAACATGTCACAATAATTTGCTGGGGAATTACCCAGGCCAAACTCAATGTAGTGACCTTTATGATGTAGACAAATCCCAAACCATATGCTTCCTTCTGGACCATTCAAGTACATGTACCGAAAAAATTCTCTTTGTATTTCATCTATTTTGAATTAGGCTTTAATTACAGGAAAGATCCTAACTCGGATTGCTAATTGGATTGTTTATCTATGATATGATAATATGTCTGTTATTGAGTTCACTTGCTAAAATCATCCTGATGATTCACTCATTTAACTGAATGAAAAATCAGAATGATTTTTATATCAAGTGTGATGGAATGTATAACAATATTTTATGCCATGGCATATTTGATATCTTCCTAGAGGCAGATCAAATGTTTAGAATAAAAATATCCTTGATATTATTCATATTTAGATATAAAGGTTCCAAAAATTATCCCATATATAAGCACATTTGATGGACTTAAAAGGTACTTTGAGCTGTTCTGATTAAATTGCCACATAATCCACCTAACCTTAACTATCCTTGCTAGCTAGAATATGCCTATCCTTGCTAGCTAGAATATGCCTATCTTGCACTTCTACCTGTCAAACAAAATTATTCGCAAAGGCCAACTCAATTCTTTTTTTATTCCTCTTTTATAGCTATTTTATTTATTTATTTATTTTTTTAAAATTTTTTATTCTAATTTGTTATACACATTTGCAGAGTACATTTCATTTCATATTACATATAAAGAGCACATTTTTCAAGTTGCTGGTTTAATATAAAGTTGTCGGGACTGCTGAGTTATTAATGGGGCCGAGGTCTAAAGCTACCCCCCTTTTTGGGCCCTAAAAGGGGGTTCCTTCTGCCCGCAGAAAGGACATAGCTTACCTGGTGAAGATAGGCTTAATGGGCAAAAATCGCTGAGTGCCTCCCCCCCGCCTGCTTGACGGACACACGCCACACTCAGGGAGTTTTGTAGAAAGCAAGAAGCCAAAAACTCAAATTTATTGACCAGGTACTGAACTTATATAGGCCTAGAACTAACCAATCAACCAGCAGGGCGGTTCAGACTCTCACGCTACGTCATAGCCACACCCCTTTGCTTAGCCCCGGTCCTCCAAAGGGCGTGGTAAGCAGCCAAAGTCCTTCCCCTTGGCAGACATAAGTCCCAACATAAAGTATTTTTACAACAATTGTGTCTTCATACATGTATTTAGGGTAATCATGGATAACTCAGTCTGCCATTATTCCTATCCCCTTACCCCCTCCAACCTCCCCCCCTCCAACCTCCCCCCTCTATGTTCTATTTAAAGCTCTTTCATTCCTCTCATTCCCTCTCTCTTGCCTTTATAAGTTAGTATCTTCATATTAAAGAGATCATTTGACCTTTGTTTTTGGGGGGATTGGCTAACTTCACTTAGTATTATTTTTTCCAACTCCATCCATTTACCTGCAAATGCTATGATTTTATTCTCTTTTAGTGCTGAGTAGTGTTCCATTGTGTATATATACCAAAGTTTCCCTATCCATTCATCTGCTGATAGGCATCAGGGTTGGTTCCACAATCTAGCTATTGTGAATTGTGCTGCTATAAACATTGATGTGGCTGTGTCCCTGTAGTAAGCTGTTTTTAAGTCCTTTGGGAATAGGCCAAGGAATGGGATAGCTGGGTCAAAGGGTAATTCCACTCCAAGTTTTCCTAGAAATCTTTTTTTTTTTTTTTTTTTTTTTTTTTTTTTTTTTTTTTTTGTACCGGGGATTGAACTCAGGGGCACTCGACCACTGGGCCACATCCCCAGCCCTTTTTTGTATTTTATTAGAGACAGGGTCTCACTGAGTTGCTAAGTGCCTCGCCATGGCTGAGGTTGGCTTTGAACTTGAGATCCTCCTGCCTCAGCCTCCCAAGTACTGGGATTACAGGCGTGCGCCACCGTGCCTGGCACCTAGAAATCTTAATACCACTGTCCAGATTGGCTTCACCAATTTGCAGTTCCACCAGCAATGTAAGAGTGTGCCTTTTTCCCCACATCCTCGCCAGTGGCCCAGCCACCACCTCAATTCTTAATTCACCCACGAGACTTTTCTATTACAATGCATCCCTTTTCTTGACCTTCAATAGTTTATTTTGCAGCACTGAGTATTGAACCTAGAACATTGTACATGCTAGGCAAATGCTCTGACACTATGGTACATTCCTGACCCAATCATAGTTTTATTTTAAAATTTGCCTTTCACATGATTTTGAGTTGCTACCACAGGTCATCTTTTATTAGGTTGTAGTAACTATATCCATTTCTGTCTCCCCAACAATGCTTACTCCATAAAACAGGCTCAATCAAGCAAGTGGGATTCATCTCATTGGAGCTCATGATTTAAATTTATCAAATGATTTGTTGGCTGCCCATTACACCTAGCCCCTTTGTCACTTTATGGTCAATATATTCATTTTCAAAAATAAGATATCACAAATAATTATGGAGTCATATTGCCATGAACCAGAGATCTTACAAATAATTTACTTGTAACTTATAGTGTATAGATTGTTATGGTTTAGATATTAGGTGTCCCCCAAAAGCTCATGTGTGAGACAATGCAAGAAAATTTAGAGATTAAACGATTAGGTTATAAGAGGTTTAACCAAATCAATGCACTAATCCTCTGATAGATAGACATTAACTTGATGATAACTGTAGCAGATAGAGTGTGGCTGGAGGAGGCGGGTCTCTGGGGGTATGCCTTTATGCCTTTGGGATTTACATTTCACTGTTGTTGAGCCTAGTTTCTCCCCCCGCCCCTTACTTGGTGTGATATCTTGAGCTGTCTTCCTCTACCATATTCTTCTGCCATGATGTCTTGCCTCACCTAGATTACCCAGGAATGGAGCTGTCTATGTACTGAAAACCTTGAAACTGTGAGCCCCCAAATAAACTTTTCCTTTTCTAAAATTGTTCTTGTCAGGTGTTTTAGTCACAGCAGAAAAAAATCTGACTAAAACAAATACTACTGAGGCATATGTGAATCAGGGAGATGTCTGGTATTGCTAATTCATCTCCCCACAGTCCTTTTCATGCATGGGGAGGGCAGTTTAACATATGAGATCTTTAAGTCCTATCTTTAAGTCCTATCTATAGCTACAATACTTGTGCAACAGAAAGCTGATTAGTTACAGAACACCTCCATTTCATATTTGGATTGATACATAGCTTCATATTTCCTAAAGAGCATGCCCATTAGTCATAAATTATTAGATTATTTACAGTAAATAATCACATACAGCAATTACATCCTGTTAAAAATATTTTATAGACTCAAAATTTCCTGTTAGATTAAAATATTAGCTTGTTTTCCAGAAAGTCTGTCATTAACATGTTTAAAATTAGTTTTAATCAAACTACCTTCATTATTGTCCTTTTGAGACATTTCTACAACCCTGATTCAGAAAGCATACATTCCAGGCCTGTTAATAAGCATTTCCCACCCACAGAAACAATAGTGTGATACTTTACTCTCCATAATTACATATTTTCAGGCGGCTTTCTAAACCTTCATCCAGGGCACCAATATGGATTCAGTGAAAGTATGTGTAAAGGACACTGAACTTATATTTTATGATTATATTTTCATGATACTGGTAATTGAATTTTAATATTGGTGAAGTCTGGACCAATAGTTTCTTTTAGATATGCCAGATATCTGAAGCTTTAAAGAAAGTGATAATGAATATTTGACGTTTTGATTATTCAGAATAATGGGGATTAGTCGTTTAGATTCATGCATAACTGAAAATTTGCTAGTTTTATTGTTTCCTCTGTTTTTTCAAATTAAATGTTTTCATTTTTGGAATTCAAAACCATAGACTTTTGTTAGAGTTAAACAAGCATACAGCTTAGTCTTTAATGTAATGTGTTTTTTCAGTCATCTTATTGTTAATACACACATATTATGTTCTCCCTAAGACAGTTATCAGATAACATCCTTCTGTATTTTAAGTCTTTGAGATCCTACTGCTTAACATCATATGACTTTTGAGAGTTGTTAAAAATGAGAAGGATAAAGAAGAGAATTCAATAAATGTCAATGACAGCACTTATTACAACATCCTTTTATTTATTTGTTGGGCCTACAATTGAATCAATCCAAACTCCCAAATTCGGTCTCTTGAATCTATGATTATCATATTTTATTTCTTTTATCTGGCTAACGCATGAAAACTTGGCTTTTATGAAATATGTGTGGGAGAGTTAAATCTGAGACTTCAGGATATTTTTAAAAAGGTAGGATAATGTGAACTTAAGAAAGTACAATTGAGACTCTTAATTAAAAATCATGATTAACATGTGTTTTACAATTCTGAAAGTCTAGAAAAGGGATACATAGTAGGGAGATAATGTAGCAGAGGACTATGGAGCTATTTCAATTTGTTTGTTTAAAATGAGTTTATCAAAAGTGAACCTGTTGAAACCAGACTTTTAAGTTCTGAATTAAATGAAACTGAGAGGGACAGCTTGTATGATAGATTGCTAAATCAAGATTTAAAGTGAACCTGACAAACTGCAATACCAAAGTAAAATTAACAAGGCAAAATTTACAAAAATAAATGTAAAGGTTTTAATTAAAATTCAACTTTAATTATAGTGTCATTGTATGAAGGAGCCCAGATGACTCCAGTGAAAAACATCAATGTTGGGACATTAAACTCCTAATAGAAAGCATGAAGGGAAAGGACTTATATCTGTGAACCCAAACAGAAGCTGCATTAATGAAAAAAATATAATTCCTTTATGACAGAAAGTAATAATACTTCATAGTAATCCAAAAGTAACTAAAACTCTATTTCTAATTAAGTAATCCCCCATTTTAGGATGAAAGGGGTGTTTGTCCAGGTAAGGTTGATCATCATGGTAAAATGATGTAGAAATGTTTAAAGGAATATGAAATGTTGAGAGAAATTTATTCATATTTTAAGAACCACAGTTGTCAGCCAGGCGTGGTGGTACACACCTGTAATCCCAGCACTTGGGAGGCTGAGGCAGGAGGATCGTGAGTTCAAAGCCAGCCTCAGCAATCGCAAGGCACTTAGCAACTCAGTGAGACCCTGTCTCTAATAAAATACAAAAAAGGGCTGGGGATGTGTCCAGTAGTCAAGGGCCCCTGAGTTCAACCCCCAGTGCCAAAAAAGAAAAAAGAAAAATAGAACCACACTTGTCAACAAGGAGAAAATTTGTTCAGGGCTTCTTAAGAGGCTCCATAGAACTAGTAGTTGAAATCCATGAGAATTAAATTGCTTTCAGAACATTTTCACATAATTATATCCATCCTAGGTAGAAATGAGTTGTTTCATGAAGGATTACTTTAAAAACTTCTGTTTTTCAGATATTTCCAAGTATCCAAGATCAAATGTTCATGACTCCCTCCCTTGATTGTTTGCATCTCAGAAAAGGCAGGACCCTCATCTGCCTTCAATGCCACATATATTTTATTTGGTATAAACCGTTGTATCTTAGTCTAATTATATTTTTCTTTCTCTCCCCCCCCCCCCTTTTTTTTTTTTTTTTTTGTACCAGGGATTGAACTCAGGGGCACTCGACCACTGGGCCACATCCCCAGCCCTTTTTTGTATTTTATTTAGAGACAGGGTCTCACTGAGTTGCTAAGTGTCTCACCATAGCTGAGGCTGGCTTTGAACTTCACAATCCTGCTGCCTCAGCCTCCCAAGTCTCTGGGATTACAGGTGTGTGCCACCACGCCCTCTGCATCTCTTGTTTTTACTATTAGTTGATTTATGTTAAATTTCTATGATTTATCCAAGTAGACTTATATTCTTAGAAAAGATTTATTGTAGATGTGGCAAAATAGTTTTGAAAGTGAAGAAATAAATGAGCAAACTGTAAGGGAGGATTGAGTATATAATAAATGAAAATGCCCAATAGAGCCTACATTTACAAAAGCACAAAGCAGACACCAAGGCACAATTACAATGCTCCTTTTTATTAATTTTTTAAATTTGTTTTAGTTAGTTATACATGACAGTAGAATGCATTTATGCACTATGATATATCATACATAGATGGGATATATATTTTTCTAAGTGTACATGTTGCAGAATCATATTGGTCATGTAGTCACATATATACATACAGTAATAATGTCTGTTTCATTCCACCATCGTTCCCATCCCCCACATCCCCTCCAACCCCTTCCTTCATTTCCCTTTACCTAATCTAATGCTATTTTTCCCTAATCCCCGCCCCTACCTTATTGTGAATTAGCATCCACATATTAGAGAGAACATTCAGCCTTTGGTTTTGTGGGATTGGCTTATTTGGCTTAGCATGATCTTCTCCAACTCCAACCATTTACTTGCAAATGCCCTAATTTTATCCTTCTTTAAAGCTGAGTAATATTCCATTGAGTATATATACCATATTTTCTTTATCCATTCATCTATTGAGGGACATCTAGGTTGGTTCCAGAGTCTAGCTATTGTGAATTGAGCTGCTATAAACATTGATGTGGCTGTGTCACTATAGTATGCTGATTTTAAGTCCTTTGGGTATAAACCAAAGAGTGGGATAGCTGGGTCAAATGGTGGTTTTTTGAAAAGAATTTTCCACGAGGGAGGCTCCCCAACCACCTACATCACCAAGGCTCCATGATCCAGTGTCACCTAAAGGAGATGCTGCTCCTCCAGATAGATCATCAGGTCGTCCTTAGCAGCCTAATGCTGTAGCCCAGAGCCTGCTCATTCACCTCCCCTGGGCTCATCATGCAGGCTTTGCATCATCCTATCACCACAAGAAGGTGAGTATATTACAGTAAAGTATTTTCAGAAAGAGACCATATTCACATAAGTTTATTAAAGTATGTTGTTAAAACTGTTTCACTTTATTATTAGTAATTGTTATTATAAATGTCTTGCTGTACCTAATTTGCAAAGTATATTATAGGTATATATGTATAGAAAAAAACATGTTATATATAGGGATCGGTACAATCCAAGTTTTCAGATATCCTCTGGGAGTCTTGAAATGTATGCTTTGTAAACAATCAGGAACTACTGTACATGTTCTAATTCAAGTTTTTGTGGGAGGGGATAAAAATAAAAGAATACATGAATCAACTTTCCTTAATACCTAATTTGCTATTTTACTCTCTTCAATGTTGTTTTAGTCAGCTTTTTTTTTTTTTTTTTTTTTTTTTTTTTTTTTTTTTTTTTTTTTTTTTTTTGCTGCTATGACTAAAGGATCTGACCAGAAAAACTGTAGAGGAGAAAACCTTTATTGGAGGGCTCATGGTTTCAGAGGTGCAATTCCTCAGGGCTTGAGGTGAGGCTGAACATCATGGCGGAAGAGTGTGGGAAAGGAAAACAGGGAGAGAGACTCTACTCACCAAAGACAAATATAAACGCAAAGCAAAGCCACGGCCCAATTCCCCCTCCTCCGGCCATACCCTACACTTCAGTTACCACTCAATCAATCTCTATCCAGGAATTAAATCACTGATTGGGTTAAGACTCTTACAACCTAATCATTTTTCCTCTGAACTTCTTGTATTGTCTCACACATGAACTTTTGGGGGACACCTCACATTCAAACAATAACAAATGTAAAGAGGTTCAGTTAAATTCCCATACTCCCAAACATATAACCTACTGTTCCTCAGCATGTTTGAGTTCCAAAGAATATTAATACAAACAAAATTTCAAAATAGTTTACAGCAAAAATTATAGGAAATATGCAAAAATATTACTGAAATTATTAAAACTATATGTTATGGATCTTTTAAAAACAAAAATAAATAATTTTTTAGTGTTTTCGATACTCAATAAACTATATGAGCAAGTAACAATCCTCTGGCACATATATATTTACATATAGATAGGTAGATAGACAGATATGTATGTGTATGGAGTGAAGGATATTAGTTATATATATTCAGAAATTTTCCTAACTATTTCAGTCCACCACACTTTCTTTCTGTCCTATTTAATTTATACATTATATCATCTAATCACATATAGCATTCAAAAGAAAAAAAAAAGTTCAGCTACCTCAAGGTAAGTGTGTTTTTTTTTTAATTGCTTTCTTCTATATTTTTATTAAACCCAAAACAGCACACAGAAACTAGTGAGTGCTAAATGAATATGTATCAGTTATTGATTTTTCAATTCTAGATGTAGAGTTTTCTAAATTCCAATGACTTGATTTTTTTTTCCCCCTTAGCAAGTAGTTTTCCATAATACACCCTCAGAATGTAGTTTAAAGTAAATTGCTAGGTCACCAGTGAAGATAAAACAGCCAGTTTAGAAGCAGAAGATCAGTTATTACTATCGAGTTAGATCCTGAAGTGTTTTTGTTGAAATATCCCACACCTGCTAGGATCTCTGTGCCTCATTATTGTTAGGTCATGGGAGGATTTCATCCTGGTAAACTGCAAATGTCCCATTTGTTTAGATGTCCTGTATTTGGCACATCTGTGTGTATGTGAGACATTATGAGGAGGGAGGCCAAAAGAAAATTGTCATAATGCACCTGTCCATTAGTGAGTCGTCATGCCCCGCAGAAACTTTCTGGCACCATCTGGTTATAATCTTATGCTCTGAAGCATGAGAATTGATGGACCTTTTAATTTTTATCTCAGCTAGTATAATTGCAGATGCTATTCTTATTCAAAATGGACCACATTTTGCCCACGGCCAAAAGCATCCAGCTCCCATTGACTTTAATGTGAGGACAGGCACAAGAAACTGACAAGAGAATTCATCCTAATACTTCTAATTGCTTTATGAATCTTAATAAGCCTGTTTAATTTAATAATATTCGATTGTGGAGAGTTTCACAGGTTATTTATTCATTTTCCATAGAAAGCATTTTTTGAATCCTTTCAGAAAAGGCTGTTTTCATGATAAAGCAGATTCTTTGCTTTCTGTAGCCAAAAAGCATGGCATGGCGTCATGCATTTTTTTTTTTTTGCAAACAAAAGGAGTCTGAAAAAGACCGAAAATATTAGTTCCAATGTTCCAGCAGACACAGAAAGTGCATGCCCCAAAAGGATGAAGGCTTAGGAGAATTTATGCAGTGTCTTTTTCACACAAAGACAAGTGAAATTTGTACAGAATATAAAGAATCATAGCTAATTAGACTGGCTTTAATTGGGTTTGTGCTAAATCCAATGCTTTATAGAACCATCAGTGCTGAGGAAGGAAAAGAGAATCAATTTGTAAAATATACAAAGAAATTGACTACAGAGAAGTAAGAGAGATAAATAGAGGCTACGTCCCCAATATCAAATATCAGCATAAAGAAAGAACAAAGCAAACATTTCTAAAGGGAGATAAAGGGAAATTTGTTTGCAACATTTAAAGTAGCCCACATTTCTACTTCTACACTTTAAAATTTAAAATTGTACATATGCCTGCAGACATGCCTATTTTCTGACACAAAAATAAAATAACCTCCTTCAAGTATGAGGTTTATGTTACCTTTACATATGTGGGCCACTACTATTGAGAGTAAAGCCACAGCATGATGATAATAATGCTCAGTAATGGTATGAGTAGGTATTGATACCTACCACAGCTCATTCCTCCTGGGTAGAAGAAATATGAATGACAAAAAGAGAGTTGACATTAAAATAAGAATACGCATACATATGCACACAAATACATATCAGGGTAACCTATTTCCAAAGTAGAGGCAGACAGATTTACCAGGCTGAATTATTAACATACATTACTTTTCTCTTTTGTGGGCAAACTGGACTTATCCTCAAGTATATTTTTGAGGAAAATTTTTTCTAATATCTGGTTTACACCATCCCTAGTTGTGAGCAACTGGAATTAAGCAGCATGCTACTGTAGATCTCTGCTCTACTTTAACAAATCCCACTTTTGTATTAATAAAGATCCATATCTTGATTGGAGGTTTTTAAAGGCCTTATTTTGAAGAGGAAAAAGAAAAGAGGACTGAACTAAAAAAAAAAAAAAAAAAAAAAAGTTTGAGTTTTTGTTCTCCATTGTTTTAAAGAGGCACAGGGAAGTGTCCTACAATATTTCAATATCTGAAATATTGGTGTGTTTTATTACCCTGTCTGTACAAATGTTTATATCCAATTAAATTTCATTTCTCACAGTTCAAAACTGGTCTGTACATCCCAACTTAAAATGACAGAGGATATTTTGAATTTTTTACTGTGTGATGTAGGTTTGAAGAAGGGGGCTTTGGGTACAATTGCAGTAATGAAGGAAGTCTAGCTCCTAAAATTTAGCAAATTATTAAAGACAAATATCAGAGTATCCTGGTTTTTTACCTGAAGGAACTGAAGTCACCATACAATAGAAATACCTGTATGCACATGTTTATCATGACACTATTCACTAGTCAAGTTATGGAATCAGCCTAGATGCCCATTAAAGATGAATAGATAAAGAAAAAAGTGGAAAGTTTCAAGACAAAATAAGAAATTAATACTTAAAATATTAGAACCCCTGTATTAAATGTTTTATGTATGTTAGTCATGTAACATACATGCACATACTATTAGATGCTGAATCTTACATGTGAAGAAAATACTTCTTAAGTGAATTACACAGTGTTATGTATACTAATTCTGGAATTGCTAATTGTTGCAGAAAATTTCTGAAAATTTGACAATAATATGTCTACCATCCTATACATTGTGAAAGTTTAATGAGCTTTTATGTGTGCCAAAGTATTAAATTAATATCATGTTAAATACATGCAGTTCTTTATATATCAAGTTTAGTTCAATAAAGCTGATCTATGCACTATTTGCACACTGATGTCACATTGCTTTATCACACTTTATCACAATTATTGCAATGCACTAAATTAGTACATTAACTTGTGGAGAACTGATTACCTTTCCTATTCTTAGATTTCTACCAAGAAATACAATATATTGTTATATTTATTTAAATATTAGTTCCCTAATATAGTAAAAATAAAAAAAATGTCCATATAATACTCATCAATCTATTAACATAACACAGGCATTCTTCTCTATAACCCTTGCAAATATCATGTTAGATTTATTTCTAGCTATTACATGAGGGTTTTTTCCTGCTATTATAGATGCAATAATTTTGGAGCACTAAATTGATTAACTGATTATTCAGTGAGATAAAGATAAGAATCAGTGATGAAGAGGAAGACTTTTTAAATTAAAAGAGGCTTATCTGAAAAGTATAGCACAAGTTTTCAATGGACCTTTCTTTTTATAAGCTCCAGACGTTCTCTCCTACTTTCTTATTCAATGCTGATATTACACTCATTTTTCTGTTTAGGATCACTAACAGCTTCACACCAAAGCCAGATGCACAATGTTATGAAAGGTCTGGGTATAATGCAGTTATAATAATATATATTAAAATTATACGTGCATATATAATTTATATGTGCATTTGTTAAAAAAGAAAGGAGAAAGATATTGGTTTTCTTTTTCAAAATGATATTCTTTGGAGAAGCAGAAGAAAACTGTCCACATAAAAAATTGCATTTTGTTTCCCAGGAAATTGAGTGGAACCACAATTTCTCAACTGACTCTCAAGTTTCTAAGGTTGAGTTCCAAACAAATGATGGATTTGAGAACACACACATACTTGTTTCTAGATACAGTTTATAGGAAATTTTTCTCAATACTGATGCAGAGAAGCTTCTGGAAAGGTTTCTCAGAGGCAAGGATTTCTAATTTTGGTTTTGTATTGGAACATGAACAGTAATGATATTCCATCGTCCACTGGTGTATGTGGGAGGGGATGTGGATGGAGATGAATATTTGATGCTGCTCCAATAGTATCTGGGAGCCAGTCACTTATTGAAAAGCTATGGCTTCTATTTGCCTCCAGCTATTTAATAAAAAGGCAAAACTAATCTCTTTACTTCCCAGTCCAGTGTGCACTGTTATTTGCCAACTTCACAATAAATTATGATTTATCTCAGGAGGTTATGAAATTGGTGTGAAGAGAAAACTGCCATCTGAGACTTAACTTTGATAATTAGTCACTGAAACTGTCTTCTGGAATCACTTTTAGATTTATTTCCAAACTCTGCTCCATTACACCTCCTCTGTAGTTTCGGGATTAAAAAATGGGGGAGCTAGTTTTTATCAACTCTCAGGCTAATCATTGGTATTTCCACATTTCTTTGCCCCCTGCCTCTTAAGAATTAAGTTATCTCAAAGACTCCCTTACTAACTATCTTCACTCCTGATAAAGCACTGTCTAGGAACAGGTAAACCATTGTCTATTACAGTTGGACTGGATCCTACCCTTTTCCCAAGTTCCAAGGAATACTAGGAAGGGTGGCATTATAGCATTTCAACCCTCTTTGGAGGGAAAGTGGAAAGTGTGAAATTCTACATGCAGTCTACATCTTCTCCCAGTAAAAGATAAAACACTGAAATACCCCATTTTGTTATCCTTCCAAACTATTCATTCCTTAACTGTTAAAACAACAATAATAGCAACACAGTGAAAAAATAAATATATACCAGCATTGTTTTAAGGTACAGATGAGAAAAGATATATTGATTGCCTATAGCAGCATACAATGTGCTCATTAAATGTGCATTAATTTCTTCTTTCAATTACCCCATAAATATGCAGCTATCTATTGAGTTATTTTTTACTGTGTGGTATTCTTCAAGAAATGGAGAATTTCTATTCCCCATGAGCCTAGCTTTAAGCAGCTTCACTCCTATAGACATTCCTTGTTCTCTTGGTCTATCTTGCAAATTGACACCTTTGTTCTTTCTGTCTTGATCTCCAATAGACACTCCATCTCTTATACAACTTTGCAGATAGTTGCAGCAAAACCATTTCATTTAAAAGGCACAACCTATCTATTTGCTATTTGCAATTCTACTTTGTTTTCAAATTAGTGCACTTCTTTTTCTCTACAGTGTTTCAACCCTTCTTTACAGAATCAGCAACAGCTACATAGAGCTTTCTAAAATTTGTTACCAAAATGACATAAACTCATTGTTGGAAAATAACACAATGTTCTTTGTGCAAGAGTTGATTTGATTTCTCAGACATAAATGAATAAAAATAAGGGATAGGGTTAATTATTCTCTGAAGATTTTTCCACTTTGACAACATCTATTTTCATCTCTCTTCAATATAGATGGCATAAAAATTTATTTTCATGTACTTTACATTCATTATTGGTTTTACATTGGAAAACTTCCCAGAAAAATCAGAAGAAGAATAGTCTGGCAATTAATTGAAACAGAACAAAAGGGATGCATTTAATTTCATAATAAAATTACTTATTATTTATTCATAGGATGAATCTGAACCTGTAATGATCATTGTTTTACAAGGAAAATAACAACCTATTTGAAATAAATATAATAGTAGAAATTTGTGGTAGATAATGATATATTGAATTCGGTAAGACACATTTTTCAGCATCTTTCTATAAGGTCATGAGTTCATAGCTGAGGTTCTACTGTCTTTCCTTATCTCCTTTTTGCTAACACTGAAACTGAGAAAAAATGTTTGAAAACTCAAGTTTTCCCTAAGTTTTCACCAGTTGGAAAGAATCTTTAACTCAGTACTGTATCTGCAAGACTAGATGATAGAATTGAGGGTTTCTGGCCCAATTTATGAACTCTAATATTGTATGTGGAATAGTTTTAATCTGTACACAATTATTATCCTCAAACTGTCCCTACACAAATTCAAATGACACACATATGGGCAGCAACACTGTGGGGCAAAATCCAACATGGAAAGTATTATAGAAACTTATTTTTGGATAAAGGTTTCTTCAAAGAGCTAAATTCTCAGAAAAAGAGCAAAATAAACAATGAATATAAATCTTTTGATTTAACCAGCAGTGCTTTAGAGAAGGGATTTTTTTAAAAGGAGAAGAAAAAGAAAGGATAAAATTAAAGTAGGAAGGAGCTGTCTCTGAGAAATCATGATCTCAAATGAAGTTGTCACACAGATGTGACCCTCCATATACATAGCCAGTGTTGGCAGCAGATGTGCAAGCTTGAAATGTGTTTCGGGGCAGGCAGATGATGTCTTCTGGAACATTATTTTACTAGGTCAGGGAGTATTAGTTACTAATGTTTACAGAAGAAGATCCAGTATAGATTTGATACAAATCTTAAAGGAAGAATTTAGCGCTGAACAATTATTTGGAGGATGGATGATTTGCAAATGCAGTAATGACATTAAGTTGGAATTAATATTTAAAATGCCACTTTGGAAAATGCTCTTTATTTCAACATTCATCCCATTTTTTGAAACTTGTTCTCTCATAAACTCCTAAGCTTAAGCTTACTGTTAATGCAGTGGTTACTTTAATTTTTAATAGTAATTTATTAATTTTGTCTTTTCCCTATTTGGAGTTTAAATTCAATAAAAGTAAGACATTTGTTTATATGTATTAATTGTAAATACCAGGTTAAGTTCGGGTCATCTGATAAGCATTAAGTTTATATTCATATTTAAAAAAAACACAACTTCATCCTGGGGCCCAGAGCTTTTACATACTTGCAGTAGGACTAAATCCAATGTCATGAACATGTTAGTCTTGTGGAACAACCTCTTGTTACTTTATCAGGTCCTTGATCTCTGGTAGTGTATGCTTGCTTGTTGGATTCCTTTCTTGATTCATAAATTCATTGAAAATTATTGGTTTTCTCCTACATTCAATACTTTGTTCTATGTATTGGGACTATATTTGCAACCAAAGGAAACACCCTTCCCATGGGTCATTAATCTAATGAAGTGTGACTGGTAATAAAAATGTAAGTACATAAGCAAGATGAATCCAGAGAATGTTGAGCTTCATGAATAAAATAAGTAGGGTGGCGTGATGTTGGAGGCAATGATACCCTAAAAGGTAAATCCATTTGTGAAGTCCAAAATGTATGTTTAGATTAAGAGAATAAGAACAGGGGTTTTCCTTGTATCATTTCCATAACAAATAGTTACCACAATAGGCCATGACATACATCTCTCTTGTAGGCAATATAAGAAGGAAATGTTTGTAGATTTTTATATGTGTGTGTTTGTGTGTGTGTGTATGTATGTATGTATATGAATTACCCATGTGGAATATCTCAAAATATATACTGATTCATAAAAATATCAAGTATCCAGCACTCAATATATCCATTTCCTATGTTAAAAAAATGTCTTCAAATCTATTTGATAACTTTACTGTCTGGTTAGGATCTTTTTGTTTTTGTGGTACTACGATTGAACTTAGGTCTAGAGCATGCTTGGCAAATGCTCTACCACTGAGCTATATCCCCAGCCTTAGGAAACAAGATTTAAAAGATGAGAAGGTTTTTACCAATGTGGAGCAATGAAGGTTCAAACCTAATATTCAGTTGAATGTGAACTAATTATGTGCCTTATTCCTGTAGTCTTTGTAGCCCTACCACTTTTAAAATTTTTATTCAGAAGTAAATTCTATTTCTTATAATGTCAGGTTTGCTATACTTCAAAGAAATGAGAATAAAATCCCTACATTTATGATCCCTGTGATAAAAAGAGAAGACACTATTATGTCACCTTTCAGTTAGATTATTTTGAGCACTACACTTCAATTTCTGAAAGGTATAATAGGCTTAAGATGATACTTCTTTCTTATTAATGTTGTATTTCAGAAGAGAAGATTGCTGCTAAGTGTGTAATGCTTCAGAAATACTGGTTCAATTCTAGAACATCCAGGGCCATTTTTTTTTTTCAAGTTAATTTATATTTATTGTCATTACTGAAATATTTAGATTTTTTTTTTTTTTTTTTTTTTTTTTTTTTTTTTTACTGGGGATTGAACTCAGGGGCACTCGACCACTGGGCCACATCCCCAGCCTTTTTTTTTTTTTTTTTTTTTTTATTTATAATAATTTAATTCATAGTGCACATATATAGCATCTTTTTACATACAACTGCTTGTATACAAAGTATATTCGTACCATTCAGGTCGAAGAAAAGAAAGAGAAAGAAAAAAGAAGAAAAAAAGAGAGAGAGAGAAAAAAAAAGAAAAGGTGGTTGAATGAGATGGATATCATTATCCTAAATGTTTTTCTTGTCTTTATGTTTCACTGCTAGGGGAGGAAGACATTCACCTCTAGTCATTCATAGCTCTGAAAAATTCTTTGATAAAAAGTGAATGATTAGTATAAGGAAAATTTGTAAATATATACAAATTGTGACTTTAAAGTGATCTTTGAATTTGAAATAAACAGTGTTGTCCTTGTCTCCTATTATAATGTGAAATGTGGTTGATTTATCTGAATAAAGCCTTGATAAGCTACCAGGGGAAATGAGGTTGTTATTGATGCAGAACATTGTAGGAAGTTGCAATGTATCAATAAAATATTTTTTTTCATGTTGGAATGAAAATTTAGATGGCATTCTATGTATGTCGCTTGCCATAATTGTATTTAATATTAAAATGGTAGAAAAAAACTTGTCTGTAATCCTTATATTTCTAATACACTCTCTCAATTCTGTTTGAATAGCAGACACCTATTTGAAAAGCAAATGTAATATGCCTTAAACCAAGCCATTTGCATTTCTAGAGTATGAAAATTGCAGCACTGTGCCAATATCTTTGACAGAAAACTTGAACACAGTAGAGTTAGCAATGCCATTCATACAAAGACTTTAAAGCACTTTCTATACTTTTTATGAAATAGAAAAAAAGAAGGCACTTTCAATAAAAGAAAAAATAATTGAAGATGAGAAAATGATATTGGTAAGAATGAAATAAGCAGGGAATAAAATAAATGCATACATATTCACACAGATTTTTCTAAATTACAGCAAAAGTAATAGTTGTCAGTGGTTGGGGGCTTTAGACTCTCTAGACTTTCAAAAATATAATTAATTCCTTTCAGAAATGGTATAAATCAATGCATGCACCTGATCATTGTGAAATTTTGAGGGCTTAAAATTAGATCCTTCTCCTTAAAGAAAGTACTAACTCTAGGGCTCGGGGAAGAAATAAACCACATGAGTCTGAAGAATTTTAAGGTTACATATGGAAAGAGATACTTAAAAAAATGGTATAGCATGTTAAAAGGACACAAAAGCCTAAAGAAAAACAACCCAATGACCAGGGCTTGAAGAATTTATCCAAATAATATCCAAGAAATATTGGATTATACCCCCAAGACATAAAATAAATATATCCATAAGTTAAGGAAATACTTTATATAAATACATATGTATGTATATATATGCACACACATATATGTGTGTGTGTCTGTATGTGATGTGTGTGTATGTATGTGTATATGTATGAAGGAGGACAGAAAACTCATGTGCAGAAATCCAAATAATTATACAGATACTCTTCCCTCAAGTAAGTGGAAATACGCTATTGCTCTGTAAGTATGGGCTGCTCATAGGAGCTTCATTACAAATGTTACAGTACAGACAGAAGAGTAACTTTATAATACTGAAAACTTACAAGCTCTACTTTGGCCAAGTGGCCAAAGTTTATTGACTGTGATATGTCTGATGATAATGGGACCTTCCTTCTGTGAGATTCCTTCCAAAATCACATAGATCTTATATAATTCTGAGAAAATATCAGTCAAATTCCATTAGGGGGGCATCCTATGAAATAAGTGACCAATGCTCTACAAAGTTATCAATGTAACCAAAACCAAGGCAAGCCTGAGAAACTGCTACATCCCAGAAGAGCAGAAGAAATATGACAATTAAATTTAATGTGTTGTCTTAGATCACTCTGAAACAAAAAAAGGACATTAGGTATACATTAAGGAAGTCTATACCAAGTATAGAGCCAGTAATAATGTAAATCAGCTCAATAAATGTGATAAATGTCTCAAAGTAAGATGCTAATAATAGGGGGGCCTAGTTGTGCTATACACAGAAACTTTGGACTATCTTTGCAACATTGTATAAAGCTAACATCATTCTAAAATAAAAAGCTTATTTAAATATGTACAAAAAGTACTTGGGCCCTTGGCTATCCATATTGTTTATTTCTAGATAAAAGGATTGAAATATCTTTCCTACTAAAGAAAATTCCCAAATTATTTAGAATGGCCAAAACCTCTTTAAATCGTGCATTACTCTCTATGAAAGATAACAATCAAAATCAAAATAATAAATATTTCCTTAGAGCAAGTGAAAATTACTTTTTATTAGAAAAATATTTATATAGAATTTGAGAATAAATTTAACTCTGCTAGGTTAAAATTATTGGAACAGGTCCTCCAACATAAAAACGCATAAATGACAAATGAAATTATATTTGTGGCATAAAAAACAATGACACATTGTGAAATGATTAAATCAAGCTAAATAACCTATCTGTCATCTCATATTTTTTAATGTTTAAAATCTCTTCTTAGCAATTTTCAAGTATACCATATATCACCATTATTCATACAGTTGCCACAGTGTGATTTCCAGAACTGAAACTTGGTCACCTTTGCACAATACACTCACACCCCAGCTCTTTAGTGACAATGTTTCCATTCTCTGGTTCTATGAGTTCAATTTCTTTAGATGTCATGCAATATTTCACTTTCTGTGCTTGGCCTACTTCACCTAGTATAATGTCTTTCAAATTAGTCCATGTTCCACAGAACAGAAGTCACAGAGACACACCTACATAAATACAGTTATTTCATCCTAGACAAAGGTACTTTAAATGTACATTGGAGAAAAGATAGCCTCTTCAACAAATGGTGCTGGGAAAACTGGAAATCCATGTGTAATAGAATGAAATTGAAATCCTATACCTCACCCTGCACAAAACTCAACTCTAAAGGGATCAAAGACCTAGGCATTATACCAGATACCCTGCACTTAACTAGAAGAAAAAGTAGGTCCAACTCTCCAACATGTTGGCTTGGGAACCAAATTCCTCAACGCTCCCAAAGCACAAGAAGTAAAATCAAGAATAATAAATGCAATGGTATCAAACTGAAAAGCTTCTTCACAGCAAAGGAAACAATCAAGAATATGTTCAGAAATCCTACACACTGAGATAAAATATTCACCACCAGTACCTCAGATAAGGCATTAACTTCCAGGATATACAAAGAACTCAAAAAAATTAATGCCAGAAAAATAAAAAACCCCAATCAATAAGTGGGCAAAAGAATTGAACAAACACTTCAGAGAAAAAGAAATACAAATGGTCAAAAATATATGAAAAAAATGGGGCTGGGGCTGTGGCTTAGTGGTAGAGAACTTGCCTAGCATGCTTAAGGCACTGGATTCGATCATTAGCACCACATAAAAATAAATAAATAAAGGTATTGCATCCACCTACAACTAAAAAATATACATATTTTTAAAAAAAATCTGAAAAAATATTCAACATCACTAACAATTAGAGAAATGCAAATGAAAACTACACTGAGATTCCAATCCATCTCACTTAAGTCAAAATGGCAGTTATAAAGAATACAAGTAACAATAAATGTTGGCAAGAATGTGGGGAGAAAAGTACGTTGTTGATGGGACTGCAAATTGGTGCAACCACTCTGGAAAGCAATATGGAAATTCCTTAGAAAACTTGGAATGGAACCTCCATTTCACTCAGCTATCTCACACCTCTGTCTATAGTCAAAGGACTTAAAACAGCATACCACATTGATGCAGCCACATTCATAGTTATAGCAGCTCACCTCACAATAGCCAAGCTATGGAATCAATCTAGGTGTCCTTCAACAGATGAATGGATAAAGAAAATGTGGTGTATACACACAATGGAATATTGTTCAGCCATAAAGAAGAATGATACATGGCATTTGCGGGTAAATGAATGGAATTGGAGAATATTATATACTAAGTGAAATAAGCCAATCCCAAAAAAGCATATTCTCTCTGATTTGTAGATGCTAACCCAGAATAAGGGAGATTAGGGAGGGGAATAATAGAAGTAGACACTAGACAAAGGATAACAAAAGGAAGGGAGAGGGGAGGCGAATAAGAGTAGAATTAATTGGTCACAACTTTGTTAGCCTTGTATTTGTATACCTGACCAGGGAAACTTCACATTATGTTCAACCACAAGAGTGGGAACCCAATAGAATAAATTACACTTTATTTATGTATATTCTGTCAAAATGCACTCTACTGTCATGTATAACTAAAAATTTTTAAAAATTTAAAAATTTAGTCCATGTTTCAAATTGATAGATTTTCCTTCTTTTTAAGGGGTAAATGGTATGTATGTATATATACCCATGTATATATATACATATGTATATACATATATATATAGCATTTTCTTTATCTATTTTTTGTCTATTTTTTATCATATATATATATTGCAGTTTATCTATTTCTGTATCTGCAGACTCTTAGTTGATAACATATCTTGGCTAATGTGAAAATTGTTGCAATGAACATGAAAGTACAGATATATCTTTAAAATTCTGATGTAATTTCTTTAGATATGGACCCAGAAAATGAATGGCTAGTTCATAAGGTTGTTCTATTTTTAACACTGGAAGGTCCCTCTGCATGTTATTCACAATGGCTATATTAATTCACAATCCCACCAAGAGTGTTCAAATGTACAATTTCTTTATATCCTCACACAAACTTGTTAACTTTTTTCGTTGTGATAATAGTCATTCTAACATGTGTGAAGTGATATTCTTTTGTGTCTTTAATTTGCATTCCCCTGATTATTAATGATGTTGAGAATTGGCCATCTGTACAACTTTTTTATTAACTCTGTACACAGTTCCTTCAACAACTTTTTCAATTGGGATATTTGTTTTTCTTTTATTAAGAGTTTTTTGAACTCTTCATATAGTTCTTTATATTTTCTTCCTTTCTAATTTGGATGCCTTTGATTTCTTTCTTCTCCCTGATTGTCCTGGCTACGTTTTCTAGTACTATATGGAATAGCTGTGGTAATAGTGAACATCCTCATCTTGTTACAGATCTTATAGGAAAACTTTTGAGTTTTCAGCATTGAATATTATGTAGTTGTGACCTTTTCATGTATGGCCTTCACTACATTGAGACACATTCCTTTTATACCTAACTCATTGAAAGTTGTTTTTAATCATGAATGGATAAAAAAAAAGTTCAAATGCTTTTCTGCATGTAATGAAGCAGTCAAATGGGGTTTTCCCTTTTATCTGTTAATATATCATATTAATTAATTTGCATATTTTGAGACATTCTTGCAACCCAGGGACAAATCTCACTCAACCATGTTTGAGATTTTATGTATAACCATTTTAATGTTGTTGCATGTGGTTTTCTGGTATTTTCACCAGGAATATTGATATGCAATTGTCTTTTCTTGTAGCATCCTTGTCTGACTTTGATATCAGTACAATGGTAGCTGTGTAAAAATAAATTTGAAACTATCCTTCTCTCCTTTTTAATTATTTGGAAGAATTTGAGAAAGATCAACATTGATTCTTTCTTAAACATTTGTACAATTCACCAGTTGAAGATATCAGTATCTAAGATTTTCTTTGTGAAAAAGTTTTTGAGTTTTTGATTTAATCTCTTAGCTTTTTCTTAGTTTGAATTTACTCTTTCTTTTCTTTCTTTCTTTTTTTTTCTTCTTCTTTGTATTGGGAATTGAATCCACGGTATTACCACTGGACTACAGCCCCAGCCTTGTCTACTTACTATTTTTGAGATAGGGTCTTGTCGGGGTTTTTAAAAGTTGCCAGGGTTTTTAACTCCCCCTTGACCCGGGGTGAGCTTTCTCTGGCCGGCAGAGAAGGCTGGGAGAGCACACCCCAGCGATGAGGCGAGATTGAGAACAGCAGGAGTCGGCTGGTAATCCACCCTGCCTTCAAAAGACCCTCTGAATTACCAGGGAGACTGGTCAAAGCTGGAACTCTTTATTGAGGAAGATGGACGACATTTATAGAAGACATGGGCCAATCAGCAGAAAGATCATAGGAGGACATAGGGAGCATGAGCAAACCACATTGGCGGAGCCATTAGCCTATCTTAGTGGCGATCTGATTTCTCATGACACGTCAGGGGAACGCCTCCTGGTTAGGCCAAGTTCCCGTATCAGGAAGTGGGAGAAAGCCAGAGTTTCTATCTACTGGCGTCTGTTTAATGTCCCCAACAGGGTCTCACTAAGTTGTTGAGGCTAGCCTTGAGCTTGGTATCTTCCTGCCTCAGCCTTCCAAGTTCCTGGGATTAGAGAGTATAACACTGTGCCTGGCTTGGAGTTATCTTTTCACCATGGTTCAGACTTAGTATTTTAATGTTTCTAGAAATATATCTACTATCAATAAGTTATTCTATTTTTTGCATAATGTTCAGAGCAGTTTCTTATTATCCTTTGTATTTCTTTATTATCACTGATAATGTATCCTCTTTCATTGACAATTCATATGTTCCTTTTTTTCCTTGGTTTAGCTAACTCAATTTCCTCCCCAAACCAACTCAATATTGTTGATATATTTTTAAAATATTTTTTGGGGGGTCTATATTTCAGATTTTCCTGCTACTATCATTACTATTTCCTTTATTCTGCTGACTTTGGGATTACTTTGCTTTTCTATTCTATGTCCTTGATATATAAAGTTAATTTAAGTATTTTATATCTTTTTTTCTTAATGATAGCATTTATTGTTATGTACTTGAAATACTTTGGTTGTAAAACGTATCAGTATGCTGTGTTTTCATTTTTTGTCTCAAAATATGCCTTGGTTTCTCTTTTAAACCCTTAGTTATTCTGGAGGCTTTTTAAAAATTTTCCACTTATTTGTGAATTTTCCAATTTATCTCTCATTATTGGTTTCTAGTTTTGCACCATTGTGGTCAAAAAAGATTCTTACAAAGTTCTAAATTTTCTTAAAAATTTAAGACTTATTTTATGAGTTAATATATGATCTGTTCTGAAGAATGTCCCATTTGAACTGAAGAGCATGTGCATTATGCTCTTGCATGAATTTTTCTATATAGGTCACCTAAGTTCATTTGGTATGTAGAATTGTTGATGTTTGCCATTTCCTCATTGATTTTTCAGTCCAGATGGCATATCCAATAGTAAGAGTGAAGTGTTAGAGTTCCCTCCTAGTATAACATTGTTAGTATTTCTCCTTACAATTCTTTTGGCTTTATACATAGATGTTTTTGAGTTAAAAAATTAATCAATTTGTATTTAAAGTAATTATTGATAGGAAAGAGGTTATTACTGGTATTTTATTATTTTTTGTTTCATTCTTAATCTCTAGCTATTCTCCTTTTCAGATTTGATGATTTGCCATTGTTGTTCCATGGTTTAATTACTTTATCTTTATTTTGTTATATATATTTCCTCTGTGGTAACAGTAAGGTTTACATAAGATCTCTGTAATTACAACTGGGTAGTTTTAGCTATTACAAAGTATAATTTTGCGCTGTATATAAGAATCTACACTTTAATTTATTCTTTCCCAAATTCAATATCGCCAGTGTCACAGTTTATGCATAAAATATCTTGCATCCATTAATCAATTAATCAATTATTTTAACTATAAGTATTTTAATATGATTGACTGTCTCTACGTTTTTATATGAGCTATAAAATTCACTTATGTTCTACCATGGGAGTTATATTTTCAATTTGAGTATATTCTGAATTTTATCAGTGAGTTTTATATTTTCCTATATTGTTAGTGTTCTTTCATTTCACCTTTAAGAGCTTCCTTTAGTATTTCTTATAATACAGGCCTAGTGGTGATAAAATGCCATAGCTTTTGTTTTTTTTCTGAGAAAGACTTTATGTGGCCATAATTTCTGAAGGATGGACTTGTCAGGTATAATATTGTTGAATAGCACATTTTTTTTTTTCTTTCAGCACTTTGAATATGCCATACCACTCTTTGCTAGTCTGAAATGTTGCTTCTGAGAAAACGACTGATACAGTCTTATAGAGATTCCTTTGTTTGTTAAAGGTGCTTCCTCCTCATACTTCAAAAATTATTTGTTTTGTTATTGGACAATCTTTTGTCTTAGAGAAGATCTCTTTATGTTTGTTTTTAATTCTTTGGAATTTATGGATCTGGATCTTCATTTTCCTTGTCAGCTTTGTAAATTTTTGTCATAATATCTTTATATAGGCTTTCTACCCTTTTCTCTTTGATCCTTCTAGAAAACTTATGATACCTATTTTCCTTAGCTCAATGATTGCTATGGTTTGAATGCCTTATTCAAAAAGCATTTTTGGAAACAATCTTCCAGGCAACAATTTTAGAAGGTGTTGCCTATTGGGAGGTGTTTAAGTCATGGAGACAACTCTCTTTTTTTATAACCTCATTATCAAAAGAGCTTCAAGTTGTGACTTTGAATTCTCATTCTCTCTCACCCTTTCTTGCCCTTCCATCTTCTGCCATGTAATAATGCAGAAAGAAAGCTGTGACCAGATGATGAAAGCTTGACCATGGACTTCCCATCCTCCAGAACTGTGAAAGAATTAATTTCTATTTATTATAAATTACTTGGTCTATGCCAATCTATTATAGTGGCATAAAATGGAATAAGGAAATGATGTCCCGTCAGTGCCATATTTTACTCTATTTTTTTTTTGTCCTGTATGACTATGTAATTGCAAAGATATGTCTTTAAACTCACTGAGTCTTTCTTCTGTTTAAGTCTGCTGTGGAGACTATCAAATTTTTCAGTTCAGTCATTATGGTCTTAAGCACCAGAACTTAATTTTAATATTTTCTTTTGTTGAATTCTTACTTCGTTCATTTTCCCTCTAATTTTGTTTTCTTCTCTGTGTTTTTCTTTTGCACTCTGAGATTAAGACTATTATCTTGAGTTCTTTCTCAGTTAAAAAATTGAGATCTATGAACTACATCTCAAGTTTTTAATATTGTTTACTGATTTTTTTTATTTTCTTCCTTTGTATTGTATCCTCTTTACCTGTCTGTCTATGATCCTCATGCCCTTGGCTTGGTATCTTCACACTTGTAAAAACAGGACCAGTTCCAATCCTTACATATTGGCTCTGGCAGGGAAAGCCCTTTACTAATATATTTATGTTGGTATTCCATCCAAATATTCCTGCGTGAGTCATCTGGTGGGGCTGATGGACAACTACTAGAGTTCTTGGGCAAGGTGGCCTGGTGCCTGTATCAGAAAGTGTCCTGGCCTGACATGTGGCCCACTGGAACAAGTCTGGTATCTCAATCTGTAGGATCAGGTCTACAGCTTAGCTCCACAGAGGCTGTCCTGGTAACAAGTTCTACTGGGATGGTTCTTTTGACTAAGAACCAGCTGAGCCTTGTTCTTAGGTCTAAAGCGGCCAACATTGCCCTGGGCAAGCTTCACTTCTCACCTGGAATTGTGATAGGCCTAATACCTGAGTCCATGGGAACCAACCTAGTACTGAGTCTTGTGAGGCCAGATTTAGGCCTGAGATACAGGGGTGGTCATGGCCCTGAGTACACAGGGCTGACCTACCACTTGGATCCACTGGAGTGGGTTTAGACCTCAAATTCGTTGGAGTCTGAGTCTCTAGGAGTCATCCTAGAGTTTGAGCTTATGTCTACTGGTCTTGTCACTAGTATCTCTGTGTATACCATGGGGGTTTTGAGAGATGACTTGAAAGCTATGTTCAAGGGGGTGGCATGGAATGTACAGCCTCAGTAGTTATCCTGGTGTTGCAGTGGGCCTGGTTCTGGGTTTCACTGAGTGGGCCTGTCTTTTGGGCCCACAGTGAAGACAAATGATCACATTGCTCCTCTTTTTCTATATGAAGAAGAATGCTTCTTCCATACAGTTCTTCCTAGGCTTGAGAGAGATAACTTGAGTAATGTGAAACTCTTTATCTTCATCAATACATCTTTCTTATATCTGTGATACAACTAGGTGTTATAATCTGTCATTCAAGTTTCCTCAGTTCTTGTGAAGATATTTTCATGCACATATAGTTGTTCAAATTAAAGCTTCTGTGGGAGAACACAGAAGCACAAATTGCTATTCTGCCATCTTGTTCCATGAATTCCACATAGAACTCTTCTAAGCAGTGCTAAAGTCATTTCAAATATACTCTTTAATGAAAATATATATATGTATAAAGAACACTAATAAAATTAAGGAACACATAAGCATGAGTAAAACACACATTCCCTCAATAGAGAAGTCACAAGGCAGAAGGATCCATATGGCTTTTTAAAAATCAACACATATATTAATAAATGTTTGGAGAAACAATTGTTGAACAGGGTTGGATTCCCATGGAATTATTATCTTGAAAAATTTCTAAGTAGTAGTCACTTAAGGAGTCTCTTGAAATCTGGACTGATAGATAGCTTACCCTCCCCCGCCCTCAGAGTTCTCCACATCCTGAGAGAAGCAACCTTGTTTCATTCTCAGCAGGATGTTTCTTCCCCGGACAGGATGTTTTTTCCCCCCGGGCAGGATGTTTCTTCCCCAGGCAGAATGTTTCTTTTCCCCAGGCAAGAGCCAATAGGCTTAAAAGGCACCCTGTTCTAGCCAATGGTGCTTGGGGTTGCTCTAGTGCACCCCCCACCAGAAATCCCTATATAAGGCCCTGTCTGAGAGACTCAGATCAGACAGACAGAGAGAGAGACACACGGACACAAACATCGGATCGTCGCTGCTGAGAGGAGGAAGACAGATACATCGGCTCATCGCTGCAGAGAGGAGGAAGCCACTGCAACAGCTCCAGACCCATCGCCTCCAGCTCGATGGCAGATGCCCCAGCCAACAGCTCCAGACCCATCACCTCCAGCCGACGGCAGCTGCTCCAGCTGACAGCTCCAGACCGACCACCTTCAGCTCGACGGCCGCTCCCAGCTGACAGCTCCAGCCTCCAGCCAGACAGCAGCTGCTTTAGCCGACAGCTCCAGAGATCCCAGCCGGTGCAACCAAGCACCCACCTTCTGTCCAGAGCTTGCACACTCCCCTCTCCCTGACTCCCCTCTCCCACCTCTTCGACCTTCGACCAGAGCACCTCTTCTCTGGTTTTCACTACTGGCTACGAAGGCTGTTAAATAAATCTTTTGGCTGCACGGCTGTCCCCGGTGTGATGCTTTGCCCTTCATTGGTGCCGTGACTCGGATCCTATCTGAGCCAGAGGGCATAATCACCTGGAACTGCCTCAGCCTTCGCCCGGTTTTTGATCGCCGCTCCGAAGCATCCACCACCGGTCATCGGATTGGTAAGCCCCCCGCCCCAGAGCTCCTAAACCCGTCAGGCCTTGTACAGTGGGAACTGACCGTTGATCGTCCGGCAGCCCCGCTGGTGGCCTGTATGGGGAGGATCGCACCCCACCTAGACCTTCATGGTCACAGTGGACCTCACGGAGCTCTCTCTCTCTCTCTCTCCCCCTTTCCTGGGTAGGTCTCCTCATCCCCAGGGCTCCTAAACCTGTCGGGCCTTGTACAGTGGGAACTGACCGTTGATTGTCCGGCAGCCCCGCTGGTGGCCTGTACAGGGAGGATCGCACCCCACCTAGACCTTCACGGTCACAGTGGACCTCGTGGAGCTTTCTCTTTTTTTGTCTCTCTCTCTCCTTTTCCTGGGTAGGTCTCCTCATCCCCAGGGCTCCTAAACCCGTCAGGCCTTGTACAGTGGGAACTGACCGTTGTCTCTCTCTCTCTCTCTCTCTCTTTCTCTATCTCCCTCTCTCTCTCTCCCTTTCCTGGGAGTAGTTGAAGAAAGCCCTTTTTTCGGCCTCTGGCCTCCGGACTTGGGTCTCTCCTTCCCGTCCAGGACGGGACACGGAAAATCCTTGCGCAAGGTGACCCATTGTTCTTCGGTCCCTTTGGACCCCATCTCTGTTTGACTACAGTGACGACTGGGTCTCACAGACTTGGATCTCTGATATATATATCTTGAGGAGGACGCTCCTCAGGACAATATATCTGTCCCGTTCGGAACGGGAAAATGGGGGCTTCTTCTTCTTCTTCTGCTACTGCTTCTTCACCCCTCCTGGCTGACCTACTCCTATCCCTCCTGGCTGACTACCCTCCGATCACTCTCTTCTTTGCTCTTGTCCTCACTCTCTTCTTTGGTTTTGCTATCACTCACTATTTGTCACTCTTGTACCCACTCCGACCCCTCCCAGCCGACTGTCCTCTACAATGCCTCTTAAACAACCTAGCCACTCTTGGCCTAACTCCCGATATACAACCAACAAGACTTACCAAGTTTTGCACCCAAGATTGGCCCACATACCCCTTAGATAACCAAAACAAATGGCCTGCTTCTGGGTCCCTGGATCCCTCTATACTGAGAGATCTTTTCAACTTCTGCGAGCGATCAAAAAAAATGGGTAGAGATTCCGTATGTTCAGGCTTTCTCCCTCCTCCGTTCGAATCCCTCACTCTGTACCCACAGCAGCTCTAACAATAGCCTCCTAGCCTGCCAACCGGCTGCTCCCCTACCATCCCCCTCCTTTCTTGATTTTGATCCCGCGGATGATCCGCCCCCATACCAATCTGAAACCTCTCCGCCTCCCTCGGCTCCTCCAGCCCCACTTCTACACACTCCTGCCACCTTCTCCTCCAGCCCACCCCTTACGTGATCTCGCACAATGTCTGCTCACCCTCTGTCACTTACTCCCGCCCAAGTCCTGACCCCACTCCGGGAAGTTGTGGGTCCAGAAGGAATTGTCCGTGTCCATGTTCCCTTCCCAATGACCGAGGTAGTGCAAATCGAGAAACGATTGGGCTCTTATAGCACTGACCCCACTACATACCTCAGGGAATTTCAATGGGTCCTCCAAGCTTATAGCCTTACCTTCCATGACATCTATATGATTTTGGCAAATACCCTCCTCCCTGAGGAGCGTAGGCGAGTCTGGGAGCAGGCACGGGCCTATGCCGATGAGAACCATAGAACCAACCCTAACCATCTCATTGGACCTCAGGCTGTCCCCGAAAGGGATCCTAACTGGGACTATAATTCCCCAGGGGACGTGGCCTTGCGAGATCAGTTTTCCACTTGTATACTAACTGGTCTTAAGCGTGCAGCACAAAAAGTAGTTAATTTTGACAAGCTGCAGGAAATCATACAAAAAAGGGAAGACACCCCCTCTGAATTTCTAGATCGACTAACAAAAGCTCTCCAACAATACACCAATTTAGATCCTGAATCTCCAGGGGGACGTCATGTCCTTATGACTTACTTTTTGTCCCAAAGTTACCCTGATATACGGGCTAAATTGAGAAAATTAGAGCAAGGACCTGCAACACCTCAGACCGAGATCTTGGCCATGGCCTTTAAGGCCTATCATAATAGAGATGAGAATACTGAACGCCGTAGGTTTCAGAACTATGAAAAGGCCGAACGAGCAAGATTTCAAATGCTGGCCCAGGCTTTACAGGGCACCGACTCTCGGGCCTCACAAACAAGGGGCCATTACCCCGCGCAGAGGGGACCTCCAGGGCCGTGTTTCAAGTGCGGGAACGAAGGACACTGGGCTAGAGCTTGCCCCAACCCCAGGCCCCCTACGCGCCCATGTCCTAAATGCTCCAAGATGGGCCACTGGGGTGTTGACTGCCCCAGTTCCCGCAGGGGGACTGGATCAGTCATGGAACCCGACCTGCTTGGACTAGCTGCAGAAGATTGACGGGGCCCTGGGTTTCCTCTCCCGACAGTTGACATCGCCTTACAGGAACCTAGGGTCACCCTTCTTGTTGATGGCCACCCCATAAATTTCCTACTAGACACAGGAGCCACTTTCTTGGTCTTGAGGGAGTTTTGGGGGCCCACCACCTTATCGTCCCCTGTTGTCGGGATAAAGGGACACACCATTCACCCCCACAAGACTCCCATGCTGTCTTGCCGCCTCCACCTCCATTCATTTCCTCACCAGTTTCTAGTAATCTCTCAATGTCCTGTGCCTTTATTGGGCCTAGATATACTGGTCAAATTTCAGGCCTCAGTTGTGCTCTCTGACCCGCCTCGCTCAGTTCTGCTCCCCGACTCGTCTCACTCCATCTCCTCCTCTGTCTTCCTTCTTAGCATTTTAGAGCCTGATGTGGAAACCTCCTGTTACCCTGCCCCCTCTCATCTGGTAGACCCCAAAGTTTGGGACACCCAGACTCCATCCCTTGCTCACTGTGACCCTATACGAATACACCTTAAAGATCCCCAGTATTTCCCTAATAGAGCCCAGTACCCACTCCCAGCCACTAGCCTCAGAGGTCTCCAACCTATTATCTCAGACCTTCTGCGGAAACGCTTTCTCCGACCCACCCATTCCCCATATAATACTCCCATATTGGCAGTCAAGAAGTCCAATGGGTCATACCGGCTAGTCCAAGATCTTCGTCTCATCAATGAGGCTGTTAGGCCCATACACCCTCTGGTCCCAAATCCTTATACCATTCTCTCCCTAATTCCTTCCTTATCTACTCATTTCTCGGTCATTGACCTTAAGGATGCCTTCTTCACTGTCCCTTTAGCTCAGGAATCACAAGACATCTTTGCCTTTACCTGGACTGATCCTGATACTCAATGGTCCCAACAATTGACCTGGACAGTCCTCCCTCAGGGTTTTCGAGACAGCCCTCATATCTTTGGACAGACACTGGCTGCCAATCTCAAAGACCTTGAATTCTCTGACTCCACTCTTTTGCAATATGTAGATGATCTTCTCCTTTGCAGCCCTTCCTTCTCCACAGCTCGTATAGACTCTTACACCCTTTTAAATTTTCTTGCTTCTCGTGGGTATCGTGTTTCCCCATCTAAGGTGCAGCTTGCCCAGACCCAGGTAGTTTATTTAGGAGTTCAGATTTCCCATCAATCGAAGGCCATTACTGTAGACCGAAAGGCCCTCATCAAGGCCCTCCCATGTCCCAAGACAAAGGAAGAGATTCTTTCCTTCTTGGGGCTAGCAGGATACTTCCGTGCATGGATTCCCAATTTTTCTCTTTACGCAAAACCTCTATATGAGGTAGCTAAGGGGGTTAAGGAAAAGCCCCTTCCCGAAGGCATTCAGGCTGAGTTTAAGCATCTGCAGCAGGCACTATTACAGGCCCCAGCTCTTCACCTCCCAGACCTTCTTCAGCCATTCACCCTTTATGTCCATGAGATGACTGGTCTGGCTCTAGGTGTTTTAGGCCAATATAAGGCCTCCATTTTTGTTCCCATTGCCTACCTTTCTAAACAACTTGATCCCACCGTTCGCGGATGGGCCCCTTGTCTTAGGGCTCTGGCTGCTGCTTACCTACTTCTACAGGAATCAAAAAAGTTGACCTTTGGTGCCCATGTCACTGTTGCCTCTCCTCATCATTTAAAAGACCTACTAACCTATAAGAGCCTTCAAACTCTCCCGCCGTGTCGCGTTCTCTCTCTCCTCGTTTCTTTTCTGCATGACTCCTCAATCTCCTTCCAACCCTGCTCCTCTTTACACCCAGCTACCCTCCTCCCAGTCTCCTCTGAGCACCCGGAGCATGATTGTGTAGAGATGCTCGAGGCTTTAATCCCCCACCCATCCCACATTCAAGAGGGACCACTTCCTGACTCTTCTCTAATCTGGTTCACGGATGGCAGCTCTTTCCTTAAGGATGGGCAACGCTTTGCCGGCTATGCTGTCGTCTCCCTATCAGAGGTTATCGAGGCAGCACCCCTTCCCCCTAGTACCACAAACCAACAGGCTGAACTAACAGCTGTTATTCGTGCCTTTGAGTTAGCAGCTGACAGAAACCTCACCCTCTACACAGACTCAAAATACGTCTATCATATTTTACTTTCCCATTCGGCAATATGGAAAGAGCGAGGGCTCCTGACCACAAAGGACTCTGCAGTTACTAATTCCAAATTAATATCAAAGCTCCTGCAGGCCTCTCTTCTGCCCAAACTAATAGGGATTTCTCATTGCCCTTCACACCAAAATGGTGAGTCTCCCATAGTTCAGGGAAACACAAGGGCTGATAGGGCGGCAAGGGAGGCAGCACTATCTTCTCCTTCTCTTCTGGCTTCAATCCAATCCACTACCCAGACCCCCACATCCCCTTCTGTACAATCAATCCTCTCCTATCTCCATTCTCTTTTCCATCCTAACCCTCAAGCCCTCAGAACGTTCGCAACCTCCTTCCTCACCCTGACTCCAGAGGATACACAGTTTCTCCATCAACTCACCTCCACATGCACTGCATGTCAGTGCACCAATCCATACACTCCCCTTAAACCAGGAACATTTCCCTCTCACCAAGCTCAAGGTCAGTTTCCAGGAGCTGATTGGCAAATAGATTTCACCAACATGCCAACTGTCCGGAAACATAAATATCTCCTGGTCTTAGTGGATACCTTCTCTGGATGGGTGGAGGCCTTTCCCACTTCCAACAAAAGGGCTTCCACAGTAGCTTCTATTTTAGTCTCAGAAATCCTTCCCCGCTTTGGGTTGCCCACATCCATCCAGTCTGACAATGGGCCTGAATTTGTCTCTCATGTCACCCAAAATATATCTACTTCCCTTAACATTCCTTGGCATTTCCATATCCCATATCACCCCAAGTCTTCAGGAAAGGTAGAGAGGACTAATAGAACCCTTAAGGACATTCTGACTAAACTCTCCTTGGAGCTTCACTTGGACTGGGTCAAGCTACTTCCCCTTGCCCTCTTTAGGCTCCGAGTCCTCCCAAAGAAACCTTCCTCACTATCCCCTTTTGAGGTTATGTTTGGGCGACCAGCTCTTCCACCTGGAATTTCCCCAATTCAAGGACCCTTACCCAAGGATCTCTCTCTTTCCCTCTTGTCCTTCATCAGACATCAGCTATGGATGTGCCAAGATCACATCCTGCCGAACCCAGGTAGACTCTCCACTTCATTCCCATTAACACCTGGTTCTTGGGTATATTTCTCCCCTCCCCAGGACACAGGATCAGTCTCCCTTGCCCCAAAGTGGACAGGCCCCTTCCAGGTTGTGCTGTGCACACCCACAGCTGCTAAGCTTTGTGAAACCTCAGGGAACTTGACATCTTGGATTCATATCTCCAGACTAAAACCAGCTACCCAATTAGCTGAGGATCCACAAAAGAACAACAGACACCTACCACATTACACTTGTTCTTCCCTTCCTACCAATCCCCTAAAAATTCGCTTTTCTCGTGTTCCCGATATGGACTCAGAATAATTTTTTGTCTTTTCTTGTTCTCAACCTTTAACCAGTTTCTCCTTAGGGATCATCTGTTACTTCTCATCACCTCAGGACAAATTCATCTTTTTGGTGCCAACCTCTGGGGAATCCTTTTCACCCTCAAGCCTGACCTACCTGTCTTATCATATCCCCCCATAACACCCCACGTCGCCCCATTTCAGCAGGAAGTAGCCAGACTGACATACGACGTCCCACTTCCTAAGAAAACAAAAAGGGGGGAATGATAGATAGCTTACCCTCCCCCGCCCTCAGAGTTCTCCACATCCTGAGAGAAGCAACCTTGTTTCATTCTCGGCAGGATGTTTCTTCCCCGGACAGGATGTTTTTTCCCCCCGGGCAGGATGTTTCTTCCCCAGGCAGAATGTTTCTTTTCCCCAGGCAAGAGCCAATAGGCTTAAAAGGCACCCTGTTCTAGCCAATGGTGCTTGGGGTTGCTCTAGTGCACCCCCCACCAGAAATCCCTATATAAGGCCCTGTCTGAGAGACTCAGATCAGACAGACAGAGAGAGAGACACACGGACACAACATCGGATCGTCGCTGCTGAGAGGAGGAAGACAGATACATCGGCTCATCGCTGCAGAGAGGAGGAAGCCACTGCAACAGCTCCAGACCCATCGCCTCCAGCTCGATGGCAGATGCCCCAGCCAACAGCTCCAGACCCATCACCTCCAGCCGACGGCAGCTGCTCCAGCTGACAGCTCCAGACCGACCACCTTCAGCTCGACGGCCGCTCCCAGCTGACAGCTCCAGCCTCCAGCCAGACAGCAGCTGCTTTAGCCGACAGCTCCAGAGATCCCAGCCGGTGCAACCAAGCACCCACCTTCTGTCCAGAGCTTGCACACTCCCCTCTCCCTGACTCCCCTCTCCCACCTCTTCGACCTTCGACCAGAGCACCTCTTCTCTGGTTTTCACTACCGGCTACGAAGGCTGTTAAATAAATCTTTTGGCTGCACGGCTGTCCCCGGTGTGATGCTTTGCCCTTCATGGACAGTTATTAATCAAATGGAGTGAGTAAATAAAAATCACAAAACATAAAAGCCAAAATAAAAACCTTTCCTGGCAGGTAGATTCACATGAGCAAACACCAGGAACAGGACTAAGAAAAGAAGTGAGAACTTTTTTCCTAACAATCTACACATTGTTAGAATGTTTATGTGTGGGAGGCATGTCCCAACTAATGGTAAATATGTTTTGAAAACAAGTTTAGAGCATAAATATAAAAGACCTCAGTTGACACAATTAGAACTACAAGTGAAAAAACATGAGCTACGTTTTAATTAGCCGAAATGAGTTCTACCCTGAATTCTGTGTAACCACTTTTTCATTCTGATCTTTTGCTTATGACGACAAACTCTGTATGTAAACGCACTCTGATATTGCTTCGCATCTATCTTTATATGAAAACTGGTGTTGAAAGTTTAGCCTGGCAGTCATATGTATGACAAATTAGCTAATATCATGTGCTGGTTCTAGAATTGCACTCCATTGTATAAATGCTCATTTATAAATATTTTAGAATGATCTTCCCATATCAAACTATTGTTTGCACTTAACATTAATTTTCTAACACCAATAGGCAATGGTCTTTGATTCTTATAAGTCTGGAAGATATCATGTCTTTTTAGGATTGACTGGGTAAAAAGATTTTAGAAATACAAGAAGATTATTAATGTTACCATACATGACTATCAACCACATCAACCCCATAGAATACCTTGTATTACTTAAAATGATATTAACCAACATGTTGGCTCTTACAAATTTCTATCCTAATTGATATACTTAATGAGGAAAATTAAATATCTCTTGTTTCTAGTGAATTTTCAATTGAAAGAAGGAAAGAGAGAGAGAGAGAAAGAGAAATTTCTGTGTTTTTTCCATTAGAGAGATTATGAGATGTTTGAAGCCCAGTTATCCTACTCATCCATTCACATGCATTTACATTTTCAAAGTCTTGTTTAAATAAATAGTATCTTCTCTGGGAAATTTATTGAAAGATATGGTGTTGATCTGTTTTCTCTCCAGCTCTGAAAAAAAACTGCTCAAGTGATTTTTAGGGGAACTGTGCTTCAATTCCCGAGATTTTGGAAGTAAAGATCAGGTTCTCTCACATATAAATATCACTATGGGAACTAAAAAAATAGTGATTTTATTGAACTCTTGCTTTCTAGAGTTCAAAATCTATTTACATCTTTGTTTTCTTAACTCTAAATATATTTTTTAGTTATTTTGACTTCCTAACTCCACGATAAATTCTTTAATGACTTGTGTAAGGAGCATTTCACAAAGATTCATGAAAAATAGAAAATTATATTAATTGATTCATTTTCTTTATCTTTTGAAAAATTTCCCACAAACTAACCATACTTATGTGTATGTATGTGCCTTTCTTAATGCTTATGTAGACAGAGATAAATACTTATGTATAGAGACAGAGATAAAAATTCTTTATTTAATTTATTCCATTTATTGAGTCATTGTAAATATGACAGGGGTTATTCATAATATGAGAGTTCCTAAGAACAAGTATCATTTGTATCAGAAAATTTTAAATATTTGAAAATGTTTTTCCAATTTTATTTCTGTTGCCATTCATTATTTGAGGGTTCATAACTCCTGGAATAGTGATGTCTTATTAATTCATATTTAGATGAACCAATGGACCTTATTACAACTGAATTTTGCAGCTCTGCCCAGACTGTCTGCTCAATTTAGTTCACTGGCCTATTGTAATTCTTCCCCCCACTAAAATACAGAAATAAATGTAGTGAGATTGAACACGCCAAGTGAATTCATCAAGTCAATAAATAAATTACATGGAAATAATAGATTAAAGATCAACTATTTGCTACAATCATATCTGAGCATTTCTATAACACAAGGGATTCCCCAATTATTTTTGTTACTATTCTTCATGTGAATATATTGACTATAAGATTTTATCTTTTTCCATTTTTAATAAAAAGAGATTAAAAATTAATAATGTGGATATTTATAATTTTAATGAGCCTTTAGGTTAAAAAAATCTATCTATAAATAAATCAGTGGCTAAATAAATAGAGGTCATCACTCAATTAAGCACAAACATGGAAGACAGTATCATGATTTTCCAGGTTTGCAAATGAATCTAGATCCATTGCAAAACAAGAAGACTGGGCTAAAGGCATCTAGATGAGAAAATAACCTAGCAATCTCAAGTATGATGGACATTGTGAACAATCACAAACTGATTTTTAAAAATATATGGAGTACTCAAAGCTTCTCTTTTTAAAATAATGTTCTTGTTAAAAGTAAATTTTTCACATACCACTTTTGACTGAGTTTTTTCTTAATTGCAATGTCTAGACCAGGCTCTTTTGACTTATGGGTAGCTAGCTATCTGCAAAATATGGTTTGCCACATCAAGTATCAGTATCTCAGTTATAATCAGTTATACATCTAAGAATTCAACCATTTCAGACAAAGGAATTTACAGACAATTTTATGAATAAAATTTTTAAAATTCTAGATCAGCCTTTAAACTGGGAATCCAGGAATCACTCCTAAGTAAACAAGGAAATTGATTTGCCATCTAGCAGATTAAATGCTATGATTTGACTGTATCCCCCAAATTGGAAATTATTCATAACATCTTAAAGAAATGACTTGGAGAAGTAAGGTAATTGAGTCATGATGAATAAACAGATGAATCCATTCATAGACTAAAGGATTATTGATTGACTGATTTTATTATAAAAGTGAGTTCTCAAGCAAGCTTGTTCTATCTTGCGATGAGATACCTGCAACACCTTAGGACTCTGCAGAATCCTTCCTTCTAGACCCCAACAAGAATGTTCCCACTAGATGTAGCCTTCTGACTGATGTACTATTAGTCCTACAATTTATACTCCTGTTTTTTGTTTGTTTGTTTGTTTGTTTGTTTGTTTTTTGGGGAAGTTGTTTGACTATATTAGATAAATTGCATTTAAAAATGAATTTTAAAATAAGTTGGTCAATTTTACATTGTAAACCTATGGGGATTTTTATAGGAGTTTTATATTGCATCTATAAATAGATTTTCTATACTGGATACAATACATATGGAGCATTTTTATCTTAATAATTTTGTGAAAGAGCCAAATACCTCTTTTCTTAGGACTTAAAAAATTTCTCTCAACAATACTTTGTAATTTGGAGTGTACAAGACTTACATTATTTTGTCAGATTTCTCTTCAGGCATTTCACACTTTTAATGCTAATACAAATAATATTATTTTTAATTTTAATATTTGATTGTTCAGTAGTAGCATAATAACTAATAACTTATTTTCATATGTTTTAGTCAAGTTTTTTAATCACTGTGACCCAAAGACCTGACAAGAACAGGAAGAGGATGGAAATATGGATTTGGCTCATGATTTCAAGGGTCTCAGTCCATAGGCTGCTGTTTCCATTACTGTGGGCCAAAGGTGAGGCAGAACATCATGGCATAGGGCGTGAAAGGAAAAAGCAGCTCAGGACATGGCAATCATGAAGCAGAGAGAGCTCTGCTCACCAGGGACAAAATATAAGTTCAAAAGGCACACCTCTTGTGACCTATCTCCTCCAGACACACCCTACCTGCCTACAGTTATTGCCCTGTTAATCCGTATCAATGGATTTATTCACTGATTATATTAAGCATCTCATAACCCAAGCATTTCACCTCTAAAGAGTCTTACATTTTCTCAAACATGAGCTTTAAGGGACCACCTTATATCTAAACCATAGCATGTAACTTCAATCTTCATGAACTCACTTATTATTTTTACGTTTTGTAGGTATGAAGAGATTTAATACACCATGTTGCTCAAAAATAATTTTCTTTCTTTTTCCAATTTATATGTTTTTTTTTTATTTATCTTGCCTTATTACACTGGCTAGATCCCCCAGTATAATGGTGAGAAAATAAGTCTTTCATACTTACTATAATAAAGGTTGTTATTATTTTTGTATGCCTTTATTAAGTTGAAATGTCCCTTTTATTCCTGTACCAATATTTTTTATTAGAAACATATGGTATATTTTATCAAATTTGGGGGAAATATGTATACTGAGATGATCTTTTAAAATTTTTCATTTGTTAATATGGTGAATTATCTTGAATGACTTTTGAATATTAAATCCATGAACTGGGATAAACCTCACTTGGTCGTAATTTATTGTGATTTTTATATATTTTTTTTGATTTTATAGACTAAAATTTAATTCATAAAGTTATCTATGTTTCCTAGAAGTAATAGTCTTGTGTTTAATTTTTAACATCTTTGGTGGATTTCACATTAGAGTAATTCTGACTTCAATAGAATGAGTTAAGATATGTTTCATTGTAGATTTGATATTATTTCTTCCTTAACTGGAGAATTCACCAATGAAAATGCATGAACTGGAATCTTTGAGAGATGGACTTCATTACAGATTCAATTCCATTTCAAGTTTTGTATTTCTTATTAAGCCAGCTTTAGTTCTTTGTGTTTTTCAAGGAACTTTTCTATTGTGTTTAAGTTGTCAAACTCGTTGACATAAAAGTGTTCACAATATTCTTTTATGTTTACACTTAATGTGCATAAAATATATTATCACAGTTACGCTTACTACTGGTAATTTGTAGTTCCTCTTTTTCTTGATCATTTTTTAGAGGTTTATAAGTTTGCATATCACAATTGGTTTTATATTTTATTAGTTTTTCTTTATTATGTATTTATTTTATTTATTTATCATCCTTTTATTATTTTGGGTGTTTTCTATGGATATTTGGTTTTATTTACTTTCGAAATTTGTTGCTTCTTTAAGAAGACGACATTGGAGACTTTTCTTCTTTTTACTTCTACTACAAGCGTTTAGTGTTATAAATTTCCCTTAAGTTTGTATGTTGGATATATTCAATCCTATGTCTTCAAGTTAACTAAACTTTTCTTCAACAATATGTCTTCAAGTTAACTAAACTTTTCTTCAACAATATTGAATAAGCAGTTAATCCTATCCGATTTATTTTTTGCATATTCTTTGGTATACTTAACACTGGAAATTTTATTTGGTTCTTTTTTATATCTCTTATGCTTTCATTTACCTTTCATACATAGGGCTGGAGGAATACATACCTTAATGTACTTGACTGTTAATTCCAGTGAAGTTGTAAGTCAATTTCAATTGATTGTTTTTGTTTTCTCTCATGAGAGATTTTCTTTTCTTTCTTTCCTTTTTTTTTTTTTTTTTTTGTACCAGGAATTGAACTCAGAGGCACTCAACCACTGAGCTACATTCCCAACCCTTTTTTGTATTTTATTAGAGACAAGGTCTCACTGAGTTGCTAAGTGCCTCGCTATTGCTGAGGCTGGCTTTGAACTCATGATCCTCCTGTCTCAGCCTCCAAAGTGCTGGGTTATTTTCTTGATTCTTTACATGCCCAGTGATTCTTAATTGGACCCTAGGAATCATAAATTTCACATTTTTAGGGATGTGAATATTTTCTTATTCATATGTATAGTTTTTCAGTACCTTTGAATACATGGATGTTGCTTGGAAATACTACGATTCTTCTGGGTCTTGCTTGATTTTTTTTAGGTAGGTCCAGAGTAATGTTCACTATGCAGACTATTACCTGATATTAACACAACACCCTTTCATTTAGAACAGGAAGCTCATCAATATCACTGACTTTTCCTTTTGCTTCAGCCTACAGTATGACTATGTAGTAATAAAGCTTATCCTTACTTCATTTAAAATGTTGATGCTTTGCTTATCATAATTTTTCATATTAATGAAAAATAAATATTAATTTATTTTTAAAAATATTGTTTAAACTTGTTTTTTTCTAATTAATTAATTCATTTATTCTAATTAGGTATATATGACACCAGAATGCATTTTGATTCATTGTAAACAATTGCAGCACAACTTTTCACTTCTCTGATTGTACATGATGTAGCATCATACCATATGTGCAGTCATACATGTACCTAGTGTAATGATGTCCATCCAATTCCACCATCTTTCCTGCCCCCATACCGAAGCCCCTTTCTACCCTCCCCTTTGCCCAAAGTTCCTTCCTTCTCCCCACAACCCACCTCAATATGGATCATCATCCACTTATCAGAGATAACATTTGGCCTTTGTTTTTTTGGGATTGCCTTACTTCACTTAGCATGATATTCTCCAACTCCATCCACTTACCTGCAAATGCCATAGTTTTATTCTCTTTTAATGCTGAGTAATATTCCATTGTGTATATATACCACAGTATAGCTATTGTGAATTGAACTGCTATGAACATTGATGTGGCTGTGTTACTATACTATGCTGATTTTAAATTCTTTGGGTAGGAGTAGAATAGCTGGGTCAAATGGTGGTTCCATTCCAAGTTTTCTAAGGAATCTTCTTACAGCTTTCCAGATTGGTTGCACCAATTTGCAGTCCCTCCTGCAATGTATGAGTGTGCTTTTCCCCCCACATCCTTGCCAACATTTATTGTTGCCTGTACTCTTGATATCTGCCATTCTGACTGGCCTGAGATGAAACCTTAGAGTAGTTTTGATTTGTTACTAGTGATATTAAACATTTTTTCTTATATTTGTTGATCAAATGTATATTTTCTTCTGAGAAGTGTTTGTTTGTTCAGCTCCTTAGCCCATTTATTGATTTGTGTGTGTGTGTGTGTGTGTGTGTTTAAATTTTTTGAGTTCTTTTTATATCCTGGAGATTAGTGCTCTATCTGAAGTGTATGACAAAAATTTGCTCCCAAAATGTAGGCTCTCTCTTCACCTCATTGATTATTTATTTTGCTGAGAAGAAGCTTTTTAGTTTGAATCCATCCCATTTATTAATTCTTGATTTTATTTCTTGTGTTTTAGGAGTCTTGTTAAGGAATAATGAAAATTTGGGTCTTCCTTTTCTACTAATCTCCATCATGGGACATTGGACAAAGCCAGGAGGCAGCTGCCCATTGCAGCACCACATGCCACACTGAGACATCACTAAATAGGCCACCCAGTGCCATCACACAGCCCATCCTTCCAGCCCCATCTCTGAAAGTGGCTTCCTCCATCTTGGGACACCTCTACCGCTATCTTGGGTAAACTCTGCAGCTACCTATGCTCTCTTTAGCTGGGGCAGCTTCCTCCTTGGGACACCTACTGGGTCCTGGAAGCAAAACAGCAAGGTACCTACTGGCTTGACGCTACTGCCACCACCAATAATGGACATAGCTGCTTCCATCTAGGGACAACAACCAGGACCTGGAAAACCATCACCAAGGTCCCTGTAGGCCTGGTTGCACCAGAGGTATCTCTACCAGGTGTGCTAACAGACACCATTCTGTTGCAGATGAAACAGGAAGCCTTGCATGGGGTTGCCTCTCTCTCTATTTTTCTCCTGCTAACAGCCAACTTCTTTTGATTACCCTTTCACTAGTCTTGTAATATAATACCTCTATATTCTCACATTCTACCTCATGAACATTACAGCCTACTCCTCATCCCCCTTCTACCATTAGAAACCATAAACTCTTATGCAAACCTACTGGTTGTATGGTAGAAGACAATAGAACTCATCATTTCTGTTTATAGGGACAAAACTGTAAATGTCATAAAAAAAGCTAATTGATTTATAACTGCATATTGGTTGCATTGGGTGCTGTAAACCTTGATATCCCCCTTAAAGGTGAGGTATTGGTTATCTGCAGGAATATTACAAGATTATAGGGTAGAAGCTGCATACCTCGAATCTGCATTGCAAGAAAGGAAGACACAAAGACAACATAATAAAAAACAAGGGAGGAAAGTGCCCCCAAACAAACCAAGATACAACAACAATAGAATCCATTGACAGTGCAGTAGATGAAATGTCAGAGAAGGAGTTCAGAATGGATATAATTAAAATAATCTGTGAATTAAAGAATGGCCAAAGTGAACAAATAGAGGCAAAAATCAATCACACAAAAAGCTGGTTCTCTGAAAAAATAAATAAAATTGACAAACTCTTAGCCACCCTAATGAAAATAAGGAGAGAGAAAACTCAAATTATTAAAAACTGCTATAAAAAAGGAAATATCACAATAGACACTATTAAAATACAGAAGACAATTAGAATCTATTTTGAAAATTTGTACTCCAGTATAAATTCATATTCAGCAAAAGAAAACTAAACCCTTATCTCTCACCATGCACAAAACTCAACTCAAAGTGAATTGAGGACCTAGGAATTAGACCAGAGACTCTGTGCCTAATAGAAGAAAAAGTAGGCCCAAATTTTCATGTTGGATTGTGCCTGGACTTCTGTAACAAGGCTCCTAAAGCACAAGAAATAAAATCAAGAATTAATAAATAGGATGGATTCAAACTGAAACTTGTTTTGATTAATTGTTTTTCTGGGGCTTCTACAGTTTTCTTGCCCTAGACAAGCACCTCATCTTATCCTGTTTATGCCATTTATGAGATTTGTTTTCTAGCTGTGTGTGAACTTTGGGGACTGTTAACTCTTATATTGTCAGGTATTTCTTCCCTGACCTTAGTTCATTCCATCAGATGCATGTACTGGTCTTTGGACACCTGTATGTTCCTGCAAGAGCCTCCCATGTTCATAGCATTTTCTGTCTATGCACCTCTCTTCTCTGCAGAACTCTGTACTAAGAACATTAGTTCATCTCTCTGAACTCCCAAGCTTATCTCTTTAATTAAGGACACCTCCTGGTTTTATGCTTCATCATCCTGGTCTCTATATTCTTTCAAGGTAAAAAGTTGTGTCAACAATGGAATTTAATTATGATTTTCTCCCCATGAGAAATCATTGTCCTTTATTGCCTGAGGTCTAACATCCTGAAATTGTTCCATCGGATATTTTGTCAATGTCTTGGTATTTTCCAGCAAGAGGGTAAAGCTTTTCCTTTAGACTCTGTATTGCCTATAAACAAGTGTCTACACACTTCCAAATAACTATACTCAGTATTTGACATGTCTGTGCCTCAGTTTCCTCATTTGTAAAATTGATAATATAAGAACACCCAATGGAATAACTTATGAATATTCAATAATCTAATATGTGTAAAGAGCTAAAAATTATTTTCTGGCATACAAGGCATTCAATAAAATAATAAACATTATATATATATATATTTTTAATTCATAAGCCACTAACTAAATTGCAAATCCATGCAGCTGAGAGAATGTGGCAACTACCCTTATAAATTAATATAAAAAACTGATAGAAGATTATCTTCTACAGAGTCAGTCTGATGTGAATTATTAGGTATAAATAGTTAGAAATTCCAAAGGATGATAAAATACTGGCTAGAATGTGGGTGCAAAAACTACATTTTTTGACTTAAAACATTTTGCTTAGGTCTTATCTAATATTATGTAATAAAATTGTTCTTCCACTAAATTAAAATTGTTTCAAAGAATAAAATGGTTATTTCAATTTTTCCCTTACTGAGAACTCCAAAATGACATAGCTTTTACCATTTTTTAAACTGGAGAGAGTCATTAAGGAATCGTGCTGCTTTAATTTTGTTTTACTAAGTTTGTATAAAATATGATATACTATTGTGTGTTCTCTTAGTTTAAATGTGATTATATTATTCAGAATTTCAAGATTTTGTCACCTTTAAAATATTAATCCATTAATGTTGGAAATTAATAATTATTGTTTTCGTTGTAAAATCATTCCATAGAGGTCCTCAAAAACAATAATAGATATTATTGTTTTTATGTTCTGTGCTCTCTAAGTAATCTATCTTTTTAAAAAATATTTTATTAGTTGTAGGTGGACACAATACCTTTATTTTATTTATGTGGTGCTAAGGATTGAACCCAGGACCTCTCACATGGGAGAGGAGCATTCTATTGCTGAGCCATAGCCCCAGCCCTGTTTATTTTGTTTTGTTCAGATAAAATTCTGTTAAACAATCTGAAACTATCACCAGAGTACAAAATTTGACTGCGTAAAGACATCAACTCATAATATGAGTATTCTTATCTACCTAGGTCTATTAGTTTATTTTTTTTAATGAGTAATTGTTCCATTCATGTGTGCCTTAGAGTTCTGAAATTCCAGAATTCCAAAAAAAACTTAGTATCAAAGAAACACAAAATTCCAAATGTGCATACAAAACCATCATTTTAGAAAATTTGAATAAATATGGGCACTTGTCTCAGAAGCATAAAAATGCATGGGTCTTCTTAATAACCTACTGTTTATATTTAAGAATTTATAGATTTATGTATGAATAGTGGGGGACACATTTTTAATGTTTGGAACCTTTGCAGCCTCCTTACAACCTAGATAATGTGAGTTAAGGAACAGGGACAAAAGTCTTACATTTAAGCAATAATAATAAGCAGAAAAGATAAATGAAATTATAATATACAAATTTCTATTTATTACTGACAACAACTGCATTTTATGCAATGAATAAAGCATATCTCACAGTGGAAGTAGATTGTATTTCTGAATTTATAGTAGAAGAGGAATGAAAAATGACTGTAGAGAATATTCTAAATGTGAAAAACAGAAAATATCAGAAAGTAGGCAAGAATCATTTTTTGGTTGAAGTTAAAAATAATGAACAAATGAAGTTTAAAATGGTGGTTTATTCCAATAACTACTTATATGACCTTTTCTATGCTCTCTTTAAACTCTTCATTATTACCATCACAAATAAATCTGTTTAAAATATTTTAACATTAAAATGCTATGTATAGGGCTGGGGTTGTGGCTCAGCAGTAAAGTGCTCGCCTAGCACATGCAAGGCCCGGGTTCGATCCTCAGCACCATGTAAAAATAAAGGCATTGTGTATAACTAAAACAAATAAACAAATATTTTCTTAAAAAATGCTATGTATATAAATCACAGGGTTATACTAAAATGCTAATCTTTAAAATTCTGAACTTGGTGTATTTTCCTGAACCATATGCATATATAGTACATGCATAGGACAGAATAGTTTGCTGCTAGACATTAAATATAGGAGGGGGCATTATCTGAAATCAACACCTAAAGAAAAAAGTTGAAAATATTGGAAAAACATAATTACCATAAAGGTCAAAATAATTAATTTACTTATTTCTTGTCAGTATTTCTCAAAATATGGCAGACCCATGAGAAAGTGAGGACAAGGGAAAAAGTTTTAGTGAAATTGCCACATCCTCCTTTTCATTATAGGAACTTAGATAAAGATGCAAAAACTAAAATAAAAAAACAGAGTGATAGAGAAGGTTATCATGGTCAAATACTTCTTTGTTCGGTTAACTTTTTATAATTATTTTTTATTTTGGGGTACCAGGGATTGAACTCAGGGGCACTTGGCCACTGAGCCACATCTCCAGCCCCATTTTGTAATTTATTTAGAGACAGTGTCTCACTGAAGTTCTTAGCACCTCAGTTTTGCTGAGGTTGACTTTGAACTTGCTATTCTCCTGCCTCAACCTGCCAAGCCTCTGGGATAACAGGTGTTTACCACTGCTCCCAGATGAGGTAACTCTTTATTTTAAGAAAAAACAATCAAGTAATGAAAGAATGTTAACTGTCTTTCTCAATATAAAGAGTAACAAAATTAACTTTTAAGGGAAATATATTATTAATTTCATGTTATTTTTAAGTTTATCTCTAAACTATAAAACAACTAATTTTTTTCACCTCCTTTAATTCTCTTATCCTCCCTTTCACCTCTTTTCCTGTTCTCACCATCTTTCCTTTCTTCCGTTCTCCTCCTTTCCTTTCATTTTTCTTATTCTATTTTTACTTCAAGAAATTACATTTCCAAGAAAAAGAATAAGACTGATTTAATTCTGTACTTATCTACCATTTTTGTATCCAGAGCAACTTTATTTCTGCTCAGTAAATGTTTATAGATTACTCACTCATGTTCATCCGTCCCTTACCCACAAAACTCTCCTAATAACTGGCTCTTTTTAGGGTTAACCTAATGTATCTTCTTCCTTCATTTTTTGAGGGTGAGTGGGGGATAGTACTGGGGAATGAACTCAGGGGAACTTGGCCACTGAGCAACATCCCCAGCCCCATTTTTAATTTTACTTAAGAGACAGAGCCTCACTGAGTTGCTTAGCACCTCACTGTTGTTGGGGCTGGCTTTGAACTCACAATTCTCCTGCTTCAGCTTTCTGAGTCTCTGGGATTATAGGTGTGGGCCACTAGGCCTGGCTTTCTTCCTTCAGCTTTGTCAGATAAACAAAGCCAGACATGAGATAAAGGGATGAAACAATTTTTATTCAATAGTATAGTGGTACAATAAGAAAAGCTTTCCAGTATGAACTGGACTTAATTTCAATTTGTCCAGAGGTGACTGATCATTTTCAAGGGAGAATGAAAAAGAGAGGAAGGTGGGCAGAAGTGAAAAAATGCAAAAAGCAGAGTGGGCAATTGCTCCATGTGAAACCTATCCAGTACTTATGGAAGTCAGGCTCCTATCTCACTGCAGAGACTGACCTCCGACAATCCTTTCAGCAGACTTTTCTCAGGCAGTCGCTTGAGACCTGATCTCAAGCCAGCAGGATGTGGGCTTTCAACAACATGGCACCCAGTAAGAGAGCACCTATGGCCTTCTGGTGTGTCTTCACTAACCTAGAGCACTGATGGCCAGTTCCACCTCTGAATAAAGCCTGAGCTTTGCCTGTTACAAGGTGGACAGGTTAGAAATACTGAGGTGCCACAAGAAATCAATAATTTGCATGAAAGTGGGTGGGCAAGGGATTTACTCCTGTCAGAAGGATGTGCTACTCAAAGCTGGCTAGCAAGCAGCCTGGGCTTTTATCCCTAATGCAAAACAGCCCTTCACCCTTACTGGAGGAACTGGGAGGGGGGTGTACAATCTGTGTGATTAGCAGGCAAAAGGAAGGGTTATAAATAAAATGACTATAATTAGATCCAATTATGGTTAAATACTAAATTCTGAATATGGACCACAGGACTTTCTACTTCTTGCCAATATATTAACAGAATCTACAACACTATCATGCTGCAAAACTCTTTGAGTCATCTTTCATGATTCCCTAGAGAATATAACCTAGTTATATAAACACTGAAATCCTAGAGTCAACCATGAATAGAAATTCCATGTAAATACATATATATGGTATATGTATATACTCTTTCTATATAGTATATATCTATATATATATAACCATATATATATAGCATGTATACAACACACATATATGAATAGTACACACAAACACACACACACACACACACACACACACACATATGTATATATGGTGTTTTAGTAAGCTTTTCATTGCCATGACCAAAAGACCTGACAAGAACTGTTTTAGAAGAGGAAAAGTTTATTTGGGAACTCATAGTTTCAGAGGTCTCAGTCCACAGATAGCTGGATCTGTTCCTCAGGGCTTGAGGTGAGGCAGAACATCATGGTGGAATAATGTGGCAAGGGAAAGCAGGTCAATGCATGACCACCAAGGGGCAGGAGGGAGGTGAGCACTCCTCAACATGACAAAATATATAGCCCAAAAGCACCCTCCAAGGATATACTACCTTGCCCACAGTTAATAGCTATCAGGGGATTAATGCACTGATTAGGATAAACTTTTTACAACTCATCATTTCATTTGGGGGGGGGGCAACTAATATCTAAACCAAATGGTATTTACATAATACATAAATGTAAACTTGTATATGCGTGTGTGTATGTGGTTTTACCATTCTCAAGGAAAGGAATGAATGTTATTTCTTCTGATGTTTTCAGTTATCACATTTTCTCTCGAATATGCTGGACTGAGATAATATAGATTAATACAGGGTCATGCATCTCACTATAAAGAGCAATAAATCATAGGGACAAAGGGCTTTGTCAAAAAAAATACTCAACGAGTTAAAATAGTGGAAGTTTAACTATTTTTTGATCAAGGCCTATTTCACTGAGTCAGATACTTACACATTATTTCAGATCAGACAACCGAGTCTATACCTGAAAAGCCCTGCTGTAGTGAGGGTTCAGGCTAGTTCTTTCTCAGTCGAGAATGTATTACATATTCCTTTCTCTATCATACTTTGCTCTTTGAGTCTATAGGACTAATGTGGAAATCAGCACAGAAATCCAGAGAAGCAAGTGTTCTCTTCACCTGGATCTATACTAAAAGCAAGTAAAAGTTCATATTTCTTATTCACTCATTACTTATTTGTATAACTATTTTCTTCAGATACTAATTTTAATTCCTAACCTTACAATCTTTTGATGCTCTTTCTTATTTTGCCTAATATTCCTCACCAGTATGCGTTCTAAATACATGAATATCTCTCAATAAAACTTCTTCAAAGTAGAAAGTGCTTAGAGACAAAAAGGACTTATATTAACAAAGTAGAAGTGCTTAGAGACAAAAAGGACTTATATTAACATAACCCAACTTGTTCAACTCAAGATACAATTTTGTATTATTGAAATATATTTTAATAAAGGCTGTAGTTTGTTGCCGCCTGCAGCAATGATACCACAGGAAAGAAATCAGAGGCAGACTGGGAATGAGTAGTCCTTTTATTGTTCTTCTTTCTTCTCCCTCCCTTCCCTCTCTACAGTCTGGTTAAATACCCCCCCCCCCTTTTTTTTTCCCATCACAGGTGCATTAGTTCTCTTAATAATCATACACATGTCTCATCACAAGCTCAACTTAATGCTACAGCACGCAGTGCCCATGAGCACGGAAAAATTCTTAGCCAATCACTATAAAGGTCAGGTGATGGTAAGTTGTCTGACAAACAAGTAAGCACCACCTCTTGGCTCTCAGCCAGCCGCCATCTTAGAGCTACTTCCTCATAATGATATATCAAAGACTCTTACATTTCCCCCTTTTTGTTTTAAAAGAGGGATAGCTTAAATGGATGGGTGACGACCCTCACCACATCAGGATCGACTGTGCCTGTCTTAGGCGTCTGCATGTGCAACCGACATTCTTACCCATCATCGGATAATCAAGGCCGTAGATAGAGTGCCCTTGACTCCTGTCTTAGGTTGATATGTTGGTCACATGAGACTTTCCCGTCTTTGACTACCAGCCCTCTAATTGAGCCAACCAAGCATGAGGAGATGATCCGGTTTCTAAGGCGGCAAGCGCATTTTTAATTATAACTTTGCGCTGACGAGCATGTACTTACATAAGCAATAGAATGACAATCCAATGAGAAAAAGAAGTAGTAAACAAAGCCCCAAAATACCTGCCCATTTTTGACCCCAAGATATAATATTTTTAAAGAAGGACATCACATCACTAAAAGAGGGCACAGACACTCTTGTGGAATTGACTAAAACTGTTTAAGCTCTTAAGGTTCTAGTCAGATTATCAAAGTTATGGTTCCAAGTTCCATTAAGTAGCATACTAAGTTCTCTAGACAAATCAGCTGCCCTACTAAGGTTAAGAAAAGGGATCCCTGTAAGGCATTGTCCTGTGTAATGTCCTAAACATCCTATGGTAGAAAGATATGCCAAAATGTCCACTTGCTCTTGGAGAAGATCAACACATTGATTGAGAAGAACAATTAAAAAATGTAGATTCTGATTTAGGAGGTCTTGTATATGTAGAGCAAAGGCCACATTGCTGGTGAGTTGTTTAATGCTTGAGCAGTAGGGATGCTTGTAGCAATTGCGACCCCTGCAGCGACAATGCCACCGGCAAGTCTTCAGGGTCTGCTAAGACTGGCATAGGGATATACCTAGGAACTCCAGCAACAATCATTAGAGGAATGGCAGTGCCATTCCAGCACTGAGTCAAGAAACAAGTTGTAGGAGTGCAATTCAAACTATCATTAAAAATAGAACTATTAGATACTATGAATATGAACGGTGGGGCTACACAAACAGGGGTAGGTTGGAAGGTCATATTGATAGTTTGAACTACTGAGACATTGGTTTCAAATGTCACTGATGAATTGAATATATAAGATCCATTAGCCAAGAATTCTCCTAGAAGCATGGACATAGGCGCTATGTCCATACAAGCCCATTTTCCACATAAAGACCAAATATCAAAGGAATCGGCCGTTTCTGCCAGAATAGGATTTTGAAAAGAATACACCAGATGTATTAGTCAAAGGCAAAAGCCACAGCCATCCTTTCACTATTGACCAAAAGCATTACCTCTTTTCCACTATGTAAGGGAATCATTAAAAGGAGGATCCACAAAAACTTCATCTTGGCCCTTTTGACTTGGCACCTGTTTTATCAATCTTGATGGTATCCACACCAGCGAAGACATGTGCTGTGGAAAGACACAAACAGATCCTTGCCCCTAAATTAACACTGGGTCTGGGCCCTGCCATGTGCCTGAAAGAACATCTTTCCAGTAAAACAAAGGTTTATGTTGTTGATGTGGATTCCAGTGTCTGTCTCCAGCCGAATATCCTACGGAATACAAAGTTTAAAAAATTAAAGTAAAAAGGGCTAAGGCTAATCTATCTTTAGGAGTCACCCAATCTCCCCCTTTCTGTTTTAAAAGCATAAGTTTGAGTGTGTGATTAGCTCGTTCAATTATACATTGGCCTTGAAGATTATACGGAATACCAGTCTTATGAAGTATGTCAAATTTGGAGCAAAGTTCTTTAAAAGATGAAGACATATATGCGGGGCCATTGTCTGTTTTAAGCATTTTGGGAATGCCCAATGCAGCAAAAGCTTGTAAACAATGAAATGTAACATCTTTAACCTTTTCTCCAGCATGTAAGAAAGCAAAAATCATGCCTGAGCATGTATCTATGGACACATGAACAAATCGCAATTTTCCAAAACTTGGCTCATGAGTATCCATCTGCCATGAATGATTGAGCATTAATCCTCTTGGGTTGACACCATGATGAGGATTGGGCAAATGTGTCACACAAGATTGACAAGGCCTTCAAAATTGTTCGAGCTTGATCTTTAGTTATTTTGAAATTTTGTTGTAAAGTAGTACTATTAACATGAAATTGAGAATGGAACAAGGTAGCTTGTTGGACTGCTAAAAATATAAAGATTGTTTGAGTAAGGGCATCGGCCTTTTGATTACCTTTATGGAGAGGACCAGGCAAGTTAGTATGAGCTCTGATATGTCCAATAAACAAAGGTTCTTTACGATCCCATGGAAGGTTTTGAATTTGAAAAAACAATTTAAAGGCTGGAGTATGAGGTGCTATTGGACCTGCTAGCTGTAATTTAGGGACGGCATGTACAGTATAATGACTGTATGAGAAAATATTTATGGGCTGTTCTCTAAAATTTTCAAGAGCTATAATAACAGCTTCTAACTCTACCAATTGAGATGATTTATGGGCAGTAATATGAATCATATTTTCTACTACTGCAGCAGTACCATTGGAGGACCCATCTGTAAATACATTTAATGCCTTGGGAATAGGTTGATTTTTTATTACCTGTGGAAATATAATGGGATGATTGATACAAAAAGATCATATAGGAGACTTAGGAAGATGGTTATCAAAATTTGCAGAAGTAGAGCATCTAGCTATAGCCCAATCATTATTATTGAAGCATAAATATTCAACCTGTGACGATGAGTAGGGAGTAATAATAGTAGGGGGTGAATGCCAAATATTTTAATAGAAGACTTAAGTCCTTGGAGAATAAGTTTAGCCACCATGGAGGTGTAAGACTCAATTGTACTTTTAGGAGAGACGGGCAAATGTATCCATAATAAAGGCCTCTGTTGCCAAAATACTCCTGTGGGTGTGAAGAAATAATGATCAATATCAGCAGTCGAGTAAAATCAATTCTATCACAATGGGATCCTTTGATGGCCTTTTCTACCAACTTTAAATCTTCCCTAGCATCAGGAGTCAATGTTCGTGGTGAAGATGGATCAGGGTTCCCACGAAGGATATCAAATAAGGGTCTTAGATGGCCAGTAGTGAGGCCTAGTGTAGGGCAAAGCCAATTAATGTCTTCTAGCAATTTTTGAAAATCATTAAGAGTAGCTAGATATTCCTTATTTATTAAGATTTTTGAGGCCTAATAAAATTATCCATAATTTGGAATCTTAGATATAATATTGGGGATCTAGTCTGAACCTTTTCTTCAGCAATGTTTAGTCCATATCATTTCAAGTTTTCTGATATATCGCTAAATATAGTGAATAAGACTTCTTGGTTAGGATGAGCAAGCAGAACATCATCCATATAATGGAGGCACATAAGCTCTGGGTATTTGTTCCTGATAGGCTGAATAACTTTATCTACATAGATTTGACACATAGTGGGGCTATTAGCTATATCCTGGGGTAAAACTTTCCACTGAAATCTTTGGTCAGGTCCGTCATTATTAATAGAGGGAACTGTGAAACAAAACTAGGGGCATCAAGGGGATGTAAAGGAATAGAGAAAAAGCAATCTTTCACATCAATGGTTATGAGCTGAAAATTTTGAGGAATGGCTATAGGATTAGGAAGCCCAGGTTTGGTAGGGTCCATAATTTGCATGGTTATATTGATTTCTCTAAGATCATGTAACAATCGCCATTTTCCTGATTTTTTTCCTAATCACGAATATGGGGGAATTCCAGGGAGAGGTAGAAGGTTCTATACATCCTGCTTCTAGTTGTTCTTGGACTAGTAAGTGGGCTGCTTGTAATTTATCTCTAGATAGGGGCCACTGAGGGACCCAAACTGGATTATCAGAAAGCCATGGTATTTTCAAAATTGTTTTCTCAGTGGCCCCTAAAAAAAATTCCTATACCTTTTCGATGATGTTTAAGCTCAATAGGGTTAGGATCACCTTGTAGATATTTTCCTAGTCCTTTATCTGGAATATATTCCTGTTTTTCCATGAGTCTCCAGCTCTTACTTGTAACACATATGGGCTCGGTTGTGAGGTGTACTTCCATTTGTTTTAATGTATCTATTCCCCATAAGGCAACTGGCAAGCTGGACAGAACATAAGGCTGAAATGTTCTTTGATGCCCTTCATCATCTTCCCACTTTAAAACTGTTGCACTTTGTTCTGGGCTATTGGAATATCCTAGGCCTCTCAAACTAGTTGAAGCCTTCTGTAAAGGCCAACATTAGGGCCATTGTTGGAAGTTAATAATAGAAGAGTCAGCCCCAGTGTCAATTAACCCTTCCATTTCTATTTCCTGTATTTTAAGTCTGCACATAGGCCTCTGTGAACAATCCTGAACCCAGCAAGCCATAGATCCTGAGCCAGTGGAGCCAAATCCCCTATTCTTCCTATTTTGAGGCATACACTTAAATGAGTCATGTAGACTGGGAAGAAGAAGTAGCTGAGAAATTCTATCACCTTGGTTAACAGAGCCAATGCCTCGAGGTGAACTGAGCATAATCTTGATTTCTCCTTGATAATCAGGATCTATCACTCCTGGAGTAACTTGAAGTCTGGATAAGCCAGTTGAACTTCGCCCCAGGATAAGTCCCACAGTCCCTAAGGGAAGAGGTCCCCTGACTCCCATGGAATCAGTTGAACCCCCATCTCAGCTGTTAGCACTATTCGGGTGGTGGAACAGAGGTCCAGTCCTGCACTTCCTTTTGTCCCCCTGACAAGGGAGTTAATGGGTAAAAGGGATTGTTTCAAGGAATCATCTGGATAGATGTTTGAGGATACGCCTTCTCTAATGCCTCGTACATTTATGGGCCCCATGGCATTGGGCCCTGTGCCTCGTTTATTGAATTGCCAGACAAAATGTTACCATTAATATCAGTTTGGGATCTGCATTCATTAGCCCAATGGTTTCCTTTTTTAAACCTGGGGCAGCGGCCTGGGGCACGAGATGAGCTTGGTTTTATTTCTGTTGTCTCTTGCCTTCTTTGGGGACATTGTTTTTTAAAATGATCTGGTTGACTACACTGATAACAACTTTTAGGTCGAGCCCCTCCTGCAAGATTAAGAGGAAAAGCACCTCTCATGGCTGCTTGGATCACACTACCTGTAATAAATGCATCATTTATGTCCCTGCAAAGCTTTATATAAACAGAAAGGTCCTTTGTAGATTTCCAAGGTCTGATAGCGTCTTGACAATATTTGTTGGCACTTTCATATGCCAGCTGAACAACTAATGGCATGGCTTGATCAACATCTCCAAAAATTCTACTTGCTGTCTGTAAAAGACGATCAACAAATTTAGCATATGGCTCATTGGGTCCCTGAATTACTTTAGACAAGCTACCCTGTAAGTCACCAGTTCCTTGCAATGTTTTCCAAGCCATAACAGCTGCAGCGTATATTTGAGTGTAAACTCCAGGATCGTACTGAGTCTGAACCTGTAAATCAGCATATTGCCCTTCTCCAGTTAACATGTCTATGTTACGACTGGAAATCTTGCAGCCGCATTTCTACGAGTGGTTTCAACACAGAGCTCTTGGAATTGAGACCTCCAAACTAAGTATTGTTCCCTGCTCAATACTGCCTTACATAAGCCTTTCCAATCTGTAGGAGTTAAATTCAAAGTATTAAGAGATTCTAACATGCTTATGGTGAAAGGAGCTTGGGGCCCATATGTCATTGTTGCTTCCTTAAAGTTTTTTATAGTTTTAAAGTCTAAATGTTGATGGTATCTATGTTGATTTTGATCTTTAAACACTGGCAGATCCCATAATTCCTGTGAATTTTGACACTCAAGGGCACGCAAGCGCCTAGAAAGACCCCTAATAGTCTCTGCAATTGAGTCATCCCATGGGGGAGCAGAAGGCACAAGTGGTTTCTCCACTTGACGGTCCTCCATCTTGGTCCTTTTTAGTTCCCTTCCGCTCATTTTATCGAAGACTGTGCTCTCAAGATCGCTTTCACTTAATTCTTCCTCACTAATATTGCCCTCACTAGCCCTAACTGACTCCCTTTCTTGTACCTGTCCCAAAGCTTCGGCACTTTCAGTAACACTTTCCTGAACCTTAGGTCTAGTTGAGAGCAGGCATTCCCTATCTTTAACAAATCTCTAATAACCTTAACCATCTGGTTCCTTGAAATTTTTGAACCCATTTTTCCCTCACCCTTAACTGCTCTGGCCAGAGACTCCTGCGAGGTTCCTCAGTACTTACCTGCCGAGCTGATGAGTTTCCCGTATGGGCCACCACTTGTTGTCGCCTGCCGCAATGATACCGCGGGAAAGAAATCAGAGGCAGACTGGGAATGAGTAGTTCTTTTATTGTTCTTCTTTCTTTCTTATTTTTCTTTCTTCTTTCCTTCTTTCCCCTGTTCCTCTCTACAGTCTGGTTAAATGCCTTTTTTTTTTTTTTTTTTCCCATCACAGGTGCATTAGTTCTCTTAATAAGCATACACGTGTCTCATCACAAGCTCAACTTAATGCTACAGCACGCAGTGCCCAAGAGCATGGAAAAATTCTTAGCCAATTACTATAAAGGTCAGGTGATGGTAAGTTGTCTGACAAACAAGTAAGCGCCACCTCTTGGTTCTCAGCCAGCCGCCATCTTAAAGCTACTTCCTCATAATAATATATCAAAGGCTCTTACAGTAGTTTTCTTTTTAAAATAAAGTGGACACTTTTCAGTCACATTGTGAACTGTTGATGAATTTATTATGTATTAAGAAAAGACAAAAGAAATAATATGAAAAATTATCTAATTAATATATATGCATTCATATATGAATATCCTTAAATGATAATGTAATGTCCAGAAAAAATGAAGAGGATTTCAAATTATCAGAAATAATTATTTTTTTCTTTTTGTTCTTTTTAATTTTTTTTATGCTGGGAATTGAATTCAGTGGTGTTTTACTTTTGAACTAACTTCATTTTTATTTTATTTTTAAAAAATTTGGGACAGAGTATCACTAATTTGCCCAGATTGGCCTCAAACTTGCAATCCACCTACCTTGGCCTCTCAGGTAGCTAAAATTGCAGGTATGCACCACCATACCCAGCTTTCAAATTTCAACATGCCCTCCACTCATTAAGATCAGGACCTGATGAAGGTTTAGTTTTCTAGAAAATGCTATAGCACAATTAGTTTCACTGAAGCTATATACCTAAAGAGGATGAATTTATAGGATTTACCCTATTATTTAGTTCAAAGCATTTTTATCTCCCAGTCTAGCTTTTCTTTCCTGTTCCCCACCTCATTGTTCTCCCCATAAGAACTTGATAATACCAAAATCTACCTAGCATGGCTTTGGGGTTCAGAAGGCTTGGCTTTGGTGTTGGTTAATACTGAAAAATTCACTTAGCCATTCTGAACCATAGTTGTTCATCTGAATGGGTTATTTGGGGATTAAATGAGATAATGTATATATGAAGAACTTTGAATAGTATCAGTCACCAAGCAAAACTTGATAATTATATGGCATTATTATCATGACTCAATTTATAACTCATTTCATGAGATCCCCTTCCACTTTTCTAAAATCTATGAGAACCTCTGGAAAATTTTAAACTAGAATTGCAGTAATCTCAGTTACACACACACACACACACACACACACACACAAAACACACACAATCTTGAATACTTTAATTTCATATGATATGAATACACAAAAAAGCACACACACATAAAATTTAATATGAACTTATCACATTTGGTGAATATTTTAATATTAAAAAATTTTTAATTTAAAAATTTAATGATCATTTAACATAGGTAGATGGATTCAGTATTGGTAAATGACCAAAGTATTTTAATTTTTAGAGAATTATTTGAAAAACTATGTACATTTTCAAGGTAATATATATCAAAAATTCTCAATTTGAATTAAGGATTTAAAGGCAACCATGTATTTTCCCATACTTTCTTAGCATATAAAAGATCAATTTAATATTATTTCATTCGAGAAATCATGTCTGATGTAAGGAAGTATATTATATATTATCTTGTTTTCACTTCAATAATAGGAATCTTTTAATGAGACAGAAACTAAATTTGAGTCCCTGTTGGTTGTGTGCCATGTTTCTTGTTGTAAATGTCCATTCAGGAGTGATAGCTAGGTTATACCATACCTATAACATCCTTCAGTAAAGTCTTGAATTCTGCTTATCTTGAGCTTCTTTTTTTTTTTTTTAATATATACTGTTTTTAGTTGTAGATGAACACAATACCTTTATTTTATTTATTTATTTTCATGTGGTGCTGAGGATGGAATCCAGTGCCTCACAAAGGCAGGTGCTTTTACACTGAGCCACAACCCCAGTCCTCTCATGAGCTTTTGTGTATTCAAAAAACAAATATACACTTTTGTGTATTCAAAAAACAAATATACACCATGAGAGGACAAAAACCTCTCATGGTCTGTTATCACTTCTTCATATGTATGTATTCAGTCTTCATTTTCTTCTACAGGGGTTAGCTCCTCTGATTCTGTGTATTGTTGGATAATGAAACTATTGTTAATCTTGGCTGCAAATTTTCCAACTAAGTATCTTCCTTTCTCTTAATTCAACATAGTGCATCAATGAACAGATTTGGTAGGCCCACTACATAAAACCTCTGAAACTTGTCACTTCTTTTCCATGTCATTGTGAAGATAAAAGTGTTCTCATAGTTGTTTCTTTTCTTTTCTTTTTTTTTTTTTTTTTTTTTTTTTTTTGTGGTACCGGGGATTGAACTCAGGGGCACTTGACCACTGGGCCACATCCCCAGCCCTTTTTTGTGTTTTCTTTTAATTAGAGACAGGGTCTCACTGAGTTGCTAAGTGCCTCGCCATTGCTGAGGCTGGCTTTGAACCCCCGATCCTCCTGCCTCAGCCTCCCAAAGTGCTGGGATTACAGGTGTGCGCCACCGCACCCGGCTTCTCATAGTTGTTTCTAACCAGCCATTCTCTTTATAGTTTCTTGTAGTTTCATTTTATGTTTTTTATAATTTGCTTTTTATATGTAAGCTGGAAGCTTACAAATATTAATCATTCACTATTCATTTATTCACCTAATATATTTTGGGAATTTATTTGTCTCAGATGTATTGAACTACAAAAACTAAGATATTTTGCCAGAAGGAAATAATATTCAAAAATATTTCCATTCTGACTGCCAGCTCACTGCTCCATAAGTACTTCTTTAATTTCATATGATATCAGTTTTTTTACCTCTCCTCCTTAGCAGGAGCAACTTTTTCTCTTGTTTCCTGCAATCTTCATACACATGAAGTGTCTGTTCAGTTCCTTTGCCCATTTACTTGACTGTTCTATTTTTTTGTGTGTGTGTGTGTGTGTGTGTGTGTGTGTGTGTGTGTGTTTTGAATTCTTATAAATCCTGGAGATTAGTGTTCTATCTGAGGTGCAGGAGGCATAGATTTTCTCCCGTTCTGTATGCTCTTTCTTCACATTCTTGATTGCTTCTTTTGCTGTGAAGAAGTTTTTAATTTGATACCATCCCACTTATTGATTCTTGATTTTATTTTTTGTGCTTTAGGAGTCCTGTTGAAGAATTTTGTTCCTAAACTGACACTTCACAGAAGAAAAAAATAGGATTGGACAAAAATATATGAAAAAGTGTTCAATGTCAGTAGCAATTAGAGAAATACAAATTAAAACTACACTGAGCTTCCATCTCACTCCAGTCAGAATGGCAATAATCAAGAATATAAGTAACAATAAATGGTGGCAAGGATATGTGAAAAAGGTACATTGCTGGTGGGATGGCAAATTGGTGCAACCACTTTGGAAAGCAGTATGATGATTCCTCATAAAACTTGGAATGGAACCACTATTGGACCCAGTTATCCCACTCCTAGGTTTATACTCAAAGGACTTAAAATCAACATATTACAGTGATACAACCACATCAATGTTTATAGCAGCTGAATTCACAATAGCTAAGCTATGGAACCAACCTAGGAGCCCTTCAACAGATGAATGGATAAAGAAAATGTGTTAGACATACACAATGGGATATTACTCAGCCATAAAGAACAATGAAATTGTGGCATTGCAGGTAAATGACTGTAACTGGATACTATACTGCTAAGTGAAATAAGCCAATCCCCAAAAGCTAAAGTTTGAATGTTCTCTCTGATATGCAGATGCTGACTCACAATAGGTGGGGTGGGGGTGGGAAGGAGAAGGGAGGTTTACTGGATTGGATGAGGAGGTATAGGAGAAAGGGGATAGGAATGAGAAAGACAGTAGAATGACCTGGACATAACTTGCCTATGTTCATATACAAATACACGACCAGTGTAACTCTGCATCTTGTACAACTACAAAAATGGGAAGTTGTACTCCCTGTATATATGATAAGTCAAAATACATTCTACTGTCATGTATAACTATATAGCACAAATAAAAAAATTTTAAAAAAGATGCACATGAACCCCAGTCTTCACTGAGAGGTCCTCTGACATACTCAGGATTAAAATTCTTATAATTCTCACCCTATCATTAGTTGTATGTTTTCCAATTTCAATATTGAATTTTGGGCTTGGTTCGATCCTCAGCATTGCATAAAAATAATAAATAAATAAAATAAAAGTATTGTGTCTATCTACAACTAAAAAAAAATTAAAGAAAATGAATTAAATTTTTATCTGTCCTTGTCTTCCCAGATGGTTTACATTTAATATGTACAAAATGTTATTTTTTCAATTAAGACCAAAGGACACACCATCACTCAAAGTAAGCCAAATAGTAGAAAGTCTGAAAACAAATTAGTCTGTTCTGCTTGATCTTACTAACAGGCCCTTATTGTCAATGACCAAATAGAATGAAGGACTTGGGTGAGCTTATGCTGAGGAGGTAGCGCTGGAATCCCATTTAAATTAACTATATTTGTTTTCCTAGGCACGTGACAGTACATATGGCCCATGAAGTAAGTCATATTTATCTTCAATGTTTTTGGACCTTCTGCTGTCCCTATGCCTCTAAAAGGGAAGGGTTTTTCTGTAGTCTTATTTCCTGGGTAGTACCATGGTTTCCATGAGAATAATGTTTTTCTTAGATAATGATTAGTGTATTTATCCTCCTTATTTTCTTTAAAGTACCACATTAAACTATGAAACTGGGGTCAAAAACATATTAGAGGAGTCATCTTAAAAATTAATGAGTAATGAGTAAAAGCCAGGCACGGTGGCGCATGCCTATAATCCCAGCACTTGGTAGGCTGAGACAGGAGGATGGAGAGTTCAAAGCCATCCCCAGCAATGGCAAGGCACTTAGCAACTCAGTGAAACCTGTATCTAATAAAATACAAAAAAGGGGTGGGGATGTGGCCCAGTGGTCGAGTGCCCCTGAGTTCAATTCCTGGTACCAAAAAAAAAAAAAAAAAAAAAAAAAAAAAAAAAACCAATAATAATAAATGAAAAGAAAAAAAGTAATGAATGAAGAGAGACACAGAGGAGGGAGAGATAGTGGGAGAGTGGGAAGAGGAGGAGAGAAAGATTAAGAAGTTTTTTTTTTTTTGCTTCCTTGATCTGTTATAACCTTTCTACTTGCCATAGTTTTCTTTTACCTTGTGGAAATCATATGAACCTCTCTGTTTCTTTGAAAAGCCTTTCATAAACATCTTCTTTAATTGATTCTTCATTACTAAAAACAAAAAAAATGATGCTTTAATATTTTTGAGAATCATATGTACATTTATGCATTTATTAAATAATATTCTATCAATTCACACAAAAATCAGTGAATGTCCTCTTCTATGTAGGAAAAGTTTGTCAGCTTCATTTTATACTTGGAAACATCCCCAAAGACTTGCTGACAGTCAAGAAAGCTAAATTTGATTTGACAACATTGAAGAATATGTTGCATAAGAAAACATGTTTGGGTTTTAAATTTCTTACACTGAAAAAATAAAAATAAGATTAAGGAAGCAAAATAATTGTTACTACCTCATGCCACTTTCTACATACTTCTCAATATTACCCACTTATGCTCCAAAATGCAGATTGGGAGGCCACCTGTGAACAATAAGTTGTAGGGAATTTTATTTGCTCACTTTAATGTATTTTCATATTTATGTGTCTTTTTGCATATTTTAAAAGGGGAAAGCAAAATGAACAAGGAAGAAAATGAATAGAATACATTTAAAATATTGTCTCATTTGTACCAGTGAGTGTCTTTTATGTCCATATGGTCATAGCATCTTTAAAATATAAGTTAAATTTTTACATTAAATGAGCATTCACTTAAAGTCCACAGACTCTCAACTCACAGTTTGTTCAAATGCCAATGTCTTAAATATCTCTTTTCTATACTGCTGAGTTCCCAAGCATTCATTTTAAAGTGAGAAACAAATATCACTTTAGAAAATGTTGATAGACTTCCTTACTTCTGTGGTTTGGTTGTGGGTATTTGTTTTCTCTTTGCCCCTTTCCCCAATTGATATCACCCTTTCTTCTTTTTATAGACATACAAAACAACCAGAAAACACCAGATAATTTGAACTCTCATGAAACAATCATATTTTAACTAAAACTCTTTCCACTCAAAGTTTAATATATACCACAGAAATAATGAGAAATTTGTTTTCAAGACATATGCCATAGATAAGAAAACTCTTGAGTAATTGAAACCCCCAAAACATAACACATATGACTCTTTGCAATAGCCATTGACGTTTCAGAGTAAAACATTAACAGCTAAACATAAATGTTTTCATGAGATAGGTGAAATATACACACAGAACCTGGACATAGAAAACACATAGCTATGTTATATAAATACTTCTTGAACCCACAGCACATGAGATATTATGGGGGAGGAGGATGAAAGCAACCAGGCAAAAGGAAGATTTTAATACTATGATAAAAGTAAATGAGCACATAAATGGAAAAACATAAGATCCAACATGGATTCAGTTTATATATAATAAAGTGGAATATTGGCCTGTCAAAATGTTTTCACTGAAATAAGAGAACAACTTGGAAGAAATCATAAAAGTTGAATATTTAAATTTAAAACAGTGACAGATTAGAGAAAATAAAGTATAAAATATGGTAGGAAAAAAACTCAAAAAATAAAAAATAACTTTCCAAAATAATTAATTACTGTTAAAACAATTAATAGGGGGAAGGCAGAACAAGATGGTAGCTAAAAAAGATCCTCTATCAATGCTCTCCCACAGATAAACCAAGTTGAGCAGCTATTAACACACCAAACTACTTTCACAAGAATTAAGGAAATCAGGTCAGAAACCATAGTGGTTGCTTTTAGTATAAAAGAAATAAATGTGCACTCAAGAAGGAAGAAAGAGATCTCTGTATCACCCATGCCCCTACTCTAAACAACACATCATATAGAGACACCTCTACTTTGGATGTGGGGAGGGAATTAAGTCTAGTTCCCACAACATAGTGGAGGGAATTAAGTTGCATTCCCATGATGGTAAAACAATGCTGGTCAGAGTTCCTGGTCCCCCAACAACCAAGCCAATACTTGCTGGACTGAGCTGCTGAAATTGTATTAGTTAGATGACATAAAGACTGCCTCTACTATCATTCCCCCAAATCTGGGGATCAGAGGGAGGACTTCACTTTCCAGGAAACAAAAAAAACTGAAACCAGCACAGTACTTTGTCTTACAGCTCATTGCCATGTTCACCACGGTAGAGTCCATGCCAGTTATAAACCAAAGGCCCCACACATAGGCTAAAACTTGTAAACAGAGCCTCTAGGTAAACCCCATGAATCAGGCAGAGATCTGCCAATTGGACAGACTAAAGTTTCAGCCTGTGTTTTAGTCAGCTTTGTATTGCTGTGAACAAAAACTGCCAACAACTTAGAGGAAGAAAAGTTTATTGTGTCTCACCATCTCAGAGGTTCAGTTCACAGTTGGATAATTGCATAGCTCTGGGCACTAGATGAGGTAGAATATCAAAGTAGAAGGGACTGGCAGAGAGAAATCACTCAGGACATGGCAACAAGGAAAACAAGAGAGAGAGCTGAACTTACCAGGGACAAATTATAAACCCCAGTATTATGCTCTCAGTGATTTACTTTCTTCAGCTATACCCTACCTGCCCACAGTTTCCACCTAGTTAATCTATTAGTGGATTAATATATTGATCATGTTACCACTCGCATAATCTAATCAGTTCACCTCTGAGCATTCTCACAGTTTTTTAACACATGAGATTTGGGGGGATACCTTATGTCTAAACCATGACAGCCTACATGGTTTTCAGCCTTAGGGTCATCCTAGGGCACACTCTCCCCTGAAACTGAAGGTCCCTGTGGCTGTGTGCAATTCAGCTTAACATCAGCCTTAGTGGTCAAAGGTTTGTCTCCACCACCCATTCCTAACCTTAGGTAGTACTATTATCACCAAGTCTGTACATACTGATGGAGCTCTAGACCTGTCCTGGCACCAGGCAGAGACCTGTGCCCTGGTAGGGATGATTTGGGTTTTTGCCTTCATCAATGATAGCTGTGGTTTGGGCCTTACAGCAATCCTCAGACTGTGCAGGTCCTTATGATTATGGAATTTACTCACACCCCAGTTAATCATAAACTTAAGAAACCAAGCAACTGCTTTCACTAACATTACTCAAACACTGGGCATTACTATAGCATGGAAAAACACCCCATGTTCTGAGACTAGGACAAGGTAGTAACCCTAGGAATTTGCCCCTATGTTTGACACCAGGCTGGTGAAAGCTAACACTGAGTGGAACCTAATGGCCACTATCCCTAAACCTTGAGCTTCTGGATCTGACTCAGAGTCGTGGGGAGACACATGACCCTGATCTTTTGAAACTGTATTCTAGCCATGATCATCTATGTCTGGTTGTAATGCTTTGGGATATAAGTGCATCATAGCAGAAGGCCTCCTACAACAGTGTGGGTCTTGATCCTTCCCCAGTGCTGTGCTGTTTTTGGCAGGCTATGGCCAGGGTAAAACATTGATGGCCACAAGGGGTTATGCAAAGGGGTATTAAGCGGAGGACAATACCTAATCTGGAAGACTCAATTCCAGGAACTTTGTTCAGAAGTAGCAAAGAGAAATGCTGCAGCAGTTTTCCCAGAACGTAATGTAGATATGCTAACAGGTGAAGGTCAGTTCGCCAAACTACAAAACCAGCTAACATACGACCCCATGTGTATGCCCAGATACACACAGCTGCTATTAAAGCCTGGAAGACCTTATCAGGAACAGGTGATTTGCAGGGCAGCCTATCAAAAGTAATACAGGGGCCTAATGAAACTTATGCTGATTTTGCAGATAGACTCTTAAGAAGAACAGCCAGAGTTTTTGGGGAAGTTGAACAAGCAATGCCCCTAGTCATCCAATTAGCATACGAGAACGCTAATAAATATTGCCAGGATGCAATAAGGCCGTGGAGAAATAAAAAAAGACTTATCAATTTATATCAGACTGTGTAAAGACATTAACGAGGCCTTTATCACAGGCAGCGTAATTGCTACAGCAATAAGAGGTTCATCCCCTCAAAATTCCACAAGGGTTCAACCTAGAAACCAATCAGGATATTCCAGACAAAATTATCATAATCAACCAGGATATTCTAGGCAATATCCCCCAAGGGAAATAAGATCAAGCTCATAACGTGCCCCAGGCCAATGCCCCAGGTGTAAAAAGGGTACACATTGGGCCAATCAATGCCGTTCCAGATATGATATTTTTGGAAATGATTTGTCCAGGGATTCCAAAAACGGGGCACGGGGCCCAATGCCCCAGGGCCCACAAATGTACGAGGCATTAGAGGAGGGATGTCATCAAATTCAGATGATTCCTCGTCACAATCCCTCCTACCCATTAACTCCCTTGTCAGAGGGACAAGAGGAAGTGCAGGACTAGATCTCTGTTCCACCGCCCAGATAGTGCTAACACCTGAAATGGGGGTTCAGCTGATTCCTACAGGAGTCAGAGGACCTCTTCCCTCAGGGACTATGGGACTAATCCTTGGGCGAAGTTCTAAAAGCTTATTAGGTTTTCAAGTAACACCAGGTGTTATTGACTCCGATTACCAAGGAGAGATAAAAATAATGCTAAGTTCACCTAGAGGCATTATCTCTGTAAATCAAGGAGATAGAATAGCTCAGCTGCTTCTCCTTCCCAGTTTCCACAATTCTTTCAAAAGCATGCCACAAAATAGAAATAAGGGAGGATTTGGTTCCACTGGCTCAGGACCTATGGCTTGCTGGGTTCAGGATTGTTCATGGAGGCCTATGTGCAAAATAAAAATTCAAGGTGTAGAGATGGAGGGGCTGATTGATACTGGGGCTGACTCTTCCATCATAAATCTACAACAATGACCGAAGCACTGACCTCTTCAGAAGGCCTCAACCAGTTTAAGAGGCTTGGGATATACTAACACCCCAGCACAAAGTGCTGTAGTCTTAAATTGGGAAGATAATGAAGGGCATAAAGGAACATTCCAACCTTATGTTTTGACCAGCTTGCCAGTTACCCTATGGAGAAGAGATATTCTACATCAAATGGGGCTACACCTAGCACCCAAGCCTGCAGGTGTTAAAAATATAAATCATCATAAAAAAGGCAAAGGACATTTTTTCTAGGGGCCACTGAGAAAACAATTTAAAAAATACCATGGCTTTCTGATAAGCCAGTTTGGGTCCCTCAGTGGCCCCTATCTAAAGAGAAATTACAAGTGGCCCACCTATTAATTAAAGAACAATTAGAAGCAGGACACATGGAGCCTTCCACCTCTCCCTGGAATTCTCCCATATTTGTAATCAAGAAAAAATCTGGAAAATGGAGACTATTACAAGACCTTAGAGAAATTAACAAAACCATGCAAATTATGGGCCCTACCCAACCTGGACTTCCTAATCCTGTAGCTATTCCAAAAAATTTCCATCTTATAACTCTTGATATGAAGGATTGTTTCTTTTCCATTCCCCTACACCCTCTGGATGCCCCCAGGTTTACTTTCTCAATTCCTTCTATCAATAATAATGGCCCTGATAAAAGATATCAATGGAAAGTATTACCACAGGGAATGGCTAATAGCCCTACTATATGTCAAATATATGTGGACAAAGCTATCCAGCCCATTAAAAACAAATATCCAAACCTCATGTGTCTACACTACATGGATGATTCTTTACTCGCCCACCCTAATCAAAAAATCTTATTTAATATATTCAGTGACATAACAGAAAATTTTAAAAAAATACGGATTATATATAGCAGAACAAAAAGTTCAAAGCAGATCACCCATATTATATTTAGGATTTAAAATCATAGATACCTTTGTTAGACCCCCCCCAAAAATTTAATAAATAAAGAACATTTGACCACCCTCAATGATTTTCAAAAACTACTGGGAGACATTAATTGACTTTGCCTTACACTAAGCCTCACTACTGGACAATTAAAACCTTTATTTGATATCCTTCGCAGGAACCCTGATCCATCTTCACCGTGAACATTAACTCCTGATGCTAGGGAAGATTTAAAATTAGTAAAACAGGCCATTGAAAGATCCCATTGTGATAGATTTGATTTTGCTCAACCACTAATATTGATTATTATTCCTTCACTATATACACCCACAGGAGTATTTTGGCAACAGGGACCTATATTATGGATACTTTTGCCTGTCTCTCCTAAAAGTACAATTGAGTCTTATACCCCCATGGTGGCTAAACTTATTCTTCAAGGGCTTAAGACTTCTACTAAAATATTTGGAATTCACCCGCTACTATTATTACTCCCTATTCATTGTCACAGGTTGAATATTTGTGCTTCAATGATAATGATTGGACTATAGCTAGATGCTCTACTTCTGCAAATTTTGATAACCGCCTTCCTAAGTCTCCTATACTATCTTTTTGTATCAATCATCCCATTATATTTCCACAGGTAATAAAAAATCAACCTATTCCTAAAGCATTTAATGTATTTACAGATGGATCCTCTAACAGTACTGCTGCAGTAGTCACTCAAAATGAAAATATGATTCATATTACTGGCCAAAAATCAGCTCAATAAGTGGAACTCTAAGCTATTATAATAGCTCTAGAAAATTTTAAAGAACAGCCTATGAATATTTTTTCAGACAGCCACTATATTGCACATGCTGTCCCTAAATTGGAGCGAGCAGGTCCAATAGCACCACGCTTTTAAATTGTTTTCTCAAATCTAAAGTCTCCTATGGCAACAAAAAGAACCTTTATTTACAGGTCACATAAGAGCTCACACTAATCTGCCTGGTCCTCTCCATGAAGGTAATCAAAAGGCTGATGCCCTCACTAAAACAATATTTATATTTACTACAGTACAACAAACTACCTTATTTAATTCCCAGTTCCATGTCAATAGCACTACCTTAAGACAAATGTTTAAAATCACAAAGGAGCAAGCTCGTAGAATTGTGAAGGATTGTCCATCTTGTGTAACACATTTGCCCAATCCACATTATGGGGTTAACCCACGAGGTTTGATACCCAATCATTTGTGGCAGATGGATGTCACTCATGAGCCAAGTTTTGGAAAATTGTGATTTATTCATATCACCATAGATACATGCTCAGGCATGATTTTTGTTTCCTTACATTCTGGAGAAAAAGTTAAAGATGTTACATCTCATTGTCTGCAAGCTTTTGCTGCATTAGGCATCCCCAAAATGCTTAAAACAGATAATGGTCCTGCATATACATCCACATCCTTCAAACAATTTTGTACAAAATTCAATATAATCCACAAAACAGGTATCACTTATAATCCTCAGGGACAAGGAATAATTGAAAGAGCAAATCAGACACTCAAAAATATGTTATTAAAGCAAAAAGAAGGCAACTGGAAAAATCCTAAGGACAGATTGGCAGTTGCCATGTTTACCCTAAATTTCTTAACTTTAGATTCTAATGGATATTCGGCTGGAGATAGACACTGGAACCCACACCAACAACATAAACCTTTGGTTTACTGGAAGGATGTTCTTTCAGATACATGGAAGGGTCCAGACCCAGTATTAATTTGGGGGAGAGGATCTGTTTGTGTTTTTCCAAAGCATGAATCCTCCCCAATATGGATACCATCTAGATTAATAAAGCAGGTACCAAATCAAAGGGATCAAGATGACGTTGTTGAGGAATCAAGATTAAATAAACAAGTACAAAATCAAGAGGACCAAGATAAAGGTATGGAATGATTCCCTTAAAAGACTCCTCCAATAAATTCAACTTAAGTCTCATTCCTCCTGGCCAGGACAAGAAAATCTCTCTTTAGTGTGTACACAATTGTATTTTTTTTTCTTTTATCTATGTCTTTATGTCTGTGCATTTGTCTAAATTTCATGTTAATGTGACGTCACAAATATATGTTTATATGTGCGTCTGTCCAGTGTGACGTCACAAAGTGCTTATGAAAAAAATATATAGATAGATAGATATGGATCCTAATAACTTTAATTAATTTAAGTTTAGAATATTCTAATTAGGTAATCAATTTAAAAGTGATAATCAATTTTGAGTTATAGGTGTCTCTGGGACTTCTCTTCAGCTATGAATATGACTAATACTGTATAACCTGATATTTTGGTATTTGACATTGGGATTGTTTATTTGTAATTGACTTTATTTGTTTAATAGCTGATTAATTTGAATTATTTCAACAGGTATAGGATTGCTGTGTATGCAGAGACTCAAGGTTTCCAGCTAACAAATTATTTTTCCAAAGTGCCTTTAGCTTTTCCTTAATCTATCTTTAATGCAGTAAACACCCTCAGTTTTTCTTTGATTTATTCTGAATGTGATATTTTGCCAGCTCATGTTTGTGGGAGCTTAAGCAGCAATGTGTGTGAGCAGTGATCAACTTTATTTTTCTAATCTAATAATTATATTTTTTTAATTTGACAGCTAACCTCTTGACTCAGTGCTAGAATAGCACTGCCTTTCTCTTAATAATGGATGCTTGAGTTTCTAGGTAGCGGGCCCTGAAGATTTGGATTGTCTAGAAAAAAGACGGCTGCTGCTACAACTGCAGGGATCACGGTCGCCTCAAGCATCCCTGCTGCTCAAGCATCAAACAACCTCACCAGCAGTGTGGCCTCTGCTCTGCGTGCATGGGGCCTCCTGGATCAACGTGTTATAATTAATGGACATTTTGATTTTTCATTGTTTGGGACATTTTGGGACAATGCCTTGCAGGTATTTGTCCAGAGAACTCAGTGCGTTACTTGATGGAACTTAGGGCAACTGATTTGTTTAAAGAACTTGATACACTATGGAAACTTGGCTCATCAGCAGTAGGCTTCAGTAGGCTTGTTGCCTTAAAGCTGCAGCATCTCCTCACAATCGGATGGCTGTTAGTCAACACACACAGTCGATCCTGAGGGCTCGATTTGGATGGCTGGTTAGCCTATGACGGGTAAGATCCCCAGAGGGGGACAACCTAAGACAGGCACAGTCGCACGGGACAGTCTCATGTGGCTGACATATCAACCTAAGACAGGAGTCAAGGGCACAGCCTTGATTATGCGATGACGGGTAAGAATGTTGGTTGCACATGGACGTCCTGGACCATTCCCCTCTTATAAAACAAAAGGGGGGAAATGAAGGAGCCCTAATCAAGGAGATAGCTAAGATTGCGGTTAGCTGAGAGCCATAAAAGATGTTCAAGTTCCACCTGATATTTATACATTATTCAAAGAATCTTTGTATGCCCGTGAACACTGTGTAATGCACCTGTAAGCTCGAGCTATAAGCACTTGTCCTTGTTAAGGCAAAATGTATATAACCGGGTGAGGTTGGTTAGTAGTTGTTGGCTGGTGAAAGGAGTTTGTTGGAGTTTATGGTTGGAGTTGGAGAGGTTGCTGAAGCCAGAGAGAGAAGAAGAATAAAAGACCCTTTTTCATTTTCATCCTGCTTCCGAATTTTCTCCCATGGCATTGTTGCTCCAAGCGGCAATCACTTCAGGCAGCAACAATTCTGAAGAACACACTTACTGAAGATTTGAGATAAATCTGGGGTGGAAGAACCTCTAGTTTTGAAATAGTGATAACACAAACAAAAGACTACTGAAACATCTGGACTTGGGTCCCATTCAGTGCTGAAATAGTTGAAGTGACCACAGACTCAGTTGAAATAAACAGCTTGCTTGGGATTTCAGGAAAGAAAGACACAAACAAAACCAGATTTTGAAACAGGGAATAAATACTAATCCTTCAATCCCCAGATGATGTTTCACACCAATAATAATTAACATCTTTGAGGAAACTATGACCTCACTTAATGGTCAAGATAAGGCAGCATAAACAGATCAGATAGTAATCACTATGGGACAACCCTTTCATGGAGAATTTAAGAGATTTTAAAGGAAACTCAATGAACTTTAAACAAGAAGAGAGAAACCATTCAATATAGAAAAAATTATCAAACATATGTAAAATTTAAAAAAAAAATCAATCATAAAATCCTTGAGCTAAAAAACACATGAAGTGAAATTAAAATATACTAAAGAAACCAAGAGCAGTAAATCAACAACAGAAAGAAATAGTAGGTTTGGAATCACTCTATTGGAAAATACACAGTTGGAAGAAAAAAAAAGAAAAATGCAGAGGAATGAAAAAAGCTTATGGGAAATTCAATACACCATTAAAAAATCAAATATTTGTGTTACTGAGATTCAAGTGGGACTTACGGATGCCATGGGTAGAAAGTTTATTCAAAAAATAATAACAGAAAAATTTTCAAACCCAGAGAACATTAGAAATATCCAAGTAAAAGAAATTCAAATTCCTCAGTCAGATTTGACTCAATCAAGTCTACCCTCCAACATATAATCAAGCTCTCAAAGATGAATAATGAAAAGAAAATCCTCAAAGCATCAAGAGAAAAGAAGCAACACAGAAGGGTATCTCAATCCTCCTGACAGAAGACTTAACAGAACCTTACAGACCAGTAGAGAATGGAATGAGATTTTCACAGTACTGAAAAAAAAAAAAAAGAAAAAAAAAAGAATAAAAACATGCCAATTGAGAACACTGCACCCAGCTAAACTGCCCTTCAGAAATGAAGGAAACATAAGCAAAAATCAAGATAAAATCTCTGTCATTCCTTTTCTATGAAAAATGCGGAAGGGAGTTTCCCCAGCTAAAAGTGATATTTATGAAAAAGAAAAAATATTGAGAAGGTATAAAACTCATAGCTAAGACTAACAATACAAAATCAGAATTGTCTCATATTGTAAATATGATGAGTAAATCATTACTTTTAGTAAGAAGACTAAACAGAATGATTAAGATAATAAGTACATTAGTAGGTTAAGAGAGAGGCAATATAGGCAGATGTAAAATGAGATATAATAAAAATTCAAAAGGTTGTTAAGAAATAGAGTTTAAGGATGGACTTTTATTATTAGCATATTTTCCCTTTTTTGTTTCTTTTCTTGTCTTTATGATCACATTAAATTTATCTCATTTCATAATAGCTTGTTGTAATCAAAAGATGTTTCTCTTCAAATCTTGTGATACCCAAAAACCAAAAATATGTAATAAATAAGCCAAAAACAATAAGCAAGGAATCAAAGTATATTACTAAAATAAATAACTTAATCACATGAGACTATGTGACAGAGTGTGGATAAAAAGTAAAGAATCATAATAAAACTATAAAAGAATTTACAAAATGACTGCAGCAAGATCTTATATATCAATAATCACACTGGATGCAAATGGATTATACTGTACAATTAAAAAACATACAAGGCTGGGTACTGTGGCACATGCTTGTAATTCCAAAATCTCAGTAGGTTTAGGTAGAAGGATCACAAGTTCAAAGCCAGCCTCAGCAATTTAGTGAGGTCCAAAGCAACTTAACAAGACTCTGTGTAAAAACAAAAACAATAAAACGTGGGTCTGGAGATATGATTTAGTAGTTAAGAACCCCTGGGTTTAATCTCAAGTACCCAAATAAATAGATAAATAGGTAGATAGGTAAAACGATATAGAGTAACTAAATGGAAAAAAAAGACCCAACTGTATGTTGATTACAAGAAATATTATATGAGTCCACCTCTAAAGACTCACATATACTGAAAGTGAAGAGTTAGAATAAGATGTTACATGTGAGTAGAACCCAAAAGAAACAAGGAATAGCCACATCTGTATCAGATAAAATAGATTTTAAATCAAAAGCCATAAAATAGAAACAAGGAAGATCATTATATAATGATAAAGGAATCCATTTATCAAGATATTCTAAACATATATGTACTCAATGTTGAAGCACAAAATTTGTAAGTAATAATAAACCTAAAGGAAAAGATAGACTTTAACAAAATAACAGCACAAGATGACTTTAATACACCAATTTCAGTCATGGAATGTCAAATAAAACAGAAAATCAACAAGCAGCAAAATTAAATTGCATCCTAGACTGACTGGAACTAACCAACGTTTTCAGAGCTTTCCATTCAAAGTCTGCTTAATACATATTGTTCTCATTAGCATGTGGAACATTCACAAGGACAGATCATATGATGAGCCATAAAACAAGTCTGAAGAAGTTTTTTAAAAAAAACTGAAATTACATCAAGTACTTCTTCTGCACACAATGCAGTAACACTAAAAATCATAAAAAAGAATAATTTTGAAAATTATACAAATACATATGAATTAAGCAACTTTCTCTTGAACAAGTGGATCAAAGAAGAATTCAAAAGCAAAATTTAAAAAATTGAAACTAATTATAATGGAAATGCAACTTATCAACACTCAAGGATGAAACCAATGTAGTACTAAGAGGAAAGTGTATAGCCATCAAGACCTACATCAAAAATGTAGAAAGATCATAACTAAACAATGTGTTACTCCCTGTGAAGGAACTACAAAAATAAGAACAACAAAATAGCCACATTTAGTAGAAGGAAAGAAATAATGAACAAGGAACAGAAATGAAATAGAGGCTAAAAGACAAAATAGGAAATATCAGTGAAACAAAAAGCCAGTTCTTCAAACAGATACACGTAGGGGAAAAACCTCATCTGAACTAAATAAAGGAGAGAAGACTCCAATAAAATCAGAAAAAAACGGGAAACATTATAACTCACAGAAATGAAAAAAAAAGCTTATTAGAGATTATTATGAACAACTATATGTCAACAAATTTGTTAACCTAGACAAAATGGGAAGTTCCTGGACACATACACCTTATCAAGATTGAATCATGAAGAAATATAAAACCTGAACACACTAATAACAAGTAAGAAGATTGAATCAGTAATAAAACTGTCCCATCAAAGGAACTCCTAGGACCAGAGAGTTTCACCCTGACTTTTATAGACACTGAAAAAATTGATACTAACTCTCAGACACACAGACCAATAGAATACAAAAGATAACCTAGAAGTAAAGCCACATATCTACAGACAACTGATTTTTGACAAAAGTGATAAAAGTACACGTTGCAAAAAGACCACTTTTTAGCAAATGGTGCTGGGAAAATTGGATAGCCAAACACAGAAGAATGAAACAGGGCTCCTATCTTTCAGAAGTTACAAAAATCCATTAAAAATTGATTAAAGACTTAAATATGAGGACTGAAACCATGAATCTACTAGTAATAAAAGTAGGGTAAATATTTTAAAACATTAGTACATTTTAGAAAAGACCCCCAATGCACAGTGAAAAAAGTAAAAATAGGCAAATTGTATCACATCAACAAAAAGTTTATGCACTGCAATCAACAGCGTAAAGAGTAAATCTAAAGAATAGTAGAAAATACATGCATACTATACATCTGACAATGAGTTACTATTCAGAATATATAAAGAACTCCAAAAAACTCAATAGTGTGCTAATAAGAATAATCTGATATTAAAATCATCAGGGAAATATCATTCAAAATCACAATGGAATGTTACCACATTTTGCTTGTCTGTTATCAATATAAAAAGATAAAAATAATAATCAATATATTAAGATAAAAAGTGATGGAGAGAATGTAGAGAAAATCTAATCCTTGCCCACTATTGGGAGGAATATAAATTAGTACAGCCAATATGGAAAACTTTATAGAAAGTCCTTAAAAAGTTAAAATAGAATGAGCATATGATCCAGCAATACCCACTACTGTGCACATAGCCAAGGGAAATGTAAAATCAGTATATTGAAGAGATATGAGCACACTTATGTTTATTGATACACTATTTACAACAGCCAAAAAATGGAAGCAACTTAAGTGTTCATCAGCTGATGAATGGGTAAAGAAATATATATGTATATATATATATATATATATATATATATATACAATGAAATATTATTCAGCCTTAAAAATAATGAAATTCTGTCATTTGCAACAACATGTATAGAACTTATTATGTTCATTATGTCAAGTGAAATAAGGTAGTCACTTAAAGAAAAGAACCACATGAATCTCACTCATATGTGAAATATAAAAGTGTTGATATGATAGAAGTTGAAAATAGAATGGTGGGTGGGTGTGGTGGCCCACGTCTTTTTATTTCCCATGACTCAGGAGGCTGAAGCAGGAGGAATTCAAGTTCAAAATCAGTATCAGAAACTTAGTGAGGACCTAAGCAACTATTCAAGATCCTGTCTCAAAAAAAAAAAAAAAAAAAAAGAAAAAGAAAAAGAAAGAAAGAAATAAAAAAGGGATAGTGATGTGACTCAGTAGTTAAGTACCTCTGGGTTCAAGATACCCCCATTCTGCCAAAATAGAATGATGGTGGCTCCCAGGGGCTAAATAGAGTAGGGTGGGACAAGGGATGGGAAAAAAGTTGATCTCTGTGTATTAAGCTCTCATTAGATAGTAAGAATTTGTAGTGTGTAATCATACAGTAAGATGATTATATATTACCATAACGTATGGTATAATTTTAAAAGCTAGAATAAATTTTGTTTTTACCAAAAAGAAATGAACAAAAGTCTGTGGAAATAGATATTTTAACCTCATTTAAACATTATACAATATATACGTGCATCAGGATGTCACATAGAATCCCATTAGTATGTACAATTTTTAATGTTTTTATATATCAACTAAAATTTAAATTTGAATAAAATTTCAATGAACATGTTAAATTGCAGTTAATTTACTAATAATATAATATGTAAACTTTTAGATATATTTGAATGCATCAATAATATTAATCTAGATAAATGAGTATATGAAAAATATAGTAGTTTAGAAAAAATTAAAAGCACATATAAATATTTCAAAAGATAAGGCTGGGGATGTAGCTCAGTGGTAGAATACGTTCCAGCATGTGTAAAGCCCTAAATTCAATCACTGGTGCTTGGAAAAAAAAAAAAAAAAAAAAAGATAAATTTAATAGGAAAGGTTTTTTTTCTCCCATTTCCTAGTAAGTGTGGGTGAGAAATATTCAGAATCAAGACTTAAGTTCCAAATTAATGAAAGTCAAATTGATCACAGATTTCTCATCAGCAATAATATAATCCATAACCATGTAGTCTGAAAGATTAAAGGAAATAATTCTTAATCTAAAATTCTAAGACCATTTTAACATTCATGAAGGTATAAAAAATGTTATGAAATGTTTTCAAATGAAAACTTATAAATATTGTGGTAATTCAATACCCAAATACCATCAGTGAAACAACTATCAAAATAAAAGAAGAAAAAATATTTAGAAGGAAAGACTGGGATGCAAGAAATGATAGTAATGAAAATCAATGGAAAAAATTCAGAAGTTCAAATAATCATTAACAAATACTACTAAATTTGAAGTTTAAAAGAAGCAGGAGGTTGGTGGGAAATGGTTGGTGAAAACAGTCCAATAACTGCTAGACCCTGATTGGATCAGCAGTAGTTGATGGGTTAAGAGCTGGATGCCAACTCAGAGAAGCAGTGAGTGGCAGAAACACAGGAATGTATTTTGTTGTTGTTGTTGTTGTTATTTAGAAAAATATGATAGATTAAAAAACAAGAGTAGTATTCTACAATATATCAGGAACAGGGAACCCCCTTCTGGAGTACTAAGAGAAAAGAAAATTGGAATCATGAATCTCTAAACAACTTTGACACCTCTATCAGAAAGGTACACAGTTTGAGCCAAAGGAAGATTTAAAAATAGAGCAACTAACAGGCCTGACTCAGGACCAGAATGGCTCACTAAGAACTCCCTCATCAGAAATGTCAGCAAGGAATAATTTTTGAGACTTTATTATTATATAATTAAAATATGTTAATATATGACAATACAATTAATATATTAAAATGTAATGCAATTGATATGTATTAGTTAGTATTGACTCTTTTTTATTCCACACATATAAACTTGTGCATTGATTAGCTAGATTTTCCTACCTTATAGGAACTTAAATTCCTTAATCCATCCTTATGCATTTTGTGTTAGTAAAGTTATAATGTGATAATTGGAAAACGTCCACACTACTATTCTTGCCTATATTGATTATAATCTTTCACTGCTTTCTTTCTCTCTTTCTTTGCTATAACTTCTCCTATCTATTCTCTTTTCCTCAACTCCAATCACCCCCAATTTAATTATTTTTCCTCTGTAGTTGCTTTATGATTATTGTGTTTTGCTTTCTTTTGGTTGTTGTAGGGTTGGGATTTGAACTCAGGTACTGAGCCACATCGTCTGCCACTTCTGCTTTTAGTGTTGAAACAGTGTCCTTGGCCCTGTGAACATACAACTTCACCTCCCTACATATCTGGGGTTCAAATGAGTAAATTTATTCCTGCATTTTTTTTTTCAAATTTACAATTTTGTGTTAACTGGACCTTTCCAATCTGTTTTTGTACTTTGTTCAACACTATCTTATATTCCCATTTTTTTTTTTTTTTGCTCATCACCTTTATATTTCTTGCCTCTATTACTACCCTTCCCCATCCTGACATATTTTCAGCTTTTGTGATGTTTTATTTATGTGGGTTTGCATGAGTATATGTGATTTTTATTTTCTGAGGGTGTGTATAGATGTATTTGGCTGTTTGGTTTAAATGGTTTAAATTTCCTTTTTCTGGCTTGTTTAGTTGTTGTTGTTGTTTTTTTTCCCTCATCCATCTCCTTTCATATAGCCTCTCCTTTCTTTTTTTATTTTCATGTCCTATGTAGTATAATAACAATTTCATTTCTTTAATACCAAAATTTCACACTATTTTAATGTACCGTTTTTCTATTCCACTTTGCACACTGTGAAGTTGTAGAAAACATTTTAACAAGTTTAAACTTATTGGTGTAGGGTTTGCTCTTAAGTTACAGGTGATCATTAGTTCCCTTTAAAGGAGTATAAGTAATTGATCAAAATATTAAGAACATTTTGGCTAGACCTTCTGACACAGAGCTATTCTCAAGGCTTGAAACATAGAGTACAATTAAAGCAGCTTACTAAAAATTCCTCAACAGTGGGAGAAAGATCCATTCCAAAAGATTCACAAATCTCAATCTATGGATACAGAAAACATGAGAAAACATGGTGGGAATAAAATGCCTCCAAAACTCTAAAATCCCTCAAGACCTTAATCCTCAAATATTGGAATGGACAAATGCAAAAGAATTCAAGGAGTTGATGGTTACAATGATCAAGGAACCAAAACAAGAGATAGAAAGTGAAGAGAAAATACAGGAAATAAAAGATCATTTCAATAAGAAATAGATATTCTTAAAAAGTACCAAACAGATAGCCAGGAAATAAAATAATCAGCTAATCAAATTAAAAATTAAATGGAAAGTATCACTAATAGTTGAATCATAAAGAAGACAGATTTTTCAGTTCTCAAAGACAAGGTATAAAATGTAAACATTTAGCAATAAAGACAAAGAAAGGCCATGACCAGAATAATTAAGAAATATGGGAAAACATGAAGAGACCAAACATAAGGATCATCAGCATCCAGGAAGGAAATGATATTCAAACTAAAGACAACTTTTTGGAGAAATAATATCAGAAAAATTTCAAAACCTCAAGAATGAAAAAGACATCCAAATACAAGAGGTATTCAGAATTTCAAATAGCCAAGATCAAAAGAGATCCTCTTTAAGACGTTGTAATTAAAATGTCTAATATACAGAACAAAGATAGAAATTTAAATCTGCAAGAGAAAAATGGCAGGTCACATTTAGAGGAAAATTAGAAAGATCTCAAATGAACAACCTAATGTTACATCTCAAAGCTCTAGGAAAGTAAGAGCAAATTAATTAGAAAACTAGTATAACAAGCAATAATTAAGAGCTCAAATTTACAAAATTGAGTATAAACAAAACAACATACATGATCAATGCAATAGAGAGTTGGTTCTTTGTAAAGATAAACAACATTGATAAATCCTTAGCTACATGGTGATGCTACCACATCAATGTATATAGCAACTCAATTTACAATAGCTAAACTATGGAATAAACCTAGGTGCCTTTCAACAGATGAATGGATAAAGAAAATATGGTACATTTACACAGCGGAATACTACTCAGCCATAAAGAGAAATGAAATTATGACATTTGCTGGTAAATGGATAGAATTGGAGACTAGCATGCTAAGTGAAATAAGCCAATTCCAAAGAACCAAATGCTGAATGTTTTCTCTGATATGTGGATGCTAAATCACAATGGGTGGGGGTGGGTAGAGAAGATTAAAATTACTTTGGATTAGACAAAGAGGAATGAAGGGGAAAGAAGGGGAATGGGATTAGGAAAGATAGTAGAATAAGTCAGACTTACTTTCCTATGTGCATATATGAATACACAACCGATGTAATTCCACATCATGTACAACCAGAGAATGGGAAATTATACTCCTTATGTGTTTGATATGTCAAAATATATTCTCCTGCCATGTGGAACAAAGCAACAAAATTAGAGATGAAAAAAGGAGGTATCACCACAGATGTTGCTGAAATCTGGAGAATCATTAGGAACTATTTAGAAAACTTGTACTCCAATAAAGTGGAAAATCTGGAAAGTAGATACAAATTTCTAGACACACATGACTTACATAAATTGAACCAAGTGGATATAGAAAACATAAACAAACAAATATCAAGCAATGAGATTAAAATAATAATTAACAAATAAAAGTTTAGGGCCATGCAGCTTTTTAGCTGAGATCTGTCAAATCTTAAAGAAGAACTAATGCCAATATTCCTCAATATTACTCAATAAAATAGAAAGGGAGGGAACATGCCCAAACTCATTCTATAAAGCCAATAACACCCTAAAACTAAAACCAGATAAAGACATATCAAGGAAAGAAATTTACAGACCAATATTTCTGATAAACACAGATGCAAATATTCTTAATGAAATATTAGCAATCCATATTCAAAACCACATTAAGAAGATTATTCACCATGATCAAATAGATCTCATTCAAGGAATGCAAATTTGGTTCAACACATGCAAATCAATAAATATAATTCATTATTTAAATAGAATTAAGGAGACAAAGAACATATGACAAAATCCAGCATGTATTCATTTTAAAATCACTGGGAAAAAAATGGAGTAGAAGGAACATACCTCATCATCACAAAGACTATATGTTACAAACCTAAAGCTCATTTTGTACTGATTTGAGAAAAACTGAAAGAAATTTCTCTAAAAACAGGACAAGGATATACATTCTCACCATTCCTATTCAATCTAGTTTTTGAAACTCTAGCCAAAATAATCAGGCAAGAAAAGGAAAGTAAAGAAATACCTATAAGAAAAAGTCAAATTATCTCTACTAATGACATGATTCTATACTTAAAAGACTTAAAATACTCCAACAAAAGACTTCTAGATATGATAAATTCAGCAAAGTAGCAGAATACAAGGACAACATATAAAAACCAAAGCTTTCCTATATTCCAATAATGAATCTATTGAGAATAAAATGAAGAAAACAATTCCATTCACAATATCCTCCAAATAAATGAAATATTGTGAAATGAATTATTGTTAATAAATTTAAATAAGAATATGAATGGCTTTTACAGTAAGAATTATAGAATACTGACAGGAATAATTGAAGAAGAACCTCTTAAGCCTTATAGTGAGCATGTAAGGTTATCAAGACCCTTCACTTTCACAAATGACACAATCCAGAATCCTGGGAGAAAAACAATTACTTTAGAAGCATGCCATTACCAGGCAAAAGTAAAAGCTTCTGAGTATTATTTTAAACAAGACAAAATAAGGGTAAGAAGAAATCAAGAGATAAAGAGAAAAGAAAAGAAAGAAGAAATTGAAGAACTAGCATTAGGAAAGAGCTATTGTATTTAAAGATACAGTCATCTATCTGATCCTTGATATAGATGCCAAAATATACATAGAAGAAAATATAGGGTTTAAAAAAATGGTGCTGGTCACATGGTTCCCCATCACCAAGCCATGCAGTCAGCCCAGTATCCCCTGCCAAAAAGTGGCAGTGAAGTAGCATTGGAGAGGTGACCTGGGTGAGTGGGAGCAAGGGCAGCAAGCATAGGACACAGCTGCATGGAATCTGCCATGCTTGCACAGGCTGGAGGCACAGCCAGCCAGCACCTCTTACCTGTGGAGGCTGGCCTGGGCTTGTGTGGATGCCTTCTCCATACAACACTGCAGTTGCCATCCGCCCCGCCCCGCCCCTGATTCCATGATCCTAAAACCTCAAGCTCTTGCTTCCTGATGACCTTTGGGAAAATGGAAATGGAGCAGACCTGAATGGGATTGCAGGGCTAACCAATAGTGCTGGTAGTCTTCCAAACCCTGATTAGCATACATTTGGACCAAGAGTGTTGACCAAAATGCTACATAAATCCTTACACGAATATACTCAAGCAGCAACCACTCTTGGGTCTCCCCCCTCAACTTGCAGAAGCAGAAGTTCTATTCACACTTAAGTAAATCCTACCCTTACACTCACTCATCTGTGGATTTTGTTATTTGAATTCACAAACTAGTACCTGGAGAGACATTGGCAGTGAGATGCTATAGTCTGCTGCAACACCATAGGGTATAGCTCACCATTAAAAATTGAACACATTTCTTGACTGCAGAAGCCTGCAGCTTACACAGAGACCACCCAGCAGCAGAAGCAAAGAAATTCCTGTTACACTAAGATAACAGTATGTCAATATTTATCAAAATAAAAGTAGATCTCTATATCTCACGCTGCACAAAAATCTACTCATAAGACCCAGGAATCAACTAGAAACACTGCCAGAAGAAAACATACATACAGTCGACACTTCAGCAGATTGGCACAAGCACTGACTTCCATAATAAGATTTCTGAAGCTTAAAGAAATAAAACCAAGAATCAATAAGTGGGAATTATTCAAATTGAAAAGCATCTGCACAGCAAAGAAAATAATTAAGACCATGAAGGGATAGCCTCAGTGATGGAAGTAAATATTTACCACTTACTCTTCTGATAGGAGGTTAACAAACAAAATATATAAAGAAATCAAAAAACTTAACACACACACGAAAAAAACCCAATCAATAAATTGACTAAAGAACTAAACACACATTTCTCAAAAGAAAAAATGTAAATGTCCAACAAATATATGAAAAAAAAAAAGTATTCAACATCCTTAGCAATCAGGGAGATGCAAATCAAAATTACAATGAGACTTCATCTCACTCCAGTAAGAATGGCAATCATAAAAAATACAAAAAATAATAACTTCCAGTGAGGATGTGTGAAAAAATACACTTATGCATTGTTGATGGGACTAATTAGCACAACCACTGTGGCAAGTAGTACAGAGGTTTCTCAAAAGAATAAGGATGAACAACCAGATGACTCAGCTATCCCACTTGTTGGTGTTTATCCCAAAGTTCTAAAAATCAGTTATCATAGTGATAGTCACTCAATGTCTATAGCAACACAGTTTATAATAGTCAACTTGTAGAACCATCCCAAATACCTGTCAACAGATGACTGAATAAAGAAAATATGGCTTAAGTGCACAGTGGAGTTTTACTCAGCCATAAAGAAGAATAAAATCATGTCATTTATTGATAAAATGCATGGAATTGGAGAACATCATGCTGAATGAAATAAGTTCAACACAGAAAAGTCAAGGATTGAATGTTTTCTCTTATATACAGAAGCTATGGAGAAATAGAGAAATTAAGGGGAACTCATGATAATAGAAGTGAGATCAATGGGCTAGAGAAAGGGAAATGAGTAAAGCAGAGAAGCTATGGAAAAGGGAGGAAGAGTAGAATAAAAAATTAACCAAACTATGCATTATGGTGTATATATGAGGTTTCCCCCAAAAGGTTATGTGTGAGATAATGCAAGAAAGTTTAGAGGTGAAATGATTGGGTTATGAGAGTCTTCACCTAATCAGTGCATTAAATCTCTGATAGGAATTACCTGTGGGGTAACTGTAGGCAGGTAGGGTGTGGCTGGATGAGGTGGGTCCCTGAGGGCCTGCCTTTGAGGTTTATATTTTGCCCTTGGTGAGGGGAGCTTAGTCTCTCTTTCTCTGCTTCCCGGTGCTATGCTCCCAACTGCTTCCCTCCACTACACCCTTCCCCCATGATGTTCTGTTCACCTCAACCTAGAGCAATGGAGTCAGACAGACATCTAGGGATGGAGAACTCTAAAACCACGAGTCCCCAAATAAACTTTTCCTCATCTAATTGTTCTTATCAGGTTTTTTGGTCACAGCAGCCAATAAAGGTAACTAAAACATTATGTCATTTGCATGTCTAAACATATGACAATAAATTCCACTTTTAGTACAAATATAGTGTACTCATTTTAAAAAATTACAAAACAATAAAAGAAACAGGAGATGAACTCTTATATCATCATCATAATAAAAGCTAACATATTGTGTTTAAAATATTTTGTTTTACAGATAAATATCAAGTTCTATAGCATTTACAAAAAAAAAAAAAAAAAAAAAAAAAAAAAAAACTAACAATGACACAGTAATGTTAAAGTTTAAGATAGGGGACAAGAATACCAAAAAATCTCTAATCAAAAGTTTGCTCATTCAGCAGCATTAACATTTGAAAAAATACACTAAAAGGTGAAGTGTTTCATTTATAATACCAAAAATTTATTTTACAAGGTTAAAATGGATAGATTGTCACAAAGAAGATAAAATAAAATTATAACACCAGAATATGTGAAACCAAAGTGGCCAGAAACACTTTTTAAATGATGAAAGCACAAAAATATTTCAACGTTTTTAATCAGATTTTCTTCAGAATTGTAGGCCCTAAAACTGGAAATGAGGGAAGAAGGAAAGAAGCAATGAAGGAATAAACAAGAAGGGAAAGATAGTAGACTTAAAAGAGTAGACTTATTGTAATAATTACAATAAATTAAAAAAATTTTAAAGTTGCATTTAAAACACAAAGATGGGAAGACTAGCAAGATCCGTATGATAATAGATTAAAGCTGGCAACTTCAATATGAAATAATGTTTAGCTTAATATAGATTCAGATGATCTAGATAATTACACGTGTGAAAGGATTTGTACATACACACAGGTTAGTGCACACATACACATTTTCTTGTTCCACTAACTTAGAAACCTGGATACAAAGAAAATAAGGACACCAAGCACTCAAATCATTGTTAATAATGCCATTTTCCATTAAAAAAAAACGAAGTTCCTTGGGAAAATGGCTCATCCTAGGACTTGAAGAGAAAATATAGAAGGCGAACCTGAAGCATCTTGCAGTGAAATAAAATTTAGAAATTTTAATAATAATATTAATGAAAAGGTACAAGAGAGGCATTTCAAAGGGACAAGGAATAAAGAAAAATTTGACCAATAAAATAAACATTAGATTATAATCCAATGTATATTAAAAAAGAATTAGTAAATATATAAAGAAAAAATGAAAATTCTCATTCTCTTCTACACAAGATTGCTCAGTAGTTTATATAAATACCTCACCTTTAAGAAGTTGAAACTTAACACTCCACTCCTTATGATCAGATTGCACATTATGTCTTTCCGGTGGGTTCATGATGGACAGGATGTAGAACAACTTTATGGTGGAAAAAAAACCTTACAAACATTTCATCAGCCAGTTGATCAAGGTCAAACCCAAAGTATTATCATATTAATAGTGTATAATCTTGGTAGAATGTGAGGAAGATATAAATTTACATCTACAGTCTCCTCCCTAAACCAAGACCTCCTATATAACCATGAGAAAAGCAGAAAAGAAGTACTGGATAAAGTGTATTCTGCAAGATATGTGACATGTATTCCTCAAAATGTCAAGATCCTCAAAATCAAGGCAAGTTTGAGAAACTGTCACACTCAGGCTATGAAGATATGATGACTAACTATAATGTATATTCTGCATGGGATCCTGAAACAGCAAAGTCATTAGATACAAAAATATAATCTGAATAAAGCATGAACCTTAGTTAATATTATGTAAAATTTTTCATTAATTTTGACAAATATACAATATTAAGATTATAATACTACTGATGTAGAGCAAATGGAATATATGTTATGTTAGTAACTTTTTTTGGGTAAATGTAAATCTATTCTAAAGTCTCAAAAAATAGTTGAAGAAATAAAAATATTCTAAATTTTACAGACTAGATAAAAAATAACAGGCCCATATATAGGCCATTTCTAAGGATGCAATTTAAATAGTTTTGTTGTACTTTTTGCAATTTAAAAAATTTTAAAGGATAGGTTGAAAGTATATTGTTAAACATTATGCCAGGTAAACTTTAATCACGAGAAAGTTTGAATGTATTAATATTAGCAAGAGCACACTCTGAGAGAAGGAATTGCTTTAGTCTGTTTGAACTGCAATTAAAAAAGTATCACAGACTGTGTGGTTTACAAAGGGCAAAAATCACACCGGAGACAATCGTGCAGCCAAGAGATTTATTCACCAGTCTTTATGGCTAGTTGGAGGTAGAAGAAGTACAGGGAGAGAGGAGTGAGGGAGAGGGAAGTGTGCAAGTTCTGGTGAGAGAGAGGAGTCAGGGAGAGAGGACTGTGCAAGCTCTGGATGGAGGGTCAGTGCCTGGTTGTGCCAGCTGTGGTCTCTGGAGCTGTCTGCTGGGCAGCTGCCATCAGGCTGGAGATGGTGAGTCTGGAGCTATTGCAGCAGCTGCTTCCTCTAAGAAGGGACGAGCTGTTGTGTCTGAGCCCCAGGCAGGCAGGAGCTTTAAATAGGGATTTCTGGTGGGGGGGTGTATCAGAGTGACCTTTAACGCTATTGGCTCTTTTCCCAGGGAATAGGGCAAACTTTAAGCTGATTGGCTCTTGCCTTGGGAACAGAGCAAATTTAAGCTGATTGGTTCCTGCCTGGGGAAAATGAAACCAGGTTGCTCCTCATGGAAATTCCCATGGGGGAGGTGGCCCATCGGCCCAAGCCTATCTATCAGTTTATAAAGAGCAGAAGTTTATTTCTCATGGTTTTGGAGGCTGGAGGTCCAAGACTACATCAGGGACAGATTACATGTCTGGTGAGGGCCCCACCTTCTGGTGTTATAAGTGATGTTTTTTGCTCTGCCCTCACCTGGTAGGGGAGTGAAAGTGCTCCCTTGGATCTCTCATTAAAGCACTAGTTTGATTCCCTAGGGGCTCAACTCTTGTGACCTAATTACCTCCCAAAACATCGCACTTCCAAAAACCAAGCCCTAAACTGCTAGGATTTCAACATTCAAACTTTGGGAAGACAAAGACATTGAGACCATAGCAGCAATATTGCCAGAGGAACAGATATATTACATGATGTTTGAAATGCTGGCTAATAAAGAAACAAAATAATTCTATATAATCTTTATAAATTTGATCCATAATTTTGGGGATTTTTGTTCTTAGAGAAAATTTGTTACGTCTTCATCTGAATAAAATGGGTTTTACTTTGTTATAAATTTGAACTATATATTTTACTGTGTTTATTCTATCTATTCCTATTTAATCATATAATTGCATGTAAGTTTTAGGGTTTCTAGAAGGAAACCATTAACAATCTAGATGAAAAAAAAAAATTAAATGTTATTAGAGATTTGGAATATACCCATTTTATATTGCAGCAAGAGAATTTCATCCCAGAATAGCTGTTCTGAAACTTGATCTAGAACAGTAATTCACTTGTGCACCTGACTTGGACTCTGTGTACTAGGCTGATAGCACTTTTTCCCTTCTGAGTGTTTATAAATAAAATATTTATGACAGATTAATGAATCACAAGGAAATGAAGGCTACTAAACAGATCACAAGCAAGCAGAAGAAAATTTAAAGTATAATGCAGATAAATGAGAAAGAAAAAGATGGAAGAAGGAGAATAGGGGAATGGGGGAGAGAGGGAGAGAGAAAGAGAGACCCTCACCCCAGCCACTCCAAGAACATCTTAGAAATGGAAAATGGTGGATATAAGTTGTACATTTTTAAAGCAAGAAAATAACTACTTATATATTGTTCTTGTTCAGTGGGAAGTGTCTGGGTTATCAGAAAGTGATTGAAAAAAAGAGGTATTAAATTTAGTATATTTGTATACTATTCATTTGTAGGGAATTTTAACATAGGTAGTCTTTTTTCATATTTCCTAATTCTTTAGAATCAATATGTATATAAAATATATGCAAATTTGCCCTGGAAATATTGCATTGTTATGAAAATCAACCATACATTATAGTGTAAAATTTAAGAAACCTATATATATAGTTTATTTTTAATTCAATGGGACATAAACCCCACATCACTTGTCTATATTGAACTAAACTTTTTAATTCATTTTTATTTTTTATTAATTTATTATTTTGTTTATTTATTTTTAAATTAATTAATTAATTAAATTTAATTTGTTATACATGATTTTAGAGTGCAATTCCTTTCGTATTACATATAAAGAGCACAGTTTTCCAAGTCATTGGTTTTACACAAAGTATTTTCATACCATTTGAGTTTTTATACATGCACTTAGTGTATTGATGTTAAACTCCTTCTGCCATTGTTTCTATCCCTTTGCCCCTTTTCCTCCCCTCCCCCCTTTTTTCTATTTAACATTCCTTCCTTCCTCTCATCCCCCCTCCCTAGCCTTTATAAGTCAGTATCTTCATAGCAAAGGAATTAATTGACCTTTGGTTTTCTGGGATTGGCTGACTTCACTTAGCATTATTTTCTCCAACTCCATCCATTTACCTGCAAATGCCATGATTTTATTCTCTTTTAGTGTTGAGTAGTGTTCCATTGTGTATATATAAGAAAGTTTCCCTATCCATTCATCTATTGATGGGCATCGGGGTTGTTTCCACAATCTAGCTATTGTGAATTGTGCTGCTATGAACATGGATGTGGCTGTGTTCCTGTAGTATGCTATTTTTAAGTCCTTTGGATATAGACCAAGGAGTGGGATAGCTGGGTCAAATGGTGGTTCCATTCCAAGTTTTCCTAGGAATCTCTGTACTAAATTGGCTGCACCAATTTGCAGCACCACCAGCAATGTAAGAGTGTGCCCTTTTCCCCACATCCTCACCAGCGTTTATTGTTGTTTGTGTTTTTGATAGTTGCCATTCTGACTGGAGTAAGATGAAATCTTAGAGTTGCTTTGATTTGAATTTCTCTAATTGCTAGAGATGTTGAACATTTTTTCATATATTTGTTCTGAGAAGTGTCTGTTCAGTTCCTTAGCCCATTCAGTGATTGAGTTCTTTGTATTTTTGGTGTAAAGTTTTTTGAGAGCTTTATATATCCTAGAAGTTCATTCTGTCTGATGGGCATGTGGTAAAGATTTGCTCCCATTCTGTAGGTTCTCTGTTCACCTCATTGATTGTTTATTTTGCTGAGAAGAAGCTTTTTAGTTTGAATCCATCCCATTTATTAATGTTTGGTTTTAGTTCTTGAGCTATAGGGGTCTTATTGAGGAAGTTTGGGCCTAATCCAACATGTTGGAGATTTGAGCTTACATTTATCTCTATTAGGTGAAAGGTCTCTGGTTTAATTCCTAGGTCCTTGATGCATTTTGAGTTGAGTTTTGTGCATGGAGAGAGATAGAGGTTTAATTTCATTTTATTACATAAGGATTTCCAGTTTTCCCAACACCATTTGTTGAAGAAGAGGCTGTCTATTCTCCAATGTATGTTTTTGGCACCTTTGTCTAATATAAGATAACTGTAAATGTGTGGGTTAGTCTCTGTGTCTTCTATTCTGTACCATTGGTCTACTGGTCTATTTTGATGCCAATACCATGCTGTTTTAGTTACTATTGCCTTGTAATACAATTTAAGTTCTGGAGTAGTAATGCCACCAGCTTCATTCTTCTTGCTAAAAATTGCTTTGGCTATTCTGGGTCTCTTATTCTTCCAGATGAATTTCATGATTTCTTTTTCTATTTCTATGAGGAATGACATTGGGACTTTGATTGGGATTGCATTGAAATACTATAGTGCTTTTGGTAGAATAGTCATTTTGACAATATTAGTTCTACCTGTCCATGAACAAGGTAAATCTTTTCATCTTCTAAGATCTTCTTTAATTTCTTTCTTTAGTGTGCTGTAGTTTTCATTGTACAGTTCTTTCACTTCTTTTGTTAGGTTGATTCCCAAGTTGTTTTTTTTTTTTTTTTTTTTTTTTTCACGTTATAATAAATGGGGTGGATTTCCTAGTTTCTCTTTCTGAGGATTTGTTGCTGCTGTACAGAAATGCCTTAGATTTATGGGTATTGATTTTATATCCAGCCACTCTGCTGAATTCGTTTATTAGATCTAGAAGATTTCTGATAGTGTTTTTGGGATCTTCTATGTATAGAATCATATCGTCTGCAAATAGTGATATTTTGAGTTCTTCTTTTCCTATCCCTATCCCTTTAATTTCTTTCGTCTGTCTGATTGCATTGGCTAGGGTTTCAAGAACTATGTTAAATAATAGTGGTAAAAGAGGACATCCCTGTCTTGTTCCAGTTTTTAGAGGGAATGCTTTCATCTTTTCTCCATTTAGGATGATGTTGGCCTGGGGCTTAGCATAGATGGCCTTTATGATGTTGAGATATGTTCCTGTTATCCCTATTTTTTTCTAGCGTTTTGAACATGAAGCAGTGTTGTATCTTGTCAAATGCTTTCTCTGCGTCAATTGAGATGATCATTTGATTTTTATCTTTTTGTCTATTGATGTGGTGAATAACATTTATTGGTTTCCTTATGTTGAACCAACCTTACATTCCTGGAATGAACCCCACTTGATCGTGATGTACTATTTTTTGATGTATTTTTGTATTCAATTTGCCATATTTTTATTGAGAATTTTTGCATCTATATTCATTAGTGGTATTGGTCTGAAGTTTTCTTTCTTTGATTTGTCTCTGCTCGGTTTTGGAATCAGGGTGATATTGGCCTCATAGAATGAGTCTGGAAGGGCTTCCTCTTTTTCTATTTCATGGAATAGTTTGAGAAGTATTGATGTTATTTCTTCTCTAAAGGTCTTGTAAAACTCAGTTGTGTATCCATCTGGACCTGGGCTTTTCTTTGTTGGTAGGTTTTTGATGGCATCCTCTATTTCTTTGCTTGAAATTGATCTATTTAAGTTATGTATGTCATCCTGATTTAGTTTGGGCATACCATATATTTCTAGAAATTTGTCAATGTCTTCATTATTTTCTATTTTGTTGGAGTATAGATTTTCAAAATAATTTCTAATTATCGTCTGTATTTCTGTAGTGTCCGGCATGATGTTTCCTTTTTCATTACATATATTGGTAATTTGAGTTTTTTCTCCCCTTTTCTTAGTTAGCATAGCTAATGGTTTATCAATTTTATTTATTTTTTCAAAGAACCAACTTTTGGTACTGTCAATTTTTTCAATTGTGTTTTTTTGTTTCAATTTCATTGATTTCGGCTCTGATTTTAATTATTTCCTGTCTTCTACTGCTTTTGGGGTTAATTTGTTCTTCTTTTTCTAGGGCTTTGAGGTGCAATGTTAATTTATTTATTTGTTGACCTTTTCTTCTTTGAAGGAATGAACTCCATGTTATGAATTTTCGTCTTAGTACTGCCTTCATAGTGTCCCAGAGATTTCGATATGTTGTATCAGTGTTCTCATTTACCTCTAAGAATTTTTTAATCTCCTTTTTGATGTCTTTTGTAACCCATTGTTTATTCAATAGCATGTTATTTAGTCTCCAGGTGTTGGAGTAGGTTTCGTTTCTTATTTTATCATCGATTTCTAGTTTCATTCCATTATGATCTGATAGTATGCATGGTAGTATCTCTACTTTTTTATATTTACTTAGAGTTGCTTTATGGCATAACATATAATCTATTTTAAAGAATGATCCATGTGCTGCTGAGAAGAAAGTGTACTGACTCTATATATATCAGTTAAATCTAAGCTATTAATTGTATTATTCAGTTCTACAGTTTCTTTGTTTAGCTTTTGTTTGGAAGATCTATCCAGTGGTGAAAGCAGTGTGTTAAAGTCACCTAGAATTATCGTGTTGTGGTCTATTTTGTTCTTGAACTTGAGAAGGGTTTGTTTGATGAACATGGATGCTCCGTTATATGAGGCATATGTATATATTTATGTCAGTTATTTCTTGTTGATGTATAATGCCTTTATGTAGTATGAAATGCCCTTTCTTATCTCTTTTGATTACCTTTGGCTTAAAGTCTACTTTGTTTGATATGAGGATGGAAACCCTTGCTTGCTTATGTAGTCCATATTAGTGGTATATTTTATCCCATCCTTTCACCTTCAGTCTGTGGGTGTTTTTTTCCTATGAGATGTGTCTCTTGAAGGCAGTGTATTGTTGGGTCTCTCTCTCTCTCTCTCTCTCTTTTTTTTAATCCAATCTATCAGCTTATGTCTTTTAATTGGTGAGTTTAGGCCGCTAATATTTAGAGTTATTATTGAGATATGATATTAACATTCATTTTAAATTTTATTTAATTCTATTTTAGTTTTGGCATTTATCTTGACTTGATTTCTCCTATGGTTAGTTTTCCTTTATTGTTGTTCTTCCCTTTGAAAATTTTCATTGTTGTTTTTTAATTCCTCTTCGTGGAATATTTCGCCAAGGATGTTATGTAGTGCAGGATTTCTTGCTGTAAATTCTTTTAGCTTTTGTTTATCATGGAAAGTTTTTTTTTTTTTTTTCATCATCAAATCTAAAGCTTAATTTTGCTGGATATAAGATTCTTGGTTGGCATCCGTTATCTTTCAGAGCCTGGTATATGTTATTCCAGCCTCTCTGTGCTTTGAGGGTCTGGGTTGAAAAATCTGCTGTGATGCGAATTGGTTTTCCTCTATAGGTTATCTGATTTTTCTCTCTTATGGCTTTTAAAATGCTATCCTTATTTTGTATGCTAGGCATTTTCATTATAATGTGCCTTGGTGTAGATCTGTTGTAATTTTGTACATTTGGTATCCTATATGCTTCTTGTATTTGGTTTTCAAATTCGTTCTTCTTGTTTGGGAAATTTTCTGATATTATTTCATTAAAGAGATTTTGCATTCCTTTGGATTGATTCTCTGCACATTCCTCAATTCTAATAAATCTTATATTTGGCCTTTTGATGGTATCCCATAATTCTTGGATGTTTTGTTCATGGTTTCTTGCCATCTTCACTGTGTGGTCAACTTTATTTTCAATATTGTATATTTTGTCCTCATTGTCTGAGGTCCTATCTTCCAAGTGTTCCAATCTATTGTTGATACTATCTATTGAGTTTTTTAAATGGCCTATTGTTTCTTTTATTTCAACTATTTCTGTTTGTTTTTTTCTCAGACTCTTTATCTCTTTCTTGAAGTAATCTTTTGCTACCTGTATTTGATCTCTTATCTCTTTGTTGGAGAGATCAATTTTTGCCTGTATCTGCTCACTTAGATCATTTTTTAAAATCCTGAATCATTTTAATTGTGTATATTCGGAACTCCTTCTCTGACATTTCACCTACTGTTTTCTATGGATTCTATTGCTGTAGTACCTTGGTTTGTTTGGGGCATTTTCCTCCCTTGTTTTTTCATGATATCTATGTATTTTCTCCTCTTGCAGTGTAAGTCTGAGGTATTACTGTTTCTGTCCTATTGTCTTATATCTTCCCTACAGGTTACCCAATGCCTCACTTTTAATGAAAAGATCAATATTACAGCATTCAAAGTACCCAACGTATTGCCATATATCAGTTAGTTCCTATTTTTATATTTATAATTTTGACACTTTAACCACAAATGATGAGATCAATTATCTTCTACCATTTAGTCAGTATTTTTGTGTGGTGGTTCACAGTATCTAATGGTAGAAGGGGAGACTTATGGGTTGGCTAACACGTTTGTGAGATAGGATGTGAGAAGATAGAGGTATTAGATTATTTGACTAGTGAGAGGGTAATCATGGAAATTAGGGTGTTAGTAGGAAAAACAAAAGATAGGTATCCCCATGTAATATTCCCTATTCTTAGGCCCAGAGCCTGTTCCCTGACCTGTAGACAGAGGCAGAGAATACCTGTGGCTCCTGAGTGGGTGGGCAGAGCAGGGAACGGAAGCAGGTAGGCTGAGCTAGAATGCTTGTAGGCAGGCAGAGTTGGTATGCTTGCAGGTGAGCCTAGCAGCAACGCTCACAGGCCAGGGCTTGTTCCCAGCCATCTGCAGCAGTGATGGTGTCTCCAAGATGGGCAGGCCAAGCTGGGAAAGCACTCTGGAGGGCCCAGCTGGAACTCTTGTAGGCCGGGGCCTGTTCCCCTGCCTTCTTGAGCCAAGATGGTGTCTCCCTTATTTTATTTTTGATACTGAGAATTGAACTCAAGGGCACTCAACCACTGAGCCACATCCCCAGCCCTATCTTGTATTTTTTTAAATTTAGAGACAGGGTCTTAATGAGTTGCTTAGCGCCTCGCCATTGCTGAGGCTGGCATTCAACTCTTGATCCTCCTATCTCAGCCTCCCCAGCCTCTGGATTTACAGGCATGTGCCAATGTGTCTAAATTAAACTAAACTTTTTTTTTTTTTTTTTAAAAATGTATTTTCATTTTTTTAGTATGGAGTACAACAATAGATCTGCCCTGTTTTACTTCCAAGCATAAATCTGAAACACTATACTAATGTTGAATGTAGAGTATGTTTCATTAAAAAAAAGATTGTCTTCTTTTTTTAAAATTAATTTAACTAGGTATATTTGACAGCAGAATGCATTTTGATTCATTGTACAAAATTTCAGCACAATCTTTCATTTCTCTGGTTTACAAAATGTAGCATCACACTATATGTGCTGTCATACACATACCCAGGGTAATGATGTCCATCTCATTCCACCATATTTCCTTCCCCCATGCTCCCTCCCCATTCTTCCCTCCCCTTAGCCCAAAGTTTCTTTATTTTTCCCATGCCTCTACCCCCATCCTGGATCAACATTCTCTTATCAGAGAGAACATTTGGCCTTTGATTTTGGGGGATTGGCTTACTTCTCTTAGCATGATATTCTTCAACTCCATCCACTTACCTTCAAATGCCATGATTTCATTCTCTTTTAATGCTGAGTAATATTCCATTGTGTATATATATATACCAAAGATTCTTTATCCATTCCTCTATTGAAGGGCATCTAAGTTGCTTCCACAGATTAGCTATTGTGAATTGAGCTGCTATAAATATTGATGTGGCTACATTACTACAGTATGCTGATTTTATGTCCTTGTGGTATAGACCGAGAAGTGGGATAGCTGGGTCAAATGGTGGTTCCATTTCAAGTTTTCTAAGGAATCCCCATACTGCTTTCCAGATTGGTAGCACCAATTTGCAGTCCCACCATCAATGTAGGAGCGTACCTTTCCCCCATATCCTGGCCAACACTTATTGTTGTCTGTATTCTTTTTTTTTTTTTTTTTGTACCGGGGATTGAACTCAGGGGCACTGGACCACTGGGCCACATCCCCAGCCCTTTTTTGTATTTTATTAGAGACAGGGTCTCACTGAGTTGCTAAGTGCCTCGCCATTGCTGAGGCTGGCTTTGAGCTCGCGATCCTCCTGCCTCAGCCTCCCAAGTGCTAGGATTACAGGCATGCGCCACCACACCTGGCATGTATTCTTGATAACAGACTGGCATGAGATGAAATCTTAGAGTAGTAGTTTTGATTTGAATTTCTCTAATTACTAAAGATGTTGAACATTTTTTCATATATTTTTTGATCGAATGTATATCTTCTTTTGAGAAGTGTCTGTTCAACTCCTTAATCCATTTATTTATTGGGTTTTTTTTTTTTTTTTTAGTGTTAAGTTTTTTGAGTTCTTTATATATCCTGGAGATTAGTGCTCTATCTGTCGTGTGTGTGGCAAAAATTTGTTCTGTGGATGCGAGGCAAGTACTCTACCAACTGAGCTATATCTCTAGCTTGATTGTCTTCTGTATTCACATACTTCTCATGTCTCATATTTATTTTTTTCACCTGTGTCTTTCCATGTTTGGGGCTTTTGTTCCCATGTAAGAAGAGCAGTAAGAGCTAAAATCCTCTGTGAATGTGTGAGTGTGTGTGTCCAAGTATGCTAGTATATAATGCCCTCTAATTCCAGGGGGGGTGATTCTAATATGAGAAGAGAAACTTACTATATTCCTTTATAAATATATATGTCAGTGTGCACATATTTACACATTTTTGGGGAATTATACTTCTATTTAACTTTTTTCTTTATGCTAAGTTGTTTTGTCACTTAGCTCTGTGAGGTCAGTCTATACTGGGTTCTGAAAATCAACTTCTTTTATTTTGTCATCTGTTTAAAAATACATTCTTCATTTTCTTCTCTCTGACTGAATGCAATTAGAAAAAGACAGATTTCATCCTGTTGAATTTATTAGCAAGTAAATTCACCCCAGAAAGGAAATCTAAACAAGGTAGTGACACTATTACATCAACTAGCTATAGGATTGGAAGCCAGAGTAGAGATGTTGGGTATTTTCTTCAGTTTCTAATTGGAATATGAACCAGGCCATTGAAATCACTATTATCACCTGTCTATTCACAACTTCAATTCCATAACTGCTTGTTCAAATGCTGGTGGATTAGGCTCACTAAGAGGCAGTCTAATCTAATTAGTACTATTAATTACACATATCAGGAACATAGTCTTATCAATGTTTCCTTCTCCTCCTGCTCTGCAGATAATAAGAGACCAGTGGAACAGAGGTTAGTGGGAGAACTCTCCTCCCTTAAGACATCCCACAGTGTGAAACCAAATGACTAATTTTAGAAAGAGTCAAGAAGAGTCTGCAGAAAGACAATTGCTGTTATGTTCATATAGTACCTGCTTTATACAAAAAATTTAATGATTTGTTCATAATCTTCAAGTTTTATGCTTATTATAATATCAGATTTTTGCAAACAAAAGGGATACTCAAGTGGCTGTTGTTTCAGTGTCTCTCCCAAATGTATGTAAGGAGAAATAAATGTTCATTAAACCCTCAATATGTTGACATAATAGGAGCCAGCTATGCTGCTCTTTCAAGTGTTCACTTTAAAGGTTACAATTTCTTGTACTTTCTTACTTTCAGTATCTTACATATTGTTAAATATTAAACAAGGTCACTTCATGATCAGCTACCCTTCCCTCATTTTTCATAATTTTCCCTTTCCCTATATTCTCCTTTCTTGCTTATAAACTTGTAAGTCATACGTCAGCCTATGACTACAAATTAAGTTGCTTATAGATATGTAGTCTATGTCAACCTATGACTACAAACTAAGTTGATACTTTAATTACTTTCTGCACTTCTTTCCAAAAGTCATTTCTTTCCCCTCACTGCACCCAAAATGTTTTCAGCAGATAACTCGAAGAAAGTCTTACAGAACATATCTTGCAATCACATTTCTTTTTTTGCTAAACAGGACTTTTCTGAAATTACTACTCTACTTAGCACAGCTGACCACTAAAGAAACCCAACTTATGTTTTAGGGAGAATGTAAGTGACCAAAAAGAACTAAAGTATAGCCTATGAACATACAGTTGGACTAAATCACTGTCTAACTTCTAATCAGAGAGTCAGCCAAAATCAGCATCCTGCACCATTTGGAAATCCTACGACGTAAGTAAGTTATACCATGCTGACCAGGGAGTATGATCTGTTGGCCGAGCCACTTTCTGGAAGGGCATTGGGAATGAACCCAGAGATCCAGAAGACATCCGGTTTCCTGTGAACATGCATCAGAAGTTGTAAAGTATTCTGAAATAGAGAAACAGACGTAGGATATCATGTGGGTCCAGATCCAGGTTCAGATTACACTAATCAAATGGCATCAGGGTTCTGGGCTAAGCCCAGCCACAAGGGGAGGACATAAAACATTTTGAAAAAACTGTACCTCATTATGTAGGCAATAGCTCTGCCAGTGGATAAATCCAGGTTACAGGGTTTTACTTAGGATATATCATAAAAGGTAGTTGACAAGGTAGGGCTTCTGAGGTATAGGGCCCAGGACAGTGATGAACAGTGAAAATGAGATCAATTCTATCATATTCCCTAAAAATTCTTGACTGTTTTTATTCATCCATTATCCATAGTCAATAAATAAATGTGTTTCTATATGTATGTATGTATTTGTATGTATATAATATAAATTTTAAATAGTTATAAAGTAGAAATATTTCTATGTTGTATATATCTCAAAAGCGCGCACACACACATACACACACACACACATACACACACACACCCTTTAATTCTTTAATTATATATTTAATTTATCTACAAGGGTAGAATAAATTTGCAGCAGCCCAGTGCTAACTCCTCCATAATTCTAAAGTGAAATAAGCATAACATTTAGGCTATTCACCAGTATGCATATATTATAGGAAAATAAAGAATATCTCTGCATTGCCAAGTGGTTAATGCATCACATTTCAATTAGCAAGGATTGTTCTCTGTGGTATTGGGATGCTGAATTTGGCACTTAGTGAACCATTTAATTTCTTCATTGGCAATTATCACAGAGGTAGGTGGGTTTGCAAAAAATACAAAATATCTTAATTGTTGTTTTATAATTAGCTACTCTATTACAAAAGATCACAATACTGCATGTTTTATTTTTTGTTTCTGTTGTAATCATTTACAATTTAATTTCTTTGTATTGATTCTGCACTTATTTTTTTTTTTAACATTTGTTTTTCTGGGTATTTATGCCATTAAACTTAGATTATATTAAGTCAATCAAAAATGTTATATTCTCTAAGTTTAAAATGCAATTGTTATTGACAGGGATAGCATGATATAAAATGCTCATATTTTATTTTAACATAAACCTACAACATATTATAACTTTTAGATTTTTGGTTTAGTGAAATGATCATATGAGGAGGGCCATTACCTACATGCCTATCCTTTAAATATGATCAAATCCTCTATATATGAGGTTATCATGGGTCTGGATAACCTAATTCTCATTCTTTCACTGAAATTATTATAATTCTTAGGCTCTTTTAAGAATTAAATATAAATAAATAAAATTTTTGTAGAATAGCTCATCAAAAATACACTTGTTACAGTCGGAATATATAAGAAATTCTAAAACCTCCCCCGCGAAACAAACAAAAAAACTCAACACCTGATTAAAAATGAGCAATACAAACTCAGAAAGTCAAGAGTCATGTTTTCTTTCATATGTAGAAACTAGAAAGGAAAGGAAAAGAAAATGTGAGGGTAGATCTCATGAAAATCAAAGTGAGGTTAACAGAGAAAGGAGACCAGCAGAAGAGATAAGTCTCCTTATCTGGGGAATGATTTTCACCAAATTTTATTGTTATATCTATCATGTGTATGTCCAAATATGTAGCAAGGAATACTATTATTATGTATTAGTTACACTGCACTAATTTACAATGGGAAAAAAAAAAAACAAAAACAAAACAAACAACAACAACAACAACAAAAAAGCAGGCAATAGACCTAAACAGAAAATTCTCATAAGAAGACATAAAAATTGACAAAAAGGTGTTTGAAAAAATGCTCGGTCTCATTAAGCATAAGGAAATGTAAATCAAAACCACCACCACAACAAAAAATTACATCACTTCAATAATAATAACTTAGGAAAAGGACTAAAGAGAACAAGTGCTGGGAAGGATGTGGACCCAGTGGAACTCACACACTGTTGGGGTGAATGTAAATTAATGTAGCCATTATGAAAAGTAGTATGGGAGTATCCCCCAAAATTAAAAATAGAACTACCACCTAATCCTGAAATCTCACTACAGGGTATACATCCAGAGGAAATTAAATCAGTATGTTGAAGAGACATCATCAATCTCATGTCCACTTCAGCACTATTTACAATAGCTAAGACATGGAGGCAAACAAAATGTTCATCAACTGAAGAAAAGATAAAATGAGGAACATGTACACAGTGGAATACTATTGAACCATAAATTAATTAAATCCCTTCATTCATAACAATATGAATAGAGCTGGAGATCATTATGTTCAATGAAATAATCAAAGACACCAAAAGGCAAGTACTGCATGAATCTCACTCATGTGAACTTGCAAACAGTTAATCTCATAGAAATTAAGACTAGAGGCCTGGGGTTGTGGCTTAGTGGTAGAGAGCTTGCCTAGCATGTGTGAGGCACTGGGTTTGATTCTCAGCATTGCACATGAATAAAATAAAGGTCCATGAACGTCTAAAAATATATTTTTAAAAAGATAGTTGTAAAATATTATTTAAAAAAAAATTGAAGAAATTAAGACTAGAATGGTTGTTACCTGAGGCTGTGAGACTAAGAAGAAGGAGAAAATGGGAAAGGTTGATCAATGGGTACTAAGTTATACACAAATAGAAGTAAGAAGTTCTGGCATGTTATTGTACAGTAAGGTAACTATAGATAGCAAAAATGGACTGTATATTTCAAAAAGCTATAGATAAATATCTTGAACATTTTTAATCATAAAAATTGATAAATGTTTGTGGCAACAGTTAAGTTTAACCTGATTGAAACATTACACAATGTATGCATGTATTAAAACGCCATGTCATCCAATAATATGTAAACATTTTTGTGTTTTTGCATTCAATAATTTAAATATGAAAATAAAAAATGATGAGAAAACTAAAAATATGCTGATGATTTGCAAAAATAGAGCTTCAGTTAAGCCATATATGGATCTTTTCCTTTCCTTTTTAATCTCTTTTTTTGAAAATTGTTTTCACTCTTTGAAAATTATTTTTACTCATCTTCTGAATTGATACATTAAATATGAGAAAATATCTTGTCATTCATACATAAATTTGCTAGTCAAGAATTTAACCATATAGTAGCTTGAGCTGCAATCTATTCTCTTTCTTCTATAACCTATAACTTTGATTTCATTTTTGGCTGTTTTAGGAGTTCATTACTAAATTTGAAAATGTGTTGTTAATACTATTAATATATGATCAATGGACTATAATGGTGGTTTTTATTGTGTTATATTAATTTAGAAAACTATCAATATGTTGATTACAGATCAATACCATGAAAATATTATACACATTAGCCTCAAGTTTACCTGGTAGCATTCTAGTACACTGTTAAAAAGTCACACTTTTATTTTGTGGTAGCCTAGATTTATTTTCTTGAAACCATATTTAATTATACTTTTAATTATAATTTTAAAAATCTTCCATTTACTCGCCTATTAAGGTCAGGGCAAGGAGAAAACTCCTTATCCAAAAATTTAAGGCCTCTTTTAATTCACTACCTTTTCTTTCAACTTTAGTTGTTTCTGTTGCTCAGTATGGAATATTTCCCTCATCTATGTATTATAATTTTTATTTTTATGATTTTTTATATTTTCTCTTTCACAAATAACTCTAACCCTTCTTTTTCATTTTCCTATTGTTTCCCTTAAGAATCTCACTAAATCTTAAGTCTGAAAGAAGTGTTTCTACTTCACTTAATGATTCCTAAGTTCCAAGCCTGCTTTCCATATTGCTCTATTGTTATTCATTTGGTAAATCTTCTTCATAAATATGCATACTAATTTTACAAATGGATTACCATCTTCTTGAGAAAAGAGCATGAATGTGATATTATATTGTGTGCTGGTTACATTACATCATATTGCAGACAAAGTGTGATTTCCATTTATTCATAATGTTTACAGAATACTAAGAATGCAGGAGAATTTAATAAATATTTGACAAAATTTAGCTCTTTAATGTTTAATTTATGTGATACTCATTATTTAACTTCCTATTTCCAGAATTTAAAAAAAAAAAAAAAAAAACCCTGTAGTGAAGAAAATGTTGAATGGTGTCTATGATGGGTTTGAAATTTTACCATATTTGGAATGGGCACAGTGGTGCATGCCTTTAACCCCAGCACTTGGGAGGCGGAGGCAGGAGGATCACGAGTTCAGAGCCTCAGCAATAGCGAGGCACTTAGAACTCAGTGAGACCCTGTCTCTAATAAAATATAAAAAAGGGCTGGGGATGTGGCCCAGTTGTCCTATGTCTTTGAAATTTTACCATATTTGGAACCTGGCAAATTAGCCTGTCACAGCTTTGTGGGTTCTGGTTGATGATGATACTGCCAGTTACAGGTATCGAGTTCTTCTCCCTCAAATGTTGAAGTTTGAACATTAGAGAAGCACACCTAGGCAAGCATATAAAGCAGGGTTTATTTAAAAAGGGGTAACATAGATTTCTCCTGGGAGGGAGAAGGGGGCCATAGCTGGTATCCTGGTATCCCGAGAAGCGAGGTGTTCTGCCCTTTTTATATGTCCTAGGATTCCTTTGTTCTCCTGTTCTCTTCCCTTTATCTTTCTCCTTCCTGCATACTTGATTAGGCCTAGGAAATGCTCAATGGGATGGCCAAAAGTTGGAAAACAAGTGTGCTGAAGAGGTAAGGGCAGGACGGTGTAGCTAAGGACACATTAACAACCTTATAGTTCGCTGTAGGGAGGGGCAGTTCCTGGGACAGGTTACCTTGGCAACAGGTTGGAGCAGGGGCAGGTCCTTGAAAAGGGTGGAGGAACAGCTCTGAAAGAATTAACATTTCAATCCTTTAGAGGCCAGTCTCCAACTTCCCAGACTCCCTCAAAATTGGCCTCCTTGATCTGACCTGACTCAATTTACCTATCTATACTGACCGCCTGTCTAATTCTGGCTTCAATGACACATATACTATTACAGATTAAATGGAAGAAAGAGTATAATAATTGTATTTATTCTTATGTTCCAAATCCTGTAAGAACATTCAAAGAAAGCCAGGTGATATCTGAACATGTGACAAGTTGTGTTACAGCAGAAGAAACTTGAGGAATATATCTTATTGAGTAATAGGACAAAAGACTCATCTTCTCAGGTCTGCTTTTTTGGCTGAATAAAAATGATTTAAACAACTTTCTCATGTAGTAAAAATGAAGTGCATGGAGGACTTCAGATGATGGCTAATACTAGGTTTTAAAATACAATGATGGCTTCATAATTCATTGTTCAGAATAAAAAGTACAGTTAAAGATATGGTGATTAGAAGCCAGATTAATGCCATTAACCATTTCAAAAATATTTTTACCTCCTAATTGTGCTGTTTCTAGCCTTATATTTAAGATATGAAGAAGATAGAAAGCCACTACTCCTAAAAATGGAAAAGAATGCATTTGTTTAAAGAAGCTTCATTCATCTTGGTCAGGTGCATCCCAGGAAGCAGGTAGTCTCCTGGGATCTTAGGTAGGGAGGATGTTCTTTCTATTCAGAAGAACACTACCAGTGCTTTGCTTCATATAACTCTCATTAATCTCTTACAGATATTTAAGAGACATGTGTGCCATGATCTAAGGTTGACAGAAGTAGTTGAGGGGCAAATTGTTTTGGTTGAGATTCAATATGAAGGAAAAGAAATGGTGATTAGTTGGGTCAACTAAGTAATAAACTTCATATTTCCTGTCTCTATGAACTTCATTGGCTCTAAACCTCTTGCAATTATTATTGCTATTACACTTTAGCTAAAATGCTATTTCTTAACTTTTAACCATGGAAGAATCCTTACATAAATCATTAGGAAAATAAAGTGGGGAACAGGACCATTTTATAGTAGTAAACTGAGAAGAAATAAAATTTTGATAAATTAAAGCTTATTGAACACATATAACTATCAAATTCTAATTTATATGAAGAAAACAAATGTTATCCAACCAGCATTTTAGGATTAAGTATAAATTCTATGTAACTTAAAATGTTTTTCAAAGTACTGTCTTGATTTGTTACACATCATAGGCATAAGAAATTAACCCTTGCAGAAGGCAAACTTTCTCAGAGCTAAACCTAAAAGTAAGGATTAAATAACCAATTTCATATTGAACTCTGTATGTTTCTTTTGGGAGCAGGCATATTTTATGTTCTCAGATACATGCAGGATTATTATTAACACTGCACATATCTACATGGGGAAAAATCTGGAATAATCCTTAATTTGTTTAGATCATCATGTTAAGATCCGGCTTTTGGAAACTAACCACACTAACTGAGTAGGATGGACAGTCCCAGGTTATGTCCACTTTCCCATTGTGATTTTCCATAATGTCATTTTTCGTTCTCAAAAATTTGAAATTATATGATCACTTCAGGTTCTGCAGGCTGGCAAGGAGAAAAGCATTGTTATCTAAGTAAAACAGTCTGGCAAAGAAGACTGAAAGTCAATCACACATGAATTAGTAACAGGAGAATTCTGACTTCATTAAGAATCCCAAACAAGTTAGGAAAAACAATGTTTGACTTAAGATAGTGAGAAAATGGAGGAAAACAAACAAAAAAATACAAAAAATACTGGAGCAGAGCAGGTAAGAGTTGGCGGTAAAGATTAATTCCAGAGGCACAGGGATGATATCTGCTATGATTTTAATTGATATCTCAATGGAAATTTACATGGAGAAGCCATGCACATTTAAATTGTACTTGGAAAGAATAAATAGCAATAAGTAGTTCTTCTGGCCTTTGTTGTTTTTCTTCTTAATGAATTATTTGCCTTAAAAAAAGAGACTATTTTGGCAGCTTTTATTAAGAATAAGATCTAGGGAGTTCATTTTGGCCACAATTTATAGTAAACAAAGAAACTGTATAAGTGCTGTAAAAACTATGCAATGCAATAATCAGATTTTTAGAAGAAATAACTTAATTAATTTCAAAAAAGTTTGGTTTTGGTTGTTTGTTTTTCCTTGTGGTGTTGGGGATGAAAGCCATGGTCTTGTGCAATATTCAAGCATTCAACTGCTGAGCCACAACCCAACCCTATGATCTCAACTAAACTTTTAACACAATAGAAACTTAGTTGAAGTCTATAGATGACAATTTTTAGAGAGATATACTTAAAATTACATTTTGTTTTTTCCTTGAGCATAAAAACAATGACAAATATAATTTAAGCAATAATATTTGAAAGAAAAGCTTGATCAATTAAAGTCATTCTAGATTTAGAAGCCAAATATCTATGTAATGGCTTGTTTCATATGTCTCAAGAGAAACAAATTTGAGGATCATTATATGGACATTTAAAATTTCCAAATGTTATTACTGTTGGTCATATTTTTCTCAATGAAATGTATGCTAATAAATTTTAATAGTTTATGAATCAACTACGTACTTAAATATTGAATATTTTAAACAAAAAAGTTGAGTGAAAGGCTATATCAGATGACCTTAGGGTAGAATTCAATTCAACATATTATGTGATATTTTGTTGATTATTTGTTCATTCAAATTGTGGCTTAGTTATCAGAAGTTTCATTTTGCATGTGTTTGCATTGATAACAAGCTATTTTTTATTTGTCTCTGAGTCAGATAAATGGTTGAAGCCTATGTGAATACTCTATAAGTTTATTACATAATTGATATAATAATGCAGCAATGCAATACAAATATCCTTTAATTGGCATTTCTTCAATGAGCACTGATTTATAATAAATAGCATTATTGGCACACTAAAGAGATTATTATTTTATACTATCTTCCAATAAATAGCAGCACTTTCCACAGTTTAGAGATTCTCAGTCTGTGTTCACTGTATTTTTCTGATACTAACAACTTCTCTTCATGCTAGATGGTGATCATTTTCTTTGAAAAATATCTCAATTCCTAATTTTTAGTCTTTGTAGAAACTTTTTTTTTCACAACATACAAACTCAGTCTTTTAAAGACATCTTTTGTCAGAGAAGTCATTCAGTATGTAATTCAGAGCATGCACTTTACCTCATGTTCTTCTGTGATTCTAATTGTGCCTGACCATTCCCACAACATCTATTTCTATTTCCCTCTCTTTTTCTTTCTCTCTTTTCATGAACCATGAAATCAAGGAAAGTTAGCTTGTTTTCCTCTCACCTTGACTATTCCCAATCATTCCATCTCTTCACAAATATCATTTCCCATTTTTGATAGAGCAGCAAAATATCATAAATTGTATATCTAACGGATTATGTATCCATGCATATACTCGATGTTATATTAGGAGTCTCCAAGTCTGTTTGTGCTTTGGAAAAGAGAAGAAACCTGAAGTAAAGACCTGCCCTTTCTTAGAGATCACTGCCCTTCTCACACTTGATTATTCCTTTCCTTCTCAAAATCCTTCCTACATGGTATATGGAAAGGGGAAGATAAGTAGTGGTAGTTGAGACTGTGCTGAAAATGTTTCTTTCAACCACGTTGAAAAATCTGATGGTTTCGGGGCTCTGTGGCTAACACCTGTAAACCCAGTAGCTTCAGAGCCTGAGGCAAGAAAGTCACAAGTTAGAGGCCAGTCTCAGCAATTCAATGAAGTCCTTAGCAATTTTGCAAGACCCTGTGTCAAAATAAAAAAGGCTGGTGATGTGGTTCAGTGGTTAAGCATCCCTGGTTTCAATACCCAGTAACCTCCACAAAAAATGTCCGATGGGGGGATTCCTAATGACTTTTGTTCTCAGCTTGACCTTACTTAACATTTCCATCACTAAATTCCTGAAAGTACAATGTTACAAAATCTTTTGAGTATGGATCTTATAAAATTGAAACTTATGACTAATAAGCAACATCATGATTATACTTAAATAGCAATATTTTTCCCTAATAAATGCATCAGATTATTGCAGTTTTATGATTCTTAATTTTCTTTCCAATTTTCTAATATACACTATATCAAGGTTCCCAATAGGATGACATGTCACATTCAAGTTAAATTAAAAAGGAGAGCTTAATGAAATGATTGTTTACAAACTGTTGGCAGCATTTAGGGGAACAAAAAGGCTCAGTGCATTACTCCAAGATAAGCAACAATAGGGAGTTGTTAATAACCCTAGACCTGGAGGAGCAAAGGAAGACAATATTATGGTTTAGATATGAAGTATCACCTAGAAACTCATGTATAAAACAATGCAAGAAAGTTTAGAGGTAAAATGATTGGGTTATGAGAGCCTTAACCTAATCAGTGTATTAATTTTCTGATAAGGGTTAACTGGGTGGTAACTGTAGGCAGGTAGTGTGTGGTTGGAGGAGATGTGTCATTGGAGGCAGGCCTTTGAGATATATATTTTGTCCCTGGAGAGTGGAGCTGTTTTTCTCTGCTTTCTGGTGGCCATATTCTGAGCCACTTTCCTCCACCACACCCCTTCTGCCATGATGTTCTACCTCATCTTGGGCCCAGAGTAATGTAATTGGCCATTTATGCACTGAGACCTCTAAAACTGTGAGCCCCAGATAAATATTTACTCCTCTAAATTGCTCTTGTCAGGTTTTTTTTTTTTTTTTTTTGGTCACAGTGGCAAAAAAATTGACTAAAATATGGAGCAATTACTATAAATCAAAGAGGATAGCTTTTAAAGGAACAGTTCCCTGGCAGAAACTGTGGTCTTTGCTGGACATGCAAATTAGCAAGGAAATAGCCAGAGAAATAAATGGCCAAACCTTATCCTCTTCCCACTGCCCCATCCCCTACCACTACCTACAACTGGCCAAATACAATGGGAAGAAGAGAAAGAGACTCTTGGTATAGTCGTACATAGTGCTCAGTAGGATAACATATCAGGACGGAGAAGAGCAAGTTCCCTGGGAGAAAAACAGAAAATAAATAGCATTAACATGAATATTCCCCCATCTCATTCTGCCTATTTGTTTGTTCAAAATTCCTTAAAAAAATCACGACTTAATGGTATTGATATATGTATTTTGGATCATTATGTGGCTTCCCACTGGCTAAAATAGATATCGAATTGAATTCAAAGATATAAATGCATTCATCTCTGTTGGAATGTTTTTACTTGTGGATCTAATTATGCATTTAAATGGAAGATATTTCTCAATAATACTCTGGGTATTTGGCTTTGGACTTCAATGCCAGTGACCAACATTTTCCTTTATTGTTTATTCTTTCACAGTAGTTTGCCAGAGTGTTCCTCAGGAGCCTCAATTTAAATTCTTACTGTCCTGTTTGTACAGTTAGTTTTCATTGACTTGCCAAGATCTAAGTAGGTCAACTGTATCTGCATCTTTTCTTCTTTTACTTTTTCTATTTATCTTAAACATATTCTTTAAATGCTTCCTAGACATCTGAAGTACTATTTGCCATTTGATTACCTAGGATTCCTGTTGGCCACTCATTGTTATTATTCCTAAATATTTCCATGATATTTCTTCCAGAGGATAATAAAACTTTTTATATGGGATCAGTACAAACATGTTTAACAGCTTTTAATTGGAAAGACATTTTTAAAATAGGAGTAAATTAATCTATACAAACATCTCTTAATTTGTAATATTTAATAATAGAATCACAACCTGTTCTTCTTTATTGATAAAAGGACCCCAGTGTCAATAATTTGAGGCTGATAATTTATTGTGATCCTTACCTATTTTCTTAATGATATCCTCAGACCTCACTGGATTTGGGTTTTTCTAATGTCCTATTGAATACAGTACATTTTTTGGAAAATTTACAGAACAGAGAACAGTATTTTGAAAAAAGAGAAAATATTTCAGGTTATTCACTTTGGGGAACCATGTACATTTTAAAGGATAAGGCAAATAATTGCTAGCTGACAGCAGAGGTTTTTTTCACAACCATTACCATTGTTTTTGTAGTACTTACTCCTTGTAATGATATCCCCATGTTATTTTCCAACAAGATTCAAGTATGGATACATCATTTGTCACTGATAAAAAAGATTCCAAAAATCAATTGACAAATCAAGGTCCCTGGTAATGTGCTTCCATGTTGGCCTCTCCTTGAAGTAATTTCTGAGGTCATGATCTTATCAATCTCTAATGGATACTTTAGTAAAAGAGATCTATCTTCTCTTTGATAGTAAGGAAACCTAAAAAACTGGTGACAAAGGAAGAAACATCTAGTCAAGTGTCCAAAAAAGAATTTGAGTCAAAGTTTGAACAATTTCTCTAAGCAAGCATTTTGTACTTACTGGAGATCACACCAGGACAATGCTTAGGAAGGCCTCAGGTACAGTTCTCCTATCTTCCTGTGTGCTTTGACCTGTCACACTGGTGACTTGTTTATAGGTCTCTTACTCTGTTTTCGTGGTCCCTAGATTTCCCCAATCTTTGGACTATCTCTTCCCAATTGAATTTCCTATTCCCTCTGCTAACTATTAACTATTCTAAATTCAAAATGTCCTCGTTATAGTATAAATGGATGCTAATTTATTCACAATTAGTTATGTCTCCTGAGGTATTTAAATTTTCATGAAGAACTCCTTGGAGGGGGACAGACATTTGAAAATCATTTAAAATAGCATCTGTTTTAATAAAGATTATATTCAAATTTGAGTAACATCTATAATGAGACATAATGTAAGTGGGCTAAATTATCTCGTACTAGAAAATATTTGGAGTTTTGATGGAAATTATAGAGTACAGAAATCACAGGGGTTGGAAGAAAAATATTTTTGTGAGGGAAGATTTTCTGAGAGAATAAAAGACCACAAGCCACATGGGCAGGAATGCAAACAACAGATTCACATGAAAACAGTGTTAACTTTTGGAGTAGAAAACTTTTATTATAGAAAACAGGAAATATGACTGATAGTTTCGGGTTACCATCTGAAAGACCCTGAATGCTGTGATTAGAAATTCTTTCTTTCTTTGCCTGGAAAGAGGGAGTCATCACAGGTTGTTTGTGGAAAGGATGCCATAATGAAGGTTAAAACTTCATTAAAGATAGAAGAGGGTGGGGTTGTGGCTCAGCAGTAGAGTGCTCCCCTAGAACATGTGCGGCCCAGGTTCTGTCCTCAGCACCACTTAAAAACGCATTGTGTACAACTAAAAGCAAATAAAAAAATATTTTAAAAAAAGTTAGAAGAAACTGGGTTATTGATGCTATTCCAGAAATTATCAGTATCTATAGAACATGTGGGATGTTGAACATGATAAAATATAAAATATTCTCATTATTGAATCAGTACAATTTGTTATCTCTCTACATATAGGATTTGAAGAATAGGTTTAATTTAACCCTGATATAGAAAAATTTGAAAAATTTTAAGGGACACTGCTTTTTTCTTCCTTCCTTTCTTTCTTTCTTCTTCTTCTTCTTCTTTTTTTTTTTTTTTTTTTTTTTTTTTGTGGCGTGGAAGAGGAGAAATGATAAATACCTTTGGGTAAGATAGTGGATTATAGAGATTTACAAAATTCCTACTACCTTAGTGTTGTGCTGATAAAAAAGTCTATGAAAATGTTTTCAAGAGAAGAATATATAATTTGAGGTATTATGTAAGAAGACACGGCTAAAGAGACATAAATTAGGAAATTATCCACATAAAATTCATTAGAAATATTACATAAAGAATAACAAACTCAGAGGAAACCTTCAGACTAACATACCTACTGGCTATTTCTAATTAGTTAGAATTTCTAGTGCAACTCAATAGGTATACAGAAAATAGTTTCAAAATTTGTATTTTATTTACAGGTAAAGCTGATCTTTTTTATATTTTATTTATTTTTTATTTATAATTTAGTATGTATTACAAACAGTTGTATGTAAAGCTGATCTTAATACTGCCTTCATAATGTGGCTGCAATGAGTTTAGCATTCTTTCTCTCTCTTTAAAGAAATTTCTTTCTAAAAGAGGGTTTTTAATTTTACAGGAAAATTGGTAAAGAAAGTTCCAAATGTAGCATCATATATTAGTAAAATAAATTTGCTCCAAATTATGAGTAAAGTAATAGTACATTATTATTAGCTTTCATATTTTAATGTTTTCCTTAGTTTTTAACTAATATTCATTTTCTCTTCTAGAAATTAAATATTCTCTCATATCATTCAGGATATGACATTACATGTAGTCATCGTGTCTCTTTAGGGTTCTCTTGGTTGTGATGATTTCTTATACTTTCCTCTTTTTTTTTTTTGATGTTTATGACATATTTAAGGACACTAGTCAAGTACTTTGTAGAATGGCCATTTATTGGAATTTTTCTGATGCTTTTATTTATGTTAGACTGAGGGTATGTGATTTGGGGATAAATACCATGAATACAAATGTTGATCTCATGATACCAAAGATAGATATTATTAATATGACCTAATTGTTGATGTTAATGCTGGCCACCTATTCATACACTATAAAGTTATTCTATTTTCCTTGTTCTTTTTTTTTAATTTGCTTAATTTCTTTTAATTTAAAATTTTTAAATGACTCACAGAAAATACTTACCCAATTCTGCCTTGGAAAACAGCATCCACAATTTCTTCCCTGTCCCGTCTCACCCTAAAGTATCATACCTTGTACATGGCTATTTTAATTTACAAAAATTAAACTTTAATTGTTAGTCATATGGGGTGCTATTATAAATGATTAAATGCATACTCACACAAAAACATTTCTACTTTTAAGTTATATTTATTTTGGAGCCATTTGAGATTTACGAAAGCTAACGTTTTACAACATTCTTTGTGTATTAAGTAACCTGAAAAGCATTAAAAACTAATAGTGACTGAATTTCATCACAGGAATTCTTATTTCATTGGTCTGAGGTTTGAGTAAAGAATGGATTTTGGAGGACATGATGGTGGGTTTGGTGTTTAAAGACCACCACCAGTGATTTCAATATGCAATCAAGTTTGACTCCACTAGCCTGCAACCATTAATTGTGGTCATTTTGCATTATCAGTTGTAGCAACAGTCAGCTGCAGCCGAGAGTCAACTACAAAAATAAAATTAAATTAAATTAAAAAAAAAGAAAAGAAAAAGAAAATTAAAAAGAGTGGGGAGGGATTATTTTGTTTTATTATACTATTAATTTAACTTTGTCCCAGTAATGACTTGACATGTGAAGGAACCCTGAAATAAAATTTTAAATGCTGCCTCATCTACTAAAAAACTAGGAAAACCTCCACTCTGGAGCATCTACATTATGGAAAAGTTGATTAAAAGGATTAGGAACATTTTTAAGAAGTAGATTTCCATGTAAAGATTGGAAAAAACCTTAATCAGAGATGGCTCAATGATTCCCAGAAATGCTATGATTTATGCCACAAACCCAGGGGAATATATGCAACTATATAAATTGTAAAAAGTACTTTGCTACTCTTATTAATGCAAGATAGTATTATGTAAAGAATGTGCAGGAAAATCTAATAAAATGTTCTTTTATATGCATTTTAATTATGGTTAGAGTAATATTGGTATCCTGCAGTAATCCATTACAAAAAATTCAAACACTTAAAATTATGGAAGAATTTATATATTTACCAGCAAGCTGTCTACCTATTCCTAAGTATATATCAGTAATAATATTAGCATCATCCTACTGATTGACAAAATCTTCTGAATGAGCTAATTCAGCTCCATGGAAGTCATGAAACATAAATATTATCTGTCAATACATGTCTTTATTGAAGCAGCAAGTGTTTATACATATACCACTTCTGAAGAAGAACATGATATTGTTATCTCAGTTCTCTACTGTTCTAAAGGATTAAAGAATTATTATTTTCCAAGATTGGTACACATTTTTTATGACAACAGTTAATACAAAAAAAAAAAAAAAAAGAAAAAAAAAAGAAAACTTAAGTGTATTTTCAAAAATATTTTTCTGATTAAATATCTGAAACTTTAACTGGATGTGGTGGTAAACACCTGTAATCCCAGAGACTTGGGAAGCTGAGACATGAATATTGAGAGTTTGAGACCAGCAAGATCTCAGCAACTAATTGAGACTTCTGCCTCAACAGAAAAAATAAAAAGGACTAGGGAGAGAGCTCAGCAGTAGAGCATCCCTAGGTTCATTTCATAGTACCCTCCCATTTCCCCTTCCACCCCCCCCCCCAAAAAAAAGAAAAAAGAAAACCTAAACTAAAACAAATAATCAGAAAACATAAAATTTGAATTTTGTACAACTATATTACTTGAAACATATGACACTGAACACACACAATGCACATCTTTCTCTTAAAATATTTTTAAGTTAATGAATAAAATTTTAAGTTAATGAGTTTATAAGAAAATATCAAAACAAATATCAGAAAAATTTCAAAGTAAGAATTTTATAATAATAAAGACAATAGAGTAGAATATTTTAAAAGTCTGTGTTGGACTAAGTGGTCCTCAAGAAGAGAACAAAAATCACTAAAGCAACAACATAAAAGTAGGGAATTAGGGAATTAGAGGGGAGACAAAACCAGCAATATAAAAAGCATAAATTATAAATTTAGAAATCCTGATTAGCATTTTAATTTTGAGGGAAATCATATGGTAAAAAATTACTCAAGTACAGAATCTGAATGGATGATATGGATGATTTGATGAACTTAAAATACTTTAAAGGCTATTAAGAATCTACATACAAATAATCAAATATTCTAGCAAAACTTGAAGAGAACACATTGTATGACATAGAAATGTTTTGAAATCATAGAAGATTACTTCTCAAGTCAATCTTTGTAGGTAGGATAAGTCTAACACCCACAACTGGACAAAGTGAAAACATTCCCAATCTATATGAAATGATAATTTGAAGAGTACCTTAAAAAATTTCATTAATGCTGGGCACAGTGGTGCACATACGTAATCCCAGCAACTTGGGAAGCTTAAGCAGGAGAATGAAAGTTCAAGACCAGCCTCAGCAATTTTTTTTAATATTTTATTTTTTAGTTGTAGTTGGACACAATACCTTTATTTTATTTATTTATTATTATGTGGTGCTGAGGATTGAGCCCAGGGCCTCACACATGCAAGGCAAGTGCTCTACCACTGAGCCACAATCCCGGCCCAAGCCTCAGCAACTTAATAAAACTCTGTCTCAAAATAAAATAAAAAGGGCTGAAGATTTATCTCAGTGGCAGAGCTCCTTTTTCAATTCCAAGTAAAGCAAAAAAATATTAAATTATAAAAATGTATCTACAAAATGCTAAAAAAAGTACACACATATGTATATGTGCATGTACTTATATATATATGATGTGTATGTGTATATACATAATTACTTAAAGCTTTAGGATATAAAGTCTGAAAATAATTAAGCATATTGCATCATAACCAAGTAGCATTTGTCCCAGAAATGCAATTATGTCTCCTTAAATTCATTTCTCTCCTATTTGTCAAGAACCCCACTTGTCCTGAGTTGAAGTCCCCTCAGTGGAAAATCCTCAGACCTCCTACAGTAATAACAGGAAGGGCAAATCAGAAAGGCAAGATGGAGTTCATCCTTTGGGTTTAGCACAATTACTTGAGACTTTAGTCTGATGGTGCTGACAGTTGATAATCTGTTGATTTTGATATCACTGCAAATCTTGAAAAATATCTTAGTTACTCTTATAATAGTGGCTTCACCCTTAACGGGGAAGAATCACTTGCTTTAAACAAACACTTAAATCATAACATGTCTACCTGCAGAGTTGAGCAGGTATATAACCCAAAATTTAAGGTGGTTCGGATAGAATTACCCATGGGACATCTACAAATTCAAGAGAGTCAGTGCTTTTAGCAAAAGCAGTCGCTAAGTCCCTGTTGCAATATTAAATTATAAAAATGTATCTACAATATGGTAAAAAAAAATGATGAGGTATAATAGTCACTACTTTTTTGCTGATTAGCAATTGCTACTGGAGTCCTAGGCCAGAAGTCTGACTCTGGAGATCCAATATATCAGGTCTGGCCACTCACCTCAAAACCAGAGAAATGGTATTGATGAAAAGCATAAAATGAACTTCAATAAGTATAGCTACACCAAAAAGAAAAGGCAACGTTCTTAGCACAGTCTTTGAGGGACTCACAGTAACTCTGAGGATTATAGAAAAGGGAATGAGGGAAAGGGTTGGGGGTTTGCATAGCTGGAGGCTTTGCACAGTTGCTAAGGCAGGTGAACCTTATCAGGCATGGTCTGGTCCATAGGTATTTTAGGATTGGTCAGGTGGGGGCCTTGTCAGAGATAAGAAATTTGCTGTTGCCTGGGAAGGTATTTCAACTAATGACAAGATATTTATAAATCAATATGTTTTTCCTGGAATTCAAAGTGACTCAGAGCATAGGATATGGATGCAAACTAAAAGCAAAGATATCAAGTCTTAAGCCATTAATCCCGCTTTTATTAGATATTTGCAGGCAAAAGTAGAGTCTGTCCTTATTGTATGATCTATTCAATTTATATTCCAAGTGATCTTCACTTATGAAAAGAAAAAATCAAAATCTTAATATGGAAGGTTTTTTTCAATAATATAGGAGGTAAATAGTACATGCTATATGGCAGAACACAGAAAGATATACATGCATATATAATTATTATTTCGGGGGGACATACTGGGGATTGAACTCAGGGACACATGACTACTAAGCCACATCCCCAGCCCTATTTTGTATTTTATTTAGAGACACGGCTTCACTGAGTTGCTTAGCACCTTGCTTTTGCTGAGGCTGGCTTTGAACTTTCGATCCTCCTGCCTCAGCCTCCTGGAACCACTGGGATTACAGGCGTGCACCGCTTTGCCCTGCATATTCTTAAATTTATTCATTTAAAGTTGCTCTGATGTTTGACTTGCCACATGAACAAAATTTTCCCCAAACAATACTACACAGAAAATATATTACTGATAAAAATCTGATATAAATTAAGATTTTAATAACCACACTACAAATAAAATTTGAAAATGAAGAATTACATATAAAGTCAAATATAAAACATGGAAAGATGAACAAAATTAAGCAACAAGAAGAAAACCAGATATCTTCACATCAACATCAACATCATTTTAATATAAAACTTACATTCTAATATAAAATAATATAGAAGAAAGTACTTGTAATATATATGAAAATTATAAATATCTCTAACTTAAAATTAGTTCCTTCAAATAAATTACAAAATAGAATAATAGAACTGTAAACATAGAATATAACTATGCAATTCATATAAGAAAAAATGCAAAAGAGAACTAATGAACAATAATAAATCTATTGGTAATATGGAAATAGTATTCAAAAATAATATTGATGGGGATAAAGACTAAAAAAGAATATATTCCATATTTATTCCATAAATTACATATATATTCCATAAATATATCTCCAGTACTGGTGATTGAACCCAGAGCATTACATATGCTAGGCAAGTCCTCCATCACTAAACTATAACATTGGCCAATTTTTCTTTTTATTTTACATAGAGATAGGGTCTCACTATGCTTCCCAGGCTAGCTTTCAACTTGTTGTGATCTTTTTTCCTCAAACTCCAAAGTAGCTGGGTTTGCAAGCATGTGCTAGCTACCATGTTTGGTTCCAAATTACATTTTTACTCAATAATTCATGTCTTATTAATTATGCAAACATAGTATATTTTAATTTTTGTACAAAATATGTTTGCACATTTGTTAAAACTGTTTCAATAGTAAAATAGTTAAAATTTTAAAAAAGACATCTAATAACAAGATAACAGTTATTTTAAAATTGACAGGAATTTTGTCATATATATTTTGAAATTTATTATAAATCCATTAAAATTATTGAGGCACTTTGATTATGTACAGTATTTTATAATGCTGGTAGTATATCTCCAAATGTATGTATATATGTAATTGAAGATTTAGGGAACAGTCCAATACCACTTTTGACATCTACTAGAATTTCAGAATTCTCCAATGTTGCAGAGCAAGACCATCTGTAGAGTCACAGATGTCCTCAATCAATGGTTCTTGCAACCATGCTGGAAAAATTTCAGGTGGGTCACTCAGAGTAGCAGCAGTGACTTTATTAGGAGGCGCGTGGTAAAGGGAAATGGGTGCACAAGGTAGGCCCTGTTTGTAGAATTATCCTCTTAACCTCATGTTCCCACATGATGCTTGATTAGACAGAAATTATTTGTGACCAAATGTCTGTCCTCAGTCTTCAGAGCTCCCCAGGAGACACACATCTTGTGGTCAACTGACATCATATGTGTGAAAACTCCCACCATGAATGACCTCACTGGGTTTCTGGCATGGCACAAGATCTCAAAGTATCAGGCAGAAAATAATATTTTGGTCTGTCAAGTCAAGCTTGACAATCCAAGTAAACTTGACAACCTTCATGGTTTTCAAAACATTAAAATGTGACTCTAACAAGAATATAAAATATGTGTATGCACACATATTTAATTAATTCACCAATCATGAGTGAACCAAGGAAGTTGAAGTTCTGATTCCAAAATTATTTCAGGAATAGGGTTTTATAAGTCTATCAAAAAATGTAGTAGGGAAAATATTATTACAAGACTGCTTTTAGCTAGAATTGAATCATATTCTCTGTAACAATAAAACCATACTGGTCTTGGCTTGTCTTTCTTATCATACACAAATATTTAATATATCTGATCACTAACAAAATGTAAATGATCAAGATAAGTATCATTCTCCAATAATTAAATAATTCTGGAATAAATTTATAAATAATGCACCAGAATGATAGAAAGATAACTTTATATACTCTATTGGACTTACCTCTGAGTTCTTAATTATTTTCTTTGTAACTGCATTTGAGAGTATTTATAGTGTAATTAATGTTAATTAATTCTCTAGAGCACTGTATTCCTAAGAAAAATCTTTTACATACCAGTATACGAAGACATCAGATGAAACTTTTATTTAAAGTTTGAAATCAAAAGGTTCTTATTACAACAATGAGAAGAACAGATTTTTAAGGTCTGCATTTGATTACATTTGGTAGGTCTTTGACCAAGTTTTCCATAATATAATATTACTAATTGCTTTTACCAAGAATTCATAAACAATTTGGGAAAAAATGAGTTGAAATTGCTGTGAATATGTTCACCTAGGAGGGACTCAAATGATTAAAATTATGGCCACTGTTTAGACATCAAACAATCTTTTAAAATGATGAAATTGTTTATTTTCTTTCTTGCTAGCATCGAGAGTATTTTTAATTAATAAAGTTCTGCAATTTTGGTAAAAATTCAAGATCAAATATGAGAAATGGCTCTTTAAAAATCAAATTTATATTTTATTAATGGTTGATAACTTTATTGATTTAATATTTTTTTAGGACACTTTTAAAAAAAGTGTTCATCTTTTAATCATCCTGGAATTATTTACTTAGTGTACTTCACAAGAAAGTGTATAGAGGAATTACTTTTAAGACTTTTGTATTATAAAAAATGTAATAAGACTTTTTTGTACTTATGAAGTGAATTTCTTATTACCTTTTCACCTACAAATTTTAATCTTATTATCCTGCAAAAACAATAACTGGTAAAGAAAACCTAAAACAACTGTGAGTACAGTCAGCTTTCTTCTCTTTGGAAAGCTTCCTAGGGTGTTAGTTTATCTCAGAACTTTATCTGCCTTTCCATTCCCAAATTTACAAGCTCTAAGTGGTATTAATGGCTATGATGGGTCTCAGAAAAAAACTCAATGATTATTCCATGGGCTACCATTCTGTAGTTTATAGATTTGCTAAAGTTACTCCTTATAGTTTAGAATTTTGCTTTTCTCTTGCCAGAAATGTTTTCCTTCTTTGATTATGCTGGGGGTGGGTGGGAAGTAGCATTACAGAAAGCTTTCATTAGACACCCTCAGTCTATAAAAATGATCAGAGGAAAACATGAATAGAAGCCATGGTAAATACCTTAGGTGAGAGCATAAGGGCAGAACAAAGAAAATTACATAATAAAACCATGAAGAGGTTCAATGTAAATTACATGGGACCAAAGTACCAAGTCCAACTCTAGATTATAAATTCATTATATATTTCAACTTAGTCCATTTGGACTGCTTTAACAAAACCCCATAAGATGGGTGGTTTAAACACCAAAAAGGTATTTTTCACAGTTCTGCAGTCAGGAAAGTCCCTAATCAAGACACCTGAAGATTCAGTGTCAGGTGAAAGTGAGTTTCCTTAAGATTGTGGTTTCCTGTGTCAACTCCTGTTAAAAGGGGCAAAGGGATTTTTGTGGAGCCACTTTTATAAGGACATTAATTTTATTCATGAATTTCAGATCCTCAGGACCTAATTATCTGTCAAATATATTGCCTCTTAATATTGTTATCTTGAAGCACAAGATTTCAACATGTGAAAGAAGCTAAAAATATTCACCATCAGCATATATGTAATAAACATATAAAAAGGTAAAACAGTGTGTGTTCCAAATAATAACACTGACTCTCTGTACAGTAATAATATAGGATACATAGAAGAGTATAATTTCTATAATTTCTTGCAATAATTTTTTTTTGTAATTGAAAATGTAGTCCAAATAATTTGTCATTTAGAAATTACAAATCAAAACAATAAACACCACTGTACACTGATTGTGATGGCTAATTTTGATGATAAGTAACAAGGTAACAAACCATGTATGCAGTAGGAGCATGAGGTTAAGGGGATAGTTCTCTAAACTGGGCTTACTGTGCTGACCCCACACCCCCATGCTTTAAAAAAACAAAACAAAACAAACAAACAAAAAAAAACAATTTACTTGCAGCCCTTCCTGATTTAAGTCAATAGGATATGTTAATATTCCTCAGCAAGCAACCTGTTATCTGCAGGAGAATGCAGAACAAAATGCTCCTTCCTGCCCATAAGAATACAAGCTAGGAATTTGTGACCACATCCAGAACTCAGAGAGAGATCATAATTAGAAGCAAATCTCTCTAACCATAAATTCTGTAAGAATATGTTGCATTAGAACTGATTAGTATGGGCCAACGTGACCCAGGGTTGCCTTGAATTTTAGCATGCCATTATAATAGTACAATTTACCTTCTTTGGGGTAAGACCATGCACAGTGGGGACTTGAAAGTCTAATGTAATCCTACTATGTGTCAAAGGCAAAGAGGTGGACTTGCATGGGACTCTGGAAATTCCCCAGGACCCCAATAAAGCAAGTAAGTGCTGTCTCTCTCCTCTTTGAGAGTACTTCCTTGAAAATATCCCTTTTTTCTCTTTTTCTATCCATTGTAATAAATCCATGCCTGCTACTCTCCATGACATGTATGAAATATTTTCAGTGTGATGTTAAGAGCCTGTAATAGAGGACCACTGCAGTTGCCTTGGTTTCGTGGCAGGCCCTTGCTCTAACAATGTATTTATTTTGCTTTAGAGCAATGCCAAATGCTGGTGAACATGCAAAGGAAAAGAAACTCTCAGTCATTGCAGGTGTAGACATACAATGGTACAGCCACTGTGAAGATAGCTTAGGAATTTCTTAAGAAGCTAAACACAATTTTCCTTCTGATTCTTCAATCACACTGTGGATACTTATCTGATTTGACAATTACATCCACATAAGCCTTGCAAGTGAATACTTTAGGTAATTTTAATTACAATCATTAAACATTTGAAACACCCAAAATGCCCTGTAATAAGAAGTAGATAAATTGGTATATCTGTACAAAAAAATTCATTCAGAAATAAAAAAGAAATGAATGAAGCCGGGCGCGGTGGCGCAAATCCCAGCACTTTGGGAGGCTGATCGCAGTTCAAAGCCAGCCTCAGCAATGGCTAGGCACTTAGTAACTCAGTGAGACGTCTCTAATAAAATTCAAAAAAAAAAAAAAAGGGCTGGGGATGTGGCCCATTCAAGTGCCCCTGAGTTCAATCCCCAGTACCAAAAAAAAAAAAAAAAAAAAAAAAAAGAAATGAATGATTAGGCATGAGAATGCACTGATGGAACGTGAATGATATGCAAGTGAAAGAGAGCAGTCTGATGGCTGAATGAATCGGAATCGTGATTCCATTTCTATGGCTTTCTGGAAAGAAAATTTACAGGGACAGTCAAGATTCAAGTGACTTCCATAGTCTCAGGTGGAAGAATGATGTTCCATATGGAAATACAGAGAAGTTTTCACGTGAATATATCCTGTAAGATATTGTAGTGGTAGATACATGAAATTATGCATTTGTGAAAAGCCACAAAACTTTACAGATCAAAGAATGCAACATACTGTTACAAATGAAAACAAATTATTTAGTAGATAGAGGACCCTAGGAAAGAATGCAGAATATTACCAAAGAATCAAACTGCATTGTAAATTTATTCACTGAAAGAAGTACGGGAAGATATTCTGAACTGAATAACATGATGTGAATGAAAATTTTCAAACTGAAGACAAAAGGAACTAGGCTGTACTCTACTTAACAAATCATATCCCATTGTCCTACAGGTTAACAGTTCTGATATTGATATTGAAATTGAGCAGAGAGATCCAAGATGGCGGATTAGAGGAAGCCGCACTTCAGGACAGCTCCGTGGAAAGAATCCAACAAAGCAGATAAATTGCCTTTCATTATATATATATGGACTGAAAATACCGATATCCTGGATGGTTTGATTACCACTACCAGAGAGAGAAAGAGACAAACTGTCTGCAGCGGCTGGAGCCGCGATGCTCCTGCAAAACCGCCTGGGCGGTGCACAGGCCGTGCGAAACAAGGTCAGTGTGAGGAGACCGCGCTACTGCTGCAACCCCAGCCAAACTCACTGCACACCAGCGTGAAACCGGCAATAAAAACCAGCGATAACAGCCGGCGGGATTGGTGCTGGGGAGCCACGGGAGACCGCGGGTCCACACACCAGTTCGAATCCACACTCCGCCTGACGCGACCCTCGGTACTGGGGCCCCAGACAGAGCGGCGCAGAGATCTGCGATCAGCAAACAGGGGCGGAGTGGAGCGGGCTACAGTCTGAAGCAGCGCTGTCTGCACTACAGTCACAGGTGTGGCTTCCCGGTGCGATCGGCAAGGATACGGGAGTCTGGGAGTCTGCGGAGCAGCTATTGACTGGAAGGAGAGCACCGCCATCTTTGAAAGCTGCAGGGGCTGGTCCTGACAAAGGGGAGGAGACGGAGAGCGACTGCTGCATCCACCCAGGGACTCTCCAGCTCTCTGAAGACAACGCACAATTGGGTGAGACTTGGTTGGTCAGCAGGGGAAGGCGTTTCTGAGGCTGGCACAGCGGCCACAGGGGGCTGCAACTGTGGGTGGGCTTGGGGAGTGGGTGCCTTCTGGAAGATCCCCCTTCCCGGCGCCATTCATCTGCTGACACACACAGTCCCCCTGGGCCACTCCTTCACTGAACCGTGCAGCCGCTGGCCTAGGATGCAGCCTTGATTTCACTGACAGGATCACAGACTGTGATCCAATAGCAATTGGTTTGAACTGGAAAGGAAAAAAAGAGGGGGGCTTCCCAGGGCCCGTTTTGTCTGAGACTTGGGGTTTGACTTTTTTTTTTTTTTTTTTTTTTTCCCTTTCTTTTTATTGGTCTGCTTGATTTTTTGGATTGCAGGGAGGGTTTTTTTTTTTTTTTTTTTTTGTTTGTATGTTTGTTTGTTTATTTTTCTTTTTCTTTTTTTGGCTTTGTTTTCTTCTGCTTTTTTTTTTTTTTTTCCTTCCGCATTGATTGTTAGTGTGTTTATCTGCTTCCGCTCCCTTTTTTCTTTCATTCTTTTACTCCTTCTCACCCTTGTATCTTTTCTTCCTCCTTCATCTTTCATGTTTACATCCTGCCAGTGCATACTAAACAGAGCCAAAAACAAGTTATACGCAAAACTTGGGATTTCTAGAACCGGCGCAATTGAACTGGGTAGCAAAGTGGTGTTATATATAGTTTACTCTCTATTTCCTTGATTCTCTCTCTCCTCTCTCTTACACCAATTCCTACTCTTTATCATTTTTTTTCTTTTCCAACTTACTATATATATAAATTGATCTTTTTACCTAATTGTCAACCCCATTCTCTTTCTTCCATCGTCTACTGATACTAAACCACTTCCACTAAACCATTTCAATAGATATCTCTTTTCATACTTTCCAAGAAAGAACAATTCAAGACACTTCCTTCTTCCTAAACATAACACCTCTGTATCCAATACTTGAAGCTATAAAACCCTATCAGAAACGTACAGAGTAAATTGGAAATAATATCTGGGATAACAAAATCTGTACATTGTGACCAAACTTGGATTTTCTGAATAGAAAGTGTTAGGTTTTAAAAGTATAAAGGAATTATAAGGTGATCTGATAGCATTGTACTACAGGAACAACATAAGGCTTTAAGATAAAATTGAAACAGTCAAGGTCCCACAGTGCAGGAAGAATAGACACACAAGCAACATGAAAAAACAAGGAAAGAAAATGACACAAACAAATCAAGATACCTCATCGGCAGATGTCATGGCAAGCACTGTTGGTCAAATGCCAGAGATGGAATTTAGAAATTACATATGCCAAATGTTTATGGAACTTAAGAATGAACTAAAAAATGAGATGAGGGAGCAGGTACAGGAGGCAAAAGATCATTTTGACAAAGAACTCCAAAAACAAATACAGGAAGTAAAAGATTACTTCAATAGGGAAATAGAGGCTCTAAAGAGAATCCAAACAGAAATTCCAGAAATGAAAGAAGCAATAAACCAAAATAAAAGCTCAATTGAAAACATCTCCAACAGAATAGACCACCTGGAAGATAGAACCTCAGACAATGAAGACAAAATATATGTCTTAGAGAAGAATTTAAACCATACGGCAAAACTTGTTAGTAATCATGAACATAACATCCAAGAATTATGGGACAGCATAAAAAGACCAAACTTAAGAGTGATTGGCGTAGAAGAAGGGGCAGAGTTTCAAGCCAAAGGAATGAGTAATCTATTTAATGAAATAATTACAGAAAATTTTCCAAGCTTGAGGAATGAAATGGAAAACCAAGTTCAAGAGGCATACCGAACACCAAACAAACAAAATCTCAACAGATCCACACCTAGACACATTATAATGAAAATGCCTAATACACTGAGCAAGGAGAGAATACTAAAAGCCACAAGAGAAAGGAAGCAAATTACATATAGGGGGAAACCAATCAGATTATGTTCAGATTTTTCAACCCAGACCTTAAAAGCAAGAAGATCCTGGAATAGCATATTTCAAGCTCTGAAAGAAAGGGATGTCAACCAAGAATCTTATATCCAGCAAAATTGAGCTTTAGATTCGAAGATGAAATAAAAACCTTCCACGACAAGCAAAAGTTAAAAGATTTCACAACTCGAAAACCAGCACTTCTGAGCATCATGGGCAACATTTTTCATGAAGAAGAAGAGAAAGATGATAACGAAAATCAACAAAGGGAGATATTAAACTAAAGGAAATACCAACCAGAAGAGAAACCAAATCAAGCTAAAGACCATAATTCAAATAATAATGGATGGGAATAAAAATCACATCTCAATAATAACCCTGAATGTTAATGGCCTAAACTCGCCAATCAAAAGACACAGATTATCAGAATGGATTAAAAGAAATGACCCAACAATTTGCTGTCTCCAAGAAACACACCTCATAGAAAAAGACATCAACAGACTGAAAGTGAAAGGCTGGGAAAAGTCTTATCACTCACATGGCCAGCGGAAGCAAGCAGGGGTTTCCATTCTCATATCAAATAAGGTAGACTTCAAACCAAAATTAATCAAGAGGGACAAAGATGGATATTTCTTATTACTTAAGGGAACCATCCATCAACAGGATATAACAATCATAAACCTGTATGCCCCAAATAATGGAGCACCTACATTCATCAAACAAACGCTTCTTAAGTTCAAGAGTAAAATAGACCACAACACAGTTATTCTAGGGGACTTCAACACACCTCTCTCACCAATGGATAGATCATCCAAACAAAAGCTAAACAAAGAAACTTTAAGCCTCCTCAAAACAATTAACAATTTAGACCTAATGGACATATATAGAATATTTCATCCCTCAGTAAACGAATACACATTTTTCTCAGCAGCACATGGCTCCTTCTCCAAAATAGACCATATATTATGTCACAAGGCAACTCTCAGCAAATATAAAAAAATAGAGATTACTACCCTGCATGCTATCGGACCATAAAGGGATGAAATTGGAAATCAATGACAAAACAAGGAATAAGAAAAAACTACTCCATCAACTGGAAGCTAAACAACATGCTACTGAATGAACAAGGGGTTGAAGAAGACATCAAAGAGGAGATCAAAAAATTCCTAGAGGTAAATGAGAACACAGATACATCATATAGAAATCTCTGGGACACTATGAAGGCAGTAGTAAGAGGAAAATTCATTGCACTGAGTTCATTCCTTAAGAGGAAAAAAAACCAACAAATAAATGACTTAACATCACACCTCAAAGCATTAGAAAAAGAAGAACAGACCAACTCCAAGAGCAGTAGAAGACAGGAAATAATTAAAATCAGAGCAGAAATTAATGAAATTGAGATTAAGGAAACCGTTCAAAGAATTGACAAAACTAAAAGTTGGTTCTTTGAAAAAATAAACAAAATTGACAGACCCTTAGCAATGCTAACGAAAAGAAGAAGAGAAAAAACTCAAATTACTAACATTCGTGATGAAAAAGGGAATATCACAACAAACACCTCAGATATACAGAATATTATTAGAAATTACTTTGAAAACTTGTACTCTAATAAAATAGAAAATACTGAATGCATTGACAGATTTCTAGAGTCATATGATTTGCCTAAACTGGATGTGGAGGCTATACATAATTTAAATAGATCAATTACAAGCGAAGAAATAGAAGATGTCATCAAAAAGCTACCAACAAGGAAAAGTCCAGGACCTGATGGGTTTACAGCCGAGTTCTATAAGACTTTCAAAGAAGAACTAATACCAATGCTCTTCAAACTATTTCAAGAAATAGAAAAAGAGGGAGCTCTTCCAGACTCTTTCTATGAGGCCAATATTACATTAATTCCAAAGCCAGGCAAAGACACATCCAAAAAAGAAAACTTCAGGCCCATATCTTTAATGAACATAGATGCAAAAATCCTCAACAAAATCCTGGCAAATCGGATACAAAAACATATCAAAAAGATAGTGCACCACGATCAAGTGGGGTTTATCCCAGGGATGCAAGGCTGGTTCAATATTCGGAAATCAATAAACATAATACATCACATCAATAGACTTAAAGACAAAAATCATATGATCATCTCAATTGACGCAGAAAAAGCATTTGACAAAATACAACACCCCTTTATGTTCAAAACACTAGAAAAACTAGGAATATCAGGAACATATCTTAACATAATAAAAGCTATTTATGCAAGGCCCCGAGCTAACATTATCTTAAATGGAGAAAAATTGAAAGCATTCCCTCTAAAAACTGGAACAAGACAGGGATGTCCCCTTTCACCACTGCTATTTAACATAGTACTGGAAACTCTGGCCAGAGCAATTAGACAGACGAAAGAAATTAAAGGGATCAAGATAGGAAAAGAAGAGCTCAAATTAGCACTATTTGCTGATGACATGATAATCTACCTAGAAGACCCAAAAAACTCTACCAGAAAACTTTTACAACTAGTAAACGAATTTGGCAAAGTTGCAGGATACAAAATCAATACACATAAGTCAAAGGCATTTGTGTACATCAGCGACAAAGACTCTGAAAGGGAAATGATGAAAAATACCCCATTTGCAATAGCATCAAAAAAAATAAAATACCTGGGAATCAACCTAATGAAAGAGGTGAAAGACCTGTATAACGAAAATTATAGAACACTAAAGAAAGAAATTATAGATGAACTCAGAAGATGGAAAGACCTACCTTGCTCTTGGATAGGTAGAATTAATATTGTCAAAATGTCCATACTACCAAAAGCATTATACAGATTTAATGCAATTCCTATCAAAATCCCCATGTCATTCTTCAAAGAAATAGAAATAGCAGTCATGAAATTCATCTGGAAAAATAAGAGACCCAGAATAGCCAAAGCAATCCTGAGCGAGAAAAGTGAAGCAGGGGGCATCACCATACCAGACTTTAAATTATACTATAGAGCAATAGTAACAAAAACAGCATGGTATTGGCACCAAAACAGACTGGTGGACCAATGGTACAGAACTGAGGATACAGAGACTAATACATTTAATTACAGCTATCTTATATTAGACAAAGGTGCCAAAAATGTACAGTGGAGAAAGGATAGCCTCTTCAACAAATGGTGCTGGGAAAACTGGAAATCCATATGCAACAAAATGAAATTAAACCTTTATCTCTCACCATGCACAAAACTCAATTCAAAGTGGATCAAAGACCTAGGAATTAGACCAGAGACAATACACCTAATAGAAGAAAAAGTAAGCTCCAATTTCCAACATGTTGGATTAGGCCCCAAGTTCCTTAATAAGAACCCTGTAGCGCAAGAATTACTACCAAGAATTAATGAATGGGATAGATTTAAACTAAAAAGCTTCTTTTCAGCAAAAGAAACAATCAGTGAGGTGAATAGAGAGCCAACTAATTGGGAACAAATATTTAATACATGCACATCAGATAGAGCACTAATCTCTAGAATATATAAAGAACTCAAAAAACTTTACACTAAAAAAACAAATAACCCAATCAATAAATGGGCTAAGGAATTGAGAAGACACCTCTCAGAAGAAGATACACGATTAATCAACAAATACATGAAAAAATGTTCAACATCGCTGGCAATTAGAGAAATGCAAATCAAAACTACTCTAAGATTTCACTTCACTCCAGTCAGAATGGCAGCCATCAAGAACACAAGCAACAATAAATGTTGGAGAGGATGTGGAGAAAAAGGCACACTCATACATTGCTGGTGGGACTGCAAAATGGTGCAACCGTTATGGAAAGCAGTATGGAGATTTCTTGGAAAACTGGGAATGGAACCATCCTATGACCCAGCCATCCCACTCTTGGGTCTGTTCCCAAAGGACTTAAAAACAGCATATTACAGTGACACAGCTATCTCAATGTTTGTAGCTGCACAATTCACAATAGCTAGGTTGTGGAACCAACCTAGATGTCCCTCAGTAAATGAGTGGATTAAGAAAATGTGGTATATACGCACAATGGAATTTTACTCAGCAATAAAAGAAAATAAATTAATGGCATTTGCAGGTAAATGGATGAAGTTGGAAGACATAATGCTAAGTGAAGTTAGTCAGTCTCAAAAATCCAAGTACCAAATGTTCTCTCTTATATAAGGAGGCTATTTCAAAGTATTGTTGGATGGGGTACATAGGAGGATTAGAGGAACACTAGAATGGTCAAGGGAAGGGAGGGTAAGGGAGGGAGCAAGAGGCGAGGGAGGGGGGGGAAAAAAAGGTGGTTGAATGAGATGGATATCATTTTCCTTAATGCGTGATTGAAGACCTAAATTGTACGAATATACTTTGTATACAAACAGTTGTATGTAAAAAGATACTAAATATATGCACTATGAGTTGTACATATTAAAAATTATAAAAATAAAAAAAATTAAAAAAAAGAAATTGAGCAATTTATAAATAGTATATAGTGGAGGGAAAACATAAGAAAGGGAGGAGATAGTAATCCATGTGGTAGTAGATTAGATGTAGATACATTAGCATGAACTCATCTTCAATATAGGTACCTATAGATACAAAATAGTTACATATAGAAAGAGGGGTGTGTGTGTGTGTGTGTGTGTGTGTGTGTGTGTGTGTTTGTGTACCTGTTTAATTCTTGGAATGACCTGTGATTTTAAAAAAAATATATTTTTGGAAGTACTTAAAAAAAAAAAAAAAGAAAAAGAAAAATACCAGTGGGTATTTACCAAAGTGACATGGGAAGTGACTGAAAGAGTTCCAGTGGGCAAAGAGCGAAAAATTTGAGCATTTAAATTTACCCTATAAATTTACCCTTAAAGTCTTAAATCTAAAGACTTTTTTAAAGACTTAAATCTTAAAGTTACACTTTTTTCCTTGAAAGTTCAATAATTTGTTTTCTATAGAATAAACTGAAAATAGACTGTAAACATGAAAATAACATAAAACCTCTAGTACATGCCTAAAGTGTGTGAATATCAGACTCAAAGAAGGACCAAACAGTTCACATTTGTACACAGCAAAAAGGTCTGGGGGGTGGTGGGGAGTGCGGAGGTGGGGGTGGAAGGTATTGAGGGGCACACGCCTGGAATCTCAGCAGCTCAGGAGGCTCCCAAGTTCAAGCCAGCCTCAGTAATGTACTGAGGTCCTAAGCAACTTAGTGAGACTTTGTCTCAAAATGAAAAAAATAAAAGGAGTTGGGGGAGGCATAGCTCATGGGTTCAATCTCCAGTATAAATTAATAAATAAGAACTAGGGAAGTAGAAGGAAGGTAGCCCAGGAAGGGTGGGAGAGAGGACTTTGCAGTAAGCAAGGATTGTGTTGTTAATGAAGCTAAGGTTCCCCAGGTAAGGATCACCTGTGGTAAAGTCTGTCTGGGCCACCTGTGAGACTCCCAGTCTTTTCTTCCTACTGAAAAATTCTTTCAAGGCCGAAAGAGGTAGAGGGTATCAGAGATGAGAAAACCTTTGTCTGCACTTGCATTTACTTTAGTAATGTAGATGTATGTATATTTCTTTTCACAAAAGTTTTTCAAAGCCATTCCTTGTCTTCAGAGTTGTTAGCTTCTCTGAATAAACAACTCAAAAAATTACAAAGAAACATGTGGGGTAGCATATTAAAAGAGACAATTTTTTTTCCTGTAAAGGAATTTCAAATCATTGATGCAGAATATCCACCTTCTAGGAGATTGTGGCAGAAATCATTACTCTAGTGTAGCCCATGCATGGTAATTTGTTTTCAAAGAATATATATTAGAAAGAGGGAAAAAAGGTTAACTTTGCAACAGAGAAATCTGAAGGAAAAAACAAAACAAACAAAAATACCAGAGTCATGTGAACAAGGTCAACATCCATAGCAATAAATCAGATTGACAAAATATGATTAAATGACACTTTATATTTGTGGTCTTCCTTCTTAAAATGTAACCCTGGGGTTACTCAAAGTTTTAAAAAATTCAGACAAGTTCCAACAAGTGGACATCCTACAAATTACTTGAATAGTACTCCGCAAAAATCATGTTGAGATCAAAGAGAAGTTCATGAAAAAATGAGGAGAAACTGTTACAGCCAGGAGTGCCTAAGTGGACATTAAAAATGGGGACTCAGAGCAGAAAAAAAAATTAGGAAAAAAATCTAAGAAAATCTAAATCAACTGTGGGCTTTAGTTAATAATACTGAGTCAATATTTGTCATTTCTTACAAGAAATGAGCCATATTATCTTCTGAATTTTTCTGTAATCTAAAATTGGTTTGAAAAAGACAATATCTAACAATAAACAGAGTACATTTATCTATATCCATAAATATTTTAAAAATAAACAAAAAGATTATTAACCAAGTCTTTGTGATGAATGGATGGCTGTTGTTGGAAATGGTCATCATTCTTATTTATCTATAGTTAGGATTTTTTCCTAAACTTATTGTGGCTTTCCCTGCCCCTTCTATTTTTCTCTCATTCTTTCTTCTTACACGAGATAGAACCCAGGGCCTTGCACATGTCAGGCAAATGCTCTATAACTAATCCACATTCCCAGCCTGGATTTCTCTTATGCAGTAAAGCAAGAACAATAAAAATGTTAATTTTTCAATAATTGATAAAGGGAAACATACAGGGCTCTTGCACGAATATCATTACTACCCATTCATGTAATAAGTAATAATGCAATAACAAGCTTGATAATATTTCAGTAACGAAGGCAGGGAAACTTCTTGTGCTTTCATCTGAGAAGGCGGATACCATCTCTCAGAGGTACAGAAAAAATGATTTTGGAAACATGCTCAGGTCAAAAAAAGAAAAAGAAAAAATTATTTTTGCAAGAACTTTCAAATTCTGGCAAATAAGTGAATTTAATTTGGTGGAAAAATATCTATGATATTGATTAAAATAATAATTTTGAGTAAAATATGTGCTATATTGGGCAATATAGAATAAATAAAATTTCAAATCCAAAGTCCTCTCTAAATAAATCATGAAATTTTTGGAAGTTTTGACCAGTCTTTCTAATGATCTCAGCTGGAATGTGTCTGCTGGAAAAATCAGTGATTTCTTAGCAAAACACAGGCTTGGTTGTTTAGGAGTTTAAAAACAGCTTTCATCATTTTATTTTTTGTGAAATGAAGCAGAGAAATCCAGTAAATATCATTATTAAATAATAGATTCTTTAGATTCTATTAGAAATAGATTCAATGGCAGAAAAGTCAAGTAAGCTTTTAAGTTTACTTGCTTGCTCTCTTTACACCATCTTAATAAAACTTTTACATGCAACTAATTAACTCATTTAATTCTCAATGCCTATTAGATTGGTACATGGTAAATGTTATTATCAGTACCAGCTAGAGACAGTAAAGATCAGTTAAATACATTCCCACAAGTCACTCACCTTATGGTAATTCACTTAAGTAATCCCTGGTAATAACCTCTCCTTTTTCACACTTGCCTCACCCGCCCCATGCAGCTGTGCATGCACAACAGGAACCAAGGCAGAAGATCAAGTAAACAGGCAGACCAACCTGAACCAGAAAAATCCATGCTGACTCCAGGGTGTGTGCACAGCCATGTACAAAAGGCAGAGTGAAAAAGAAGGGGATCTGCACATGCTCCCCTCTTATTACCTGCCAAAATTCTTGATGTTGTCTCCAGTGCCCATAAAAGGAAGTCCTGGTCCCACACAGGGAGGTGTCTTGAGAGCATGAACTCTGTTTTAGCTATTCTTTAGCCTAAGAATAAAGTGTTTGCTCTTCTTTGGAGAACCTGCACAGACACTAGCCAGGGAAACTCTCCAGGAAGGGTGATAACACACTTTTGACCAGGAAGGGAGCTGACTGTGACCCCCTTGTCCAGAGGAAGCCATTTCTCAGTAGAGACCATCTGACTTTCCATGGGAAACAGGGAGTAGCAGCAGCTCCTCGGGAGCTAGCTTCATCACACTTGTGGAACCCCCTTTTTAGCCCTCTTTTTAGTTTAACTGCTTTTTTCTGCTTCTGTAAAATGCTTGGCTTTAAGACAATAACAGTCAAACTTCTGTGACTCTATTTAGTAATCAGCTACCTCTATTCTGTCAGCCTCAAGCTGTCACAATTCTCTGGCCATGGGGACAAAGGGAGAACAAGCCCGATCATTTTTAAGCCAGCCCCGTGCACAATAAAACCTTGTAAGATAAGAGCAGGACACTGAAGTGAGCTTGAGAAACAGTTAGCACATTCCATTGTACTGAAGGCAGCTTCTGCCAATAAGAACTTCCTCAGTTATCAGCATACTTGGCGCGCGCGGTCCCCTGGCCTATTGTAATGTGAGGAGGCCCCCTAACTGTAAGGATGGCCAATCATATGAACCCCCTCGCTCTCCTGGTTCTACCTCAATAAAAGGCTCGCACCCCTTGAGTGAGGGGCTCTCAGTACAGATCCACTGTGTTGGTGAGGTCTGAGAGTCCAAGCTTAAGCCCTAATAAAGGCTCTTTGTTCTTGCATGCACTCTGGACTCCTTGGTGGTCTTTGGGGGTCTGTTCTCTGGGCATAACAACACTACCTGGTGGTCTTGAGGAGGATCTGGAGACCAAATAGCCATAGGAAAGGACCCCAGTTCCTGCCTGGCATCTGGCTGTGTGAACTAAACTCTTAACCACTATCAGTAGATACCTGCAGCCATGAGGATCTTATTTTCTCACTTGATTTTGTGTCAGTCTATAGTGATAAAGAGGTGCCTAACAGGCAGGCTTACGAAATTCAGTCAAGCATCAGAATAAGTAAAAGACCACTCTGGAAGGAAATTTTGTCCCCAGTTCCCCTAATCTGGGATGGAAATGGACAAGCCCAAAGTTTGATTATCTGAGGCCAATGACATCTGAACTGTTTAGGAACGAAGGCTGGAGACACCTGAACTGTAAGGAATGGAGGTAGGAATGGTGGCTCTATGTTAACTGCGTGTCTACTTTCACTATCATACTTCTAAATCTGTCTCCCCAGCAGCCTTATTATAGGACCCCTTTTGCTAAGCCTCTCTCTTTCCATCTGACTGGAAGATCTGTGGGAAAACATCAGTTTCCTGTTAAGACACTGCAGAATCTTTCTTAACTATCTTAACGAAAATGCATTTGGGCAAGTGAGGCTTTTATGGGAGTCTATAGGACCATTAGTAGGCCTTCTGTTTTGACTTTAAGAGGTGAAATAGTTGCTTTGGTAGACATCCCAGTCTCTGGTTTCTGGGTTTAGAAGCAAAATATTAAAATGTTTCATTGACAGGTCTCCTACCTACAATCATCTGGTTTGGTCTGGAAATGTACTGTGGTTCAACATATTTATTATTTTATGTGTTCTTTTGTCTTTTAGTTTGCCTGTGTTTTACCTATTTGTCCTTGTTGTAGTAATTGGTTTGATAAAGGCTCAGGGATTTGTTGACTTCACCAACAGTTCTATTAGAAATTTGTCTGTATGAGGCTCTTGAACTCTGAATAAAATACATAAATGCTCCTTGGGTGCCTCTAGGTCACTAGAGTTTCAACAGAGGGTGAGAGTAAGTTGTCTGTGTTGCAGAATGATCTCATAGGGAACCATCTCAGAAGAACCTACCCTGTTCCTGGGATGGAAGGAACTCTAACAGCTCATGAGGGAATGGTCACCTTTCATGTTGTGCTACCTTGTACCCTTTGATGTTCCAGGTTTTCTGAGACACGTGAAAGGGGATATCCAGCCTTTGGATGACTCTTTGGGAAAATAGCTCCATAAGTAGCACATTACTGACCTAAGACATTGCCTGAGCACCACCTGTTGCCCTGGCTACTAGTTAAGCCTCTCACAAAATGGGTCACTGAGAGAGAATTGGGCAGAAATTAATTCAAAGCTTTCAAAATAAACTGCCCTCAGAATTCCTAGGAAGTTTGTGGTTTCTGTGGGGCTTCTGTGGCTATTGCCAACTTTTTGGCAGAAATTTCTCCTGTACTTTTTAACATATTTGAGCTCATGGTAACATGACCTTTTCCTGGTGAATTTACTTGGTTCTGTGTATTTAATTTTAAAATGTATGACCAGCATGCATTTTTTTAATATTTATTTTATTTGTTCTTTTTAGTTGTACACAATGTATTTATTCTGTACGTGGTGCTGAGGATCAAACCCGGGCCGCACACGTGCTAGGCGAGTGCTCTACCAGTGAGCCACAACCCCAGCCCCAAGCACGCATAATATAAGGTTTCCTCTTAAACACCTCTAAAATAATTCTCAAATTGCCTTATAGATTTTAAAATGTAGGTTTTTAGCTCTCTAATTTATTTTTGTTTCCTATTTTAATATGTTGATTACTCAAGGTTGATTCAAACTTTATTTCAGCATGTTCTAGCTAACTGATAAGTCTAAGCAAGTCCTAGTCTAAGTGTTAAGCCCTATGCTCATTAAGACTGAGAAAAAGAAAAAAAAGGTAAAAAAAGAGTTATTTTTTAAATAATCAAGTTGATATGGGGATTGATATATCTGAAATATTTGATACAATCTTACATAAAAGTTACAATCATGTTCAGTCATATGAATAGATGACCTTGTCTCATTTTAACATAAATACAGTTTTGATTCAACTCTTTAATAAACAAGTGAATTTATGTTACTATGTTACTTTGTATCATGACTAAATTTTAACATGAAAGTTGTATATGAATTTTTGTATGTATATATATATGAATACATATATAAATACCTGTGATTACAGGTATATATATGTATGTGTGTGTGTGTGTATTATATATATATATATATATATATACATATATATGTATCACTCATGTATTTGTGTATTACCTTAGAGTACATGTTATATGATGCATCTACATGGTAAGATCTTCCACAAAATTCTCAAATTGGTTCACATATAGATAAGCACTTACATAAGTTAAACTTTTAAATTAACCAAAATGCCTTTTAGCTCAAAATTATTAGCATACATTTTTGCCTGGGTTTTCTGGTCAGGCAAGTTTATACTTACCTCTGTTAGATACCATGAAAGTATAAGCTTGCTCTAAGAAAAAAAAAAAATTAGATAAAAGTGTAGTATGATATCCATTGATTATTTTTTTTCCTGCATTTCAAGCACAACAATTTAACTAGTACAATTTCTTTCTCTCAAAAAAGAATAACTTGAAATAGTGCCTATGCTTGTACAGGCAAAATGACTCTGATAATTATTGCTTATCCATGTCCCTGGTACATCATTTTTTCATATGTACTGCGTGACAGGCCACATACCCCCTTGCCACCTGATCAAGTAATCTGAGTGTTGAGGGAACCTCATTTAAGTTAGATAATGTGGCATTTATTTTCCAACCAACTGTAACAATCTTTCATTAGGTAGTTGTTCCCTAGAGCTGAAGGTATGGAGAATCAGGCCTCAGCTGCCCTATTGGAAAAGTGCTCATTGGGAATAGAAACAGAAAAATTGGTTGTGTGCCATTCACTGAACTAGAGACAACTAATTGCTTTGTGTAAGACCACCTGGCCACAGTACAAACTGGGGAATGGAAAACTATGACCCACAGTTGGCTTCTTGAAGTACAATACCATTCTACAAACTAGAATTATTTTGCAAACACCAAAGAAATGGCATGAAATCCCCTATGTGCTGTTGATGAATGTCTATCAGAATAAGGGAATCCAGAAAAAGTGTAACTTCCCTACCTCACCCCAAGGCACACCTTCAACCTTCCCTGATTACATCTCTCTGCATACATGACCTACTTGCCTTGATGCCCCACCTGACAAAAGCCCTGTCAGCACTTGCAGCAGAACTAATTATTATCATTGAAAAAGATGCCCCTTATGACAAATAGAAAACAGGAAAGAAGACCAGCAACCATGTATGTTCCTTTCACCACCTCTGACATGTACAAATGGAAAGGAAATACCAAGAGATAGAGGGAAGATCTTGAGGGATTTCTGAATATAATTAAAAATATATTTCAGACTCATGACCTGACTTTGGCAAGATACAAACTCTGCAAAATATTTTGCTCACAGAGGAAGAGAAATCCTCAGTACTTTGTAAGGCTGTGGAAAAGCAGATAAGGAAAACAGAAATAATGCTCACTACAATGTTTTCAGACCAGAAAACTTGGCAATACCCAGTGCAAACCCTGGGTGCAACCACTCAGTTTCCCAAGATAGGGACAGACACCATAAGAGCACAACCTTAAAAGGGATATAGTCCTTTGGAAAGAAACCTATTAGTTGGGGTAAGATCAAGGAAGTAGATCAAGGCCCCCAGGAAAGGCTTAGGGAATATCTGAGACTGCATATCTTCTTGAATCCATTATTTTAATAAGATATGATTTTATAAAGGTATTAACGAATTTTTATATTCATACTAAGAAACACTAGAAGTCATAAACATGTATGAAGGGGAAATATGTGTAACAATATTGGTGGAAAAGTATGAAGAAGCTTATTGACATAACATTTACTAGATAAGCATCCAGAAGTTAATAAGTATTGTTATATGTTAGTAATAATTGATTACCAATTAATAATTCAAAAACATAATGAAATAGAGAGCTTACTTTTATTTATTTTTTATTGTTTTTGTGGTGCTGGGGATTGAACTGAGGACCTTGTGCATGCAAGCAAGCACTCTATCAAGGGAGCTATATCCCCAGCTCGAGATCTTAATTTTGATTCCAAAAAATTACATAGTTAATAATAAATTTTTCACTACTGCCTTTTGGGGAGCTATAATTAAAATCAAAATTTCCAACCCCAAATCCTTTCCACAAAGGTGGTACAGAAAGTAAAACGCTTTAGAAGCAGTAAGCCAAAATTTCACGTGTATCATAGAAAGTCTGCTAAGAAATGGCAAGGGCAAATCTCACCCTTCAGAATCATCAAGTCGACACAATCCATCACATACATGTTTTCCAGATAAACAATAACTAGTCCACAAGTCAGAGGACTTGATGGCACCATTTGTCACATTTAGTGTATCATAGCTTTACCTGATAATTAGAGTGAATATTGGTGCTAACTAATTGACTGTTTCCAGAGGAAAAACTGATTTTTTCATCTTCATGACAGTTGTAAGCTTACAAATTGGATCAAGAGACCCACTGAAGGTATCCTACTCTCTCACAGAACTTGGGGGAAAAAGTGCTATTTCTTTTTCTATTTGTATTCCAAGGAATTGGCACCCAAGTCCTTGAGAAAGATGTTATTAGGTCATAAAGCTAACAAGCAGACAACTTAAACTAATATAAAATAAGAAATTTCATAATAAGAAAAAGCATGCTGTCAATATGCAATAAATTTACTTTTTAATTAATACAAAAATATTATGCAACCAACTTTTAAAATGTGTATTATTCAATGCACTAGAAAATATGAAAATAAAAAAGGCTTCAACATGAAAAAAAAAAAACCTAAGCCAAAAATATGAATGATGGTTGGTGGTATATCTAATTCTAAAATTGTGTTCAGACAAAAGTAGGGGTATTTGTACAATATTCCTAACCAATCTAGAATTTTTAAAGTATATTCTTTTTATCAATAAATATTATTTATTATACTCCTTATCTAAATATCAGAGCATCAGTGCTAATGGAAAATAGACTGTCAAAATGTTTTTAGAAGTTGCCTCTGAAATGTGGACACAGTCTTTCAAATGTCAACCAACCATCACCCAAATTATGTGTTAAGGACATATATGCTGTTGGGCATGGGTGTGCATGCCTACAAACCCAGCAACTTGGGAGACTCAGGCAGGATGATCAAAGCAGCCTTAGCAATTTAGCAATGCCCTAAGCAACTTATTGAGACCCTGTCTCAAAATAAAACACAAAAAGGGCCAGAAATGTGGCTTAGTGTTTAAGTGCCCCTGGGTTCAATCCCCGGTATCAAAATAAATAAGTAAATATGCTTAGAGGGCTTTTCAAATATTTACTCACTACAGGAAGATAAAAGGAGGACTTAATAATGCAGAAGTACATTTTTTTGTCTATGCTTGCAACTTTTAAAGGGAATTAAACACAATTTAACAGTGGGCATTAAGATAATCTCAAAAGTTGTACAAGTTGCTGAAATGGAGATTGGGTGGGGTGCCATAGTGAAGGAGCCCTAATTAGGAAGGGCTGTTGTAGCTAGCTGGAAGCCATGGGTTCCACCTGATATGTATGTGACGCACCTGTAGGCACCCGCAAACCTGAAGGTATATAACCGGGTGAAAGCGGTCCGAGTTAGGAGAACGGAGAATTCAGTCAGCCGGGCAGTCACTCGGTCGGTCAGAAGAATCAGAGCGGCCAGAACGTAGGCAGAGCGGTTACAGAAGAGAAACCAGATAGAAGAAGTAATGACTGGCCAGAGTTAGGCCGAGGCTCCAGAGGACTGGTCAGAGTAAGGCCGAGGCTCCCGAGGAAGACAGAAGACAGAAGACAGAAGAAGGAAGAAAGAAGAGAGAAGAAAGAAGCTCTAGTCTTTCTCTAAGCTAAGCTCTATCTTTCTAACTCTAACTCTAAGCTCTACTCTAACTCTAAGCTCTAAAAGCTCGCTTTAATCTTTCTCTCTAAAAATCTTTCTTTCCCTCTCTAAGCTCTAAGAAAGTAGAAGTAAAAGTAGCAAAAGCCATACTCTGCCTCCGAGAGTTTTTCCTCCCGGTTTACGGTACCAGGCAGCTTACACCATAGGAATTGTGTCTATGTGGGAGGAATTATTATTTAATAATTTAATCATTATCAAAGGTGGTAGATGATTAATTGTGTTTTGAATAGATTTAGATTGAAGACTGCATAGGGATAAGAATATTTGTCTTTCACCAACCATGTTCTCCAAGTAAAACAGTATTTTAGTCAGCCTTTTCATCACTGTGACCAAATGACCTGACAGGACAAAATGGAAGAGGAAGTTTATTTTGGCTCATAGTTTCAGAGGGTGAGTTCATGGTTGGCCAACTCTATAACTCTGAGCCTGAGATGAGGCAAAAAATCATGGCAGAATGGCATAGTGAAAGGAAGCTGCTTAGACATTGCAACCAGGATGCTGAGAAAGCTCTTTCCTCACTAGGGACAAAATATATACCCCAAAGATAAGCCCCAGTGAATTACCTCCTCCAACCAACCCCCATCTCTGGTAGTCATTGCTCAGTAAATCCATATTGGTGGATTAATTCTCTAATTAGCTTATACCTCTCCAAATCTAATCATTTTACCTCTGAAAATTTTTGCATTGCCCCACACATGAGATTTTGGAGGACACTGCATATCCAAAATATAAGATTCTGCTCCTATCCATGCCAATTCATGCCCATCTCACAAAGCAAAAAACATTGAGTCCATTTCCAAGAGACTCTGTTGTCTTAATTGTTCCAGTAGTGCCGGGAAATTCAAGTCCAAAATCTCATCTGTCACTAAGGCACTCTTATCTGTAAAAATAAAGATAAAAAGCAAGTTATATATATATCCAATAAATAATGGCACAGAATAAAAAATTTCATTCCATAAGGGAAAAATAGGGTCCTAGAAAGAAGAAATGGGAAAACAAGTCCTATCATTGTATCCTGCATCTGCATCTGTGGCACATGGCATTGTGATGTTCTCTTCAAAGGGCTTGCATAGCTTTGCAGCTATGTCCTTGTTTGTTGCAGTTCCATATGATGTCTCTCTTGTCTTTTTTCTGCTTAGTTTTTGTAGCTTTCCTTGGCAGATATTTCATATTGCTGGCATTTCTTAATCTTAGTGGTCTCCTCTGAAGCTCTGGCTTCCTCCTCATATCATCATGGATCAACTTCTCAGGGGCAGCCTCCAGAGATTGTAATCCTGATGCACTTTGCCTGGACTCCCATCCTTTGAAAATTTTGGTGGAAGACTCCATAACCCCTAACTCCTGCATTCTGAATTCCTGAAGAGCCAGCACACCTCCCTCAATCCAATAACTTCATCTCCAAAAATTCTTGCATTGTCTCACACATGAGTTTTTGGGGCATACCACACATAGAAACCATAACACAAGCCAGTATGTGGAAGACATGTAGGAATTATTAAAAGAAACCCTGGTACCAGTTAAATTAACAAAACATTTACATGGGCAAGAAAAATGTTCTAGAAAGGGTTAGCCCTCACGATTTAAGATAGTTCAGAATTACCGTCTTCCTAAGGTAGTGAGCTATATTCACAAGCAGGACAGAAAAATGACCTGCAGATATTACCTGATCCCATAGTTTCTACCTTTGCTTTATTTAGGCTTCTTTGGCAGCCATCATCTGGAGACTGACTGAGGAGCCTGGCTGACCACTAATTTGGAATGGTTGCTTAGTTACAAGATAGACTCTTATTTTTGGTTAAAATTTACTTGAACATAAAGCTATGTTGTATATGCTGAGGCCACTTTGGGCAAAATGTTATAACTCAAATACAGAGATATTTTGGGCCCAATTTATTTTAGTTTAACAAAATAAAGGAAGTCCATGCAAATAAGAACAAAGGCCATTTTATTCAGAGCTTTCTCTAGCAAGCTACCATCATTTTCATTTCATAAATACTCAAAAGCAGGCAAAGAGTAGAAAAGCTATGTAGTGAAAAAAAGGAAAGGTTTTAAATATTCTCTGATTGACAGCTCTTGGTGTGGAGAAGCTGAAGATGGGGTCACTAGATGAAAGGCATCTTATGTGATTGGTTCACGGAGTATGTTTAGCTTTTTCTGTTTGGCTCTAGGTTGGAAGTGAAGGTAAAAATGAGGGAAGTCATCAGTTATCCATAGAGTCTTGACTATTGAGGTGGACTGCTACACAGTTTGTGACTTGATTTCCTGGATAGCTTGCTGCGGGTGCTGTGGCTTGACTTCCTGGTCTGGTGGCTGCTGAAGATGGTCAGAGCTACATTTTAATATGTGGAGTGGCAGTTGTTTTTATTCTATCAGAGCAAGATGCAAACCCAATAAATCTTGTTCTAGATTATGTGCAACTAAAAATCTGCTGTATGCTGTATTGCCTCTCTAATCAGAAATGAATAAGCTTTGATTAAAACAGTGAGTGGTCAAAGAGTCAACTGGCAGAATCTCCTCCCAAGACTTTCAAGGATATGGGCAATGAAATGGCAAAGAACAGTCTGATTGCCTTTTCAGACACTCATTCTGTGTTTATTATGAGCAGACATATTTCTTTCCTGCAAACCTGTGAATCTCCCAAGTCCCAAATAATTCTTGCAATGCAGAGTCGAGATGAGTACAGGAAACAGCCACAGGTTCTGTCATTCCTCCCTCTCCACTCTTCCTTCAGGGCACTCTGTCGCTTTGCTTTGTCCCATAAAAATTTTAAAAGCTCTCAAATTTCCTAGTTATTGGGCTTGATTAGCTGTAAAGTCTTCTGTAGATTTGAAAGATAAAATGTTGTGTAAATTTTTTCAATAACATAGAAAGTAGGACATGGGAAGTACAGGAAATATGTTTTAATCCAAAGCATTTCTCCTCCTTCCCTACTGCTGTCCACCTGGCATTTCTTTCAAGTAGAGTATTTAAAAAGGAATCAATAGAACAAATAAGGTAAGATCTGGCTTGGGCAATGTACCAATTTTTTTTTTTTTTTTTTTAACTTCAGAATTTTCTTTTAGGTCAATTCCAGGCTTAGAAATCACAAGCGTATGCATACTGACAGTTGCCATATTAGGATTTTACTACCAGAATTATCTTTATTTAATCCATAGGAGAAGTTTAAAATTACAGGCAGTGAATTTATTCTTTAAAGACTTCAATGAATTACTTTAAGAACACTGTTATAGACACCTACAAGGAGAAGCCAAAAACAGATGCATTTATTGAGCAGGTGTTAGGGTTTTTAGCCCCCAACTCCTCTAGGCCCGCAAGAGAAGGGGGAGCACACCCCAACAAGGACAGATTGGGAAATGTAAGAGCTGACTGACTGCCCGCACCCAGCCCTCCTTTCGGAGGACAATCAGACGCATCAGGGAGACTGGTCAAGGCAGGAACTCAGTTTATTGAGGAAGCTGGACGGCCTTTATAGAAGACATGGGCCAATCAGCAGAAAGGTTATAGGGGAGCATAGGGAGCACAAGCAGATCACATTGGAGGAACAGCCTCTAGCCTATCCTAGTGGTGGTTTGAGTTTTCATCATATGTCAGGGCAACACCCCTGGGCTAGGCCAAGTTCACATATCAGGAAGTGGGAGACCGCCAGAGAGTTAGGTTTTCATTTCCTTGACTTAAATTTCTATTCTTTCGGCTGACGTGTTCTTAATGTCCCCAACAAGCAGGAATATAAAAATGAATGTGAAAATGGAAAATGCTGAAAATGGAGGAAATAACTGCTATTTTTCAACCTATTTTGTTTCTTATGTTCAGAGGAGGACAAGGGTCAGCACAGATGTTTCTACTACACAGAACTCATTTACACATCTATAACTCACAGGATTTATCAGAACTGTCATAGAATCGGAATCAGAATCAGACAATGAGGAAGGGTATAATCCAGAATAATGGGACTATCTCAGGAAGAATGAATTTGTCTCTACAGTGTACATGATACTAGTGTAAGTGAATATAGTATTAAGTTTATCAACAATTAATAAAATATCAAAAAAATTTTCTCTTATTCTGTGTACATGATGTATCTACTGATAAGTTCTTCTGTTTTCTCCAATGTAGGATTTGCCACTACATCTGACCCACATACAGAATCCTGTCTGCAGCCTATTAAAAAAAAACAAAAACAAAAACAAAAACAAAAACAAAAACCTCCAAGCTAAGGATTTACTCATATTTTTGTATTTATAAGAGTCATAAGGAAAAATACAAAGAATATTTTATGTGACAAAGACCAGATGTGGCTAACAAAGTCTGAAATATGTACTATTTGGTGACTTACAAAAATAAAAAAAATGTACTAAGTCCTGCTTTTTGTCAACTGACTGTGTCTTGGGAGAACTTAACTCTTTCAAATGAGTTAACATATTGTCTAATCTAAAATTTCTGTTGTTAAAGCAATTAACAATTTCTTTTTGCTTTACATGTTTACCTTCCTAATTTTCTGGCTTGTTTTTATTACTGATTCTATATTCATGTCATCTGTTCACTAAGATGAACCATTCCCCATGAATTTATTACATACGTAGTGTTTCTGATTTTTTAGTTGAAGATGTAACATATTCTTAAAAAATTCTCCAAAGTGGAGGGAAAAGTCTTTTGTTCTAAAAAGCCTAATGAAAGATAGCCTAAGAAAATAATTTGTGTAGTCTAAGAGTATCTGCAAGGTGAAAATCAGCATCTAATTCTCCTGTTGCACAAAATCACTAAGACCAAAGCTTTGTTGATCAGCCTTTTACCTACTGGTTCTGCATAAAAAAATTTGCAAAAACAGTGATCATCAAGGAGTGCACCTTCTTACCATCTGGCAGAGGTAAGCTGAAGGCTTTACAGTGGTTCATTTGAACTCCAATAAAAGTCACTGTGTTAAATAACTTTCCAGTAGACTTTTTTTTTTTTTTTTTGGTACTGGGGATTGAACTCAGGGACACTGGACCACCACTAAGCCACATCAATTTTGTATTTTATTTAGATACAGGGTCTCATTGAGTTGTTTAGCACCTCTCTGTTGCTGAGGCGGCTTTGAACGCCTGATCCTCCTGTCTCACCCTCCTGAGCTGCTGGGATTACAGGCATGTGTCACCGTGCCGGGCTCCAATATAGCTTTTAAGAGATCTTGCAGGAATTAATTTTCTATTTTGTAAAACTGTACTACTTCCATATATTTGGCACATATATCCCACAAGGCAGAAAGCATTTAGTAACTAGTCACATTGAGGTTATCAATGGTCAGTCTATATTTCCAAAAGAACAAGAATCAAGCAATAGAAAAAAAAATCATGACTCAAATGAATACAAAAATCTTCCCCCTTCTTCATTCCTAACAGAAATTATCCTTAGAACTATTGCATGTAAAAGGGGAATTATGGGGAAGCTAAACGTGCCCATACTCTTAGCAGACCTAATGTCATTCAAAGATCTGACACTTGACAGTGAATAGTTATGAACATATTTGGGTACAGAGATTGGACACATATTTACGTGCAGTTAATACATTTATTAGTCTATTTTTATTACTGTAACAAAATACCTGAGGCAGGGTAACCTATAAACAAGAGTTTTATTTAGCTCATAGTTCTAAAGATTGAAGGCATGGTGTTGACCTCATCTTGGCTCTGGTGAAGACCTTGTGCTGGGAGCGTTTGTATGTGAGAAGGAGGGATCACATTACTATAGAGGAAGCCAAAGAGAAATTCAGGGGTCAGGCTCAGGTTCTTATAACAACTCACTGTCTCAAGAATTCACTCCTGAAGACCAGCATTCACTGCTGAGGGCAACAGTGACAACAATCTGAGGCTCTCTAGGCCCAATCTCTCAAAAGTTTCTGTCTATTCCCAAATTGCCACACTGGGGACCAGAACCATTAGGGGATAGAAAATATCAAGTCACAGCAGTACACATATGAATGAACATTGAACAACACTGTAGGTTACTTTACTATTACATTATTTATTTTATTGGAATGCCTCTTTAATTACTGAAGAACATTTTATTAATACATGTATACTCATTTAAGCACTTTTTAAAATATATGTATACTCATTGGTTGGTAATGAATCCTATCTTATATCTAGTTTTTACTCATTTTATTATTCCATGTATATTTTGAAGAACATTCATACTGGACACTTTTGAGTTTTTGTTTGTGTTTTTCATTATTTTTTTTTCTATTCAGATTTATTTTTACCCATAACCATTTTTAAAAGGGTCTTTCAGGTATTAGGTTTGCTTTGAGCTCTATCTTCTTAAAGTTTGTGAAGCATAACTGTGTACCCCATATTTGAAGATTAAAGGACAGCAATGCTGCTAAACTGAACAATAATACATTTACCCATGTGACACAAATAGAGGCTGACATTTAAAAATAATTATCTGATACTAATTCTTCATGACATAAAACATAATTTTCTCCAAATTGTACTGACTTATGTATTCATTCATTGAACAGAGAATGGCTTGTACCTTGCCTTGGTAAAAACATAAATCTTCTGACATTTCTGGTAATTCAATTTTGTAGAATAAAAAGGAGAAGTAATGTACCAGATAACTTTAGGTCTATTGAATACCCAACTTGTCTCAAAGACTTCCTACTTTTTTTTTTGGAGTTAAGACAAACTCGCAAAGTTTTTCTCTAAGCCAAAATATAACTACTGTTTTCTCAAAGTCCACCCTATTACCCAATAATGAGAGCCATTGAAATGTCTTCCATCTTTTCCTGGATTCACTTCCTTTTTTCCTTAAGTAAATCAAAGTTTAGGGTTTCTTTATGGACAGAGCTGAATGAACTGTGATGTTCAAAGATTGTGATATATTGAGAAGCATTGAATTTCAATCCATTCAGCATCATATTAAAAGTGAGCATACATTTTTAAGCAATGGAGGGAACCAGATAAATTATTTACTCTTTGCTTCTATATACCTTATATATAAATGGGATGATGTTTATTTATTTGTAAGATTATTATATGTATACCTTTTTTAAAGGCCTGTCTGGCTCTGATGCAGAGTGTCCCCGTCTTCATACAATTTGCAAGGATATAGGAAAAGCAATCATATGTAAATTGGTAAACAGATATATAGGTAATTAAAATTATAAAAAGTAAAATGAAATTTAAGAGACACTGTGATGAAGACACATGGAATAGGTATTATAGTACTTATTTATTTGGGTTTGTAGGGAACAGAGTAGAATTTGGAGATCCAATGATAGGAGAGGTAGCCTTCCAGATGGTCATGATCAACTGAAAAGACCTGGAGACAGGTGAAAAATGCTTGGCAATTGAGACATGGTAATTGTAGGAATGTAGACCATTCAACCAAGTTTTAAGCATGAAGCAACAATTCAATTAATGTTTGTTTCCTCTGGCTTCTCCTGTGAATTTCTCATTAATTTACCTTTAGATATCTGTTACCTTCCAAATTTGAAATTGAGTCTTGGCCACAATATATTATCAGTGTGCAGTTTTGTTCCCATAAATTTGCAGTGGTTGAAATAACTGATTTCTGATTTCTTAGATCTTGTTTCTGAAGAGATAGACAGTCATGTCCTGAAACATGTTTGCAAGACAATAAAAACCTAGGTCCCACAGTCCTGATCCTTGTAGCATGGTGAATTATAAGTTGTAGATAGTGATGGAAAATGTTTTGCTTGTTTTATATTAGCACCTCCAAGACTAATACATAATTGAGACTTTTGCTGCATTAGTGTGGAATGCATAATCATGAGTTTTGTGTGAAAAAGCAGTGTGTGTACATATGTGTTTGTGGGAGATGGGCACTAAGAAACTAGAGGAAAGGCTGAGTGACTTTCTGATTGACGGCTGCTTCTTCAGAGATACAGTTTTTTCTGCAAGACTCACCAGTTAATAGATTTCCTGGGATTTGTGAGATGAGGATATATTCACTTATTTTCATATTAGCCTCTTGGCTGGATTAACATAATAATTGTAAAGGTAAAGTGGACAATTCTCATAGTTAGTATTCACAGAGATCATTGCAAATTATCGGTAACCAGTTGAAAGTTTGGATGAGATGTTTGACCCTGGTTGTATTTAAATGTTTGTTCACCAGTGAAATTAATGATCAAGAAATGCCAGAAGCCAAACACATTTATTTTTTGGACTAACTTCTCTGGTCTTTGAATCTCTTCAGATCTAAATCCTCAGTGATGAAGACATCCAATAGGAAACAGGTTCAAAGAAAACTTGGCTGATGTTCCTCAGACCCAGACTGATTTGTAAAGTAAGCAAATTGCTCCACTTTTGCAAGCTGTGGCCTGCCAAGATGACTGAGAAGTGATCAGTGCATTATGTTTCTCTGAAGAGAAGCCAAGGTGTGCCACCAAATTCATTTCAGGGATATTTGTATTGAGACTTTAGAAACATCACAAGGAAGAACATATCCTCTGGTTCTTTTCAAATTCATGGTTGTATTTTTTTCTTTTTTCATAGCATTGGTATAGTTTTACTTATAGTTCATATTTCTTCTTGCCCTCCTCCATTTTGAATATTTCAAAAACATTTTTTAAATAGTCTTTATTTCAGTAAGGTATCCTTAGGAATAATCTCTTTCCCTTTCTTTCACTAAAGATAAAAGCTGACATTGTTAATATTTCTTAAACTTTAACCTATACAGTAGCTTTAGGACTCAGGTCAAACATGATTTGTCCATGAAGCCTTCTCTGTACCTCATCAATAAAGCTAGTAACACCCTGGCTTTTAAACATATGATTATGAATATTAGTATTTTTTGATGAAATTAATCTGTTCTCTGATATTAGTTTATTGCTTTCCCTTATACTGAACAATAAACTTCTGTAGAACAGTACCTGTATTTCATACAAATATGTATTTCCAAATATTATCTAAGAACTTGGCTTAAAATAGGAGTAATATATAACTGTATTTACACACCTTTCACTTTATAATTATCTTCAGTAACATACTATATGTGCCCACCTCCAGCAGATAGAATTGCAAATCTTTGCCAAGTAAGTTCACATGAAGCTCCTGAACATTAGGAGTGTAATAGTGGAAAGGGATAGGTTTAGGAAGAGCATGGGAGTGATACTATTAACAAATATGTTGAAATTTTTAGGTAAATATGACTAGAAATACATTTCTGGTCAACAATTATATCTACACAAATGGAAGAACTTATTCTCAAAATTATCTCAGAGACAAATTTATCATTTGTAGATTTTCTCAGAATTAATTTGAAACATCCATTAGTGAACATAAAAATACTTTAGATATTATCAATTCCCAGAGTCACTTTTGAGACAAATCACTATCAAACAAATGAATCAGAGAAGCAAGTGTATGTGTATGTGTAAGACATAGTATGTATTTATGTGTGTTACAATGTGCCTTTTCATGTGCATTTCTTGTGGGGAGGTCAAAGAGCATGACTCTTCTGTCATTTATTTTGTGAAGGATAAAATAGAAAAGTTTTGAAGTAAGTAGTCTCCCTTATCCAGCATCTTCTTCACTTCATTCTCCCTTCTTTCTTGTCATGTTGCTTTTGCTTATTTTGTTTTATATCTTATATTTAGCTTGTCTTTACTAGATGAAAAATAAGCAGGACAGGTTTGGGAACCACAGCGATAATGTTCAAAATTTCAGCTCTTATCTTAAATAGACTTGGAAAATTACTTAGGTACTCTGAAAATCAAGGGTAAAATTAGTTTTCCCTTAGATCTAGCACATAGAACACACTACTAAATAATAAATAATAAGATTAAAACAGGACTTCCTAACTGTCAGCATTTTGTCACTGTGATAAAAAGACCTGACAAGAACAACTTAGATGAGGAAAGTTAATTTGGGCTCAAGGTTTCAGAGGTTCAGTCCATAGTTGGCTGACTGCATTGCTCTGGGCCGGTAGAGGCAGAACATCATGAAGGGCTGAAGGCTGGGAAGCAGAGAGGGAGGAACTAGGAAACTCAGTTCCTAGCAGCTGGGAAGCCAAGCAGAGAGGGAGGAAAAGCTAGGAAACTGAGGGACAAGATTCATCAGCCCAGTCACTCGGTCGGTCAGAAGAATCAGGTACACCCCCAGAGTGACCTACACTCCTTCTAAACATAAGCCCACTCTCTAAGACCTAACAGTTATCACCTTTCTCTCTAAGAAGCTAAGTAAGCTCTCCTTTCAATTTAGTAATCCAATCAAAAATGGATAAAGTCCTCTGCCTCCGATTTTTTCCCGATTACAAGATATAATCCCCATGGTACACCCCCAGTGAGGTAGTCCATTCACCATCAAATGGATTAATCCATTGATGAGGTTACAGCTCTTATAATCAAAGCATTTCACCTCTTGACATTCCTGCCTTGCCTAACACATGACCTTTTCTGGATATCTCATATCTGAACCATAACAACACCTAATAAATGAAAGTTAACAATCATATGTGCCATCATTTTGCCAATTTCCAGATTATGCCTTTTATTGCCAATATTTTTGTCGAGATCTATACTCCTACTAAGAGTGGCTTATTTCCTTCTATTTGCATTCTCTGCATTGCCAGTTTTTATTCTGGTTCAGTTCCTCAAGATTTCAAACACACTAATTAAAAGAAGATTACAAGCACATTAATTAAAAATCCTCTCATCTACCATCTATTTCTCCTTGCAGAATCATAATATACAGTGTTGCCAATTTAACTCTTATAAGTCTTTTCTCATGTTGTGTGATACCACTAAATATATTCAATAGGCCTCTTCATTGCTATTATATCAAATGAGATCTCTTTACTTGGTTTCCAAACCAATCAAACGTGTACAGTGTAAACTGTTGCTTGTTGAGGAACAGAGCCACATATCCAGTAGGAGCTTCAAATTTAACACCCTATAAGTTTATGTCATTTATCCCTGTGTCAAATTTTCCCAGCTCTTGTGTCTCCAAACTTAGCTAAGTGTCTGACTAGCATCTATAACTATGTAGGCATGCAAAAAGAGAAATCTGAAAGTTTTCCTCAAATCCTGTTTCCTTTTTTCAAGCCCTAATCGAACCAAAAATTTACACATATTTGAATTTCTAAATATGTCTCTACCCCACCCTACCTTCATTTTCTTGCTTTATTTCAGAATCTTATTATCACTTATCTAATCCATTTTAAGTTATCTGTTCATGGTTAAAAATTCATCCTGAATATTTCTGCTCCAAATATTTTGTAAGCAAGGAATTCTCAAGTCTAAGTAATATAATTTCTGATATTTTACCTAGACACATTTTCCTTTATCAATTTGTTGGGCTGTAAAATATTTATTCACATTTTAGAAGTATAAATCAATGCATTGAGATAAGAAAAAATAAAAAAGGCAGAGGCATCAAAATCAAACAGAGAAAAGGTAAAATAAAACATTATTTTCAAAAAACAGGGTTATCATTTATGATACACAATCTCCTAAAAATTCATATAAAGTTGCATTAGAGCTAACAAGAGCCTGTGCATAAATATGCTTAGAATTAAGTTAAATACTGAAATCAAGATTTTCTGTAACAATAATTATTATGTTCTCTCCCTTAAAAGAATAAACTACCTGTGTAGATCCCCCAAATAAAGAAATAGGGACATATATCAACACATATAAAAATATATAAGAAAGTACAAGTGGATAGATTTGAATTAGAACAAATAATAAGATCTTTGAGGATTTTTTTCTGAAGTTGTTGTCCAGACCTAAATTTCTAGAATCAGCGTCTACTCTGTGTTCCGCACATATCTGTAATATTTTCACAAATGCTTCTTGCTTCAAATACTTATAATTTGACCATGTTTGTCCACCTCCACCTCGACACATTTCACATCAGAAACCTCTATCTCCTGGGTGATTCATTAGCCTTCTCCCTGATCACCTTGCTTGCACTCACTTCAAACTTCTGATAATATAGTAAACACAGCTGCTAACCCAAGTATCACTTTGCACACTAAGTCAGATCAGTTCCCTCTACTTTTTAGAATTTTGAGATGGTTTCCACTTCTCTTAGAGTCAAAAACAAATTCCTTCAAAGTTCCTAGAAGACTGACTTGCCTCCAGTTTTCTCACTTCCCTCCCACCATTGTTTGCTTAACCCACTTGACTCTGGCCAAACTAATGGCCTAGCTGTTCCTGGAATGGGACAAGCACACACCAAACGGAGGGGTTTTGTACTTGCTCTTCACTCGGCCTAGTTCACTCTTTCCTGAGATGTCCAAATGGCTTATTCCTTACTGCCTTCAAGTACTTTCTCAAATGCCATCTAGTCAAGGGAGAAATACCATCCCTGACTTCCTCATATAATGTAAAAAAATCCAAACCTTTCCTACTACGTTTTTATTTCTATGGAGACCTATAAATTCTAAAATCTATCTGACACCTTTTAGAATTGCAGACTCCACAAGGGTAAAGCATTTGACTTTTTGTTAACTACGTTATTCTAGCTTGTAGATTGTGTAATATACAAGACTCACTTAAATAAATGAATTTAAAATGATTTATTAGGGAAGTTTGAGTTAAGTGTCAAGCTATAATGCTATTTACAATAAAAATAATGAGAAAAATTTGGATATTCTTATTAAAGAAGATGCTCTTACAATCAAGAAAAATTAGCACTTAGATCTGGGGGAAAATTTTTAAAGGAAATATTTATTGAGAGAGGAAAAAGTTCTGAAAGAGAAATAATATAACTACCTGATGATGGGTTAATTTCAATTGTGAGATATGTTTCCTTCATTTATATTTTCTGAATTTTTTTTCACAAACACATTCACTAAGAGAATTTAGCAAAAAAACAAAATGAAAGTGGGTGTCCAAGTTTTAACTGTCTTAGAGTAGGACAGAAAGTTGGAATTTGTAAAATGCGTAGATTATACTATATTTTGTGCTAAGTACTTTCCTATACCTAGTCCATTTTGGTGTTTTCCTTTTTTTTTTTCTGAAAAGGTTTAATAACCGACATATAGGTGTTATTGCCGGTTGTGGACTCAGGTGGGTATTCTCTTTTTTGGAATCAAAGATTTCAGAATAACACTAGTTTATGTATCTTAGTATTTTCAATAGATGTTATCACATGTTGTATAGTGCATGAATCACTAGCAATTTTTATTCCCCTTCCCTTCACACACTTGAAAAGAGTATATTTAATATTCCTTTATGAAAGGCCATGTGATAAACTTTGTGAACGTAACATCAACAGAAGTGAAAGTGTGGCAGTTTTCAGCAGAGACTTGTACCAGTTTTCTGAGTTCCATCCTTTCCCATAGGAATATCTTGCCCCCAGTAGAAGTTGTACCTTCAGTCTAAATAAGAGATCATTTATGGACTCAGGGTAAAACATCTAAGTAGCTGGATGTCTACATATCATCAAGAAGTCTTCATGATTATTAAGCCTATTTGCAAAATCTCTCACTGTCTGTTTTATTAGTCTGTACAAGATAGTGAAAAATCTTGTCTTCACTAAGCCTTTGCAACACTCAGGCCCTCCTCTCATGGCTGCTAATGTGTCTGAACGAAACCATCTGTGGGGTACAATGGCCTTCCTCCTTTGCACCTTCAGATCTCCTCTGAGTCTTCCCATTGGCATCTCACATCTGTACTGTATGAAGAAAAGGGAGGACTGAGCGGAAGATGGTGGACAGGATAGAGGTGCTCTTGGGAGTCAGTCACTAAAAGAGGCTTAGTGGGAAGTTTGAACAAGTTGCTAGTGCTATTCCTGCAACTGTGAGGGAGCTGGGACATTCGCGCTTCTCAGGACGGTGAGATGGTGAAATACAACAAACTCTAGATCGCTGATGGCCGACTCTTGGGGCCCAACACGAGAGTTCTATAGACGAACCAGTGCTAACAGCGTAGCCGGCGCAATAGCTGCATGGTAGGGGAAAGTTTGGGCAACGGCTTTAAAACTAAACAATGCAGAAGGATAAAAATAAAGCTAGACATGGGCAGCGTCCATGTAGAGTTCTTTCACACAATTTTCTGGGCGGGCCTTGCATGCTCGGAGTGACATACAGGTCTGGGGAAGTGCTGTTGAGCCTGAGGAGAGCGAATACCGTCATTTTTGAGAAGCCGAGCCTGACCGGGACAAAGAAACAAGGAAGAAAGGAGAAGCAGCTGCTTGCGGACATCCAGGGATGCGGCCAGTGCTCTGAAAACAGCACACACCTGGGTGAGACACAGGCAGCCAATAGGGGAGGGCATGTCTGAGGCCAGAGCAGCGGCCCAGAGATGCTACAACTGTGAGTGGGTGGGGGAGTGGACGCCTTCTGGAAAGACCTTTTCCTGGTGCCATTCACCTGCTGACATATCTTCCCCCTGAGCCACTCTTCCATTGTGCCATTCTGTCACTGGCCAGAGGTGCAGGTTTGACTTCACCCACAGGTTCTCTGTGACTGCCTGGACGTGATTCGGGACAACTGGCTTAAACTGGAAGGGAAAAAAGAAGGGTTTCCCATGGGGCTGCTTGTCTGAAATTTGTTTCTGGGTTCGACTTTTTTTTTTTTTGTTTGTTTGTTTCTGTGTGTGTGTGTGTGTGTGTGTGTATATGTGTTTTGTTGTTTTGTTCCTCTTTTCTTTCTTTCTTTTATTCCTTCTCTCTTTTGTCTCTTTTATTCTTCCCTCATCTTTCCTATTTACACCTTGCCATTGCATTCTCAACAGAGGTGAAAACAAGTTATATGCAGAAAGTGGGATTTCTAGAACTGGGGCAACTGAACTATATATCAAAGCAGTGTCAGTGTTATATATACTTTATTCTCTATTTTTTTGACTCATTTTCTCTTTCATCTCTTTTACACTAATTACTACTTCTTTGTTATCTTTTTTTTTTCTCTTTCTTTTTTTTCTTCTCTCAACAGTTGCATAAGTTTGGTTTATATATAAATTGGTCTTTCCACTAAATCATTCACTCCATTCTCTTTCTTCTCTCATCTGCTGATATAAAACCACTTCCATAGAATTCTCTTTTAACACTTCTTAAGAAAGAACAACTCAATACCCTCACACCAAATGCACAAAATCACAACAGGTCCACACCAAGGCACATTATAATGAAAATGCCTAATGTACTGAACAAGGAGAGAATATTAAAAGCCATGAGAGAAAGAAATCAGTTTACATATAGGGGAAAACCAATTAGACTATGTGCAGATCTTTCAGCTCAGACCTTAAAAGCCAGAAGATCCTGGAACAACATATTTCAAGCTCTGAAAGAAAAGGGATGTCAACCAAGAATCTTATATCCAGCAAAATTAACATTTAGGTTTGAGGATGAAATAAAAACCTTCCACGACAAACAAAAGTTAAAAGATTTCACAATTTGAAAGCCTGCACTTCAGAACATCCTGGGCAAAATATTCCACGAAGAAAAATAGAAAAATAACAATGAAAATCAGCAAAGAGAATTAGTAAACTAAAGGAAACACCAACCAGAGGAGAAACCAAATCAAATTAAATACCATAATCAAATAAAATGAATGGGAATATGAATCATGTCTCAATAATAACCCTGAATATTAATGGCCTAAACTCACCATTTAAAAGACACAGGCTATCAGAATGGATGAAAAGAAATGATCCAACAATATGCTGTCTCCAAGAAACCCACCTCATAGAAAAAGACATCAACAGACTGAAGGTGAAAGGCTGGGAAAAATCTTACCTTTCATATGGGCTGCGGAAGCAAGCAGGGGTTTCCATTCTCATGTTAAATAAGTTAATAAAGTCAAAGTTAATCAAAAGGGACAAAGATGGATATTTCTTACTGCTTAAGGGAACCATTCATCATCAAGATATAACAATTATAAACCTATATGCCCCAAATTACAGAGTACCTAAATTCATCAAACAAATCCTTCTCAAGTTCAAAAGTAAAATAGACCACAACACAATTATTCTAGGGGACTTTAACACACCTCTCTCACCAATAGACAGATCAGCCAAACAAAAGCTAAACAAAGAAAACTTGGACCTCATTACCACAATTAGTAACTTAGATCTAACAGACACATATAGAACATTTCATTCCTCAGCAAACAATTACACTTTATTCTCAAAGCACATTGATCCTTCTCTAAAATAGATCATATATTATGCCACAAAGCAACTCTCAGCAAATATAAAAAAGTAGAGATACTACCCTGCATTCTATCATACCATAACAGAATGAAAGTGGATATCAATGTTAAAAAAGAAAAAAAAAAAAAAAAAAAAAAAAAAAAAAAAACAACCTACTCCTACAATTGGAAACTAAACAACATGCTACTGAATGAACAAGGGGTCGCAGAAGACATCAAGGAGGAGATTAAAAAATTCCTAGAGGTGAATGAGAACACAAATATATCATATAGAAATCTCTGGGACACTATGAAGGCAATATTAATAGGAAAATTCATCGCAATGAGCTCATTCCTTAAAAGAAAAAGAAAAAAAAAAAACAAATAAACAACTTAACATCACACCTCAAAGCTCTAGAAAAAGAAGAGCGGGTCAACACTAAGAGCAGTAGAAGACAGGAAATAATTAAAATCAGAGCTGAAATTAATAAAATTGAGACTAAAAAAACAATTCAAAGAATTGACAAAACCAGAAGTTGGTTTTTTGAAAAAATAAATAAAATTGACAGACCCTTAGCAACGCTAATGAAAAAGAGGAGAGAAAAAACTCAAATTACTAGCATCGTGATGAAAAAGGAAATATCATGACAAACACCTCAGAATTACTTTGAAAACTTATACTCTAATAAAATAGAAAATACAAAAGGCATCCAGATTTCTAGAGTCATATGAACTGCCCAAACTAGATCTGGAGGCTATACACAATTTAAACAGATCAATTACAAGTTAGGAAATAGAAGACGCCATCAAAAAGCTACCTACCAAAAAAAGCCCAGGTCCAGATGGGTTCACAGATGAGTTCTACAAAACCTTCAAAGAAGAACTAATACCAATACTCTTCAATTTATTTCAGGAAATAGAAAAAGAGGGAGCTCTTCCAGACTCTTTCTATGAGGCAAATATTACATTAATTCCAAAGGCAGGCAAAGACACAGCAAAAATAGCGAACTTCAGGCCAATATCTCTAATGAATATAGATGCAAAAATTCTCAACAAAATCCTGGCAAAGCAACAACAAAAACATATTAAAAGTTAGAGCACCATGATTAAGTAGGGTTTATACCAGGGATGCAAGTTTGGTTCAACATACAGAAATGAATAAATGTAATACATCACATCAATAGACTTAAAGAAAAAAACATATGATATCATCTCAATTGATGTAGAAAAAGCATTTGACAAAATACAACACCCCTTTATGCTCAAAACAGTAGAAAAACTAGGGATAACAGGAACATATCTCAATATTATAAAAGCTATTTATGTGAAGCCCCAGGCTAATATCATCTTAAATGAAGAAAAATTGAAAGCATTACCTCTAAAAACAGGAACAAGACAGGGATGCCCCCTTTCACTACTGTTATTTAGCATAGTACTTGAAATTCTGAGCAGAGCAATTAGATAGACAAAAGAAATTAAAGGGTTCCAGATAGGAAAAGAAGAACTCAAATTAGCACTATTTGCTGATGATATGATAATATACCTAGAAGACCCAAAAAACTCTACCAGAAAACTTTTACAACTAGTAAATGAATCCAACAAAGTAGCAGGATACAAAACCAATACCCATAAGTCAAAGGCATTTTTGTACATCAGTTACAAATCCTCTGAAAGGGAAATGTTGAAAACTACCCCATTTACAACAGTATCAAAAAACAAACAAAAACCTGTGAATCAACTTAATGAAAGAGGTGAAAGACCTCTATAACAAAAACTTATAGAACACTAAAGAAAGAAATTATAGAAGACCTTATAAGATGGAAAGACCTGCCTTGATCTTGGATAGGCAGAATTAATATTGTCAAAATGTACAGATTTAATGCAATTCCAAACAAAATCCCAATGACATTCCTCAAAGAAATAGAAAAAGCAGTCATGAAATTCATCTGGAAAAATAAGAGACTCAGAGTAGCTAAAGCAATCCTGAGCAAGAAAAGTGAAGCAGGTGGCATCACCATACCAGACTTTAAATTATACTATAGAGCAATAGTAACAAAAACAGCATGGTATTGGCACCAAAATAGACCAGTAGACCAATGATACAGATATTAGACAAAAAATGTACATCTTCAACAAATGGTGCTGGAAAAACTGGAAATTCATATGCAACAAAATGAAATTAAACCCTTATCTCTCACCATGCACAAAATTCCATTCAAAGTGGATCAAGGACCTAGGAATTAGACCAGAGACAATATGCCTAATAGAAGAAAAAGTAAGTTCAAATTTCCAACATGTCGAATTATGCCCCAAGTTCCTTAATAAGAATCCTGTAGTGCAAGAATTAATATCAAGAACTAATGAATGGGATAGATTCAAACTAAAAAGCTTCTTCTCAGCAAAAGAAACAATCAGTGAGTTGATAGAGAGCTAACTAATTGGGAACAAATATTTAATACATGCACATCAGATACAGCACTAATTTCTAGAATATATAAAGAACTCAAAAAACTTAACACCAAAAAAATAAATAAATAACTCAATCAATAAATGGGGTAAAGAATTGAAAAGACACTTCTCAGAATACACAATTAATTAACAAATACATGAAAAAATGCTCAACATCTTTGGCAATTAGAGAAATGCAAATAAAAACTACTCTGAGATTGTAAGCTGCCTGAAATGGCCAGCCATTGTGCCGCGGGAGGAAAACTCGGAGGCAGAGTAAAGCTATTACTACTTTTACTTGTATTTTCTTAGAGAGAGCTTAGAGAGGGAAAGAAAGATTTTTAGAGAGAAAGATTAGAGAGAGCTTTTCTTCTTGTAGAGAGAGCTTAGCTTAGAGAAAGATTATTTTTTAGAGCTTCTTTCTTCTTTCTTCTTTCTTCCTCGGGAGCCTCGGCCTAACTCTGACCAGCTATTACTTCTTCTATCTGGTTTCTCTTCTGTAACCGCTCTGCCTACGTTCTGGCAGCTCTGATTCTCCGACCTGAACTCTTCTTCTGACCGACCGAGCGACTGCACGACTGACTGAATGAATTCGTTCTCCTAACTCGGACCGCTTTCACCCAGTTATATATCTTCAGCTTTGCGGGTGCCTACAGGTGCGTCACATACATATCAGGTGGAACTTATGGCTTCCAGCTAGCTGCAATAGCCCTTCCTAATTAGGGCTCCTTCATAAGATGTCATTTAAGCCAGTAAGAATGGCAGCTATTAGGGACACAAAACAACAATAAATGTTGGTGAGGATGTGGGGAAAAAGGCACACTCATACATTGCTGGTGGGACTGCAAAATGGTACAGTCATTATGAAAATCAGTATGGAGATTGCTTGGAAAACTGGGAATGGAACCACCTTATGAACCAGCCATTCCACTCCTGGGTCTATTCCCAAACGACTTAAAATCAGCATACTATAGGGACACAGCCACTTCAATGTTTATAGCAGCACAATTCACAATAGCTAGGTTGTGGAACCAACCTAGATGCCCCTCAGTAGATGAGTGGATAAAGAAAATGTGGCATATATACACAATGGAATTTTACTCAGCAATAAAAGAGAAAAAAATAATGGCATTCACAGGTAAATCGATGAAGTTGGAGAATATAATGCTAAGTGAAGTTACTCAATCTCAAAAATCCAAGTGCTGAATGTTTTCTCTGATTTAAGGAGGATGATACACAGTGGTGTTGGGTCGGGGTACATAGGAGGATTAGAGGAACACCAGAAAGGTCAAAAGGGAGGGAAGAAAGGGAGGGAGCAAGGGGGTATGGAGAAAAAGCAGTCAAAAAAACTAAAAAAAAAAAAAAAAAAAAAAAAGAAGGTGGCAGAAGAAGATGGATATTGTTATCCTAAATGCATGATTGAAGACTTGAATAGTACAGTGTTATGTAAAAAGATGCTCTATATGTGTATTATGAATTGTAATACATGCTACTGCTATAAATACAACAACTTTGAATTAAAAAATGAATAAATAAATTAAAAAAAAAGGGTTCTCACAGATGTAGCTCTTGGTTTCCTCTCTGCAGTGAAGAGCACAGTGCATACAGGAATAATGGTGCTCAGGTGACAACATACTACCTGCCAGGGAACCACATTGTAACCTAGTGCAATATGCTCTATAAATATTTAAACATTTAATGAAGTATTTTTAGGAGGTTATGGATCCTCTTTCACTCTGCCAGGAAATCAACACATGACTGTATAAGTGGCTATATATTTTTTGAGAATTATTCAGGCATAAATTAAGGCAATTGAAGTAGACAGCCTTTAACAGGCTTTGTAACACTGATTGTAGGTTCTATCATTCATTCCTTAAGTTTTAAATATATACAGTACATTTTATATATATATATCTGTATATATATACAGATATATATATATATAGAGAGAGAGAGATCATGTATAGATATTTTATATACAGTACATATGTATATGTACTGTGTATAAAAATAATTTTGTATATCTGATATTTAATTTGCTTCTTGTTTGGAGTTTTAGTAAGATTTTTGTTTAATCTGTATTATGCTCCCATGGGACCAAAATATTTTTCTCAATTATCTTGTGCAGTAATTGATTCAGTGAGAAAGGAACTCTTTATATTTAAGTCCAACAAATGCACATTGTTAAATTTTGCCACATTTGGCCTTAACCCTATCCCAAAATATTTTTAAATTCTTAGAGCCATGTTCTTATTTGTACTAATTACAAGTGTTATGTCGCTGTCACATGTTACTCTTCTACCTCTGCCACTCTTTGTGCATATTCTATGTCATTTTGTAACCCAGTTCATATTTTTTTTTTTCTGCATTAGCTCTATGACTACACTAAAGAAAACACTTATACTAGAAGAACTATGTGCTTTTACTTTGGAGACTGAACAAATATAAAAAAAAAGGTTAAGTGATTAAAAATGATAATGATAAACTAGTCTGAGACAATTAATTATCTGGGAGGGAAGGTAGAAACGGTCCCATGGTCATTGTAACATGCTAGCTCATAGCCTCACAGTGACTATGAATGCACACTGGAATGCACGTTGCCTTCTAGAAAACTATGTAAGTGCTTATGCCAGAGATGATTGATGAGGAAGAAAATTCCAATGGTGTTCTACAAATCTATGAACTTTGTGAGTGTCCCTGATTTTAGATAAAGTTTGATATTCAGTCAAATTGCTGGCTTCAAATACATGAAGGATCTCAAAACTTTCTGACTGGAGAGAATTTCCCTTGGTCTTGTTGAGATGGAAAACCTACATTTCTCAAGCTCCCCATATACTTGCACATGTCAAAATCCCATAGAAGAGTTATTTAAATGAGATTGGTTGTAAAAATTAACCAGGATATCATATAATAATAATTACTGTGGTCAATAAGTATGAATAATTTTACTTATAAACTTTTAGGAAAAACAATGTTTGTAGTGCAAAACTGAAGGGAGAAAGAAATGTACAACCTATATATTAAGGCAACTCAGTATCCCTGTTGGCCAAGAAAATGGCCATTTTACATTGATTGTCCTGATATGGTGATTTAATAGCATCTTTTTGAACTCAAAATTGTCCCCATTTGGGTAATACTTTGTGAATTTGGAAGATACAGTGTAATTTTTCACTGCTTTAGAGTTCATCAAATTATAGAACTCCTGAAAAATCCTTCCTTTGTGGAACTATCTACCTACATCCTTTAGATCTGAAAACAGACATGGGTGATGACGGGGGATTCGTGTAAAATACCTGTTGAAAGAGTTGCCTTATTCTTGGTGATATAAGTTAAAACCAGACAGTGGGACTTGTACCTGTGATGATATTCTTTCATAAGTTCTTTATTGTTTTCACAGGCATTCAAGAATTTGCATTTGTCTTAAGCACTTTGCAAGGTGCTGCTGACAGAAAATTTAGAGTGCACTGTCAAAATTGCAGTAGGAATGTATTTGAATATATGTTAAGTTATAAGAGAAACTAGAAGGGTACCTTTCCTGAAATGTGAGGTAAGCAGCGAGCAATCAAAAAAACCCAGATGAGTCTACTTGGATAAGGATTTTGATAAACAGTACAAACCCTAGGGATAAACAATAGAGAATATTTCCAAATGGGGGTTGGGGTACTATCCAGTCAACTAGCAATTATATGACAGACTATGGCAAAATCATAAATTCCAACAAGGTTTGCTACACAATTTGTGAGATCAGTAGAAATTGAAAATGTGAGCTCCTATATTCAAATATTATTAAGCATTTGATAATGATAATAGAAGACTATTAAGTGGGACATGGAACTCTTTTGAGCTTAGGGCCCTGTGAGGCATCCAAGCACCTGGCCATATTCAGGCAGGAATAGGGTGTCTTCATACAAAATAAAACACTTGTATTAATATTAGTTAGCTCCTTTTTTTTTTTTATTGGTCTCAGTTCAGTAGATCTGATTTCTTGTTGTTTATGACTTCATAAATACCGTCTCAATTTGCACCAGCTTCGTAAGGTACTGGTCCAGAAAGGAATAAAATGAAGTGATTCTACCAGTGTCTCCTTTTTTCATCAATTTTTTTTTTTTTTTTTTTTTTGTATTTTTTCCTGTATAAGTCTTTCCCCTTCTTAGTTAAGTTTACCCATAGGGATTTTATTATTTTTAGGACTATTGTAAATGGGATGGATTTTCTAATTTTTTTTCCTGATAGTTCACAAAACAATTCAATTTAAAAAGTTGAAAACTAACACATAATAATTTTTAAAGCAATCCATATATATTGCAAGAGAAAATAGAAACAATTATAAAAACACAAATATTATTCACAATGAAACCAACTAATCATACAAAAAAAATGTTAGTTTTAATGTGTTATTTTTTGGGGGTGTTGTATTTCCTTTTGTTATCATTTTCTATATCTCTGAAATGTAGTGATTGATAAGGCAAGAGATATATAATCATTATTTAACTAGTGCATAATATTTTGCCTGAATACTGAAAATTTTATATTATACTTTATTTTTGTAAGAATTTAGGTGATTTAATCATTATAAATATTATTTTTGCTTAGCAGAGGATGTTGATGCTACAGCAATAAAAATACTCTCCCTGTTTATATTTTTCTCATACACACATGCTGCTTGGCACTCTTGTCTTATTTTTACTCTGGATTCTTCCTTACACACTCTTCCAGCCTTTCATTTGATGGGTACTATTCTCATATTTTGCTTACTTAGATATGTAACACCAAGTTTCACAGTGTCATAATTTTACTGTAATCCATAAATAATAATATGATTTATAAAGTAAATGTTCCTATTTATGAAACTATGTTAGAAACACGTTATGATAGTTGTTGAGGCTCTACAAAATGCAGTTCCATGTTAATTTTACACATGCTATGATGCATATATACTAACATTAAGAATGGGATTGATTATAAGGAGTTATTCAGGGTTGTCCTGGCATTGTTTCACAAAGCATTATTCTTCTTTGGCTGGTTAGTTTTTATGTGCTTTTCATATGTCCCTAGCTAGTTCATTTTCCCCTATGACAGAATATAATCCATACGTTTTATTCTTTGTAAAGTGTATTGCATTGCACTAAAAGATACTCCCTTTTAGATGTAGGTATCTCCATAATACCAACCAAGGAATAGAATCAGAACATTTGCTCCTCCTTTTGTTTTGTTCACTTTCATCAAAATAAGCTTCCTCTAATAGTATTGTTATTAAACAGATAAAATGTCTTTTAAAAATAACCACAGGATGGGTTGCAGTTGTGGTTCAGAGGTAGAGCAATTGCCTAGCATGTGTGAGGCACTGGGTTATATCCTCAGCTTGACATAAAAATAATAAAGGCATTGTGTCCATCTACAACCAATTATTAAATAAATAAAAGTTAAAAAGAATAATAACCAAAGGAAGGGCAAATTTTGTGAAATTTTCTCAGGTTGTACACGTAGCCTACTTAATAGCAGCAGTTTATTTTAATGATATCTTTAAACAATAGCATGCATCTCAAGCAATCTCAGTTTTGAGATGTCCAGATAATTAAATAGATGTTAATTTAAGTGAACCACCATTCCTGGTTTCTTGAGTCAGTGATTTTATTTTTTCAGTGCTGGGAAACAAACCCAGGTTTTCTTACATGTTAGGCAAGTGTTCTACTTTTGAGCTACACCCCAGCCACAACTAATATATTTTTTTTTTAAAGATCAAACTATCAGAACTGTCCTTTCAAAGCCAAATTTCTGGGGAAAAGAAGCAACATAGCATGGATTTCATAACATACTTATGAAAAATATTAAACAAATACATATTTGTAAGATATTGGATTGGTCCCTATGAAATACGACTGATTTCAGTGATTGTATAAGATATTATGGAAAATAAGTAATAACACACTCTGTTAAAAATTTGGAGTGGGCTGGGGTTGTGGTTCAGCAGTAGAGAGCTCGCCTAGCTCGTGTGTGGCCCAGGTTCGATCCTCAGCACCATGTAAACATAAACGTGTTGCATTGTGTACAACTAAAAGCAAATAAATAAATACTTTAAAAAAAAAAGAATTTGGAGTGATTATTTCTAGGTGTCAGACTTTTGCATAACCTTACAGAATAGGTTGCTTTAGACAGAGGATTTGACTCAGTGAGATTAAAAGTTAAGATGTGTTTTGTGATTTTGTTACTGTTAAGGAAAGCAGAATGATTCCATCAGAAAGAAATTACTTATGCAAGTCCAGAGATGGAAAAATATATGGTGCATTTAGAGGATATGATAACAATCTTTCTAGGACCAAATAAGCCAAGTTAAATGTCTTTAACATAATCAATTTTAAACCACAATACTGTGTCTTTGTTCAAGTAATTTCATATCAAATTGATGAATTTATTTATTTAATTAATACAATATTTAAAAGATACATGCTTATGTGGAGAAGTGTTTCATATTAAATTAGAATATTTGTATAAGATTTATGAATTATTTTTTGTTATTGTAAGCACTTTAAAATCTGCTTTATCATGATATTTTGTACATAAACTGTAATTCATCAATTTACATTTTGATGAATTTAAAAACTTGCATAGTTTGTAACTACCACAACCATCATAATAAAGAATGTTCTTATCAACTCTCATAATTTTATCACTGTCCCTTTGCAGTACATCCCGTCTCCTACACTAAGGCCCTTGCAACCTCTTGTCTGTTTATCTTTCACTAAAGTTTTACCTTTTAAAAACCTCTATGTTTTATGTAACTGAACTTAGTGTACTTTCTTGTAGTTCAGTCTTTTTTATTTATCATAATGTTTGGGAAAATTTTGAAGTGTTGTTTCTGCACTGGCAGTGTTACTTTTTTATTGCCAAGTAGTATTCCATTGTATGGATGCATCTCAATGTATTTACCTGTTCACAAATTGATGGATGTTAGGATATCAAGTGTTCTGCTCCATATGAATAAAATTTATATGACCATTAAAGTACATTTTTGTATGATTCTCCCAAAAAGTTAGCTTGTAAAAGAATTTAGGAGCTACATAAATATATGGGTAAATCTAAAAGAAAATGGGTGATAAAATAGTGACACCAGTACTATTATTATAAAATAAGTTCAGAATTTTAATCCATAACCATCATAACTTGTAAGTCCTGAGTCAGGTAGTAAATGAAGTTAAAGTGTGTGACAGACCTTCTATTTTCATCAGGAATAAACATTTAAGACTTCTAATAGTTGTTGAATCTTTGAATATTCAAATTGTAGTCCTAACCATTAAAAGAAAAATAAAGTATAACAAATAAAATAATAGAAGATGGAATAATAAAACATCAACCCAAAACATAGTAACAAAGGAGAGAAATATGGGAAATATGTCAGGGAAATTTAAAAAGTAATAGTAATAAAGTAGACAAATCTATTTTTATTATTAATAATTAATGTAAATGTACCCAATGATATAATAAAAACACAAAGTTTCTCTTAACTGATTGATAGAAAAAAAGATTGAAAATGATAAATACTAAAAATAAAGCTTAATATAGTTGTAAATCAAATAAATTACTGTTTTACAAAAAATCATTAGAAACAAAGGGTAATTTTATGCTAATAAAAAGACTAAATGTTTTAACATATAAGGAAATTAGAATATTTTCCATATTTGTTTAACTTATTAACATAGCCTTCAAACATACAAATGATGGAAGAACTAAAACCACAATGTATAATCAGAGTAGAAAATATTAATGTCTTCCCTCAGTAATTGATTGAACCACCAAAATAGACAGAAAATTCATCCATCACTATACTTTCTTTAGGACACATGCCAGTCAGGAAAGACTGATCATGAATGACCATCTGACTTATAAGTATGCCTGAATGACTTTCAATCTATTGATATTATAATGCCTGTTTTTAGTCCACAAAAAAATTAACGTGGTTAGGAATTTAAAACAATTAACCAGAATACCCATGAAATTGAAAAATTTATATGTATATAAAATGTATATATATGTTTATGTGTGTATGTAGTTGTATATACACATATTTGTATATATACACATATATGTGAATGAATATAGATATATAGATGTGTGTGCATATGATTAGATATAGAAATAAGTATATATTGATAGATTATATATACATATTCACACATGCATGAATAAAGAACATCAAAATGTGTTCCTTAAAAAAATGAATGGATGTGATAAATATGGAGTGAAAGTGGTTTGGCCTAGTGGTAGAGCACTTGTCTAGCATGTACCACATATGAATAAATGAATAAAATAAAGGTCCATCAACAATTCAAAAAAGTATTTAAAAAAAAAAGAGGTAGGCGAAGATATAAAACAATACCTAACATCATGAAAGAAATGGAAGAAGTTTTAATAAAGCTCAACTTACAAAAAGAAACAAGAAGAAATGTAAAATTTGAAATGTGTAATAACTATTAAACTGAATCCAAATTTTAAATTTTTCCTGAAAGAAAATATCAGAAGTAATTGACTTTCTTTTGTTATTTCTATCAAACATTAAAGGCAGAAATAATGTCACTTTAGACATGAGACTGCATGAATTGGTAAAAATAAAATTATAAGCCAATATTATCAATGAGTAGAGAAAGAAAAACCCTAAATCAATGATAAGGAAAACAATTTCAGTAATACAAAAATAGAAATATGTGTAACTATAAAATTGAGTTTATTTTAGGAATGCCAATCTCTACTTAGTTCCTTTTTGTAATTCCATTTCCATACTGATACTGTCCTTTTGATGAGATATAGTTCTTGTATTTCTTGTCAGTTTTTGTTATGTTTTCTTTTAACCCTTTAAAAATATTTTTAATTACTGATTTGAAGTCTTAACGATTTGTAAAACATCTGTGATTCCTCGATGATAAATTGTACTGATTGCTTTTATATCTAGTATGGGCCACACTTTATCTTTTTTTTTTTTTTTGTGGGGGATATCAGGAGATATCAGTCTCAACCACTGATGCACAACCTCAGCCCTATTTCATTTTTTTTTTTTTTTTTTTTTTTTTTTTTGTACCGGGGATTGAACTCAGGGGCACTTGACCACTGGGCCACATCCCCAGCCCTTTTTTTTTTTTTTTGTATTTTATTAGAAGCAGGGTCTCAATGAGTTACTAAGTGCCTCGCCATTGCTGAGGCTGGCTTTGAACTCGAGAGCCTCCTGCCTCAGCCTCCCAAAGTGCTGGGATTACAGGTGTGTGCCACCACGCCTGGCTCTATTTCGTATTCTATTTAGAGACAGGGTCTCATTGAATTTCTAGGCTAGCTTTGAACTTGCAATCCTCCCATCTCAGCCTCCCGTGCTGCTGGGATTACAGCCATGTACAACCGCTTTTTTTTTTTTTTTCTTTTTCTTTTTACTTTTTGTACTGGGGATTGAACCCAGAGGTGTTTAACCACTGAACCACATCGCGAGTCTTAGAGCCTTGCTAAATTGCTGTGGCTGGCTGATCCTCCTGCTTCAGCCTCTCAAACCACTGGGATTACAGCCATGCTCCACTGTGCTTGGCTTTTTTTTCATTCTTATATACTATAATCTTGTTGTTTCTGTTGAAAAATGGGCATTTTAAATGTTGCACTGTTGTAACTGGGCAAGTCAGATTTTTTTTTCCTTTCTGGGGATTATTGTTGTTTTTGTCTCTTTCATGGTTATTACTTCTTTGTTCAGTGACTTATTTAAGCTAATTAAAGTGTATTTTGTGAATCTGTAACCATTTTAGTGTTTTTTAAGTTACTTAGTTTTTACGTAATGATTAACAAGGAATTTGTTTACAGTCTTAAAACAAAAAGTCTCTTACTCTTTGCAAAAGAGTATTTTGACACACCTTTAACACCCAGCCACATGTTCATTTCAGTATCTTCAAGATCAAACCATAGCATTAGTTAAACTATCACAAAGTTTGCTGCTGAGGTTTAGTTCTTTTTAAAGAATAAACCAACAAACTACTGCAAATCTTTGATTAATGTAACATTTGTTGTTAAGGTCTGGTGTCAAATACAAATTTCTGATTAACATATTTCTAGAATGTTAATTGAAAAATAGCAATCAATAACAACAGACAAGTATTATTGTTAGATTATATATCTATATTGACATAATATTTTTTTATAAAACTAAGCAGACAAAATGGTAAATATAAAGAAATAAGTTTCATTAAAATTTTCTCATGGCATATATTCAGATAAATACAATTTTATAAAATGAAATCACTTAAAATTTATGCATAAAAAATCATTAAAATCACTTTAATGTGATCACATGGCATGAACAAGATGAGTCAGGAGAGCATCCTCAAACCTATCATATTTACTCCATCCCTCTCCTCTTGTTCTAACTCTCCCTCAATTTCAGACTGCACTGAGGTCATGGCAGCAGGACAGAAATAAAACATCCGGGCAACGTCACAAACTAATAAATATCTGTTCTACTCCTAGTATCTCACCTTCTTTTCCTTTTCCCCGATTTTTTTGCTGAATACAGAACTGCTCTCATGTAAGACCCAAGAGTAATCAGAATGAGAAAAGGGAAGGTGATAGTCAAAAGATGGACTAGCAAAAATTGGTTTTATTATATTGTAAAATAAAAGGTGCATATAAATATATGCATTATTTAAATAAAATTGTTAAATTTAAAGTATTTTCAGAAATACATCCTATTTGTCTTCTTAAATTAGCATCACAATAATGAAATACATTGGCTTGTTTTGGATGAAGTTAAACATAGGCAAAATAATATATTCCTTTAAATGTTTGAACACTGAATATTGTTCATAAGGTAAACCTCAGTCCATGAAGCTCCATAAGATGGAATAAAACATCAACTAAAAGAAATTAGCAAAATGCTGGTAGTTCTTCAGTAAGAAAGTTCTCCAGAGTAAATGGAATTCCTCAAATGTGAATTGGATTTTCTAGTTACAGGATATGTCCCAAAATTGATTAGAACATTATTTTTAGAAAGATCCAACTAGCTATTCAATAATTTATTCTCTTATGTAATTGAGGGCCTGACAAGTGCTAGCACTTGGATCAGAGCAGCTGATAAGAAATACCTGATCCCAGCACTTAAGAAGTTTATAATTTAGTAGTTGCTATAGCTATTAGGCATTTTTTTTAAACAATATTGGGGACCAAACTCAGAACCTTACACATGCTAGGCAAGTGCTCTACCACTGAGTTATACCCTCAGTCCTATTAGGCAAAATTTATATAAATAATCACACAATAATGGAGATAAATGTTTTGAGAGGCATGTATGATCATAATACTAAACTTGCCTGAGGCCCCAAGAAAGATTTCTCTAAGAAATCCATGTCTAAGTTGAAGTTTGAAGAAAACTAAGTTAGTTTTGGACTAATAAAAGTGAAATATTTGTAAAATATAAATGTGTTTAAAACCATTATCTCTTAGTACTTTTTTATTTTCTTTAAGTTAACCAGGAGCAGCCATATACTTGAGAGGAAAGGACAAAGAACAAAGTTGCTTTGTTTGGGGTAAGAGTTGGGGAAGGAAGAAAAGGATTTCTCCTCTTAGAATAACTAGAAATAAAAATCATTAACCTAATTCTCAATTACAAAGTATAGGCAATTTTTAATGGAAATTACCAAAGTTCATTGCAACTCTGGGAATTAGTAAAGGAAGACTCAAAAATGTAGAATGATGATAAAAAGAGGCAATGCCTTCTCCAAAATTAAGGAAATGACAAGCCACAATACCTACTGAGCCACTTTTCCAATCACTCATTTCAGCAAAAGATCTGAAGTCCCTCTTAAAGCAATTTATATTATTGAATTTACAAATAGTGTCCAGATGATTAACTTCTACTTTAAAATATTAGAGACTCAGTATGCATTTTGAGGCACTGTGAAATATAGGCCTAGGAAAAGAGTAAGTGCCTATTCCCAGGTGACTTCACACATCAGAGCCTTTTTAGAAGCCATGGTTACTGGAATTTTAACATCAAATCAACCAAGGTTTAATTTATTGAATTAATGCATTTATTAGGAAGTGAAGCTGATACATAAGGCAGTTCTTTACAATTCAAGTGTGCCCTATTCCCAGGACATAAGGATATTAATAAATGGATAGCATCACCTCAAGGATGTCAGGGGCAAAATAAAAAAAATAATATAGTATAAAATAGTCAAAATAATCATAGCTATGTAACATGACCTATAGGAAGGAGTTAGCTCTATCAGATTAAGACATATTAAGGGTAGTTACATAAGACTTAAAATAAGAAAAATGGTACAATTAGAAACTGAGTAGCATAATGGGTATCAGGGACAAGAGGTTATTTTCAAGAGAGGAAACAAAATGGCTTAGATACACACACACACACACACACACACACACACACACACATATATATATATATATATATATATATCCTAATAAACAATTCTACCTATTACTTTAAAAACATTTTATTTAGAAATGAAGAATGATTCTGAGAAACATATTGCAACAGCAACCACTGATTATGTTTATTCATTAATATTTTACTGCATACCATTTTATTTTCAATTACTAAACTCTTTACAGTTTTAAGTTTTTCAACACTTTCTAGTCAGAACCTCCCAGTCATTATTGTCCTAGTATAAACTAACATTGTAATCTAAGTAAAGTATCAAACAAAGGCAGCACTTCCAAAATAGTATGCTTATGTTAATTTTTGTTCTGTTCTTCATATAGAAACCAAAGTAAATTCTTCATAAATATAAATGAAATCATGTCTTTATTCTGCTTATACTTCTTCAGTGTCTTCTTGTCACAATTTAAATATGCATGATATGGTCTCTGAAACTTCTCAGATGTTATATATTAAACTATTCCTTTTATTTCCTTATGCAGATCTAACATGGAAAGGTAACATAATTTAGTAATAAATGTTCAGAATTTGGAATATATAAACAACAACTGGAGTTCAAATCCCACCTTTTGTACTTGCTAGTTAAATAAAATAGGGTACAATGTTAAATCTCTTTGTGCCTCAACATTTTCATCTGTAAAATGAGATATTGGGGGCATCTAGATCATAAGATTGTGATAAATTGTGAATTATTTACTTGGTGAATGTAAATCATTTAGGAACATCCCTGGTAAGTTTACTTATAAAATATCTGATAGTCTTATATTAGTATCACTGTCCCTTAAATGAAATGGTCAATTTTCTTTTATTTCAGGCAATGTACTTGCCTAAACAATCATGTGTGTGTGTGTGTGTGTGTGTGTGTGTGTGTGTGTGTTTTTTCTGTTTTATGTATCCTACCTCTTTTATTTTATATTCAAAGATAATTAACAAACTAACTGTGAAATGAATCTATCTAAAAGGGCATTACTCTTTTTTTTTATAATAATAAAAAAATAGCTGTCATCAACACATTTATTGTCATTGCATATTTATTTCAATACTTTGATATTATCTGTCAAATACACAAAGATGTAATATAAGAGGGTAGGGTTTTTGTTTTGTTTCAGTACTGTATATCCAGTATCTCATATGTAAATTTGCACATATCAGCTATTCTTTAAATATTTATAATTTTTTTCAATTAATCAATGAATACATGCTGATTATCCTAAAACCTAAGTAGAAAAAATAAAATTAATGTCTAGTTCATTTATTAAAATAGATGAAAATTTAAATACCATCAAATAAATACTAACATAAAACAAAACATTGTAATACTACAACACAAATAGAGCTTATTGATGCAACAAAGAATAATCAAACATGAAAAATTTCACTACACTATACAATGCTAATCTATTTAGAGAGGAAAAGTTACCACAAAAATCTCAACGTGACTTCTTGACATCAGTCTTCAGTTATGATGAAAACTAATGCTCAATCTAGATAAAGATATTAGTTGAATTGATAAAGCTTTTTTTGTACATACTTATCAACATGCATTATTCATAGGGAAGAACAGCATAATTGTTTCCATCAAATTAAAAAAAAAAAAGCAATAATGCCCACCAATACACCTACTGTTAAATTTTATTATGACTGTTCTAGACAAATCAAAAAGTCTAGGAGGAACAAGAGTTCTAAATCTGGATAAGAATAGGAGAAAATTGTTACCTGAAGATCATTTTCATCAAAGGAAAACTTGGAGAGCATACAAAGTAGTAAATTAAGAAATTATTTTAGTAAAACAACAAGATCAAAATGCAAAACTCAACAGCTTTAGTTTTGCAGAGTTCTTCAGTTCATTTCACTTTCTTTATTGTGTCCTAGAACCATAGAGTATTTTTGACCACCACTCTGAACCAGGCAGCTGAAGTTTTTTTTTTTTTTTTTTTTTTTTTCCCCCAAAAGGTTCAACTAAGCCACAGGCTTTGACTTCCCCAGGACATGATAAGGCTACTTAGGTTGTTGCTTAAAAACACTGAGAGATCTACCCTGTTGCTGAACATTTGAAAACTAGCCTCCACCCTGAACCATGTCCCCAAAACCCTCATATAACCTCCATATGCAGACATACCTATCTGAAACAGCCACTGTCCATCAGTAGGAACCTGCAGCTCACTCTGTACATAAATGCCCCTAATGAATGCTTTGGACTGATCACCCTGGTATCTACTGCTCTAGTCTTTGCAAATCCAACTAGCTCCATCTTGAGAAGGTTTCAGAAAATTCCTTGAAGCAATAATTCTGCCCCCAGCATCACTTGCCACACTTTTGAATTGACTCCAGCCACAAGTTCAGCCAGGTATAACAAATAACATACATAGCAGATATAGGTTAAAAATAAATAAAACACAAAAACATAAATTATCATTTCCAAAATTCATATCATTCACATACACATCCCTTTCACCTCTACCCCACCTGAGTCAAACTGTCAACTATTGACTAACATTTTTCAGCCACACCTTTTCCTTTCTATATTCTGCCTGTATGTTAGGACCAGAGGATAAAAATAATAAATTTTGCCAGCTGTGTTACAGCTCAGTTGTGGCATTAAAAGCCATTAGAAATTTAAGACCAGAGGTTTGTCACTGTTTTTGATAGCATCATTACTGGTGGGTGATGGGAGGTGATTTGGCCTCCTGTGTTGGCAGTGGTGGTGGAATCTCTATTAAGCTTAGTCTTCTTTAGGATAGCAAAATAGCATGAATTCAAAAGATCACAGTTTCATATGGGTGTGTGCTTCCAGAAATAAAAGCACAGGAACTGATAATTCTCGCTCTCCAACTCTTGATGCCTAAGCATTATTAAAACTTTCCCCAGTTAAAAATGTAACAGTGGTCCCTTCACCTTCTGAATATAGTCCTCATTGATCTAAGGCTTCCTTTTAAAATAACATTTTTTTTTTTCCCCCTCTTCTTCCCTCTCCTTCTCCCTAACAAGATTAGGGAGACAGTGTTATCTTTTCTTCTTCTAGTTAATTGCCCTTGAATACACCCCTACAAGAAGGAAATGCCTGATGAAGATCTAAGAAATGAATATCTCCCACATCAGCAAGTGAATCCTAACACACCATCAGGGCACACTGGCACCCCCTACCAGAGCACACCTGGAATGTAACCCTTGAAGAATTCCTTTTTAACCCCTGTCCCTCCTGATGGGGAGAGTAACAGACTTTGGGACAGGAATCCCCTGGGTTTCTCCTTTGCTAGCAAAGCAGTAAACTTTCTTTTTCCTTTTTCTCAAAACCATGTCCTCATTATTAAATTGGCATTAATTGGCATTGGGGACAGGGAATGAGTTTTCAGTGCAAAAATACTGTAATGCATTATTTTGCCAAATTTCTATCTAGACTATTTTTAAAAAATTCTTTTACAGGACATAATCCCCATCAAAATACCAATGACAGAATTAGAAAAACAGTTCTAAAATTCATTTGGAAGAACAGAAGAACCAGAATAGCCAAAGCAACACTGAGCAAGAAGAGTGATGCAGGAGGGATCACCATACAATACCTGAACCTGAATTAAACTACAGAGCTAGAGTAACAAAAACAGCATGGTATGGGCATCAAAACAGACATGAAGACCAATAAAAAATAATAGAAGACAGAGACAAATCTGTACACAGTCATCTGAATCTTGACAGTGATGCCAAAAATGTATGTTGGGAGAAAAGAGAGTCTTTTAAACAAATGGTACTGAAAAAACTGGATATGTGGAAGAAGGCAACTATATCCCTATCTCTCATCTTGCACAAAAGTCAATTTAAAAATGGATCAAAGACCTAGAAATTAGACCAGAAACTTTTGAACTGCTAGAAGAAAAGATTGGGTTAACATTTCAACATATTGGCACAGGCACTCCCTTCCTTAACAACACTCCTAAAGCTTAAGAAACAAAACCAAAAAATCAGTAAGTGTGACAGCATCAAATTAAAAAGCTTTTGCACAGCAAAAGAAACAATTAAGAGCGTGAAAAGAGAGCCTACAGAATGAGAAAACATCCTTGCCAGCTGCTCCTTTGACAGGAGATTCATATCCAGAATACATAAAGAACTCAAAAAGCTTAACACCAAAACCCAAATAACCCAATCAATAATTGGGTAAAAGAATTAAACAGACACTTCTCAAGAGGAAAAATACAAATGAACAACAGATAGGAAAAAAAAAAAAAAAAACGTTCAACATTCCCAGCAGTCAGGAAATGAAAATCAAAACTACAGTGAAATTTTATCTCACTCTAGTTATAATGACTGACAATCATCAAGAATACAAATAATAATAAATGCTGGCAAGGATGTGGGAGAAACCGTATACTTATACATTGTTGGTGGGAATGAAAGTTATTACCAGCTCTTATAAAGTTTAGGAATGGAACCATGATATGACCCAGCTATCCAACTCCTTCATATTTATCCCAAAGAACTAAAATTAAATTTAACACTAGAGTAAGTTTTAGTTTTGTGTATTTTCCCCAGATTGAAGCTTGATGTTTATAATTTTCTAAGGAAAAAAGTTAAGAATAATGAATAAAAACTTTGTGTAAGTCATTGAAATTGTTTTGAGAATAATGAGTTATATTTAAGTAAATAGTAAGATATAGAACACTCATTGATAAATAGCCAATTGTCAAGTTACCAAGAGAACGTTATCATTTTGTTATTGCTTCTCGCCTTTATGCAGCAAAACAGATTCATAAGGATGTAAGGGTGGACAGCAATATATCAGGGCATTTTCTTTGGAATTCAAATAGTAATACATATATCTTCTTTGTTTTAATCAGTTTTTTAACTGTTTTATCAGACAAAAAGAACTTGAAAAGAACAATTAGAGGAGGAAAAGTTTATTTGGGAGCTCAAGGTTTCAGATGTCTCAGTCCATAGCCACAGCCACCTCCATTCCTGTGGAATTCAGGTGAGGCACAACATCTGGCAGAAGAATATGATAGAGGAAGTCAGCTTACAATATCATACCAGGAAAGAAAGAGAGAGAACTTGGCTCATCAAGGGTGAAATATAAACCCCAAAGGCCTTGCCCTCAGGCACCCACCTCTTCCAGCCACACCATACCTACTTACAGTTACCACTCACTTAATCCCTATTAGGGGCTTAATACATTGATGAGGTTAACCCAATCATGTCACCTCTACATTTTCTGGCATTGTCTCATACATAAGATTTTGGGGGACACTTCATATTTAAACCATAATATCCTTCACCACTACTAAATTCAGAAATGAATAAAGGAAATTCAGAAGGCAGGAGGCAATTTGACATCATTTTTGTTACTGTGCATGCCATATTGGAGGGCATGACTTAAATGTCATCCAGGTGCTTATTAAGACTGCCTGTATTGAAATTAACACCCATACCAAGTTGGGGGTTACACTAAAAGCCTTAATGCTGGACTGAGTGCTCTGAGAATGTATGCTTCCTTTTCACGAGCAGCAGTGTCCAAAAAAGTTGGAGAAAGACTCACCAATCAATCAGATAAGTCTTGTCTCCCACCATAGGTAAAAGTAGGGGGAGAAGGATAGCATGAAGTGTTCAGTGTGAGTCCAGTGAACTGAGTTATGTGGAAATATGAAACCACAAGAAATTAATTCTTTCTCTCCTTCCAACCTTTGTTAAATCTTAGAAATAATAAAGGACACAGTTTATAGATGATGAGGAAAATGATTCTATAATCCAGTTGCCATTAGATAACAATTTTAGAATAGACTTAACTCACAAATATTCTTCACAATTCTTAATAAAATGACTAATGCTGAATGGAACATCTTTTCATGATTTTCTTCTGAGAGTAGACATTAAATTTCCCATTATATTTTATCTACTAGTTTACTTGATCTGACAGTTGTTTATTTTGATTGATTTATATTTTTTCTTCCTTTTGTTTGATTTCATGTTTTTCTTTTCAGTGTTCATCATGGACTTCATATTAAAAGACTTTCCAACCACCATGGCAAGCCATCCTGAGTTAAACACAGAATGTTGCATGCTCTCCCAAAACATCTTCTTTGTCATTGTCATGTAGAATTATTATGCAGAGATATGTGTGCACGAAAGTGATATGCATGGAGTTTTTTTTGTTTTTTTGTTTTTTGTTTTTTTTGTTAACTGAGACTATCTTCAAAATTGGCAGGAATTTTAAATGCAAGAAATTATCTGACATTCTCCAAAGTTTCAAGATGATTCTCAAATATTACATAATAGTCATAATAAAAATGGTGTCTCAAATATCAGAAAATGAATAAAACCAATCTAACATGTTAATAAATTAAAATAAAACTGTGATTACTTACTAGCCAGTGATAGATATACTCAAATTATTTATATTCAACTAAAATTTAAATATAAGAAAACAACAAGTAGATTAAAATTGAACTTCTAAAAATTTTTAGCGTTATCCTAAATGGCAAAAATCTAAAAACTATTACAATTTGAGTCAGGACATAGAATATAAGTTATTCTTTCTATGCTCAAATTGATTTAATTTGAATTGCAGATTTCAATAAATAAAAACAGGAGAAGCAAATAATCATAAGTTATTTGAGGAAAGAGATAAGATCTTTCTCTTTTCTGTTGATAACAGAGTTAAGAAACTCAAGAAATTCTAATGAAAATATAATAAAAGCCACCAATAATTAACAAAACATATGTTAAACACACAAGGATAATTAGTATTTATCATAGCTAGGTGTGTTTTCTTAGGAATATTCTAAATAAAATAGTAATAACTAAAAATGATTAAGAACAATCACTTTGACAAAAATAAGTCACTGACAAAAATAAGTATTTTTCTTTAGAAATACTAAGGGTTTTCAGATAAAACAGTAATGATAAGGAGGACAGAAGGTGGTGGACTAGAAGGAGGCTTGGTGACCAGGGATTCAAGCAGTGGGAATACTGCTTCTCTGCGAGGTGAGTAAAAGAGATTTCACTAAAACTCAATACTAGACAGCTAGAGTGTCTTAAGATGTATAACTTTGGGGAATGTTAAACAAGGAACAGAAACAAAAATAAAGCTAAACTGCTTGCAGGAGCAGTGGAATTAACACACAAGGATGGGAAAAAGTTGAGAGATACAAGAGTCAGCCTAAGTGTGAAAAATCCTGAGATAGGAGGGTCAGCCTGCTAAGGCCGATCAGGAGGCTGTTAGACACATACAGTTGGTACACGGTGGATGCCCCATGTTTAACAGTGGTCCACAGCAAGCTGAGGCAGGCACTGTCTTGAGCAGAACACACTGCAGGAACTGGTAGACACAGGAACCTGGGAACTCAGATCCATAAAATGGAATTGGCTCCAATAGACAGTACAGAGAGTACACAGAGAGACCAGCCATGTGAACTAGTCTGAGCATAGCAAAATCTGGAGAAAAATTAGGTGCAGAGAGCATTTAGCTTGAGGGAATACACATCAAGGAGGACAAGGAGAATTTGGCTGCTTCTGCCCTTTGAGTTCAGTGGCTTAGAGGACCAACTGCAGTGGATCATGAGTCTGAATGACTGTGTGTATGTGCAATTGGATACCAACCCCAAAAGGCTGAGAAAGATGTACATTGAGAATGTGAATGGACAGGTGTATCTGTGCTTGGAGATTGACACACCCCCTTCCCAGGAGGCTGGGTAGAATGCAGGGCTAGCTGCAGTGGATAGGGAATCTGAATGGGTGGGTGTGATTGAGCTCAGTGACAGGGCCCCAGGAGGCTGAGGTGCGCAGAACTTGTGAGCAAGAGAAGCAATGTAGGACTGGCTCCTTTGTCTTATGAGCGGATCCCTGGGAGACTCCTAAAGTACAATATCTTAGCATAGTTAGGCATCTGACAGGCTCTGGATTTAATATCTTCACATAAGTAGCTGCACCTGGGGCCTCACAAGACCTAAGCCCCACACCTGAGAGCTTTACCTACTGGTATTCATTTCACAGAATATAGCTGTGTCTTTACCTTGGAGCAGAGCTAGCACTGTTTCCTATCCTGACCCTTTATCTGACCACGAAGAAGGGAAGCAAAGATTTTTGAACTTCAACTGGCATCTTGGTGATCAAGACAATTAAAAGAAAGGAGTTGACAAACCCCTACTCTTGTGTCCAGTACATATCTCAAGAAGAAATGGAAAGAAAGACAGTTGATAGCTGGGCACAGACAGTAATCCTATATACTCATTGACTTATTTGTCCACCACAATGGAAACAATTAGTTAATTGATTGATTGTTTTCCTAGTGTGCTGAATGATTCATGGACATTTATATATATGTGTGTGTGTGTGTGTGTGTGTGTGTGTGTGTGTGTGTGTGTTTCTGTCTTCTCAGTCCTAGGATTTTATTTTATTTTTTTTGAAGTTAGTATTTTATCCTGGTTCTGTCTTTTGTGAGTTAAGGTTTTTGATTAGTATATTTTGAGTTTGTTTTGTATTGTATTCTTCACTACGCTATTTCCTTTGTTTCTTTCTCTCTTTCCTCTTCCCAACAGCCAACTTCTATTGTTCTCTTTTTCCTTTCTTTTAATTATTTTACTTCGATGTTTTCTCCTCCCTCTGAATAACTATCACATGCTATGCTGCTTGTGCATTTCCCACATTCAATATTGAAATCACAATTTTCTACTCTCCTATTTCTTCATCTTTTTTCTTAACTCTATTCTTAACATCCCTTAGCACTAATTGATATATGATGACAGACCCCAAACTAATGTTGTAGTAATAATTAATGCTACAGAAATTAAATATAGCACCTATTGTTTGATTTTATGCCATACATAATTCTAATTCTGTTTAAATACTAGAAATGAATCAAAATGACAGGAAATAAAAATCACCTCAATAATAACACTGAATGTTAATGGACTAAACTGATCAGTCAAAGATATAAGGTGGCAAACTGGATAAACAAAACAAGACTAAATACTATGCTGTCTCCAAAAGACAATGGATAGGCAAAGACATCCACAGACTGAAGGTCAAAGGATAGGAAAAAAAAAATCACTCACATGTATCTCATAAATAAGTAGGTGTTTCTATTCTCATATCAGAGAAAGTGGATTTCAAGACAAAGTTAATCAGGAGAGACAAGGAAGTTTACTTCATACTGCTCAAGGGAATGAAACAATAGGAAGTAACAATTATAAATATTTATGCTCCAAACAGTGGAGAAACTATATGCATCAGACAAACCCTTCTCAATATCAAGAATTAAATAGACCACAACACAATACTATGGGTGACTTTAACACACCTCTCTCACCACGTGATAGATCTTTGAAACAAAAACATAATGAAGGAGTTACAGAACTTAATAATTAGGCTTAACAGACTTTTATAAAGTATTTCATTTATCAGTGACAATACCCTTTCTTCTGAGCAGCACATGGGATATTTTCTAAAATAGACTATACCTTATGCCACAAAGCAACTCTTACCAAATACAAAATAAATAAATAAATAGAGAAAATATTCTGCATTCTATCAGATCATAATGGAATAAAATTGGAAAACTATGATGAGACAAAAATAGAAACTACTCTAACACCTTCAGACTAAATAGTTCACTATTGAGTAATGAATGGATAGTAGAAGAAGTCAGGGGTGAAATTAAAAAAAAATACTTAGAAGCAAATGAGAATAGTGATACAACATATCAAAATCTCTGGGACACTATGAAGACTATTTTAAGAGGAAAGTTTATACATAGCATTGAGCTCATTTATTAAAAGTCCAGGACCTGATGGGTTTACAGCCGAGTTCTACAAGACTTTCAAAGAAGAACTAATACCAATGCTCTTCAAACTATTTCAAGAAATAGAAAAAGAGGAGCTCTTCCAGACTCTTTCTATGAGGCCAATATTACATTCATTCCAAAGCAAGGCAAAGACACATCCAAAAAAGAATACTTCAGGCCAATATATTTAATGAACATAGATGCAAAAATACTCAACAAAATTCTGGCAAATCAGATACAAAAACATATCAAAAAGATAGTGCACCACGATCAAGTGGGGTTTATTCCAGGGATGCAAGGCTGGTTCAACATTCGGAAATCAATAAACATAATACATCACATCAATAGGCTTAAAGATAAAAATCATATGATCATCTCAATAGACACAGAAAAAGCATTTGACAAAATACAACACCCCTTTATGTTCAAAACACTGGAAAACCTATGTATATAAGGAACATATCTCAACATTATAGAAGCTATTTATGCAAGCCCAGAGCTAACATTATCTTAAATGGAGAAAAATTGAAAGCATTCCCTCTAAAAACTGGAACTAGACAGGGATGCCCCCTTTCACCACTGCTATTTAACATAGTACTGGAAACTCTGGCCAGAGCAATTAGACAGACGAAAGGAATTAAAGGTATCCAGATAGGAAAAGAAGAGCTCAAATTAGCACTATTTGCTGATGACATGATAATATACCTGGAAGACCCATAAAACTCTACCAGAAAACTTTTACAATTAGTAAATGAATTCGACAAAGTTGCAGGATACAAAATCAATACCCATAAGTCAAAGGCATTTTTGTACATCAGTGACAAAGCCTCTGAAAGGGAAGTGATGAAAACTTACCCCATTTACAATAGCATCAAAAAAATAAAATACCTGGGAATCAACTTAACGAAAGAGGTGAGAGACCTCTACAATGAAAACTATAGAACACTAAAGAAAGAAATTATAGAAGAACTCAGAAGATGAAAGGACCTACCTTGTTCTTGGATAGGTAGAATTAATATTGTCAAAATGTCCACACTACCAAAAGCATTATACAGATTTAATGCAATTCCAATCAAAATCCCAATGACATTCTTCAAAGAAATAGAAAAAAGCAGTCATGAAATTCATCTGGAAAAATAAGAGACCCAGAATAGCCAAAGCAATCCTGAGCAAGAAAAGTGAAGCAGGTGGCATCACCATACCAGACTTTAAATTATACTACAGAGCAATAGTAACAAAAACAGCATGGTTTTGGTACCAAAACAGACTGATGGACCAATGGTACAGAATTGAGGACACAGAGACTAATACATATAATTTCAGCTATCTTATATTAGACAAAGGTGCCAAAAATGTACAGTGGAGAAAGAATAGCCTCTTCAACAAATGGTGCTGGGAAAACTAGAAATCCATATGCAACAGAATGAAATTATACCCTTATCTCTCATTTATTAAAATAATATAAAGTCACCAAATAAATAACCTAGCATTATATCTACAGAAAGAAGAACAAATCAACAAAAAAAAGCAGTCAAGACAGAAAATAATTAAAATCAAGACAGAAAATAATTAAAATCAGATGCAAAATCAATGAAATTGAGATTAAAGAAATAATTCAAAAAATCAACAAAACAAAAAATTGGTTCTTTGAAAAATTTGCAAAATTGTTAAACCCTCAGCCAAGCTAATTGAAGAAGAGAGAAAAGACACAAACTGTTAAATGTGATATTCCATATGAAAAAAAGAAATGTCACCACAGACACTACTGAAATACAGAGGGTAATCAGAAACTATTTGGAAAACTTATACTCCAATAGGTTCCAAAATTTTGAGGACAGTGACAAATTTCTAGAGACATATGACCTACCCAAATTGAACCAGAAGGATATAGAATATTTAAACAGACCAATTTCAAGTCAGAAAATTGAAGATGCTACCAAAATCCTACCAATAAAGGAAAACCCAGGACCGGATGGATTCTCAGCAGTGTTTCATCAGAACTTTAACAAAGAACTAGTACCAACCCTCCACAACTTATTCCATGAAATAAAAAAGGAGGAAACTCTTCCAAACAAATTCTATGAAGCTAGTATGATACCCGGATACTAAAACAAGACAAGGACACAAGGAAAGAAAATATCATACCAACATCCTTCATGAGAACAGATGAAAAAATATTAATAAAATATTGTCCAATAACATACAAAAACACATTAAAAAATAGTGTGCCATGATCAAGTAGGTTTCATCTCAGGGATGCAAGGTTGGTTCAAAATATGGAAATCAATAAATGTAATCCATCACATATAACTATACTTAAAGACAAGAATTACATGATTATCTCAATACACGTAGAAAAAGCATTTGACAAAACAGCATCCATTCATTTAAAACACTACAAAAGAAAAAACATACCTAAACATTGTAAAAGCTATATAGGACAAACACCAGTCCAACAGCATTCTAAACAGAGCAAAACTGAAAGTATTCCCTATAAAAACAGGCAAAAGACAGGAATGCCTACTTTCCCCACTTCTATTCAATATAATCTTTGAATCTCTAGCCAGAGCAATTAGGCAAAAGAAAGAAATTAAAAGGATACAAAAAAGAAAAGAAGAGCTCAGACTAACTCTGTTTGCTGATGATGTGATTCTATATTTAGAAGGCCCCAAAATTCCACCAGAAAACTTCTTGAACTCATACAAGAATTCACCAATATAGCAGAATAAAAAATTAGCACACATAAGTCATTTGCATTCCTATACTCCAACAATGAATCAGCTGAAAGAAATTAGAAAAACCATTCCATTCGCAGTAGCCTAAAAAAAAAAAAAAAAAAAATGAAATACTTGGGAATCAATCTAACAAAAAAGGTAAAGGACCTCTACAATAATAAGTAATAAAGAAATAGAATAATAAAGAAAGAAATTGAAGAAGACCTTAGAAGATGGAAAGACCTTCCATGTTCTTAAATAAGCAGAATTAATATTGTAAAAATGGCCCTACTACCAAAAGTGCTGCACAGATTCAATGCAATTCCCATCAAAATCCTAATGGTCTTCTTCATAGAAATAGAAACAACAGTCATGAAATTTATCTAGAAAAATAAGTGGCCCAGAATAGGCAAAGCAATCTTTAATGAGAAAAGCAAAGCAGAAAGCTTCACAATCCCAGACCTTAAATTATATTACAGAAGTATAATAACAAGAGATATTTTAAGAAGGAGTTAGGAAGGGATGAGAGAAGAGATGGATGTAGAGGTTGAATTTTAGAAAAGGGAGATGCAATCAAGACATGCAAATGATCTCTAGAAAATGAAAAGATGAGGAAATGTGTCTCCTCTGGAGCCTTCAAAAGCCTCAAGACCATGACTTGAGTTTAGTTTTTCTGGCCTGTAGAACCATAGGTAATAAATTTGTGCTCATTCAAATCATCAAGTTTTTGGAAATTTATTACAGCAATAATAATAAATGAATATAAATATAATAAAATTTGATGACCATAATTTAAACATTTAAATCACAGTTATATATTTGAATATTTCTGTGAATCTATCTAGCTATCTGTTGATTTATTTATCAGCCCACCTACATATTTCCCTTCATCATCTATCTATCTCTGAATCTTTTGTCTTGGTGATTTTTATTTAAGCCTTGCAATATCCAAAGATCTACCACAACTGATTTCTTATAACAGTAGAGATTTCAGGCCCACAGTTGCTCATTTTCATTACAATGTTATTTTCCTTTATTGTAGTACTATCTGTTGTTATGTCGTCATAATCCATCATATTAACCTGGTTTGTTAATATTATTACACAGCACATTAACTATTTTGTTCCTCATTATATTGAATATTTTAGGTATAATATTATAGTAAAACATGTTACCTGGAATGTTTAACATAGGAAAACAAAGGATCAAGTCTGTACAGTGGCTTTTTTCTTTAAGACTATCAACAAATTTATCAAATTAGAACACATATATATTTTGTGTAGTCACAAATTGTCAATTTCCTGCAATATCCCATTTTTGTTATATTTGGACACTAATGATGGTCACATTCCTCCAAACATAATGAACAAACATAATAAGTAAAAAAATTTACATTTCATTTTTCTTCTTATCAAATACAATAAAAGTAAATTAATGTTTATTATTATCTTGAATTATATTTAGTTTTTTGTATGTGTTTTGTTAAGTTTGAGTTTTTACAGAAACATTTTTTTCTAAAAATTAACAATAAATTATACTCTATAAGGAATATCAAATTGTTATGATTTAGCCAGAAACTCTTTTAATTTTTATTCTGAATTTTCTTTCTATAAAACAGAATTATTAATCCTCCAAGGAACAGAGTTTTCTTTTAGCAGGTAATTGTATTTTAGGAATAAACTCCACTGCCAGAAATATTCACATAATTTAATTTTAAGCAGTGGCATAATTGTCGTAACACATTTTTTTTAATTTTCAAATTTTAATGCAAGATTTCTTTTTACTGTTTAAAATTTACTTTAATATACAAAAGCATAAAAATTGTACATATTTGCAGCATATTGATGTTGTGACACTTTTAATAACATGGCTAAAGTATTATTCATTTAAGTATATAATTTCACATTATTTATACATTTCAGTTTTTTAATTTTAAAATTATATTGCTGCATGTATATTCTCTTCCAGTATATGATTTAGTTAACCACCAGGTATTTCTGATAGTTTAAAAGATTCTTGGGAAATACAAATCTTATTTTTGTGATCATGAGTAGGATTTTGAATTGATTCATGGATTTTCACTTTGGTCTTGTCTTCTCTTATTCATTCTTGAGCAGTGGCAGCCACCAATTCTATGACTTTAGTTTAGGGTCAATTGCATAAGAAAGAACTCATAAGTGAGCTGGGAATGTAAATTAGTGTTACAGTGGCTTAGTATGGACAACTCCTTGGGTTTAATTACCAACACTACCAAGAGGGACACACACACACACACACACACACACACACACACACACAGTTCATTACCATCTAGAAAAAAAAAACACCATTATCTGCTTTTGATGCATTAATAAAAGAAAATATCAATATTGTAAAATCAGATCAGTGTAAATCTATTCTGAAACCATGTGAGCCTATATATTATAAATATTAATTGCTTATTCCTACCAATATTGTTACTTGTAATTTCTTTTTTCCTAAAGGTAGAATCTTGACTAGCACTCCAAATTTTACTTAATGATGCCACAAGATGGCCATAAATTGTTATTAATAGCACTGTTTTTCTTCTAGGCATCCAGACTCAATACATCCATCATCTGGATCTCTTTTTTCTTTTACTCGTCATATCTGGACAGTGATGAAAGACTCAACTTTCCCTTTAAGATTTATCCTTAATTTTGCTTCCTTTTTATTTCTAGTGGCAAAATTCTAGTTTGAAGTTATATTTTCTCATACCTAAAATATTGGGAATTACGTTTCTACTTTTTAATGCCGTGTGTGTGTGTGTGTGTGTTGTGTGTATTTAATATATACATATACATATGTATATTTGAGACTCATTATCTTTCTTTATCTTAAATACATATATATTTAACCTCACAAAATAAGATTGAAATGCCTTATCTTAGGGTCAAAAATGACTTGTCTGTTGCCAAATTTAGTAGTCAATTTTCATTTCCTTTTTCTTTCAGTGGTAATTGACACAATTAATAATTTGTTGCTTCTTGAAATAATGTATTTATTTGACTTTCAGGTAAAGATGCCTTTAGGAATTTACCTATCCCATGCATTTTTTTTAGATGGTTATTTATAGTTTTTCACATTGCTTCATTCCCATCTTTCTGAACTCTCAATATTTGAATGTATTGGAGTTTCATACTGGCTGTTTTCTCTCACTCTCTGGCTGATCTTATCTGCTCAAGTGGGTTTACATTCTATTCATATGCTGATGACTCTGAATTTTATATGCTCAGTCTCATTCTTCCCCTGGATCTTACAGGTTTTATGCCAATGTTAATCTTGTACTTTACTTGGCTAATTAGCAGGAAAATCATATGCAATATGTCCAAATTCCAGTCTTCTGAATTCCATAAAGCTCCCTGACACCATCTTTTTTATTTAGTAAATATCAACATCCTTCTCCTATTTCATCTTGATAAGAACTATGATGTCATTATTTTTCATGTCTTGTGTTCCAAATATTACCCATAAACTAATGACCACAGCTATACAAGATACATGCCTTGTCTGATATTTTCCCACTACTCCAACACCACCATCATAGTATGAGCCACCATCATTTATATATTTCTTTTCTACCCAGTTTTCCTGCTTTTATCCTTGCTCCTTGAAAGACCATGGTGTCTTAAAACATAAGTAAATCATGGCAATTCTAATTCCGAAAACTTCCAAAGGTGCTCTAATACCCAAAGGAAAAAAATATAATTAAATTAAGTAACTTTGTAATCTGTTTTTTTTTTTTTTTTTTTCCAACTACCTTTCTGTATTCATCAGGGGTTTCTAGTGAAACAGAAAGAGGATGAATGAATGGATAAGTCATGGCAGAAGAACTGTCTCTGGAGAAGGGTCTGAAGAGTTCCTAGAGAGGAAGGGAAACTCAACTCAGGACCAGTGGAATTCTTGGCATAAATGAAATAAAAGAATTCCAACACATACCAAACAAATTCATAGACAAGGGTTTATTTAGGATACACATTCAAGGGAGTATTCTGGCTATATTGAGAGTGAGAAGCCCCTCCTTGGGTCTGGGGTCCAAACTTCATAGATGAACTGTAGTTAAGGGATGAACTGGAGGTGGAACTGGAGGTGCAGCCAGGGTGGAGTGTCACAGTTTCACATATTTTTTTTCCCTGCACTTGAGTATTTCCCTAGTTTCACAAGGGGGTTCAGGTTAAGGACATGTGGCTGAAGGTTTACAACTGCATTTTCTGCCTCTCAGTGGTTAGTGGGCATTTCCTTTGAGACTCATTATCTTTCTTTATCCTAAATTTCTATCTCAGGTGGATAGATAGATGACTAGGGGTTATCTAGGGGAATTTTTTTACATGATTATGAAGGCTGAGTTTTCCTACATTGTTTTACCTGAAAGATAAAAGACCAGAGAAGCCAAGAAAGTGGTTCAGTACAAAGGCCTGTGAATCTGGGAGTGGGGGACAGGCACCAAAATTCCTGGACTCTGCAGGCCAAAGTTGAGAGAAGATAGGTGCCCCACTTCATAAGATACAGAGAGAAAATTTGCCTTTTTTCTGCTTTTGTGTTCTGTCCAAGATCTTAGCAAATTGGATAGAGCTGCTCACATTGGGCAGGGGGCAGGGAGGCGGTGGCAAAGATCTCCTTAATTAGTACACTGATTCAAATGCACTTCTTTCCCAGAAACACCCTCACACCCTCACAGATATTTCCTACGAAAAGCACTTTACCAACTCAATATTCTTAACACAATGAAGGTGACACCTAAAATTAGCCATCACACTCACTCCCAACCACTCACCATCCACTTTCCTCATGCTTTTTATTAAAATTTCCACTAATATTCCAAACTTAAGTTTCTTTTATTAGGTAGGAATTCAGGGATGTCATGGTGTCATAGACAAAGTACAAGAGAAATTTAGCTACAGGACAAGACAGGGAGGTGAGTCATCAATCCCATCAGCATGATAATTCCTACCACAGGTTTGATATTCTAAAATAACCAAAGGGAGTTAAGTGGACAGTATTCTAATCAAGCACCATAATGTGCTCAATGGGAACAAATCGGGTAAGGTTTTTGATAAAGTCTATATGGGGAAGAGAACTCCTCAAAGCCCAGACAAGAAGACATCAAGGCCTTAAGCCTCTTTCTCTGGCTGGCTCACTTTGCTCTACCTTACCAAGTGCTACTTTCACCTTCACCTTCAGTAAATCTGTACTTTGCCTGTTACTTCTGCATATCTTGTTCAGTTCTTTTTGTGGGACACCAAGACCCTAGAGCCCAATGGACACCCCAATCGCAACACTTTTGCTTGTTCTTTCACAGAGATACCCATGTGATTACTCCATAACTTTGCTAAGGTTCTTTGTTTCAAAGGCACCTTATTCAAGGGAATCTTCTAGTAAATAAAATTGCACCCTTTTACTGTCTATGCCTTAATCCTACTTTGTTTTCTTTTATATATCACTACCTAGTATAATATATGCTCATTTTTGTATTTTATTAAGTGTAATTCTGTTATTTATTTATTGAGATAGGGTCTTGCTATAGCACACAGGGTTACCTCAAATTTACTGGCCTTGAATTCATAATCCTGCTGCTTTAGTCTTCCAAGCAGCTAGGATTATAGACATACCACAGTCCATGAATGAATATAATTCTCTTTGTATTAAAATATATAGATCATCAACTTTGTTTCTTTCTCATATTTTATTAGACCTTAGAATACTCTCTGCATTTAGTAAGTTTTTAAAATGTAATTTTTCAATAAATGAGTGAAATAAAATTTTCTGTTTCAAAGTTTATATTTGACTGCCAGAATAACTTTCTTTTTTAAGACTTATCATCATGCATTTCCTTCTCAAACATCTTTGAAACTTTGTCACTTAGAGATAAGAAATCATAAGGTTTTGGTTGAAACCAGAGCAATCTTAAACTCTTCCTTACTGATTTCCATTTTATCACCCACAATTACAAAATTCACACATGTGCCCACATGCATGTGTGTGTGTGTGTGCGTGTGTGCGCGCGCACACACGCACACACACACATCTTCACATGTTATACAGAGAATGAAAAAGAACTAAATATGGAAAGTTATTGAACAATGACATTTTATTTATTTCCTCTTCATATATTTGTCAAATGAATATATTTGACAAATGCAGCTATTGTAAGCATACAGATACAATGAGTTTTCTGAATTAATGGGCCTAAAGAATACCCACTCCTCAAGTAATAATTTGAAGGTTTAATTAAGTTTATATGGTGCTTGTGAATTTAACTTTGCATTCTTGCTGATTGCTTTTTTCATGTTGTCTGGCAGTGAATTTTTATGTCATGTAAAGATTGAAGGTTTGATTAGATTCAAGACAAATAAGACTATGGTTAAATATTAAAAATCCAAATCTTGTGATACCTAAAGTACATACTTTTGGAATTAATTCTAAATTCTGATGATATGGAAAAGATAGCCATTCACTTCTGGGCCTCTCTGGTTGATACCTGCTCCTTAGATTTAGCCCCGCTTGTCATAGCTCAAAACATATTTACGCTCAACATACCTTGCTTATTCACTTTCCTGAAGTCTCATGCCAGTTTGGTGTCTAGATTGGTACATGTGAATGCATATTCCATTGCATACTAATCTTTACTGATGAGAACCACAGTGTTCTTTACATACAAAATAAAGTTAAATTGCAGATACAGTTAAAGTTAAATTAAAGATACAGCTTTGATTTCCATGTTTTTTTTTTTTTTTTTATTTTCTACCTACATATTTTCTTCAAGCATTCTAGCAGGTTGGTCATATGTATAGGATTTATTTTACTAAATTAGATTATTTGCTATATACTTATTACCAAAACAATTTTACTGAAACTTCTCAGGGATAAAAGGGTTAAAAATGATTAATTGCTAAAATTAGGTTGACTACACAGTTGTTTTTTAGAAATTCATATAATAATGGGTACAAATTATTATGACTCTATTAATAAAAATGTTGGTAGATTTCTTAAATGTCAAAAGAAAATATTGACATCTTATTCAGGTATATGCTGCATTTTTCTTTTTACTGAAGTCCTCTTCTTCCTCTATTATTTTTCACAAATAATAATTGATATAAGCAACATTTAATAATAATTTATTATGCTGTCATTGGGTGAATATTTTGTGCTATAGATATATGCACATTCATATATTATTTGAATATAGATAATACAATGAAACACTTCTGTTATTGAATTAAGTTCCCAAACTTTCTGAATCTTATTTCTCAGAGATTTTAGGTAATTTTTGTGATTTATGTTTTTAATTATAATGTTATATAATCCACCCATATATATATATATACACATATATAGTTGTAAAATTTTGTATATATATAAAACTTTCTGTCAATCTTATTTTCCAAAATAAGTAAAGGAAAAAAATATTAACAGCTGAGGAAAACAAATAGACAGTATAATTCTGAACTAATTAGAATTACAAATTCACAGATTCTTTAAAAATTTTAAAACATTTTGAAACTTTTTTTTATATTTGTGATAACTTTGACCCCCCCCCAACCCAATAGTTCAAAATTTTTCATTTTATTTGATGCCCTGTTGACCATATTTTGTCCAATGTAAGTCTTTTAGGGGGCAGTGCTTTCTTAGTCAAGAAGCTTTCTGCTCCTTAAAAGAAATATGTGCATGATTGAAGACCTGAATTGTACGAATATACTCTGTATGCAAACAATTGTATGTAAAAAGATGCTAAATACATGCACTATGAGTTGTACATATTAAAAATTATAAATAAAAAAAAATTAAAAAAAAAAGATTGCTGAGAAATGCACACATTTAGACCTGACTCTCTTTTTAATGGTTCAGGCATGCAGAATAAAACTTATTTTCTACAGGATTAAATTGTTTTCTGTTGAAATAACATCAATTGGTTCAAAGTTTCTATTCCTGTATGCTATTATTCTCAGGAAAACTCAAGCATAGATTTTCTAGCATTCAAAAGAGTAGCAAAATGATTCAATCATAATTTAAGAGTTTGCTTGAAAGCATTAACTAATTGTTATAGTTTGGATATAAGGTGTCCCCCAAAAGGTTCTGAATTCATGCACCATGGTCTGTCCGTGAGCCCAGAGAAATGGACTGAGCCCATGATGGACTGAACCTCTGGAACTGTGAGCCAAAATAAATTTTTCCTCCTCTAAGTTGTATTGAAATACCTTCTCGGGTATTTCAGTTGCAGCAACACAATACTGACTAACACACCAATTGATATTACCCTCATAAATATGCAATATTTATATAGAAAAGCTACAAGAAATGAGTAGTGGTTGCAAGACAAACTCTGAATTCAGACTCATAATTCAACTCTAAGTTACTGCACTATCTTAGATAATTCATTTACTCCCTTTGGAGTAAATATCTCAATCAGGCTTAAGCCAAGAATAACTATCACATCAAGCAAATAGAGTTGTTGTGAGAAAAACTAATTAATGATTCTTAAGAGCATAAACTGGCCCTTGTACATATTTAATAAGGCTAGGAAAAAAATTTACATAAAATTAATATCACATGTATGGTGCTCTGAAAATGTGCTTTTAGTCTAGCTTTGAAAGTTGTGTTTGAGTATACTAAAGCCAACTTTTTGTTACATGTCTCAGGTGAAATTAGAGTTCAACATGCTGGGAAGTATTATAATCACAGCTGGAAGTCTGAGAAGCTTGGAAGTGCACATGGAGTAGAGAGTATTGCAAACTACTTTTGTTAGTACATTCTTAAATATTTATGGTAGCAAACAAATAACCTTCAAAATATACATGGTTGCTTCCAAAATATAGATAACTCAAAGTGGCAACTGGAAATGATGAATTGGTGTTGGAAGATTAGATAGAAATAAAAGATACAGTTCTTTTGCTCAAAGAGTCCAGAGTATATTTGAGCAGGCAGCACTCTTTGTGTTTCATAACTAGGTACTTTATAATGTGTTTCTCAAGGGAAATTTTTAGTTACCAGAAAATAAATTTGGGTTTACAGAAAGAGGAAATTAATTCTAGGTCGAGTAATCAACATTCTAGAATTGAAGAGCCTTTGAGATGTTGGGAAGTTAAGGCAGGTGAAATAGAAATAGAAATGGCATGCAAATTGATTTAAAAAAAAAAAAAAATATATGTTCCAAAGAAAAATTATCACACTTTATTAACTAGATCATGAGTAGATCATTGATATCTTCTTCCACTGATCCTATTGGATAAGTCATGAATGGTGGCTTTTTGTTCTGCCTTTAGAAGAGGGATAGGAGAAATAGGAGAAAAATGCTTAAGCTTAAAATGGAAAAGTGGCCTTAACTTCATGGAGGTGAAGATCTGAATCATTCATATATAAGAATTCTTAGTCCCAACTAAGAAAACCAAATTATCTATGATCTAAGTTAAAAACCTGTAAGATAACAAATAAAGAAATAAAACAAAAACCAAGATAAGTAAGTCAGTAAATGCTAAAATGAAGGGAAAACTTCATATTTTAGAAAGTTATGGTTGGCAAAATACTTACCCAAAATGCATATATCTCTGACCATAGTGATATTTAATGTAACTGTAGGTATTTTAAGTTATGGTTTGATGCATTTAAAAAACAAACAAACAATGGCATACCATCAACAATTCATTCTAAATAAGTTTTTCATTTAAAATTAAGCTATTTTTTATACTCAATAATTGATATATTCTCAATTTGTGGAATTATGTAAAATTGTACAATGGCACACCATCAACAATTCATTCTCAATAAGTTTTTCATTTAGAATTAAACTAACTTTTGTACTCAATAATTGATATATTCTCAACTTGTGGAATTATGTAAAATTTAGGTCAAAATTCATTTATTAAATTATAACTACTGACTTCAATCATCCAATCCCATGGTGAAAAAATATTACACAGCAAGAATTTATTTTTGTTAAAAATAAACATGCTGCATTTATCCCAAAATTTGAAAACAAAAGTTAACAGTGATTATACTTTAGGTGGTTGTCCTTACAATGTTCTTAGAAAAAAATGAACTAATCTGTGTTCTACATATTTTCTTGAAATAACTTAGAAGGCTCTGAATCCTTTTAAAATAAATAGAATTAAGTTTATGCCTGAGTCAGATGTCACAGATTTCTAGAAGTTTCACCAAGACAGAAAATTTGGCAGATGTTGTATTTCTGGGCGAGAAATACAACAATTTATAAAAAAACCAATAAAACAGTCTGAGAAGAGTCACCATGTGTGGAGAGGACAGATATCCTAAAAACATTTTTTAAATCTACTAACAGAAGAAATACCTGACTATATTTTTTTTTATTAAGCTACTAAGAAATAAATGTAGAGTAAATCACTTCTGGAAAGATTAAAGATAAAGTGGAAAAATGTCTGAGCATTCCTTTTTCTCCACATCCTCACCAACATTTATTGTTGTTTGTGTTCTTAATAGCTGCCATTCTGACTGGTGTGAGATGAAATCTTAGAGTGGTTTTGGACTGCAAAATGGTGCAGCCAATGTGGAAAGCAGTATGGAGATTCCTTGGAAAACTTGGAATGGAACCACCTTATGACCCAGCTATCCCACTCCTCGGTCTATACTCAAAGGACTTAAAAACAGCATATTACAGGGACACAGCCACATCAATGTTTATAGCAGCACAATTCATAATAGCTAAATTGTGGAACCAACCTAGATGCCATTCAGTAGATGAATGGATAAGGAAAATGTGGTATATATACACAATGGAGTATTACTCAGCAATAAAAGAGAATAAAATCATGACATTCTCAGGTAAATGGATAAAATTGGAGAATATAATAATAAGTGAAGCTAGCCAATCCTAAAAAGCCAAATGACAAATGTTTTTTTATGATATAAGGAGGCCAATTCACAGTGGGGTTGGGATGGGGAGCATAGGAAGATTAGAGGAACACTAGAATGGCCAATGGGGAGGGAGAATAAGGGAGGGGTCAAAAGGGTGAAGGAAAAAAAAAAAGATGGTAGAATGAGATGGATATCATTTCCCTAAGTGCATGTATGAAGTCATAATTGGTGTGAATATACTTTGCATACAACCAGAGATATGTAAAAATGTGCTCTACAAGTATAATATGAAATGTAATACATTCTGCTGTCATTTCTAACAACTTAGAATAAAAAATAAATTTTGAAAAAAAAATAAATAATAAAACACAATTGTGTATGTAAAAAGAAATGGAAGAATGTAAAAATGTGAACAAAAATGAATCTCAACCCTACCTCCACCAATGTTCTACTGGTGGCTATGAGTCTTTAGATACAGAAGAGAGGAAGGACATTCACTCAAATCAACTACTAGCAGATTAATGAAGGATTTTCTGTAAAATTCCTACCAGACTGTTTGTCATACAATAAATAGCATGGATTCAAATTATAGAGTTTTAGGTAGGTGATCTCATATAAATTATTCAATATCTGTTTGCCTTTTTATACTATAAAGTTAGGGACACATGCCTACCTCAAAATGTTGTTATTGGAATTACTTTAGATAGTTCCTGTTAAGGCATTAAAATAGTGATAAGCACATAATAAGACCACAGTACATTGTTAATTCTTATTTTTAGTGAATTTGTGTTATCTTCCATTTCTTAGTCTCTTACATGATGCATCTTCTCTCTACTCAATACTATCCCTGTAGAAAATCTTCCCTGATCGCCCCAAATTAAATTAGCTATCTCTCTTTTAGTTTTAAACGGGTAACCTCTTTTTTTCTATTTCTCTACCTTATTCTACTTCATGAATTTTTTCAGAGTGTAAATATTCCTTTCTTCATATGCTTTAAGCTTCCATTTATGTCTCATGCAAAGAAGCATTGTTTAAACTAGAAATTGATTGAGTACGGGATGCATTTCAAAATAGTGTCCATTTCATTTAAATCTTCTTATCTCCCTTCTACATTAAACATTTATTTTTAATCTTTAAGGTAAAAATGTTCTTTCACTCTGCCATGATAAGATGACATGCAATTTTCTGCTTTCCTGGTTAATACAAGAGGCAAGGCTGTCATTTCAAATACATCTGGAAACAAGGCTGTCGAGAGAATTGCTGGTTCATGGGTGGTGACTTAGGACTTTGCAGTGAGAATATGATTTACAGTTTATTAGAAAGGCCTGAATGCTTCCAGAATTGCTTTTCATTCTTTATGCAGCTTCTTTCCATGAAGCACATTCCAAATGACTTAATTGTAGGCCTAGAGCTGTTTTATTGCAGTTATGTAGAACCCATATTCACAGCTTCCTAGTCTTTTTAATTACAAATAAAGTTAAAGCTTCTGCATTTAGTTTCTTAGGCTTAAATGATTAACATTGACATTAAGCAGGCATCCTTTAATCAGCACATTTATGATGCTGTCTGCAGCCCATGAGAAATAACTGCAACAGTCCTAACTAGGTAAATGCTCAGACCTAGAGCAAAAGAATGAGTCAAATATGCAGGAGAGCGGTACAACTGGTCATCTCCTAATTTTTAGATGGACAGAAAGACTGGGAGAAGTAATTTGTTTTTATTAGTTAGTGATGTAGAACCAAATCCCAAATCCTTTACCCTACATTATTATTTGTTAATGATCACTTAGGATGGAAATGATGAACGAGATTGGATTCCTATCTTGTGGAATCTGTGATGTAAAGGAGAAGATAAAAAGGTTGCCAAGGCCAGGCTCAGTAGCACAGGACTGTAATCCCAGCAGTTTGGGAGGGAGGCAGGATGATCACAAGTTCAAAGCCAGCCTCAGCAATTTATCAAGACCCTTCTCAAAATAAAATATAAAAAAGGACTGGGGATGCGGCTCAGTGGTTAAGTAATCCTGTGTTCAATCCCTGGTTGAAAAAAGAAGATTCTCAAGTTCCAGGAAGAAAACAGACACAAAAACTGATGACTCATTCACAGAGAGCAACTGCTTAGAAAAATGAAAACTACATAGAAAAAGATCACATTTCAGCTGCTGCATGAAGAGTAAGGAGTGGTCACTTCATGATTGAGAAAAGGACCCCCTTCCAGATACAGAGGAATGTATTTGTACACTCAAGATAAAGCAATATTTACAGTGAAATCGTACAGATTAGGTCTTCAGTTTCTTTTAAAAATGAGTCACATGCTAACAATGTTTTGTGTTCTACCAAGTACAGTGCTTTGGAAATCTTCAGATATTTCCCTACCTGAAGTGGAAGATCCATTAAAGATTTCTCAAAATATTGTGCTGGAGAGCAGGGTTTCCAACCTATAATTATTTGCCCAGATGCCATCAACACAGGGGCTTTCTCACTTTGGAATTGACATTCACAAAACATCTCTCCTCTTATTTGGTTGTTATATGACAACTTTACTCTCATTTTATTCCTTTCTACATTCTATTTTTCATCTGGCCCACTTTTTATTTACATTTACCTCATTTAAAAATTAATTAGTTGTCCACTCTTAAATTCTACCTGATCTTCTTCCACACCAAAAAACAAATTTGTATTCATATCTGAGACAGCACAGAAATAAGTCAGGTTTAAATATGATGTTCTCTAATTATAACCATTTTATAGAAAAGGACAGATTTAATTTATCTTTGTGGCTGATGATATTCCATTGTATACATCATATTTTCTTTATGCATTCATCTGCTTATGGGCACCTAGGTTGATTCCACATCTTAACTATTGTGAATAGCACTTCTATAAACATGGATATTTGTGCATCTCTTTCATATGCTGACTTCATTTTCTTTGGATTTATACCCTGCAGTAGGTAGCTGGATCATATCATAGCTCTATTTTCTTTTTTTTTTTTTTTTTTTTTTTAGGAAGTGTCATACTGACTTCACTTTCCAACCAACACTGCATATTGTTTGATTTTCTCCACATTCTTATGAACATTTGTTATTTTGGAAATTTTTGACAATAGTATTATAACTGGGGTGAGTTGGTGGTTTATTGTGGTTTTGATTTGTATCTCACTGGTGGGTAATGACATTAAGCATTTTTAAAATGTGTATTTAATGGCTATCAGAATTCCTTTCTTTGAGAAGAGTCTGTAAGATCATGTATCCTTCCACTTTACTGAATTTGTTTATCAGTTCTAATAGTCTTTTAGTGGAGATTTAGGGTTTTCTCTGCATAGAAACATATCATCTACAAAGATAATGTGACTTCTTCCTTTCCTATTTGCATGTCTTTTATTTCTTTTTCTTGTCTAATTGTTCTGGCTTAAATTTCTAGAGCTACATTGAATAAGAACAGTGAGTGTGAATATCCTTGTCTTCTGATCTTAGCAGAAATTCTTCTGGTATTTTCCCATTTTAGTATGATGTTGACTCTGGGTTTGTCATATGCAGCTTTTATTTATTTATTTTTCTTGCTTGCTTATTTATTTACTATTTGTTTTAATTAGTCATACCTGCATTTTGAAGCATTTTAACAGATTGTACACAAATGGAGCATAAATTCTCATCTTTTGGCAGTACCTGGTGCAGAGTCACGCAAGTAGCAAAATCATACATGTATATAGGGTAATTATATCCACTACATTGAAATTTCATCTTACTCCAGTTAGAATGGAAATCCTTAAGAATAAATAATAAATACTAGCAAGGATGTGAGGAGAAAAGTACACTCATACCTTGTTGATGGGACTGCAAATTAGTACAACCACTTTGGGAAGAGGTATGGAAATTTTTCAAAAGATTAGGAATAAAACCACCATATGATCCAGTTATCCCATTCTGTGGTATTTATCCAAAAAATTAAAATCAGCATATTTTAATGATAAAGGCACATCAATGGGTATAGCAGCAAAATTTAAATTTGTCAAGTTATGGAACCATCACAGATACCTGCCAACAGATGAATGAATCAAGAAAATGTGATATATACATGTATATACATATATATATATATACATATACATATATATATATATACACACACACACACACACACACGTATATATACATATACACACATAATGAAGTTTTATTCAGTCATCAAGAGGAATAAAATTATGGCATTTGCTGATTAATGGATAGAACTGGAAAACATCATGCTAAGTGAAATAAGTTAGACTCAGAAAATTAAAGGTGTTATGTTTTCTTTCATACATAGAATCTAGACCAAAACAAGGGGAGAAATTGTGTTGGGAGTGAAAATATCAGGAAAGTAGAAGAGAGATCAGTGTAGTAGAGGAAGAAGATTGAGGGGTAAGGAATGAATTGGAAAAAAGAATGGCAGAATGAAACTGACCAATCTATTCTATGTATATATACAAATACACCACAGTGAATTTTGCCTTGGAGCTTATCTAAAAGAACTAAAATCAGCATGTTGTAATAACACGGGCACATCAGTGTTTATAGCAGCATAATTCACAATAGCCAAGTTAAAGAATCAGCCCATCAACAGATGAATTGATAAAGAAAATGTGGCTTATATACACAATGGAGTTTTCTCAGTCATAAAGAAAGAAGAAACTGTGGTATTTTTCTGGTAAATGAATGGAACTGGAATATTATGCTAAGTAAAATAAGTCAGACTCAGGAAGTCAAGGGTTTAATGCTTTTTCTCATATGCAGAAAGTGGATCAAAGTACAGGGAAAAGTGGGGGAGGGAAGATTCAGGAAAATGGAGGGGAGATCAGCAGACTACAGAAGGGAATTGAGAAGGAGGGAGAATTATGGGAACAGGTAACAAGTACAGAATGAAATTGATCGAATTATACTATGTACATATATGAATATACTACAGTGAATTCCACCTATGGATATCTATAAAACAGAGAAGACTAGTAGAGTAGAGGAAAGGGATGGGGGAGAGAGTAGGGAAGGGAATAAGAAAGCACTAGGGACTTAAGAATAATAAATTATATTTCATGCATGCATGTCAAAATAAAACCCACTATTATGTATAACTATATTGAACTATAAAAACATTTTAAAATTTTAAAATGTGCTGTTTCTTCTCTATGTATTTATATAATTTCTAAAATTATTTTTGTTCTTTATTTCTAGTTTCATTGTTATCAGAAATGGTACAAAATTTGATTCCAGATTTTTTTTTTTTAATTTAAGACTTGTGGCCTAATACATGGGTCTATTCTTTAAAAAGTTCCATACACTCAAAGAAAGAATGTGGTTTATGCAGCTGTTGGATGGAAAGTTCTGTCTGTTAAGTCCATTTGCTCTATAATGTAGTTTTAATTCTGATGTTTCTTTGTTGATTTTTTTTGTCTAGATAGTGTACATTCCAGAGAGTGAAATACTAAAATGCCAAGCCTTTTATTTTATGGAAGTCTATGTGTCTTTTTAATTCTAGTAGTGTTTATAAAATTGAGTGCTCTATTATTAGGTGCATATAGATTTATAATTGTCATATCCTCTTAATGAATGATTCCCTTGGTCATTATATTGTGACCTTCTTTGTCTCTTCTTGTTTTTGGCCTAGAGGCTATTTTGTCAGATATAAGCATTGCTATTCTTGCTCATTTTCAGATTCCATTTTCTTGAAATATTATTTTCTAAATTTTCACTGTTAGTTTGCATCCTTAGTGGTGAGTTGAAACACTCAGAGGCAGCAAAGTATTAGTTCATAAGTTTAAGTCCATTCAACCACTCTGTATCTTTCAATTGAAAAATGAAATCATTTACATTCATATTTATTAGTGAAAGATTAATTTATACCTATTAGTTGATTTTCTCATAGATTTTTTCTTTGAACATTCTCTTCATTTCTTCCTCTCGTTATTCTTTGTGATTTAATAATTGACCATATTTGTAATCTTTGATTTTTTTCTATTTCTCATTTGTATATCTACATTTCTTTTGAGACTTATACTTTTATAGGTTATCGTTATGGTAGTTATAAGTTTTTCACTTCAGAGCTGGTGTAGGGCTCCTTTAAAGCATCATTACATTACTAATGGTCATCGATTCTAATAGTTCTTAATATCATGGAAGGTCTTTATTTCTCCTTTGAAGCTGAAAAGTTGCCTTGCTGGACATAATAATATTGGTTAGCAGTTATTTTATTTCAACACTGAAAATATACCATTCTGTACCTTTCTAGTCTGTAGGGTTTCTGCTGGGATATCTGTTTAATCCAATAGGGTTCCCTTAAATATGAATTGATATCTTTATTCTTCAGATTTTAAAATTATTTTTCCCTGTACTTTTGAAAGTTTGAGTATATTAGATCATGATGAAGATCTTTTATGGACATGTCTACTTGGGATTCTAGAGGCATCCTGCCTGGAGGTCCATTTCTTTCCTAAGCTTAGGGATACTTTCTGCTATTATTTAACTGAATTGATTTTCTAGGTCTTTAACCTTTATTTCTTTCCTTTCAGGGATGCTGATGATCTGGATGTTTTATCTTATAATAGCATCCCAAAGATCTTGTATGTTCTCCTTTTATTCTTTTTTTTCCCCCAATTTTTGTTTTGTATTGGTTCTTTTTATTTATACATGACAGAAGAATTTATTTTGACATAATTATAAAATCATGGAACATATCTTGTTCTAATTTAGTCCCCAGTACTTCTCCTTTCCCTTCCCTTACTCATTCCCATTCCCTTCCCTCATTGATCTTTCTGCTATTTCCCCATAGTTATTTTTTTAAATTAATTTCTTGTGGATGTACACAATGGCGAGATTCATTCATTCTTATATGTACATAGGAAAGTTATATCAGATTCATTCTACTTTTTTTTTTTTTTTGCATCACCTTTCTTCCCTTTCTTCTTTATTTCAAAAGACATATCATCAAGCAGCTCTGGTACTACTATTCTCCTCCTCCTCTTCCTCTTGCTTCTGCTTGATTAGTCTGTGATTGAGGCAACTTATTTTTTTCTTAATCTAAATTATATAAATGTTCATTTTCAAGATTTCTGATCGATTTTTTTAAAAAATCTCTATCAATTTGTTCAATTTCCCTTTCATAGTCTGCATTCTCTTCCTAATTTCATTTAACACTATGTTCTTGGATCTTATTGAACTTTTTAAGAATTATTCTTTTGAATTCTTTATCATGCATTTCATCCACTTGATTTCTTTGGAATCTGTTACTAGAGAGTTATGGACTTTAAGGTGAGTCACACTACCTTGTTTTTCTTCACACTTCTTGTGTTCCTATGTTGAGAGTAGCACATCTGTTGAAATGGATTCCTCTATTCTTTTTATGGGATGGCCTGATTAGAAGGCACATTATTCTAAAGATATGTCTTGGTTTGTTATGTAATGGGAATTTGTTTCCAGTTTGATAACATAGTGTAATCTTCTCGTAGTTTCTCTTGCTTGAATCAGTGACATTACACCTAGCATGTACCCCTTCAGAAAGTTGGAGAGACCCACTTTTTCTGGGGGTCATTTAAGAGTGGGGGCCCTCTAGCAATTCATGCAGTTATAGTGTAGCTAGCAGAGTGTGTGGAGTATATCCAACATGGTTCATCCTACTATAGGTGTGGTGGGCCTTACTGGGTGATGGGTTAATATTGGATCTGTTACTTGAATGACACTTGGTACTGAGTTGTGATGAGTGGCCTGAAGTGCTTTTTCTCTGATTTAACACTGCAACAGGTCTAGATGTTTCAGGAGGAGTTGAGTGGGCAGTAGTCACAGCGAAGTCCCCATGACACTTCTACCTAGTCTTTTCAGCAATGTGTGATCAGAATAGGTGCAGGACAACCATGCAGGGGAACTATGTATGAAAGTGGGAAATATTGTGTTATCCTACTTTATTTCCACTGTAGCATGACTGCCCAGGAGAAGATTATTAGAATACCACTAGCTCTTCACCCCTAGGGACAGGCTAACACCTTGGGCTTAATTAATCAGGAGTAGGTTGTACCTGGAGCTAGGCAAAAATTCCTCTCTGCTGAGGTACAAACAAGAACAAACAAGAGCAGAATATGGCTGGTGCTGCACAAAATTTCCATCTAGACCTTCTTAGTCTGTGTGCCTTTGGGGTAGAATAACAGTCAGATCCAGGTTGTTGCTAAACATGGCCCCAGCATGCCAGTGTGCATGGGGGAGCAGTAGATCCTTGTGGTTCATGCTCTGCCTTGTTAGCAAGATAATCCCCCACAAAAAGTGGGAGAGGGATGTTGGGGCCTGTTTGGATAAGTTCATGAGAATGGCCAAGTCCCTGGTCTCGGAGGAAAGGATGACCATTTCCCTCATTAGTGAGGATAACACCCCACGCCTCGCAGTGTGAGATGGGAATATTCAGGGGTTTCTGACCTCTAGCACATTTCAAATTTGGACAATTGCTCCCTTCTCCAGATGGTTCCTGGGTACAACATCCTGGGGATTCACACTGAGATGAAGTGAATTATTTTTCCAAAGCCAGACTACTGTGCAGATTTCAAGCCTCTTATTTATTTAGTATGAAAGCCTGCAAAGGCCAAAAAACTTTCCAATAACTATCTGCACTGTTAGGTCAGTGGAGTTCAGGACAAGATTCTGTTTTTTTTTTTTTTTTTTTTTTTTTTTTGGTACCATGGATTGAACTCAGGGGCACTCGACCACTGGGCCACATCCCCAGCCCTTTTTTGTATTTTATTTAGAAACAGGGTCTCACTGAGTTGCTAAGTGCCTCGCCATTGCTGAGGCTGGCTTTGAACTCGTGATCCTCCTGCCTCAGCCTCCCAAGTGCTGGATTACAGGCGTGCGCCACTGCGTCCGGCTGCATATTTTGTTTAACTCCTTAAACTGCTGTTCCAGATTGCTGAAATTTACAATGTTTTCATTTTGCTACTGTTGAATTTTGGTGTTCTCCAGTATCACTCACCTCAATGTGCAAGTTATACATCTGCTGATTTGGTTCTTCTTTGAGGACAACAGGTGAGTGTGGCGTGTCTATATTCCACTATCTTACTGATCTCCCCTAGAAAAAGTTTCCAGTCATAACATTTGATTGTCTCAATATCCCATAGCCTTCTGCACTCACTGGTACATCTATACAGTGTACAAATTATAGCTGTTTTTAATACAGGTTTTAATTTCACTTTCATATACAAATTTATTGTTTTTAGTCTAGATTTCTTTTTAAGATCCAGATATGAGCTGGGTGCAGTGGTACATACCTATAATCCTTGTGGCTCAGGAGGCTGAAGCAGGAGGATAGCAAGTTCAAAGCCAGCCTCAAGAACAGTGAGGCACTAAGCAACTCAGTGAGACCCTGCCTCTAAATAAAATAAAAAATAAGGCTGGGGATATGGCTCAGTGGTTGAGTGCCCCCGAGATATGTTATATGAATATTTGAAATTGCTAAACATCCCTGCTTTATCACCTGTATTCACAAGATTCAACATTTTCATATTTGAACTTAGCATTATTCTCTAATTCACGTCCAAAAGTTTTTCAGTCCTGGATTTTTTTTTTTTTAATCTCAATGAATGTTATTACCATGTGTGTAGTAAACAAAGCCCCCAAATATGTAAGTTTTTCATAAATGTATCTTTCCCTTATTATTTTCACATAGACTTCATTACAAACTCCTGTGAATTATGCCCTTGTTGGGGGCTGGTGTTGTGGCTTAGCAGTAGAGTACTTGCCTAGCACGCGCCACAGGCCCAGTTCGATCCTCAGCACCACTTAAAAATAAAAGGCATTGTGTACAACTAAAAACAAATAAATAAACATTAAAAAAAGAATCATGCCTTTGTCTACCCTCATTTCAGTTATGGTCTTTTATTTAATAATTGTATTTTAACATAAAGTAGAGCAACATAGAGTTTTGGATCCATCTCCTATCCTGTCCGATCTCAATTAATAAAACATAATTTTTGCCACCACTCAGTCCCCAAGTGGAAACATCCTCTTGTACACTGGCTGCAGCCATCAGACTATGACTTATTAGAATTAACTCAAGAAAGTGCCCTTCGGCTGGTCAATACTTAGTGCCTGAAAAAAAAAAAAAAAAGTTTAAATGTAAATTCATTTAACCTAATCTCTGGGTTAAGTTTAGATCTATAAGGAGCATAAATGAGAGGTCTGTAGGACTTGACAGTTCAGCAAATCATGATGATTCTGAACAGATGCAAGTTTTAAGAAAGCTATTTAATATAAAAGTGGTAATTTAGGAGCTGGGGTCGTGGCTCAGAGGTAGAGTGCTCGCCTAGCACGTGCGCGGCCCGGGTTCGATCCTCAGCACCACGTAAAAATGCATTGTGTACAACTAAAAGCAAATAAATAAATATATATATATTTTTTAAAGTGGTAATTTGAACAAATCTGGGGACAGAGCATCTTGCAGTACTTGCAAAACAAGTTTTTGTCCTTCGTCACAGTTTCCCATGTGATCTGTTATGTCACCCTAAGATTTTTCTTATGTCTGCACATATAATTTTATAATAAATCCTTTTTTATTGGAGTGAGTTAAATGTATTTCCTTTTCGTATGAGCAGAAGAATTGTTTTCAAAATGGCCTGTTATGAGAAATATAAAGAGCATGCTTGGCAATGGAAACAGCTTCTTCAATGAAAAGTTACTGTTCCTTCTTTTTTAAAATTAATTTATTTATTTTAATTAGGTATATATGACAGCAGAATGCATTTTGATTCATTGTATACAATTGCAGCACAACTTTTCATTTCTCTGGTTGTACATGATGTAGCATTGCACCATATGTGCAGTCATACATGTACCTAGGGTAATGATGTCTATCTCATTTCACCATCTTTCCTGCCCTCATGAACCCTTCCTACCCCTCTCTCCCCTTTGTCCAATCAGAGTTCCTCCATTTCCCCCCCACCCACCCAGTTATGGATCAGTTGCCACTTATCAGAGAGAACATTAGGCCTTTGTTTTTTTGGGGATTGGCTTACATCACTTAGCATGATATTCTCCAACTCCATTCATTTACCTGAAAATGCCATAGTTTTATTCTCTTTTAATGCTGAGTAATATTCGATTGTGTATTTATACTGCAGTTTCTTTATCCATTCATCTATTGAAGGGCATCTAGTTTGCTTCCACAGTTTAGCTATTAGGAATTGAGCTGCTACAAACATTGATGTGGCTGCATTACTACAGTCTGCTGATTTTAAGTCCTTTGGATATAGTCCAAGGAGTGGGATAGCTGGGTCAAATGATGGTTCCATTCCAAGTTTTCTAAGGAATCTCCATACTGCTTTCCAGAGTGGTTGTACCAATTTGGAGTCCCAGCTGCAATGTATGAGTGTGCCTTTTCCTCCACATCCTTGCCATCATTTATTGTTGTATTCTTTATCACTGCCATTCTGACTGGCATGAGATGAGAGTAGTAGTTTTGATTTGCATTTCTCTAATTACTAGAGATGTTGAACATTTTTTCATATACTTTTTGATCAATTGTATATCTTCTTCTGAGAAGTGTCTGTTCAGCTCCTTAGCCCATTTATTGATTGGTTTGTTTGTTTTTTTGGTGTTAAGTTTTTTGAGATCTTTATAGATCCTGAAGATTAGTGCTCTATGTGACGTGAGTGTGGCAAAAACTTGATCCCAAAATGTAGGCTCTCTCTTCACCTTATTGATTCTTTCTTTTACTGAGAAAAAGCTTTTCATCCCATTTATTAATTCTTGATTTTATTTCTTGCAGTTTAGAAGTCTTGGTAAGGAACTAGGGGCCTAATCTGATGTGATGAAGATTTGGGCCTACTTTTTCCTCTATTAGGCGCATCATTCTATTTTAGAAACACTTTGATATTTCTTTGGCATCTTGGTATTGAGTGATGTATAACACCTAGGAGTGCTTGTCTGTTTTTAGAAGAAATTGTCTGAATGCCTAACATTTTGAAAAATAATCACTACTAGATCCCAAGGTCTTTTTTCCTGTTCCCCACTCCCACCAGTCATGTCCAGATTAAATAGAATAAAGCAATTGAATGCAGCTTATATATCAAATAAGGCAATGCCAAAGGCAGCATAAACGTTTAAAGAAAATAGCACAAATGAGTAAATAGAGGTCCTCTACATATAGCAGCTAAAAAAATGTGGCTGTTTAATATCTGTGAAAGTGAAAACCTGTGTTCCAGTTTCAGGAAAACTCACTTTTCAAGAGCATTTTTTACTGTTATTGTTATTGATCATAGTTTAGTGCATGACACTGTTATTTTGTTTAGGGGTCCTAATTAAACTGCAAAAGTTTGGCAGGTCTAAAGAGCTAGGAAAAGGTTTCTAGATAGGCAAGTGCCCAATGAGGTCACTGTTGTAGCCTGAATTGGTAGAGATGATAAATGTGGGTGAAAGGAGGTCCAGTTAGAGAGTCCTTCTCCTACAAGATTCCCTGCAAGGTTGATTACCTAAAGAACATAGACCTCTTATTTCTTAAAATAATCAGAAAATTTGTGGTTTTGATTCATCAATTGTTTCTTTAATGAGAGTTTACTATATGTTTCCAACATAGCTAGAGACCTGACATTTGTTTGCTGGTACTGGATATAACTTAGAATCTCGTAGTAAAGGTGCATGCTGTGCTTACTCTTCAAAACAAGAATTATCATTATAATGTACTGTAGAGGAGGAAATGCTGAACAGTAAAATTCCATTGGGTCAAATCGCGAGTAACCTGTTTTCACTGTTTCTTAGATAGCAAGATTGGGAAGCCTGACTTTTATGAAAAGAGCAGACAAACAGGCATAATGAAATTTTATATTTAAAAAAATTTTTCAGGCCTTTTTTCCCCCCCAACTCACTTCAAATAAAATAGCATGTTTTCATGTGTCTATATTATTAAACATTTGGGGCTAGTAGTGGGAGACAGAAATGTCTCAAGACAAGCATATCTCTTCCCCTCCGGTTGCTTATGAACCCCTTGGAATGATGAAGCATCCATATGTAATGCAGGAACATTTGTAAAAACTGACAGCTCCTGTTGTTGTTGATTTTTTTTATTTATTTCTTTTTCAGTGAAACATCACCTCTGCTTTGCAAAGATAGGATAGAAAAAATAACTTTTTTAAAATAATAATAAGTCCTTTTATATGCCCAAATCTAATACTGACTAACCCCTTAATTTTGTATTCTATAGTTAGAGTTCTATATCAAGAAAATTTCAAAATAAAAAAGTGTACTTCAGCCAACTTTTAAAAACATAATTTCTTTTTGTGAGCAAAGAATCTTCAATCTGGGGATATCTTCTGGAGATATTCTATCAAATTTGATCTCAGGTTTTATCCTTGATTCTCATCTCTATTGCACATCAGGGCATTTATGTGATATAAATCAACTTTAAAGTGTCTTGAAGATGAGGGATAGCTAGTGGCAAGTAAGTAGAAAATCTATTAAAAATTATTAGTCAATATTAAACTAATATTTAGATTTTTAATATCAGGTTAATACTTTTTAACTGAGCAGGATAGAGAAAATTGTGTAGACATGAAGAAATATTATTTTCTTCCTAAATTCCTTTTTGATAGTGACATAATTTTGGAAAATCTTTTATGTCCACATATTTGTCTTTATAAATATTTATATTTACATTTGTTGCTTCCTGACTTGGAGCAACAACGCCGCCGCGGGAGAAAAACTCGGAGGTGGAATGAAGATGAAAGAAGGTTTTTTTATTTTTCGGCTTTAACAATCTCTCAAAACTCTAACACTGGCTCTTTCAGCAACCTCTCTGACTCTTTACTTCTTTACTTTACTTTCTTAGAGCTTAGAGAGAGAGAGAGAGAGAGAGAGAAAGTTTCTTTCTTCTTCACTTTATTTTACTTTTACTTTCTTAGAGAGAGCTTAGAGAGAGAGAGAGAGAAATGGAGAGAGAGAGAGAGAGAGAAATGGAGAGAGAGAGAGAGAGAGAGAGAAATGGAGAGAGAGAGAGAGAGAGAGAGAGAGAGAGATAGATATTCTTCTTTCTTCTTTCTTCTTTGGCAGCCTCGGCCTGACTCTGACCAGGAACTATTACTTCTTTCTCCTAACCGCTCTGACTGTTATTTCTTCTTCTGAGTACGTTCTAGCCACTCTGACTCTTTTCTTCTCTGACCCGAACTCTTCTTCCGAGCGACTGAGCGACTGAACGACTGACTAAATGAATCCCTTCTGACCGCTTTCACCCGGTTGTATACCTTTACCTTTGCGGGTGCGTCACGTGCATTTACAGGTGCGTATGATTATTATCAGGTGGAACTTATGGCTTCCAGCTAGCTGCAATAGCTATCTCCCTGATTGGGGCTGCTTCACTTCCTCCCTTTCAGTTTAAAAGGTGCTTTAATTCTATTTTCTGTATTTTATTTTCTCTATTTTCTCTATTTATTTTCTTGTCCCCACCTGGCTTACATTTACATTTCTGAGGACCAAGAATCCACTAGTATGTATAAGGAAGACAATTTGAATCTTCAGAAGTGAGAGGCAAGGCTTGGCAACAGACATTTAAAATGTTCAGAATATGTCCTGGAGTCTAACAAATAAGACATGTAAGCCAAGAAAAAGGGCAGGGGATCCTGAATTCTGCTCCTACTGTAATTCAGAGAAGGGTTTCTAGAACTTATATAAAATTGGGTCAATATGTATACTTTTGACATGACTTTAAGACGATGCTTGATTTTTTTTTTTTTTCTTATGGAGTCTCTTAACTTCGAGTGTGATAAGATTTACCAATTTACAAAAACTGACTTTTCAGATTTTCCTTATTTTCCTGGATCTCCCAGAAGGTAACATTTGATAATGAAAATAAAGCCTGAATCCTGAAATGTTGATCAGATCTGGCAAGAATAAGTCCAAAGCTGGAGATAAATTGGAAATAATCCATCACTCTTAATTTTTATTTTGGTGCCAGGGATTGAACCCAGGGATGCTTTACCATTGAACCACATCCCCAACCTTTTTTACTTTGAGTAGGGTCTCCTTAAGTTGCTGAAGGCCTTGCTAAGTTGCTGAGGCTGGTCTTGAACTTGTTATCCTCCTGCCTCAGCCTCTCACGTTGCTGGGGATAAAATGGGGATTAGAAGTAGGTATTGAGAAAAGAAAATATGAATTAGTACCAGTGTTAATAGGGAAAAAAGGAACAAAATTAACTCCAACTAACCTTCTTTCAATAGAGTCAGTTGAAAATGAGACCCATAATACTAAGTGATTTCTTAGCATAAGCAAATGCTCCCTTTTAGACATTAAATAAAGGCTGAAACATTGTTTGGAAAGCAAACTCATTATATAATTTTATGTGCATTATAAATTAATAAGATCTTTCTGGAATATAAATTTAGAATCACAGTTAAAATCATCATACCTTTTCCCACTTGGAATCAGAATTGTATATGGACATCAAATCAAGGAAAATGAATTTTTTAAAAATCAAATGTTATTTCTCTTTTGTACTGGAGATTGAACCCAGGGCCTTGTGAATGTGAGGCAAGCACTCTATCAACTGAGCTATATCCCCAACCTGAAGATAAATTTTACATGAAAAAAATTTTTTGATATATTTTTGGACATGCCTAGAAACAGTTTCACAAATTATCTGTGTTATTTTGCAATATTTCAACATGCTGTGTCAGAATTAATGTAAGGATAACTAGATGAATGTCAGTCATAACAATTATATAACAATTGGATTGCTGATATAAGAGATCATTTGATGGTACTATGTAATAAATTCATATTATACTACAACTGTTACAGATGAGGAAAATCACATCATCTTATTGAATCTGATAAGAATATCATAGCTATGTGAGATACTGACAGAGGGAGATGGGTAACATAACTTGAAAATGTGAAGAATATTAGAGAGTCTGATTAGGCAAGAACTCTGAGAGCTGGTACACAGTAGAGTAAATGAGAAAAATATTTATTTCCTGTGACCTAGAAAATAGAACTAGAATCAATAAAAATTGCTAATTTGAACAATTTATTTTCAAAAATGTCTCATGTAATAGTTATTAGAGAAAGAATTATCTTTTCTCTTTGTTCAGGTTTTCAAACAGAGATTAGAAACATTTTTGTCACATAAAGTACACTAGTTTATTCCAAATCATATATTTTAAAAAAATCTGAGTTGCTTATTCTCCTAAGTGAGGCCAATTAACCAGTATATGAAGCTGCAGACTTCCCAAACTCTCATAGCAGTTCTCATTTGGGGCATAAAAGCCTGAGAGTTCAGATCACTGGAAGTTTTTGTACTCCTTGTATTAAACTGTGAGTACAGGAGAAGCCTGGGGATTCTCCATGTGAATGTTACCGTATTCACAATCTTTGCTCAGTTAACTGTCACTAGAAGGTCATGCATATACATTATACTTCATCACTACCTCCAAAACATCAGGGATCCAAGACTGGTCAATTAAATTCAAGAAAAAAAAAATATGTTGACCAGCGATCCACTTCCAAAGGGCAAGACAAACCAAGTAAATTTGCCCTCCAGAAATTTTCTCTTTCATAGAGGAATATCAACTTGTAGTGGAAATTAATTCCTTGATCCAACAGATACTTGTTAAGTGAATTCAGTGTTCAAGTATTAATGCTATTACAGTAGGGGTATATTGATTAACCATATTTGGTCTTTGCTCTCAAATAATCTTTCATGTGAAGTACTTGGACAGTTGGAAGGTCTTTACATTTTTAGAAAGAATAGAGAAAATATATGTAAGAGTTATGGGGTCATGGAGTCTTCCACCAGGATTTCAAGGAAGACCCTGGGATGCCAGACAGTACATGGCAGTGTCAATTCCTGCAAGCACCAACTGACAGGGTGAAGTGTGGAGCTGTGAGAATAAATCTAGGTCTACATGCATACCATGAGCTGAATTTGCCTTGTTTTGTTGTCAAATTGTGCTTCCTTATTACAGGCCAAGAAGCAACAGGAAAAACCAACCATGGACTTAACCCATCAAAACTGTGATCCAAAATAAACTCTTTCTCTATATAAACTGATTATCTCAGGTATTTGCTACAGTAACAAGGAAGATTAACACCATTTGAGTAAAGCAGTTGAAATGATAGCACATGTAACATTGCTGATTTCACCTTGTTTCTCATTATTAATTATAGTATAGTCTAAAGTTACCATAATTTATAAGAGAAGGACTTTGTCTTCCATTTATTTCTCAGTATACTGTGTTACCTGAAAGCATCTGAGGGAAGACAACAGATGAAGAAGGACAGCATCAAACATGGCCTCTCTTTCCTCTCTTCGCATTCTACCTACCGTGATGTTCACCTGCTTAACTCAGTCTGAGCATCGTGCAAAGAATACATGAGTTAAATATGTTAACTCTTAATAAAAGTGAGGTGATAGAAAGCAGACATCACAGGGAATCATCCTCCTAATCCCAGAGGTTCTCTCAAGTACCTTTGCATAGTATGGATCAATCCAAAATAAAATGCTCAAGATGGTGTTGTTCCAACAGGTTTTGGAGAAACAAAGCAGAGGCAATAATTGCATTTCACTTTATATTATACAAGTTGTTTTTCCTTATTTGTTGTTTCTCAGAATGAGTGAATGTACTGTCAAGATTCTCTGTTAACTATGCTTCTCCCTGTTCTTTCAGATTATATTCTAAATTCCCACTAAGAATTAAAGAGACACATAAAGGATAAATAACAGTGTCTGGGACTGGAGACAGGATGTACATGGAAGTTGAGGGGTTAATAGTATTTTCTCATGGCTGCAAATTATCTTCAACTCCTCCTGAGAAGTCACACATTAACCTCTGTGTTATTGTGTATGTTTTTCAGGTCTGACTATGTCTGTGCAAAAAACTAAAGTGTACAAGATTCATCCTTAAAATTTCCTTGTTCATCTCAATTTTCTAGACTATACTAACAGGCAGGGATTTGAGTCCAGCGTGTCTAAAACATAAGCAGAGGCAGCAGTCCTACCCAGAGCATCCTGTGTACCGCATTGTGCTATTCACATATATTTCTATCTGCTTGTTCTGATTTGATATATTCTAAACTCTTCAGGTTCATTTCCAAACAAACACTTTGTGCTTGATTTGCATTTGCATTTTAGTTGATTCCATTCATCTTATCATTCTTTATAAAACCTGACCTGATATACAATGTTACATGCTTCTAGACGCTTTTAAGTCTATCATGTTATACCTGAAATTATTTTGTAAATAAAATATGGAATAGAAACAGGATAATATTTAGAAAATATATGTAGATAACTATATATACTCATTAATGATTTCTGTGTTTTTAGTATCTAATATTTGTTTTTCCTGTTTTTCTCACTTGGTTTTCACTTTAAAGCACTTGGAGAATACACATATTGTAAGGTATATTCAGTTTTAATGTTACCAGCAAATAAATAAAAAGAAAAGAAATTAGAAAATAGTTATACTTTGAGTTTCATTGGTTTATCAAGTCTACAGAATATAAAATGTCCGGGGCCATTATTTCCTCCTATGGTGATTTCAGTTTTTTTTTTCTTTTTATTTAGATGTAAAATTGAGATAAATGCTAAGTCATTGAGATAAAAATGCAGTTTCCCCTACATTGTTAGAAATATTTGCAGGATATAAACTTAATACATTAATTACAGAAGATGCCATAATTTTTCTGAGGGTACAATGAGTACAATTTCCATTTCCATATATTATATGTCTTTGTAGAGCTAGATTCACTTTATATGTAGTTACCATGAATCAAGACACATTTTCTCACTTTCTTTCTCTACACATACATGCACGTGTGCACGCGCGCACACACAGTGTTAATTATAAAACAACATCCTGACATTCTCTTTGTAATTAAAATAACATTCTCTTTGTAAATTTAAAAAATGTAAAAGTGATAGTAAATAATAATTCAGGAAATGTTCCTGTTCCATTAGTTGGTTTGAATTCTTGGTGATTAAGGGCTTAGACGATGTCTGATCCTGACTGCTCTAGACAGCAGAGCCTAAGTCAAGGATCATTTGCTAACATTTTCTGGGGTTGGACATCAAAGTAAGTAGTTGCACATGTAATTAGAATGTGGCACCATCCATTGCTGGGCTGGAAAAGTGCTTCGGAAAGAGCCTTAGGGGATGAGCCGGCAGCTCAGTAGCTCTATGGATTTGGTGCATTATATGCTCCAGAAGCAATACCAGGGGAAACATTTAACATGTCAGAATTCATAGGAAAGAGAACATGGAGAATTTCTCTATCTTCTTTATATATCTGACAAAAATTCAGCACATTAGGAGAGATATCCCAATATTTTTGCTTTGTAGAATCCAAATCCTATTCAATCACTCAGAAAGGAAGACCCTACATCTGATTGTACAGAATCTTCATATGTGGAAATGAAGGGAAGATGCAATATAGTATGCTTTCCCCAGGAAAGGAAAGCAGGAGTAATTCAAAATTGCTTATCTCACAGCTGTGCACAAAATGAGAAGAAGGGAACATGGTCCCCCAATCACCTTTGGTGGCATGCTCCAATGACCTATAAAGTTTCTACTGGGCCCACCTTTTAAAGGCTCTACTATCTCCCAATAGCACCATTTGGGGCACTAAGTCTTTAACAAATTGATCTTTGGAGTTATTTAATATCCAAATTATGACAGAAAACTTGTACAGTTTTCTCCGATTACTACATGCTCTAAAAGGAGTCTTTTGTATGCTCTTCTACTTCCAGAGCCACTCCAAATGCAAACAGCCCTAGCTTATCTCTATAACAGTAAAGTAAGATTAGACATAAAGATCAAGTGATGGGGTGGTAAAGGTCACAATGGTCACGTAATCCAATCCTCCTTCAGTTTCTTTTCTGCTCTGAAATATGTCCTCATTCTGTCATTCAAGGCTGTTAAAATTACCCATCTTGGAGATCATCAATAAATTAAATGGTTAAAAAAGTAGGGGAAAGTTTGTCACCTCTGCCAGTATGTTGCTGCAATAAACTAAGCAATAAGATTTAACTTTTCTACCATGTACTGCAAGCCTTACATTTATTTGAAAAGCATCCAGGAATAATGAAGAGGAAACAAAACAGAATAAAAAATGAAATAATGCAGGAGGAATTATGGATCATGATGGAAAAAGAGGTAAGAAAATAGGAAAAGAAAAGAAAGGCAGAAAGTGTAAATAAGGTATATGTCAGATAAATAATCACCGATTTCAAATGTGAGAAGGAAATCTAGAATGTCAACAGTTATCAAAATAGAGTATTAGATCCCTGATGAACACACACACATTCTCAAAATCTCAGGATCCTTTTCTAATTTTATAAAGTATACCATTGCCTATTAGTAATGGGATATTATGTGGATTATTTAATAGCAGAATATTTGGATGAGAAAGAAGTGAGTGCAATTGCTTCCAATGACTATCTCCTATATCAATCTCCTTTCAGAGAGTATGTAAGCATTCTAAACATCTGTTATATACAGAGAAGTGTAAATGGGCCCTGGAAATGCAAAGGAATGTCTAAACAAAACCAGAAAGAGCCCAAATATAAACTAACAATTAAAACAAACAACCTGAATAATTGAATATTCTTAGAAGTATTCTTATAATTTTCTCATCAATTCATAATATTATATAATTGACATGAGATCTATAGAGACAGGAACAATGCAGATGTGAAAAACATGATGAAACACAGAAACACAGCTTTGCCAGGTGTTCAGTTAATGCTGATACTAAACAAAGACCTCTGACCAAGTCCAGGGAGATCTCTGCCTCAGCTCCTCTTACTCTGTCCTCTATTGTATATCTTGATGAACTTTATGCCCTTGTTATTGTTCCCAACTCTCAGAGCTCCTCCTGACTAGGAATCTTTCGGCATGGGATTATCCCTGTCTAGAATATTTTTGCACCTGATACCACATGACTGCTTACTCTCATTTTTTTTCAGTACCTAGAAGCCTCTATTCCAGTGAGTCTTTTACTGAAAACACTCTCTGAATCACTCTCACTACTAATTAAACCTGCTATCTTTTCTAATTTATTTTCTCTCTGGCATTATTTATTTTCTTTATTGTTTCTTTTTTTTCCCAAAACAATATAAACTCTATGGACTCATGCTTTTTGGCTATTTTTATTTTCATTGCTACATCTCCAATCATATCCTTATAACAGATTAATGCTCAGAATATAAGTATTTCATTATCACTCAATTCCATTCCTAAAATTTTCCATACAACCAAGAGTAATATGTTCACTGAAACACGCATAGTAAAGTGTCATAACAGTTTCTTTCAGAATAAACACAATGTGAAAACTACCCACATATGCACTAATAGAAGGACAGATAAAAATTTTTGAGTATATTACACCGCAGAATTGTAGACATCAGATTTCTCAATCTCATCAAGAATTACAACTGTCCATAACACTATTCTCTAAGCATAAAATATGAAAGAACATATTATATAATTCCATGTATATAGAAAGGGTACAAAAACAAGTGGCATCAATTTATAGTGTTAGGAAGGGACAATGCCTGAAACAGAAGATGAGGGTTCTTCTACAGTTATGATCACACACTATATTTTTATTTGCATAATGATTACAGAGGCATGCTTAGCTTTAAAATTTTTGAAATGTATATATCTCCTGCAGTTTTATATATGTAACTATATTTCAATAAGAAGTTAAAAAGCAATTGTATGAATAAATGAATGAATGAATTCAAGATGTCTCTTGAAACACATTTTGACAAAATGAGCACAATATTTCATTTTTATTTCTGTCATTGCTTAAATTTTAATGAAACACCTGTCTGTGGTGAAGCAAAGACAATGGTTTAGAAGATCAGTAATTCTAGTGGGATCCTGAGATTTAGGTACTTTAAGAAACAGGAATTCTCTAGGTCACCAAGGATTTAACCTATGTGATTTCTGTAATTCAAAAGACACCTGTTGCTTATCATTTTTTCCCTTAATGAAAAAACACAAGATTCCTGAGCTGGGTGAGGATGCATGTGCCTGTACATGCATTTATTTTCCAATCTTTCCTAAGAGGGATGGAAACTAAACTTAAAAAAAAAAAAAAATCACATACCAGGACTAGGTTTGTAGATCAGTGGTAGAGCGCTTGCCTAGCACATGTGAGGCACTGGTTTTGATCTCTTCTAATTTCCCTACAAAATCAGCATTCCCAAATAAATTCAGAAAATCATTTAGAAAATTCAGACATTAAATTTGAAAGTAAAGAAATTCATGCTATCTACAGTTTTCCATACAAGACATTAAGCAGCCTAATAGAAAGTCAGCTGCAAGACATTGATAGTAAGCTAAGATTTAATATTAGATTTAAAATTAATGATAAATTTGTTGGCAAGAAGATTTTCCCTGAATAGAATCTTTTCTCATATATTTTGGTAACATTTTACTCAAAATTTAAATATTATTTTTTGTCTTCATGTAATCAGCAAATTTATATTTGTCATTGATGTACTTTTAAAAAACTTATGAAATATTTCCACACAGTAGGTCAGTTTCAACACAGAAAGATTGAGAACAGTTGCAATGACCACAATCAGTGAGGCAATGACCAGTGACTTGGATCATAGAGACATGGCAGTCAGACTTGGAAGGCTTTTAGGGATGATGCTGGTTTTTCTGCTGTCAAAATGTGCCACTCCCAACCAATAAGTACACTCCCACTGAATGACTTTTACAGATAAAGGCAGGCTTCACCTGAACATGTGTGTGTTTTACAACAGAATGTGCCTCTGAACATTTCCCCCTCCAGAGTTCTCTAACTACTCTTCAGTCTACACCTTTAATTCACAAATCATCAGCGCTATTGAATGCACTTTCATATTCCACATTAAGTCTATTAGAAATCAAACAAATACATTAGTTAAAATATTCTATGTGAACAGTGAAAGAGACAATTCTAATTTGAACGACTTCAGAAAAAAGATAAAGAAGAGGAGAAACGAAAAAAAAAAAAAATCAAATGTAATAGCTTTGTGTATGTAGCCTTGGCATTTTTGGAGACTTCCACACTTTAATTGTTCAACTCAATTCTTGTGCATTAACCTAATCTTCAGTTCCTGATGAATTTCATTTCATTTTGTGGGCACAACTAGAGGTAATTCAAGGCATATATGATCACATAGGAAACAATATGATTCTACCAGATAGTACGTATTTATTGGATGTCAAGGAAGGTCACCTGCTGACTTGGCTTATTCTGTGGCTAAGTTAGCAGAAAATTGTCATTTTGATCTCACTAGAACCACATGGAGTTGAGGTTTGTGATAGAAAGCAGTTTCTTGAAGGAACAAAAGCTGGTCCAAAAAAACCCAACCATTTTCAGTAGTGTTTTATTTTTTAATTTTTAAATTATTGCATAGTAGTAAAGTCTATCAATTTTGACTGATAAAGAATTGAGGCTTTAAGAGGAGAAAATTTATGGTAAGATCTTGTCAGTTCAGTGAAGAGCTAAAATTCTTGCTTGACCACACAAACCATATTATACTCCCCAAAGAGTTCCTCTGACAAAGAGAAAAACTTATCAGCTGACACTTCATGCTCTTGGCGATTCAACATTTTCATCTATCTTACTCTTTCTTAATAGATTCTTCTCTAGTTTCAAACTTCCAGGGATCTTTCAACTGGCCACAGAAAGTTTAGGTGCCAGGATAAGAGTGGGAAGAAGCAATCTGTAGAGATTTATGCATCAGGTATGTGCTAGCAGGCAGTGGATTGGAGGTGCAGATGTGGCAGCTCAATTCACTTAGCTCATGATTCTCGCTTCAAACAGACCCTTCAGAGACAGAAGTGAAAGGTGCCAAAGTGAAAGTTGTATCATCTTCTTCAGAGTTCTCCAGTTTCTTAGTAGATAGAGGGGAAGAGGATGAGGAGGGAAGGACACAGTGCCCACAATTCAGCTTGGATATCAAATGTCTAGCAAATACAAATTTTATGTTTTTGGAAGCTCATTTATGATATTCTTTGCCTTTCTGAGATTTAACTTGCAAAGTATGCTGAAAATGTGAAGCTTTTATATGCAGGCTTAGAGCTTACCTACAGCAAGAGGGTTTCTTTTTCCAAGTTTCTCAGGTTATTTATGCTTCCTCTTTGGATTATTTATCAAGTAGGCTTTGGTTTGATGTCTTATACAATGTCATGGTCTGTCCCAAGAGGTCTTCATGAATGCAGGTTCAACTGAGCTCCACTTATACAGGTGTGTCACATTTTAGTGGCAGGATCCTCAGGATGTGGCCTTCTGGCATGTCTAGCACTCAAAGCCTATTCTTTCATTCCATCTCAGTAAAGCAGTTCTGGCTTCTCATCCTTCAGCTTCAAGGATAATTTTGACCTAATATTTGGCTCATAATGCTGATTATAAGAGGATAAAAATTTAAGTTTCTCAAGTTATCTTTTCATAAAATAGAAATTCATATGTATGAAATATAGTATATATGTGTCATTTATAATGAAGGGTAACAATTTATTGTCAATTATTGCTTGATATTTTCTGAGAGAAATCCCTGAACAGAGATAAACACCTATAGTGCACTTATATAATAATTAATACTCTTAAATGGCAGAGAGTTTTGTTCTGGATAATATAAAATGCTATTCATTTTGAATGAATTCTCTGCTATTTATGCATATAAGTGGACTTAATCTGAATTTAGCAATAATTATCCACAAGGGAATTTACCCAGAAGTTTGAAATATCAATTTCTACTGTGAGTTCTGTCATCTTGGTTAAGACTTTAAAACTTAATTCAAATCTCTATCTTTTCTTACATATATTTATCTTTCTTTTATTTTTGCTTTTTTATTTTTCATGAGGGCAGTTTAGTTTTAATATGTTCACTGCTCTATGTCCTGGTACTAAGACCATAACAGTATATGAAATGAACTTTATATATATTTATTAAAATAGATTTTGAAAAGAGGAAAGTAATGCATTTTCCAATCACCTAAGTTTGAGGAGCTAACATTGATAGGCGTTATTGAAAGCCTGGTGTAGCTTTTGTTGAAAATGCTGATTTGAAATTACAAGATTATATCTCACACACTGGGAGAATATAGTCTGGAAAAAATTATCTGTTTACAAGAAAAGAATGAAGAGGTTAGTTGTAAAAGGGCAAAACCATTTCGTTTCTAAGAGAACTGATCAAAAGTATTCGCTCTCTGAAGAGTTTCGATAAAATTCAAATGTTATCAAGCAATATGCAGACTAAGGACATCTTTAATACAGGACCAAACTAATAACAACTAAGTTCAAATTTATAATAACTAAGTTCAATATATTATTGGATTGAAAACCTGCTTTGCTTTCTCCCTATTATCTGTAGGGAGTTATCTTTCTCTTTCTTTCTCTCTTTGTCTCTCTGTCTCTCTCTTTTTCTCTCTTCATACATACAAATACACATACACTTAAACCTACACTCTATGTACTATATATATGTGCACATATATGTGTACATGGAATTAGAAATCCATGTAATGCTCTGTCAAAAGTGATTTACTATGTAGAGTGAATAGTACTTATATATGTGTATATATGTGTGTGTGTATATATATATACACACACTGTATACATTGTTTATAATGTATATCTGTATATGTATATGTCTGTATATATTCACTTAGTTTGTGAGTGTTGTGAGCAATGCTTACACACACACACACACACACACACACATTTATGTATACTTCTTTCAAGAATTCACTTCTGACATGAGATTTGTGGGCATTTCCCATACCAGCCGATTTTTCAAAACCAACTGAGTGTATTATATTCAATTTAATTCCAACACTATACGGATTTATCACAGAGCTCTCAGGCTAAGGGATCAGTTTTAAAATTGCCTTCCACTTCAGATGCCAATTGCAAGTAGAAGGTTCCCAGGTTACCCACAACTTCTGTCTGACTTAGCTACAAATGGAAAGTTCTCAAGAACACTTTTTTTTTTTTTTTTTTTTTTTAGCCTCCCTAATTTTTTGGAGTGGTTTACAGAACTGAGGGAAACATTTCTGTTTTCTGGTTAATTATAAAGTTTATTACCATGGATATTAGTTAAGTCTGTGCTCTGAATATATGTAGGAATAGCAACAGAATAGCAAAATTTAAGTTGCAGATGGAATAAACAGATACTTCTATTACTGAGTTGATATATCTATTAACAAGTTGAACGCCTCTTCCTCAACATATTTTTTAAAGCAATACATTAAATTTGGAGGAAGAATAAAGAGGAACACCACTCTAATTTCTGGAGTTCTGTAGAAAAATCTCTCTGAATACATTCTTAAATATTTTTAATTGAGAGATAACATGAATACAGAAAATTTTTCTAATCTTAAGTACACTGTTTAATTAATACATCTGTGTAACTACTATCTAGATGAAGAGAGAACAATAATAGCACAATAGATCCATTTGTTTGCCCTAATCTGTTACCATCTTCTACAGTTAACCATCATTTGTACATAGAACATGTTTGTTTTGTTCATTTTTTTGTTTCATACTAATGGTGTATGTCTTTTTTTCCACATTGTATTTGTATGATTAATCACTGTTGTTGAATACATAATTTCCCTATTATACTTTTGTAGGACATCATACTGTTTTCAGTTTTTGATTACTGAAAACACTATTGCTATAAATATTTTAAATACATTTTATGTGTATGTATATAATTCTGTTGGTTATAAATGCTCAGTTGTATGTACACACACACACACACACACACACACACACATACATAGTTTCAATGGAAACTGTCAAAACAGATTTGCAAAATGGTTGTAGCATTTTTATTTTATTTCCAATAAAATTCATAGTATATAAGCATTGTACTTGTTCCAAATTCTCATCAATAGTTTAGTGACAATCACTTAAATTATCACATTTTTTAAAAAAATAAGCTTGTCAAATTCCATATACATACAAAACTTTGATGAGATTTTAATTGGGATTAAATTGAATCCATACATCAATTTGTAGGGGAAAAAATATTGGCAAAACTAAATTCCAGTTGATTATTGTATTCCTCCATTTCATTAATTTTCTCAATAATATTATGTATTTTTATAGAACTACTATGTTTCCCTTGGAATTATCCCTAGGTATGTAAAATTATTTGGTTATATTTAAAATGTTACTATTTCACTGAATTTTCTGTTGTATAGAAATAAATTTGTTTTTTCTATATTTTTCAATTGAAAGGTCAAAAAATTCACTGTTTTAGGGACTGGGGTTGTGGCTCAGTGGTAGAGCACTTGCCTCGCATGTGTGAGGCCCTGGGTTCTATCCTCAGCACCACATATAAACAAAGTGAAAAATCCATTGGCAACTTAAAAAAATAAAATAAAATAAATAATCAAAAAAATTCACTGTTTTAGATCTAATAATTTGGCTATAGATCCATACACATTGATGCTATCTTTAAATAATTATGGTATCTTAAATTAGACATTCATCTTGTTTTGTTAATTATAAAGTTAATTATAAAAAGCTTTGACTAGTTCATTTTAAGAATAATGTTTCTGGTAAACTTTTTGAAAGATTTTTATTTGATTAAGGACACTTCATTCTGTTGACATTTTTACTCATGGGTTATTATATTTTCATGGCTAGGTATAATATTTATCAAATAATTCTGCCACTTTTGTTGATGTGTATGTTTATAATAAAGTTATAAAGTTCCTTCTAAGAATAGCACTAACTAACTAACAACCTCAGAGTTGGACATACCATGTTTTTGTTAAAGTATTAGTTCATGTTCATATTATATATTTTTAAAATGATGATATTATATATTTTGGAATGATGGAATATTAATTTCCCAAAAGTTAGTATTATACCAGTTATTATTTAGTTCTAAAATCATTATTTGTGAACTGACTACATTGAATTACTGTGATAAGAAAAGCATACACTGTATGATTATTTTTTTTTTCAGGGAATATCAAGCTCAACCTTTTTTATTCCTCTTACACATGCATGTACAAAGTAAGATGCAAAATCATCAAATGCTTTCCCTAATGTCACACAGCCAACTTACGGCAGAGCTGAATGTTTAGACCCAGGTGAGCTTGCCAACTTTACATGTCTTCTAAATTTCTTTGACAACATTTCAAATACTATTCTTATTGTTATTTTCATTTCATATTATACTTATAGAGCACACTTTTACATATCTATGGTTGTATACAAAGTATATTCAGACCATTCGTAACTTCATACATGCACTTAGGGTAATGATATCCATCTCATTCTACCATCTTTTTTTTTTTTTCTTCTTCACCTTTTTGCCCCCTCCCTTACCCTTCCTCCCCATTGGCCATTCTAGTGTTCCTCTAATCCTCCTATGCTACCCGTCCCAACCCCACTGTGAATCAGCTTCCTTATATCAGAGAAAACATTCGGCATTTGGCTTTTTGGGATTGGCTAACTTCATTTAGCATTATATTCTCCAACTTCATCCATTTACCTGTGAATGCCATGATTTTATTCTCTTTTATTGCTGAGTAATACTCCATTGTGTATATATACCACATTTTCTTTATCCATTCATCTACTGAAGGGCATCTAGGTTGGTTCCATGGTATAGCAAATATGGAAAGCAACATGGAGATTCCTTGGAAAACTGGGAATGGAAACCACCTCATGACCCAGCTATCCCACTCCTTGGTCTATACCCAAAGGACTCAAAGACAGCATATTATAGGGACACAGCCACATCAATGTTTATAGCAGCACAATACATTGTATGATTCTATCCTTCCAAATTTGTGTGACTGGCTATATTAACCCTCCTCTGATCAATCTGGGCCTGTGCCACATACATTTAAAGAGCTGAAATATCCAGAAAATTTTGTGTCATATATTCAACATTTGATTCAGCTCTTTCTATAGTTACAAATTTTTGGTTTTGTTTTGTTTGTTTTGTTTCATTTTATGAACTACCCAACTGTGATTGTGAAGTTTTGTCCTTTCTTTTAGAAATTGATCACATTTTACATTACAAGTTTTGAGACTGTAGTATTAGGTGTTCACAGGTTAAAAGTCATATGTGCTGGGTAGAGTCAATCTTTGGTCATTATGAAAATTTCCTTTTTATCCCTAGTAATGGTTTGCTTTAAAATCTATCTCATTCAATAATAGAAGTATTGGTGCTTTCTTTTAGTTCCTGCTGGCAAGGCATATTATTCCTATCTTTCACTTTCAAATATCCTGTGCTTCATATTCAATGTCTTTACTAAAGATGGACTAAAGTTTTGTTTTTATATCATTTGATTTTTCAATATTTAAATCATTTGTAATAAAATTGCAGGTGATTTATTTACCATGTTATCATCTGTTTTTAATCTCCCACTTGTACATTTTTTTCTTCCCTGTTTCCTCTAGAATTTTCATTTTTCCTATATTAGCTTCTTAAGTTACATAGTTTTATGCATTTTGTACTGTAGAATAATCATCACTGAGTTATTAGAATTTGATATAAAGTAGTAATTGATCATTTTCTAGTCCATGCTAGAATCTTGGACAATTTAAAATCTCTTTACAACCCTTTCAATCTTTTACTTTTGGTGTTATTGCTATTGTGTGTTAGAATTTTAAATATACTTAAGACAATGCATAACAATATTATTTTTGCTATTTTTATATAATTATTATTCATTGTTATTTACCCACTTAATTGTCTGTTATTTTCTCCATGCCTACCTAATTTATTCTATTTCTATTTAGGGTGATTTTCTTATATCTGAAAAATCAATTAACATTTTTATTTTATTGTAGATATTGTTATGGCGACATTGCAATAAATCACCATGTTGATCTAGCCAGTGGTCTGGATCTATCACCTGGTGTGCCAAGGGGCAGGCTGCAAGTTTACGCTCTTCAAACCCCTCCCAGAGTTTGAGTCCACCTTTTATAGTCCAAAACCATATTAATCATAAGTGACTGTTGTTATGATTCAAAACCATAAACAAACATCATGATATCTAAAATCATAAGCAGAAGGGGGAGTGTGTCAAAACGTCCCTAGTTGAGTACAAGTTAAAGAATGGCTACTAATGTCTAGACAATCTCTGATAGGGTACATTGTCCAAGAAAAATGGGACCAAAAAGAGAACAATTTTACATTGTATAAGAATTGTCATATTCTGTTGCCAAACATGCTATACTAAGCAACTGTTGATGGGTACAGAGGTGGGTGTTCCCATGGGAGAAGCATTTCTTACATGATGTGGCATCTGAGCATAAACTGGAGTCTGTTTGTTTTTTTCCCATATAACCTGGCCCATAAAAATATGCTGGTATAATATTATAAAATAGACTTTTATTTGAGGTCAGGGTAGCATGATCTTGGAATGTCTATAGTCTATTTTCATTTTTTCATAGATATCTTCACCCTATATTAAAAGCTAGTTCACCTGTTGTACTTATGATGTTATTGTGTTTTACTTTTTAACTCTAATTCTCTTGTGAGGTCTTCTTTCTCTCTTCGTAATATTTTAGACATAAATGCATTGTTTACTACTGTAATGCCTTAATTTCTAGTACTTTGTGAATTGTGTGTCCAGATGTAATATTTTATATTCATCAAGCTTTATTTCATGTTCATTTGTAATTTATTATCTTTCAATTTAGTAAATTTGTCAGCCCTTATGTTTTGGATTACTGGCTCTTCTCATCCATTTTTTCTTCATCTGGGAATCCATTATACTTATGTTAGAATTCCTGATAATAATAAAATTCATTCTTTTGTTCTTAATGTTATATGTTTTTAATATCCTTTGCTTCAATAGGATCATTTTATAAATACCTATCTTCTCTGATATTTTGACCAGCTGTGTTCAATCTACTATTAAACTTATTTTGTGCACAATATAATTTCAATTATTGTATTTTTCATCTCCAAAATTTTTATTTAATTCCTTTTTTAAAGATATATGCTGCTTATAAACTTCTCCATTTTGTAAATCTACAATTTTAAATATTATATATAGTAATGTAAAGGCTGAATCTAATTCCAAAATCTGGTTTCCATTCATCATTTTATTGTGCTTGTTGGATGTATATTTTCTTTCTGATTTCTATATTTTTATGTATTATAAATATTTTATTAAATGTCAAGTATTTTGTATGAAAATAAAAGCTTTTTGTTGTTTTTTTTTTTTCCCCCTTGGCAGGCCATAGGCAAACAGATCACCTCTACACAATCAGAAACTGAGCTTATTTCACATGGTTTACCATCTTTGAAAGGCTTATTCCACTGCTGTTTAATGCACATCACTAGAGTAGAGGTCTCCAGGGATCCTGTTTGATAGTCAAACATTTACAGAAGATTTTGTCCTGTATTGGTCTTTGGAATTCAATTTTTACTTTTCCAGGATTGTTAAAAACTTGCTCTGCTTTTCAGGTGTATTTGCATGACTTGTATCAGATGTCTTGTGCAAAGCAGTATGCTAAAGGCTGGGCTTACCTCATGAGCAAACTTTCCTTTCAATTCTGATTTCAGAGGGGGGTGAGATTCAGTATGCCTACACACATATGTATTTATTTTTATCCAGCTTGTTTCATTGTTCTTGGAATTGTTGTCAATCTGCTATAAGCAACTCTGTTGCAACCATATGTAGAAGTCATAGAGGGAAGTTTAAAAACTCCTCAATACAATTGTTCTGACATTTTCATTTTTTTTAAATGAAAGTTTGATATTTTGAACTCTTACAGTCATTAAATCTTAAGACCTATTTAAATATTTAGTTCACTTATAGTAAAGTTTTAACCTAGTTTTATGATGTTTTTTCCCAGTATATCTCCTAACACACTCTCCATTCTAATGCCCAAGTTTGTATCCCTGATTTAAATGTCTCATTCTGTTACAGTGTTTAACACATGAGATCTTCTCTACCAAGAATAATCTCTCCCCTACCCCCATTTTTATTAGTTTAATTCCTCCTCATGTTCAGAACTCAGTTAAAGAAAGCATCTCTTTTCATTATGATTCATTCCCAGTCTTCCCTAAGTTAGATCCCTCTTCTCCAGATTCCTATACCATAGTGCATCTCATAGTGCATCTCTCCTTTAGTCAATTGTGATGGAACCAGTTTTGTACTTTCTTGAATACTTGACTATTTTTTTGAAGGGTATACTTTATTATTTTATTAGCAACATGGTAGTAGGAGTTAGTTTTGTTGTTACTCAAATTTGTATTCTCAGTGCATAGCCAATTAACATGCCATAGGATAAGTGCTCAAATATTCACAGAATAGGTGCAATAGTTTCTACTATTTCTGGCACTGAGTCAGAAGAAAAGCACCTGTCCATGAGATATTTTCTGGAGACTTCCAGATGGTATCCCTGCTGGAATTCCATACCTGAGACTGTCACAAAATACATGTAATATCTCTAGGGATAAGTTGACTGAGCATTCATTAGGATTGAACTAGAAAAATGGTCAGAGCCCATGACAGAGTTAAAGTCATGGAGTTTTGCAAATGGTGTGTCCTGTCAACAAATTAGTTTTAACTTGAAATGATTTATGTTGTTTACAGTTTCAGAAAATATGTTCTTTTATTTAGAAAAATGAAGGCAAGCCTTAAGATGGAGAGTCTCAGGCACAGATAATAAGTGAATTGTGCACAAATAAGCTTGTCAACCTTGTTCCACACATCACTATTATTTTTGAAAAGCTTGCTAAGCTATTAACCTTCATTAATAAAAATATGAATTGTATCTGGTACTATAATATTGTAACTAATAATCTATGAACCAAGGAGAATATGACCACAATTATTTAAGCATTAGAATATTATATGCATTTAAATTCAACTGTGAATATTGATTTTATTGAATTCATGGCACCCTGAAAACCCATCTTTTAAAATTCTAAATTATTTATAAAATTGTTGCAAGACAAAATGTTATTCTCTACCCACATGCATATATGGGTTCCAATACAATATAGTGAAGGTTTTCCTTTCCTCATTGAATCTCCTTGGCACTGTTCACAAAAGTAATTTTTTCTTAAGTATGTCAATCAGTTTCTAATATCAGCATTGTGATCCATTGATAAATACTTTTATACTTTGCCTGTACCATGATCTCTTAATGTAGTTTATATTAAGTCTTCAAATCAAGTAGTGTGAGTTCTTCAAATTTGCTTCTTTGTTAAAAATTTCTTTGGCTACTTTTTGTTATTTCCATACACATTTTAGAGTTAACTTCTGAATTTTCAGAAAGTACCTGCTAGGTTTTAATACTGAATTGACTTTATAGATAATCTTGGAAGCTTTGATATCAGATATTCTAATAATAAACTTGGAATAAATTTCTATTCATGCTTAGATTTTTTTCAACAGTGTTCTCAATATGGAGATCTTTTATATCTTCAGGCAATTGATGCCTCAGTAATTTAAATTTTTGTGTTTATGAAAAAGAATTTTTAAAATCTTATTTTTTTATATTGCTAGGATATTTAAATGCAATTAACTTTGTCTCTTAACTTTTTTCATGGCTTTCCCAAATTTATTCATTACTTCCGGTTTTTATTTTGTATATTCCTGATGATTTCTTTTATAAATAATGATGTCATCTGAAAGTTTTCCTTGATTTATTATAAAGACTGGGCCTTGCAGCACAACAATAAAGATACTTTTGCTTCATTCCCAATATAAAATGAAAATGTTTAAATATTTTACCCTTAAGTATGATGTTAAGGGCTGGGGTTGTGGCTCAGCAGTAGAAAACTCGCCCAGCACATGCGTGGCCCAGGTTTGATCCTCAGCACCACGTAAATAAAAGCACTGTTTACAACCTAAAGCAATTAAATAAATTTAAAAGAAAAAAGAATGATGTTAAGTATAAGTGTTTAGAAATCCTCATAAGAATTAAGAAATTTTCTTTTATTTCTAACTTGCTAAAATATTTCATCATGAATGAGTGCTTAGTTTTAAAGTGCTTTTTCTAAAATGAAACTGAGGTAATCATGTATTTTTTCTCACCATTATATTTTCATAACACAACTAGACGGATACATATTTTAATGATCAACTACCTTGCTTTCCAACCACACAACCCTCTTGGTCAAGGATATATTTTTCCTTACACATATTCCTGGATTAGATTTTCTAATATTCTGTTGGAATATCTGCTTCTAGGATTATGAGGTGTGCTTCTCAGCAATTTCCTTTAATAGTGATATACTTGCCTGGATTTAATGTGAATACAAAGTTGGTCTCAGAATCAGACTCTCAATTGTGTTCCCTCCTATTCTATTTTCTGAAAAAAAATAGATAATTGGCATTGCATATAAAAGTATGAACACACACATATAGTATTGCTGCTTTATGCATATATTTTTTGGTTGCCACTTTTTCTCATTAGCAGTCAGTCAGCTTACAGCTTCACTATTGGAAGCTCGAGTCTAATCTTTGATTATCTTCCTCTGGCTGATTTGAAGACCCTTTTTTATAAAATTTGTCTTTACTAGTTTATCCTGATGGGCTTAGGTGATATTTTTAATATTTTTTCATCATTCTTGAAATTTGTAGTGATTATGAAATCTCTGGTTTGAAATTTTTCTTCTTTCCTTTTTAATACAAGTTAAATTTTATAGTTAAAATAATTTACTGAGTTGTTAATTTGAATATTTCTGTTTAGTTGATTATTTTTCTAAAATTTTTGTTCAGTGTCTCAATACTATCTTTACAAAATAATGACTTCAAATTTTAACACAACTAATTTTAACACTTCTAATACTGAAATTTAAAAAAAAATTAGCTGATAATTTATTTTCTGAGGACTCCTTGAGTTTATCTTTTATATTTGGTTTTCACACATATTTTTTTCTCTTAATATTCCTATAAATCTTCATGTAAGGCACTGAATAAGAAAAGGTATGTACAATATTTAAAAATCTTTAATGAATTTATCCTTCTATGGAATATTTAATTTTGCAAACATTTAATGAAGTTCATTTAAAATATAAAATCACTCATCCAAATTTAAAAATTGAGATAATTCAAAGATGTCTTTTAATTTTTATCAGATTCGTTTCTCTTAAATTTTGATTCACTTTTTATAATGGAGGTTTTGTCTCAACATAAATTTGTATTTGGTATTTTATTTCACTTAAATGTATTAATTTACAAATAAGTAACAACTTACTGTTAACTTAGTATCTTCAAGCAACACTAATTCATTATCTTAAGATCCTACAGATCAGAAATTTGGCCTGAGTACTATTGGGCTAAAATCATGGTGTGAACAGGGTTGCATTCCTTTTCAGAGGTCCTTGTGGAGAGTGTTTCCTGGACATTATAGAAAAGCAAAAGTCCCTGTTCTTTCCTGTTCATCTTTATCTCTAGGAAATGGCAGGATACCTCACACAAACATCTTCATCTATCTCTTTCATATATTTTGTCAGTGCATGCTTCTTTACTTGCAAACTATAGTAGATTTTACAAATTATCTTGTACATGACATTTGATATTTGTCCCTGTTAAAATAATTAAATATTGGGACTGGGGTTGTGGCTCAGCGGCAAGAGCGCTCGCCTCGCACGTGCGCGGCCCGGGTTCGATCCTCAGCACAACGTAAACATAAATGTATTGAATTGTGTACAACTAAAGTAAATAAATAAATATTTTAAAATAAAAAAAAACAATTCAATATTACATCTTAATTTTGCAGTTGCAATTTTTCTTCCTTTAAAATATTTTCATGTTTCATGTAAATAGGGTTCCATTTTTTATGAAAATACGGTTCCATTTTACCTCAATGATCATTGACAACTTAAATAATTTTCCTTTTATTACATCCTTTTTTGCTTGTACACCTTCCATCTTTCCTTCACAGAGGTTGCATATTTGTTGCCTCCCATTAAGGATGGATAACCACGTGGAAACCTGTCTTTTGCCTCCTGTAACTCATCATTCTTCAGAAATATTCTGAAGTCTACTCTTCTGTGTCTTTTCCTTTCCTGCTGAAACATGCATACTCTTGGGTGCTTAGTGTTGATTTATTTTTCTATACTAAACCTCAAATAAAAAACAAAATGGGGCTGGGGTTGTGGCTCTGTGGTAGAACACTCACTCGCCTAGCATGCGTGAGGCACCATATAAAATAAAATCCTCAGCACCACACAAAAATAAAATAAAGATATTTTGTCCTCCTATAACCAAAAAATAAATATTTAAAAAAGAGTATGTGGATTGGTTATGCTTTGTTTTCTTTTTGAATATAGTCATTCTAAAACTTGAAAAAATTACTACTCCGCAAACTTTTCTATTTTATGATGTCAGAATTTTATCTGACCCAAAGGTTGACCTGCTGGACATCTAGAACTTCTGCCAATTTTTTACTATCATGAATATTTTACTGGCTAGATAATTTTGGAAAAAAAAATCTCCAATTTTCAGAATCTACTGCAATTAAGATTATTGCTTGTGGAGAAAGGTTAACTATACATGGATGATGAGAAGGTAGATTGGGACAGTCATTATGGAAAAATGGATGCGATTTTCTAAAGATATTAAAAATAGAAATTTCACATGACTCAACAATCTCTCTTTTGGGTGTATATCCCCCCAAATGAAATAGTTATTTTGTAAAGATATCTTGCGCTCCCATGTTCATTATGGCATTATTCTTAGTAATCAAGATATGAAAACACCCTAAGTGTCTGTCCATGGATGAATTGCTAAAGAAATGATACTTATATATAATGGAATATTATTCAGCTCTAAAAAAGAATGTGATCTTGCCATTTACTACAACCCAAAAGTCCCTGGAGAATACTGTGCTAAGTGAAATAAGCCTGCCACAGGAAGAAAAAATATTGCATAATCTCACTTATATTTGGAATCTAAAAACTAAAACCAAATGTGTAGATATAGAAAACAAAACAGTGGGTAACAGAGGCTAAGAGTTTGTCATGAGCAAATAAAGTGCAGAGGTTACAAAATTGCAGCCATGTAGGATAAACTGACTAGAGATCTAACATACAATATGAGAAATACAGGCAATAAAATTGTACTGTATATGGAATTCATTGTAAAAGAGTAGATTTTTAGTTGCTATTGCCATGAAAATGAAAAAAAAAAAAAAAAAGGCTAACTCTGGAAAATGGCAGATATACTAATTAGCATTACTATAATAAACTTTGTTATTATTTATGTGTATCCCTTAGCATCATGTTAATCTTAAACATGTATATCTTAAACATATATACAATTTTATTTTCATAAAGACTAAAATATAAAATTTATATGTGTCCCAGGCTTCTAAGCCAGTGCATGGCCATATATAAAATAAAAAGATTTTTATATTTTCTTTTATATGATGAAATAGATCAAGATGGAAAGTTACTTTGAATTTCTCCCTTTTATTTTATGCTATTTTAAAAGTTTTGCTCCATTATATTTGCATTAGGGAGAAAGCCTCTTAATTTCTGGCAGTACAATTTCTGGTAGTCATAATTTGTAGTATTTGGTGGTGCAGTCTTTTTATAAACCCTCATGGATATTTTAATGTGAAGCTGGCTATATTATATTTTATATTTTTTCTTTGCATTGATGTTCAAAGCTACTCTCTATCAAAAATCTACCCTCCCTGTGTCATCTATATTCTGTATGCTAATTAGTATGTAAATCTTAATGTACATTCCTTTCTTAAATATAAAATTGTTTTGAGTACTGCAGCACAGTGTGATATTTACTCCTTGATTTATAATTGAATCAGGTTGTACTTATTAATATACTTCCTCTAGGCAAGGACACAGAAGTATAGCTATACTTTTAAACTGTAATAAAAGAGGATGGTGAAAGTTTTATTAATATTTCATTTTTTCATCTTTGAAAATATAAGATTACATAGTCATATTTTGGGCTGAAATATTTAGATTTTGAATTAAATAACCAACATATGTATCCTTTTATTACAAAATCAACATTATAACTAAATATTATTATATAACTTTAACATGTTTAATTAAATAGATAAGTTGTTAAATACATTAAGAAAATGAGTTCACAAAAATCATATGGGGAAGTTGTATGATATGTATGGAATTAAATAAAATTAGAAACATTATTAGTTAAAAAATATATCTATGTAATGTTTTATTCCACAAACCTCAATTCAGGTCAAATAAGCCAGAGGAGGAAAAATTCCTTCGTGGATAAATTAGAGGATAGGCATTCATCCTTAGGTTTCTCTAATGTCCTTTACCTTCTTCCTGGTAGTTAAGTGAAAAGGGAAATTGTGACTGAGTTACCCCTTCACTTTCTCTGACTCAGTCACAAAACACTATAAACCTTGTTTGTTCTATTCCTGCAGAAAAACTGAATTTCACAAAATGTCAACATCATTTTATCCTAGTACTGATTGAGAACTCAAATTCCTACTATAACCCACAAGTCATGTTTTTACACACTTCTGATGACAGAAATCTTTTATTTCCTGAGGATATCCTTTTCCAGAACTTCCATTCTATCCTCAGACAGAAATGTTACATTTGACTTCAATGATACTCAAACTAGGCCTCCATTGGTTGCTTTTATTTTTCCTAAAGTGAACTTCCAAACTTCTTACTTTGTGTTATTCTTCCCACCAACTCATTGGTTGCCTCATTTCATTTTCTGTATTTCCTAGTCCTTTGCATGTGTGTCTCTCTCTCATTCTTGCTGATCTTTCTCTTTTTCACTTTGAGTACACTTTTGTACCCAATCATTTTTGGGATTCTTCATTTTAGTCATCAAGTTTTATAGAACTGCTCCAATGTGCTTAACACCAATCAAGGCACTGGGGAAGCAGGAATGAAGATTCATGCAAAGGAGAAAAAGCAAGGTAACCACTCAATATAGGATCCTCCTGTGAACGTCTCTTAGAAACACCAAGTTGAATGGATATTCACACATCAAACTACCATTGCAAGAATAAAGGAATTCAGGTGGGAGAGCAGAGTGCATTTAGCATAAAAAAGCATATATATATTTCAATCAGGAAGAAAAGAATTGCTTGTGTTACCTCTCTAGCAACTCCCAAAAGCTCAGCTTAGAGAGAGAAGCTACCTATTTGGAGAAGGGAAAAATAATTAAGCCAATGATAAATGTTTGAGCAGCTAAATATGTTTAAATTTGTTTAAACAGTATGCAATGTATATATGTAAGAAAACATTACATGATATCTCATAATTTGTACAATTTTAGGTCTCATTTAAAAATAAATTTTAAATACAAAACATGAAACCAGAAACCTTGTTTTAGAAATTTTAGTTGTCTTGCACATGGCAAAAGGAAAATGTTAAAATATTTTTAAATGTTGTTTTATAGAACAGTTTATATATTATGAACTTATATATACACATATATTAATTTTACATTTTTAATGAAGAAATTTTTCCATGATGTATATGCATGTTGTTCTATTCATCTTGTCCTAGAACTAAAACACACAAAACTTGTTGAAACAAACAAACTAAGGCAAAACATTGCCCCCCGAAATATACTTTCTTCCCCTGCCTCTTGATTCTGCTTTTCCTCCATTCCAATATAAATTAGCTCATCACTTTTAAACACACATTAAGGCCCAAAATAACAATAATCTGCAAGTATATATATCACCAAAAGGGACTTGAAGGAAATACCAATTGGGCCTCAACTGAGCCAGCGTGTCCATATTTGAGCTAAACTCATACACTTAAAAGTGTAATAATCACCTTGAATATATCCAAGTATATATCCAAGTAACGTTATTGGAAACATTAAGCGCAATGAAAATTAAACCATATATATTTTAATATGAATAAGTCCCTGGTATAATAAAGCAATTTTTCTGTTTAGGAGACCCAAATACAGAGCAGGTCCTGACTCTGTAGTTACCTGAGATTCACAACTTGCTTTGAAAAGCATCAACCACCATCTCTCAAATGCTCATTTCTTTGGAGAGCATGTATTTTTTTCACATACTAAGCTGGATAGAAAAAGAAAAAAAAAAAAAACACATACACTGTGTAGTAGTCCATAATTATACAAAGATTTTGCATTTCAATCTTCAACAGTATTGAACATTTTAAAATATGTCACTTGATGAAAAAAAAACCGAAATCCAGAAACTTTTAATACTCACTAGTTATCATACACACAAAAATAACATAACTAATATTGAATATGGGTTTTCTCATTCTAATACCATTTCCTATTCTCTAGCTAGAATTAGGGGTTTGTTTTAGTCAGTTTTTTTTGTTGCTGTGACTAAAAGAACCCAAGCAGAACAACTGTAGAGGAGAAAAGTTTATTTAGGCGCTCACTGTTTCAGAAGTCTTAATCCATAGACAGCAGGCTTCCTTCCTTGGGACTGGAGGTGAGGCAGGACATCATGGGGGAAGAATGTAGCAGAGGGAACCAACTCACATGATGATCAGGAAGCAGACAGAGAATGCTACTCACCAGATTCAAATAAATACCCCATAGCCACGCCCCAAATGAACTACTTCCTCCAGCCACACCCCACCTGCCTCCAGTTTACCACTCCCTTAATCCCATGTGAGATTAATTCACGGAGTAGTTTAAGGCTATAACCCAATCATTTCTCCTGGAAACCTTCTTGCATTGTCTCACACGTGAGCTTTTAGGGGACTCCTCACATCCAAACCATAACAGAGATACATATTTTTTTTCATTAAAAATTTTAAATAGTAAATAATTTCTCCAAAATAGTGAGGTCAACTCGAATGAAATGAAAGATTCTGCCCTTATCTTGTCTTCTGTTGAAACATGACTGAGTAGTGTCTTTAATCAGAAAAGTTTTTAAGTTTGATAAAGAAAAATTGGTGAATGTTTTCTTTGAAAAGTAGTCCTTTCCCTTTTCCTGATTTTCCAAGAAAGTTTTGCTTCTTCCACTTCTAAGAGTTCTACAGTGAAAGAGTTTTTATCTATGACCCATTTCAAAATAATTATAGGGTAATGTGGGCTGTAACTTAGGGCTTTTATCTCTATTCCACATGGATATCATTTATTCTGATATCATTTGTGGAAGTTTTATTTTTCTGATGAAGTATTTGGCATAAATAATTGATTATATAAACGTGTCTTTTTTTCTTTTTACTTTTTAATTTGTTCCATGGACAAATTGCAGATGATTAATGATAATTCTGCATTGATTTGTCTACTACACACTTCTATAAAGTCTATGAAGTCAGATAATATGACTTCTTTATGAAGATTGCATTGGCTATTCTAGGTCCTTTAATTCCCCTTATTAATTTCTCCAAAAATATTTTTATAGATAAAATTGGTAAAAAGAAATGGTACAAATGTCTTTTTTCTAATGATCTTAGCATCTCTCTCTACTTAATAATCTCTTCTGTAATTATTCACCAATGTTTTGTAGCTTCCAACATAGGTATATTTCAAGCATCTATAAATTTATTCTTAATTATTTTATGTATTTTAATTTATCAAATGAATTGCCTGTTTTGTTCCTTGTGAATAATTTTTAAATATACTAGGATATAGTTGGGCTATTTCTAAGGAAATCACTAGGATTTCCTACATATACAACTATGTAATCTGTAAAAAAAAAAAAAAAAAAGCAGGTTTATTTATTTTCTAATTTTTCCTTTTCTTTCATTGTCTCCCACATTGTAATATCTAGGAATTTTGCTATAATCTTCAATAGGAGAGAAAAATAAAACCTTGCATTTTATCCAAGATTAGTGAAGAAGCATTCAATATTTCCCTAGTAGGTAAGGTATGAGTTAGGGGTTTTTAATAGCTTTTTTTCACAGGATGAGAATGTATCCCCATCATTCTTTTGTTGAGGGTTTTCCTCAGAAATAGTTGTTAAAGTTTGTGAAGAGTTTTTCTATCATTTTTTGAGATGCTCATATATTTTTTCCATTATTGTATTGAGCATCTTGATTGATATTTAATTTTCATTCCTCAGTTAAATTCATCCTAACTCCTTCAATCTTTATAGTTAACTATAAAGTAAATACAAAAATCACTATTTATATGTAAATGGATTAAAACATAAAGACATTCACTAACATACCAAATATTAAATTCTTGCTGGGAAATTAAGAGAAACTTTACATTTAGAACTGTTTTTTAATTTTCTAATGAAGAGAATAAAAATCTCTCTGCTATGTTAAGAAAATATTGCATGTGGGTTAGAAAAGAGGAAAATATAAGAAAGCAAACAAATGTCTCAGGAGCCTACTACAGGCAATGCACTTGGAATAGCCAATTCTAAAAAAGCATGCATAAGCTGAGAAGCCTCCACTGATAAGTTTCGTGACTGAGATTTAAATTCAATATGTCTTAATCATGGAAGCATGGTAGTTTGTTTACTACTTAATGTTTCCTGTGCTCTTTCATTTAATTTATAAAACTTTAGTCTGAGTCTATGGTAGTCATGTAAACATGTAGACTGTCACAAAGTACTGCTAATAAATTGATTAATACTGTTAATCAATTAGGGGACTTAGTCTCAGAAAATTCAACTGCTCACAGCTCTAATATGTCTACTCTGTTAAATGAGGTGTGCAAACTTTTCAACATTTCCCTTTGCAAATAAACTCCCTATCAGCTAGAAACAGATGGGCTGATGGAGTATTTTAATCAAACACCCAAACAGATGGTAAGAAAATTCATCACCAGTGAACCACAACATTGGAATAAATTGATACCTTTTGTCTATCTTGCCTATTGGGATGTTAGTCAATCATCAACAGACTTGTCTCCTTTGAAAATCACCATGAGAGAATTTCTAATTAGGGCAAACTGGCAAACAAACGCCAGCTTAATGGATGAAAGGCATCTTAATGACATTGGTCAAATATAAAGGTAGAACAAAATTCTCAAGCCAATCAACAAAGCCTGAATCTCAATAGAGAAATTGTGGAAACTTCAATTTCTCGTATCATATAGAAAACAAAATCCACATTCTAGATGCCGTGTTTTATTCTCCTGTTAATTTAAACCAATAGTTTTATCTTTCTCATATGCAGTTTTCTATGATTATAAACCTCTGGGTGTTTTGTAAGGATAAACATATAATGACACATTATTGAAATAATCTTACTTCATATGAAACATTATATAAATATGACACATTATTATTACTGTTGTTATTATGGCTATTTAAATGGATGCTGTTTTAGAACTTAGAGCTTTTTAATGCCATTTTGATTCCAAAAATATGAAACCCAAGATGATAATATATTAAGTGAAAATTTTAACCTTTCTTAAGTGTCAGATGTGAGCATGATAACTAACTTCCTGTGGACAGTGACATTTTAATTAATATCCTTTCTCCGAATAGCCTTTTCAGTTTGATTTTTTTCCCCTCAATATTAGTTTGAATTGGGCCAAATTTTGCTAAATTCAGTGTGTTCCCTCCATGAGAATTAGCACAAAATTTAAACTCAAATATAAACAAATCTACCTATTTTCCTTATTTCTTAGAATTTGAGTATTTTTATTTGTGAGCTAAAGATACAATTTACAAGTTCAGTATCACTCCCTATTTTTTAGTTTATTAACTTCATGTAGTTACTCTGCACTTTAGCACTTTTTTCTTTAATGATAGCCATGTATAACAAAATAAAATGCAGATAAGTAAATTAATCTGAGGGATAGACAATAAGACTTAAAGCAATAATTGTGATATTTTATACTATGTTATGAAAAGTGAATTAAATTACCTGCTTATCATAAATACTATAAACTAGGGAATACTTTTCTAAATAAACACTGCTTACCTAGGAATGATTTCACCACAACAGATCGTTTTATAATATTTTGCAAGAAACATTTAAAACCAACGGAAGTGATAAAACTTTACTATTTCAAGGTTGAGAGAGGGGGGAAAAGAGTATTGAAAGAACGAAAGCACTTGAGAAAAGAACCTGTTTGTAGCTGAGGTAATGAGGTTAGGGTTAGAAATCCTGGCACAGATTTGCAGATGCAGATTCAGCTCACAGAGGTAAAAGCTGGAAGAACTGAGATTATAACTGAATTTGGATAAGGCATTAATATCTCTCTATCACTATTTCCATAATACTTTTAAGCATTGTTTAGGTGTTTCCCAAAGTCTTTGATAAAAAAGAAGAAGTTAAAATTTTTTTGGAGGTGCTATAAACACAACTGAGATAAAATCCCACATAAGAAAGAGGGACTGTGCTGTAGGCCATTTTAATTTAACCAAAGGAACAATAAAAAGGAAAGAATCATAAAGATTGACCTGTTTATTATCACATAACAATTTTCATTGCTGACTACATGTCACTATGACTTTGGGAAAGATCAGACTTTAGTAATGTATACAGAAAAACCTATAAAATAGATGGGCCTACTAGGACTGCACTATGGGGAGTTGATGAATCATTTGTTGCTTAATATATATTTGGAAATATTTTTACTTTTTATATGAGAATGATTGATTTTTTAAAATCAGTAGATATTAGTGGCTGGGATTGTGGCTTAGTGGTAGAATGCTTGCCTAGCATCTGCAATGCCCTGGATTTGATCCTCAGCACCACATAAAGATAAATAAAACAAAGGTATTGTGTCCAACTACACCTAAAAAATAAATATTTTAAAAAAATCAGTAGCTATTAAAATATTTAGTGTAAGAAAGCTTTTTATTAGGCTTCTACAATCAACAAAAATGGTCAGAATAAAACAGCAAAGAGTCAGGTATGGTGTTGCACAACTGTAATCTCAGAAGCTCAGGAGGCTGAAGCAGGAGGGTCATGAATTCAAAGCCAGCCTCAGCAAAAGCTAGGTGCTAAACAACTCAGTGAGGTTCTGTCTCTAAATAAAATACAAAAATAGAACCAGGAATGTGGCTCAGTGGTGGAGTGCCTCTGAGTTTAATCCCCAGTATCAAAAACAAAAACAAAAACAAAAACCAAGAGAAGGCTAATAATGACGTTTTGTGAGAGGAAGACAAGGAACAATGATAATCTCACAAAAAAGCCATTGAATAAGTTCCATTGGACTTGATGCACATGGCACCAGACTGTAGGAACAAATCACAGTCTAGATCATAAATTCATTGAATTTATTGTCTTGGTGTTTTTTGGATTTCTTTAACAAATTACCATAGACTGAGTATCACATATACAACAGCAATTTAGTTCTGGAGATGGAGAATCCAAGGTAAACACACCAACATATTCAGTGTCAGTCAAGGGCCCACTTCTTCATAGATAAAGCCTTCTCACTGTGGTCTCACATGCCATAAGGGTGTGGAGCTCTCTGGGATTTTTATAAGGGCACTAAAATTAATCTCATTAATTAGGGATCTGCTGTCCTTATTTTATCACTTTCCCGAAGTCCCTTCTCCTAATGCTTTACGTTGGTGAGAAGGTTTCAGCGTATGAATTCTTTTTTTTTTTTTTTTTTTAGATTATTTATTTACTTATTCATAATGCACAAGTATATCATCTTTTTATATACATCAGTTATCTTATATTAGACAAAGTTGCCAAAAATGTACAGTGGAGAAAGGATAGCATCTTCAACAAATGGTGCTGGGAAAAGTGGAAATCCATATGCAACAAAATAAAATTAAACTTGTATCTCTCACCATGCACAAAACTCAATTCAAAGTGGATCAAGGACCTAGGAATTAGATCCGAGACAATACACCTAATAGAAAAAGTAAGCTCCAATTTCCAACATGTCAGATTAGGCCCAAGTTCCTTAATAAGAATCCTCTAGCGCAAGAACTATTACCAAGAATTAATGAATGGGATAGATTTAAGCTAAAAAGCTTCTTCTCAGCAAAAGAAACAATCAGTGAGGTGAATAGAGAGCCAACTAATTGGGAACAAATATTTAATACATGCACATCAGATAGAGCACTAATTTCTAGAATATATAAAGAACTCAAAAAACTTTACACCAAAAAAGAAAATAACCCAATCAATAAATGGGCTAAGGAACTGAAAAGACACTTCTCAGAAGAAGATATACAATCAATCAACAAATACATGAAAAAATGCTCAACCTCTCTTGGCAATTAGAGAAATGCAAATCAAAACTACTCTAAGATTTCATTTCACTCCAGTCAGAATGGCAGCTATCAAGAACACAATCAGCATATGAATTCTAAGGGGAAATAAACATTCAGACCTAGTATTTAACATACATTGAGTGTTTATTGATGATTTCCTTTTTCCCTTTGCCTGGGCCAAGGATCCTGCTGACAAAAATTTGGCTATGATTGGTCCAGAGTTGAGGACTCGGATTAAGAATTTGGCTAAGGTAACTGACATGCTTGGTATATTTGGTCCTGACTAACTGTCTGGTGTGGCTGGCATATTCTGTGTCCAGGGTCAAGGATTTGACTGGCACAGCTGCTATGTTCAGTATGGCTAAGACCCAGCAGGCAGCCATTTGTACAATGTGTTTGGGTAGAGTTGAGGTTAAAACAGAGCTCATAAGTTTGAGGAACTTTATATATATCCCCCCCCACACCACACACACACACACACACACACACAATTTTCTAGCTGACTATTATATTGTAGAAGCCATCAGCATACCAAACACCAAGATCTTGTTTTCTAAATACTATCATTCAGTAAAAGCCATTAGGGTTGATTCCAAGGATGACAAGTACAGGATGACTTGAAATATCAGGTTGTGCCAGCAGTAAGAAGGTAAGAATTAGAAATGTCCATAAAAATAAGAGACATGAAAATTCTTAAAATATTAAGCATTATAGAATTGCAACATGGTATCACTTATCAATGCCACAAGCAATGAATTATCTTATTATGTTCTTATGCAATAAACAGTTTTGGAATCAGAGTTGAATATTTTATGCCCTATTTCTGAGTCTAAAAATTTAAATGATCTCACAGTGATAAACTCCTGGATTTTGGCATATGATTCTAAGTTCATCCAGTTCCTCCATCTGTCACAAGAAAATAAAGGTGGGTGGAGAAAAAGAAAATAATCCTATAGGAAACTGATAAATTAAACAAAAGTAAAATGTTTTATTAATGTATTTTAATGAAACATGTATTACTGCCTTGATAAAATGCACAGGTAAAGGAGTTATTGGAAATCATGAAACTATTTTTGGAAATGAAGGATTTTAAAGTTGTAATGTTATGACATAAATCTGTATATAAAGTATTTATCCTAGAACCCAGGAATCTCTCACAATATTTTCTCTCACAAGTAGAAAATATGATTAAAAAAATATAGACCAAACATGGATATAGGGGCTGTTTTTGCTAAAGAGATCTGGCCCTTTACTTGGATTTGCAAATATCTTTTGGGCAAGGAAAAGGGGTAAAAGGTTGATATCTTTGTCTTCATTTTGTGTCTCCTTTGCTGCCTTAAACTCTAGGTCTGACTCTTGCTCCACTTTATACCTACACATGCTAATCACTTAAGGAATGTCTGTCTACAAGCTGGTAATATGAAATTGATTTATCCCTAAATTTATCCAAACTTTCTCATTCCCCTTTAAGACTGAAGGCACTGAGGTAAAGAAATAAAGGTATTACAAGATTCCAGGAACACTGCTTAAAAGAAATGATCTGCACAATATATCTTCAAACCCAATGGCCTCCATCCTTGGCACATGCAGTTACAAATACTATAGACATTGATTCTCCTCTTTTCTTTCTGTCATTAGTACTGTGATGTTTCTATTTGTAATCCATTGTTTCTTTTTGCTAATGCACACATATTCTTTGTCAAATTAGCTGTACACATTGATTTCTAAAAATGGAAAAGGTCAATATATTAAATATTTCTTTTTAATTAACTAGCATATTTGGTTCATTTTGCTAAGACACGTTTCTTAGATTTATGTCTATCTTTACTGCAAAAAAAAAAAAAATTGTTCCTAATATCCAAAATTTGTCATGGAAACAACTTTCAAATTCACAAAATTTTGCTTTCAATACAGAGCAATACATGTTTACAGATATGTGTCCATCTACGTTTTACAGTGATTAGTATATAAAATATTACAAAGTAAAGGAATTCAGTAAACTAATGCAGTGATTCAAAGCAGTCAGACTCAACAGACACTGATGGCATTAATATTGTTTAGCTCTTTCCTGGGTGATTGACATATTGACCACATTATTAACCAATCTAAGATAGTCCACAGATAAGCTTATTTGATATTAGTTACAGGTATTTTTTAAAAAATATTTCACTAGCTATCCTCATGTAATTTGTAATAAATAAACACTTGTTGGTTGGACTTTGAAGCTGAAACCATTGTAATTCACTACAGAGATACCATATATAAGAGATGAGCTTGGCTACTTTATAATTTGCAAAAGATGTTCCCAATATATAACTCATAATCTTTTGACTCAAAGCAGTCATCTTTTGTATCATAGCCTTTAGTAAAGTCATATGTTTTCTTCATTGCTTTAGATAAAGAGTGGGCGATGCAACTGAAGCAGAAGTGGAAAAAACTTTTTGATAAAGGACTTGGTAGAAAACATTTTAGACCTATTTGAAAGCTATTTGCTCTCTGCTGCAATTACCTCTGTTGCTGTTAGTGTGAAGGCAATCATGGCACCATGTAAGTTGGGTGTGCATTGCTTATTATAAGACTAGAATTTGGTTTTTTTAGGCCATAGTTTGCTAACCTTTTCTTTAATCTTTAGCTCAAGGTATGATAACAGAAAGACTGAACCAATTTTAAGTGATCTATGCAACTGAGATGAAATTTATAATTTTAGCTTATTTGTTACATGCAAGTTCTATGAAAGCAAATTGGATTCTTCTGGAAAATTATTATACCTGGAGTTTTCAAATTATTTTTATTTTGAACATATGTAAATTATATTAATGTTGTTTCTATTTTTCAAATGTAGTGTATTATTTTAAAATATTTTACTTGAATATGAAAGTGGGATGACTTTTAAGTTTCTGGTCCGTAAATTAGAAAAAAAGCATTATCTGAAGAACTAAAACTCTCCAAAGAAAAGATCAAAGGTTTTGGACATTCTCAGGAAAGGTCTCTGTTCTATGAAGTACTCCTAAACTTTGAGGAAACAAGGTGATAAATTTCATTTCAGAAATAAGTTGCACAGCAAATTGGTGATACATCTAATATTAGAATATAATTTACTATAACAAAAACAAAGTAGTATCGATCAATAGTTTTGCTGCTTTCAGGCAAACATAAAAATTAAATAAAACAGTTTCTCCTTTACATAATTCATCTTTCTGCCACATGTGAAAATTAATACCAATGGAAAACCAACAGCTTTTAACAGTATATTCTAACATCATGCTGAAATGAAATCTCCAACCTAACTTCATTTGTCATTATAATCTCTACATTTTTTTCACATTATAATGAAGTAATTTACCCTGCTTGTATAAATTCCACTTTCTCCTCTCCTTCTTCTGAATTTTTTTTTCTGCAGACACATTCTTTTTGTCTTAATCACCAACTTCTTTCATCCTGAAACATTCTATCAGCAAATAGACATGCTCTGTTGTCTCCCACTAAGAACAATAAAAATAAAACACCCACAAAACAACCTCCCTTCATCTCATGTCTACCCCCAGCCATTCCTATAACGCTGTGCTCCACTTAACGGAAAACTATCTTAAGAGAGTTGATAATGATCACTTCCTTCACTACCTGGACTTCTGTCATTGTTCTGGAAAAATAACTGGGTTCTGCCTTTCCAATTCCACAAAATAGTTCTTACAGAGTCTATCAACGACCTATATTTTCTCTATTCCAAATACCATTTTCTCCTTATCCTATCTGACATCGGTAACCTATGCTCTTTTAGAAATGTTTTTCTCCTGGAGTTCATGACACATTTGTTCTTTCTTTTCTTTCCTTTTCTTTTCCTTTTTTTTTTTTCTTCTTTTTTTTTCAATCAACTTTCAGATGCTGTCCTCCCTTTCCCCCCCTCTGTCTTTGGTACCAGGGATTGAACCCAGGGGCATTTTAACACTGTGTCATATCTTCAGCCCCTTTTTTATATTTTATTTAGAGACAGGGTCTCCCTGAATTGCTTAGGGACTCGCTAAATTGTTGAGGCTGGTTGTAGTCCGTGATCCTCCTGCCTCAGTCTCCCAAGTCACTGGGATTATAGGTGTTGCCACCACACCCTGCTATCCATTCTCTTTCATTTTCACTAAAATTATTTTTCCACTGGTGTCTAAGTGCTTCAGTACATTTGGGTTTAGTTTGGGTCTTCTTCTCGTGTGCTTTCATACTTTTCAGTATGAATTAATTTAATTAATTAATTTTCCTGGCTTTGAATAGATTCTATATAGAAATGACTTAAAATATGTAACTTAAGCCTGCTCCCCTGAGGTCTCCATCAGCATTTTTAAAGACTTCCATGGGATTTCCAATTTAATATCTGACAGGGATACTAAAATATTTTTTTCTTTACTCTTCTAATCATCTATTATTATTTTTTTATTTTTATATGTCTTTTACCCAACTCTCAATAAAATCTCCACACATAGCACCCATTACAAACAACAACACATTCAAAAGCAATCCATTAATTATTTTATTTTATTTTAAAATATAACAGGTATGGGCACACAGTGCTTAAAGTAAGCTTTAAGCATTGTAATGAAAAATAGTCTTTTTTTGGTACCAGGGATTGAACTCAGGGGCACTCAACCACTGGGTCACATTCCCCAGCCCTTTTTTGTATTTTATTAGAGATAGGGTCTCACTGAGTTGCTAAGTGCCTCGCCATTGCTGAGGCTGGCTTTGAACTCGCGATCCTCCTGCCTCAGCCTCCCAGGTGCTGGGATTACAGGCACGTGCCACCATGCCCAGCTCTACTTCTTATCTACAATATTTTCTTAGCCATTCTCTCTCGTTCACAATTAGAATAATATCCAAACATTTTATTATGGCCCTCAAAGCCCTGCCTAATTTGAAACCTACCAACTTTTCCATTATTTGATTTTGCTAAAGTATTTGTTATTCTAAAAGCTTCATTTAGTCTATGTTAATAACCTTTTCATCAACACTTTTTGTGTGTGTGTGTGTGGCTTGAGAGTCTTTCCATCTCCTATCCTTTCTCCTTGGGAAGCACTGATCACTGAACTTTATTCTGTGAGGTCCATCTAGTCCCAAGAGTTTCATCTCAGAAGTATCTTCAGATATCCCTTTATGCAATTCAATTAATACCAAACTCTCTATAATTGTATTGAATAACTTTGATTTAAATCCTTCATAGTATTTAAGACTAAAATGATTTTTACCATGGATTTGCTCGTTCTTTGATTATTTGTCTCTGATAACATTCAATTATAAGCCTACCTGGATCTTAGATCTTACTGCTTCATCCATTGTTTTATTTACGGTGGCTAGCAAAAGTGTTCAAAAAAAGAAGAAACATTCAATGCACATATGTTGAAAGAAGGAATAAAATTATATAATAAACAGAGAATGGTTCTGCCAATAATTTATAGAAGATACTTTTCCCCAACTCTGTCCATACAGCCAATAGAAGTAACTGAGAATGGCATATTTTCCAGTTATAGAGTCTGGGATTTTTCTCATGTAATTTTCAACTTGGCTATATTTAAACAGTATTAGCTTTGAATTGGGGCTGTTGGCTGACCCTGACTGAAATAAAACAGTTTAATTTGTATATGGTTTTAGGCAAACCTGTCAACTTCATTACATGAATACCTAATACTAGTTCAACTCAACAGACATCTACTGAGCAATTTCTCTGGTAATGTATGGGTCTCTCATTTTGAGAATTCATAGTGTAATGGGAAAAGAAATCAAAGTCAATGAAGGAATGCAGAGAAGAGAGTAACATAATCAAGGTGTGGAAAAATGAATAACATGGCAGTTAAAATTTGAAATTAATGGTTAGAAGATAGGTCAGATTGTTACAGACTTAAAATTGTGATACAAAAATGTATCTTGCACACTCATTTTTGAGAAAAAGGTATGATTAAAGCTTTGTTTGAAAAATATAACAGGAAATAGAGGGTAAAATTGAACTGATAGTAAGAAGCCAAGAGCACACAGACCAGCTTGAATAAAAATATAATGTCTTAAGTGTAAAATAATTAAGACTTAGATTGTGTTTTAATGGAAAATAAAGAAATGCGCACATTTTAGTAATTCTTGTTGCTATAACCACACTTTGAATTTTGTTTTGTTCTGAGTAAACGTAGTAGAAAGATATTGAGTAAAAAATATCACTGTAATAGTTGGTGACAGGTGCCCAAGAGGGAGAAACAATTTCAGAGAAGCAGAGGATTCTATTCTTATATGTGCTGAATTTTAAGAGCTGCTAGGTACTGATGTAAAGTCATTTAACCACAGTAGGAAATTCATGCCTTGGAGTTTCTATGGGTCAAATTTATCCTGTTTTTCTGAGTTTTACACCTATTTAGAAATATATACAGAATTATTACAGTTTAAAACTCTTAGCTTTATTGCCAATTAAACTAAATCAGAGAAAGTTAACTTAGTTTTAAAAAATCTATAACTTTCATTTTCATTAAGTCATCCCTCCAAAACAAGAGAAGTTTCTGCACAAGAAGTCTACACAATGACATGCGTTCTTTGCTGCTGTTTTATTTTGTGAAACAATTCTAATCAACAACAGGCATATCAACTCTGTTGAACTTGCCATGCAGTGGATCTTAGGGTAAAGTCAATTAGTCAACCTGGTAAAGTTAATTATTCAAGTCTGGGTCACAAAGGCTGGGTTCTTCCATTTCTAACCATCCCTCATCAAATTATTTCACTTCAAATAAATTCAGAAAGTTTGGCATGCAAAAATGTGATCTGACCCTTTGTGCTACTGAAGGAAAACAGAGTATTTAACCCCAAAATGTGCCTCTTTGATATAAGAATTATTTTGAGCTAAAGGCAATTAAGGAAGAACAAATACAGAGAAACTTCTCTCTAACCTCCCCCCTCCTGCCTAGAGGTAAGATATAAATACTCTTAAACATTTAACATTTTAAAATCTCTGATTTTTAAATCTCTTGTTCAATTTATTAACAAAATATATGTTAAGTGTTATCACCCTACTTTGTAGAACTCTAGAATGCATTCCTTCTATCTAACTCTATTTTGGTACCTGTAACCCAACTTCTCTCTATCCTCCCTCTCCAATGCCCTTCCTAGCCTCTGGCAACCACCATCTTATTCTCTCCTTTCTATGAGAGCAACAATTTTAGATTCCACATATGAATAAAAGAATGTTGCATTTGTCTGTTCTTGGTTTATTTCACACAGTGTAACCTCCTCTAGTTCTATACATGTTGCTATAAATGACAAGATTTCTTTTTTATGGCTGAATATTATCACATTGTATATAAATGCCACATTTTCTTTAACCATCCACTGATACACACCTTAGTTGATTCTGTATCTTGATTCTTTATGAACAATGCTACATAATAATGGGAGCATATATTGCAAATTAAAAAATAGAAATACCGTATCATTCAGCTATCACACCACTGGGTTTATATCCTTCACTCAATTTTGCAAATGAAATGCTATTGGGGAAAAAAATCCATCAATTACCAATTACCCTTAAAGTTTACAAAATGATACTAATTTTATATATTTTCTTCATTTTATTATTAGAGATGCTAGTCTTACAGAAATTTTAAAATACTGAATAAGTTACAAGTTACTTGTAATGAGAGAACTTCTGGTTTCTTCTTCACTAGCCTAAGAGAAAAGGGATAATATTCTCCTAAAAAGAGGCCTTATTCTCCCTCTCTATCTCTCTCTTTTTTAAGTTGGAAGTTTCCAAAGTGCAAAAGGCAAAATGTATAATAGTAAAATCTGAGAAAATCTTCAATGGAAGGATTTTAAGACTAATTTCTTAGTATAGCAGTATTTACAAAATGAAAGCTTCACTCTACCAAAGCTTTGTGAAATGCTGTTTCCCACAGAGTCTTATGGTGTGGTGCTACCTCCAAAGCTGCTTTTCATGTGCATGAGTATCCAGTATGACATTGTTATATTGAACAAATAGTGATTGTTGAAATATGCACCACAAGAAATCAACCCAATGAGGAAAGAATATTATTGCTGAAGGTTGGAGCTTTAACTCAGGAAGACCAATGAGTTTTTTCAGTCCTATAGTCCCTGTATTATGCCTCCTTCAGGGAAGAGTTGGAATCCAATAACTCACAAAGTTCAGAACCCCCACACAGGAATTTTGATGTTAATAAAATTTAGTCACCACTAACCTGGACTGAATTCATCTTTGAAGTTCAGTATCTTGGCCATTAGCAACCCCTCTGTATGATTCTGTCCCCACTTATTGCATTTCCTGCCAGGAAAGTGATCCACTGGTATAGCAGTTATAATTTTGTGAAGAGATGGGTGTTATTTTTGTCAGACTCAAAAGAATTTAAACCTGAAGTATTATCTGACTGTGAACACTTTATGTGACTTTTATATGGGAGAACATCTCTAAAAGATTTAAGAGCTAGCCAATTTCTCACTTGGTTTGCTTGTATTTCTATTTCAACTAACTTTTTCATAGCTTTAGAAGTAGTTTCAGATGGTCTATGGAAACACAGGTGACTAATACTTATGGTTTCTGGCCCATTTTTCTTGTTTTCTCTGCCATACAACATATAAAATAAAGCAAGCCTATTATATTGGAATCATGTCAATTCTTCCCATACTCTGGGCATTACAACTTTTCATGGAAAAGGTACATTACGTAGGATATTGGTTTCTTGAGATTTTTTTGTAGAGCATATTTAAGTCTAACACATTCTAAATTGAGAAGGGAAAAAAGCAATAGAAAATAAAACAAAATAATAATGCATGTGTTATTAAGAAATTAATCATGCATTTTAAAATACCACTTTGCTAAATTAAAAGCAATAACAAGAATCAATGATGAAAAACTTTTAGGTATTGGAATTTGATCTAAAATGTATTTGCATACAATTAGTATATATTATTATGGTGAGCATTATAAAAATATGAAAAAAAAAATTAACAATTCCTTTTCTATTTTGTGCCCAAGAGAAAACCCTGGAGGTCTGCACATGTCGTTTTGGTAGAGAAAGACTAGAAGAAGTGAAGATTCCAAGATGTAGTTCATATTTCCTATTCTTGTTTGGTCCCCAGTTAAAATCTGTCAGTGAGAGATATTGGTGAGATTTCATGGCAGAAAAAGAAGAAACTTGTAATATTTATTTATTTATTTTTTAACTGGGAATGGGACCTAGGGGCATTCAACCATTGAGCCACATCCACAGCCCATTTTATTTTGGGACAGGGTTTCAGTAAGTTGCATGGGGCCCTGATAAGTTGCTGAGGCTGGCCTCAAACTTTCTATCTTCCTGTCTCAGCCTCTCAAGCTGTTGGGATTATAGGCATGAGCCACTACACTAAGCTAGAATTTTAATTCTTTAGAAGCAGGTGTGAGAACTGAGGAAACTGCAAGATTCCAAACAATTTCGAGATAGGGAGGAGCTACAATCTGAGAATTGGTAGAATTTTCCACCACCTTGTGATTTGCAGTAACTTCAGAGCAAAACTGTGGAGAAGCTACAACAGGAAGAGGTATTTGTTATTAATCTTTGCAAATTTTTTTTTTTTTTTGAGAATCTCAGAAGCTTTCTGGAAAACTTAAAAATCACACATTCCTATACTGCATGCTGAGATTTCTAGGGGCACCTAACCTGATTTTCACATCAGCTTTCTCCAAATACTGCCTCTCAGTCGCTATTGATTACAAATCCTTCAGAACATCTTCTGATTATTGGCCTTAAATTTAAATTCTAAAGACATACATGAAATTAATGGAATGTATATTTATTTATATTTTATTATTCAAGAAGTTTACAGTAAGTATCTGAAATGATGCAATCCCAATAGAAAAAAATTATTTAGATATCTCACTGTTAAGTGATACAGTTTTTGAAAATCTATTATAATTGGAAAAATAAAAAATAAAGTTCACTTTATTAGCATATTGTACTGTAATTAGCCTTGAAAATATGTTTCCTTTAAGATGCAGGGAATTTGGCAATTTGTTTAATTTCTTTTGAGATCTTACATTTTTTTTTTCTACTGAGGATTATATTTTCAAGAGAATTTTTTAAAAAAAATCATTCATTTGGCAGATCGGAAGGATTTAATCTTTATTTGTCTGTTGGGGATATAAAACTGTAAAATGATGGCATATCTCCTCTGGTTCTTTTCTGTGTTTCTTGTGACCAAACACAGATGTGGGAAACATTAAGAGTAGAACTACAATATTAGTTAAAGTATCAGAGTAAATGAATTCAATTAAAAGTAAATGTACTATTGTTTGATTTGAGAAAGAAGAGCTGAGCAAAAAGGATAGTTTGCAGATAAACCTGTGCTAAGTCCTTTTACAGATGCACTAGGGAGGAATAAAGTGAAGAAACTTAATGCTATTACAGAGATTTCTGTTTTGGAATTAAAAAAAAGTTTTGTGCTCATGAATTTGTATTTGGAACTCTATGAGTGGATAGTTTATAAGCATAGGATGAAATTGGATAACCTACCATCTGTCAGTGGTAAGGGGATTTTAGTCTGAATAAGGATAAAGCAGCTGGACCACATGCTGATCCTTTGGATAAGAAGCTTTTTGCTTAGGAAGCATACAACTTTTGACATAGAACTGCCATTTCAATAATAGTTAAGGTATGCCACACCATGTTGATAAAATGAGATCTGACTTGTGATGTTATAATCTGTGACAATTTTTGTTTGTTCATTGAATGTGACTTTATTTGAGCCTAAACTTTGTAGTTTCTTATATATACTAAAGGAGAACCTGAGTCTTGCCTTCATCTTCTAATAGAATAGACAGACCCATATGCAAGATTTTCCCAACATGTTGTATTTCAACAGATTTCTCCATCCAGATTCTCCCCAATCTTGAAATCTACATTCACATTTTTGATGGATTAATGGCCCAGCTTAAATAATTTTCCTGTTTGGGCATCCTTGTTTCCAGGTTTTCCAGTTCTGACGACATTTCATAGCAAATGTAGCACTATAAAACCACTTCGTAGGCTTATGCTAAATGTAGAATTGAATGTTCATCATAACCATTCCAAAAGAGATAGTAAATAAATAAATAAATAAATAACTATCAGCCATACTGAAAATACAACATCTCAAGAATCTCATTTTGGAAAAATATTTCCTAAAGAACAGAAAGCATTATTGTTCGCAAGACCTAAAGTAAAGGTATTGGAACTCAGTATTCATTTTTGACTGAAATAGTCATATTATCAGCTGTCATGATTGAAGGACATCTTTCATTTATAATGCATATTTTTAAATTTTAGAGTTTGGACAACAAGATTCCAATGAATGGAATGGCTTGACAAGATGGTGCAAATCCTTTGGGATAGAAGGGATCAGGCCTGAGATCCTCCACTCCTATGGCCATTAAGACATTATGACAACTGCCTCTTTCTGTCTTACTTTGAATACTGTTCCTCTGAACTCTCTCATGGGTTATTGCCTTGATGGAAGATACAAAATAGAGTATTTAAATGATCTATTTAGATATAGTTGGCATGAATATGTGAACATCCATTTTCATTCCTGAAAGAACAAAAGCTTTTGCTAGATAAGATAAAACATTCTCTCTTTATGTCCCTCTGTGCTATGTCCCAGACAAACTCTTTTAACGTAGGTATTAGCTGATAGTCCACCTTTATCAAGTAGGTGTCATGAAGCAGATTTTTAGTGCCTGGAAGATGGAAATTTAATTTATGCTAAAATTTGAGAGGAAAAGTAAACACCAGACTGTAGCTTGTCAGGCTGCCAATAATTCAAAGCATTTTCTTAAAACTAGTAAAGAATTTTTTTTTCCCCTTAGGAGTTGGTGTTGTAAAAAACATTAGGGTGGGCAAAATGCAAGTGTCTGCCCTTTTGCTGTAAGAACAGCCTATAATGGAATGATAATTCTGACTACATTGTTGATACACATTCACTTGGAAGGGTTGGATAACAAGGATTGGATTGGTTATGTGAACTTTTGACCACAAAAGGTGGTTAAGCGCAACTATTTTTGCCTTCCCATTAAGAGAATGAGAAATCCATAAGAGGTAACCATTGTCAGTAAACCCTTAGTACCTAAAGGGTCAAGCAATGAGTTAAGTGATGAGGAAAAAAAGAAAGATATAATCCCTGCATTTTTGGTGACTTCATATTAATTAAATAGGTTGAATTACACAGGAAAATAAACAAAAAAATTTCTGCTTATTACAAGAAAATACATAATACCAAGATCAAAAAGATATGGCTATAGATAGGTAAGAGTCAGGCCAGTTTGTTAGTAAGAAACGTTTTCCAAGGTTCTCACTTAAAAAATTAAAAACATTTTGAAGAAGCAGTTCTCAAAATTATGCTATTATTTTGGACAATTCAAGCCTTAGTTTAATATTTGTTTAATTTTCTAAACCTTGCTAAATAACTTGCAAAAGGTACTTTAATAGGGTGACACTAGAAAGAGGCCAGTAACAACCCATCCTGGGGCAAAAATCTTTGTATGGCAGAACTTTCTGTACCTATATTATACTACACTTTATGTTCTTTATATTATAGTTAAATATGTAGTTTTGTATGTTTTTAAATTTCAATTTTTTTTAAAGAAGCTATGTTAATTGTGTAGTACATCGTAGGCAGGTGATAAATCAATGCCTAAATATTACAGGATAGTCATTAAGACAAAGATCATACTGGGAGTTAGACTGTCGCAAACTTATAACAGGGGCTGAAGTCTTTAGCTCTCCCTTGACCCGGGATGAACCTTCTCTGTCCAGCAAAGAAGGCTGGGAAAGCACACCTCAGCGATAAGGTGAGATTGGGAACGGTAAAAGGTCGCTGGTAGTACCTTCCCTGTCTTCAGAAGACCCAGGAAATACCAGGGAGCCGAGTCAGGTCAGTGCTGGAACTTGTTTATTGAAGAAATGTGGACATCAATTTTAGAGGACATGGGCCAATCAACAGAAGGAATACAAGGACACATAAGGAGCATGGGCAAATCGTATTGGCAGAGCCCCCTACCCTATCCTTAGGGTAGTTTCGGTTCCCACGATACATCAGAGGAACGCCTCCTGCTTAGGTCAGGTCTGTAACAGGGCGTGGAAAGCAGCCAGAGAGTTAGAGTTCTCTACTCTTTCCGCTGATGTGTTGATGTGTTCTTAAGTCCCCAACATTAGACTCTTCTAGAAAATAGTTCTTGGCAGAGTATTAGTTATCCACTAGTTATTCTGCAGTTCTGCTACCAGCTCCACAACCAGCAACTGTACATATTTACAGAGCAACCAGCACACAGCTTATGGGAGTTAGAGTGAGCAAAAATAACCCTGTACTCCAAAAATTAGACACCTATGCTCAGACTACTAATCATTACTTCTGATCACACAGATGCAGACAAATTGGTGGATGGCCATTGTTATTGTATTTCTACCCATTGTTGTAAGTCCTCCTCTGTCTACACAAACTGTCTTAAAAAGTCAGCACCATTTTCCTCTTTCATTCTCTTTTTCTCCTTTTAGGGGCTAGACATTGAAATAACTAATACATTTGAAAGCAGCTGTTTATAATAGGATTATTACAAAGTTTTCAGCATGCCTAAGGAAAGACCCAGCCTCAGAATTGACCTGATAAAATCTTAAGTTTATAGACCTTAAGTTCATACCACAGGCTGATCAGTGACATAGAAACAGCATAAAAGAATCAGAAAACAAAACCAAAGAAAATGTGGATATATACAAAATGGAATTTTACTCAGCAATAAAAGAGAATAAAATAATGGCATTTGCAGGTAAATGGATGAAGTTGGAGAATATAATGCTACGTGAAATTAGTCAATCTCAAAAATCCAAATACCGAATGTTTTCTCTGATATAAAGAGGCTAGTTCACAGTGTTGTTAGATGGGGGTACATAGGAGGATTAGAGGAACACTAGAATAGTCAAAGGAAAGGGAGGAGAAGGGAGGGAGCAAGGGGGGAGGGAGGGGGGAAAGAAGGAAAAAAAAATTGGTGGTTGAATGAGATGGATATCATTATCCTAAATGCATGATTGAAGATCTGAATGGTACTTATATACTTTGTATACAAACAGTTGTATGTAAAAAGATGCTATATATGTGCATTATGAATTGTAATACTACTATTATAAATAAAATAAGAAAGAAAGAAAAAAAAAAAAAAAAAAAAAAAAAACAAAACCAAAAAATATAAAATCTCTGGAGGATAGGAGAATCTGATTGTCAGAGTTACCACATGAAGAAAATTAAGAATATAAATAAAGAACTAGAAAAATTGAAAATATAAAAATAAAAAAGAATAAAGAGGTAGAAAATCTGGGGAAAAAAAGACGTCTTTAAATGAAAGTACACTAACTGTAACATAAATTCAGGGGAAGGATTTTAAAGCAGATTTCAACATGTGAAAGAAAGAATTAATGTACTTAAAGATAGGATAAAGAGAGTTATTGAATCTTAGGAATAGAAAGAAAAAATATTGAAGAAATATGAACAGACATGAAACCTCTAAGACCATCAAATGAACTAACATTTACATGTGGGAGTTCAAGAAGAGAGACAGAGAATATTTGAAGAAATAATGACGAAAATCTTCCAATTTTTGTGAAAGACATGAACACAAATATTCTATAATTTCAGCAGACTCCAAGCAGAATGAATTCTAAGAGACAAGCATCAAAAAAAAATTATAATCAAAGTTTTAAAGGACAAATACAAAGGGGACTCTTGAAAGCAACTCAAAATAAGTCAGTCATCATATACAAGGGATCCTCAGTAAGATTATTAGCATATTTTTCATCAGGAACCTTGCAAGGTAGAAGTCAATTAGGCTCATATGTTCATAATCTATTTATCTTAATGAACTGATCTGTTGAAGTGCATCCAATTGTTTTCATATCTTAACTATTGTGAATTAAGCTGCTGTTGAACATTGATGTGAACATTGATTGCTGTACTATGCTGATTTTAACTCAAATTAATAGAATAACTGGATCAAATGGTGGTTCCATTCCAAGTTTCCTGAGGTGTTTCCATAATGTTTTCCAGAGTGGTTGCACCAATTTGTATTCCCACTAGCAAGGCTAAGTGAAATAAACCAATCCCAAATAACCATAGGCCAAATGTTTTCTCAGATATGCAAATGATGATACACAATAAGGGTGGAGTGGATAGAAGTTCCATGGATTAGACAAAGGAGAACTAAAGGAAGGGAGGGGAGCTGAGAAGAGGAAAGAGAGTAGAATTAATCAGACATAACTAATCCTATTTTTATATTTGAATATATGACCAGTGAAATACCACATCATGTAAAACTGCAATAATGAAATCCTAATTAGAATAAGTTATACTTCATATATGTAGAATATAGTGAAACACATTCAATTGTCACGTATAACTAATTAGAAAAAATTAAAAAAATAAAAAGAACAAAAATAATTTAAAAAGGAACATAAAGATATTAAAACTAAACAATGCTGAAAATAAAAAGCATTCTTTAAAAGTGATGGAGAAATTAAAATTTCTCAGATAAATAAAAGCTGAGGGGGATTTGTTATTGTTAGATCTGCCCTCACGAAATGATAGTCTTTTGGGTTAAAATTTTTAAAAAAAAAGAAATTGTAACTTAAAGCCATATGAAAAAAGAGAGACTTAGTAAAGGTAACTGAATAAGCATTATAAAATCTAGTATTATTTTAGTAATAATTCATAATTGCACCTTTTTTTCTATACAAATTAAGAGTGTAATGCATTTTTTAATCTATTGCTTTATGTTTTGGACACACAATGTAAAATGTAATTTCTTAATCATCAATGACTAAAAGCAGTAGGAAAAGAGATGGAAAGGAATTGCAGTTTTGCATGCTTTTGAAATTAAGTTGGTATAAATCCAATTTATTATGTAACTATAGGATATTAAGTAAAATATTAATAATTACAAAAATTGGAGTATATAAAAAAGGCAATAGGAATGAATTTGAACATTTCACTACAAAAAACATCAAGTAAATTCAAAAGTCAGTAATGCAGAAAACAAAAGACAAAAGAAAAGCTATGAGGCATATATATAGAAACAATAGAAAAATGATAGAAATAACTACTTGCTTAATAGCCAGCCTTATAGAGGAAAGCATTTCTGATATCTGCAACCACATAGATGTACCTCAAAACATTATGCTAAATAAAATAAATTAAACATAAAGATAAATATTATAGGATTCTGTGTATATGTGGTACTTAAGTAGTCAAAATTAGAGAAATAAAGTAGAATAGTAATTGCCAGAGTCTGGGGGAAGGGGTGTGAATAGAGATTTAGTGTTAAATGATTGTGGAATTTTGGTTTGAAAGGTGAAGAGAGTTTGGAGATGTGTGGTGAATATATGTAATGCAATGAAACTGATATTTAAAAATGGTTATAATGGTAAATTTCTTGTTATGTACATTTTTACCATGAGAAAAATTAAGTGGGGAAATACCAAACAACAAAAAGGAAAAAAACAAAAAGAAAGAAACTATCTTGATATTGCAGGTCATAACTCAATATGTATTAAGTATTGCAGGACTGTCAACTAAATCAAATGATCAGAATGGAGTAAAATTCATCTGTAAAACTCTTCTTGAAAAGAAAATTTTGTGTTTTTTTTTTTTTTCCCTCAACTGGGTAGTGATACATAAATTGCTGAAACAAAGCAGGTGTTCTTTTTAAATGATATTTATTATCCACAGCCAATTGGGAAATATTTAGAAGTTAGCATCCCCTCCACTGTAAGTCCACATTGAGAGAGATTCTCTCTGTGGAATACAAGAGAATTTCTGTATGCTATGATTTTATTCATTTGAATCATCTATTGGATTGAAACTAATCCACGAAAAATGTAAACAGTTAACACAATGATGATATAAAGATATCAGTGCTATCGCATAGAAATATAGAAATATGAAATTCCCTGATTGAAATTTTGTAAATCAATAATTTCAATAACCTCATTGCATACAACTGTATTCTTTTCAAATCTGAAACAACCTTCCAATTGTCTTTGCCCTCCTGATTTGGAAAAAAAAAATGATATTCCACTATTTGTTTCTTTTTTATATAGAAATATTTTTATATTTGAGAATTTTTCCTACTATATTTATTTGTTTTAAATAAGAGCTAGCCTAATCCAGTAAGAACACATCCATTCTAGGCTTAAAATTTTATATAGCTGCCGTGCATGGTGGAACAAGCCTGCAATCCCAGCAGCTCAGGAGGCTGAGGTAGGAGGATTGCACGTTCAAGGCCAGCCTCAGCAATTTAATGAGGCCCTAAGCAACAGAGAGAGACCCTGTCTCAAAATTTTAAAAAAAGTGGGCGGGGGGGGGTCATTGGGGATGTTGCTCAGTTAAGCTCCACTGGTTTCAATCACTAGTGTCTCCTTTCCCCCAAATTGATAAAGCTTTGATATCGAACATGTTGAATGTTTGGGCAACAGGTTCTACTACCATTCATATTTGAGAATACTCCTAGTGAAGCATTTGCAAAAGATGTTTAAGATTATTCTCTAATTTTGATTACTGACATGGAAGTAATTCTGAGAATATCTGTTCTTTACAATCCCCTAAAAATTTTTCTCTTTTCCCTTTGAAAAGAAATGGTAAATGGAAGATGAGAGTTTGCTTGGGTGGATGGAGGTTGTGATCCAACAGAGTATTTAACAGAATAATTTATTGGGTTAACTATGATTTAATATGTCCCCATTAAGAGTCAACCTTTAAAACAAAAGAATTCCAAGTTATTATTTGAATTGGAGCTCATTTGGCATAGGAATTGACATATTTAAAGAAGTTAAAAACTTGCCCGAGAATGGCAGCCTATAAAATGAATTATTAGTTATAAGAATTTGAAATTGACAATTATATGTTTTTGGACATTGATACTAATCTGGACTTTCTAATTTCTTCCAAAAATTATCTGAAATTTCCTTATACTCTGTAACTCATTTATTTTTCACATTCTAACAGATGTTGAAAATTGTGAAATCTGGGCCAGTTTTGGATGAAAGCATTTATGGTATTCTGTAAAATGTTTATTCATGCAGAATTTACTTAATATAATTTTGCTTCCAAATTAAAAGAAATTAATTTTACAAAACTAAGATCATCTGTTCCTTTCACAAGACCAGATCTAGGTACCAAGACATATATCCTGTATGGTAAAAATTGGCTGTACCTCAGAACTGGCGCTTGGAAAAATGCACATCCCTCTTTGCTCCAGTCATCACATTCCCCTCTTCTTTTCATAAAAGAAAGCTACTCTCAGTTGGCATTTATCCTTGCCCTTGAACTGTGTTTTCCACTTAGTCTAACTAATAGTAAAATATCACACTAAAAAAAAATGGAATTTAGGAAGAAATGCCTTTTGAAGAATTAGAGTACACTATAATTATTGTTAGAATTAACTATTTTTACACACTTACTGTTTCTAAAGAACTAATTTCTTCAAACATTTACATTTCTGCACTGCCTTCTTTAGACATGTGAGCAATTTGACATCTGCAGTAGAGTCCCCATCTTGCAGAATACCCTTATGGTTTCCAACAGATAAGAAATTAGATACTGTATTTTTGTAACTTCAGAGTCAACAACTCAAATCCAGTATGCCTTGTTCTCCTTTCAGAGTGAAAAACAAATTCAGCAGAACCATATGACCAAAGAATGATCTCCTTTCTACATTGTTGTTGTTGTTGTTTATTATATTGAATATCAAGAAAAATTCTTGCTGCAGATAGGCAGTTCAAGGGCAATGATAATGTTAATTATCTAACATTATCATTATTATAGTTAGGAACTGATAACATTATCATTATTATAGTTAGGAACTGATAAGACTTGGCAAGTCTGGAAATGGGCCTGGGCATCAGAGAACAGACAGCAGCTTGCAGAATCTTGATGAGACATTTACCAAAAGGTTACTTTAAATTGGAACCTATGTGACCTAGACTCCATAGGAAACTTGGACATATGTTACCTGGGTCCACCATCTCTCCAAAGGAAAACAAAATGCCTAATAAATACTTTGGGATGAAGGCTGCATGAATACCTCATAGACACTTAGTGCCTTACATAGGAATAGGCAGGGGCCTGACTTCTTTAAACCTATAGTTCCATATAAACCCTTAGATAAGTAGGCATTTGCTGGTAACCCTCTTGGGTCCCCCACCTCCCTGCCAACCATGGGAGCTTTGCTTCACTTTGATTTGATAAATTTCTATACTTCACTTTTACCTTCTGGTGTCCATGAATCTCATTCTTTGAATTCATGAAATGAAGAACTCACCCAACTTCATGCTCCATCTTAAACTAATGTGACCATTGGCATCTTTCAGCTACAAATTATGTAGTGAAACAATTCTGCATGATTTTAGGGAAATCCCCCCACACCCGTATCAATAACACGTGGTATATGGATAGGGAAGCAATGGTACTTTATTAGATTAAAACTAAAATTGGAATTCCAGAATATAGTATATATTTTCTGTTTGTAATACATTATGATGTTTGCTATCTCAAAAGATTTTTTGTAGCTGAGGACTCTCCAGATTAGCTAATGTTTTGAGATGACAAAGGTCCCAGTCATGAGCATGATTTGATATGCAAACTAACCAAATAAGAGCCAGATCTTCTTTCTCTTGTCCATATACTTCATTCCTCTGCCTTAATCATACGTGGGTGAGGGAACAGTCAACTAGGAACCACTTCTATAGCTTAGAGTCACTTGAAGTATTTTAAACTTTTAATCCCAAATCATTCACCTTGCCTGGCTTTGCCATCCCCATATGAACTTTTAATAGTTGTCCTTTGCTCCTGTCACCAGGTCTCCTAGCTGCCTTGGTGTCTTTTCCATGTGGCCGCATGTTGCCTGTTGTGATTCTGGTCTCTGCAACTAGTGAGTATAAACAATTTCATCTTTTCTAGACTTCTGCTCATCATTACACAAGGGATTATAAAAAACTCAGTGTGACCAACCATAATTATCCATGTGAGTTTAGGTAAGTAGCTTTAAATTTCTAAATCTAAGTTATTTCATCTTTCAAGAGATGATGATACTCATTCCACAGAGTAACTGTGAGAGTTCCAGGAGGTACAGGATAAATTAAGGACTTGGGTTTAAGAGTCCTACCAATTGGTTCAAAAACTTCTTTCACTAATTACTGAGGATTTGACAGAGTTACCCAAATTAAATCAGTTTTAATTCCTTCATTTTTATCATGGAATTATAACTTTCTTTTACAACTAAATGATTCAATCATGTAACATAGCTAGAAATTGGCTGTCACACAACAGGTGTTCAGAAATTCATTATGATATATATGGAAGACTTTCATAAATTAAATGAATATGCTTATAAAATGAATCTACATTCTCAGACTGTTTATCCTGAGAAAAATTGCTTTTAGAAGTACTTTACCACAATTTTTATAATTTTTCTGACAATCATATTTTTCTTCATTTTCTGTGAAACATTCTTTTGTAATATATTTCTTTTTCTTTTTGTCTGAAGACTACCTTTACTCACACATATACAAAAAATATGTTACTGGGAAATGACTCGTTATAAGAAGTCATTTTGCAACTTAATTGCTTAGAAAAATATATGTACATATAAACTTTGTCTTTAGAATATCTATGTTTTAACACAAGAATTATGTTCTAAATGGATTGGGAATTGCTGACAACAGCTACATTGTATGGGAGTCATACAGTGGGTTTGATAGGCAGTGCTCTTAACCTTTGACATTGCTAACCATCTAAAAGTTTTCTGCCCAAGACTTTCTTAGCTTGAGATACAATGAGCAAATTGAGACCTGCTCTGGTTCTGAGAAGAATAAAAGCTGACAATATGAGAGTAGTCAGCACATATTTGTGTGCCTATTCTCCAACTAGCTTGCAAAAAATGTGGCTCAAATACTTTCTTACATTATTGAATTTACCACATAATATGTATGCTGAGAAAGCATACAAAATTTTCCAAGTTCAATTATACAGCTAAAAGGGAATGCCTGGAAGCAGTACTGTGTGTGTGTGTGTGTGTGTGTGTGTGTGTGTAATTCATTAAAATAATCTTAAATTCAAAGGCAATAGTATCTACCAAAATCACCTCCTTGAATTTAGATGGTCATGCATGCTTTCATTGTTTGCTGGTTAAGTTTTCAACCAAAATGTTTACGTAGATTTCCATAAAGAATTTTGTAGTGGCTGTAATAAATGAATATATTTTTATGGCCAAACTGGTTTTATGACTTAGGCACACAGATAAAGATATAACTGTAATGTATTCTCCCTAAAGGTTAGTTATAATAAGACATCAACTTTTGCAAAAATCTGATATCCTAAAACTTGAGTTGTTCTGAAATTTTATTCAACTTTAGATTAAAATAGGAACACATTCCTCTAGCTTGAAGCCAAAGGATAAAATTAATATGAAACATAATAAACTTTTAATGATTATCACATGTATATTTTTGCCACAGTTAAGTTGTATTATTTGGCTTTATATATTTTTTATTATTTAATTTAGTACTGATGTTGACTTTAAGACACATATGCGCTAACATATCAATGATCTTATCCTTTTTTTTTTTTTTTTTTTTTGGTACCATGGATTGAACTCAGGGGCACTCAACCACTGGGCCACATTCCCAGCCCTTTTTGTATTTTATTAGAGACAGAATGTCAACGAGTTGCTAAGTGCCACACCATTGCTGGGGCTGGCTTTGAACTTGCGATACTCCTGCCTCAGCCTCCCAAGTGCTAGGATTACAGGCGTGTGCCACCAAGCTGGGCGATAATCTGATCTTATGGACACTTATTTTTAAACAGGCTAAAATGGAATTGATGATATCATATCATTGATTTTGGAAATATTTTTCTATCCTTATGCAAAAAAAAGTAAGAAACTTTTAAAAATAAATTTTCAAACTCCCTATGCTATAATAAGCATAAAAGACAATATATACATCAATTCACAGATTTGGGGTACATTGTGGTACTTCCCAGTAGGCTTTCTTTGCCTTATTTTTTTGATTAATGTTCAATTTCAAATACAAAAATATATAAAAACGATTTGATGGGATCAATAAGTTTATATACCAAGATATAAACCATCCAAATAAACTCTGTGGGGTGGGGATTTGAGGGTTTGAGGTTATTCTGACCTTTCCATTTTGATCTGGTGCCAAGGCCTACCTTCATGGATTATCATTATCTTTCGTATCATTTTTATCTAACAAGGATATCAAAAACTGAGGCTAGTTGAAATATAGTCCAAATGGGATCTGTTTAGAAAGTCAAGGAAAACACCAGAAGTTTTCCTGAAATCCTTGCCTATTTTTATAAAATTATTTGTTAATTTTATCCAATAGGTAATCATCAAGTGAGTCTGATATCCTAATTATAGTGTTCACTTTGGGGACTAGAAATGGTGAAGTTGAAAATTTTATACATTTAAGAAGTTTATAATCACATAGAAAACAAATTTTAATAGACAATTTTAATAATGTGGTAGTATGAAAGTGATGAATACTACTGTAGTGTTGTCAAGATCTACTAATGCTGCATTTAGATGTGCAAATTTTACTGTTCTATTCAATTTACTTTTTCATATTCAAATTTGCAGGTTTATTCAGCAATATAGGACTAGTGTGGTTGGTTGCTCCTGAACACTCTTTTCAGCAGGTTAGACTATTTTAGACATTTTTCTCTTTCCAAGATGTTGTCTTGGTATGTAGTGAAAGGAACCTATTTGTATTTTCAGATCACTTTGATAAATGAATTTACTCATGTCTACCTGGTTTTCTATGCATTCTAGCCACTATACAAAGTTGTTTGTCTTTTCTGTTCTTTGGACAGGTAGCTATGGAGTGCCATCAAAGATTTAGAAGACAAAGACTATATAAATAATTGGAATTTGTTTCAGGACTTTTTCTCTCAGATAAATAGTGACTACACAAAACCCCCAACCCAAACTTCAAACCAACTTTTGTTAAGTTCTGCAACTCTAATCTAGAATATGCAAAAACTTTTGGATTCTTCTGTAGAAATTTCAGGTTATAAGGTTCAAGAACATTTCTAGTTATCATTCTAGCTTCCTCCTACCAGCACCTTCATGCCATATCCCTTTTGAATGTTAAATAGGGTATAAAGAAATATGCTTAAGTGCCTGGAGTTGTCCCTATATTATCTTTTTTTATCTTCTTATGGGGATTATGCCTACAATCATTAAAATTAAGCAATTTGATAATTTTCAGGATTCCTTGCACTTACTTAAATTCTCCCTTCCAGCACTGACCATGAAAGGAAGGCTAATCAAGCAAATCGCTGTTTAAATTTCTTGTTATTCCTTCCACTCTTTTTTATTTGCAATGCACCCTGATAGACACAAACCATTTTTCTTGCATCCATCCTGTCTGTACAGAGAATCTTCTAACTCCTAATCTTGCTTTGCAAGAAGCATCCTTCATAGCTTTCCCTAGAATCTTAATGTAGAAATGTTCACAAAATTTTCAAAAATAAAAGTTCGCTGATAAGGAAGAATAAATCAAAATATTTCATATACACAAAACATATCTCTGAAAATATCTGCAGGAACTAAGAAAGATTTGAATATAGTGATAGAAAATGCAAGGAAGGCTCTCTACAGGAAGTATCATCTTTCCGGAAATAATATATGGAAGAAGAGTTTCCTGAGAGCATTCCAAATTCTTCTCAGATGGGAAAGTGAGAAGAAGGTAGAAAGTAAAAACCTAAGTAAAACCATGAAGGAAACTAAGAGAAGCTTTAAAAAACAAACTAACAAAAAGAAAAAGAAATCATAAAATTAATATTCACCCTGAATATGGGAGAAGTGGTCTCCATGGATTTAGGGAAACTTAATGGATGAGTCCACCTGTTTCCCTTCTGTTTCCTGCTGCTAAAGCACTCTGAGAAATGGTTTAATCTTTCAACGCTTTAGGTGTGAATTATTTATTTCTAGACCAATATCATCTATAAATAGTGAAAATAATTAGGAAAGTACTTTGACCTAGCTGGCAAAGGTAGTAAATGACCAAGCTTGTAGCAGTTTGCCTTAGCTGGGGCCATGCCCTACCGCTTGTCTCTACGCTCTTTTGTGAGATGATTACAATAAATGGGAGATGACATGTAGTAAAGAGTTACCATCTGCTGGGGTAAGAATCTAGATGTATTGTCTTAGAGACAAGACTACCTTTTGAGAGAGGAGGAAGGGGATGCTTGAGCCTGGGAATTAAGAAGTAAGTTAAAATAGCAGAGGGTCTGTGCCTGAGAAATTTTTATACCTAACACAAACGTACTACAACTTAAGTTTTCATCAAGTTACATAAAATTTGTCATTCTTGAAGAATTAAAATACATTCTTGAAGTATTAAATAATAAAATACCAATATATGTGAGGAATAAATCAATTTAAATACAAACAATAAAATAAATATCAAATGCAGAGTAAAATAATAATGTCTTCAAAAAGTACAGAAGTTTGTAACATGAAGCAGCAATAACAACACTTAAAGAAACAACTGGTCATATTGAATTTAAATATAAAACAATGAAAAATATAAACAGATGAAAGAAGAAATTCAAAGTTGAGAGATTAAGGGAAATGAATCAACATAGGTAAAGTAATGCTTTCCACAAAATAAATGAATACATGTAAGAAGAAAGGACAAAGTAAAATTGTCACCAAACCTCGTGTACAAAGTGTCCAAAAGTATACACTAATGTAAATGAAAAAAAAATTGTATCATATTGGCATTTAAGAATATTAAAGACTAATATTTCACATTTGTTCTATTTCTTGCCTGTTGTAATAAACAACTTTCTTCCATATGGAAACTGGATGTTTTTCTTACAGTCAATATAATTTTCCTGGTTAAGCTATGAAGCCATACTATACCAACACTGGTATTGTTTATGAATATTTTATCTTCAAACATTTTCCCTAATGATTGATGACATTCATTATGGTTAATAATGTGAAGAAGCAAAAAAGGGAGATAACATATTCAATGAGCCAGATCATGAAAGACATTAAAAGCTATTGAGAGGAGGTGAGGTAATTTCACTGCAATTAGGGAAGAGTCACTGGAGAGTTTTAACATTCTGAACACTGCCCTTTAGGAGAATATTAAAGGAATTTTAAAGAATGTACTCATTTTTGGATTAAAACTGCTAAAGGAAAGATAAGAATCATGAGTTAGGGGGCTAAAGTTGTAGCTCAGTGGTAGAGTGCTTGCCTAGCATGTATAAGGCACTGGGTTCAATCCTCAGCACCATATAAACATAAATAAATAAATAAACAAACAAATAAATAAATAAAGGTGTTGTGTTCATCTACAACTAAAAAAAAATATTTACAAAAACTGTGAGTCAGGAGTCAGTAGCAGATAACCATTGCATCTGGCTTATGCAGAGGAAGTATAATTAAGAAGTAGATACACACAATCACTGGAAGTCCTAGTGGAGTTGGCTATAGGCCAAACTTGTGAGAGTGCTCCTGTGACATTGAAAAGTATTCCCCAATTATACAATGTTTTCCATATCAGGAAAAAGAGCAATGGCTAGCAAGCTGGGTAAGGGGAAAATTCATGCTTTGGAGCCATATGATCTCAGCTGTGATTCTACACAATCAATAGATGTTCCGTGGCCAACTTCTTGGCATTCTTAAACATTCTTAAATCCTGGGTACTGGCATACTTGCTACAACAAAAACACCCCCCACAAACACACAACACAAACACACATGCACTCACACATTATACCAGAATCCATAGAGCCAGCAGAAATCACAGAAACACCAAGGTAGTCTCATTTGTACTTTAAAAATATCTTGTGACTGTATCAACTTGGCAGCATTCAGGTACATGCAGATTTCAGTATGTAAGTTTACTGATGAAAAGCTATCTTTAACCACCTTGACTCCAGCATATTCTAAGAAATACAAGAGGGCATTTGGCATGCAGTTAATAAACCAATCTGCTATCTCTGCCACAACCAGAAGAGAAAAGAATGAGTATTAATGAAAGATTCAAGCTGAATAAAGAATATCTAATATTCAAATAAATCAAGTAAACACTAGACAGAATACATTCACTTGGGAAAAATTCTGTTGGTTACTAAGAGAGTCCCTGCCTAATTTTGAAAAAAATCTTTTCTTGTTTATTTTTTTTCTTTATTTTCTTCTTGTTCAGAATCTTCAGATTGCACTAGACAGCTGGTCAAATCCAAAACTTAAAGATTTTTGGATTTTTGCCTAAAACAGACTTGCTCTTATTCTGTTCTCATTTCTCTACCATTTTCAGCTTAACAAAGAGCATGTTGAAAAAGTATTATTTTAAAAAAGGAAATAAATAACCTCTTTTTTTTCTTTACCACATTTTACTATGGCTACTTCCTTTAATGTGATGTGATCATTCATATAACATTAATATAATCATGGTTTATATTCTAAATCAAAGAAGAGACAAGCAAAAACATATTTATGTGCTCTCCCCAGTCCACTATTAGAAGGCTCAAGACTCCACTATTTGCAAAAGGTATCATTACTTGAATGAAAGATCAAATATGGAGATTCCAGAGTAAGTTAAAAGAACATGTTCACTACTGTGACTTAATTATAGAAGTATAAAGAAATGCAATCTGAAATCAAATCTATGTTGCTACCAAGATAAAAAGTATAGCCTTCAAGCAGTCATCAGAGCTTTATTTTGAAGTTGCTATTTTTTTGGTTTGAAAAACAGCCATTTCCAAATATATACTTATTTATCTAACAAAACAAGCTAAAATAACAGGAAGCAATTGGCTTCCTACCTGTTATGGTTTGGATGTGAGATGTTCTCCCAAAACTCATGTATGAAACAATGCAAAAAAAGTTCAGAGAAGAAATGATTAGGTTATGAAAGCCTTAAACCAATCTGTGAATTAATCACCTGAAGTGATTGAATGAGTGGTAATTGAAGGTATGTAGGGTGTGGCTGGAGGAGGTGGGGCAGTGAGAACATGGTTTTGGGGCATATATTTGTATCTGGTAAGTCTTGGAGCTTTTCCCCTCTGTTTTCTGATCATCATGTGAGCCACTTCCCTCCAACAAATTCTTCCTCCATGATATTCAGCCTCACCTTGAGCCCTGAGGAATGGAGTCTGCTGTCTATAGATTGAGGCACTGAAACCATGAGCCCCTAAATAAACTTTTCCTCCCCCTAACATTGTTTTGGTCAGATCTTTTGGTTGCAACAGTGAAAAAGCTGACTAATACACAACCCTTGCAAAAAATTTACAATATGATAGACTGCTATGGGGTGAAGTCAGTCTTGTCTGATGGGGTGAATATAAGTGTCTGCTACCATTGAAGTAACTGAGCTCAGGTAATAGATTCTTTGAACCAGAAACAGACTATATAAGTGTCCCATTGATGAAAGCTTCACTTTAATTGAATATGATGCTCAGTGGGGCTCCCCTCATGCTATTCTGGCATTGTGCTTGTGTCAGCACAATAGGCACTGGGCACACATGTAGGAGGTTTAGTCAACATGTAAAGCAGAGACTTAAATTCATGATAATATAGGGAATGCTCTTGAGAAATCACTTAGGATGTGGACAGCAACCTAACTTGGCTTGCCTGTATTTTTGGAAACTCAATCTATGGTTCCTTGACTCCATGAATGCAGAGCGCATAGAAATGGAGGGTCCAGGATATTCTTTCTTCCTTGTAGTCACTTTACATTGCCTTAGAAATAATGGAACTTCTAAGAATTTTAGACTGGATACTTTGGAAAAACTTGCCAACAGAGACGAAAAATCTCAAAAGATAATGAAAAAGTATTGTGTAGGAAATTGAAGAAATTGAAAACCCACAGAGTAAGCCATTTGTGTTGCTTATATCACTTCTTAAAATTCAAGTGATTATTTTAAATATCATGGGATGAATACTTCAGTTAAAATAAGCACATTGCAAACTGGATACAGGATGTCAATCTGTTTTTATATGAAATACATAGAAAAGTGGGTTGGATACAAAAGTCCTGAAAAAAAAAAAGAACAGGAAAAATCCATTTCATTCAAATGTATATCAAAATTAAGATGATAGGTCTTCTTTAATATAACAGAGCTGTTCTTAAGACTACAAAAATAATACTAGAAGGGAAATGATCACTTCCTAGTGATAAAGGCTCAATTTGTATTTAAAATATTAGTATAAATTTAAAGAAGAATGAGTATACCTGATAATGAAAACTTCAGATATATGTGACAATAAATATATAATAGTGTAAATTGACAAATGGGGCAGGTTACAGCTCTCTTGAAAACTGACATAAAAAAACCCCTAAAAGTCCATGAATTCACCATCATGGAAAATATAAACAATAAAACATCAAAGGCCAAATGTTCTTTCTGATATGTGGATGTTAACTCACAATAAATGGGGAGGGTGGGGGGAGAATAGAAGTTCACTGGATTAGACAAAGAGGAGTGAAGGAAAGGAAAGGGGGTTGGGAATAGTAAAGACTATAGAATGAATTAGACATAACTTTCCTACATTCTTATGTGAATATATGACCAGTGTAACTACAATCATATGTAACCACAAGAACGGGAAGTTGTACTCTATGTATGTATGATATGTGAAAATATGTTCTACTGTCATATATAACTAAAAAGAACAAATAAAAAATTTTAAAAAGAAATTTAGTTAAATATTACAATTCAATCATTTAATTTTTTTATTATTTGAATTTGTTATACATATTTGCAGAGTATATTTCATTTCATATTACATATAAAGAGCATAATTTTTCAAGTTGCTGGTTTTATATAAAGTATTTTTACAACAATTGTGTCTTCATACATGTATTTAGGGTAATCATGGATAACTCAGTCTACCATTATTCCTAACCCCTTGCCCCCTCTTCTCCCTCCCTGCTCTTTGTTTTATTTAAAGCTCTTTCATTCCTCTCATGCTCTCTGTCTTGCCTTTATAAGTTAGTATCTTCATATCAAAGAGATCATTTGACCTTTGGTTTTGGGGGATTGGCAAACTTCACTTGATGTTCTCCAACTCCATCCATTTAAAATAAAAAATTTAAAAAAGAAATTTAGTTAAATATTACAATTCAATCATTTTGACACTTTATATTAACAAGATAAAAAGAGATAAAGAAACCTCACTAACATTATAATTAACCAGATAAAACACACATATTTATTATCTCATGCTGTATAGCAAATTACTGCAAAACCTGGTGTGTTTAAAACAAAAAGAAACACTTTTGACAGTTTATATGGTTCTAGAACCTGCTGGGATTTACCTAAGTTTCTGTGACTCAGTTCCTGTTGAAAACTTATCAACTGGATATGCAGTTAGCTTCAGGTCTGTCCTGGGGAGAATACACTTAGAATTTCAATCACATAGTTAAAAGCAAGTTTAGAGATCTATTTGGTAGCTAGCCAGAAATATCAATTCCATACTGCAAGGGATGATCAAAACATAGCAGCCTGCTTCCTACAAAGCAGGGGCTGAAAAAGCAAAAAGCAAGACCAGGTAATCTAATGCACCCAGTGGATGTAACATCTCATCACCTTTGGGCATTCTGTTCTGCAGATCTGAGCATCACAGAACGATGAAGATTACACAGGGACTTCCAAGAATCAGGAATCACTGTGAGCCATTTCAGAGGCTGTTGCTTCCAGAGGGGTCAACATCAGGAGTAACAACAAAGAAAAAGACTTTCAGCAATCCTATTCTTACTTTAAAAATATAGAAAGTTTTACCCTGAATTGGGAAATTAAAAAAAAAAAAAAAAGTGCTCTTATTTCTTAAAAAATTTACTGGAAGTTCTACTTAGTGCTATAACACAATAAATAATTAACATTAATATTGAAAAAAGTATGTAACATACTATTTGTATAAAGCGTATTTATGCATGTAAAAATTTTATAGATCTATGGCCAATACAGCTTTCAAGAGAGATTAGTTTTTACCAAAGACTATTTTAAATAATGTCACAATATAAAAAATGTATAGCAGTACATCTGGTTCAAGGAGTAGAGGCCTTTATGTTGAAAACTGGAAAACTAATAAGAAAAGTCAAAGAAGACTTGAACAAAGAAAAAATGTATCTTGCTCATTCATTGAAAATTTAAATATTATAAAAATGCCAAACTTTCCCTTTTCCCAAGGGATTAATCAAAATACCACTTGATTTTATTTCTCATTGTACTTTGAAAAATAATCTGTATCTTTTTAAGTAATGGAACAAAAGAACAAGAGCTACCTCAAACACACACACACACACACACACACACACACACACACACAAACTAGAACGTTTTACTAAAATTTCCTGTATTAGTTTACAAGATACATTACATAGTTACACTAATAAAGACAGCCTAGCACAGCTTATTGGCACAGAGTGGACAAATATATTTATTTGAATATTTCCAGTAGTATAGAAATATTTATCTGAATATTTCCAGTGGTGTAGAAATATTCAGAAAAATTCTTTTAAATATGACCAGTTCACTTATGATAATGTTTAATTTCATTAAACAAGAAACCAAAAGTACTAAGCACAAAGAATAAATCATTCTATTGTAAATGAATGAAGAACTTCTATTTATGAAAGATAAGATGGAGAAAAAAAAGACAAACAACTAATTAACAAGGATAATGACAACATGCCATACTCTAAAATGTAAGCTTCATGACCAAAACATATTAAAATAATTTTTTTGTTGTCATTGTTATTTTTAAGTGGCACTTTGCTTCTGAGCTACATCCCCAGCAATTGAGCCCAGCTAAAATAATTTTTAAATACTCCTAAAAATAAGCAGATTTTATCAATAGAAAATGGATAAAAGATATGACCTGACATGTGAGGGCACCTGGCAATCCAACCAGTGTTTGACAAGGATCCACTGGGAGAATGATGTTTGCAAGGGCTCATCATCTCGGGAATATGCCAGATGTATGCCTCTAAGCTCTGGTGCCTTTTCTGCACTATCTTCTTAATAATATAATATTCATGCTATTTTCTAGTGGTGATTGCTGGGGGTGAGGGGAATACTACAGCATTTTCTGAGAACATTAATAAAATATTAGAAATCATGACCCCTTCCCTACCACAAACAGTAAATAATTTTCTGCCACCGTGTGATGTGTCTACTTCCTGGGGTGATTGTTATAAACATCTATTGTTATATGTGAGAACAGTCACAGAGCCACCTGTTTCAGAATAAAATTATAGTGCTTCCTACTACAGAGACCCTCTCTTGTGTCCCATGGGCTAGTTAGATCCAGAATCAGGAAATGTTATATGGTGGAGGGGTAAAAGTATTCATAGGCATAAGTTAAATGTTAGATTCTGGTGCTTGTGAACCTGCTTTAGTAAGATTAGCTTTGCTAAACAATATAACAATTACCTACAAAGAAATTTGCCATGGAAACCGCTGAAATCATTGCCCTCTTGCAAGCCTAAACTTAAAGATTAACTTAGGCTAAGTTAAGAGTTAAGAGTCTAGCTTGTTTACCACAGCTAAGCACTATGTCAAGAGCATTTATGATGAAATAGAAACTTAAGATCAACTTTGCTGATTATGTTCATAGCTTAGATATTAAATCAGAACAATAGTAGGGGATGTTATTGTCTCATACAATCACTTTTTCCAGTAAGCCTGTTCTGTACCAGGAATTCTATGGGTTTTATGTTAACTACATTCTTGGCATGTTATACTTTAAAAAATGTATAAAAACTGTGTGTGAACTCAATAAACTTGTCAGCATTCTGCACTGGCCTGTGAGTCTGTGTGGTTGTTGTCCATCCATCGCCGACGCTGTTTACCCCGTCATATCCCCTGGACCAGGAAGACCCCCGACCCTGCTGGGGCTGGACCCCGGCACTGACACTTAACAAAAGAAAATATGTAATGGCCAATAAGAGTATGAAATCATGCAATTTCATCAATAAGGTCAATATAAATTAAATTAAATGTGTGTTAAGAAACTGTTATTGTTACTGTGAAACATACTGTCTTGTATATCTAAAAAGAACACATTTAAAAAAAAAGATTAACACTACATTCAATTAACAATTATAAAGCAAAGAGACCACACTTAGATTAAATTCAATAAATTCAATAAGGGAGGAGGTAAATTTAACAATTAACATTGATCATGTCAGTAATGCTAAATCAATGGTTATTTATGTAATTTACATATTTATGACAATTTTCCATTTTATGGTATTGTATTTCACTTTTTAGTTTCAGTTGCTTATAATTTTCTTTTATGAGCTTGTCTTTTCATAATATTTTACACCTACATTGTGCTTTGCATTATACGGGATTTCTCATGTTTCACCTTCTCTAAACAACTTTGAGTGTAGATTATTGACCTAAGTTGCCAAAGGTAGGAAATGAAAGTTATTCCATTCCATTTTAGCTGCCAGTAATTATTTTATTTTTTGAACTTGTGGTAGATAACTCATTTATTTCAGTTTTAATTTTATGTGTCACATAAATTTGAGACACTGTATTGTAACTTCATCATATTCTGCAATTTAGTGCTTCTGAAAACCATTTTGGACACTGCAAAACACTGGACAAGTTCTGCTGATGGTACTGCTGCTGCTACTGCTTCTGCTGAACTTGTGGAGTTTACTTGAGCCCAAAACTTTCTCTTATTTCTGCAAGGGCATTGTGAGAAATAATGAGTAAAGAATATGTAGGTACTCCAGCCACCAGTCTGAAATGGAATTTTGGGCAAAAGGATGGTTAATGGGAAACTGTCACTGTAGGCACATTTGTAGCTAAGCAACAAACTAAATTTAGCCAGTACTTCTAGTGCCCAGTTTACCTCAAATTCATTAAATAAAACCCTTTCAAAATCCACCTTGATTTTCTATCGCCTTTGTTTATAACTTTGTATTTTCTTTCAAATTGTGTATGATCGTGTTGTTAACAAACCAACATCGAGCTACCTTTTAAAATGAAGGACATTTGACAATATATTGATGCCTAATATAGTCAAAAGTCCTCTTTACTTTGGAAGCACAGATTGTATTTGAATTGTTATATAATTCTGTTTCCATGGGAACCTGGATGTTAACCAAGTCAGGTAGGGCACCATGAAGTTTACTTTTGATTTAACTGGGCTTGCCAACTTTTTTCCTAAGGTGTTTACTAAACATAATCTCTTTAGTTTTGTTGGAGATGAAGCAGTTTGCTCTGCTGTGCAGGTGTGTGTGTTTATTTTTAAAATTGTTGTTGTTTTTCCTTCTTTAAGAGTCTTTTTTTTTCTTTATTCTTCCTAAAAAACCAGACATTTCCCAAAGAAAGTTTCATTGACAAAATAATAGAAGTAATACTGGTCTTGGAATTTCTGAGCAGCAGATAATTGCCAAAGATTTTTAAGCAAGCCTGATATTTATGTCAGTCTATTGAATACATAGTGTAAGCTCAATTTGTTATCCCCAACATATGTAAATTCCATCATAAAGTAGAATTTACTTTTCAGATATTGAAACTGACATAAAGAGAGTAAGAAAGAAAAACAAAATGAAATAAATTATTCTTCATGGTGCTACTTAATTACATTATGCAATTTATGATTCACTTTAATACTGGGGGTGAGGACATATATTTATTTTATTCATAATTTATACTGCCAGTTCAAGGATATTTAAAGAATATCACTAATTCTGACCAATTAGAAAAATGTCTTTAGCATTTATAATAAGAAAACATTTGAAAGCTGTGAATCCTAGATATATTTCAAACCAACATAATAGACAAATACTTTCAATACCTTTTGTGTAGATGACTACTATCTAATCAAATCTGCTAGATTCAGATGTGAGAGAGAAGTCAAAAGAGAAAACACAGTTTGCCTACCTTCAAGGAGCCAACAGTAAGGTACATTCAGTAACACACAGTCATATCAGCATTATTGATAAGAGGTAGTCTATGATAAATAATGTAACTGACTTTAGATATAGTATGAATAAGGTGATATTTAAGAATGTAGTCCAGCTGGGCATGGTGTCTCACATCTGTAATCCCAGCAGCTTGGGTGGCTGAGGCAGGAGGATTATGAGTTCAAAGCCAGCCTCACCAATTGCAAGGCAATAAGCAACTCAGTGAGACCCTCAGGTGGAGTGCTCATGAGTTCAATCCCCGGTACCTCCTCTCCCCAGAAAAGAATGTAGTTCAAAGGAAAGAGACAGAGGAACTAACATCTGTTGTATACATAATGCATCTTGCTTTGTTCCTTTAGGTAATGTGTCATTGTCATGTATGTTGCTTCATGCATGTAACTTTGAGACTGCTGTGGAGATAATATAGGAAAAACAGAAAATGATGTTAACACCTCATTTTATTTAATGTGATTTATGATGGAAATCAGGCATTTTACACAAACATTTATTGCAAACATAATTTTTGTTCTCTTGTAGGCAATAATATCTGTACTTTTGTTGATAACCTTATTTAAATGTCATTATGGTTATCATTAGCATTTTTATTTGCCTTTTTTCTACCTGTCTCCATTTTCATTCTGTAAATTCTAAGATCTCCTTACTTTTATTTTCTTTACCTCACTAATACCTTGAGTAGTAGCTACCTTTCCTGCTGTGAGCAGGGGTCTCACTAACATGACACTGTGTTGGCAGGGTTGGAGGGTTACTGGGGATTGAACCTAGGGATGCTTAACCATGGAGTCATATTCCCAGCCCTATTTTTTTTTTTTTTTTTTTTTTTTTTTTTTTTTTTTGAAACAGGGTCTCACTAAGTAGCTTAGGGCTACTTGCTGAGGTTGGCCTTGAACCTGCAATCCTCCTGCCTTAGCCTCCCAGTCACTGGGATTGCAGGCATGTCTCTGTTGTTCAATAGAGATTTAGTTCAAATCTGTCACTCAACGGGTCTAGGAAATTCCCAAACCAATCCTGTGGTTATTGCCCTAGTCATAAGACGCATAAATGAAACAGACATACATAGCAACTGGCAGAAGCCCCACACTGATTTGCTTGACATGTGGAGTGCACACTACTGTTGGCACCTGCAGCAATTGCCGCTTGCAGCAACGATACCACAGGAGAAAACTCGGAGGCAGACTGGAAATGAAAAAGTTCTTTTATTCTTCTTTCTTCTAACTTCTCTCTCTGGCTCCAACAACCTCTCCAACTCCAACCACCCCTCTAACTAACCTCACTCTGTTAAATACATTTTGCCTTAACAAGGACAAGTGCTAACAGCTCGAACTTACAGGTGCGTCACACAGTGTTCACAGGCATAAAAAGATTCTTAGATAAATGCATGAATATCAGGTGAAAATACTTGAACACTTTTATGGCTCTCAGCTAACCGCCATCTTAGCAATCCTCAATTAGGGCTCTTACACACTACTATTTTAGGAAAGATTAAATGTAAGCAACTTGAACTGCCTGCCTCTACCTAGAAAAACAATAATCCAAAGGTAATGACACATTCCTGGAGGGATTGCAGAGATTAGTGTCAGCATTAAGGATTTGAAAGATGCAGGGGTAGTGACACCCTACAACTTCCCATTCAACTTTTTTATTTGGCCTTTTCAGAAACCAGATAGATTGTGGAGAATGAGAACAGGTTACCATTAACTGAACCAGGACTGACTGAAATTACAGCTGCTTTTACAGATGTGGATATTTTTCTTGAGCAGATTAACATATATTCCCTGGTACGTGGTTTGCAACTACTGACCTGGAAATTTTTCATCAATCCTGTTAGTAAAGATCACCAGAAATTATTTTCCTTAGGCTGGCAGGCTAGCAATATACCATCAGTGTTATACCTTAGGGGTATATAAACTCTCCAAGCCTGTACCATATTTTAGCCTGCAGGGAACTTCAGCATATTTTCCTTCTATAAGACATCATACTGGTCCATAACATTGATGATGCTGTGCTGACTGTATCTAGTGGACAAGAAGTTACAACTTTCGTACAACTATTGTAAATTCTTGTTGGTAAAACATTTGGGTGTCAGAAAATTGGAAACAAACTTTAACAAAAATTCAGAGATCTTCCACATCAGCAAAATTTCTAGGAATTTAGTGGACCATGTTTACATATTCTGTGAAAGGTAAAAATTAGTGCTGCACTGGACCATCTTGTAGCCACAGAGGAGACACAATATCTAGAGATACTCTTTAGATTTTGGAGCTAACATATTCCCTTTTGAGTATGTTTCTTCATCCCATTTACCAAGTAGTCCATAAAGCTACTAGTTTTGAGGTGAAGGAAATGATATGGCTTTGAAAACAGGTCCAAAATGCTATGCAAGGTATTTGGCCCTAAGTTCTAGATGGTTCTATGATAGGTGAATACTCAGTGAAAGAGATTCTACTTGGAGTCTTTGGCAAGGCCCCTCTAGATGAATCACCACACATACCTAGGGTTTTGTGGCAAATCCCCATTATTCTCTGCTTATTCTTCTTTGAGAGAAGCAGCTTTTGACTCACACTGGCCTTGGTAGACACTTACTTCTGAACTGTAAGTCATCATGTTACCCTATACCTGGAGATGCCCATCTTGAACTGGATATTATTTGTAACATGTCAGTTTCACATATAAGTGACTTATAAGAGATCACACATGAGCACATCCTAAAGGCACAACTGAAATACAAGAAGTGATTTAAATTCCTATGAGCCTTACCCTTATTTTGGTATCTTCTTTCTCTTAGACCATAGCAATGAACCCATGGGAGCTTTTGTTTTATGTCTTTTTATTGCATTGACAAAAGGAACTGTACATCTTTATGGGTTAAAATATGATGTTTTGGCACATTTATATGTTGTCTATTGATTAACTCAGGATTCATCTCTAAAACATTTATAATATGAGGAAAACATTTAAAATTCTCTCATAGCTATTTTGGATTATATAATACAGTATTTCTAACTATAATAACTCTCTGTGTGATACAACATTAACACTTACTCCTCCTACCTGGCTATTATTTTTTAGCTTATTGTGACTTCCATAATTCTTAAGTGAACATTGGGTTACACATATCTCAAGATCAAGATTCCTAAGTACTATATGAATATACTATAGTGAATTTCACCAGCATGTATACATTCATAAGACACTAATTAAAACAAACCAAAAAAAAACTATAAGTAAATAGTGGAAAGATCAGAAGAGTAGAGGGAAAGAAAGAGAGCTTAGAGGAAGGAAGGGGAAGAGAAAATACAGAATTGGAACAAATTTTATTTCATGCTTTTATAATTATGCCATGGTATATTCATTCTATTGTCATGGTAAGTTTTAAAAACCAATAAAAATGAAGAAAGGAAATATTTAATTATTTTGGATATATCCAGAGTGGGATTGATGGATAATATGGTGGTTTCAATTTTTTAATTGTTTGAAGAAACTGTATACTGCTTTCCTTAATTGCTGCAACTTTCATTATTTCTGACAACAATGTAGAAGGGATCCAGTTGCTTCATATGCTGGTTAATACTTGCTATTCTTACTTTCTTTCCCCAAACCCCTTTCATTCATTTTTAATAATAGGTATTATTAAAAAATTATCCTTATACATCTGAAGAACTACCTCAGATGTTTTTATTATTTTGGTGGGGGGGGGTTACTGGGGAGTGCACTCAACCACTGAGCCACATCCACAGCCCTATTTTGTATTTTCTTTAGAGACAGGGTCTCACCAAATTGCTTAGTGGCTCGTTTTTTGCTGAGGTTGGCTTTGAACTCTGGATCTTCTTGCCTTAGCCTCCTGAGCCGCTGGGATTACAGGCATGCACCACCGGGACTAGCTTCTCATTGTGTTTTGATCTGCTTTCTTATGACGATTTGTTCTATTATGCACCCTTTTGTATATCCAGTGGCCAATTCGATATCTTCTTTTGAGACATGTCTATCAAAGTGCTTTGCCTATTTCAGATTGTCTTATTTTTTCTTATTGTCTTATTCTTACATATTTTTACAATAATTACCTTACTAGATACATAGTTTGTAAATACATTCTCTCATTCAATAAGTTGCCTTATCACTCTGTTGATTATTTCCTTTGCTTCTTACTGTTTGGTGCGATCTTTATCAAAATCCCAGTGGAATTTTTCTTGATAATAAAAAATAAAAGTAAAAATTATGTAGAAATAAACAAGATTGCCAACACCCAAAATGATCTTGAGAAAGAAGAGAAAAGCTGAAAACGTCAAAATTTCTGGTTTCAAAATACATTTTAAAATCTACAATAAACAGGGAAAGGTCTCACATGCCTATAATCCCAGTGACTCTGGAGGCTGAGCCAGGAGGATAGAGTTCAAAGCTAGCCTTAGCAATTTAGCGAGGCCTTAAGCAACTCAGCAAGACCCTGTCTTTAAATAAAACATTAAAAAAGGGCTGGGAATGTGGCTCAGTGGTTAAGTGCCCCTGCTCTTGGATTCAATTCCCGGTACAAAAAAAAAAAAAAAAAAAAAAAAAATCTGCAATAGTACTGGCATAAAGACAGACAGACATACAAACCAAAAGAACATAATAAGAATCAAAAACAAATCTAAGGTTTTCTTTCATTTGATCTTTAATAAATGTGGCATGAAAACAAAACGGGGAAGGGATAGTCTCTTCAATAAATGGTCCAGGCAATACTGGATGAATACATGCAAAAGAATGAAATTAGACTTTCCTCACACCATACACAAAATTAGCTTACATGAGATTATAGACTTCGATATGAGACCTGAAATTGTAAAAGTGCTCGAGAAAAACAGGAAAAAACCTCCTTTACATTGGTCTTGGTAAGGATTTCTTGCTTGGTCCCCAAAACCACAAGCAACAAGAGCAGAAACATACAAATGGACTACATCAAACTATATTAACCAATTTTTATTCTATTTCCCACAATGAATCTATTCACTACTTATCTGCAAGTGATTCCTTAAACTTTTTTTGTACCTGACTATATGTAGCTTCAAAGGTTTGATTTTATGACTTTTTTATCATTTAAATATTGATATGATTCTTTCTCCTATTTAATGTGTTGCTTTCTAAACTTTTCTCATTGTGACTATAAAATTCTCATCAATTAAAATTAATAGCCTGATGTAAGTCATTAACCCATTTCTCATTCAATTTTTAATGTGCAATCTGTGCATGGGACATGTTGAGTGTATTTGTATCTTCATGTGTGTGACAGCTTATCTATGATACACATATACATATGCAAATTATATGCATATTGTATTTACACATTGATTACATTTGGATAGATGGAATATTATTTTTCCACCTCATCAGTTTACTTTAAATTTAGATGGAAATTTTTATTTTCTTGGAATACTAATGGGCATAGACTCTAAATTATAGCTTTTGCTTCCAATGCAGGGCTTACCTGTCCAAAATGGATGATACTTTGTAGAAGTAAATACTTTGTTAGTATAATACTTTTAGAAAAGGATTACATCATTATGTTGTTTTTACTCATAATTTCTCAGTAAATATAAATCTACAAGGATATTAGGTTTTGATAATTCTAGAAATATCATATGACCACATGGTAGTTTGAGGAATCCCTGAAAGTAGGCAAGTGTTTCATGTAACAATATTGCTGGTAACATCAATGACTGCCTCCTTCCCTCAAATCTCCTTAAAAAGAACCGATGCTTAGATTTCCTTAAGGTAGAATTTAAATCCTTTCAAATTTCTTTACCACTACATCTCCCCCATTATACATGTTCAGGATTTAATTTCCTCACTGTTGTATCTTCAGAAAATTTACCTCCATTTTTCTCATAGTAACAACTAATTTTTTTCTGAAAGAACATATCTGATCATGGTATTGTTCTACTCAAAAACCTTTAATTGATAGCATTATCATTTCTTATTTTCAATCCAATTTCAATCATCCTATCCAATTTGTACTCCCACAAGATTCAGGGTGCTCCTCATTGCCCATTTGTACATAGAAATGAAGCTTTCTCTATAATTTTCTCATGCTAGTTTTTAAATAAAATGTTTCTATATATTCATTCCTCCCAGAATCTAATTTATTTAATTTTTAATTTTAATTTTTTACTTTCTGGGAGAGGGGGCTTCAAACAACAGCCAGAAACCCTGATAGACAATTTTTAAAAGAGCTGCAACACTTCCAGAATCTAATTTCTCCGACACAATACCTTGTCTGACTATTCAAAGTAGACCTACCTGATTTCCCCATTACACCACTGTAATCTTTAGTTTATTTGTATCATAACATGTTTTCTATAACTTAGTTTGTACTTTTCTCAAGAATGCAAAACTTCATATTTTATAAATCTTTTGAGACACCTTTTCTTATGGAAAATAAATTGATTAGCATATTAATTTATGGAACATATGAATACATTTCTACCACAATTAGTGAAATAACTAAAAATGCAGAACAGAATATTCATTTATTTAAATTTCTCAGTGTAAGAGTTTGCTCCTTCTGAAATTAATATATCTACTCCAGCTTTATTTGGATTAATGTTAGTAAATCATATCTTTCTCCATCTTTTTACTTTTAAACTATCTTTAATCACTGTATTCAAGGTGGATTTCTTGTAGACCATATATCATTGTGTGTTTTAATCTACTCTAACTTTCTGTATATTTTTGTTGGTGAATTTGGAACATTTATCTTAATAGTGGTTATATTTGGATTAATATCAATCTGTTTGTAACTCCTTTGTATTCCTTCCAGAGGTTTCTTTTTCTGCTTTACCCATTTTTTAGTGAGAATCTCATATGCTTTATTTTACATTATTCTTAGCATATGTATTGCAAATGTTTCCTAAAAAAATAGTTCTCCTAATGTTTACTGTAGAGTTTACAAAATACACTTTCAACTAACTTAAGTCAACGTTAAAATAACACTAATTTGCCTCATGTGTAGTGCAAGTAATGTATAACATTTTCCCCCAAAATCTTCTCTTGTATCTATATGATTTTATAGTGATAACACTTTTCTGCATGCTACAGTCACCTAATACATACTTAGTATTACTACTTTCTACTTACTACCTCTACTTTCTTTTAGGTCAATTGAGAATAACATAAAATATAAAATTTTATTTGTCTTTATTTCTTCTCTGATGCTCATGTGTATATATAAGTTCTCGGTAATGTAATTTCCTTCTATCTAAAAGAACACATTTTACTAATTTTGCAGAAAAACTGTAATTATAAATCCCCTCATGTTTTATTTGCAAGAAAAAATTATCTTTTCTTCACTTTTGAAGAATAAAATATTGGACATAGAATTCTAGGTTGACAGCTATGCATTTCTCTCAATATTTTAAGTATTTAATAATACTCTTCTTACTTTCATGGTATATGGCAATAAATTTCTTGTGATTCCTACCATTGTTCTTCTGTATGTATACCTTTTCTTCATATTTGATTTTTTTTATTTGAATGTGATTTTCCTAAGTTTATTTTTTGTTTGTTATTCTCCTTGGCATTCTGTGAGAATTTTGAATCTCTGGTGTTGACTGTCAATAATTTTGATAAATTCTTGGCAATCCTACCCAAATATTTCTTGTTTGTTCTTTCTTCTCACTTTATTATAATTTTAACATTTAAAAAAAAACTTTCCTACAGTTCCTTAATATACTGTTCTCTACAGTTTTAATGTTTTTTTTAATCTCTTAATTTCAGTTTCAGGGGTTTCTATTTACTTACTTTCAAACTCATTTATACTGACTTTTTGTGCAATCTGCCAAAGGCATTCTTTATTTCCTTTAGAGTGTTTATTTCCAGCATTTCCTTTTGATGATTTTATAGAACTTCAATGTCTCTGGTTGTCTTAAATATCTGGTTTTGCATACTGTCTATATTTTCCATTAGAGTTCTGAACATAGTTATTATTATTTGAAATTCCCTGACATATAATTTATTATCTCTGAGACATGTCATACCTAATAAGTTCTGCTGGTTGTTCTGTCTTTTTAGACTGTGTTTTATTCTCTCTCTCTCTCTCTCTCTCTCTCTCTCTTTTTTTTTTTTTTTCAGATTGTGTTTTATTCTTGACTTTGGTGTGCTCTGTACATCCTTTGTTGAAAGCCAGACATGGTTTATGAGGTAGTAAGATCTGTTCTTTTGGATAGAACTTTAAAATTGCTTGATATATGTTGTACCAATTATTGTCAGAGCATACAGATTCTTCTGATGTCCTTGATTTTATCTCCTCTCTTGATTTCAGTTCCCTGAGTACTTCATGCAGAGAGTTTGTGTCTTAGAATTATTTGTAATTCTGTTACTATATAAGGCATGAGGGAAGAGAAACAATATGATGTTTTGATTAATTCTTAGGCATTTCCGTGTCCTGTGGCCTTTTCAATTGTTTTGTCATGTACCTTTATCCCTTTTTCTATTTGATAAAGTGAGAGACTTAGAAGTATCTGAGCTGTAAGACGTGCCTTCACCTCATAGCTCCTGGACAAGACGCTTGGGAAGATTTTACCTTAGAAATTAGGCTTATGTGAGGAAGAACACTTTGGGCATATATCAGAATTCTTCTTCTATTTTCTGTTTATTGTCATAGGGATATTTCTTGGATTTTATAGTATGAGTATCTGGTGAGATAATAGAGTTAATGCTGAAAAGTGGATTCTTCCTTAATATGTAGCTTCCAGAAGTTTACAATGCCTACCGTAGTCTTCAATCTTTACCATATCATCATAATCACCATTTTCTGTGTTTCTACTAATATAAGCGTCCAGCCAACCTCCATGTAAATGTAAGTAGAGCTTGGCTCTATAACTCTCCGGATTCAACTGTCTATCAGATTTTGGGGTAGCAGTTTTTCTCAAAACCCCATTTCTATGGTAGGTTTGTGAAAGTCATTAAGTTTTAGTGTCCTTGGGCCTTCATTTTAGTAAGAATGGGAATATGAATTTCTATGCATTTTACATGTTAGAGCTAAAAACAGAGGTCAAATTCATTTTTTGGATAGATGGTTAGTTTTGACAAAAATACACCTATGTTCCAAATTTCATCCTACCAAATGCCCATTTATCATCATTCCTGAGATTCTACAGCTACAGATATGTATGTCTATGGGTGTCCAAAATATGCCATGTTGATAACTTGAGTCTAATCTCATTTCTATGCCACAGTGGCACTAAGGCTGGGAAATTTCAAAACTGTATCTTGTAATTGCTATTTATTTGAATATATTTTGTTAAAGGAGAGAAACTTGACAGATATTTATAAAATATTTTCTTTTAGAGCTGAAAAATATATATTATTTTCAGCTATATGTGCATCATGATCTTTTTTGATGATAGTCCATTGCTGGACTGGGAGAAATTTTTATATACAACGTATAACCTGGTAATCAAAAAATAGGTATGCAGATGGAATATGAAGAAACGAAGGAGGCAAATGGACTCCCTGGTGTTGCTGCCTGAAGCGCTTGGAGCAACGGAGCTGCGGGAAGAACTTCAGAGGCAAACTGGAGACAAATAGCTTTTTATTCTGATAACTTTTCTCTCTGGTTCTAACAACGACTAACTCATGCCAAACACACCACTAAAATGGCGCTGACCCGATCAGCAATTTCGGCCAAGTCACTCGAGATCCCGCAACAAGTCTCGTGAGACTACGGGAGGAGACAATGCCCAAATCTCCACGGCTCATAGTCAACTGCAATTCAAGCCAATCCCCAAACAGGGCTCCTGCATTTCCCCCTTTTTGTTTTAAAAGAGGTAATGCTCTAGGACGTCTATGTGCAACCAACATTCTTACCCGTCATCGGATAATCAAGGCTGTGCCCTTGACTCCTGTCTTAGGTTGATATGTCGGCCACATGAGACTGTCCCGTGCGACTGTGCCTGTCTTAGGTTGTCCCCCTCTAGGGATCTTACCCGTCATTGGCTAACCAGCCATCCAATGGAGCCCTTTAGGATCGACTATATATGATGACTAACAGCCGTCCAATTGTGAGGAGATGTTGCGGCTTTAAGGCAACAAGCCTTTTGGTGATGAGCCAAATTGCATAGCATATCAAATTGTTTAAACAAATCAGCTGCCCTAAGTTCCATCAAGTAACACACTGAATTCTCTAGACAAATACCCGCAAGGCATTGTCCCGTAAAGTCCCAAACAATGAAAGATCAAAATGTCCATTTGTTGTGTAACATGTTGATGTAGGAGGCCCCATGCATGTAGAGCAGAGGCCACACTGTTGGTGAGGTTGTTTGATGTTTGAGCAGCAGGGATGCTTGCGGCGGCCGCGATCCCTGCAGCTGTAGCAGCAGACGTCTTTTTTATGTTTAGACAATGCCACCGGCAAATCTTCAGGGCCCGCTACCTAGAAACTCAAGCATCAATTATTAAAGGAAAGGCAGTGCTATTGCAGCACTGAGTCAAGAGGCGAGTTGTCAAACTACAAAATAGAATAATTAGATTAGAAAATTAAAGTTGATTTTTGTTCACACACATCGCTGGTTGAGCTTCTACAAACATAAGTTGGAAAAATATCATATTTAGAACAAAACAAAGAAAGACTGAGGGTAATTACTGCATTAAAGATAGATTAAAGAAAAGGTAAAGGCACTTTAGAGAAATAATTTGTTAGCTGGAACCCTTGAGTCTCTGTATACAGAGCAATCTTTTACCTTTCTCCTGTGAGCATGTCTATATTATAGTTTTCAAACCCTGCAGCCGCGTTTCTTTTAGCAGTTTCTATACAAAGTTCTTGGAATTGCGATCGCCAAACCAAGAATTGCCCCCCGCTTAATGTTGCTTTACATAGACTTTTCCAGTCTGAGGGGGTTAAGCTAAAGGTGTTAAGGGACTCCAGCATACTCAACGTGAAAGGAGCTTGGGGCCCATAAGTCATTACTGCCTCTTTGAGATTTTTTATTGTTTTGAAATCTACTGACTGATGGACACTCTGTCCATTTTTCTTTTCAAATGCTGGCGGTTCCCAATGTATCTGTGAGTTGTCCTCGAGAGCGCATAAGCGATCAGAAAGACTTTTTATTTCTGTTTCTAGGGTATGCAAATGCCTAGTAATACCCTTCATATTTTCTGTAATGGATTCCACCCATGGGGGAGTAGAGGACACAAGTGACTCCTCTGCCTGACGGACCTTTTTCTCGGTCTTTTTTAATTTCTTTTTCCTCATTTTCTCAGGATCACTTTTACTAGATTCCTCACCACTCCTAATTTCACTGACAGCAATATCCTGAGGCCCAGGTTCCAGTGAGAGCAAGTATCCTTCAGCTTTCGCCAATAACTCCCGAATAGCTTTAATAGCTTGGATTTTTGTCATTTTTGGGTCTCTTCTAATACTCTCTTTACTGGTCTCAGTTGGCCCAGTGGAATCTACACTTTTTTGATCACTTTCACTTTTGTCTATATACTCCTCACTGAGAACAGAGTCAGGTATATCAAGGAGTCTTTGCATAGCCTCTATCACTTGGGATTCAGTTATATTCGAACCCATCTTTAGAGACCTTTCAGTTCTTACCTGTCCGCTCCGAAGTTCCCCATACGGGCCGCCACCTGTTGCTGCCTGAAGCGCTTGGAGCAACGGAGCTGCGGGAAGAACTTCAGAGGCAAACTGGAGACAAATAGCTTTTTATTCTGATAACTTTTCTCTCTGGTTCTAACAACGACTAACTCACGCCAAACACACCACTAAAATGGCGCTGACCCGATCAGCAATTTCGGCCAAGTCACTCGAGATCCCGCAACAAGTCTCGTGAGACTACGGGAGGAGACAATGCCCAAATCTCCACGGCTCATAGTCAACTGCAATTCAAGCCAATCCCCAAACAGGGCTCCTGCACCCTGGTGTCCTGAATATGATCATGTGTGTGTGTTTATGTGTGTGCATGTACACACACACACACTCACACTTATTTCCTTCCATTTTGACAAAGGTATCTCATTTCATGCTTACTGGGCTATGCCTTGTGAAGAAAGTAGGGCATATATTCTTTTCACTTAAGATTTATATAATAAATTCAAGCTTTTGAAGAATAAATAGCTCTGTTTTAAAGACTCAAGGTAACTAAATATTGAGCAGTACAAGAATGTGTTTTTGACAGCTTTGATCATGAAACAATTGAGGGATGATTCTGACTTTCACTGAACCATTTCATACCAGACAAAAAGTGTTGGGATAATTTCATTCCCATTCTTTTGGGAACATATCTTGTTCTTTGTTTTCAGTAATCATCATTATATTCCTTTACTTTGTGTGTTCTCCAATTTTTATTATTTCCATCACTGTTTTATTTTTAATACTATGCCAACTTATATTGAAATAGACATTTATAATTCTCCAATAATAGGGCAATCATTAAGGTTATCTTAATTCAATGTCAGAATCTCAAAAATTAGACATTTTGCTTAAGATCCTACTTATAGGATCTTAAGAAAAATATTTAATTTATTTAATCACCAGGTTTTCATTCATTATAGGGAAAAACTAATTGCATATATTTTAAAGTCATTTATGAAGATATTATAAAATAACTTATTTAAATCTATCTAGGTTTCTGCCTTTCATATGGATAAGATATATATATACACACACATATATATACACACATCATATATATGTGTGCATATATATGTTTATGTTATATATATGTATATATATATGTGTGTATATATATATGTATATATATATATATATATATATATATATATATATATATATATATATCTTACCCTCATGGAAGGCAGAAACCTACACACACACACACACACACACACACACACACACACATGTTTCATGCACACCATATGTTTCTCATTCATCAATTTTTTTCATCAGGAAGAAAAAGGCAGATTTTGCATGCAATCATTCATTTAAATAAATGACTCATCTATCCAAATTCTCATAAAGTTAAGCAAAATTTTTGCTACTTTATTGTCTTCATGTTATTGTGAGCAGTTAAAAGACACATTGACAAGTAGAATATTATCAATAAACTACAAATTATATTTAACAACTTTAAATGGAAAATATAAGAGCAGAACCTCAAAGTCATACCAAAGAAGCTTCATTAAAACAAACATGTACAATTTATGAAAAGGAAGCATTTTTTAAAATTGTTTCTTTTTTTGTTTTTAATATTTATTTATTTGCTTTAGTTGTACACAATGCAATGCATTTATGTTTACACGGTGCTGAGGATAGAACCTGGGCAGCGCACACGCTAGGCGAGCGCTCTACCGCTGAGCCACAACCTCAGCCCCAGGAAGCATTTTTTTAAGTAAAGAAATACTAAAGGGATATGAAAATATGTTCAAAATATCTAGCAATTAGAGAAATGCAAATCAAAACTATACTGAGATTTTACCTCACTCCAACCAGAATGGCAATTATCAAGAATATGAACATTAATAATTGTTGGCAATGATGTGGGGAAAAGGGTACACTGATACATTGTTGGTGGAACTGCAAATTGATACAACCACTCTGGAAAGCAGTATGGAGATTCCTCAAAAATTCAGGAATGGATCCACCATTTGACACAGCTATTCCACTCCATGATATATATACAAAGGATTTAAAATCAGCATACTTCAGTGATGTAGCCACATCAATGTTTACAGCAGCACAATTCATAATATCTAAACCATAGAAACAACCTAGGCACCTTTCAACAGATAAGTGGTTAAAGAAAATGTGGTAGACTTACACCATGGAATATTACTCACACATGAAAAGAATGACTTTATAATATTTGTCAGTCAATAAATGCATCTGGAGACTATCATGCCAGGTGAAATAAGCCAATTCCAAAAAACCAAAGTTTGAATGTCTTTCCTGATATGGGGAAGCTAACCTACAATGGGGGTGAAGAATAGAAGTTCAGTAAATCAGACAAAAGGGAATGAAGAGAAGGGAGTGGGAAGAGGAAAAGGAAAAATAGTGGAATAAATCTGATATGATTTTCTGTAAAGGAAATCAAATGGAGACAGAAGCAAGGTGCAGAGGCAAAGTGAAAGAATTTAGCAGGATGGTAGAATGGCAGAAAAGCCAAACTGCCAGCTTTATTTGTATCAGTAGGTTACATTAGATCACTGGCATCAGTAGTACATTATTGTTCATTATATCATTAGGCAGTTTACAGAGTTAGTAACATTATTCAGCTTATTTCTCAGTTATATACTATATTTGCAATGTGTAATGTTGGGAGCTTTGTGTAGCTCTAAAGAAAGTCCATTGTTTAAAGTTACTGTTATGTGGACAGGTTCAGGCTAAGAGGAGCTTGGTGAAACACTGTGGTTGTCTAACAAGAGAGTTCCTTTATTCCCAGGAGCTGAGTGCCTGAGATCAAGGTGGAGGCTGATAAGACTCTAACACAGGGCCTCCTCATGCAGGGCATTGCCACAGCAGCCAGGGATTGCACATATATTAGTTATCTTACTAGTTCTAGGGTCAAATACTGCAGAATATTCCAAGTGTGGAAAACAGGGTGCTTGCACCCCCCCCCCCAAAGGTGTATGCTTACCAGAGAAATGCTGTTCTGTACATTTCCACAGCCAGAATCCTTAATATTTTCCTATCACAGTGAATCTCACCATCATGTACACCCACAAGAATGGGGTCCTTAATAGAATAAGATATTTCATGCTTGTATAATTATGTCAAAATGGAATATACTTTCATGAGTAACTAAAAAGAACCAATAAAAGCTAATATTGTAAGAAATATGCATTTTTAGTACATGGATGGACTAAAATGACTCAATTTTCCACTAAGAAAATTTAGGCACTCAACTAATTCAATTTCTACTAAAACTTCATTTATAGAATAGGTGATAAATGTAGCTTTGGGGTGTTCATCATTTGAGTTATACTTCAATATTATTGAGCTTCCTTTCAATGTCCAGTGACCCAGTTTTCAATCCATGTATAATTAAAATATATACAGAATAATGATATTATACAGTTTCATTTGTATTCTAATTAACATTTTGCATTTGATGTTAGGTCTCTTATTACAAATGGATTGTGAAATTAAATGAGGTAGTAATTTTTCTATGGCTAGCAACATCTAGCTTTCATTTGTACTTTCCTGGTGAAAAAATAGGAACAATCATCATCACTGCTGATTATCAAAAGAATGGAGCTATATTAAAAAATTCCCCAATGGCTTAACATTCATCTTCCTTGACAAATACATTCTTCTGTCACTTTCCTCAATTATACAGTCAATGTTTTCAATCTCATTTAAGCTTAAAGCTACTCTTGGCCGGTATAGTTAGCTTTGAGCTCTTACATTTTATGACCATTATCTGAGAAATTTTAACAATATAATCTTAAATATCCTCAAGCAAATAAGAATGAAACTAAATGTACTTTGGTATTTTAGTCCACAAAGGTTTATCTATATCATATAAGAAGACATAGCAATTTCACTATAAGTATTCACTGAGCCGATATCATTGCTTATGATATTGGATCACCTAAGTGTTTGAGCACCTTTAGTTTTGTCTCTTTTTTTTTTTCACTTTTTAGACCTTATTAATTATTCATGTCATTAATTTTCTTATGTGATTTTATGCTAGAGTAAATGTTACTACTATAGAAGTCACTAGAAAACAGAGTATGGTTATTGGAAAGGAGTTAGGGAATGTTTACAGACAAAATAATGTTGGTAGTATTATATTTATTCAACTAGCTCAACTAATGTGACATTTCAAATAACATAGTCCTTGTTAATTTATTGACATTATTAACAAAGTACTATAAATTTAATTCACTTTGGTTTAAATAATGAAAGCCACATTACATTTCAAATCAGAAGACCTTGAATTCACATTTTTCTAGTTCTATAGTCAATTCCTTCAATTTAATAATAAAACTTTATCTCATGTCTCATCATCCTCTATTCAAATTTACTGTGGCATTTGTTGATTATTTTAGTCCCTGTGTAAATAATATTTCTAACTTGAATTCTTACTTCATGGACTTCTCCAATGATGCATTTCACTTTACATGCTGTACAATAGAGAAACTCTACAATGTGAGGATAGCAGTACAACAACACTTACAGATCCTCAATTTAAACTTTTTCATTCTGTGTGCATCACTTTCTTGTTTCTCTCCATGATATCAAATTTCAGTATTGCTTAAATTTTAAAGTGAACCAAATTTGAGTAATTATTTTACACTTCCTCTTCTTATCCTTGTTCTCATATGCTCTTCTACACTCAAATTCTTTGTAGTCAATAATCATAATCAGTATTTTGTATTCTCTAGTTGCTTCCCTTCCTTCCTCCAATTTGCTTGATGAAAGTACATGACAAAAGCCTAACTAAATTTGAGTTTCTGCTTATTCTTTGCCTGAATTCATGTCACTGAATATGGCTAGATAAGACAATCTAATGAATCTATCTCTCTCACTTCAAATTCACGATTAATGCTTACATGCAACTAAGATTCCCATTTCTTAATCTTTATTTTCCTAGATACCTATTTCTCTTTTCTTTAGATCTCTAATGTCTTTTCCATATTGTCACTCAGATGATAAAATTAATTTCTATTTCACTGAGAAAAATTGAATCAATAAAATAAATTTCCACAAACTTATTTCACTATATGTGAGCATTTTTAGACATGTAATTTCCCTCTTCTTGTCATGTAAAAGTCTAGTCATTGTACTGTTTATACTACACTATAAACTGTCTCTTACCTATAACTTCCTATGTTATAAATCACATTATTATATAATCATTGTAATGAGACCATCCATTGGACCAGCTGGTGAACAATATAAGTATTTCATCTGCCATTTATGTTAACTTCTCTCTTCTTACTGTTAAATATGAATTCTGTTCTCAGAACTCCCTGGCTTACCAGAGGAATCGATATTAAGAAGCATTATGTTTACATTTGTATTTTTTGAAGACCTCATTAAGAATGTAGTAATCAAATTTATTTTGAAATATCAGATTTGGTTATATCTAATATGCATTATTAATCTGTATACGGATATCTGAACTTATCAGTATGTTTTCTAGTTCACTCTTTAGTTGTATTCTTGGTTGGACAACAAATCTTACTTAGTTGGACTCATTATGTATGGTACTATAAGTCTACCACAGTAGATGCTCTTGCATGTTTACCCACAATTTTCTACTTTCTTCTAATACATTTCATTAAGAGCTTAAATTCAGAAAATAGAGTATCTCAGTGAGTATCAAAGTTTTACCAAGATATATTTTAATTATGTGTAGAATCTGGCAAGAAGAATTAGACCCAGACTTGACCAATGAGGTATAAGAAAATATTTAAAGACATGTTAAAGGGTATAAATAATCCATAAATTTTCATATTCATATCACAGTTCTGTAATTCTAAGGTAAATCAGTCAATTACTACCATCATTTATTTATCTTTTTAAATTCTTCTACTAATGCAGGTTGTCCAACAGCACAACTGATTTTACCACTGTAACACAATTTCCAGACATTATCAAGATGTGATTGAGATTAAATAACATCTGTTCCTCAAGAACAATGGAACATAATCTGTGTATTAGGAATGCAGAGTTTATTTTTATTTACTGCCCCCTTAGAATTTGGGTTATTGTACCTCTCCACCTCCCATGAACGCTTTCTCCCCTATTAAGTCCAAAGCAAAAATTCTGTATGGGAACTTATATATAAGTTTTATTTCCAGAAGAGCTAATACAAAAATCAATGTTGTATGCAAGTATATCTTAATAAATTAATATGTTTGTCATATTTTAAAGTAGTCAACATTATGGCAATAACACAAGCAACTAACAAAAGAGAGAAAGAATAGCTATAATTATGAGATAGGCCCACAGCCTCCCAGTGCTAACTGGACATCTGGAAGGGATCTTTTTAAAGACAAGCATCACAGTATGCAGCTCACTCCATGGGGTATTTAGCAGTACTTGGCATTCTTTGTTGTTGCTATTTTCCAGAATTATTCAAGCTAACATTTCAATTTGGAAGTTATTTGTTGTAATAAGTTCCAACTAAATTGTTTGTTGTAATTATTTGATACTTTTATGGGCCTCATAATAAAGACTTCATATAAAATGAATCAAATATATTATCTTACACCAGCTATTTTATTCTAATCATAAAAAATAAGAACATCAAATTACTATGAATTAAACATAACATTATTAGTGTCGTGTTTTATTTTGTTTTCCCTTTCTGAGAATAATATTACACTGCTGTTGTAACATTTGACAGCACAAGTACTGGAAGTGATACACTATGCAGTTTCCAAAAAAGTATTTATGCTTTATATATCAGCACTTAGGCATTATAGCTATAATAAAAATGGATGCCACCAAAATTTCCAGATCATTGTCATCCTAGCAAATGTTTAGATGTAAAGGATTGTATGTTTCAAACATTGATTTTTTTGGTTATTTCTCATCTATCATTTTGTTTCAATTACATATAAGCTTCCTCCCTCAAGCCAAATGGTTCTTTTCATCTAGCACCCTAATTTTTTTTGTGTCATCATTGTTTTATTATTCATGTTCTTCTCTTGCACTAACATGTAGGATGGAAGACATCTATCATCTACTTTATGACAAAGTTTTTTGGCTAATACGAGACACCGAGGCTGATTAGTCTCAAACTGGAATAGCCAGGCTTGTGATCAAGGTTTTAGCTCCATTTTATCACACTCTTGCTCTTGTTGTGAAGCTGGCTTTCTTCATGGCTCTATGAAAAGCATAAAGCAATTGGAGCAACTTGGTACCACGTTTGAAAACAGTGGCACAAGAGACAGGTACTTTGACTAATGAAATAATAATATATCTTCTTATCATCACTACACAGGGCTAATTTAGATCACTTATATGTCCCAGATCCAGTTTATCTCTCCAAGGTAATACTCTTAGCTGATTCTCTCAATTTTGGTCTCCAGCATCTTCCTAGGGCAAAGTGATGATGACATCATCACTAGTGTAGAAGCATAGATAAATTAATAAATATCTTCACTCAAAATGAGAGGGTCTTCCTAGCTCCCTGAGTTCCATGGGCTCTGCGGAAGACAACAAAATACTGACCTAAGTTGTTGCATTCATAGGTAATATTTTTGCTTCTTTTAATATGTGATGTTAATCTTGCAAAACTACAGGTCTGATTTTCTTCTAAAAACATTCTAATTCTGATGTGTATAGCTATGAGGTCATATTTATCACCAGGACTAATTCTACAGTCTGATTCATCTAAAATTGACACTTGGTTTAGTACATTAAAAGAAAAGACAACTTGATCCTCATATTTGCTAATCATTAATGAATGATTATTTTTTCCTATTCTTATGTTTACTACATGTACACAATCTCACAGAACTCAAGTGCAACTTGAGATTGTTATATTTTATGAGAAATAGAAAGGGAGAACAATAGAAAAAGAGAAATTTTGATATGGATTTATCCATGTATAATAGTAGGACAAATATTTAAGACAGATGAAGATTTTCATAATTTTTTTTAAAAAACATGTCTTTAGAGCTTAGTAAAGAAAGGAGGTCTACTGAGCATGAAGTTTGCTTCCCAGACTGATCTAAACCATGTCTTTGGAAGAGGATGCACTTCAAAATTTTAGGTATAATCTCAAATATTATGTATGCAAAATGCATAATTTTCCAAAATTATGTTTCCAAAGAAATTCATAAGTTTCCAAAGAAACTCAGATTTCTAAATATCCTTATATTGTGACAATGTAATAAGGTTTTATTTTCTGAAGAGTAGAAATTATGTAGCATATTTTTAATGAGAATTTTAATAATTTTCTTCAAAAGTTTTATAAGTCAGTAAGACTCCAGAATATTTAAAAATTATATTCAAGGAAAATATGGGCTGCCATTTTAATATAGATTTTATATTGATGACTATGTCCATAAGTTCTATGTAGGAAAAACTTACAAATATATAATTTGGTAGACAATATAATAGAGAAATGTATCACACAGCTAAAACATATAAAACTCATAAATACATAAAATGTTAGTTCAAGCAGCATATAAAGTTGTCCTTTGTGATAAGGTAGAAGAGCATAAACTACTAATCCTACAAAATCTCACAAAATACTAACACTATGTCAATTGTTCCTATGTCTATATTCTTCCCAGATGTCTTATAAGGAATAGATTAATATCTTTTGTTCCTGATGAACAGCTAAATCTTTGCCTATATGCCTAAAAAGATCCCAGTTATTACTGTTATAATCTAAACTATCTCTCTATAATCCTACTAAATAGCAGAATATCTAACATATTCATCCAAATGATTAATTTAGACAAATCTTCTGTGTTGGCCTTCTTTATTTTTACACTAAAGATACCTATAATATTCTAAGTTGTAATGATTCTATGTGGATGTAAATGAAAAATCTGGGATTATAATCTTTAGTCTTCTGTTTTAGGAATTCATCATTTCTCACCTGAATTGATATCCTGTCTCTATATTCAATGAATCCTCCCTATTCTTCTTTTACCCAATTGACAGTGAAATAATATATAAATGTACACATAATTTTAAAATATTAAATATAAAAAATCAAATTAATGGTTATACATCAAAGAACATCCAATAAATACAGAGATTAATCTCATAAAAATCTTAAAAACATTTAAAAAAATGAAATGCTATACTAAAATTTGAATGTTGCAATAAATAGGAAATGGGAAGAGGAGAGGAGAGAGCATGGGCTATGACTTGCTGAGCCAGAGTGATGGTGGAATAGATAACTTATGGGTCAACATTTTTTTCTCCCAGAATATCATTATCCATTATTATGTATGTCTGGACTTTAAACTAAGAAAAAGAGAAATATGTTCTTCACAGTTTATTTTTTTGTAAGCAAAGTTGATTTTATTTTCAGGATGATTGATAAATTATTTCATAATATGAGCAAGGGCAGTAAAATTAAAAGCACCTTTATCATATATATGGTCCTTTAAAAATCACAGTTTATTTTTTAGTTGTAGATGAATACGATATCTTTATTTTATTTATTTATGTGTTGCTGATGAATTGAGCCCAGTTCCCCACGCATGTAAGGCAAACACTCTGCCACTGAGCTGCAACCCTAGCCCCCAAATCACAGTTTTCAAATACAATACAAAGGGCTTGACATTTAGCTCAGTTATAGAGTGCTTGCCTATCAGGATTCAATCTCTAGTACAAAATTTTTAAAAAGCCAAATATGCTGCAAGACAAAGTCAACTATGAGATTGTTCAACAAGATCTACAATTAAGAAGTACATAATGAGGGGCTGGAGCTATAGCTCAGTGGTAGAGTGCCCTGGCTTCAATCCTCAGCACCACATAAAAAATAAAATAAAGGTATTGTGTCCACCTACAACTAAAAAATATATTAAAAGAAAAAGAAGTACATAATGATAAGAAAAAACAGGATAGGAAAAATGTTATATGTAAATATGATTATATGAGGAAACAAGTAAAATCTGTATTTTTATAAATGATTTTCAAGATGGAAAATCATTTAAAAATTATGAAAAACTCAGAATGTTAAAACTAAGCACCAAAAAATATCCAAGGATCCACTGAAAAAATGTACTTGAGAATAAAGAAAATGATTCTAGAAAATAAATCTAATATACATTTTAAAAAAAATAAAAGAATGAAAAGAAAAATAAATTAGAGCACTCCTAATGCCCAGATCTTAGTTTCTAATAGAATTCTCTAGTAGAATGATCCAAAGTTCCTTAGATAAATTAGTGATTCTAGAAGGGGGCATAAATTTATAAAATGGGTCTGGAATAACTTATGTTGACAGAAATTAAGAAAATATTAAATTTACCAACATACCCCCACACTAGGACACAGGATATGTGAAATGGTGCATGGGGATCAGCTATTCCTGTTGGTCACAATTAGAATAATTTGAGAAATAAAATTCATTAATTATTATTGGATTATAACAGAAATTATAAAATAAATATTTTTGGGTCTTTACTAATATAAAATCATGATTGAATAATTTTATGAAATGGAAAGGATAGAAAGAACATTTTCAGAAATCCTCAATGTAACTTAAGTAGACAGTCCACCCTTACAGATACAGAACATAATTTTAGAACTCTCATATATGCAAAGATTTTTGTAAAAGAGGACAGTATAAAAAGTGGTGTCAGTTAATGTACAGTTAATGTAAAAATCTGACAAACTTAATCAAGTAACCAAGGTCAACATCAATAGTATTAGTCAGCATGAAAGCATGTATTCTTGATATAAGAGGTAATGAGAAGGACAGTTCACCTCTATGGTCTTCTCCTAAGAACTTTTACCCCAATATAATCATTAGAAACCCCTATTAAGAAACATGTTATAAAATGCTTGACCCATATATTTCAAAAGTACCAAGGTCATCAAAGACACCGAAGTCAATGAACTTACATGGCCAAGAGAAACCTCTGGAGATATAATAACTAACTAAAGATTATGTTTCTATTGGATGGGATCCCAGAACAGAAGAGGGACCCTAGGTAAAACCTTGCAAAATCTGAATAACAAGCTTGTCCTTGGTTTAAGGATAATGCATCAGTATTAATTCATTAATTGTAAAAAATATATAATGTTAAGTCATATGTCAGTAATAAAGAATATTTAATATTAGAGATCATGGGGCACATGATAACTATATAACATCTTTGTAACTTTTTTGTAAATGTCAAAAATTTCTAAAATAAAACACCTATTAAAGAAAAATAATATTAAATAATATTAAATAGACATTTTGTAGATAAAAATCCTACAGAGCATATTTCTAGCAAGTCAGAGTAAAGAAATGCATTTGATGGGGAGGGTGGATACCAAGGATTGAACTCAGGTGCACTCAACCACTGAGCCACATCCCCAGTCCTATTTTGTATTTCATTTAGAAACAGGGGTCTCACTGAGTTGCTTAGTGCCTTGCCTTTGCTGAGGCTGTCTTTGAACTTGAGATCCTCCTGTCTTGCTTCCGTAGCTTCTAGGATTACCAGCTTTTGCCATCGCGCCTGGAAAGAAATGCATTTTTAAGAAGAACTTCAGAAGGAAAAGGTGTCTGAATAAGGTACCCAGCACTAACCAGTTCCCACAAAGAAGAACCAAAGGAACAGGTGTATAGCTTCATATAATGTGGAACACTGGAATTCAACCATAGAGACATGGAAACCTTGCAATGTCCAGAGAACTAGGACAATAGCTTAGCAAGATAAATTAAATATCCCAGCACCTGTTACCCTGCCTCCATAGACAGGGAAGAGATAGTCTTTTCTCTGCAGGAGTATAGCTGAAAAAGAGAATCCAGCAAGTTCTATCTGTTCAGATACTGACAATCCTAGCTATTGGAATGTTTTTCAGCTTTTTCAGGCTTACATAATAGGTAAGTTAATAGGACTCAAATTTTTATTTTCTGGCTTTGAAAGAGAAATTCACTTCATCTTCCTGTGACCCCACCCCGCCCCCACCCTGCTCACAGCATGATGTAGGCAGGAGCCATTCTGGGAGGGTAATTATTATCTGATTTTGGACTGCTAGGGATCAGACATCCTTGCATGTTCCCATTTCTAAGATCCAACAAAAATTTCACTGCACTGGCTCAGTAGGTAGCTGCCCCATGAGCTCATGAGCTAGACTCGGTTTGGTAGAATAACTCGAACAAAAAAAAAACCCACTGAGAACTGTATATAGTGGGAAAGATGTGTTGTGACACAAAAAGAGAACAGAAGGTACTATCCATAAGAACAGGGGTATTAGAGAGTTTGCCCTTTCAGACCAGGGGCATGGCCAATCATGAGTGGTTTTCTGTAAGAGGTAAGCCTGAGAGTTTTTGCCATCCTGGCTTCCAACACCCTTCTCTCCAAAATGCAACTGGAAACTGACACTAACAAAGTGAAAGAAAAAAAATTCTGAGTTTTCACTGATCTCTTACTCATAAAAACATGCAGAAGAAATTTCCTGTTATGCTACCTCAGTCTTGATATTACCATATTCCTGAAATGCAGTGTAAGAATCACAGATTCAAAAATTTTATTTAAAAGCCTCAACAATAGGATCAATCAAACTGAAGAAAGAATATTGTAGGTAAAAAATAAATTGTGTGTGTGTGTGTGTTTAATATCACATTCAGGCATAAATAAAAAGAAGAAAAAAATGAAGGCAGCAAAAAAGATCTTTGGACACCATTGAATAAAAAACAAACATCCACATCATCAGCATATGGAAGTGGAAATAAAAGAGGGTAAAGGCATAGAAAATTTATTCAATTAAATAATGACAGAAAACTTCCCTAAACTTGGGAAAGACATGGATTTAAAGGCACAGGAGGATTGTAGTATGCCAAAGCAACCAATCAAACTGTAAATATTAAATTATTAGAAAGAACTTAAGAGGTTGCAAGAGAAAAATACTAACTCATATTTAAGAGCAACCCCATAAGACTCACAGTAGATTTCTTACCCCAAACCCTACAAGCCGAGAGGGCATGGAATTTCAAGTACCAACAGAAAATAATTCCCAACCAAAATTATGGTATTTAGAATGTCTATAATTTGCAATTGAAGAAGAAATAAAGAACTTTCAAGATAAAAAAAAAAAAAATTCTAAGTGAATTCATGATTACCAGGCCAAACTTATAAGAGATGCTTAGGGGGTTTACATCCAAAAGAGGAAGAAAGATTTTTTTTTTTCTATCATGATAGAATGTAAAAGCATTAATCCCTTTAGAAGAGTAGATACAAAAAAGAGAAATAGAAAAGAATCAAAGATTATCAAAAGAATAAGCCATCAAACCTCAAATATGTATAAGAGTAGATAAATCAAGTAACAACAACCAGAAGGAAATCAACAAAATGAAAGACACACATCTATATATTCATTAATAGTTGTGAATGTAAATGGTGTTAATTGTCAAACTAAAATATACAGATGGTTGAATGGATTAAAAAAATAAGGCTAAATATGTTACCTAACAAGAAACTCAGCTCACCAGTAAGAACACATACAGACGAAAATAATAAAGATGAAAATGTTATTTTATGTGAAGGAATCTGAAAGCAAGCATGAGTACCTATAGTTTTATGTGATAAAATACACTTTAAGAAAACACAGTAAGAAGAGACAAGAAGGTCATTACATCATGCTCAAGGTATAGAGCCATGCAAAAGATGTAAGAATTATAAATCTATATACACTAAATAGCAGAGCATCCATTTTTTAACATATTTACTTATTTGTTGTTTTTAGATATATATGACAGTGGAGTGTATTTTGACATATTATACATGCTTGGGGTATCACCCATTACAATTTTGATCCCATTCTTGTGGTTGAACATGATATGGTCATGTATTCATAGATAGGAACATTATGTCTGATTAATTTTACTGTCTTTCCTAATCCCATACCCCCTCCCTTCCCATCATTCCCCTCTGTCTAATTCAGTGAGCTTTTATACTCCCCCCTCCATCATCGCTTGTTATGGGTTAGCATCCACATATCAGAGAGAACATTTAACCTTTCATTTTGGGGGACTGGATTATTTCAATTAGCATGATATTCTTCAGTTCCATCCATTTACCAGCAAATGTGATAATTTTATTTTTCTTTATAGCTGAGTAATGATCCATTGTGTGTGTGTATATATATATATATATATATATATATATATATATATATATATATACCACTTTTTTTTTTTAAAATCCATTTATCTGTTGAAGGGCACCTAGTTTTGTTCCATAGCTTGGGTATTGTGAATTGAGCTACTGTAAACATTGATGTGGCTGCATCACTGTAGTATGCTGATTTTAAATTCTTTGGGTATAAGCTGAGGAGTCAGAAAACTCTGTGAAATGGGGATTCCATTTTTGGCAATTTTGAGGAATCTCCATACTGCTTTCCAGAGTAGTTGCACCAATTTGTGTTGTATGAGTGTACCCTTTTCCCCACATCTTCACCAACATTTATTGATACTTGTATTCTTTATAATTGTCATTCTGACTAAGTTATATGAACTCTTAGTGAAGTTTTAATTTTCATGTCTATATTGTTAAAGATGTTGAACATTTTTTCATTTTATTTTTCATTTTATTTGTTGACCATTCGTATTTCTTCTTCTGTGAAGTGCCTGTTCACTTACTTTGCCCATTTATTGATTAAGTTATTTGGAGGTTTTTTTTTTTTTTTTTTGGTGTTAAATATCCAATTTTATAAATGAGAGACCTGTAAACAGAGAATAAGACATGGAATCCAAAATAGTAATAATGCTAGATTTCAAAGCTTTACTGTTACCAAGAGCTAGATAATCAGATTTAAAAATTAACAGAAAACAGCTACACTATAGAGCAAATGGAGTTAACACAGAACATTCCAACTAATAACTGTGAAATTTATATTGTTCATTAATACAAGGCACTTCCTCTAGAATCAATCACATATAAAGTTGCAAAATAAGTCTTAACACATTCAGAAAAAATTGAATCACATTCTATATCTTCTCAGGTCATAAGAGAATAAAACTCGAAATCTACTACAAGAGAAACTTTAGATATTCAAAAAGAAGGAGACTGAGCAAATACTTTTAAATGAACAGTGGGTCATTGAGGAAGTCAAAGGAAAACATAAAAAATTCTTGAAATAAATGAAAATAGAAACAAAGTTCATCAAATTCTGTGGGATATAGGAAAAGAAGTAGTAAAAGGAAGATATATAGCAGTGAGTGCCTATATTAAAAAATAGATCTCAAATAAGGTACTCAATGATAAATCTCAAGGTCATAGAAATGACAAACCATTTACAAAATTATTAGAAGGGAATAAATTAAGATCAGAGTGGAAATAAATGTAATAGAGTCTAAAAGAATAATACAAAGGATCAAAAACACAATGTTTGGTTCTTTGAAAATATACACAAAATTGATACTTTCTAGCTACACTAACAATAACAACAACAAAAAGAAAAGAGGACAGTGAATATCCAAATCAACAAAATTAGAGATAAAATGGAAAGATTATGAATGATATTGCAGAAATGCAAGGATCACTCATGAGCATTTAGAAAACTATATCATAACAAATTTAAAAATCTAGAATAATGGACAATTTTCTGGACATACATGATCAACAAAAATTTTATCCAGAGGATATAAAATTCATGAATAGACCAATAATTAGTAACAAGATGGACAGTAATAAAAAGTCTCTGAACAAATAAAAGTCCATAGCTAGAAGGTTTCAATGTTGAATTTTATTAACCTTTTAAATAACTAACACCATCACTTCTCAAATGATTCCACAGGATTTGAAGGGAGGGAACTTTTCTAAACTCATTCTGTAATGTAAGCATTGCCCTGATACCAAAACATGAAAAGAACACCACACACACACACACACACACACACACACATACACACACACATACACACACATAAATAAATAAATAAACCAATATTCCTGATGAACATACATGGAAAATCCTACACAAAACACTAGCAGATATAAAAACATAATGCCACAGCACAAATAATCATGCACAGTGAGCATGTTGCTTTCATTCTAGGGATGCAAATATGTTTCAATATATAAACATCAATAAATGTACTACATTACATGAATAGAATTAAGAAATTGTATAATAATCTTAATAGATGCATAAAAAATTCAAGATTCCTTCATGATGAAAGCCATGAACAAATTAATATCATACCTTATATAATAAAGGCTACATATGACAAACTCCCATCATACTGAATAGGAAAAAAAACTGAGAGCATTTTCTCTGAGATCCTGAGTAATACAAAGGTGTCCACTTTTATCACTATTACTATTATTTAACATACTAATACTATTAATTCTAGCCAGAACAATTAGACAAGAGGAAGAAATAAAAGATACAGGAATAGGGAAGTGGTTAGTCAAATTATCACTGTTTGCAGATGACATGATTCTGTACAAAGGAGAATTTACAAACTCCACCAAAATTACATTAGATCTGATAAATGAGTTTAATACAGAAGCATGAGTCAAAGTAAATACATAAACATTCCCTGCATTCTTTTTCACTAATATTGAATTTTCAGAGAAATAATGAAATCAACCCCATTGGCAATAACCACACACTCTCTCTCTCTCTCTCTCTCTCTCTCTCTCTCTCTCACACACACACACACACACACACACACACACACAATAAATCAATAAAATACTGGGGTATAAGCTTTGCTAAGGAAGCAAAAGTCCCCTTACAATGAAAATTACAAAGCACTAACAAAAGAAATGGAAGAAGATACTAAAATGTGTAAAGTCTTCTCATGTTCATGAATTGGAATAATTAACATTAAAATTTTCATACTACACAAAATGATCTACATAGTCAATGTGATCCCTATAAAAATACAAATAACATTCTTCATAGAATTAAGAAAAAAAATTCTAAAATTCACAAAGAAGCACAAAATATCCCAAATAAATCTCCAGCAAAGAGAACAAAATTGGAGGCATCACAATACCTGATTTTTAAGATTTGTGGTTATGAAAAAATCATGATATGCACATAAAAAGAGACACATGGACCAAACAAACTGAATAGAGAGTCTAGAAAAACAAATCTATGCATCTATAGGCAATGGATTTTCAACCCAGTTTCCAAAATTATTCATTGATTAAAAAACAAACAAACAAACAACTTTATAACAAATTGTAATAAGAAAAATGGAAATCCACACATAGAAGATAACACCCCTACTTCTCACCCTGTAAAAATAATTAACTCAAAACAGATCATAGATTTAAATCCAAAACTCTAAAACTACCAGAGGAAAATATAGGAGAAACACTTTAAGATATTGGCACAAGCATGATTTTTCTGGCTGGAATTGCAAAAGCATAGAAAATAAAAATACAAATTGAAAAGTGGATTAAATCAAACTAATAAACAAACTTCTGCACATTAATGGTGTCCATCAACAGGGTGAAGTCATGACCTAAAGAATGGGGAAAAAATGTCTGCCCACTATTCATCTGACAGAAGATTAAAAACCAGAATATACAAAAAATCCAAAGAATTTACTAATAAAAGTTATCTCATTAAATAGACAAATGATCTGAACAGATACTTCTGGATAGAAATACAAATGGTCAAGAGGCATATGAAAAAAAAAAAACCTCAATATCATTATCCATAAGAGAAATGCAAATCAAAACTACAACGGGATACCAACTCTCACAAATTAGAATTGCTATTACAAAAACAACAACAACAAATGTTGAAGAGGATATGGAGAAACAGGAACTGTTATACATTTTTAGCAAAAATGTAAAATGATATTCACTATGGTAAACATTATTAATGGTCCTCAAATCTAAAAATAGAGGTACTATGTGATCCAGCTTTTCAAATTCTGACCATTTGTATTCGTATTAAGAAGTAACTGTTTCAGATCATTTGTCCATTATATAATGAGATTACTTTTGTTGGTAAGTTCTTGGGATTTTTTTTTGTATATTCTGTTTTTTAACATGCTGTCAGATGGATATTGGGCAGTATATATACAAAGAATATGATGCCAAGTCAACAAATACATGAAAAAATGTTCAACATCTCTAGCAATTAGAGAAATGCAAATTAAAACAGCATTGAGATTTTACTTCCCTCCAGGCAGAATGACAAATATCAAGATTATAAGTTAACAAAATGGGGATGTGGGGGTTAAGTTCCAATCATACAACTGTGAATTTGTGCAATTACTCTTGAAAGCAGTATGGAGATTAGTCAGAAAACTTGGGATGGAAACCAGTCATCCCACTCTTTGGTATATACCCAGGGGACTTAAAATCAGTATACTATAGGGACGTGGCCATATCAGTGCTTATGATGGCTAAATTCACAATAGCTAAGCTAAGGAACCAACCTAGGTGCCCTTCAACAAATGAATGGATAAAGAAAATGTAATATATATACACAATGGAGTATTACTCAGTCATAAAGATGAAATTATGACATTTGCTGGTAAATGGATGGAACTGGAGACTATCATGCTAAATGAAATAAACATCCCAAAAGCCAAAGGTCAAATTTCTCTTTGATATGGGGATGCTAACTCATAATAAGGGCAGGAGCAGGGAAGGACAGAAGTTCATTGGATTAAACAAAGAAGAATGAATGGAAGGTATGGGAAATGGGAATAGGAAATAGAGTAGAATGAATCAAACATAACTTTCCTATGTTCATATAATTTCACATCATGTACAATCACAAGAATGAGAAGATATATTCCATGTATATATAATGTGTCAATATACATTCTACCGTCATATATTAGTAAAAAGAAGAAATAAAATATTTTTAAAAGAATATGATGTCAGCATACAAAACAGGTACATGTATACCCATGTTTGTTGTAGCAATATTCACATTGGTTAGACATGGAAACAGTCTTGGAGCCCATCAATAAATAAATGGATGAAGAAAATATGGTATTTATACATACAATGGAGTGTTATTCAGGCATAAAGAATAATGAAATCCTGTTGCAGGAAAAATAGATAAACTGGAGGATATTTTTAAAAAATATGCTAGACACAGAAAGATAAGTATCACATGTTCTCTTTCATACATGACAGCTAAGAAAAGAGTGAGTTGAATGTAGAATAGGGAAGGGGGCTGCCAGGAGGGCAAAGGTAGATGAGGGAGGTGGAAGGGTGTGTGGATGGACATGATCAATGCACAATGTATGCATGTATGAAAATACCACAGTGAATCCCTTAACTTGTACAATTAATAGGTAGTGACAATTATAAAAAGTACCTCAAGCACAAGAATATTATTTCAAGTGTAAATTAAATTAAAAATTTAAAAGATAAATATTAACAGAAAGATAACTATAAAAGACTCCTCTCTCCCCTTTATTTTTAACTTATGTCTAAATGACAAGTTGAATTATTTTCTTAGAGAGCTAGATTGTAAATATCTAGATTTGCATGTGATGAAGTTCTGTCACAACTACTCAGCTCTATAGGTGTAGAACAAAATTAGTCATAGTCAATACATAAAACAATAGACTTGGCTGTCTTTCATTGAACATTATTTACAAAATGCCTGACATATCTTCAAATGACCTACACGCACTAAAGTAACCCATGTGAAATTATTATAAATTTATAAAGTCTAATATAAAGTTGAGAAATAAAACAGGGAAATTCACCAAATAAAAATATAAATACTTAATTACACATACAAAAAAGTTACACATTTATAAGCAATTTAATAAATATAATTTAAAGCAATGAATAACATTTTTATGTCAAATAAATTGTTACTATGTTGCTGTTGTTCTCATTGTTTGTGTACATGTTTTTATGATAGCTATTACTCTTTCTCTTGAGTAGACAAATGGGAAGTTTCAGAAATGACTGGTAAAGCCCTGGGTCAGTATTTCTAGTGATAACATAAAACAAGAGCCCTAAAAAAAAAGGTCTGTTTTCTCATCAAATAGTCTTTGTGAATTCATTACTAGAGAACCTATTGTTTTAAATTAATAACAGTCAAATGAAAACCCACTAGTTCAGTGATCTTCAAATTTTAGTATGTAAAGAATTACCTAATTCTCCAATTACAATGGACATTTTTGGTCCTTCTAAATAGGGTAAAATCAAAGCTAGAATAATTTTGTTGAAATACTTGGCATTTAAAACAATATTATAGTATAATTTTTTTAATATTTATTTATTTGCTTTAGTTGTACACAATTCAGTGCATTTATGTTTATGTGGTGCTGAGGATGGAACCCGGGCCGCACACGTGCGAGGCGAGCACTCTACTGCTAAGCCACAATCCCAGCCCCTGTAGTATAAGTTTTTAGTATTGTGTGGAAGAGTCTATTAAATCATTAAATTAATGAAACAAGTTATAAAATATCATTCAGTATGTTATCATTATAACATACATGCATCTATTTATACATATAGAAGTGTATTTTCTAAAATTCTATGGAGACCTGTGTATGTGTGTGTATGTACATATATATATGAATAATATATATTCATTTCTATATCATTGTCCTCATTTTGTAGTAAAATATCATTGCTTTTTACAAAATAAAATCCTATCATCAAATGCAATGAAAATATACACTTTCCTCACATAAAATAAGAAAGTGAGTGATAGTATCAGAATACAAAACAGTCTGTGCCCTCACAGAATATATTAATTACTTCAACTTACAGAATTATATGTATTATGAACTTCATATGATCAACCATGTAACATTTTATATCGATATAACCTTTAATACATTTTAGCATTTTAGAGATGAAATGTGAATATTTAGTAATACATGAACTATTTATAAACATTATTGTTAATTGCTGCATATTTCCACATAATTCTACATAATTACATACAGCACTGTTGTACTATAATCTATTTAGTTATTTCTAAGACATTTATGCTTTCCATTTAAATATCATAAACAATTCTGAAATACACATTTGTATGAGCTTCTAAAATATGCTAATACTTTTTTTCTAAAAGATTCCTAGGATTTGTATTGCTTAATGAAAATTAATTCAATGGATCTTTGTATATAGTATAAGGTGTTTTTTTTCTTTTGAAAGGAAGATGTTTCTAAAACACATCACAAATTAATTGTTGAGAGGCTAGAAGTTTAGTATGGATTTTTAAAACACTGTCCTGAAAACCAGTAGTCAAATTCTGAACCAAAAATCCTGAACAAAAACATAATTGCTATTTTGTGAAGGAAGCCTAATTTTTGGAATGGGGCATTTTCCAATGCAGGATAGGACTCAGTGTTGAGTGGGCTATAGGTAGATACCTGAGGACACAGGGTACTATTCCAGGAGAGAAAAATGAATCCTGTGGAGGAGAAAAAATTGAAAGGAAAAAAATGTTTGATGGGCTGTCTTGACTATTCTTCTTGGCCCATCCAGTCCTGTTCAATGAATATATCTATTGTTTCCTCTAATAAGTGTGTTAGTCCCACTGTTTTCCTCTTTTATTAAGTGAAACTTGAAGAAGAGGGAAAAAATGATGTTCAATGAAGGCATTCATTATGATGAGAAAAGCAGAAATCACTTTAAAATGACTTTTTGGGTATGTTATAGAATTAGCTAAATGTCAGCTCTGGGCAGCTTCTTTTGCCATAGGAAGAACATCTGTCTTGGACAGGTTTGCATGTGAATATTGAGTTTCCACCAGGAGGTTTGGAAGCTGCCTGGCAGAATTTGCTGCCCATGGCCTTGAATACATTTGGAAAGAAAACGAAGCCAGCTTTGCTAAAGGTGAAATACATCAGAACTGCATATAAATCCCTGCACTGTCTCTTAGGGTTTAAATTCTCTGCATCCTCTGATACATACATAAGCTAAAAATATGTTCTCACGTAGATCTTACTGACCAGTTAAAGCCGATATATGTTTTCTTCACGTGGAAAGAAGTTGCCTTTTTGAGGACTGTATTACAGTCTGTATATTGAGATGGGACTTTGTGTGTATGAATTTGTATTTTGAGAGCATTCCATTATTTTTGGGACAGGCTAGCACTATTTTGTTATAGGATATTCTTGAGAGATGTTGAAAGATTAAAATACAAATGTATTAGAAAATGAACTTATCACCATCACATGAAACTATTCTGTAGTAATCTAGCAAGAAAGCTCATGCTGTTTGCAACATATGGATTTTCATATTGTGGGCAAGAAGAGACAAATGCAGGCCTTGAATTAAAAAAAAATAAAAATGTCAGTGTTTATGGTTTTTCCATCTCTTTATTCACAACTGAATTTTGACCACAGATAATATAAAAAGGGATAACAAATCATCTTCATCTCTACCCTCAGGAATTAACATAAAAAGTTGAAGATATCTAATAACTATTCAAACCAAACATTTTTCTTGAAGTATGGGACAAAATTATTCTGAAAGCAGAAAATGTAGATATTATATAAGCAAACTAAAAGCCTGACAAAACAATTTGTTTATTTATTTATTTATTTATTTATTTATTTATTTATTTGGTCCAGGGATTGAACTCAAGGGCACTCAAGCACTGAGCCACATCCCCATATTTTGTATTTTCTTTAGAGATAGGGTCTCAATGAGTTGCTTAGTGCCTCACTTTTAGTGAGGCTGTCTTTGAACTCGCAATCCTCCTGCCTCAGCCTCCTGGGCTGCTGGAATTATCAGCCATGTCCCACAAATTTATTCATTTCTAATTATTAAAATATGAAGTGAAATATATATGCACATATCAATTTAAAATTTTTGTTGGAGAATATAAATAAGAAATTAAAATTTTCTTCAAATCTTATCACCTAGAAACCATATTAGTTTTTTTTGTAATAAACATTTTATTACATTTGTCAAGAAACAATTCCAATTTTTAAAAAACGTGGTGCCCATCTTCTAGAATGTAGATACCATTTATTATTAATTTTTTGTTTTAATAATGTAGTCAAGTAATTTGGATATTTTCACAATTAATATTTCAAGTCCTATTTGATGCAGTTTTTCAGTGTACAGCATTTTTTGTCCTTCTGCTGTAATTAGAATTCTATGCATGCTTCAAAGTTTACTTTATTGTTGCCATACTATTTCACCAACATAAAGATTTCTGTATATGAATCTATATCAAATATTGTCGATGAGCAGGGGATTAAACTCTAAGACGGCGGATACGTAATGAAATAAACCAAAGACTTCATGCTAGTTATTTCTGTTGTCTCCTTTAGTTCAGGTTGCTTTAAAAATACCATGGACTGGGTAACCAAAACACCAAACATTTATTTCTCAAAGATCTGGAGACCCAGAAGGCCAACATGAAGGTACAGACATATTTCCTAGTTACTAAAATCCAGATTCCTGGCCACATTCTCACTGTGTACCCACATGACCTTCCTAATCTAGTGCCTGCTATTGGTGGGGTGGGATGGGAGCAAGTATGAAATCTGCTCTCTCTACACCAGCACAAATGGCATCATGAGGGACTCACCTTCATGACCTCATCTAACCCTCTTTACCTTTCAAAGATGCCATCTCCCAATACTAGCAAATAAGAGATGAGAACTTCAACATAGCTATTTTGTGAACACAATTTTAGTACATATCAACATTTTAGTCTTTCCCAAATACATAGGCCTTCTACCATGGATTGACCCCTTTAAGCTATGCAAATCTAGTATTATATTTGAAACATGTTTTTTTAAACCTAGCTTAGAGAAAAAGATTACACAAGCATTTTTCTTGTATATATATATAAAGGAAGTGACTATATGCCAGTGTATGTAAGTGGAGGAGTAATATTGGTATGCATATTGTTAATGTGTATGGGTTCAGGAATGACTTATTTCACCAGCTAAACATATACAGGGTTTTTGCTTCTTCGGACCTCTATCTGCTTCTTCAATCTATTTATACATCTTCCTTCAGCTGTAGATAGACTTCAAAAGAGTGTGGTCAGGAATGATGTTCTTACCTGGTGGGTTCATTAGGATACATAAAGCAAAGGCTGAAGCTTTCAGATTGAACACATTTCTCTACTCTCCTCCACTACTGGATTGGTGGGGGAAGAAAGCGCAGAGGGCAAGAAGAAGAAATGAGATTTCTGCAACTCCTTATTTCTTTTCCTTCACTCTTCACCCTTTGAATCAATCAAAGACAAATCAACATGCTTTTTGTGTGCACAACATACATCTGAGCAATATCCTGCTACAGAAATTCATTTGCCTGGTAGCACACTCCTACATTTCAATCTGAACACCAAGTTTCACCAGAGGCATGGACTATTTCATTTTTATCAGTTCCATTTGATGGCAGGATATATTTAGTGTGGTGCCACTTTATGACCGATTGAATAAATAAAAAATTATATTAACTCAAATTAGCATATGTTGATGATTAATTAACGGGATGAGCAGTATTTCTTGAGGAAAGAAATTACACCTTTGGAAACAGGGATTTTTGCCTGAGATGAGCCTCCAGAGCTGAGTCCAGAAAATTTGCACCAAGTCTACACCTTTCTTCTCAACTCAATATAATGATATTCATTATCTATTTTACTTTCTACTTGGACTCAACTCCTCTGTAGCTAATAACTTTTACAGATGGCATTGAAAGCTGTGAGGCTTCAGAGGCAGAGGGTTGTCCTGAATGACTGAGTCTACCAAAACGTAATTTTCTTGATATTTTTATCTTACACCCTGAGCTTTCTGTTGGCCTAAGGAATTAGAAAACAAAGGAGGTCAATAGCCACTCCATTCAAGGATACACAGAAGTGGCTAATCGTTTTACCACACCCTGAAAAAAAATTCATGAATTTGTTCTATATTAATGTAGCATTATCTAAAACACCAGGCATCAAATAAGGAGGAAAAAATGATATCATACAAAACTTCAATTAATAGATATGTGTCTGTATTCTGCTTTATTACTATAAAATAGTTAAAATGCCATACAGAATTAGCCTCTGAGACAGGAGTCCCCTGTGTTACTCCTTTGCTAGCAAAGCAGTAAATCTTTTTCTTTTTTCTCTAAACTGTGTCCTTCTTATTGAATTGGCATGGGGGGTAAGGACCAAGCTTTTGGTAACAAATTTGATGACTCAGATAGGACCCGAGAGCAGACCCAGCTCCAGCTTTCTTGGGCCAGCCTGGACCTCCAAGGAACCCAGCTTCCATGCTGAGAATTCATGGAGCTGGTGAACTTGTTGAAAGCAAACTGCTGGAGAGTTAGGAGATGGGTGAGTTTGCCTTGAGTTGAACCAGAGGAGCTGTTCCATCATGGTCCACTTTGAGAACAGAAAACTGAACTCAGTAAAGTCACACACCCTTGGCCATCTGGTAATTCTCCTGGTGTGCTGCTGAGACCCTTGATTCTATACATCTGGTTCCTCTCTGTGGGAACATCTGGTTTATCTTTATGGGGACATCTGTAGTGCCACTGTTGTAGGAGTCATTGTTAAGTGGGACTCAAGAACCTAAGAATATTTACTCCCTTCTGGTCTGTTCTAGGTTCTTATCTGTTTGTTGGCCTTGAGTTTGGGAATTCCCTCTGGTTGTCTGTCTATGTTTTAATTTTGTTTGTATCTGTTATTGCTCTTTTTAATACATGCCCAATACTGCATTGATCTCATAGGTAGTCTCTTGGAAAATATTGTAGCTGGTCAATTTAAAAATTCCCATCTGCCAGCCATAGTTTTGGAGATTCTCTCTCTCTCTCTCTCTCTCTCTCTCTCTCTCTAACAATCTTGCAATTGGAGTTAATCTGTCAGAGGTAAAGTAAGTTGAAGAAAGGGCCACCTGTAGATATAAGTTCTTTTTAAGATAATGTTTTACTGTAAGGATCTGGCTTTTAAATAACTTTCTGGATCATTGTACAATTTTATTGGTAGTCTCTTGAGCAGAGAGATCTTGGCTGCATTGGCTACCTACAGGAATAAGCCTGTCTAAGAGAAAGATGGTTTACAGTAATACAATCTGCCCTTTGAATGGTTTTTCTGGATTATTATACAATTTTTGAAGTTGAAGTTAGTCTGTCAGAGGTAAAGTGTATGAAAGAGACTATGTATGTATAGGATTTATGAAATTGCACAATAACAGGTCTGAACAGTCAAGAACTAATTTGAAGATGCCAAAAGTTACTGCCTCTGGTATGCAAGGGTAGCAGGACACAAAAAGAAAGGCTTAAAAGGGCTTTAAATCTTTTAAATCCAGTGCTGGAACTCCCAGCACTGTTTTGCTGCCTGGCTCCAGGCAGCACAGATCATCTATCCCCAAAATGAAAGAGAGAGAGAGAGAAAGAGAGAGAGAGAGAGAGAGAGAGAGAGAGAGAGAGAGAGAGAGAGGATCGTGCTGTAGAAAAATGGCCAAAGAGAACCTGGCCTCTGCTCTGCCTTCCAGCCCCTTTTGCCCATGGAGGGTGGATGCTGCTGGCCACAATGGATGTAGCAGTAGGTTTCAACACTGTTAGTTTATGACCTGGGGAACTAATTTAAATATGTTGACAGCATTGTGATCATGATAACTGAGACAGATCAGGCTCAAAAATATTCTGTGCTCCAACCCCTCAAATACCACCTGCAAGAGAAAAGATTAAGTCAGAGTTTTTGTATAAGCCAGATTGTCTGATTCCTCTCCTGGGATAAATTATTTTTGTGTAAATTACATGCACAGATAGCATTCATAAGTATTGTTTCAGAATATGAATTTAAGAAAGGGTCTGAAACTAAAAACGATAAGAGAAAGTTATAGGTATGGAAATATTTTACTATGGAAAATTAGAAGGTAAAAGAAATGTTTCTGGATAGGAAAGTATTTTGTCTTATAAAGCAGCATTCTTGTGCTAAAGTCCAAGATGAATGAGAGCAAAACTATTCCTTATTGTTCCATGACATGGGATTCAAGCAGTGGGAATACTCTTCATCCGCAAGTTATTAGAGGGTTTCTGGTCACTTTGTCATGTAGGACCCCCAGCCACCATGCCCGAGCAGGACCCCTGGCATCAGTGCTTGCACAAGACCCCCAGCCACACATCCAGTCAGACCCACAGCCACTGCTCGTGGATAGGACCCCGGCTACCGCTCCCACACAAAGCCCCCAGCCACCACTCCCATGTGGAACCCCAGCTACCAACATGAGGCTCTCCTGGTTGCCTCCATCTTGGGACACTGCAACCACTGCCATAGTCCCCTCCACATGGTATCCTGTACCTGGGGACAGTGGATAGAGTCTGGAGACATCCTCCTGCCATAGCACTGCATGCCACAGAGCTGTATTTCCAAACACACCACCCAACCCATGGCCCAGCCCTCTCCGGTTCTCCATCTCTGTCTGAAAGTGGCAGCCTCCATCTTGGAATAGTTTCATTGCTATCTTGGGTTATCCTTGGTAACACCATCACCATCTTTAGTTGGGGTAACTCCCATCTTGGGATGCCGGCTGGGGCCTAGAAGCAATATCAAGGTACATATAGTGCCCTCCTTCCCCCCTCCCCCACAGCTACTAACCTGGCACGATGCTTGCATCTATATGGCAAGTCCCTACTTCACAAAGCCTAGTCCTGATCTTCCAGATACAAAACAACTCTCCATGACAGGTGTGCAGGTCCCACAGTGCAGCCCACAAGACCTCTAGAGAGAGAGAGGTATAGGAAGGGAGGGAGGGAGATAGAGTTTAGAGACTAAAGCAGAGACCAGAAATTATGAAGTCTACAATCAATATAACAAGATAAGACCAGGTACCCACATCACATGTGTTGGCCCCAAAGGAGATACTTGGGGTGCAGTCTTCCAACAGGAACAGCAAGTGCTATACCCCACCTCCAGGAGCTCCGCTGCCAAGACCAACCCTCCCACCCTAATAACCTCAACCATCCTGAGGGTGGTGATACCAGCAAACACAAAAACCCATCTACTGGATGAGAAGGGAAGCCAGAAAGATACTGAACTCCAACAGAAAAAATCCTTTTATTTTCTTTCAATATTTTTTTCTTTTCCTCTCTCTCTTTTCCTGACCTCGCATCTCCAACATTTGTGAAACCAAGTACTTTTCATGCATTAGGCTACTGAGGACCGGGAAGCCTGAATAGTATATTACAGTTGTATTGTATATTCCTTTATCTTTTGTTTTACATTTTTTCTTAATTTTATGTTTGTTTGATTGTTTGTACTCTCTCTATTGTCTTCCCACTTACTTGTCTCCCAAAGATCTTGTTCTCTCTTTTCTTCTGCTTCTAGCCAACTTCTTTTGATTCCTCTCGCAAACTTCCTAAGATCTAATAACTCTCTATCTTCACCTCCTACCTCCTTAACATCTCATCCTATATGTGTCTGTTTCTCTCTTTGTCCACCATTAAAAACTATAGACCCTTTTGCAAACCTACTGTTTACATTGTAGATAAAAATTAAACTCACTACTTTGGTCTATTGTGACAAAACCATAAACATCTTAATAGGAGCTACTTGGTTTAACCCTGTATATTGTTTACTTTGGGATCTATTAACGTTCATCTCTGCCTTAAAGGAGAGGAATTGGAACCCTGCAGGGACACTATAAACCTGTAGGGTAAAAACCATAGCATCTCAGATCTGCACTGCTAGAGGGGAAAACAAAAACACCATGAAAATACAACGGAAGAAAATGGCCCAAACAATCCAGGATAATACGTTACTAGAATCCATGGCCAGCACAGCAGAATAAGTGTCAGAAAAAGAGTTCAGAATGTACATAATTAAAATGTTCTGTGAATTAAAGGATGATATAAGAAAACAAATACAGGCCAAAAAAAAAAGATTTTTTCAATAAAGAGCTACGTAAGCAAATATAGAAAGCAAAAGATTACTTCAATAAGGAGATAGAGATTCTGAAAACAAAAAATAAAAACAAAAACCAGAAATCCTTGAAATGAAGGAAACAATAAACCAAATTAAAAACTCAATAGAAGGCATCACAAAAAGTTTAGATCACTTGGAAGACAGAACCTCAGACAATGAAGACAAAATATATAATGTTGAAAATAAAGTTGACCACACAGTGAAGATGATAAGAAACTATGAGCAGAACATCCACAAACTATGGGATAACATAAAAAGACCAAATTTAATAATTATTGAGTTAGAATAAGGCATAGAGTTCCAAACCAAAATAATAAACAATCTATTCAATGAAATAATATCAGAAAAATTTTCAAAACTGAAGAATGAATTGAGAAATCAAGGTGGCTTACAGGACATCAAATGTACACAATCACAAAATCTCTACACCAAGGCACATTATAATGAAAATGCTTAGCATACAGAATAAGGAGAGAATTTTAAAAGCCACAAGAAAAAGGAATCAGATTACATATAAGGATATAAACATATAAACCAATAAGGATCTCTGCAGATTTTTTCACACCAGACCTTCAAAGCTAGAAGATCCTAGAAAAACACATACCAAGCTCTGAAAGAAAATGAATGCCAAACAAGAATCTTATAGCCAAATTAAATTATATCCAAATCTAAATTCAGCTTTAGATTTGATGACAAAATAAAAACCTTCCATGATAAACAAAAGTTACAGGAATTTACAACTAGAAAGCCTGCACTATAGAACATCCTCAGCAAAATATTCCATGAGTAGGAATGAAAAACAACAATGAAAATCAGCAACAGAGGTATTGCACTCAAGGAAAAACCAACCAAAGAAGAAACCAAGTTGGGATGGGATTGTGGCTCAGTGGGTAGAGCACTTGCCTAGCATGTGTGTGGCCCGGGTTTGACCCTCAGCACCATGTAAGAATAAAGGCATTGTGTACAACTAAAACAAATAAATAAATATTTAAAAAAGAAGAAGAAGAAACCAAGTCAAGTTAAATACCAACAATAAACAAACAAAAATAATCAGGAATACAAATCATGTCTCAATAATAATCCTGTATGTTAATGGCCTAAACTTACCAATCAAAAGACAAAGACTGGCAGATTGGATTAAAAAAAAAAAAAAAAAAAGAGCCAACAATATGCTGCCTTCAAAAGACTCATGTCATAAGAAAAGACTGAAAGTGAAAAGTTAGGAAAAAACATACCACTCACATGGATTGTGGAAACAAGCAGGGGTTTCCATCCTCATATCAAATAAAGTAGACTTCAAGTCAAAGTTAATCAAAAGGTTCATCAAACAAACTCTTCTCAATTTCAAGAGTAATACACCATGACACAATAATACTGTTTGAGTTTAACACGCCTCTTTCACCACTAGATAGATCTTCAAACAAAAGCTAAACAAAGAAACTATAGAACTTAATAATGCAATTAGTAACTTAGACTTAACAAACATATATAGACCATTTCCTCCATCAATGAGTGAATACACTTTCTTCTCAGCAGCAAATGGATCCTTCTTTAAAAATAGACCACGTTATACCACAAAGCAACTCTTAGCAAATACAAAAAAAAAAAAAAAAAAAAAATAGAGATACTACCCTGCATTCTATCAGATCATAATGGAATGAAATTAGAAATCAATGATAAAATCAAAAATAGAAGCTACTCCAACACCTGGAGACTAAATGATATGCTGTTGAATGAACAATGGATTCCAAAAGACATCAAAGAGGAGAATAAAAAGTTCATAGAAGTAAATGAGTATATTGATAAAATCTCTGAAACACTATGAAGGCAATACTAAGAGGAATGAATTCATTGTATGGATTTCATTCCTTAAAAGGAGAAAAAGTCAACCAATAAATTACCTAAAATTACATCTCAAAGCCCTAGGAAAAAAAGGGTAAATCAACACCAAAAGTAATACAAGATAGGAAATGATTAAAATAAGAGCTGAAATCAATGCAAGTGAAACAAAAGAAACAACTGAAAAAATTGTCAAAAAAAAAGTTGGATCTTTGAAAAAATGAATTGATAAACACTTAGCCATAATAACAAAGAGAAGGAGAGAGAAAAATCAAATTACTAAAATCCATGATGAAAAAGGAAATATCATGGTAGACACTACAGAAATACAGAAGATAATTAGAAACTATTTTGAAAACTTAAACTCTAATAAAGTAGAAAATATCAAAGACATTGACAAATTTCTAGAGTCATATGATTTACCCAAACTGAATCAGGATGACATACACATGTTAAACAGATGAATTTCAAGCAATAAAATAGAAGATGCCATCAAAAGCCAAGAAAAGTCCAGGACCAGATGGATTCAGAGCTGAGTTCTACAAGACCTCCAAAGAAGAACTAACACCAATACTGCTCTAATTATTCCATAAGGCCAGTATCACCCTGATTCCAAAACCAGATAAAAACACATCAAAAAAAGAAAACTTCTCTAATTAACATAGATGCAAAAATTCTCAATAAAATTCTGGCAAATCGAATAAAATACATATTTAAAGGCTAGCTCACCATAATCAAGTGGGGTCCATCCCAGGGATGCAAGTTTGGTTCAACATATGGAAATCAATAAATGTAATTCATCACATCAATAGATGTAAAGATAGAAGAATCATATGATCATTTCTATAATTGAAGAAAAAATCATTGGTCAAAATACAGCACTGCTTCATGTTCAAAACACTAGAAAAATTAGGAATAATAGGAACATATCATAACATTGTAAAAGCTATCTATGCTAAGTCTAAGGCCAACATCATTCTAAATGGAGAAAAATTGAAATCATTCCTTCTAAAAACTGGAACAAAATATGGATGCCCTCATTCACCACTTCTATTTAACATAGTCCTTGAAACTCTAGCCAGAGCAGTTAGACAGATGAAAGATTTTTTTTGTTATTCACTTTTTATTATTCTAATTTGCTATACATGTTTGCAAAGTACATTTAATTTCATATGACATATAAAGAGCACAATTTTTCAAGTTGCTGGTTTAATATAAATTATTTTAACAACAACTGTGTCTTTATACATGTATTTAGGGTAATCATGGATAACTCAGTCTCCTATTATTCCTATCCCCTTGCCCCTTCCTCTCCCTCCCCCCCTCTTTGTTTTATTTAAACTCTTTCATTCCTCTCATCCCCTCTCTCTTGCCTTTATAAGTTAGTATCTTCATATCAAAGAGATCATTCGACCTTTCGTTTTTTGGGATTGGCTAACTTCACTTAGCATTATTTTCTCCAACTCCATCCATTTACCTGCAAATGCCATGATTTTATTCTCTTTTAGTGCTGAGTATTGTTCCACTGTGTATATATACCAACGTTTCCCTATCCATTCATCTGCTGATGGGCATCAGGGTTGGTTCCACAATCTAGCTATTGTGTATTGTGCTGCTATAAGCATTGATGTGGCTGTATCCTTGTAGCAAGCTGTTTTTAAGTCCTTTGGGAATAGGCCAAGTAGTGGGATAGCTGGGTCAAATCTTGGTTCCATTCTCAGTTTTTCTAGGAATCTCCATACTACTTTCCAGATTGGCTTCACCAATTTGCAGTTCCACCAGCAATGTAAGCGTGTGCCTTTATTCCCACATCCTAGCCAGCATTTATTGTTGTTTGTTTGTTTTTTATATCTGCCATTCTGACTGGAGTAAGATGAAATCTTAGAGTTGTTTTGATTTGAATTTCTCTAATTGCTAGAGATGTTGAACATTTTTTCATATATTTGTTGATTGTTTGCATATGATCTTCTGAGAAGTGTCTGTTTAGTTCCTTGGCCCATTTATTGATTGGATTATTTGTTTGTCTGTTTGTTTGTTTTTGGTGTTAAGGCTTTTAAGAGCTTTTTAAATCCTTGAGGTTAGTGTTCTATCTGATGTGCTTGTGGTAAAGATTTGCTCCCATTCTGTAGGTCCTCTATTCACCCCACTGATTGTTTCTTTTGCTGAGAAGAAGCTTTTTAGTTTGAATCCATCCCATTAATTGATTCTTGGTTTTAGTTCTTGTGCTATAGGGGTCTTATTGAGGAAGTTGGAGCCTAAACTAACATGATGGGGATTTGGGCCTACTTTTTCTTCTGTTAGGTGCAAGGTCTCTGGTTTAATTCATAGGTCCTTGATCCACTTTGAGTTAAGTTTTTTTGCATGGTGAGAGAAAGAGATTTAATTTCATTTTATTACATGAAGATTTTCAGTTTTCCCAACACCATTTGTTAAAGAGTTTTGTCTTTTCTCCAGTGAACATTTTTGGCACCTTTATTTAATATGAAATAACTGTAGATATGTGGGTTCATCTCTGAGTCTTCTATTCTGTACCATTGGTCAATTGGTCTATTTTGATGCTAATACCATGCTGTTTTTGTTATTATTGCTTTGTAGTACAATTTAAGGTCTGGAATAGTAATGTTACCCACTTCATTCTTCTTGCTAAGAATTGCTTTGGCTATTCTGGGTCTCTTATTTTTCCAGATGAATTTCATGATTGCTTTTTCTATTTCTATGAGGAATGATATTGGGATTTTGATTGGTATTGCATTGAATCTGAATAGTGCTTTGGGGAGAATGGTCATTTTGACAATATTAATTCTACCTATCCATGAACAAGGTAGATCTTTCCATCTTCTAAGATCTTCATTAATTTCTTTCTTTAGTGTGCTGTAGTTTTTATTGTAGAGGTCTTTTACTTCTTGTGTTAAGTTGATTCCCAAATATTTTATTTTAAAGGCTATAGTAAATGGGGTGGAGTTCCTAGTTTCTCTGTCTGAGGATTTGTCACTGATGTACAGAAATGCCTTTGATTTATGGGTATTGATTTTATATCCAGCTACGTTGCTGAATTCATTGATTAGATTTAGAAGATTTCTGGTGGAATTTTTTGGATCTTCTATGTATAGAATCATATTGTCTGCAAATAGTGATAATTTGAGTTCTTCTTTTCCTATCTGTATCCCTTTAATTTCTTTTGTCTGTCTAAATGCTCTGGCTAGGGCTTCAATAGCTATGTTAATAGGAGTGGTGAATGAGGGCATCCCTGTCTTGTTCCAGTTTTTAGAGGGAATTTCAATTCAATTTTTTTCCATTTAGGATGATGTTGGCCTGGGGCTTAGCATAGATGGCCTTTACAATGATAAGGTATGTTCCTGTTATCCCTATTTTTTCTAGCGTTTTGAATATGAAAGGATGTTGTATCTCGTCAAATGCTTTCTCTGCATCTATTGAGATGATCATATGATTTTTATCTTTGAGCCTGTTGATGTGATGAATTACATTTATTGATTTCCTTATATTGAACCAAACTTGCATCCCTGGAATGAAGCCCACTTAATCATGATGCACTATCGTTTTGATGTGTTTTTGTACTTGATTTGCCAGAATTTTATTGAGATTTTTTGCATCTATATTCATTAGAGATATTCGTCTGAAGTTTTTTTTCTTTGATTTGTCTCTGTCTGGTTTGGAATCAGGGTGATATTGGCCTCATAGAATGAGTCTGGGAGTGTTCCCTCTTTTTTTATTTCATGAAGTAGTTCGAGAAGTATTGGTATTAGTTCTTCTTTAAAGATCTTGTAGAACTCAGCAGTGTATCCAATCAGTCCTGGGCTTTTCTTGGTTGGTAAATTTTTTATGGCATCCTCTATTTCTTTGCCTGAAATTGATCTATTTAAATTGTGTATAGTATCTTGATTTAGTTTAGGCATATTATATGTCTCTAGAAATTTGTTGATGCCTTCATTATTTTATATTTTATTGGGGTATAAATTTTCAAAATAATTTCTAATTATCTTCTGTATTTCTGTAGTGTCTGTCGTCATATTTCCTTTCTCATTGTAGATATTGGTAATTTGTGTTTTCTCTCTCTCTCTTATTTTTTTTTTTTTTTTTGTTGTTGTTGTTAGCATAGCTAAAGGTCTGTCAATTTCATTTATTTTTTCAAAGAACCAACTTTTCGTTCTGTCATTTTTAATTGTTTTTTTTTTGTTTCAATTTTATTAATTTCAGCTCTGATTTTAATTATATCCTGTATTCTACTTCTTTTGGGGTTGATTTGTTCTTCTTTTTCTAGGGCTTTGAAATGTAATGTTAGTTCATTTATTTGTTGACTTTTTCTTTTGTGACGGAATGAGCTCCATGCAATGAACTTCCCTCTTAGTACTGCCTTCAGAGTGTCCCAGAGATTTCGGTATGTTGTATCATTGTTCTCATTTACCTCTAAGAATTTCTTAATCTCTTTCTTCATGTCTTCTGGAACCCATTGATCATTCAATAGCATATTATTTAGTCTCCAGGTGTTAGTATACCTTATCTTTTTTTTTTTTTTATCATTGATTTCTAATTTCATTCCATTATGATCTGATAGAATGCAGGGTAGTATCCCCACATTTTTATTTGCTTAGAGTTGCTTTATGACATAATATATGGTCTAGTTTTGAGAAGGATCCATGTGCTGCTGAGAAAAAAGTGTATTGGCTCATTGATGGGTGATATACTCTATATATGTCAGTTAAGTCTAAGTTATTAATTGTATTATTGAGTTCTATAGTTTCTTTGTTTAACTTTTGTTTGGAAGATCTATCCAGTAGTGAAAGAGGTGTGTTAAAATCACCTAGAATTATTGTGTTGTGGTCTACTTGATTCTTTAACTTGAGAAAAGTTTGATTGATGAATGTAGATGCTCCATTATTTGGGGCATATATATTTATAATAGTTATATCTTGTTGGTCTATGATTCCCTTAAGCAGTATGAAATGTCCATCTTTATCTCTTTTGACTAACTTTGGCTTGAAGTCTATTTTATTGGATATGAGGATGGAGACCCCTGCTTGCTTACATAGACCATGTGAGTGATATATTTTATCCCATCCTTTCACCTTCAGTCTATTGGCATCTTTTCCTATGAGATATGTCTCTTGAAGACAACAAATTGTTGGGTCTGTTTTTTTAATTCAATCTATTAGCCTATGTCCTTTATTTGGTGAGTTTAGCCCATTATCACTCAGGGCTATTATTGAGACATAATTTGTATTACCAGTCATTTTTTTTATTATTATTTTTGGTATTTAGTTTGACTTGTTTTTTCCTTTGGTTGGTTTTTCCCTTTATTGTAGTTCTTCCCTTTTAAGATTTTTATTATTTTTTTTATTTCTTCCTCATGGAATATTTTACCAAGAATGTTCTGTAGAATAAGCTTTCTTGTTATAAATTCTTTTTGCTTTTGTTTATCATGGAAGGTTTTTATTTCGTCCTCAAATCTAAAGCTTAATTTTGCTGGATATAAAATTCTTGGTTGGCATCCCTTATCCTTTAGAGCCTGGTATATGTTTTTCAAGGTTCTCCTGGCTTTGAGGTTCTGGATTTAAAAATTTGCTGAGATGCGAATTGTTTTTCCCTTATAGGTAATCTGACTTTTCTCTCTTGTTACCTTTAAAATTCTATCTTTATTTTGTATGCTAGGCATTTTCATTACAATGTGCCTTGGTGTGGACCTGCTGCAATTTTGTACACTTGGTGTCCTATAGGCCTCTTGTATTTGATTTTCAAATTCATTCTTCCTGCTTGAGAAATTTTCTGATATTTTCATTGAAGAGATTGTGTATTCCTTTGGTTTGAATCTCTGCACCTTCCTCTATTCCTATAAATCTTATATTTAGTCTTTTGATGGTATCCCATAGGTCTTGGATATTCTGTTCATGGTTTTTACCATCTTCACTGTGAGGTCAACTTGATTTTCAAGATTATATATTTTGTCCTCATTGTCTGAGGTCCTATCTTCCAAGTGGTCCAATCTGTTGGTGATGCTTTCTATTGAAATTTTTAAGGGCTTACTGTTTCTTTCATTTCAAGGATTTCTGTTTGTTTTTTCCTCAAACTCTCTATCTCTTTCTTGAAGTAATCTTCTGCTACCTGTATTTGATCTCTTATCTCTTTTTTGGAGAGATCAATTTTTGCCTGTATCTGTTCACTTAGGTCATTTTTTAAATCCCTTATCATTTTAATTATGTATATCCAGAACTCTTTCTCTGACATTTCACCTACTGTGCTTTCTATGGTTTCTATTGTTGTAGTATCTTGGTTTATTTGGGGTATTTTCCTCCCTTGTTTCCTCATGATGTCTATGTATTTTCCTCTTTTGCAAGGTAAGCCTAGGTATTACAGCTTCTGTTCTTTTGTCTTATAAGGTCCCTCCAGGTTAACCAGAACCTCATTTTTTTAGGGAAATATCAATATTAGATCTTTCAATGTATCCAATGTGTGTTCATATATTAGTTAGTTTCTATTTTTGTATTTACAATTTTGTCACTATAAACAGAAATGGTGAGATCAGTTATCTTATATACCATATAGTCTCTATGTTTGCGTGGTGGTTTACAGTATTTAATGATAGAAGGGGGGACTTAGAGGTTGGCTTAAACACTTATGAAGTAAGATGTGAGAAAATAGAGGTATTAAATTATTTGAGTAGTAAGAGATAGACAACCCCATGCAAGATTCCCTGTTAGTTCACAACATCATAACTGGTTGCACCTTCTGGTGCATCCTGGTCTCTAGGGACCTTAGTGATATCTTACCTGGACCTTTTTGTTGTTCCTTGGTAGTAGCGTAGCTAACTCAGTTTTGTGGCAGTGGCAGCCTCAGGCCTATAATTATATTGGTGTTGGGTTGAGTAGCTACAGGATCCCAGTTTGGTGTGTCTCTCTGGGCAGACGCAGGTTGCCTCTTTGATTTGCTGGCATGGAGCAGGCCTCTCTCTCCAGATCACCTCCTGGCTGCAGTATGGCAGACCAGGCAGTCTGGTTTTCTTCTCCCCACTCTCCTCCTCCTGGGTCTCTTCCCTGTCTAGTTGTTACGGTGGGAGTTAGGCAGATGGGCATCAGGGCCCTTCGACAGGATGGAGCCTATAGTTCCTGGTCCTGGTGATAGTGTGGGCCAGTAGTTGGGTGGGCTGGTGGCTGGGCCGCTCCTTCCAGCAGGTATGTACCGCTTTTTCCATTCACAGGTGTGCAGGTCACAGATCCTCAAGGAATGGACAGGGCCCTTCCTCTGGTCGGGCCCTATCTGAAGTGGGGAGCTGCTATTCCCAGACCTGGAGGAGATGGCTGCCTCTTTGAATGACTACAGTTGCATGGATAAAATTTACAGCATACAGGTTGTGTTCTTTGCTCCCAGTACCAATGGTGAACATGTTGGGGGTCCAAGATGATTTCATGGAGATTAAAGCCCAGTTTTTTTCAAAGGAAAATGTAGTCTCAAATGTGCATACCAATTTTCACATCTGTTCCTGTTTACCTTTATATTTGTGGAGGGGTCCTGTTGGAGTGATGATGAACTTGATTATTCAGGTCAACTCTCCCATTAAAAACCTGAAAACCTGAAAAGCATGTCCACACAGAGGCAGTGACAGGGATTAACTGCATGCACTCCAAGGCCAGAGAATGCTTGGGTGTGAATCTCAGTTTTCCCACTCACAAAACGAGGAAAGCTGAGGAGGTTTTCTGTATCTTCTCTCATTGGGCTCCGAACGCTGTCGCCAGGCAGCTCGGAAGACCCTGGAAAAACCTAGTGTTTCTTACAGAGTGTGTATCATGGCGGAGTGAAGTCATAGAACAGACCATCATTCGTTTAGGAGGTCAGAAGGTCTGGAAGCCCAGCGCAGGCGCATGCCACCATGGGCTCCGCCCTTCCCTAGATGAAAGAAATTAAGGGGATATGAATAGAAAAAGAAGAACTAACCCTAACTATCATTATTTGCTGACCACATGATTCTATACTTAGAGGATCCAAAAATATTCACCAAAAACTTCTAGAATTACTGGGGCCCTATGCTGGAGTGCGGTGAGCCCAAGGTTAGTCCAGCTGACCTTCACCCTAGTGTGGTCAGGCCCAGGTCAGTCCCGCTGACCTCCCTTTGTGTGTGACTAGGATCCAGTCGGTCCCGCCAAGCTCCGCCCCAGAGCAGGAGAGGAAAGGACAGACCCGCCCAACTCTGCTTGAGTGCAGGCAGGACAAAGACAGTCCCAGGGACCTACACTAGAGTGCGGCCAGGCCCAGGTCAGTACTGCTGAAATCCACCCTAGTGTGGCCAGGCTCAGGTCAGACCTGCTGATCTCCACCCTAGCACGGCTAGCCCCAGGTCAGTCTCGTTGACATACACTTGAGGCTCAGGACTGTACCACCAACCTCCATCCAAGCACAGATGGGCCCAGGTCAGCCCAGCCCATACCAGTGGAACTCAGGCAAGCCTAGGACAGCTTCACTGACCTCCACTCAGAGGACCACCTCTGCCAACCAGCAGACCACCACACAGGATCTCAGATTCAACCAGCTAAGCGCACACCAACCCGTGTGGGACCCTGAAGGAGCCCTAATTAGGAAGGGCTGTTGTAGCTAGCTGGAAGCCATAAGTTCCACCTGATATGTATGTGACGCACCTGTAGGCACCCGCAAACCTGAAGGTATATAACCGGGTGAAAGCGGTCCGAGTTAGGAGAACGGAGAATTCAGTCAGCCGGGCAGTCACTCGGTCGGTCAGAAGAATCAGAGCGGCCAGAATGTAGGCAGAGCGGTTACAGAAGAGAAACCAGATAGAAGACAGAAGAGAAACCAGATAGAAGAAGTAATGACTGGTCAGAGTTAGGCCGAGGCTCCTGAGGAAGACAGAAGACAGAAGAAAGAAGAAGGAAGAAAGATAGAGCTTAGCTTAGAGAAAGATTAGAGCTTCTTTCTTCTCTCTTCTTTCTTCCTTCTTCTTTCTTCTGTCTTCTGTCTTCCTCAGGAGACTCGGCCTAACTCTGACCAGTCATTACTTCTTCTATCTGGTTTCTCTTCTGTCTTCTGTCTGGTTTCTCTTCTGTAACCGCTCTGCCTACATTCTGGCCGCTCTGATTCTTCTGACCGACCGAGTGACTGCCCGGCTGACTGAATTCTCCGTTCTCCTAACTCGGACCGCTTTCACCCGGTTATATACCTTCAGGTTTGCGGGTGCCTACAGGTGCGTCACATACATATCAGGTGGAACTTATGGCTTCCAGCTAGCTACAACAGCCCTTCCTAATTAGGGCTCCTTCAGGACCCACCCCAGGTAGCATACTTTGAAGGACACTGGCAGGTTCTGAAAGCCCAACATTAAAGAAAGGCACAGACAACCTGCATGGATATCACAAGAATATAGGGTAGAAACTGTAATATCTCAGATCTACACTGCAAGAAAAAAAGGCAAATAGACAACATGAAAAAACAAGAGAGGAGAATACTCCAAACAAACCAGGATACTACAATAACAGAATCCATGCTCAGCAAAGTTGATGAAATGTCAGGGAAGGAGTTCAGAAGGTTCATTATTAAAATGATATGTGAATTAAAGAATGACCTAAATGAGAAAATAAAAGCAACAATTGACCACTACAACAAAGATGTGAGAGCAAATAAAGGTACCAAAAGATTACTTCAAAAAATAGATAGAAACTCTGGGAGAAAAAAAGTCAGAAATCCTTGAAGTAAAGAAAATAATTAACCAAATAAAAAACAAAATAGAAGCCATCACCAACAGACTAGATTAACTGGAAGAAATAACATCAGACAATGAAGACAAAGTATATAATCTTGAAAATAAAGTTGACCACACAGAGAGGATAGTAAGAAACCATGGACAGAACATCCAAGAATTATGGGACAGCAGCAAAAGACCAAATCTAAGAGTAATTGAAATAGAGGAAGGCACAGAGTTTCAAACCAAAGGAATGCACAATCTCTTCAATGAGATAATATCAGAAAATTTCACAAGCATGAAGAAGGAATTGGAAAACCAAATACAAGAGGCTTATAGGACACCAAATGTACAAAATTACAACAAATCTACACCAAGAAACATTATAATAAAAATGCCTAGCATAAAGAATAAAGATAGAATTTTAAAGGCTGCAAGAGAGAGGAATCAGATCACTTATAGGGGGAGACCAATTTCTATCACAGCAGATTTTTCAACTCACACTCAAAGCCAGGAGATCATGGAACAATATATACCAAGATCTGAATGAAAAGGGGGGGACAACCAAGAATCTTATATCCAGCAAAATTAAGCTTTAGATTTGAGGATGAAATAAAAACCTTCCATGATAAACAAAGGTTAAAAGAATTTACAACTAGAAATCCAGCAATACAGAACATCCTCGGCAAAATATTCCATGAAGAGGAAATGAAAAGCAATAATGAAAATCAGCAGAGGGAGGTATTACACAAAAGGAAAAACCAATAAGAGGAGTAACCATGTCAAGTTAAATACCAAAAATAAACAAAAATGGCTGGGAATACAAAACATGTTTCAATAATAACTCTGAATGTTAATGGCCTAAATTTATGAATCAAAAGACATAGACTTGCAGATGGGATCAAAAAAAAAAAAAAAAAAAAAAAAAAAAAAACAGACCCAACAATGCTGCCTCCTAGAGATTCATCTCATAAGACAAGACATTCACAGGCTGAGAATGAAAGGTTGGGAGAAATCCTACCACTCACATGGACTGAGGAAAAAACAGGGTTTCCATCCTCATATCAAATAAAGTAGACTTCAAGCTAAAGTCAATAAAAAGGGGTAAGGAAGGACATAATATACTGCTCAAAAGAACCATACACTAACAAGACTTAACAATTGTAAATATATTTGCCCCAAACAATGAAGCATCCATGTTCATCGAACGAACTGTTCTCAAGTTCAAAAGTCAAATTGATGACAACACAATAATCCTAGGAGACTTTAACACACCCCTTTCACCACTAGATAGATCTTCCAAACAAAAGCTGAACAAAGAAACTATAGAACTAAAAAATACAATAAATAATTTAATCTTAACTGACTTATATAGAATATTTCATCCTTCAACAAGCGAATACACTTTCTTCTCAGCAGCACATGGATCCTTCTCTAAAATAGACCATGTACTATGCCACAAAACAACACTTAGCAAATATAAAAAAAAAAAAATAGAGATACTACCCTGCATTCTATCAGACCATAATGGAATGAAATTATAAATCAATGATATAATAAAAAATAAAAGCTACTCCAACATCTGGAGACTAAATAATATCCTACTGAATGAACAATGGGTTGCAGATGACATCAAAGAGGAGAATAAAAAAATCTTAGAGGTGAATGAGAACACAGACACAACATACCAAAATCTCTGGGACACTATGAAGCCAGTTCTATGAAGAAAGTTTATTTCATTGAGATCATTCCTCAAAAGAAGTAAAAGCCAACAAATAAATGACTTAACATTACATCTCAAAGCTCTACAAAAGAAGAACAATCCAACACCAAAAGCAGTAGAAGACAGGAAATCATTAAAATCAGAGCTGAAATCAATGAAATTGAAGCAAAAGAAACAATTGAAAAAATTGACAAGACAAAAAATTGGTTCTATGAAAAAATAAATAAAATTGACAGACCCTTAGCCAGGCTAACAAAGAGAAGGAGAGAGAAAACTTAAATTACTAACATATGCAATGAAAAAGGAAATATCACAACAGACACTACAGAAATACAGGAAATAATTTGAAATTATTTTGAAAATATGTACTCCAATAAAATACAAAACATCGAAGGCATCAACAAATTTCTAGAGTCCTATGTTCTGCCCAAATTAAAGGAGGATGATATACACAATTTAAACAGACCAACTTCAAGCGTTGAAATAGAAGATGCCATCAGAAGCCTACCAACCAAGAAAAGCCCAGGACCACATGGATACACAGCTGAGTTCTACAAGACCTTTAAAGAAAAACTGATACCCATACTATTCATTTATTTCAGGAAATAGAAAAAGAGGGAATACTTCCAAACTCATTCTATGAGGCCAATATCACCCTGATCCCAAAACCAGGCAAAGACTCATCAAAAAAAAAAAAAAAAAAAAAAAAAAAAAAAGAAAAGAAAAGAAAAGAAAAGAAAACTTCAGACCAATATCTTTAATAAATATAGATGAAAAAAAAGAAAACTTTAGACCAATATCTTTAATGAACATAGATACAAAAATTCTCAATAAAATTCTGGTAAAATGAATACAAAAACATATAAAAAATATAGCACACCACAATCAAGTGGGGTTCTGTAAGAGCCCTAATTAAAGAGATAGCTAAGATGGCAACTAGGTGAGAGTCATAAAGGTGTTCAAGTATTTTCACCTGATATTCATGCATTTATCTAAGAATCTTTTTATGCCCGTGAACACTGTGTGATGCACCTGTAAGCTCAAGCTGTTAGCACGTGTCCTTGTTAAGGCAAAAAGTATTTAACCAGGTGAGGGTGAATTGGAGGGGTGGTCGGAGTTGGAGTTGGAGAGGTTGTTGGAGCCAGAGAGAGAAGAGAGAAGAATAAAAGAACTTTTTCATTTCCATCCTGCCTCCGAATTTTCTCCCGCGGCGTCATTGCTGCAAGCGGCAATCGCTACAAGCGGCAACAGGTTTCTTTCCAGGAATGCAAGGATGGTTCAACATTCGGAAATTAATGAATATAATTTATCACATCAATAGACTTAAAGATAAGAACCATATGATTGTCTCAATAGATGCAGAAAAAGTATTCAACAAAATACAGCACCACTAGAAAAAACACTAGAGAAACTAGGGATAACAGGAACATATCTCAACATTGTAAAAGCTATCTATGCTAAGCCCCAGGCCAACATTATTCTAAATGGAGAGAAATTGAAAGCATTCCCTCTAAAAACTGGAACAAGATGGGGATGCCCTCTTTCACCACTTCTATTTAACATAGTAATTGAAACACTGGCCAGAGCAATAAGACAGATGAAAGAAATTAAAGGGATACAGATAGGTAAAGCAGAACTCAAATTATCACTATTCACTGATATGACTTTATACCTAGAAGTCCCAAACAATTCCACGCCAATTAGAGACACCACGTGGTGTCCAATTAGAGACACCACCCCTAATAGAAGAAAAATTAAGCTCTAATCTCCAACATGTCAGATTAGGCCCCAAGATCCTTAATAAGACTCCCATAGTGCAAGAATTAATATCAAGAATTAATAAATGGGATATATTCAAACTAAGAAGCTTCTTCTCAGCAAAAGAAATCATCAGTGAGGTTAATAGAGATCCTAGTAATTGGGAAAATTTTTTTACCACATGCACTCCAGATAGAGCAATAATCTCTAGAATATATAAAGAACTCAAAAATCTTAACACACACACACACAACCAATAAATCAATCAATAAATGGGCCAAGGAACTGAAAAGACACTTATCAGAAGAAGATATATAATCAATCAACTAATACATGAAAAAATGTTCAACATCTCTGGCAATAAAATAAATGCAAATCAAAACCACTCTAAGATTTCATCTCACACAAGTCAGTATTGCAGCTATTAAGAACACAAACAACAATAAATGTTGGAGAGGATGTGGGAAAAAAGGCACACTCATACATTGCTGGTGGGACTGCAAAATGGTACAGCCAATATGGAAAACAGTGTGGAGATTCCTTGGAAAACTGGGAATGGAACCTTATGACCCAGCTATCCCACTCCTGGGTTTATTCCCAAAGGACTTAAAAACAGCATACTACAGGAACACAACCACATCATTGTTTATAGCAGCAAAATTCACAATAGCTAAACTGTGGAACCAACCAAGATGCCCTTCAGTAGATGAATAGATAAGGAAAATATCGCATATATACACAATGGTGTATTATTCACCAATAAAAGAGAATAAAATTTAGAAGAATAGAATTATACAATGTATTGTGCTGCTATAAACATTGATGTGGCTGTGTCCCTGTAGTATGCTGTTTTTAAGTCCTTTGGATATAGACCAAGGAGTGGGATAGCTGGGTCATAAGGTGATTCTATTCCCAGTTTTCCAAGTAATCTCCATACTGCTTTCCATATTGGCTGTACTATGGAACCAACCTAGATGTCCTTCAGTAGATGAATGGATAAAGAAAATGTGGTATATATACACAATAAAGTATTACTCAGCAATAAAAGAGAATAAAATCATGGCATTCACAGGATAAAGTTAGAGAATATAATGCTAAGTGAAGTTAGCCCATCCCCAAAAGCCAAATGCTGAATGTTTTCTCTGTTATAAGGAGGCCGATTCACAGTGGGGTTGGTACAGGGAGCATGGGAGGATTAGAAGAACACTAGAATGGCCAATGCACAGGGAGGGGAAGGGAGGGGGGAAAAGGGTGAAGAACAACAACAACAACAAAAAGATGGTTGAATTAGATGGATATTATTACCCTAAGTGCATGTATGAAGTCACGAATGGTGTGAATATACTTTGTATACAACCAGAGATATGTAAAAGTGTCCTCTATAAGTATAATATGACATGTAATGCATTTTGCTGTCATTTCTAACAACTTAGAATAAAAAATAAATTAATTAAATTTAAAAAAAAATTTACAGAATTAATAAATGAATTCAGCAAAGTAGCAGGATATAAAATCAATACCCATAAATCAAATGCATTTCTACATGTCAGTGTTAAATGCTCTGAAAGAGAAATTAGAAATTACCCCATTCACAATAGCCTCAAAAAAACAAAACAAAACAAAAAACTTGGGGGTCAACTTAACAAAAGAGGTGAAAGACTTCTGCAATGAAAACTACAGAATACTAAAGAAAAAAAATAAAAGAAAATGGAAAGATCTCCCTTGTTCTTTGTTAGGGAGAATTAATATTGTCAAAATGAACATACTACCAAAAGCACTATACAAATTTAATGCAATTGCAATTATATCCTAATGACATTCAGCATAGAAATAGAAAAAGCAATAATAAAATTCACCTGAAAAATAAGAGACCCAGAATAGCCAAAGCAATTCTTCCAAGACGAAGCATCACAATACCAGATACCAGTAACCTTAAACTATACACAGAGCAAACCCATGTAAGTACAGTTAAAAACTAGACATGATAGTGGCAAAAAGATGATAACAAATGCCATATGTAGACTGAAATTAAGGTTCAGAATATCAAGGAGGGCAGAGAGACCTAATAGAAGAAAAAGTAGACCCATCACATTAAGTTACAGTTCCTTAACAAAACTCATACTAGACAAAGGTGGATTCAAAAAAATAGCATAATAGCAAAAAGGGGAACATCCTACATGCACATCAGATAGAACACTAAGCAAATATGAAAGAACTCAAAAAACTTGGAAATGAAAATCCAGTATGGGCTAAGCAAAATGAAATTACAGAAGAAGATATACTCTCAACAAATCAACTTCACTAGTGCACAAAATCAAAACTACAAAACTCAACTCAAAGTGGCAATTATCAAGAATATAAGCACTGATAAGTGTTGGTGAGGATGTGGAGAAAAAGGTACACTCATACATTGCTGGTGGCACTAAAAAATGGTACAATTACTCTGGAAAGCAGTATGGTGATTTCTTAAAAAACTTGGAATGGAAACACCAGATATAACGCTGACTTCCAGTACTAATGCTAACCCCAATTAAATGAAAGGGGTAACTCTAAACTTATAGATATTAAAGCAATAACATGTTACATCCACTTTAAGACTGGTGAAAAGGGTCTGCTGGGATTTTAACACCAAAAACTTGGAGACCAAAGTCAAGAAGGTAAAAGGGCCAAGAAAAAAGCAGCCAGCATTTTGGCCCTTGCCCTTTAAGGTTAGCCAGGACCCAGAAAATGACAGAACCCCTCTCTGAGCCCTGCAACTCTGGTAAGTCACCCAATCTGCTGATCAGGAAGATTGAGAGGACCCTAGAGAACAGGAAGCCAACCAGTATACATTCTGCAAAGGGGAGGGCCTTTGGAGACAGAAATGTCCCCGATGCTTCCAAGAGAAGCCACATATGGTCATCAGGACCCTGGCAGATGGCACCACTGGTAGAGGAAAGCTAATGGATCCAAGAGGCTTTGCACATATCCCCAAGAGTGACCTCTGAGGAATCTCCACTGACTCTTAAGAGTAGATAGAAACAAGGTCAGTTTTGACCAACTTGTCTTAACCATCTGGCAGGAGAGTATTGCCTAAACACAGTCCTACAGGGACATTTAAAAGAAAAAAAAAAAACAATGTTTTTGTAAATAAAACTTAAAATGTACATTTGCATCAGCCCTACTAAAGGTAAGTAAATCTGGAGGCTATAAAGAAAGGATTCTTATATGGGAGTGCCTAACAATAACGATCACAAAGGATTCCAGAGTCGCAAGTTTGTTCTGAGTTAACTTGAGCATTATCTAGCAGACTTACAAATCTTCCTAATTTCCTGCATTGATCTGTTTTTCACTGATATGATTATGATTTACTGTCTTTATGGCTTTCAGAGACTAGCTGAAATACTAATTGCTTTTGTGCTAATTGTTTACAAAAAAAGTAACATTTTGCTGTCTTGTTTATTGTTGTCTTAGTTCAATCCCTACCCTGTTGTATGCCTTTGTCCAGTGACTTGCCATCTGCCACCAGGAACAGCTGGACTGCTCTGATACTGAATACCCTTAACTTACTATGCCCCACACGATGGAGAACAAGGACTTTGGGTTACTTCCCCCAACTTCACCCTCTTCCAGCAGGAAGCAGCTTGGAGATGTCATTGCCCATTTTTCCATAGAAATGAAATGTAGAAATTGGCAATGGGGAAATGTAACAGTGGTCCACTTTATATTTTGAATATAGTCCTTGTTGTTCTACTATTGCAACTTGTTTTTAAAACAAACATGTTTCTCTCTCTTCCTCTCTCCCTACTCCTCCCTAATCTCTCCCTCTTCATAATCTCAGGGGAAACACAATTACCTTTCTTCCTCATCCCAAGACAGAGTTATCTGTCCTTGAGTACTTATCCACCATGGAAATGAAGTGTTCCAGATGTTGGAGATGGTTCCAGAAGATCTCAGAAATGACTCTCTCAAATTAACAAGTGAATTACAACTCCAACAGAGAACATGTAGAATGTAGCCTTTGCATCATCTCTTTAAAGGCTCCCTGTTCCTACGGATGAATCACAGCCTCTAGGACAGGAATCCCCTGCATTTCTCCTTTTCTAGAGCAGCAATAAACATTCTTTTTTCTTTCTCCTAAAATAAATAAATAAATAAATAAAATAAATAGTGCTATACATATACCTGTAGTTTATAATTAGATTAAATGTTAAGAGATTAGAGAAAGTAGATGGTAGACAATGAGCAAGTTCATTAGGTTTCTCAGGACTTTTGCTCATCTGCTCTTACAGGAAGACTGTTATCCATCTGTCTTGGTAGGTAAATATTAAAAATGTATTTTTTCCCCCACAAAAGTGCTATCTTCCCAAAGCAAATACTGTCTCATAGCAGGTTGGGATTAAAGAATGTTGCAGGAAGATTAATAACTTTAGATCATTGAAAGTGTAATTAAGGGCCTAAGAAATTTCAAAATCCAATAGCGAAAGTGTTGCTTTCCCCATAGGGCTCTATGACAAATGTGTCCAATTGGGCAAGTAGATGACTTGCATGGAGTGATAATGAGAGAGTCAATACTGCACAGTGACCAGGTGCAGTAGGAGACAAATTACTTCCCTTTGTACTCTCCCGCCCTGGTCCCTTAGGGCCAGCCTCAAATAGATGGATTTAGCTGCTGTAGTTTTAGTGAGAACTCAGAGGTAGTAAGAGTCTATATATACTCTTAACCAACTGAATTTTTTTCCTAAAATTAATAGAGGAACAAATAAAAAAGTCTGTTTCCAGAAGACACCTATAAAAAGCACATATTTTAACTGGAAGAATCTCTTTTTACCCCCATCTTCATTTATTCCCTATGTAGTTTGATAGATTAATTTCATACTGGAAAATAACAATTATTCTGGTGCATATTTAGTGATCATTAGATTACTAGCCTCATACTTATCACTTTCCTCTCTATGCCTTGATTTTATTTACTAGAAAAAAGGAAGTTTGATCAATTATATCTTTTGGCCTCTCTAGAAAAGACAATTTTCTCCCAACATACGATCCAAGTCTGATATTCTAATACTTTTACTGCTTCTAAATATCACCTTGCAAGGCACAGGATAGATGAGACTTAGCATGGGGATGTTTCTATTTAATAAATCTTAGTAACATTAAACTAATCTGTCTTTCCAACCCACTTCTCTATTGTTGGGCTGTATAGTAGATCCTTTTGGTGCTTCATCCCAGAGCCAGCCTACCCACTTTAACTGCTGCAAATTGTGCCTGCTAACAGATCCTTCTTCTGAGAATCATCCTCAGTCAACAACAACAACAAAAAAAATCCAACTTCTCCTGAAATGAGTGGGAAGTCATTTTCTCATTCTATGAAAAAAAAAAAAAATCTGTTTATAATTCTGTACCATCTTTCCTTCTGATCTTATTCTCCAACAAATTTAACATCTCTCTTGACACTTCAGATAGAAACATTGACTATCTGTTCTTCATTTATTTTAGAATTATATATGAAACATAAAATAACTTGGATAGTAATATTCAAAATATTTTTGGACACTGCTCTCCTAGAAGTTATCACTTAATAAAGGAAGAAAATATTAACTTGATAACCACACATATTTGCAAGTAAAAACTGGGATGCAGGTTTTGAAATGAAATGCTAAATTCCATGCAATATAGTGTTTTTAACAAACCCTAGGGACTTGTCAGGCAAGACTCACCTAGCATGCTTATGGGAAAAGAAGAGGGAAATTGCAGGCAGAAAGGATTAGAAGCTAAGTGAATGAGACAATAAACAATTTAGAAAAGGAGAGTAAGTTATTGAATAATTTTTAAAAGAGAATGGTAGGTTAATTTGAAATATATAATATCTGTGTATGTTTACACTGGTCTTCAGTCAAAACAATTGAGGTACTTTAAGGACAAGAGAGGTTAGTGTTACAAAAACTGTATGAGACATAATGATAGCTTAAACTAGAACAATAACAACAAGAAAAATAGATTTTGATGACTCTTCAAATATAAATTCAGAACAGGAGGAAAACAAATGGAGCTTTCATATTTTAAAGTACAAAGTGAAATATATGTTAATGGAGGTGAGAAGAAGAATATGGTTGTGGATCAAATTGAATGTGTAAGGATAGGAGCAAGATATTGGATATGATATATCCCAGCTGTATTTGAGTTCATAACTTTCATAAAGTGGAATTTTCAAATGAAAAAAGTGGTTAATAGGAGCACATGGAAGAATTTTAGAATAGATACATGTATCACGGTTATATAAATGATATTTAAATACAGTGTTCATTATACACACATTGTATGATGACCATGGAGGAAATACTTTTGGAAGAGTATCACATAAAAAAAAAATGCTAAGTACATGTTAAAAGAGACAATTAGTCAAAGAGTGAGATGTGTTCTGAGATGTATGAAGAAAGTAGAAAAGCATAAAATAATATCAAATGGGCCAAAAGTGGGTTTAAAATAAAGAATTGTAAACTGTGCTAAAGTAAAATTGTTTGGAGATAGATAAATGGACTTGATATATCACAACATGAAGACGCTAACACACACAGTTTTACAATCATCAAATTCAAAATGAAGTGAGCTTAAAAATGGGTGAGAGAGAGGTGAAGACATGAAAACAGAAAATACAGGAAATCTTTTGAAAAGATAATTAAGGGAGAATATGAAATTTTGGATAAATAAATGGAGTCAAGGGAAAATGATTGGTTCATGTGGTGACTGTAAGATCCAATACAAGAAAAGATATAGATTTTAAGGAGTAAGTGTTAATTAATATTATACAGCAACTGAGAAGCCAGGGAGAGAGGAAATGACACAGCACAGATGAAGTCTTAGATAGGAAGAGGGAGCTTACTCTAGGATAATGTGGATCAGGGTGAAGGAGATAGATGTAGATATGTATAGCTTTTTCATTTAGTGGTAGAATGTATCCCAGTTTCAATCTGACATGTTTTAGTTATACTGTAAACTTTTTTATTAGTGCATCTGAAGAGGATATGAATATGGAAAATTGAGAAACATTGTGAGTTCCTAAGACAAATATTACATGTAATGTAAACAATAACAAAAGATGGATGCTTTCTGAGTAATGTTAACTAAAGTTTTCCTTAAAACAGGAGATCAAGTCTGAATGGCAACATATGAAGCAAAGGCAATATAGAAGCCTAAGTATGAATAAACTAAGATTTCAGTGCACCCAGAATGTCGGAGAAGGGCAAAGAGTGACCCTGCCGCTTTTCATATTGATTAGAGAAATAACAAAATGATGGGCCAGATGGACTAACCATAGCAATTGGAAGGCATAAGAAGGCAATTCATGAGGAATAACTATGTGTCTTTAAACCTGAGTCTTCAAGGGGAGGGAAGATAATTATGAGAGGTGGTACACAGAATGGAATTTTAGAAGTCACTATATTATATTTTGATCAGTTTGAGATGAATATCAAAGTCTGGGGCTTAACTGTGAGAGTGATTTGTTAAAATTGAGAAAAACTCATTGGAAATGAGGTCAAGCCAATTAAGATTTCAAGTTTAGGTGGAATTCCCATGAAGATACTGAACTCATCAGGGATGATGGCAAGGGTAAGAGTGGAGATATCGGCTATAGCTCAGAGTGACTGATACCTTCTGTTCTTTCGCCATAGCATTCAGTTATCACAGCTGGTTATAATACTGACTGAATGTTTTCAAAATGACCCTTTCTCTCCAACATTACCATCACTACCCACATGATTTACTTAAACAACTGCAGTGTTGTCTTAATGGACCTTGTGCTCACAAATACAATCATTATGATAGTTTAGTTTCTTTATATTATAGCAAGTAAGATTTTTTTTTTATATAAAAAGCACCAATAATCAACATTTCTCAATAGAAACTTTTCCTGGATTACTCTTGTACTTGAGATAATATACAGATAAACAGAATCATTGGTTTTGGTTTTTAAGTCAATTCTATCTTTCTAATACATCTCATGTTAATGTCCCACTTATTGTCTAGAGAACATCCAAATTTATCAATTTTAGTTTCTGGAACACAGTAAATATTTTTTTGGTCTTGGTCTTCAAACTTGTCATTTTGACTATTTCAATTCTTTACTACTTTTATCATTTTGCATCATCATTTCTATGGGTGACCCACAAATCACCTCTTTGATTATCTCCTTTTAATAATCTTATACAAGATCAATACCACTATACAACTTGCAAAATGTATCGGCTTCATTAGTGTAAGTTTCCCTAATATGAAAGGCCCAAGATCAATCTTCCAATGCTTTCCTCAAATTCTCTCAAATATACAAAGAAGTGACAGCACATTTTATCTCTGAGCTTTTTTGGTAAGATATAACAAAGTAAAACTCTCAATTAGAGAAACATGTTTCTCTATTAAATTTTAAAAGCATTTTAACACCCCATTTCCTCTTGCCAATGTGATTTTATCCTGTAATGTAAAAATCATTTTCTTTGTGAGGGGATTTAGAACAAGAGTAAGCATGGAAATTGATAAATATTTTCTCCTAAATAATTATACCAACTGCTCAAACTAGTCTCATTTAAAGAGAAAAAAAATCTTTCAATAGGCATTACAGAGGCCTCCTAGCTTTAGTTTTAATTCTATGAATGTAAAAGTAAAAGGAATTATCAATGGTATTTTTTGCTAACAAATTAGCTCATAATTTGTATTCAGCTTTCCAGAATTAGAGAAACCAATACAAACCATTGAGAAAACAATCAATCTTATAATCATTTATTGAAATAAGGAGTTAGTAATGTATCATTGAATGTGACTTCTGTCTTTGTTGTTGTTGTTGTTGCTGGTTTTTTTTTTTTAATTTTGTTTTTGTTTTTGTTTTTTTGGCAATGGGAGCTGCCATTTCTACTCTTTTTCATCTTAGATCATGAGACTCAAAGCCACACTACTTTGAAGATGACACATTGAGGTGACAGGATTCTGTATTGTTTGTCTCTTCCTGGATCTGCCAAAACTTTTCTATGTATTGTGCTTCTTGATATCTTTCATAGGGTGAGTTGTTAAATGCATCTTAAATTAAGTCTCTCTTCTTATTCCTCCCACCCCATTTTGGAATCCTGATCTCAAAGCAGCATTTTAAACTACCTTTCCTTGGTCTGACCTATGTGGTTTAGGTCTTATTTATCTTTTTAAATGGTGAGTATAATTTTTATGTGTGATTTGACAAAAGAGATAACACCTGCACTATAAGTACCAAACACAAACAAATGCATAGAGAATGTAGAGTGAGTGCTTAGATTTGAAATTCACTTTAAGAATTTGCATTCATTTTCTCCTGTGGCATTTGGATTAATACTCCAATGTTGGAAGGATGTCAGTGAAAAATGCTTCTTAACAGGATGTTAAGCTGGAAGGAAATATATTTGTTTCATATGAGAAATAGTGTCATTCACTTGAAATACTTTTGACAGTTTAACATTCTTCTCATTAATATCTTTGAATATATGATTTAATGCATAGATTAATATCTTCTCTGAATATATGATTAAATAAAGTGCATACAAAAAGACTCAGCCTAATTTTTTCATATGTAATACTTCTCTTAGTAATTTAGTTATCTCCTTTACCAGATGAATAGCATACTTCATCTGTTGATATATGAATATCATTTTATTGATGTTTGACTTCAAATGGCTAAATTCATATTTACCTTACAAATAAAATCAGACAGTGCCAATCATGAAGCATATTTAATCTACAGAGTTTACTGTCATTTGCATAATGTTCTTATTAAACTATAGGGCTATGTTGTTTACCTGAATATTTTAGAAACATTAGAATAGGCATCATATTAAAAATATTCAATACACAAGAGGGAATTTGATTCTATTTCAGATTAAATGCACTGATATATAACTAGTGAGAGAAAATAAGCTATTTGGTATTTATTCTATCATTTTCTGGCTCATGAAATGAATAGTGGTTGTCATAATAAGTTCAGATTTTATAAAAGCTCACTGTAGACCTAGTTTATGCCTATTTCAGTTTTTTTTTTTTCTTCCCCAATTGAGCTGATCGGTTACCATGAGGCATTTCTCACTGAGAACTCCCTTTTGTGAGGAATCTTGCAACACGTGCTCAGCAATACAAAATCAGGAGGGTAGCTCATGACTGTGGAAAGTTGCAGTTGATTTGGGTATGCAGAAAAATAAAATGAGATATGAGCTTTGGAGACAAATATAAATCACATTTCTAAACTATAATAACCAAAGCTAATAACAGACAATGAGAGGACAAATGTTTAAAAAATGTTATTTTATATTAGCCTGGGATATAACTATCTTCAGAAATAAAAAATAAATGCTGCTCATTCTTTAAACTTCTAAAATTCTATCTACCAGAGATATTTATTCCTTTTGAACCCACAAGTTAAGATTAATTTGACTTTATTGCTTGGGCTCCAGAGATGAAAACTGACTTTTAGTTTCCTAATATATAAAGTTCTGAGTAATCTTTACTTAATTACTCTTTGGCATATTTAAGGGGGAATTCTCTATTTGTTCCCAGGGTATTTGTGAAATTTCTTACTAATGAAAATAAGTGGCCTTATGTTTGCCTATGATAGTCTCACTCATAATAGAATTCACCATAATGATCTGACATAGATCAATCATTTCAGCTAAATATTTCCAGCTCCTTTAGTCACAAAATGTAGAAATTAGGTCTCAAGACTTTGACCAATTTTTCTTCAAATATCTATTCTAACATTTTTAGCTATTCTCATTAAGTTTGCCTTAACTCTCATTCTTATTTTCAGAAATTTATTTCTCAACTTTGTCATTCATTGAAAAGTTAATTGCATTTATTATTGTAAAATATGAAGAAATATCTGTAAATTAACTGTTCTTTTTTTCAAGTCACTTAATGAGTTAACTGAAGGATTTCCTCTTCTGCACTATGATAATTTTTATTTCTTCCGATCTATTTAATTAGTACATGTAGTTTTCTTTCTTTCTTCTGATATGCCTGATCAGCACATGCACATTGTTTAATTTTCTACTGGATTTTTAACATATTAATTGTTACTGAAATCTTGTTCCCTAACAGATCAAACATCTTGGACATACCTAGGACAGATCAGTTAGTTGTCTCTTCTTAGAAGTTATGTAAAATGAGATATATAGTATTTATGCCTTGAACTTTGCACCCTTGTCACTCAAGCAGTTTTTGTGAGGGAGTGTAGTTAATTAAATCAAGTGTTGGTTTGGTTTGGTTGATCACTGTTTTCAGGAAGGAATTTCTCAATGCTTATATGTGGCCCTCAGTTTTCAGTAATCCTGTGTGATTGTGTGACAGAGTTCCTCTATCCTCTGGCCTTAATTGTTGTTATATGTTACACCTTCATCACTGGGCTGGTGGTGGATGCAGCAATATTCTCTATCATGCCAATCCAGCCATAGTATTTAGGGTAGCACTGTTCATAAAGATCCTGGGACTATTAATTTCTGTGTATCCCTGCCAATCAGGCTTAAGGCATCCATGTGCCTTGGGCCTTTGTCAAGTATCTCGTAAAGAAAGTCCTCTAGTGATATTTACATATTTTTTTTGCCCTTTTTCAAGTTTTAAGTGTTTTTTGTTTGGTTGGTTTGTTTTGTTGTTTTGTTTTTAACTCATATGTCAGCAATAGTGGGTTTTACTGATCCATTTTCAGTGACTTCTACAAGTGCTAAATCCAAGAGGGTAGCAGAGGCAGGGTTGTTTTGCATTTTCTGAAACTGGTGTGAGCTGTTCTTCTGTGTCTACACGGAGATGGAGATTCCATCTGGCCTTCCATCTTTAGTTCTGTGCTTTTCAGAGGCACCTGTGAAAGCTGGAAAAGATCTTTTAAGTAGTATGATCTCCTCTTTTATATGGGGTTCTATAAAGATTTACACTTTTATGTTAGACCATGCTCAGTCATTAGCAGTAGGCTCTGAGTTATGTTATCCTTACTAACTTGTAAGTTGTGCACCCCTCTCTCTCTGCTCTGCTTTGGGGAGTAATGGCATGTACTCTGTCTCTTCAAAGGTAGTCTTACAGGCAGTCTTATAGTCCAGTTCATCTCCTCACTGAAAGATTTTCCCCAAGATTTTTTTTTTTTTTTTTAGGAGGGGTCTTTGGGAAAGCTGTAATTTTGCTTATAGTTTTTCTATTATGTGAGGAGTGACAACTGAGCAGAAGAGGACTCTCCATAGCATTTTGTTTTGATTTCTGTGTTAACTCCACTTTTTCTACTTTAGATTTTTTAATATGTGATACATATGATTCAAAACTTAAAGTGAATTGACTACACAAAAATAATCTACTTGTTCACATAGGTAATCTTTTATTTTTGTCCTTTGAGTGTCCTTTTTGCAGATAAAGTCAGTCTTCTATAGGTACATTATGTCAACTTTTCTATTATAGAATTTTCCATATGATAGCTTTTCTCTTTCTTTTTCTCACTTAAGCTACATAATATTCCACATCATTTACCCATTCATTCCTCCTGTGCTGAACGCATGAGTTTTTTCCATTTTTTTGGTCTCATACTTGAAGCAGACACCTGAAAGACATGAGGAATGAAAAAAAAATGTGGTGGGAAGTATTCTTGAAAAAAAGGAAACGGGAACCATATATTCTGAAGGTCTGTGTGACTTGATTTTTTGGGTGGGAGGGGAAAATAGATGATTACTGTGATTTTAGTTAAAGAATTTTGAAGACACAGGAAGGGGTCCATTTATATGTGGCCTTATAACATATGGTAAGTTTTAGTTTTTCCTATATGTGATGATTAACTTGGTATATTTGTAGCACAGGAATGATGTGTCATAGTTGACATATCAAACTTCTCTCTCGTGCTTGCAATGGGGTAGAAATAATCTGAATAGAAGCCATTTCTCCTTCCTCATTGATATGATTATATTTACTTTTTATTTTTCTGATGTAACTCTTTCAAACATCACTGAGCCAACTGAGAGGGGAAAGTTATTAAAAATGGAGAGTGTTTCACTTGGCCCACTACCACCTTTATATTTCCCTTTTCTGCTACAAGGTTATATTAGGGAGATTTTAGCATTCTTTCTCTTCATTGTTACATTTTTCAAGATAGCATGTCAATAGTTAGTCCTTCATAACTTCCTAAAATCTTGAATCTCCTGGTATTCATGAAAAAGAATCCCTCAAAGTTTGTTGAATTATATTTGTCTCTTCTTGTTTCCTGTGTTATTAGAGATCTTTCTCTGCAGTTCTTATCCTAATTCCATTCCCATTATTAATATTAGGTTTAGGTATCTGTGCTCATATCAAATAGATTTTAAAAATAAACTTGTAGAGAAAATCTTTGTTGGACCTCAATACCTTATAAGTGGGTCAGAAGACTGCTGTTACAAGTGAGGGACCAGATGTAGAGCTGATTTAAGTATGGGAAATGGAGCACAGAGGACAGGAAGAACAACAAAACACTAGGTGATAAAAAAGAAAAAAAATAAAGGAGTGATCCTAATATAACATTTATCTTTACCAAGTATATAGAGATATTTTAAGACTTGGGACTGAAAGTTTAAATAATACAGTTGACAATAATATATTACATATATATGTATATATTTAGAACTGTTAATAAAATTGTATAGCCAAATCTCTTTCAAAAGATTTAATTGTATTTTCTTAAAATAGAAGATGAAGAGCAAGCAAAATATAAAACATCTTTAGCAAATTAATTTGAGAAAGAAAAAACTCACAGAAAACTCATGAAGGCATGCAGATGATATCACTGAATGGTATATATAATAGTCATAAAACGTGTAGCAACATTAGATTATAAGAATGCATACAATAAAAGATAAAAATGCAAACATTCTAAAATGGAACCACTCAAAAATGGAACTTGGGGGTGGAAAATTCTAAATAGAGCTTCTTTGTCAATTACTTTTAAAATACTAGTTGAGTTTTTACCCAAGGCATGATACTTTGAAAATAAGCAATACTTCAAGAGAAGAGGCATTTAATGCTTGATACCAAGGATGTTTTTATTGAATAACTTCTATCACAAGATACCCTAGGTCTATTATTTTTTCCTAGAATCATGGTTAATGTATTTTAAAGTATTAGATTCACATATCATATTCTATTTTAATAATTGGGATTAAAAACAAATATAATAATGACCCTGCCTTAAAGGAGATTAAATATAGCAGTAGTATTCATCAATACAAAGAAATAATTGCCCTATTGATATATCACTGTTTACTTATTCAACAAGTTTTACTGGGTGCTTGACATGTGAGACAATTTCCTAGATCCTGGAAAGGCAGCGGAAAATAAGGAGACAATGGTTTTCCTACAAACTAGCTTATATTCAAGTTAGGGGAAATAAATAGTAAAATATAAAAACATAAATAAATATTTCCTTGTCTATTTGTAGAGAAAAAATAATTATGGTAAAGTGACAGAGAAGAGTCTTCTGGGAGGTATAAATTTTATTGATAACATCAAGGATGACTTCTCTGAGAGGTATTAATTTTTGAGTTGCATCTTGAACAAGATGCATAACCTGCAAGGACCTATGCACATGCATTTGAGAAGTGAGCTCCAGGCTTATGGAATGCAAGTAAAGAGGCAGAAGCATTTTTGATATAGTTGATAAATAAGGAAGCCAGTTGACCTTGAGAGCAGTGAGCACAGAGAGAAAGAGCAGTAGGAAGATCACTGAGTCAACTGTGGGTCAGGTAAAGCCTTGCATTTTAAGATATAACAAGGATGACGAATCAAGAATTATTGTTGGGTGTGTAAAAATATTGGGCACCTATAAACTGGTTCTGGCTTTGTGAGAGTGTTGGGGATTCTGCACATCTCCCTGCCTATTACACATAGAAAGTTATTTTTATTTTTATTCTATATTTTTCTCTTCCTGTCAATTCCTCCTTGATCTCACTTGGTCTTTCTAAAAATAGTTTCCTGTATCACCCATCTGCCCCAAACTTCTTGTTTCATTTTCCACTTTTGAGAAATATTTGTGGTAAGTATGACTGATTAAGAAAAGAAAATGTTAGAAACCTTAATACAAAAAATCAAGGAAATTATAGTAATGAGTACTAAATATATACTGGAATTTGAAGGAAGGGAGAGGAAAATTTTCCTTATTATCCAATACAAAAATAATTGTACTACAATTGTTTAAAATATTAAAAATTTTCCATATTTGATTTTTCACTCTGTATAAGTATTGTTGGAAGCTTCTTAATACATTTTATACTTGAGGCAGAGGAGTATATACAGAAGGTTCAATTAGTGATTTCATTATAGATATAGCCTCACTGAAGGAGCATCTCCAGCCCTGGCTCTGGTAACTGGAGATCACAAATGCAATTTCATATATACATATGAATTTGCTGCAGTGCATAGAAGGAATAATAGCTTGGAGATTCAAAGCAGTAGTTCTAAACCTCAAATGCTCTATCAATGTACTTAGTCCTATTACATCCCTGTATAGTAAAATTTGAATATTAAGAATAAAACATGATTATGTGATCAAAGTGACTATAGTTTTATGAATTTGAACATTCAACTGTTTAACAGCTTTCATATAATAGTCATTTATATACCTTAATTCTGTTTTAGTCATATGCGATAAAATTATACAGCTACATGAAACACACATCTCTGGTTTTATTCCATTGTCTCAAATACCAAGGTTTACAATGATCATCTCTTTGCATGTTTCTATAACACATATAGCATAGTTTTCATCTTGAAAATTGTAAAATAAATGGTCTTTTTTTGCAAATATGCTTCTAAAACAAATCTCTGTCCAGAACAATGTCAAAAGCCTTTTCCCCTGTTTTCTTTCAGTAATCTTATTGTTTCAAATCTACGTTTACGTTTGTCTGCTAATTTTTGTATGATATGAGATATGGGCCAATTCTTCTGCATGTGGGTATCCAGAATCCCAACATCATAAGTTAAAGAAACCTTCCTTTCCCAAATGTATGTTCTTGGAAACTTTGTTGATTGTTAACTGTAAATGCAAGTGTTTCAATTAATAAATGTGCAAATAAATTAAACAGATATTTCTCAACATAAAAGAATGCAGATGGCAAACAAATACATGAAAATATGTTCAACATCATTAGTAGTTAGAAAAATGCGAATAAAAAATACACTGAGATTTCATTTCACACCAGTCAGAACGGAAGTCATCAAGAATGAGAATGCTAGAGAGGATGTGAAGAAAAAGGAACACTTTTATGCTGTTGGGGATACTGTAAATTAGTACAATCACTATGGAAATCAGTATGGAGGGTTCTCAAAAGTTAAGCATGGAATTACCACATGATCCAGGTAAATATTCCTTGATATTTATCTTGAAGAATTTAAATCATCATACTATAGTGATACATGCATACAATTTTATTTTTTTTATTTTAATATATTTTTATTCTAATTTGTTATACATGCTTGCAGAGTGCAATTCATTTCATATTACACCTAAAAAGCACATTTTTTCAAGTCACTGGTTTTACATAAATTATTTTCATACCATTTGTGTTTTTATACATGTATTTAGGGTATTGGTGGCTAATTCATTCTGTCATTATTCCTATCCCCTTGCCCCCTCTTCTCCCCTCCCCCGCTTTGTTCTATTTAACATTCCTTCATTCCTCTCATCCCCCTCCCTTGCCATTATAAGTCAGTATCATCATAGCAATGGAATCATTTGATCTTTGGTTTTCTGGGATTGGCTAACTTCACTTAGCATTATTTTCTCCAACTCCATATATTTACCTGCAAATGCCATGATTTTAATTCTTTTTTAGTGCTGAGGAGTGTTCCATTGTGTAAATATACCAAATTTTCCGTATTATTCACTTACTGATGGGCATCGGGGTTTTTTCCACAATCTAGCTATAGTGAATTGTGCTGCTATAAACATTGATGTGGCTGTGTCCCCGTAGTAAGCTGTTTTTAAGTCCTTTGGGTATAGACCAAGGAGAGGTATAGCTGGGTCATAAGGTGGCTCCATTCCCAGTTTTCCAAGGAATTTCCATACTGCTTTCCAGATTGGCTGCACCAATTTGCAGTCCCACCAGCAATGTATGAGTGTGCCCTTTTCCCCACATCCTTGCCAGCATTTATTGTTGTTTGTGTTTTTATAGCTGCCATTCTGACTGGCGTGAGATGAAATCTTAGTTTTGATTTGCATTTCTCTAATTGCTAGTGATGTTGAACATTTTTTCATATATTTGTTGATTGATTGTATATCTTCTTCTGAGATGTGTCTGTTCAGTTCCTTAGCCCATTTATTGATTGGGTTATTTTAGAGCAGCACAATTCACAATAGCCAAACTATAGAAACAGCCTAGGTGACAATCAGTGGATGAAATGGATAGAGAAAACATGGTATATATTCACTATGGAGATTTATCCCACCTTAGAGAAAAATAAAATTGTGTCATATGCAAGAAAGTGGACAACAGTAGAAACCACATGTTTAGGGAAATAAGTCAAACTCAAGAAGGTCAAGGGTACTATATTTTCTCTTATATGTAGGAACTAGAGAGGAGAAAGGAAGACAAAGGAGGGGCACATCTCATGAAAATCAAAGGGAGATCAATAGAGGAAGGGGCCCAATAGGTGGAAGACTGGAAGGGAGGGGGAATGCAAGGGAGTGATATTGGCCAAATTATATTGCTATATTGTATTCATATACAAATATGTAACAATAAATCCCATCATTGTGTACAACTATAATGCTCCAATAAAGATGTGGAAAGAAAATAATAAATAAATAAATGTGTTTATTTGTGGACTATTTTGTTCTATTACTCACTATATGGATTTTTAAAATATTTTTATTGGTTTTTTGTTTGCTATGCATGAAAGTAGAATTTATGTTAATACAATTATACAAGCATTAAATATATTTTATTCTAATGAGGTTCCCATTGTTATGGATGTACATGATAATGGGATTCACTATGTACATAGGTAAATTATTTTGGATTTATTCCACTGTCTTGTCTTTGCTTATCCTCCTCCAATCCCTTCATTCCCCTTTGTCTAACATACTGAATATCTGAACTTCCCTCTTCCTGCTTATTATGGGTTAGCTTTCACATATCAGGGAAAACATTCAACCTTTGGCCTTTTGGGATTGGCTTATTTCACTTAGCATCATAGCCTCCAGATCCATCCATTTAGCGGGAAAATGTCATAAAGTCATGTTTTATGGCTGGGCAATACTCCATTGTGCATTCACATTTTATCCATTTATCTGTTTAAGGGCACCTAGAATGGCTAAGCTTCCATAGTTTAGCTTTACAAATTGTGCTGCTATAAACATCAATGTGACTCTGTCACTGGTTTTAAAACCTTTAGACATATGATGAGGAGTGGAATAACTGTCAAATGGTGGTTCCATTCCTAGTTTTCTGAGGAATCTCCATACTGTTTTCCACCAGGGTTACATGAATTTGCAGTCCCACCAGCAATGTATGAGTGTACCTTTTTCCTCAGATCCTTGTCAACATATATTTTTACTTATAATTTTGATTGTTGCCATTCTGATTGATGTGAGATGAAATCTCAGTGTGATTTCAATTTACATTTCTCTCATTGCTAGAGAGTGTTGAACATTTTTTCATGCATTTTTGACCATTCATATCTCTTATTCTGAGAAGTGTCTGTTCAGTTTCTTTGCCCATTTATTGACTCTGTGTGTGTGTGTGTGTGTGTGGTTTGTTTGTTTGTTTTTTTTAGTGTTAAGGTTTTTTGAGTTTTTTTTTTTTAATATATCTTGGAAATTGATGTTCTCTTTGAGTTACAGGTGGCAAAGATTTTCTCCTATTCTGTAGGCTCTGTCTTCTTCATCTTGATTGTTTCCTTTGCTAGAAATAAGCCTATTTAGTTTGATGCCATCCCATTTATTGTTTATGGATTTTACTTCTTGCACTTTAGGAATCTTGGTAAGGAAGTCAGTTCCTGAGCTGACATATTGGAATGTTGAGCCTACGTTTTCTTCTAGTAGGTCCAGTGTTTCTGGTCTAATTTCTAGGTCCTTGACCCATTTTGAGTTTTGTGCAAGGTGAAAGATAGCGGTTAAATTTCATTGTACTACAAATGAATTTCCAGTTTTCCCAGGCTATCTTTTCTACAATGTATGTTTTTGGTTCCTTTGTCTAGTATGAGGAGATAACTGGGTAGAAAGGTTTTCAAATTCAACAGGTGAATGTGGAAAATGTAAAAACAAGTTAGCATGTGATAGTGATGAGGATGGAAGAGAAAAAATAGAAGTAAAAAATTAAAAGAAGAGAGAAAAACAATAGAATGTGGCTGTTAACAAGAGAAAATGAAAGAGAAAAGAGGAACAGAATAGTGAAGAAAACAATACAAAACAAAACCCAAATGTGTTCATCAAAAACCCTAACCTCAAAAGACAGAGCAAGGAATAATAATTACCTTCAAAATATGCTAGAAATGAGAAAACGGGAATATACATATGTATCCACGAATCATTCAGCACACAAGAAAAAAAAAAAAAGAATCTTAATGAAACATTAGGGGTCTTTCTTTTCCATTGTGGTAGACAAGATCAGTTGAAGTGTATGTTTGTCTGTGCCCAACTGTCTTTCTTTATGTTTCTTCTCAAGGTAAGTACTCTGCACAAGAGTAGGGGCCATGAGTTGTCAACTCCTTTCTTTTTATTGTGTTGCTCATCAAGATGCAAGTTGGAGTTCAAAAACCTCTGCCTCCCTTCTCATTGGTAAGGTGAAATTTAGGATGGGAAATGCAGTCAGCTCCTCTCCAGGGTGAAGCCTTTACTGGGTTCTGTGAGATGAGTTCCTATAGGTGGAGCTTTCAGGGGCAGAGCTTAGGACTAGTGAAGAGCCAGGTGCTTTATTGTGCAGCTAGTTATCTGAAGATATTAAATCCACACACTTTAAGAACTCATCATTTGCCTAAGTATGCTGGGAGACTATATCCCAACAGTCTCCCCAGGGACTCACTCCTAAGTTGGGGGAGCCAGTCCCTCACCACTTCTGTTGCTCATGGGCCAGATCTCTCCCAGAGCACAATCATGCCTGCCCATTCAGATTCCTGACTCATTGTAGCTGGTCCTGTGAGCCACACAGGTCTCAAAGCGGGAAGAGAGCCAGATTCTCCCCAGCCTCCCTGACTTGCATTCCCCTAAGCAAAATACTCTGTTTTTTTTGATAGCTGCCATTCTGACTGAGTAAGATGAACTCTTAGAGTTGTTTTGATTTGCATTTCTCTAATCACTAGAGATGTTGAACATTTTTTTATATATTTGCTTATTGTTTGTATATCATGTATATCATCTTCTGAGAAGTGTCTGTTTAGTTCCTTGGCCCATTTATTGATTATTATTATTATTTTTTTTTTTTTTTTTTTTTTTTTTGGTGTCAAGGCTTTTAAGAGCTTTATAAATCCTTGAGGTTAGTGTTCTATATGATGTGCTTGTGGTAAAGATTTGATCCCATTCTGTAGGACTTCTATTCACCTCACTGATTGTTTCTTTTGCTGAGAAGAAGCCCTTTAGTTTGAATCCATCCCATTTATTGATTCTTGTTTTGGCGAGGATGTAGGGAAAAAGGCACACTCTTACATTGTTGGTGGAACTGCAAATTGGTGCAGCCAATCTGGAAAGTAGTATGGAGATTCCTTGGAAAACTGGGAATGGAACCAAGATTTGACCCAGCTATCCTACTCTTTGGCCTATTCCCAAAGGACTTAAAAACAGTTTACTACAAGGACACAGCCACATCAATGTTTATAGCAGCACAATTCACAATAGCTAGATTGTGGAACCAACCCCAATGCCCATCAGCAGATGAATGGATAGGGAAACTTTGGTATATATACACAATGGAACACTACTCAGCACTAAAAGAGAATAAAATCATGGAATTTGCAGGTAAATGGATGGAGTTGGAGAAAATAATGCTAAGTGAAGTTAGCCAATCCCCAAAAACGAAAGGTCGAATGATCTCTTTGATATGAAGATACTAACTTATAAAGGCAAGCGAGAGGGGATGAGAGGAATGAAAGAGCTTTAAATAGAACAAAGAGGGGGCAAGGGGATAGGAATAATGGCAGACTGAGTTATCCATGATTACCCTAAATACATGTATGAAGACACAATTGTTGTAAAAATACTTTATATTAAACGAGCAACTTGAAAAATTGTGCTCTTTATATGTAATATGAAATAAAATGTACTCTGCAAACATGTATAACAAATTAGAATAATAAAAAAATTTTAAAAATGGAAAAAAAAATACTCTCTGTGACTAATTTTTTCTGGTTTTTGCTACACTCAGTTTAGGTTACATGGCTGGTGTCTGCCTGGACCATGTATCAGACCCAGCCCTGTTTTACTAGATCAGAGTTCTTGGTTCCTGTATGGACAGGCTACCACAGTGTGGGCTGCTCAATTTGATTCCTGCCTCTGCTCTTGGCGAACAATTGTTAAACACAGGGTGCCATTTGTGTAACAATTTATTGTGCCCAGTGTTCTCCGGATTGGCCTAGGACAAGCTGCCCATCTGATCTCCAGATTTTTTTTAATTTATTCTAATTTGTTATTGTGACAGCAGAATGCAATCCAATTCATATTACACACATAGAGCCGAACTTTCATGTCTCTAGTTGTACACAAAGTAGGGCCACACCATTTGTGTTTTCATTCATGTACTTAGGGTAATGATGTCCATGTCATTCCACCTTCTTTTCTACCACCATGCTCCTCCCTCCCCCTCCCTCCCTAAGACTATCCATTGTATTTCTTGATTGTATTTCTTGACTTTTTCTATTCTTATAAGACAGTTCCCTGCCCCCAACAGCAGCCCAGCTCCATTTTTGTCCCTTTTCTTTATTTAATATACTCAACATTTCTAAGTGTTTAAGGTACTCTGGCTGTCTAGTATTGAGTTTTAGTGAAATCCCTCTTTGACTCACCTCACAGAGAAGCAATATTCCTGGTGCTTGAATCCCAGGTTAATGAGGTATGAGAAATGCTCCTTCCCTCCATTCTGCCCTCTTGATCTCTCCCTATGTGGCTTTTTTGATGCCCCAAACATGTTTGTTTTGATAATAGCTTTGTAGTGTAATGCTTCCAACATTGTTCTTTTGGGTCAAGTTTGCTTTGACTATTTCATTTTTGTTTCATATGAATTTTATAATTTTTTTTTTTTTTTTTTTTGGTACCAGGGATTGAACTCAGGGGCACTTGACCACTGGGCCACATCCCCAGCCCTTTTTTGTATTTTATTTAGAGACAGGGTTTCACTGAGTTGCTAAGTGCCTCGCCATTGCTGAGGCTGGCTTTGAACTCGCGATCCTCCTGCCTCAGCCTCCCAAAGTGCTGGGATTACAGGCGTGCGCCACCACGCCCGGCTAAATTTTATAAATTTTTTATGTCTCAAATTTAGCAAGCATCTATCAGATAGATGGCCTGAGATATATGGGATATTGAACCTGAACAGGTATTGTGCACTCAGACTGGAACTCTGACACCTCTGGTGGTGCAGGGAGGAGTATAGCAAGATTAAAATTGGGTGATGCCTTTGTTTTGCTCCTCTAGGCAGACATTACCCACAATTAAAGAGAGATCAAAGAATTCTGGTACTTTGGGAAAGTCAAAGAAGCTGCAAAGAGGGACCTACTACATTCATCAAGATTATTAGCACAATTAACTGATCTAACTGGGTATAACACTGATTCGCAAGCATCAACTCTGAAATAATGAGCTAACTTGTCAAAATCTCTCCACAATTATCCATGGGAAAAGCCATTTATAAAACTTCTTCATTTCTTATAGGGTTTTATTTCCTTCTCATTTTTTACAAAAAGAAGCCTGAAGTTCTTAAGCTGGAACTCAAAATAAGTTCCATATGGTAATGAGAATTAAAATAAACAAACAAACAAAGAAACCTCATAAAGCCCCAGTTGCATGTAGTACTAGAATAGGTGCTGTCTGAGAATAAGTGTTCCCATTTTCATGAAATAATTTTCATTACCCAGTTCTTTTACATTCAGTCTATAAGAAAAAACACTTCTAAAATATGTCACACTTCAAATATTAGAGAGAAAGTGAATTAATCTCACAGTTATGGTCTAGCTGTCATAGTTTAATTCCTTCCTGGATTTATTGAATGGATTAAATTGTGACTCTTGGGTTATTGAGCTTTGATAATTTTCTATCAGTATGGACAGTGCTGTAAAAATTGTGGTGGAAATTAGAGAACAACATTCAGTACAGTAGTAATGATAAACAGCAGTAATGAGAAAATCTTAATACTTTCACAGAAGCAATTGATCCATACTGAATCATAGACATTTTATTATGTTTAAATTGATAAAAGTAGATTTAAAAAGATACACAGAGATCAATTCTACACATTGAATTTTAGATTCTAAATCTGGGGTAATAATATAGGTATATACAAGCAACATTGACAGGGAAAAAAGGAAGTATTGAGAGAATAAAAAAATTTTAAATCTGGTAATTGTTTTGTAACAGTCAAAGAATTCTACATTAGAGATTACTGTCACAACTGGAATGATGTTTACTGGGTTACCCTGAAACAGGCTGATGGGAGGATTGGAAAAAAGACAAACTAACACAGTAATAGAGAAAAGCAGGATGCAATGGTTCAGCTGACCTCTGAGGAGGAGGACTGACAATGAACAGATTCCACATGTTTATTAGGTAGATTTTTACATCGAAGTGATTCATTGTGAATAAGTTACTTTAAAACAGAACTGAGGTAAAAAATTTCAACAGCCCAATTATATTCATCAGCTTGCTCCCACAGTTCTCCACCCTCTGGTGGCTGGTGCCTGAACCTGATGTCATGAACTGATAAACTCCATGGTAATCATGGAATTTCCCTTTGAACTGGGCATCACCATACAACTGATTTTCTTGGCACTGAAAGATTCCCAAGAAAAGTCTAAGCCTCTGTCTCTGAGCAGTTCAAAAACCCATATTTCATTCACCACTCCTGACACTGTACAAACTTATTCAGCATCCAAAGAACATTACTCCTAAATTAATTATGTTGCCCAATATATGTTTGAGGAAACTATAATTTCTAGAAATAGTTCTCTGGTCATAAGATAGAGTCTTTTGTATGGTGTTCCTTTCCTTAAAGTTCACTTTCTGAATGATGTTGATGATATGCCATGTCACAGAAACATCCTAAATAAGCTTGAAATGTTCCTAAGTTATTTTCTAACACCTGGAACTTAAATGCCTGTGAGTTTTTCTTCCACCTGTAGTTACGGGTTATGCATGAATTTGTTCATGCACTTTCCCTCCCAAGAAATCTATTCCCTTATTTTTCACATTCTTATTTACAAGAGCCCAACTCATCAATCAGCTCCTTTCCTGCTTATGAAGATATACGCAATTCTCTTTCAAACAAAAGTAATCTGGTTTGCACCCTGAAATGCCAAGGTTTGTGTGTGTGTGTGTTTATAGGAAAAAAAAAATGTTTTTCATAAAAGGTTTGCTATCATTGGCTCAGGAAGCTCAAGTTTAAAATCAGCCTCAGCAACTTAATGAGGCCCTAAGCAACTTAGTGAGTCTCTGTCTCAAAATAAAAAAATAAAATAAAAAGGGCTGGGTGTAACTCAGTGAATATGTGCCCCTGGATGGTTCAATCCCCAGAATTATTAAAAAAAAAAAAAAAAAAAAAAAAGGAAGAAAGAAAAAAGTTTCCTACTACTATATCTTGCTTTCTATGTTGTGTTATAGTTATTACCATAGTATAAATTTTGGTGTCAAAAGATAGGGGCTACTGTGTGGGGAAGGCTATGGCTATTTCTGCGGTGTCTCAAGATAGAAGTGGGTTAGGCTTGTGCTCCCAGATGGGGGTGGGGTAGAGAACTCTGGACCTACCTTGGGCCTGGGTCCCATGCAGATTAGGGTGGGCAGAACAAGTTGAATATAAGCTTCTGCTATGTATATGATAGTCAGAGATGGGATCATATCTTTGTAATTAATATAAAAAGTATAGATACAAGATTTTGGAATTGCTTTTAAGATTTTTTTTGCTATTCAAATATACTTAACATAGATAAAACAAAAATGTTGATTTTTAACAAGTGATAAACTTTCATTTGTCATTGAACCATTGAACTAAAAAGCGAAAGTAAAAAAAAAAATTGAAATGCATAACTATGTGAAAACCAGTGAAAATTATGTGTCATTAGTTATAGCATTAAAAAAAATTTATCTGTATTATATAGATACAGCCAATCTTTTTTTTTTTTTTTGTATTATTTATTTTAAAACCTTGGAGAATTATTTGTTAAACGGATAGATATCTGAGATTAAAAATTAGGTATTAGCATATGCCCACAAAAATTTTAATACTTCAGCATTATAGTAAATATTTGCTTTCTAGTTATTCACATAAAGCCTAGGACACATTCTTAACTTAAACTAGAAACTCAGTCAATGACTTGAGTGAGAGGCCCAGGACAGCCCCAACGACCTCCACGAAGCTTGGGCAGGCACAGGAAAGGCCTGTTGACCTCCACTGAGCGTGGGCAGGCCCAGGATAGCCCCACCAACCTTCACTCAGAGTGAACACCAGCAAACCTCAGGCTCTGCCATAGAACCACCTCTTTCGAGCAGCAGACCATCACAGAAGCTCAGATTCAACTTGTTCTGTCCACCCTAACCTGCGTGGGACCCAGGCCCAAGGTATGTCCAGAGTTCACTACCCCACCCCCATCTGGGAGCACAAGCCTAACCCGCTTTTATCTTGAGATACTGCAGACATAGCCATAGCCTTCCCCACACAGTAGCCCCTACCTTTTGACAACAGACAGGACCTAAAAGCAGCAGCATCTCAGAGCAGGCATCCCAAAGACACTGTAAGGACCACCCTTTCAGCTCCATCTCTGGAAGACATTGCATCCATCTTGGGGCACCTTCACTGTTATCTCAAGTTACCTCTACTATTGCCAACACCACCTTTAGTTGCAGTAGCATACATCGAGGGACACCTGCAGGTTCTGAAAGCCCAACATTAAGGTGAGGCACAGACAATCTGCATGGATACTAAAATAATATAGGGTAGAAACTGTGTCAGATCCACATTGCAAGAAAGGAAGACAAACAGACAACATGAAAATATGAGGGAGAAAAATACCCCCAAGCACACCAGGTTACTACAATAACAGAACCTATGCTCAGCGAAGTTGAAGAAATGTCAGAGAAGGAGTTCAGAAGGTTCGTAATTAAATGATCTATGAATTAAATAATGAACTAAATGAGCAAATACAGGCAAAAATGGATCACTACAACAAAGATATAAGAGAGCAAATACAGGTAGCAAAAGATTACTTTTGAAACTCTGGGGGAAAAAGAACAGTCAGAAATCCTTGAAATGAAGGAAACAATAAAGCAAATAAAAAACATAATAGAAAGCATCACCAATGGACTAGATCAACTGGAAGAAAGAACATCAGATAATGAAGAGAAAGTATATAATCTTGAAAATAAAGTTGACCACACAGTGAAGATGGTAAGAAACCATGAGCAGAACATCCAAGGATTATGGAACAGCAACAAAAGACAGAGTAATTGGGATAGAGGAAGACACAGAGTTTCAGACCAAAGGAATGCACAATCTCTTCAATGAGATAATATCAAAAAATTTCCAAAGCATGAAGAAGGATTTGGAAAACAAAATACAAGAGACATACAGGACACCAAATGTACAAAATTACAACAGATCTACACCAAGACACATTATAATAAAAATGCCTAGCATACAGAATAAGGATAGAATCTTAAAGGCTGAAAGAGGAATCAGATCACATATAGGGGGAAACCAATTCATATCATGGAAGATTTTTCAACTCAGACACTCAAAGCCAGGAGATCATGGAACAACATATACCAAGCTCTGAAAGAAAAGGGATGACAACCAAGAATCTTATATCCAGCAAAATTAAGCTTTAGATTTGAGGACAAAATAAAAACCTTCCATGATAAACAATAGTTAAAAGAATTTACAACTAAAAAGCCAGCACTAGAGAACATCCTCAGCAAAATATTCCATGCAGGGGAAATGAAGAAAATGATGAAAATCAGCAGATAGAGGTATTACACTAAAGGAAAAACTAATCAGAGGAGAAAAAAATGTAACGTTAAATACCAAAAATAAACAAAAATGGCTGGGAATATAAATGATGACTCAATAATAACTCTGAATGTTAATGTTCTAAACTCACCAATCAAAAGACATAGACTAGCAGATTGGAAAAAAAAAGACCCAATAATAAGCTACCTCCAAGAGACTCATCTCATAGGAAAAGACATCCACAGGCTGAAGGTGAAGGGTTGGGAGAAATAATATCACTCATATGGACTGGGGAAGCAAGCAGGGATTTCCATCCTCATATCAAATAAAGTAGACTTTGAGATAAAGTTAATTAAAAGGGATAAAGAAGGACACAACATACTGTTCAAGGGAACCAAAGACCAACAAGACTTAACAATTATAAATATATTTGCCACAAATAATGGAGCATTAATGTTCATCAAACAAACTCTTCACAAGTTCAAGAGTCAAACAGACCACAACACAATAATTTTGGGTGACTTTAACACACCTCTTTCACCACTGTATAGATCTTCCAAACAAAGGTGAACAAAGAAACTATAGAACTCAAAAATACAATAAATATCTTAGACTTAACTGACTTATATAGAGTATTTCATCCTTCAATGAGTGAATACACTTTCTTCTCAGCAGCACATGGATCATTCTCTAAAATAGACCATATACTATGCCACAAAACAACTCTTAGCAAATATAAAAAAATAGAGATAATACCCTGCATTCTATAAGACCACAATGAAATGAAATTAGAAATCAATGATAAAATAAGTAATAAAAGCTACTCTAACACCTGCAGACTAAGTGATATGCTACTGAATGAACAATGGGTTGCAGAAGATATCAAGGAGGAGAATAAAAAATTCTTAGAGGTGAATGAGAACATAGACACAATATATCAAAATCTCTGAGACACTATGAAGGCAGTTCTAAGAGGAAAGTTCATTGCATGGAGTTAATTCCTCAAAAGAAGAAAAAGTCAACAAATAAATGACTTAATATTACATCTAAAATCCCTAGAAAAAGAAGAACAATCCAATACCAAAAGCAGTAGATGAGAGGAAATAATTAAAATCAGAGCTGAAATCAATGAAATTGAAACAAAAGAAACAATTGAAAAAATTGACAAAACAAATATTTGTTTCTTTGAAAAAATAAATAAAATTGACAGACCCTTATTCAGGCTTACAAAGAGAAGGAGAGAGAAAACTCAAATTACTAACATACGTGATGAAAAAGGAAATATCACAACAGACACTACAGAAATGCAGAAGATAATTCAAAATTATTTTGAAAACTTTCACTCTAATAAAATAGAAAATATTGAAGGCATCAACAAATTTCTACAGTCCTATGATTTGCCCAAATAGAATCAGGATGATGTACACAATTTAAACAGACCAATTTCAAGTGATGAAATAGAAGATGCCATCAGAAGCCTACCAACCAAGAAAAGCCCAGGACCAGATGGATACACAGCAAAGTTCTACAAGACCTTTAAAGAAGAACTAATATCAATACTCTTCAATTTATTTCAGGAAATAGAAAAAGAGGAAGCACTTCCAAACTTATTCTATGAGACCAATATCACCCTGATTCCAAAGCCAGGCAAAGACACATCAAAGAAATAAAACTTCTATTAAACATAGATGCAAAAATTCTCAATGAAATTCTGCAAATTGAATACAAAAACATATCAAAAAGATAGTACACCACGATCAAGTGGGGTTCATTCTAGGGATGCAAGGATGGTTCAACATATGGAAATCAATAAATGTAATTCAACACATCAGTAGACTTAAAGATAAGATCCATATAATTATCTCAATAAATGCAGAAAAAGCATTCGACAGCACCCCTTCATGTTCAAAACACTAGAAAAACTAGGGAAAACAGGAACATATCTCAACATTGTAAAAGCTATCTATGCTAAGCCCCAGGCCAACATCATTCTCAATGGAGAAAAAGTAAAAGTGTTCCCTCTAAAAACTGCAACAAGACAGGGATGCTCTCTTTCACCACTTCTATTTAATATAGTTCTTGAAACACTGGCCAGAGCAATATGACAGCTGAAAGAAATTAAAAGGAATCAGATAGAAAAAGTAGAACTCAAATTATCACTATCTGCTGATGATATGATTTTATACCTAGAAGACCCAAAAAATTCCACCAGAAAACTTCTAGAACTCATATATGAATTTAGCAAAGTAGCAAGATACAAAATCAACACCCATAAATCAAAGGAATTTCTATATATCAGTGACAAATCCTCCAAAATGGAAACAAGGAAAACCAGCCCAATTACAATAGCATAAAAAAAAAAAAAAAAAAAAAACACACTTGGGAATCAACTTAAACAAAGATGTTAAAGACCTTTATAATGAAAACTACAGAACATTAAAGAAAGAAATTAAAGAAGACCTTAGAAGATGGAAAGATCTACCTTGTTCTTGGATAGGCAGAATTAATATTGTCAAATGACCATACTACCAAAAAAAAAAAAAAAAAAAAAAAAAAAAAAAAGCACTATACAGATTTAATGCAATTCCAATCAAAATCCCAATGATATTCTTCATAGAAATAGAAAAAGCAATCATGACATTAATCTGGATAAAATAAGAGACTCAGAATAGCTTAAGCAATCCTTAGCAAGAGGAGTGAAGCAGGTGGCATCACTATACCAGACCTTAAATTATACTACAAAGCAATAGTAACAAAAACAGCATGGTATTGGCACCAAAATAGACTGGTAGACCAATGGTACAGAATAGAGGACACAGAGACTAACGCATATAATTACAGTTATCTTATATTAGACAATTGCACCAAAAATGTACATTGGAGAAAGGATAGCCTCTTCAACAAATGGTGCTTGGAAAACTGGAAATCCATATGCAACAAAATGAAATTTAACCCCTACCTTTCACCATGCACAAAACTCAACTCAAAGTGGATCAAGGACTTAGGAATTAGAACAGAGACAAGGACTTAGGAATTATACCAGAGACACTATGCCTGTTAGAAGAAGAAGTAAGCCCTAATCTCCAACATGTCAGATTAGGCCCCAACTTCCTTAATAAGACTCCCATAGCACAAGAATTAATGTCAAGAATCAATAAATGGGATAGATTCAAATGAAAAAGCTTCTTCTTAGCAAAAGAAACAGACAGTAAGGTGAATAGAGAGCCTACTAATTGGAAACAAATTTTTACCACATGCACATCAGATAGAGCATTAATCTCTAGAATATATAAAGAACTCAAAAATCTTAACACCAAAGAAACAAATAACCAATCAATAAATGGGCCAAGGAACTGAACAGACACTTCTCAGAAGAAGATATTCAATCAATAATCAACAAATACTTGAAAAAATGTTCAACATCTTTGGCAATTAGATAAATGCAAATCAAAACTACTCTAAGATTTCATTTCACTCCAGTTAGAATGGCAGCTATAAAGAACACAAACAACAATGAACATTGGAGAGGATGTGGGGGAAAAGGCACACTTATACATTGCTGGTGGGACTGCAAAATGGCACAGCCAATATGGAAAACAGTATGGAGATTCCTTGGAAATCTGGGAATGGAACCACCTTAAGACCCAGCTATCCCACTTCTAGGTCTATTCCTAAAGGACTTAAGAATAGCATACTACAGGGACACAGCCACATCAATGTTTATAGCAGCACAATTCACAATAGCTAAACTGTGGCATCAACCTAGATGCCTTTCAGTAGATGAACGGATACAGAAAATATGGTATATATATATATATACAATGGAATGTTACTCAGCAATAAAAGAGAGTAAAATCATGCCATTCACAGGTAAATGGATGAAATTGGAGAATATAATGCTAAGTGAAGTTAGCCAATTCCAAAAATTCAATGTTTTCTCTGATATAAGGAGGTTGATTCACAGTGGGGTTGGGACAGGGAGCATAGGAGGATTAGAGGGACACAAGAAATGCCAATGGGGAGGGAGGTAAAAGGAGGGGGTAAAAGGGTAAAAAAAACAAAAGTGGTAAAATGAGATGAATATCATTACCCTAAGTGCATGTATGAAGAAACAAATGTTGTGAATATACTTTGTATACAACCAGAGATATGCAAAAATGTGCTCTGTAACTGTTATATGAATTGTAATACATTCTGGTGTCATATATAACAACTTAGAATTAAAAAAAACATCTTGAATGAATATTTTTTTTCATTAGGAATTGGGGTGAATAGCGCTTACATATATTATCCTTATCACCAATGACATACATTCATAACATGGAAAACCAGGATTGGTGGTTTAATATTTGTGTAACTATGTAAGGCTTTGGCAATAAAGGGAGAAAGCTATTCAGACTGGAGGAATTAACCACAGAGAACATTGACTTGATAAAGCAGACAAGAGGGCACAAAGTACAGTAACACAGACACTGCATATTTAATGAAACCAGGCTCAAAAATATTAAATTATTAAAAACAAACCAAAAGAATGCCAGCACCAATATGTTGGAATATTGATCCTATATTTTCTTCTAGCTGTTGAAATATTTGTGATCTAATATCTAAGTCTTTGATTTATTTTGATTTGACTCTTGTGCAGGGTGAGAGATAAGAATCTACTTTTATTCTTCTACATATGGATATATAGTGTACTAGGCACCATTTGTTAAAAAGGCTATCTTCTCCAACATATATTTTTGGCTTCTTTGTCTAATATCAGATGATTGTTTTATTTGGGTTTGTCTCTATGTCTTCTGTTCTATTCCATTGGTCTTCATATAATTGTGATACCAATACTATAGCTCTATAGTATAATTTGAGATCAGTATTGTAATGCCTCCAGCATCACTCTTCTAGCTCAATCACTCCCAATTGTGTTCACAATTCTTCCAAATAAATTTTAGGGCTATTGTTTTCTAATTCTGTGAAGAATGTCATTGGTGTTTTAATAGAGATTGCATTGAATCTGTATAACTCTTTTAGTTACATGGACATTTTAACAATATTAATTCTGTTTATCCAAGAAAATGAGAGGTCTTTCCATCTTCTAAGGTTTTCTTCAATTTCTTTTTCATAGTACTATAGTTTTCACTGTACAGGTAGGTCTTCCCCCTCATTGATTAGAGTAATTCCCAAATATTTATTTTATTTTATTGAGGCTATTGTGACTGGGATAATTTTCTGATTTCTTTCTTGGCAGAATCACTATTGGAATAAAGAAAGTTATTGATTTCTGTATCCTGAAAGGTATTGATTTCTGTATTGATTTTGTATCCTGCTACTTTCCTAAATTTATCAGCTGTAGAAGTCTTCTGGCAGAGATTTTTGGGTCTTTTAGATAAGGAATCATGTCGAATTATTTTCTCAGTTTGCTGAGATAATTTGATTTTTTTCTTTTCCTATTTGTATCCCTTTAATTCCCTTCCCTTTTAAATTGTTCTATCTAGAGTTTCAAGAACTATATTGAATGAGAGTGGTCAGAGTGAAGATCCTTGTCTTTCTTCTGATTTTAGAGGGTCAGCATGAAATGAAAAAGCTTCAGCACAACAAAAGAGACAATGAAGAATGTAAATAGAGAGGGTTGAGAATGGAAAAAAAAAATCTTTTCCAGTTACTCCTCTGACAATGAACTGTATCTAGAATATATAAAGAGCTCAAAAAGCCTAGAACATACACAGTCACAAAACATAATAACCAAATGAACAAATGGGAAAGAGAACTGAAGAGACATTTTTCAAAAGAAGTAACAAATGGCCAATAAATTTAAAAAAAAATGTTCAACATCCCTAGTTATCAGGGAAATACAAATCAAAAGTATACTTAGATTTCATCTCACTCCAGTCACAATGACACTTATTAGGAAAACAATAAGAAATGCTGGTGATCATGTGGGGGAAAATGTACATTTATACATTGTTGATACACCTGTAAATTAGTACAACCATTCTGGAAAGCAGTATGGAAATTCCTCAGAAACTTGGAATATAATCACCATGTGATCCAGCTATCCCACTTCTCATTTTTATCCAGAAGAACTAAAATCAGCATATTTGGTGATACAGCTACATCAATGTTCAAAGCAGCACAGTAGCTGCTATATGGAACCAGCCCAGGTGCCCCTCAATAGAGGATGGATAAAGAAAATGTGGTATATACATAATTGAGGTTTAATCAGCTATAAAGGAGAACAAAATTATGACATTTTCTAGTAAGTGCATGGAAATGGAAAACATCATACCAAATGAAATAAGCCAGACTCACAGTCAAGGGTCAAGTGTTTTCTCTCATATGTGCAAGCTACAGGAAAGTAAGGGAAAAAAAGAATGGGGCAGGGTCAGATATAAAAAAGATAGAGTGATGATGAGTGGAGCAAATGAAGGAGATTGAAGTGGGTGGGTAGAGGGATATAAAAGGGAGGGAATGCAGAATAAAACTGACAAAATTATACTGTTGTGCATGTATAAATATATGAAGCACCAGTTAAAAATGAATAAATAAATGACTGGAAGGTAAAGGAAGAAGAATATGGGAAGAAGGAGGGGAGGGAAAAGGGGAATAAAATGAAATAAATTAAATTTCATGCATGTATGATTATGTTACAATGAAACCCAACTATTAAACACTAATAATAGTTAAAATAAATAAATAAAGGCCAAACACAAATTTCAAAGTTCCTACCAATGAGGATACCTTCTGCACATGCTTGGTGGCTTCTTTGTTTTAAAGTAACTCTGTTTATATTTTTGTTTTACTAAAGAGAAATAAATATTTACTTAGCATTAATATTCAGTTATCTGTTCAAAGATTTGTAGTGCAGGATACTTCATTAAAGGTTCTGTGTATCTTTAGGCAGTATATAGATTGTAGATATAAAGACTTACAGACTGAATGTTTGTGTTTGCCCAAAATTATATTCTGATACTAACATATAGTAACATATAATAAGGTACAGAGGGAAGAATAAAAGCTCATTGGATTAGAAAAAGGAAAATGAAAGGAAGGGAGCTGGATGGAATAGAAAAGACAGTAGGATGAATCAGAAATAACTTTCCTATGTTCACATATGAATACATGACCAGTGATACTCCACATCATGTACAACCACAAGAATGGGATCCTAATTAGAATAAGTTATACTCCATCTATGTATAATATGTAAAAATACACTCTACTGTCATGTGTACCTAAAAAGAACAAGTAAAAAATCACATGTTGAAATCCTACTTATCAATGGGATCCTGTTAGGAGATGGGGCCTTTGGAAGACAGCATTAGATAAGATCATGTGAGTGGAACCCTCATGGGTAACGTTAATACCCTCTTAAGAGAGCTTGTTTCCTCTCTGCTCTCAGCCATGTGAGGATGTTGCCGCCTGAAGCGATGGCCGCTTGGAGCAACGAAGCCGCGGGAAGAAGTTTAGAGGCAAACTGGAAACAAACAGGCTTTTTATTTTGATAAATTCTCTCTCTGGCTCTAACAACGACTTTAACATGCACCACACACAACCAAAAACCCACACACCAAAATGGCGCCGACCCAATCAGCAATCTCGGCCCAAGTCTCTGGAGATCCCGGGCCAAGTGTCGTGAGACTACGGAAGGCGGCAATGCCCAAACATCTCCATGGCCTGTAGTCAACCACAATCTTAGCCAGCTCCCCAAACAGGGCTCCTGCACGAGGATACTATGAACAGAAAGTATTCTGCCACCTACAAGCGGGCTTTCATAAGAACTCAACCATACTGATTCATTGCTCTCAGACTTAACCAGGCTCCCCAACTGTAAGAAATATATATCTATTGTTCATACGTCACTCATCCATGCTAATTTATCATAGCAGCCCAGTCAAAACCAAAGACTAACACCATCTATCAAAAGCTATCTGATTATTAAAATTAAACTACACAATATTTATTTGTATAAATAAATTGGTGCTTCTAAAAATTTAGGAGATATATATTTTTTAAAACTGAATGTATTTTTGATGAACCTATACAAGAGCCGTATACACAGAGGATGAAAATTTAATGCAAGGAGTCAAATTCACCCCAAGGCCAAACACTGAATTGAATAAACTTTCCCCAAACCTCCTTTTTATCCCATAGTTTCCTTGACCCAAACAATAGCTATCTCAAGCTGGAGTGCCACCTCAAGCTGTTTTATTTTCATTTAATATTTTCTCTCTTACCATTCAAATCAGTAAGTGGGGAGAGGGAAGGACAGCAAAGACAAGACATAGTAGAGCATAATAAAAGATCCCAAGTCCTTTCTTCTGAATATCTAGCATCTCTTTAATAACATCCATTTTTCTGTCATGCCCAAATTTGCACTTTTGCTGGCAAATACACACATGATCACAGTTGCTCTTATAATCACATACTCAGCTCTCTTTTCTACAGTTAAAAACATTAATGGTCATGATCGTAGTAACACCCAGCAGTCATTATTCTGAGGCACTATGCTTTGTATTTTACCCACTTTATCTCACTCCTTCTGTAGAATCATTTTGTAAGGTAGCTATAATTATTAGCATTATAATAATGCTAAAACTGAGTGTTACAGAGCTTATTAGACTAAATGACTGTATTCCAAATGCTATCAAGTGACAGACTTGAGATCCAAATTCTCATCTCTTGACTTTCCCAAGCCACAATTTTGGTGAAGATGAACTTTTAAACAATGGCACTGCCATTAAAGTTTACACTGAAGTAAAGAAAAGGGAAGGAGGTGGCACAGTGGCACACACTTATAATCCCAGCAACTTGGGAGGCTGAGGCAAGAGGATTGCAAATTTAAAGCCAGCCTCAGCAACTTAGTGAGACCTTTTCTCAAAATAAAAATTAAAATCACTGGGGATGTTGCTCAGTGGTTAAGCACCCCTGAGTTTTGTTCCTAGTACAAAAATAAATAAATTAATAAAGAAATAAAGAAAAAGAAAAAAAAAAGAGAAGGAAAGAAAAAGAAATAAATAGAGAAGAAGGAAGGAAAGAAGGAAGGAAGGAAGGAAGGAAGGAAGGAAGGAAGGAAGGAAGGAAGGAAGGAAGGAAGGAAGGGAGGGAGGGAAGGAGGGAGGGAGGGAGGGAGGGAAGGAGGGAAAAAGGGGCAAATACCATAAGCTCCTTTGTGGTTCAAAGTAATTTAGAACATATGGCCCAATAAAGTAAATCACATCTAACAAAAAGGAAATTCTGAACAAGTGAATTGCTTGCACAGTAATGCTACAAAAAGATGAATTTTAGTCTCAAATCTTTCCATGCAATGGTTATGATCACAAATAACATGTTGATTTATAGACACCAGGAAAGAATGCTCTTTATCTCAATGTGTGTGCTTTTCTCTTACAACATATTTAACAGAATTATTCTGATATTGCAGAACAAAATTCATGAAGATTTGTAAGTATTTGCTAATTACTTCTTTCTATGTGATCTAAGCAAAAGGACTAGATGCATTAAAATCAAACAAAAGGGAAATAAAAATAATTATATATTCTTAGTAGGTATGTTCATGCTTGTATACTTAATTCCTATTCTTATTCAAATGTTGCTCCAGTAGCACATCTTAACCTTTGTTTGTATTGTCACATGTAGGATAATTCTTAAACCTCCTAAAACTATTTCCTCAGATTTCACCTCACATTATATCTTAAATTTCTTAAATCAAAGGCACATATATAGAATAACAACCAGTTGACATGAACAAAAAATCCTGAAACTTTTGATATAAGAGGTCATATTTTTTGTAATATGCATAATAACACAAAATATAAAAACTTAAAAGTCAGGCGGTATTTCAACTATTTTATCTTTATGAACATATTTAATTCTCCCAATAATGTTTTATTAATTTTTATTTTCAGAATTTGCCAAATCAGTTTAGGTGATTGGGATTAATTCCATCAAGACAAAAAACTTCAAAATTATTTTATAAAATGAAATATATACAGGCAGAGCTTAGAATATCTATATATACCTATATGTCTATTACATACTTGAGGTTTATTCATATAAAACAGATTACATCTACTTTTGGTGTATATTCTTATACCTTTTGACAAGTACAATTTTTCGTGTAATCCACATATATAATAATTAAGATATAAAATATTGGCAATCAGATGTCTGCTTTCTCTAATAAATTGTTAGATTTATATTTCCTAGAGTTTCATTTAAGTGGAATTATATGGTATATTCTCTTGGGTATTTGATTCTCACATTTGTCCATATTATTACTAGTATCAGTAGCTTGATTCTTAGTATTTCTAAGCATTCTTAGTATTTCTTGATTCTTAGCAGTTTCTCAAAATGTTAAAATTGAACTACTATATGACCCAACCACTCAAAAATATTTACTTGGGAGAAAAGAATGTGCATATCCATATAAAAACCATTTTTTTTAAAAAAAAGTGTTCAGAGAAGCATTATTAAATAGATAAAATTATTTTGTTAAGCCTATATATAATGGAATAATATCAAGCAATAAAAATACATGGGCAATTGATATCACATAGCAACTTGGATAAGCAGCTTAGTTAATGTGCAGAACATATCCACGACAAGAATCCATAATTGATCTGTACTGGCTGTTACTGTTTGTTGTGTTTGAGACTTTAAAGAGACTACTTCAAATATTTCTCTCTTTGATTCTCTAGTAAAAAAAATGAATAAAAAAATGGTGGTTGACAGGCACATTTTCTATACTTCCAATTGAATATTGGGAAAAAAATTCTCTCCCTGGAACTTTGGTGAACTGATAACAAAAACTCAGTTTCTGCCGGGCGCGGTGGCGCACGCCTGTAATCCCAGCACTTTGGGAGGCTGAGACAGAAGGATCGCGAGTTCAAAGCCAGCCTCAGCAATGGCGAGGCACTTAGCAACTCAGTGAGACCCTGTCTCTAATAAAATACAAAATAGGGCTGGGGGTGTGGCCCAGTGGTCGAGTATCCCTGAGTTCAATCCCCAGTACCACAAAAAAAAAAAAAAAAAAAAAAAAAAAAACTCAGTTTCTGACATACATAAACACACATACACACACACACACAAATGGAAAAAGATATTCTGATGTAGCTGCTAAATAATCCACATTAGTGTATTCTACTACTTTATTTTAAATTAGAACATATGCATGCTTTGAGCAATGATTTTGCTATACAATCAAAGGAAATGAACCTTGTTCACTGGAAGTTTGAGACAAAAAACCAAGTGAACACACTTGGTGAAACCTGCATTATGCCCGAGAAAGCAGCATACTGGGGAACAGTCCAGGTTATGTCAGTTGTTGAGGGAGGCATTTTCTCAGTCTTGAGCTCAGAGGCCTTACAGCAGGTAAAAAAAAAAAAAAAAAAATTATATATATATATGTATATATATGTGTATATATACACTCTGGAGATATATATATATACATATATATACATATATATATGTGTGTGTGTATATATATGTATATGTGTATATATATGTATATATGTGTATATATATATACATATATATCACTTAACATATATATAAGCTTAACATAAGGAAATAAGAGGAAAATCTCCAAGAATGGAGGAAAGTGAATTTCAACACCGCTCCCTTAGACCCTTGTGCACAACTTTTGAAACCAAAGGACAATGGTGTAGAAATGAAACATACTAATGAATATTTTTAAACTGTGCAGAGCCATATAAAATACAGAAACAAAATATAAAAATCTTATAACCCTAAAAAAACCATCATTCTCGATATTATAAATTTGTCAAAAAGATATTCAAAGCCTGGAGCAGTGGCACATGCCTTTAATTCCAGCTGCTAAGGAAGCCAAGGCAGGAGGATCACAAGTTCAAAGCCAGCTTCCGCAAAATGCAAGGCACTAAGCAACTCCGTGAGACCCTGTCTCTAAATAAAATGCAAAAATAGGGCTGGAGATGTGGTTCAGTGGTTGAGTGCCCCTGAGTTCAATCCCTAGTAAATAACAACAACAACAAAAAGATATTCAAATATATAAAGTTGAACAGAATTGAGCTCATAATAGATGATTGTGTGTTTATATGTGAAATAATTTGAATTTAAAAATATATTAAGATTGAAGAAATATCTGAATTTAACTTGTATGTTATTATTACAAAAGGTAAAATCATCTTAAAATCCTTTAATAGGTCAAGGTGAAATAAGATAAAACTTCAAAAAGTGTATTGATATATTTCAACTTATGGTAGTATTTATGGGCTTTTAAATACATGCACACACAAACACACAGACATACAAGAAAGGAAAAAATAGAGTACACTTATACTTTTTTTCTTCCAATATTTCCATTTCTATGGTCTTATAGATGTACAATTATCATACTTGTAGGGATACATTTTATCATTAATGAACTTGACTTTCATTTTAGGATGCCTTCTCTCCTCTATTTTTTTTCTTGTATCATTGGTTTTCACTATCATTTTCCTTTCAAAAGAGCAAATATATTCTGTATTCTTCTGTATTATTTTCACTGCTTACAGGATTCAGGATCTATTCTACATTCTATGTTTACAAAATTACAGCTGTGCTGGGAAAAATGAAGGAAAACATACTGAATATGTATAGACCCAGGATATCCTTTACAAATTGGTGAATATGTCTTGAAAATGCTCTGAACTTTTTTGACAACTGGCATACAATACCTGAAGAAATCTATCTCAAAAAATTTCAAACACACACTTTCTAGAGAAGTCACACACACACATACACACACACACACACAGTCTTAAACACATACAATGCAAACACATATAGCTCTTGTGTGCAAATACAACAAGATCTATTATGGGGAGTTTCTAAGGCATTCGCAGGTAAATGGATGAAGTTGGAGAATATAATGCTAAGTGAAGTTAGCCAATCTCAAAAATCCAAATACCGAATGTTTTCTCTGATATAAGGAGGCTGGTCCTCAGTGGTGTTGGGTCGGTGTACATAGGAGAATTAGAGAAATGCTAGAAAGGTCAAAGGGGAGGGAGGGGAAGGAAGGGGGCAAGGAAGGAGGGAGGGGGAAAAAAAAGGTGGTTGAATAAGATGGATGTCATTATCCTAAATGCATGATTGAAGATTTGAATGGTACGAATATAAATTGTATACAGTGTTTTTAAAAAGATGCTCTATATGTTTATTATGAATTATAATGCATACTACTATTGTGAATACAACAACTTTGAATAAAAAAATAAAAATAAATTAAATAAAAAAGAAAAAAAGATGTCGCTAAGTTATAAGGGGTTGGGGTCTTTAACCTCCCCGTACCCGGGATGGACCTCTTTTGTCCAGCAAAAGAGGCCAGAGAGGCCTACCCCAATGAAGAGGCTAGATTGGGAAAGCGAAGGCCGCCAATATTCCCTCCACGCACCTTTAAAAGGCTCAGGAACATACCGGGGAGTCCAGTCAGTCAATGCAGGAGTTCGTTTATTGAAAAGGTGGATAATGCTTTATAATGGGCCATGGCCAATCAGTGACCAGTAGGGAGGTTCTGGTTCTCATAGCCACACCCCTGCTTAGCCAAGGTCAGGTAACAGGGTGTGGTAATGTGGCAAGCAGCCAGAAATCCAGAGCCTTTCCATCCCCTAGGCAGACAGTGTAAGGTCCTGACAAAAAGAAACTTTGGTCAGAGAATTATTTCTTTATTTCTCTACTTGAAAAGTATAATACAAAAACTCCAGTAGATTTCAAAAATAATACCATATCCAATTAAAATTTAATTCTACCACATTGTTAGCATAAGGGTTATTTAAATAATATTTTTTTTTTTTTTTTTTTTTTTTTTTTTTTTTTTTTTTTTTTGGTACTGGGGATTGAACACTCAGGGGCACTCGACCACTGGGTCACATCCCCAGCCCTTTTTTGTATTTTATTTAGAGACAGGGTCTCACTGAGTTGCTAAGTGCCTCTCCATTGCTGAGGCTGGCTTTGAACTCGCGATCCTCCTCCTCAGCCTCCCAAAGTGCTGGGATTACAGGCGTGCGCCACCACGCCCGGCTTTAAATAATATTTTTAGACATCCATAAATAATGCATTTGTTACTAATTAGCAGATTCTCCATTACCTTCTCAATTTCAGGTTAACAACCGTCCTCAGAATTTTCATACAATTTAAAACTGTAGATGAAGTTCGGGGGAGAAAGGGTAGTCAATTATTGAGGCTTACTTTAGCAGATACTAAGGATACTTGAAATAAGTCTCATTTGATAGTCTAAAATTATTTATTCTCATGCCAATTATAAGAGTGGTATGTAAATTAGATTAGATCTCTCATCCCCTTGTTATTTCCCTGGAGGTTCAATCTTGCACTGGAAGACTGAGCTTCTGGCAGGTCTATAAACTCTTAACAAAAGATGGTCAGAGCATGGGTAGATGATGTGCACGCACAAAGTTGTCAGTCATTCTATTATTTTGTATAAGGAAATATGCAAGTGTCTTTACTATTTACATCTTTCATAAGAATGATTATAGTGAAACACTGACAATTAGGTGAATATAAGCCATGGGGATTCACATTTTACTAGTCTTTCTTGGGGCTAGTGATCCACCTACCATACTTGAAATTTATATAAGACCTAAAATGAAATGTGGAATTTTTTGGAATGTATTAGTGTTTTCCAAAGAGACAGAGATATGATAAAATATAATATATGCCATATATATATGCATATATATATATATATATGTGTGTGTGTGTGTGTGTGTATGATGGGAAAGGAAGAAAAGGAGAGGAGGGAGGGAAAGGAAAGCAGGGATTTATTAGAAAAATTGGCCCATGTGATTATGGAAGCTGAGAAGTCCCACAAGAAACCCTCTACAAGGTTGAGACCAAATGATACCAGTAGTATCAATCAAGTCCCAAAGCCTCAGTAACAGGGCAGCTGATGGGGTAATTCTCATTAGGGGCTGAAGGCCTGAGAATCCAGGAAGTTGCTGGTATATGTCCTAGAGTTCAAAGGCCAGAGAGGCCTGAGTTCTGATGTTCAGGGACGGGAGGAGAAGCATGTCTAAGCTCTCAAAAGTGAGAGAAAAATTAACTTTCCTCTCTATTTTGCTCCATCCAGGCCCCAGGTGATTGAATAGTTCCCATGCACATTGAGAAGGATGTTTTCCACTTAGTCCACCAACTCACACACCAGTCTCCTCTGGAAACATCCTGATGGACCCATCTAAAGTCAGGCTTTATCAGTTCTTCACATATTCCTTAATCCAGCAAAGGTGACATCTAAGATTATCCATCACAGCATGGAAAAGTTGCTGTCATTTTCCTTTTAAACAAAAAATTGTTAACTTAGTAACTATTTCCAATGTTGGCTCCTTTTTTCATTTATTGTCCAGCAAATTACTTGATTTTTTTTTTTTTTTTTTTTTGCATTATACTGATCACAGTTTCACTGTTTCCACTATACTAAAACAGCTCTTGTCAGGAAGAGAAGTTATGCCCCTAGTTAGAAGTGCAATGGTGAATTTTATATTCTCGTCTTATTTGAACTGATGACAATGTTTGATACTGGTGGATCACAGATCCCATTTGGTCACAGCCTCTTTATTTTGAATGCAAGTCTTTCCCCTTGGTCTTCAGTATATCATGATTTTCTGATGTCCTTCATTCTCTCAAACACAACTATTTTTTGTTTTCTATTTAGATTGTCTTCTTTCTACCTAAAAACTTAATTGGGACATTTTCTAAGAATCAATATTGAGGAAATTCACTCAATATATCAACTACATATTTTCTTAGTGACTTTATCCAGTCTTATGTCTTTAAATGTTATATTTATGACTTCAACTTTAAATTTTTACCTCCTCCCTGTATTCTGAGACAACCAGCTGCCTACTTGAAATCCTGCTTTGTGGCTTTCTATAAGGCCCTTCCAGAGTAAAAGGATCAATCTTCAATTCCCATGTTTCATCACATCCTGACCAGTTTACCAAGCTGTGTTTTCTTCTACAACTTCTTTTTGCTGTTCCTCAGAGATTGGCTTTATGGATGCCATCTCCATGAATTACTTTAATAGCTCATTTCTTCCTCTTACTTTAGTCTTTGTAAAAATCTCATTGTTAAAATGAGTCCCCATATTTTCCTATTTAAAACTCACCTCTCCTACAGACCTGACATTTCCTATATTTCCTTTCTGTATTACCTTTACATAACATTTATCACTATCCATAATATATATGTGTTTATTTTCTGTTGCTCTCAAATAGAAGTAAGAGTCATGAAGCTGAGGATACATTATCTGTTTTTCAACTTTAATATTTCTTTAGTAGTAAAAAGAGTTACTAGCCAATAATATAAATTTAATGAAAATTATAGAAAAATCAAATAACTGCCTACTATTTGAGTTATAGGGATTTATTAATGAATAGATTAGTCAAAGGCCTAGCAGTCCTGGAACTTAGACTCTATTATTAGGATATATATTTCAGGTTACGATAGGTTATGTGGAATCATGAACATAAGTGCAGTTCTGTCACCTTTTGAATAAGAAAAATTTTGCATAATTTAAGCCAATTGTGGTGGCACACATCTGTAATTTTGGTGACTCTGGAGGCTGAGGCAGGAGGATCTCAAGTTTAAGTCCAGGTTCAGCAAATTAGCAAAACTCTCAGCAATTTATGAGACTGTCTCAAAGTAAAAAGAAAAAGAAAGAAAGAAAGAAAGAAAGAAAGAAAGAAAGAAGGAAAGAAAGAAAGAAAGGGCTGAAGACATAGCTCAGTGACAAGGGTCCCTTGGGTTCATTTGCTAGTATAGGCAATTTTTTTTTAACATAATTTAAAGGTCATGATCATCTTACAAATTATTGAAATTTAGAGCAAGTAAATGAATAATAACAACTTATGAGAGAACTGTTATGAGAACTGTTAGTCTTGAGGAATCCTTTTGCTACTTCTAGAAGCATCACGTTCCTAATTATTGATAATTATTACATCAACCTGTAAACTTTCAATTATGTATCTTTTGTTGACACTTATGTAGGTTTGAATTCTCTAATATATGTGGCCTTGTACATTATATAATATGTTTAAATGATGCGTCATCTCTTAACAAATCATAAATCTCTAAAATACAATTGTCTTATTTTTATTTGTTTCATAATATCTGGACCCTTCAAGTAACAGCCACAACCAATATTTATTAACAATTTTAAATATAATTCATTAACAATAGAAATAAAATTAACAGTAGTAGATTGCAATAATTATAACAAATACAAATGCACATATTTTTACACAAAATTTACAAAAGTCATATTTCAACATTGATAAAAATATGAACTACTAATTCTCACTATAATTAATATTTCAGAGAAAAGCTAAGAGTTCAGCTATAAGTTATATTTTGGGGGGGGTATTCTAGGGATTGAAGTCAGGGGCACTCGACCCATGAGGCACATCCCCAGCCCTTTTTTGTGTTTAAAGGAGACAGGGTCTCACTGAGTTATGCAGTGCCTCGCCATTGCTGAGCCTGGCTTTGAACTCATGATCCTCCTATCTCAGCCTCCCGAGTCACTGGGATTACAGACATGTGCCACCATGCCCAGCTCAGCCATAAATTGTTGAAAATTTGTAAGTCAAACATTTTTAATTTATTTTTTATTTTCTGTTACTGGGGATTGAACCCAGGGGCACATTCAACAATGGAGCCACATCCCCAGCCCCCCCCTTTTTTTTTATTTAGAGAATTGCTCAGGGGCTTGCTAAATTGCTGAGGCTGGCTTTGAACTCGTGATCATCTTGCCTCAGTCTTTCCAGCCACTGGGATTACAGGTGTGTGCTACCATACCTGGTGTTTTCTTGCTTTAGTAAATAAGAATTTGAAGTTAAATGATGTTGAACAGTTTCCTATTTGAGATAATGGTATAGAAATATGGGATCCATGAAATTAAATTTTAGATGCTTTTATTTAATAGAAATTACTGAGTAGGACAATGGTAATATCCTATTTTTCTTTCAACACTTTAAGAAAATATGGTGATTTTGTAAGATTATAAAATTTGGAGGTGACTACATTTTCTCTGTTTCTTTGTGCAATGATGTACTATAACAATGAAATGGAAAACTTAATGTTCATGCAAATATTCTTACATAAAATGCAATTCTTTAAAACAATTGATGGTTTCTAACCTTAAGTAAGTGATTTTAAGATATAATAGTAATTTTTTTTTTCATTTCCTGTCTGGGAATTGTTACAACGATATCAGAATTATCTGAGATAAAAGATAATATAGAATTATGTTGGAGATGTACTAATATTGGCAGTATAAACATGCCATAATTAGCTATTATGATTGGTTTGAAGAAATCAGTTGATATTGAGATGGCAACTAGATGAGGACTTTCGGCCAATCAAATTTGTTCTTGTGAAAGTTGTTCTCAAGGTATATGGTTTATTTAACAGAATTTATTAGGTTTTGCCTGACATCCTTTATTTTTTATTCTGGAAATTTGGAATGTACTGAATTCAAGTAATCTGTAAATAGCCAAGAACTCTTAAAGGTTAGAAATTAGTTTAGATATATTAATTAGTGTATCCTCAATACCCTGTAGGAGTTTGCTTTTTCATGGATATGGTCTCCATTGTGTGTCTTTCTCCAGACATAATGATTAAAGATGTATTTCTTGGACTTCATCGTCTAAGTCCTGCTCTTTTGAATCTGAACCATCTCTACGGAGAAAGCAATTTGTTTTGTGCTTCTGTGTCCTGGACATAGACATTCAAACAGTTTATCTCCCTGAAGCCTTCACCAAGGAATAAGCTACACTGGGCTGTATTGCAGACTAGAAATCCATAGCTTAGAACATCTTGATGCTATTGTGTACCACTGAATAAAAATATGTCTGAATGAGATAGTAAGACCAGAGAAAGAAAGAACAGACGTAAGTGAATTGCCTGTACCAAATAATGTACATTTCTTCTACTCAAGAAAAGTAGAACGAAATATCGTAGTTAAAACAGAAATTCAAAGAGAGAAATATAAATATTTAAAGTACATGCTGTCTTATTTGGATATTAAAAAACTGGAGATTATTTATTATGATTTCCTAAAATCAATAGAATATGCATTTTTGGTTCTGCAATATTTTAATACTATTTGGAGTTTCTTCATGAAGTCATATATATCAAATGCTTTTCACAGTCCTTCTCAAAAACACAAAGTTATATGTTTTCTCCATGCCTATACTACTGTTTCAAGATGAAACTGGTGGTAGAAATTAACTGGGCATGAATAAAGCTTCCTAGAAAGGTCAAAGAGATCGGTATATAATTATTATTGTGCATCCAAGTTCAAAGTATAGCTTGGGCTTTAATATAAATAGTGCTATAGCTATATGTGTCTTCTCTGGTGCACAGAATTTACTGGTACTATAAAAAGCATGTTGTGCTTTTGTATACAGCATTTGAGTAAAAAAGAAAATTATATATTTAATTAATCTTCAACCATATTTGGTAGAATTTTCTGATCTTTGTTTAAATGGTTGTGGCCTAATATGCAACATATTTTATAAATATTGGTTTCTATGTTTTCTAGAATTGGGCAGTGTACAGACCTGTATTAGCATAAATTTGACAAAGTTACATTTTAGTACACAGTTCATATTCTTTAGAATATTGTGACCTCATCTCTCCTATGCTTGGTGCTTATGATTCATTTGGCATTGGCCTGGCTCTGAGTGGGGAGCAACCAGGAAATATCCATGAAAGGAGAGGGGTATCAAATAAACTCAAATCTACCAGAAACATTTTTATGACCTGTAAATTAGTTATGCACTCACTGACCAGAATGATTGAAGTGTCATATGGTTATTTTAAGAATCATTCTTTTTCTTTTCTTCTTGGTACTGGAGATTAGCCTAGAGGCACTTTACCACTCAGCTACATCCTCAGTCCATTTTACTTTTTATATTGAGACCAGCATCTCCTTAAGTTGTTAAGGGTCTCACTGAATTGCTGAGTCTCCCTTCAACTTGCAATCCACCTGTCTCAACCCCTTGAGTCCCATGAATGTGATGGCAAAACCAGAACATTATGATGAGAAACCTAAGCCTGGAGAAAGGGTTAATTTCCTTCCCCTTCTGTCAGCCTTCTTCAGGAAACTTAATGAGCCATTTAAATTGTAAATAGTCTAGGAATCTGACTACTTTCTCCTGAAATATAAACAACCCTGTGCCAGGCTTTCAAGGCTAGAAATTTAACAGATACCTATGAAAGGAGCATGCTTTATTAGACACCCTGCACAAGGCCTTCAGTCACGTTGGTTAGAATTTTTTCCTCTAAAGAAAAAAAAAATTCCCCCAATAATGGGACAGATCCAAGATGATGGCAAATAACTTATGAACGCTGTGTGAAACTGGACAGGACTCAGAATTTTGAGTTTGTTCTTGTCTAGGCCCAGTTCTCCTCCTCTTCAAGTGCTGCTTGCTGCTTTTTGACCTGTTTCCCACTCCATAACCATGCCCAGGTCAAAAATCACAACTTCTAATGGAAAACAAAATTGACTTATGGTATTCTTATTTCTCTGTTTTATCTACTCACCCATAGTGGATGTATTTATATAGAACTGGAAATAAATCTCAATAAAATAGTGAAATATTATTGTAGAAGATTTTCTTATTTCAACTCAGGAAATAATTTGTGCATTTAGGAAAAGGAGACTATTTCTACACAAACACCTATGAGTTTGAGTAAATTCTCACCTTCTTTGTGCCAATAACAACGTGGTGTCTTGGTACTCAAATTCTGAGACAGCTACAGATTTGCAAGGTTCTCAGAGGGGACAAGAATAGTAAGAAAAATATGGAAAGCTCACAGCAAGTGTTGGTGAAGATATCTGAGTAAGGAAATAATATACTTATTATATGGGTAACAGGCAATCTAACATCTTTTGTATTTGTCAACCTTTTTTTTTTTTTATGGTACTGGGGATTAAACCCAGGAGCACTTAACCACTTAACCACATCTCTAACCCTTTTTATATTTTATTTTGACACAGGGTCTCATTTAGTTGCTTAGGGTCTCACTGAGTCTGCCCTCCAACTTGGGATCCTCCTGAGCCATTAGGAATTATGGGCCACGTCCAGCTATTTTGTCAAACTCTTAAGTTTTATATGTGTTTCTGGAGTTCTCTCTTTACCCCAATTTTAAATGCTTGTTAATAATTCCTTGTAAGAATTTTGGATATTTCTTTATTTTTTGAGGGAAAATACACAGAAAAAGATTGAATTTTAGCAAAAAATATTGTTTGGTTTTACTTTTATCTCTATCCTTAAATTCGGTGTTTTGTGACATTTTACAAATGAGGTGTTTTTATAGCAGCATGCACAGATATTTGGTATTTGGTTTAAAAATTAAAAATAGACAGCAAATATGCAGCATTAAGCAGAATTTTATGTCAAATCCTAGATGTTTATGAGAATCATGAACCAGATTTATAGAATAGGTAAACCTGATAAGCACAAATTTTGAGATAAGAGTTTGAATACAATCTCTTCTATCTTTGTGATCTTTGAGGCTTTGTTATTGTTTGAGATCTTTCAGACTGTTAACAAAATACCTTACACTGATTATTTTGCAAACAATAGAGAGTCCCCATTCACACTGTTCCAGAAGCTGGATAGTCCAAGGTTAAGGTACTAGCAGATTTTACATCTGGTCTGTAACATGATTTAATGGTTTCTCCAAGACCCCATCCCTTAAACAATCATAGTGTGCATTCAGTTCCAATATATGATTTTTGAAAGGATGCCGACAGATCATAGCAATAACCTTCTGTGAAACTTAGAGATAAGTCGTTGATAATTGGAACCCAGGCAATTCAGCCCCAGCCCCAAACAACTTCATAATGAAGAGGCTCATGTTTATTTTTATTTTCCAATATGTTTTTGTCATGATTCAATAATAATTGATAATGTGCTTTGTAGTGTGCTAGCACATAGGAGATCCATTAAAAGGCTTATAGAAACAAATGACTTTTACACGTACTACATTTTTATTGATTAAAAGAGAAGATGATGAATTAATCCTGCTTCAAATTATCTTTGGAAAAAATTACTATTGTTTTATGTATTCCTATACATTTGAAAGAGAATTAGTATCCCTAAAAGTTACTATTGACATCTCTTTTTTTCAAAATCCATTACTGCTTCTTTTGGAAATAGTAATATGAACTGAATAGTTTGTGCTACTCAGCATACCACTCCTATAAATTTAGTCTTAGCTTAAAATAAGGTCTGCACCTGGCCACTGTCATTTCCATCCTTATTTCTAAGATGCCTGTAACCATGGTGCTTACCCTTGGCCGAGATTAGAACAAAAGGTCCTTAGCAATTTATCATATGTTGTTCCAAGTTTGAAAGTCCCCTGGAGAATCTCTTTACTAGCTTGTCTACGTTATATATTAAAAATATGTAGATTTATGGTTTGTACCTGGCTTAGCAAAGTATAGAGTTTGGTTTTAGATCAGTGACCAGTAAGATATAAAAGACGCTTCAGTAATCTTGTGCTTTGGCTCTTTGAGATAAAAGTATCTCACATATATCTTTCTGGCTCTAAATTTAAATGCAAAGCATATATTTGATAACTGAAAAGGTGCCTGAGGAGATGTGGCTGAAATCCTGGACCTCTATTAGTGTGCCTTCACTTTCTCTCTCTTAATGCACAATACCTTTTACCCTTACTGAGGCTTTGGAATCCTGAGTCTTTAAAATCATCTGTCCTGGGGTAACTGTTGTAAGTTTCAAGTGAAAACCATGTATATTTAACACACATTTTTTACACATTTTTTAGGTTGTGTGATTTTTCCATTGTCACTCAGGAGAAATTTTTATTTTTAATTTATAGAATAAGAATATGTCTTTCACTGCTTGAAAAATTGTGAATTTCACCTTTCTTTATATTGTATGATGTTATCTTTCTATTCAGGAAAATGAATAAAGGTTAATAATAACACATAAAATAAAATAAAATGCAGACAAAATAACTTGAGTGATAGACATAATATTTTAAAGCATAATTTATATATTTTATACTACATTATGAAAAGTAAATTACCTGCTTATTACTGGTACTCTAAACTCAGGGACAATTTTCTAAATAAACACTGCTTACTTAACCTTGGAATGACTTCAACATAACAGATAATTTTATATTATTTTGCAAGAAGCATTTAAAACAAACTGAAGTGATAAAACTTTACTACTTCAAGGTTAAGAGAGGGGCAAAGGAGTATTGAAAGAACAAAAGCACTTGAGAAAAGAACCTGTTTGTGCCTGAGGTAATAAGGTTAGGGTTTGAAATCCTGCACAGAACTGCAGATGCAGACTCAGTTCACAGAGGTAAAAGCTGAAGAAGTGAGATTATAGCTGGATTTGTATAAGGCATTAATGCCTCTCTCTCACTATTTCCATAATACTTTTAAGCATTGCTTAGGTGTTCCTCCAAGTCTTTGATAAAAAGGAAGAAGCTAAAGTTTGTTTGGAGGTGGTATAAATACAACTGATATAAAATCCCATATAAGAAAGAGGGACTGTGCTGCAGGCCATTTTAATTGAACTAAAGGAACAATAAAAAGGAAAGAATCATAGAGATTGACCTGTTTATTATCACAGCACAATTTTCTTTGCTGACCACATATCACTATGACTATAGGGAAAATGAGATCTCGGTCACATATTCACAAAAATGTATATAATAGATGTGCCTACTAGGACTAGTATATGGACAGCTGATGATGAATCATTTGTTGCTTAATGTACATTTGGCAAGTCTTTAGTTTCTATATGAGAATGACTGATTTTAAAAAATCAGTAGATATTAATTAATACTTAGTTCAAACTACTATATTGTTGTCTGAATCCTTTCTACAACCTTTGTGAGAATATATGAAAATAAATTGTATCTAATATCAGAGTAATGAATAATTTATTTCAAAAGCTTGCCCTTTAGGCTTCATGTTAATTATTTTTAAAATAGAAAATACTTGTTTTCATTTATTTATAGATTGAACCGTTCCCTCCATAGGCATTGAGAACCTATTCTCTACCTTCAATATGCTAATGAAAAACATCATTGTCTCTAAATTAACTCTTATTAATTCACTTACTATTGTAATATCAAACCATAAAGATGTAAATGACAATTTTTTACATATATATTTATCAAAATAATAAACATATCAGTGTAGTCTATTTTTCTGGGTAAGAAACAATTAAATACCAGAGGAGATGATAACAGAAAACCGATCAATGAAATTGAAATGATCATGTAACAAAAAGCTCTACGATACTACATCTTTTAGTCCATGGATACAGAAAGGAAAGTCTAATGTCTTTTTTCCAGTGCAATCTGCCATAATATTTCCTGATGTAGTCTACAGTATAAACTCTCCCTATATCTTCAGTTTTTCATCATATAAAGAATTTCAGAGTTTCTTTAAAACTTTGGCTCCTCATATTTAGACATTCCTTTCGGCATCAGAATAAATACATTTCTAGGTAGAGGAGAATATTAAGATGATAATCATGGGAGAAGAAAAACAAGGAAATATACTTATTTTAATGTATATTTAGATATTTTTTCTCCTTTGAACCTCACATTTACTTTTGCTTATTTCAGTTTAATAAATGTGATAAAAGGAAACTTCCTATTATCAACTAAACACACCATGAATTTTATACATAAACAGCATCAAAACTGACACACATTTATGGACCTTATTTTGTGTGTCAAAGCTCTTTTCTATAGTTTTCATTGCTTCTGACAGAACAAAAAAAAATGGTCTTAAAGCTACTCTGAAAGTGTTGATTCATTATTAATGTTATGCTTCAGGTCTGGAACATTTTCCCATTTCATATGGTGAAGGCATGGTCCCCTAAATATTATTTATTTAAGGACAAGGCTTTTAGAAAATAATTGGATCACAGAGACTCAAATCTTATTTGTGGATTAATCCATTGATGAATTCAGAGCTGATAGCATTGTGGGAAGGCAGTAGAAACTTTAGGAGGTGGGACCTAGCTGGGGTTATGCCATGGAAGGGAACACTTCTTGTCCCCAGCCCCTTTCTCTCTGTTTTTCAGCCACCATACAGTGAGCATCTCTGACCTACCACAACTTCTCCACCATGATGATCTGTTTCACCAGATCATAGCAATGGAACCAACCAAGTGTGGACTGCAACCTCAGAAATCATGAACCAAAGTAAGTCTTTCCTTCTCTGTGTTGTTTTTATCAGGTATTTTGTCACAGTGATAGAAAACTAACATAATTAACTAAAAATGGTTTCTTTCAAGGAAAAAATAATAATTTTATTGATGTAAATTTGTGTGTGATTTTCAGTATAAATACTACATTAAAATGAGAATTTTTTTTCAAGATAGAGCATTTACTTTGGGCTTGTTTTATTTTGACCCAAATATTTCTTAACCCTCAATCTGTAATTCAGAAAACTCCTGGAAATTCCTCATAACTATAGCATTATGTAACATTGAGCTCTGTGATTTCTGGCCTCCAAAAATAACAACTCTTTCATCTTTCAGCTCTATTGTGTAAGAAGTTTGATGTTTCCAGATAGGCATTCTGATTTTGCTATTTTACAAAACAAATAATCTCATTTTTTTTAACATTATCTTTTACTTTGTTAAAATACATTAACAAAATTAATTTACTTCTGAAATTTGTTTGGTGAATTTTAAGTTGCAAATGATGAAACCATATTTAATAAGAAAAAAAAAGTTCTTGTAAACAAAATAGTCAAACTTTTAAAGAATATGTCTGGAAGTATTTTCAAGCAATATGCTAAATATTTATTTTGAACAAAAGAGCATATGTTTAGTATAAAATGACATGATTGTGAAACATATTATTAAAATGCATGTTAATTTACAATATTTTAACTTGCAAAACAAACTTACAAAATACAAAAGCTTCACTTTTAAGCCCTATTTGAAAGCATTATGAAGTGATAATTATGGCTGTTTCTGGTCATTTTCTTAGATTGGCAGATGTCATAACTGAACTACTAAAAGCCATCTATCCATCTGCCCAAGCATTTGTGAAGAAATAATCATTTATCATAAATAGTTGATCATAGTGTTGTATTAAAGTGGCACAACCAAATAATTGATTCACTTATGCATCAGACTGGTTGATTTAGTTACATGGTAATAACCTCAGGCACTAATCATTCTCACAGATTGTGGTTCCAGAGAATAGGACAGAATATGGTTTTTATTGCACATCCAAACACATTTTGGGAAAGCATATACATCATGTAGTCAATGAGTAATTGTTATGCTTAATAGAATGGCATACTGGACCCAACATAGTCTTTTAATTTGATCTGAGCTGAAATTAACATTTAGAATGAGTGTGTGCGTAAGTAATATATATTTATTATGAGTATACATGTGAATATGTAAGTAAACATATGTGCATTTCACATGTAACATGTATATATATCAATATTATGTACTTATATAAGTGTAAATGTTAACTATACACAAAGTACAATAATTTATCAATTTAAAAGTGTATGTATAATATTCTGCACATGTCTTTAATCACTTGATTTGATTTAAATAAAATAGTAAATGGTTGATTTCAAGCAAAAGGAAATTAAAAACTCATATACACATTGTTCATTTATTTCAATACAGATTTTATCATATATTTTTTTCCAAATATATTTTGTTTGCAAAGTAATTTTCACTGCTGGAATTCACCATCTTAATCAGTAGGCTTATGTTTATCAAATTGAATGTGATGATTACATTCCTATGCTTTTACTACTCAATTTCCTTAAAATTTAAAAGTTCTTTTAAAGTATTTTTCTCCAAGTATATGTATATGTAATATACTTTCATTGGGACATTTTATAAAAATACACAAAAGTAGAGAGCACCCATTATTCTTCTTTCCAGAGGAGAACAAGTTTAATAGTACATGAAGTTTTATTGTTTTTAACTCATTAATATAAAAAGATTATATCCATTTATTATAATTTCCCCATATTTATTATTATTTTATATATTTTGAGATGTACGTATAATAAAATTATTAATGCAAATTATCATAGCCGTCAAAAGTTGTAGTTATATTTTCTCTGTCTCTCTTTTTGTTGATGTAAGAGAATGTTAAAAGTGCTCCTGAGCTAATTTCAGCAGACATGCAATTTTAGTAACTATGGTCTTTATGTGAAACATAAGATCTTTAGACTTCCCATTCTGCAAAAGTATAAGTATGTTCCCTTTGAAATAAAGATATGTTAGGTCAAAGTTTATAAACTTATATCCATATCTACATCTAGATATAGATATGTAATTATATACATGTAACTTTAAAAATTAAACATTTTAAATTTAGATTTTAAAAAAGTTTAAAAATACATTAATGTGTGCATACAAATATATCTATGTGTACATATATGTCAAATTAGGTTAAATTCATTTTTAAAAAAAACGAAGGTAATTTTTTAATCAGAGGGGAGAGAGGACATATTTTAAAACAAAATCAGATATGACAATGCATACCAAAGAACTATATGGTCTTTAAGATGAAAAAAGCACAATGACAGAAATCATGTTATAGTACACCAATATAAGAAAATTCTTTCTTCTTATGCTAACAAAATTTCCTGCATATTTATTAAGCAAAATTAGAAAAAAATAAACACTTAATACAAGACAAAGTAAGATATTTATGTGTAGACATCTAAATTAAGATGGAATTACTCCGTGAGGTTATACTTCAGAAATCCTTTTAGTTCTAAATGTATCAAAATAACACCAACCCGTAAAAAGCAGCAATCAAAAAAAAAAAAAAAAAAAAAAAAAAAAAGTATTCAGACTGAAATGAAAAAACAAATGTTTCCAAGATCTAGAAAGGGAATAGAAATGAAAATCAGTAAGCAGATCTTAAATTGCAGACTTAAAATTTGGCTGCTTACATGAAGACTGAACTAAAAATGTTCACAATTGAGGGAAGACCTAAAACAATTTTACTGCAACTGAAAAACAATTAAAACCTGCTGAATAGAGCTGAATCTTATTGGAAAATATGTAGCAAAAAATACTGAAACAAGCTACATAATGTTTCTAGCTGATGATGAAAGAGAAAGAGAAAGAAATGAGGGCAATAGGGAGAAACATTAAGACTAAAGTAATTTGCTGCAAATGAGCCTGCACTTTGTAATTGTCTAAATTAAAAAAAAAAATCAATGGCAAATAATATTCTTCTCATTGTAAACCATATAAACCATTTTGAAAAATATATTGATACTTTCTTATAAATGATATATATGCCAACCATATCATCTATCAATGGAATTCTTAGATATTTAAATGGAAACATTTGTTTGAGCTTTATTCATAATATCCCCCAAATAGAGATATCCATTTTCAATCAGATGGACAGTCGATAAATACAATTCAGTACTTCTGGGAATAAAATGAAGTAAGCCATACGTTCAGAGTGGAATATTAATGATTTAAAAATGCAAAAGGTAATTTGAAAGCCAGAAAAAGGAGTATATATTGGACACATAAGTTTACTTGAAATCTAGAATGGACAAAACCAATGTATCCTGAGAGAAATCAGATTATGCCTACGAAGGCATTTTTTACAATGAATTGTAAAAAGAAAATCAAGACAATTTAATGTGGAGAAATATTTTATATCTTGAGTGTGTATGGTGAGCATATAAAAGTATACAACCACTGAAACTTCAAATTATATATTTTAAATCTATGAATCTTATTATATATAAATAATACCACAATTAAATTTATTTTGAAATACAGAGGAAATTTTGAAAAATAAATAATGAATACTTAAAGTTTAGTCAAATTTCTACTCTTTTTTTTAAGGAACATGTTCCAAAAAAATATAATAGATTTGAGAATGATTTGAGTTTAACACAAATTTCACATTTAAATGTGAAATTTTCACATTTGCTGAATTTATCCATGAGAAGCACTAGGTAAATATAGAAACCAGCATGCATCATACTGTGTGGGAACCCACAAACCTCCCACATCTACAGGCTCTTAATTTCCATTTTATGTTATAAGCAATATTCCTCACATCTGGTTTCATCAGATTTAAAATTACCTTTCTTCAATCACTTCAGAAGATCTCACAAGATTAATCCTTTTTATATTCACCTTAACAAGTAAATATCAGCTCTTTTTATAGAAAAGTTCTCTCTATATAAGTACATATCATATCTATGTGTGTGCATATATGTATACACATGTGCATAGATATATTATATATACACATGTATTATAGATTTTATGAATTTATTTCTTAAAATATTTATTTTAGTTGTACACAATGCCTTTATTTGTTTTTACGTGTTGCTGAGGATCGAACCCGGGCCGCACACATGCTAGGCGAGCGCTCTACCACTGAGCCACAATCCTAGCCCCTGAATTTCTTAATCATCGACTATATATAAACTTTGCCTCCATTTTATTAAGATTCTTTTATATGTATCATAGTTATTAGAATGTTCATCCCAAATCCAATGCTATCTATAAATTCTGTTTTTCTGCACCATTTAAAATAATGCAATGAATTTAAGAAACACATATCATACTTTTGCATAGGTGTATCCCACTTCAGGATGTGAAAATCAAGTGATATTTGGAAAAATAAACCAAAAAAGGCAATATACATTGATAACTATCATTAACTGTTGACAGATGTTAAATGTGTATAACTTAAACTATTCCAACAATGTGTTAATTAATATAAACTACACTCCAGAGGCACTGTGTATTTCTGATTAGGCTATTATCATATTACTAATAGAGTGGACAGATGGAATTATCAGAAATTTCATAGTGGCAGACACCTTAACTGTCACTTTGTAACTAACTGTAAAAAACAGTGGACATTTTTTTAATTGGCAAGACACCTATCAGAAATAGGTTTTTATTGGTTAAAATGGGATGTTGTGAATTGTCAAAGAATGATTTAAATGAAAATATATGCAACATTCTTACTGAAATCATCTAAGAACATTCTAAATCCTTTTTCCTCACACTTAACAATGTAGATGGATGAAACCTGAGATATAAAGAGCCTGGTGTCTAAATTTTTAAGGTAATTCAGACTGCTTCCTGATGTAAGGTTAAAATAATCATGAAGCCAGCTACAGTGGTACATACAGCTCAGAAGGCTGAGGCAGGAGGATCATGAGTTAAAAGCCAGCATCAGTAAGAACGAGGCACTAAGCAACTCAGTGAGATCCTTTCTTTGAATAAAATATAAACTAGGGCTGGAGATGAGGCTTAGTGATCAAATGCCCCTGAGTTCAATCCCTGGTACCTGCACCCACACCCCCAAAAAATCATGAATGTGGAATATCATCTATCTGCTGACAGTAAACCTGTCCAGTGTGATCACGGTCTTAGCACATAAAAGGATAAAAGTTAAGGGTATTAGATTATAAAACAAATTGTAGGCATATTTGGATTTTGAATGGCTTTTATGAAAATAAATATATTTGTATGGAAAAATTTAGCCTGAAAGTAAATTATTTGTACCTAGGACCAAGATTGTATTTATTAGTTCATTCCACAAATATTTTAATGACTGTCATGATCAACTAAAGAAATTTGAAAATTTAAAAATTGGTTTGCTTTAGTTTATGACAACTGTTAAAGAATAAAACAACTAATATTGTATTTATTAAAAAAAAAAAAAAAACCTAAAGGCTTAAACCATAAAATCAAAAGGCTGCTGTCAATTAATGTGAAATTAAGCATGATAAAGACTTCACATAAAGGAAGTTAATATTAAATAATTTTAGAATATATGTGTATGAAAACTATATAACCTCATAATGTTAAAACATTATACAGGGAGAATATGTATATGTTGTTATGTATTGTAATTATATAATAGCAGTAATATAACCATTCCAAAATAACATAGAAAATGAACTCTAGCTTTAAAAATTATTAATCTGAAAAATGAAAATGAATATGCAGATATTGATCCTAAATTATTAGCATAATAGGTCATATTTTCAACTCTAATACTTCACCTGTATTCATACCCTCTGCCACGTAACTTTCTTTCTTTTCTTTGCATTAAATGGGAGTATATTCCCCCATCCTTGTGCAATTGTCTTAATTAGACTGTATCTCAGTAAACCTCTGGTTCCCAAGAGGAGGATGGAATACGCATGGAGTCAGCCTACCCAAGGTGACTGGTCTACTAAACCGAGATATGTGTCAGAGAATACTCAGTGAACCCATAGACGCATAAGCTAAAATAATTGGAATCTTGAATTGCTTGTTTAACAAACTTTGTTACATGAAAATAAATGACTGAGAGTCATTTGAATTCATATGAAGAAAATTAACTGTCTCATTTAATACATACCTATGAAGATGATGTTGGATTTACAATCATATGATGCTGTAAACATTATATGATGCCTTGAAAACAATCCTGAATCAAAGCCTCAATCAATGATTTAAAAATTAAGTGGTGAAAAAATAACATAAAAATATACAAAGGTATGAAGAAAAATTCTAATATCAAAAAATAATAAATTGAGGGAAGAAGCATAAGAATGTCCTCAAATTCTCTAGTTCCACTTTCCATAGTCATTGTTTATTCTTCCAGCTATCTTTTGCTCACCTAGTAGGTGGACCAGCATGAATCACCAACCAAACTTTTCTGTCTCTCAACTAGTTTTGTTGGGCAAATAGTGAGCCCTTACAAAATACTAGAAAGAAGGAAGATAGTTTGGCTAAGGATTTGTGTGTATGTGTGTACTGCATCTCCACAAACTTGGCTTACACTGGTAACAACATCCTTTCACTGATGAACACTGCACTTTCCACAGTGGCTTTTTTCAGAGTTTGCATTGTTGTTCCCTTGCCTTGATCCTTTAGGTTAGGGGATACTAACAAGTCCTCCTGCTGCAAGCTCAAATTATTAAATTCACTACACACCTCACTTCCACCAATATACCCAATACCTTTACAAATGACAATTCCTTAAGTTGTGCCACTTGGATTGTTTGGTCCCATTTCTGGTTTGAAAATTTTTTTGATACAGAATGAAATAGTAGAAATGGCTTCAGGAACCAAACTGAAAAATACATTTCATGGAGTAGATTGCCCATATGTTTAAGGACGTCACTCCTTGGTGGTATAGTGATGTGGGGCATAAATATTCCATATCGTGCATTGGCAATATGATTTCTCAAATTATTGCTGTTTGAAGGATGTGATAAAGAGTTACAATGGCTCAGGAAAAGAAAATGGAGATGCTCAAATAGAATTGCCATGTGCACAGCACTTCCTTAATAACATCATCCAGAAGGGCCCAGATAATACTTTATGCAGTAAGACATTAACAAATTTGCTGATAATGAGGACGGCGATAGTATCATTGAGAAGCATTTTGGTGATTTCTAACTGTATCAACAGGTGACTGGAGGTTACTCTTTAATGAAATTTCATCTCTAACCTTAATGAAAATTATAGGACCCTAGAGAGTTAGAGGCCAGCTAATATTAATGCTTATCCATCACAGAGCAGGAGAACATAATTGCAACCATAGATTATCAGGCAGATAGCTTGTAGATGGTCTTTATTATTAAGAAACTGCTGGAATTGCTAAATAAACACAGAATCCTAAAAACTAAATAGTCAACAGCTTATTAAGATTATTTGTGGTGTTTATAGGAATAAAACATATAGGTCTGGTGGACAAAAATGTAACTGAAATCACTACTGTGGGAATACATGCATCTCTTTATACTCAGTGCACACAATAATTCATGCATCTAGAGATAGTTCACTGATTGGGATTCCATCTCTATATTAGAAATTATTGTTTAGTGGGCCAAGAATATACACTACAGATTTTCCCCTAAGCATTGAAATATATGGTGTAATAACACTAAGAAGAATTTCTAGGAGTTAAAATACTAACTCTGAAATTAACATTGGTCACTGGAAATCTTAAATGGGAAAATGGCCTACCACAAAGGATTAAAGGAAGGTAGATGATAGTTTAACTTTTTAATGTAGCAAACAAGAGGATTGAGAAATGCCAGTCAAAACATAACACTGTCTTAAGAATTATTTTGACCTGAGGGCAATTAAAAATCAGCAGATATGGGATGATTTCTCTGCCTTATCTCCCTAACATAGGGCATGAATTTCCCTTGGTGAAATAAAATTCTTTCTATCCACCAGAATTAAAACTAATTAGTGCAAATGGAGAGTTGGCACCAAGATAAGATGCATAAACAAACCTCACTATAATAATTCTTAAATCCATTAGTTCCTCAAATATATGCAAAGAAGACCAAACCCCTTTCCTTTGTCTAGTTAGTTCTCCATATTTTGTCATTTTTGCAAAAGTGATATCATAAGTTTAATAATTTTTTGGAGTTTTTCACTTAATTTTGTGATGCACCCCTGCATGTAAAATTAAAAAACAATATTAATAAAATATGCATGCCTTTTTATCTGTTAATCCCTCCTTTACAGTTTAATTCTCAGACCCCAGCCAATAAGAAGGTAAAGGAAAACATTTTCTCTTCCTGAAAATATCTAGTAGTTGATCTGATGAAACTATATATGTATTCCATATTTACTTATTTAGTTGCAGAAAACATAGCTAGAATATAAATTGTTAATAAATGACAGAATCCCTACATTTCTTCCTGATACTTGGAATGAACAAAATAATGATGAGAAAGAGAAAGGAGAAGTTCTCAGAAACTTCAGATTTCATCTATTCATTTCTCCAACCTATTCTCTGAACAGGAAGATAAAACTACATGGCCTTCACTACAAAGAGGTTTCTGGTGGAATCCAGTCAAAGTGATTCTCTGTAGGAAAAGGACAGGAGGGAGGAGAAGGAGATCTGGTAATAACCTGACCATCTCTCTGCAGCTTTCCATGCTAGGCTTCTGTCCTTATAACTTCCTGCAGGGGAGCCTCTTCCACTCCTACCCATTATCCTTTGACATAAAGTACTTTTCTTGACCCTGGTTCCTATAGTCTCAGGTTTTTCCCAAAACCAATCCTATATCTTTGTCCTTAGATGTGTTTTAGTAATCTTATTTTCACTTATATCAGTGAGAATATTCTGTTTTCTCTTAAAGCTGACTGATACTGAAGGAAACTGTCTAACATAGAAAGACACAAATCATTACTGCTATAAAATAATGTGAATTGCTATGTACTTAATAGGAAAACCTATCTAACCCAAAACTAAACCAGTCATTAGCGGAAAATACTAGCAGTAAAATACTTTAGAACATCTCTATTAGAAGTTGATGAATCAGAACAACAGAAAATTATAAAATTATAAAAGTGATGAACTTTATATTGACAAGTTAATTTTACATAAAAAAAAATTGGCAAATGACAAAAATATATACTCTTTGTAACACCACTTTTAAGATATATAAAATTGTCATTTGCTATTTTACAAAAACGTTTTCTCAATAAACTCGGTAAAAGTAATTGATTCAAAATTATCATGTATGATTAGAAATGGCAAAATGTGCTCATAATAAATGTACATATTAATAAGGAAATTATAGGGTAACAAAATCAAACAAAATATTGAAAGAGAAATCTACCTGAAAAATCTATATTTTACAATAATATATAATTTAAAATGCTTATATTAGAGAGAAGGAAAATTGAATAGAAATGTGACTAATTAATGAATATATGTAAAAAGAAATTAAAACAGAGTTCATCCAGCAATAAAAATTTTGTGGAAAATATTCAACTTATATGCATACATTTAGTTGAATTGTTAAGGCAAGATTGTAATAAATCACCGAGTCGATCTTAAAACAGGACACGGAAACTTTATTCACCAGTTGGTGGTCTGGATCCATCAGCTGGTGGGCAAAGGGGTAGCCTGCAAGTGTACAACCTTCAACCCCCTCCTGGGGTTTGAGTATACCTTTTATAGTCCAAAACCATATTAAAGCATAATTGGCTGTTTCTATAATTCAAAACCATGAACAAAAGTCATGGGATCTAAAATCATAAGAAGAAAAGGGAGTGGGCCAAAATGTCCCTAGTTGTGTACAAGTTAAAGAATGGTTACTAACATCTAGACAATCAATCTCTGAGAGGGCATATTGTCCAAGAAAAACGGGAACCAAAGAGAGAACACTTTTACATTGTATAAGAATTGCCATTTTGTGTTACCAAACATGCTATGCTAAGCAACTGTTGATGGGTACAGAGGTCAGTCTTTCCATGGGAGAAGTATTTCTTACATGAAGTGGAGTCTCAGGGTAAAATGGAGTCTGTTTGGTCATTGCCCATATAGCCTGGCCCATAATAGAATTAGGAAAGATGATCTAAATACCAAAAGCAAGAATTTCAGGAGTTTCTAACATACCTTTTGAAATAATGGTAAAGTATAAAAGTAATTAGCAAATATACCTAATATCTGTATAATAAAATTATGCTATATGAATAATAAAACTGTAGCATCTTGAGTCCTACTCATGGAACACTCACAAAATGTAAATACTTTATAATCTAAATGTTTAAGGTTAAGAACTTTGAAAAAAAATTAAAGAAAGTACTTACAAAAAGAAAAGTGTTCAGATGTTAACACACTAACATTTATACATATTCTTTATATATTCTATAGAAGAAATTTATGATGAAATTTACTAAATATTCTGTAGTGAACAAAATGTTAAACTAATAAAGAAAAAACTTTGAAAAAATTGATTAATTTGTTAATTCAAAAGAAACTGATAGTTTTAGTTGCTTACTTTAGGATAAAAATGACAAAGTATTTTTAACTATGCATCCAATATCAAAGGTGTAAAGAAAAGAGCAACATATAATGCCCTATGCAAACAGGACATAGACAAAATTGTTATGAACATGAATTAACAATATATAAAACAAAAGAGAAGCTGAACACAGCCCTGAACACTTTTCTTTGAAGAGATAATAATTACTTCCTTTGAAGTAATGAAAATAAAATATATAAAATAACTGTAATTCTGTATATAAATAAGCCTTATAGGAATTAGGAATAAAAAATAGGACCTAAAAATAAATAGCAGGTCAAAATAAAGATAATAGAAATATATTTATAATATTTAAATTGTACATGAGATACAGTAAAGGTAAAACAAATGTAAAATAAGAAAAAAAAGAAAAAAAAATTCTGCAAGTTTAGAAAATATATTTGATTATGGATTTAGAATTTTCTATTTAAGTGAAGCAAGATAAAACATATACATTATATGTGAAAATATGATGAACTATATACTATGCTAATAAATCATATCCACTCAAAAAGAATATAAGCAAAATTAACCAATACATATAGATTATAAAACTGGTAGTGTCTAAAACAAAGAATTAATGTTACAAATATGAAAAGAAGAGGTACTGTAAGATGGGGATTCAATAAAAACAAACAAAATCAAAAAACAAAAGAAAAACATAAAGCAAAATATGAGTAGTCATTTGCGAGACAGAAATCTAAGCAGTTAACAAATATTTGAAAATTTGATTGACCTTACTATTGAAAGAGATGCATGAAAATTAAAATAATAATTGCATATATCTAAATGGCAAAAGCAAGAAGATAATAGTGTGAGAATAGATAAAGAAAATACATACATGAACATATATACATATTACATAGTAGGTGAAAGATTAAACTTACCACCTTTCTGCAGCACAATGTGCCATTATATTTTAAAACTATTTACAACTATTTACTCAGCAAACCCACTCCTGAATGCTACAGCATAGGCATGTTCTCATAAAAGTTTAACAACACAAGCATGAAGATTTTGTAGGTAGTAGCTCTGTGATAGCGTCAGAGTCAAAAGTTGAACATTAACTCACATTAACACACATACACATCTCCACGTATGCTATAAAAGTAATTATGATGAAATTTGTTAAATAAATATTTCTATAGCATACATGGATGCAGATGCGTATGTGTGTGTTTGTTAAGATCCAAACACTTTTGTTTTTGTAAGTACTCTGTTACTTTGAGTTTTTCACCGTTCTTAATCTTTAACATTTAGATTATAAAGTATTTACATTTTGTGAGTGTTCCATGAGTAGGACTCAAGATGCTACAGTTTTATTAATTCATAAATCATGATTGTATTGCACAGATATTAGGCATATTTGCTAATTATTTTTATCCTTTACCATTATTTCAAAGGTATGTTAAAATTCCTGAAATTCTTCTTTCTGTATTTGGATCATCTTTCCTCATTCAACTAAATGTATGTATATAAGTTGAATATTTTCCATGAAATTTTTATTACTGGATGCACCATTTTAATCTTTTTACTTATATTCATTAATTAGTCACATTTCTATTCAATTTTCCTTCTAATATAAGCATTTAACTATATATTGTAGATGTCACAACAAATAAATGTACTATTAAGAAATACCTAGGCATTGACTTTCAATATTATGCTCCTTTTGAGTTTAACCTTTGTATTAACCTTCTTTGTGTTTATACTCACATACCTGTTCTCAAACTAAGTAGGCTTTTAGGATTTGTCTCAACTAACTCAGTGGATATTTAAGGTGTTAAAATGTAACTGATTTTTAACCGATTTTAGCATCCTCCTCAATCTTTTATTAATTTACGGAGTAAGCATTAGTTAAGTACATAGAGAGAACATCTTACTCCACACCTAGGGAAATCAGAATCTGCAGTTTCTCTCTTCTTACTTTCACTTGGGCTTCCTTATCTGTAATTTTCTCTGAATTCCCATTCCATTTGAATAACTTGCTGTAACTTTCAGAGTTTATACTCATTTATACATGATTTGTTTAAATGCTGCTTCTTATATACTTAATTTTTATCACATCCTTTTCAATGTTCATTCTATATAAGTAATATAATGCACATTAAGCCTCAATTTACCAATTTAAAAGATTTCAAAGGATCAATATTATGTAAACATTAAAGTTACAAAATTTTTTGTTAACTACTTTACATAATAGGTCTCATGGTCTCACAGGTAGTTATGCTTGTACTTTGAATTTAAATTGTCCATTTTTGGTATTGACACAAACAGGGTTTTGCTTTTGTTTTATTTTTCTGACTTTTCCTACAGTTCTGTGGTAGGTGTGTGTGTAGAGTACAGATTGATTGGCTTGGAAAGGAAAAGGTAAAAGATTGTCTTATCCATGCTATAGCAACTGTTTATATTCTATTACATTTTCTGTGTTTTAAGTGATATAAAGTTATTGTCACTGAACTTATGTTATTATTTTGGCAAAAATATGCATACTTCTTTTCTATAACTGTACTTGAAAATCACATGGAAGTGATCTAAAGATCTTCTATAATCCTGTGCATTTTACTTCATTGATGGGTCACTAGGTAGGGATTAAGAAATGTTTAGCCTGAAATCAATCACCCTTGACCTGTTATTATCTATAGGAGATTTAAACCATAATAACCTATACATATGGCTGGCAGGAGGCCTCTAGAATGATATTCTATTTTCATAATCCCATGCTCAATTTGTTGCATATTTCTATAAGAGGAAATTGGTCTCACTCCAGTCAATCTGCATTCTCTTCAATACATGGGGAAATTCCACAAGGACTGGTACTTGGCCTTTTCCATTATGCCAATTCCATGCCCTTTTAGAAATCTGGTTTCTAAATTTGCTTTATGATAATACAGCTATGCCAACGGTGTTCTCATTTAGTGCTTGATGATAAAGGTCACTCATCCTCTCCAAGGAGCTCTTAAGGACTGAATATGCTCTCAAAACCCAGAAATATTTCAGCCATTAAAAGTAAAATAACCCCTCTAATAAAACATTCTCAGTTTAAGAATATTTGGAGGCTTAAAAAAAAATAAACTTCCTGCTAATTGAGCATACGAAGTCTCCACTTGAACTCAATTTCCCTATTTTTATGGGCATTTGTGTCATTAGAGCTTTTAGAGTAGATAGATTTGGAAGAAAAAAAATGTATGCAACTAAATGGTACTAAGATATGTGTTAATTTGCATTTCTGGGCCAGTTCATAACCTAAAATCAAAATAATACCCAAAAAAGTTTCTAATAGGCTGGGGGATTTTAACAGATTTACATTCATAGTGTAATTGGGCACAGAGTAAAGGTGAGCAAATAAATGGAAAATGAACCAAATGTATAGATACACTAAAATATCTTCATTATCTACACAGAAAATAGGATATTAAAGGATAATTTTACCAGTTGTTATCTTTAAAGACAAAAAAGCATCTTAATTAAATGTGGTTAAGTTTAAAAATAAAATGTCTTGGCTAGTTTCCCCCTTCATTTTTTAAATAATAGGCTGCTACTTAAAATATCTCAGTTCCCTCATCAGATTTGGAATTACTGATATGTTCATGTGACTCAAACTGACTTAGTAAATACATTGAATAATGAAAACCCACACCACTAAACAATCTATAATGGTATCTAAGAATACAAAAATTGAATGGTACAAATATAAATTGTATACAAACAGTGTTTTGTAAAAAGATGCTCTATATGTTTATTATGAATTATAATGCATACTACTATTGTAAATACAACAACTTTGTATAAAAAATAAAAATTAAAACAGTTGAACATGAAAAAAAAAATGAATGAGAAAAAAATCGTGTATGTAGAACTTCAAAGTAAGCAAAAAGGGAAAAAGTGCAATGGTGAGTGCAACAATATTCCACATTTTGCTTAACAAAATTTAGCATCTCTACAAAGTCATATGATGATCGATAACTACTAAGACATCAAGGTCTGTACAAACATATAGAGTATAAAAACTATCAACTGGATATTGAATAGATAGGACTATATCAAGAACTTCAAATTCAATCCAAGGCATTCTTTCATAAGCCTACTGCCATAATTGTATCATTCATGAAGGATAAGGTGAAAGATACAATGGGCTTTTAGGCTGAATAAGAAATGAGAGAGTGAGGAAAAAATTGTGCTTTTTTAATTTTAAATACTCTTATATCTTAGACTTAAAAAAAAAACTAATAGTCTGCTATAAGGCAATCAAATAGAGATCATTACATAAAAATTTAAGTAAGAGGACTGATCTAAATCAGTATTTAAAATTAATTTCTCAGCTACTGAAAACACTTGTGAAACTGAATTCACGTGTACTATTCTCAAGGCCAAATTGATTACTGTGATGGATGCAGTTAAAAAGGTGTTTAAGGTAAATAATAGAATGTCCCTACATGGTTGTCTTGGTTTTTTTAAACTCTCTTTCTGTAAAAGTATGGTTAGTGCTAAATAAATTGTGGCAAACATTTATTATTCATATATATTAAATATATGTTTTATTTTACATATAATATATTAACTTCTTAGTTTCTTTTTAATGGAGAAAAAATTCTTCAAATTAAAAGTCATAATACTGAATTCTACAGTTTATTTCCCAATATTTCTGAATAAATTAAATGTCAAATTAAATATATGTGGAAACTATCATATGTACAGATCTAACTTTGTAAGAAATTCAGCATCACCAAAATCACTATTACCAAATATACACAAGCAATTATAACACTTCACCAATTGTTGAGAGAAGTTTTCAAATACTTTCACCTGGTTTAGAGTCAGGATTGGTTTTCCTGAGGAAATAACATACAAACTGCAATCTGAAAAATGATTTAGAAAATAATCCAGAAAAGGTGAAGAGGAGAATTGTTTAGGGGGAGGCAGGTGGGTTTCAAGCAAGGGAAACCAGTATACAAATGTTTTCATGTGGAAGAGAGAACATGGCAAGATGAGCAGCTGCATGATTTCTGGGTAAAAGATCACAACACTGCAGAGTGGACAGAATGGAAATAAGTCAGAAGCAGATTATACAGGGCATATTATGTACCAGCAAGGGATTTAGCAACTACTTCAATCAAAATGAGACAGTATTAGATGGTTTAGAGCAGGCTATTTTACATTTGTTCATTTGTTTAAAGATTTCTCCTCTTCAAAGTGCCTTATTAACTAGACAAGGGAAAGTGTAGATATAGGAAGCATGGTAGGTGATGATTACAAATGAGATCATTTTGATTGGTATTATTTCTTGGATAGAGGAAAAATGGAGATCAGAGAGATGGGAGACATGTTTAGGCTACAAAAATCAACAAAAGGCCGAATGACTTTTTCTGTTCAAAAACCTAAAACTTGTTCTTTCAAAATAGTCTCAGATTTATATGTCACCTTCTGTAAAGTACAAAGTTTTCCAGCCCGTGTCACAAACAAGTCCAGCAACTTCAGTAATCTAAAGTCTCTATGGAAACAGAAGTCCAAAACAAACTTTAGCTTTTGTTGCCCGTAAGAGAAGCTGACCTATACTTAATGCACTTCAACCCTACGTATGTTCACCCAGTCTAAACATTTCCAGGATGTTAGTAAGATTGTTGAAATATATTCAACAACTGTCTTTTCATTTCATTTACAAAAGGTACTCTTTGATGAATGCCCTTGTTACCTGTCTTGTAACCTTGCTGTTAGCCAGAAACACAGAATATTGATTATGATGAATTATTCAGGATTTCACCATACTGTGCCTGTATGTGTTGGGGACATCAAGGAGAATATATCCACTGGTTATGACGGGTCTTCTCTGTGGGCCACTTGAGCTGTTTGTCTCACTTGTTCTGTACATAATAGAGCAGAATGGAAATTCTGAATATAGCAGGGCAGGATGGAAATACAGTGAGTTTCAGTTTATCCATACCTTATGAACCAAGTCAGGAATGGCTCATGAGAAAAGGGAAGTTTTAGTTACTAAAAATACTGTTTCTTATTGGAATGGGTTTGTTTGGTGAGATAATCTCCCTGCCATAGATTGCCTTTAAAAAACTCTCTTCCCAAATTCTTCATCTCTTTTAGTTCATTTCTTTCCAGTTCACTCAGTACTTAATTTTCAAGCAAATAATGATTTTCCACAACACTAAGTAAATACCCCAGATGTTGTCTTTGAGGTAAAATTTTCAAAACAAACCGCCTCCTATGTAAGTCCCATCATTTGCTCCCTGCTTTCATATGGCAAAGCCATTAACATTTTGTTTCTTCCTTGATTATTAAATCTGTTCTGGCCTGATTGCTGATGATAATTCATCATCGTCACAACTTAAAAAATACTATTTACATTAGATTGTATCTTGACAAAATTCCACACTCTCAGACTTGGATCTCGGCAGTGCTCAAGCTCCTTTGCCATTTATGGTTCTTGTTGTCCATTGCTGCTATTAAGGAAAAAAAAAAAAAAAAATATATATATATATATATATATATATATGCTATGCTGGGGGCCGGCCCAGCCAGGGGGTACAACGTGAGTGCTCAGCGAAGTGCGAAGGCAGAGAAGCAGTGATGGGGAAATTAACACACCGACACACGAGTCAGGCTGTGGAATCTTCTCTCTTTACTTTCACTTTGTTGTAGGTTTTAAGCACAATTTTTGGCAGCACAGATTGTTTACACTTTCCTTGGTGATTTCATTACAGACATGACTTAATTTTTAGACATATTAAATTTTTTATTTCATATATTTCAAGATTTTGAGGTCACTTGCACCTTTTCAAGGCCCTGTACGTGACTGCCTGGGCATATTATAATTTCGTCATTATTTATCTACTTAGTTTGGGTGAAAATTTATTTCTCATGGATTCCCTGAAACTCTTTTCTCTGTACACTATTTAGACTGTCTGATAAAAGTCAACTTTCTCTGTCTGGTACTCCACAGCAATATTGTTTTTCTTTTATAGCAGTTGTTTATAAAACCTAGAAGCAGGGAAAAGAAGGAGGCAAGGCTGAATGTTAGCTCATGAAAGACTTTTTGCTCTAAGGGATTTATATCTACTTTAAAAGTAAGAGAAATTTATTTTTAATCACAAAAATACTCTTAAAGCTTATTAACTAGAAATTAAGTACTTATAGAAAAAGATTTGTGTTATTCCTTTCAAGAAAAGATAAATGTACAGAGTTAGTCTGGATCTAAATAATTGAAATAGTGATACCTGGTGGCCATATATGTGAATAAAGAACTGAACAGCAAGTAGAAGTCAAAGTTAACTCTTTCAACACAATGATATCTTTCATGAAAAAGGAGAGGGCTTTATAGAAAATGCCACAACATATATACATATATATACCAAAACTTAATGGCTTGCAACCACACACAATTATTATCTAAGAATTGTTTAGGTCAGAAATGGGTCATACTGACCTAAATTCAAGATGTCATCAAGGTTATGTTCCTTTCTGAAGGCTCTTGGGCAGAATCAATTTCTTTGTTTTTTCTACATTTTAGAGGTGCCTATGTTCCTTGGCACATGGTCTCTTCCTCGATTTATAAAAGCAGCAACAAGAAATTGAATCCATCTAATAATGCCATCTATATGATTCAGCTTCTGTCATTTTGTCTATTTTTCTAACTTAAGTCAGGATAAATTCTCAAATTTAAGGATTGGTGTAATTAATTTAAACTCAACATTCTCCCCATGTCAAGATTCTTAACTTTACTCACATCTTCAAAGTCCCTTTTGCCAAGCAAGCAACATTTTCCAGATTCTAGATATTAGGCCATAGATATCCCTAAGGGGTCATCATTCTGCCTATAACATTAATACTTTCATTAACTTGTAATCTAATAACATTTTAAATCAAATTGATCATTGAGAATCAAAGCCAAATCTTTCAAAATGGAACATTTTACAAATTATAGCAACATCATCACCATCATCACAATTATCACCATCTGCATTTAATGGGAACTTAAACATTACAATAATTTTTAAACATCATCATAGCACAGTAATTCTCATGAGTATTCTATGAAATATGAAAGCACCATTACCATCTCATTTCACAGGGATCCCAATAAAGGTATTAAGAAATGCCCAAGTAATAATTCTGTAAGTAATCAAAGAAATACTGGATAAAATATCAGATTTTTATAAAGTGTACACAGGATGTAAGTATAGAGTTAAACGACAAATTGAGCTTCTTCCTAGAGGAGAGAAAATCATGGAAGAAGAAGGATTTTCACTTTGGTTTTGTTCTACAATGGTCCAATGCATTTCAATCTTTCTCTGCTAACAACTTTTTTTCCTTTCCTAATACTCTTCTTTTGTCAATCTCAAGAAAAAAGAAGTTTAAGTACATTATAGGTATTAAGCCTGATTTGCTCAGGAATCGACCTGAAGGCAGGATTCTCAGAGGTCTCTGAAATAGTAAGGTTTACACAATGCACATTAAATTCATTGCTATAACTGTAATTCAGAAGCCTACCCTAGGACTAAAGCATCTATTTATTTAAACTATTTTATGAAAATAAAAATATAAATTAAGAGTTTATAGAAATGATTATGAGCTAATTTTGACACGTTTTTAAATATTTATTTGATTTAAACACTAATTTAAATAATATAAATGGGACCAATATTTGTTCTTTTAAATACTAATTATTTCTCAGATATTCAAGCACGCCTATTGAAAACTGTGTTTGAATAAATACAATAATAAGGTTCTGTTTGGAAATTTGTCTTTCATTATTGAATTTCCGAGTTAAAGTGTGATCTTCCATGACATTGAGATTTCATCTTACTCCAATCAGAATGGCAATCATCAAGAATACAAATAAGAAGTGGGGAGAAAGTTACAGTCAAGTGGCAAGCATGTGGGGAGAAAACTCCCTTATACATTATTAGGGAGTTCAAATTAGTACAACCACTTTGGAAAGCAGTATAGAGTCCTCCAAAAACTAGAAATGGAAACTCCATGTGACCCAGCTATTTCCACTTCTTGGTATTTCTCCCCAAAGAACTAAACTCAGCACACTATAGTGGTATAGCCACATCAATGCAATGTTTACAGCAGCACGATTCACATTAGTTGAGCTATGGAATCAGCCCAGATGACAGTCAAGAGATGAATGGAAAAAAAATGTGGTATATATACATACCAAAATTTTACTCAATCATAAAGAACAATAAAATTATAGCTTTTGCTGGCAAATGGATGGAACCAGAGAACATCTTGCTATGTGAAATAAGCCAGGAGCAGAAAATCAAGGATAGAATATTGTTTCTCATATGAAGAATGCAAACTAAAATAAGGCGGGGAAAGTGTGTTGGGGGTGGAAATTCAATGAAAGTAGAAGAGAGATCAATGAAGTAGAGGAAGAGGATTGAGGGGAAATAAAGAGGGATAGAAAAAGAGAAGAATGGTGTCATTAAACTGACCAATCTATGCAATAAAGTACCAATAAATAAATAAATAAAAAGAAGGAAGACAAGTAGTGAATGGAGAACAAGGGAGAGAGGAGAGGAGGGAAAGGGGAAATGCTGGGGACTGAATTGGAGAAAATTATATTCCATACTTGTAACTTATGCCAAAATCAACCCCAATATTATGTATAATTATAATGCATTAATAAAAGAAAAAAGAGTGATCTTCTAAATCCCATAAAGCCTGCATGGACAAGATTATTTTCTGCTGTCAGGTTTATGTTTGCACCAAGTTTAGAAGTGGGTTTTACTATTTGGTCACAGTCTGCTGTATGATTTCAGTTTCACCCTGTACTTGAAAGGCTAATTGCTGTCAATCATCTCTGTGAAACATGTGTCTAAACAAAGATTCCCAGAAATATAAGTATAATTATGTCTATTCATTACAACAATCAATAAAACCAAAATACAGTCTTTGGGAGTTGTTAATATCCAAATATTCAAATATATTCAAGTGAAACTAATTATTCTAAATGTAATATAGGTTAAAATCTGATTTAATTCATATGTTTTCAATAATAAGTTATATTACAAGTATTTTATTGAATAAATAAAATGTGGCAACTAATGCTTTCTAAACTAAAATGTCTAATTTGATGTAAAATGAACAGTTGGAAATTTTTAATAACATAATAAAAAAGTAACAATTAAAATGTCATTAAAATACAAGTTGTACATGTTTAAGATCAAAATATTTTTGAATAAACATATGTTAACATAAATAACATTGTAAATCAGAACATTTTAGATTGTTTTGTAACAATTATAATTTTTATAAAACTTTGTAATATGAAGTTCTAAATATCTGGTAATACGATATTTGATAATTGCATTAAGGATATAGTTATTTAATTTCTTTACATTAATTAAACAATAAACCTTTGGACAATAAGCCTTTGAAGAAAAAAATCTTGTTCAAAGATATTTCACATCTTGATGGAATTAATTAAAGGGAGATTATCGACTGTCCCAAGTTCAAAATTTATTGAGTGAAAAAGACTAGAATACTTTAAAAACCTCTTCAAAATAGGCATGATTAGTAATAATTGCAAATATGAAGAAAAGAAGAAAGTATAGAAAAATGAAATACCCACTTTGGTTTTCCTAATCAAATTTCAAAGCAACTCACTTTTGAGCAGTATGAGGATTGATGGTTTTTCAGAGTTTTGTACAGGGTCTTTGATGCTAAGGAAAACCTAATAACTTATGACAATATTTCCATCAGTATTGTCCTGTACTGGTAAAGACATTCAAAGGAAAACTTTTTTTCCCTCCTACTAACCACATTTGAAGGACAGTATCTATGAGTATTACAGATGTTTATTATAGTAACCATAGGATTAACCAACCGATCAGCAGATATGAGATGATAGAGACCTTAAATTTGACTACTACAATTTTAATTTTATTTTAATAACTACAGTGGACAATACCTCAAGTTTATTCTCAGTCTCTTTTCCAGTCATTACCTGGTGTTTTAGTAATCATCCCTTTCTAACAATAATATACTACTCAACACCAAGTAGAATCATACTTGTCTGCAGCTGTCCAATTTGCTTTGAGACACACATGACTTTTTTCTGGGAGCTGGGGGTGGGATTCATTTGAATAGGATAAGACAAATACTGTAGATGAAAGAAGTGACAGACCATAATCAAGAATGATCTACTTATTATTACTAGTCATTAACAGTAACCAAGGGAAGTTCAGAGAAGTGAAAATATAAACATAAGAAAAAGAACAATAGATTCTAGCCATTACTCACTGGCTATCATTCTCCTTCAGATGTGCTTCTCTTTCTGACTCTTAGAGAGCATATTAAAGTTTCTTATATCATTTAGCCACTATATTCTTTATGAAAGTCTATAAATAAATTAGGTAACAATGTGTCAATGGTTATTTATTTTTCATATTGGTAACATTTGCCCTTGGTATGAATATTAGCTGTAAAAAATCACTACTGTCCATCATCAGCAATTTTTGGAGAATGTGGAAACTCACACACATGGTAAAAGATAAATTGGACAGTCTTCTTGAAATGCAGCTTGGCAGCATTTATCATAATTTAAAATATGCATGGATTTCAATCTAACCATTCTACTTCTAGAGATGTAGACAGGTAAACAAGTATAGGATCATATAAGAATAAAGATTTTTAATGCAGTGGAGCAAAAACAAAACAAAAAAGATGTAGATATTTGTATTTTAAAAGTTCACTTAAAGGACTCCTCTGTACTTCTACAGTTAAAATTGTCACTATTAGCTGGGCATGGTGGTGCATGACTGTAATCCCAGTGGGTGGGGAGGCTGAGGTAGGAGGATTGTGAGTTCAAAGCTCACCTCAGCAAAAGCGAGGTGCTAAGCAACTCAGGGAGATCCTGTCTCTAAATAAAATACAAAATAGGGCTGGGGATGGGGCTTAGTGTTGGAGTGCCCCTGAGTTCAATTCCTGGTAATCCTCCTAACAAAAAAAAAAAAAAAAATAGTTGCCCCCCCCCCACACACATACACATTCAACAGATGAGCCTTGAAAGATGTTCATAAAAAACAAACAACAATAAATGCTGGCAAGGATGTGGGAAAAAAGGCACACTCCTACATTGCTGGTGGGACAACAAATTGGTGAAGCCAATCTGAAAAGCATTATGGAGATTCCTAGGAAAACTGGGAATGGAACCACCATTTGACCCAGCTATCCCACTCCTTGGTCTATTCCCAAAGGACTTAAAAATAGCTTACTAGAGGGACACAGCCACATCGATGTTTATAGCAGCACAATTCACAATAGCTAGACTGTGGAACCAACCTCGATGCCCATCAGCAGATGAATGGATAGGGAAACTTTGGTATACACAATAGAACACTACTCAGCACTAAAAGAAAATAAAATCATGGCATTTGCAGGTAAATGGATGGAGTTGGAGAAAGTAATGCTAAGTGAAGTTAGCCAATCCCAAAAAACCATAGGTCAAATGATCTCTTCGATATGAAGATACTAACTTATAAAGGCAAGGGAGTGGGGATGAGAGGAATGAAAGAGCTTTAAAAAGAACAAATGGGGGGAGGGGAAAGGGGGCAAGGGTATAGGAATAATGACCACCTAAATACATGTATGAAGACACAATTGTTGTAAAAATACTTTATATAAAACCAGCAACTTGAGAAATTGTGCTCTTTATATGTGTAATATGAAAGGAAATGTACTCTGTAAACATGTATAACAAATTAGAATAAAAAAATGGGGGGAAAAAAGTAGAAATAAACTTGTCACAAGTTAGAATTTTGGGCACATAGAAGAAAACCCAAGTAAATGCAGTTAAAACAACCCCTAAAATAGATTTTATATCAACTATGAAAAAAAATTGAGAAGAAAAATAAAATGGAAAGATTAAAAAAAAAAGATGTTAATAGTTTTTAAACCATGGATACTTTATGCTGATGTCATTTTCTGTGTTTTTCCTTCATTTCTTTATATTTTCCCACATTTTAAAAAAAATGAACAAATATTCTAAGACATGAAATATATGCTTTTATTTAAATTATCCTGCTAAAGTGCTTTTGTTTTAATATTATTGACATTTATATTTCCTCTGAGTGTTCTTTGCCTATTTTTCTTTTGATTTTACATATTTTCTAATTGATTTACAAATCTTATATTAAAAATGCCAATGATTTATTTAGATTTTGTAAAAGAATTTATACCCATTTTGTATTTGTTATTGTTTCGTATCTGTTGACATTTTAAGAACTATTTTCCAAGCTGAAAGTTTAAATAAATTGTCAATATTATTTTCCTATTTCTTTCAGATTATGACTTCATGAGAAAAGAGAGAGTGTGAAGTTATTTCTTATTCTAAATTTTTTCAATTGTCTATTAAAAGATTTAATTATAATTTTAGGATATTAATTTTTATTGATGAATAAGACATATGCAATGCATATAGCATATAGACTTATATGCTACCTATTATGTGGCATATGTTATATTTTATATATTTTAAGTACATATTATGAATTTATAGCAATAATTTAGTTTCTACTTATCAAACTTCTAGCAAAATTTAAAGCATTATTCAGAATTTGAATCTTTTCCACTGACTTGACTTTCTACATCCCTTACATTCTAAATTCACATATTATACTTGATTTGGTCTCTCATATATAAAAATCTCCCTGCTGCTTCATTATTATCATAATATTAATATTAAAAATTTTTATATTTTGATATATATAAATAAGATATCATATTTTTTGTTAATTCTTGGAATTTTCTTTATCAAGAATAACAAAAATGAGGTAAATAAAAATATGATCAATTGACATACTCTTTTGAAACAAATTTATTTATAATTTAATTTAGTAAGATTTAATAATAATTCTATAGAATAGCTTTCTGTCCTAGAACAAGGAGTGATTTGCCATTTATAATAAGTCATTGACTTGTCTTTCAATGGATTTTGTTTTTTTCTTAGTATAAGTATCTACATTCTTTTTTGCTTTGCATTTTATTTTGCCTGTACAAATAAATATGTGATAATTGTGTTTATTCAATTGTTATTTATGCTTACTCTATTTTACTTTAACTGACCAACAGTTAAATAACAAAAGCAGAAACAAACAAATCCATGATGAATAAAAAGACCATGGACAAGAGTGACTCATCTGTAATTATCAGCATTAATGTGCAAGTGTGTCAATTGCAGTACTCAAGTAAAGCATTATGACACATTAACATCTCATCAGCAGAAAACTGAAAGTATGAGGCAGGAGACATATATGAGGCAATGCTTTTGAGTTATTTGGATTATAAGCATTCTGCAAGTGAGATGGGATGTTAAATAAATAAAAACAGATAAAGGCAACAGATGGAAAATTTCACATGAGCTTTACTTTTTATTAAGATGCATTAAAATGATTAATGATCATGCTGAGTAGGAAAAATAATCAATTGTGTATGTATAAACAGTGATATAACAGCTAATAAAATTTTGGTCACAATGGATACCATGATTGTAAAATTTGTTAAATGGCACACAATCTTATAGTCATTCTGCCCATTTTACATTATTTGATGTTTATCATAACAAAATAGATGGGTCCTATTTTAATTCCTACATTATGAATGCAGAACTACACTGTAGACCTAGCAATCTACATGGAAAGCCTTCTTAGTTTGATTCCAAATCATATATTATTCACCATTTCTCATGATGTAAAATATTGATCTAAAAAGTTAGTATTAAATAATAATGTTACTCTTACTCATTAATAAGAAAAAAAAGTATTTGTTTTCCCTTATATCCGGTGTCTGTGATTTGCCTGTTGCTTAAATAAATATGGGCTTTGTTATGGGAGAAAAATGCAAATGTGCTAAGCAGGGAGCTGAATATTGAGAGAATATGAGTCATTACATTTTATCATTGGTTTTTAGATTATCCCTCATCATCCATCAAACTATACAAGGATTGAAAAAACAGGTGAGTAGACCCCATGCTGGCAGGAATATGAAAGAAAAGATGGAAGCATTCTACACACTCTCCACCCCAGCTATCAGTGAATGTACAGTATAGACATCATATAAAACTCTAAAACTAGATACCATCTATGAAGTTACTGCTTTAACATACGAACTGGAGATTTTTCAGAAAATGCCTAGCTAACATATTTTATAATCATCATTATTCAGACAGAGATCTATTTGTATAGACACAATCAATCAATGAGTCAGTAATCTAAGGAATAGTTTTAAAGAATTATGGAGGCTGGTTAGCCAAGCCTACAGAATAAACTAGCTGACTGGAGACTCCCGGGAGTTGATATTGTGGTTTTAGCTTTATGACCAATGTGCTGAACACTCAAGAGGGCCAATGTTTCATCTCTGTTTCAAAGAAGTCTGTTGTAGGATAAGGAAGAGCCAATTTTGAATGTAAAATCAGAAGCTAGACTGGAGAACAATTCTCTCTTTCTTGGGAAGGTCATTATTTTTATTCTACTCAGGTCTTTGACTGATTGGATATGGTTAATCCACATTTCGGAGGTTGATCTTCTTACTCAAAAGTTCACCGATTAAATGTTAATCTTTTTCAAATCATCCTCACATGAATATCCACAGCCACCTTTCATTAAATACCTGAGCATCACTGACCCCGTGGAATTGAAACATAATACTCATCATCAAAAGTCTGCCTAATAGATTTGATTCTCAGTACTGCATATAAATAAAATTTAAAAAATGTCTGCCTCTTGTGAACTTGACATATATACACATCTCCTTATGCCAACTCAAAGCAATAAAATGTCATATATTCACCTAAATGTCACAACTTTCCTGTGTGTAACTATAAAAACACTAAGACTATTTCCAGAAGAGAAAAAAAGGTAAAGTCTTTGGATGGATATTAACTTGTCATCTTGAATTCCACGACTTAAATGTTATGATGTAACCAAAAGCCTACATCAAAATTGGGAAAAACTAAAAGTATTATCTTTAAAGTATGGAACAAGACAAGGAGGTCCACTGTCACTACTCCTACCCAATATAGTAATAAAAATTTTAGCCAGAACAATTTCACAAGAAAAGAAGAGAAAAGGGAAGAAAATAGAAAAGAAAATAATGTCAAATTATCGCTGTTAGCAAATAAGATGATCCTATACTTAAGATATTGAAAAAATCCACCAGAAGACATCTAGAACCAATAAACAAATTCAGCAAAGTATGTCGATACAGAAAAAAATCTATCACCTTTTCATGCACAAATAATGAATCAGCAGAAAATGAAATCAGGAGACAATTCCATTCACACACACAACACAACACACACACACACATACACAGACTAGTAATAAATCTAACCAAGGAAGTGAAATACCTCTAAAATAAAAATTATGGAACACTTCAGGAATATATTGAATAAGACAACAAAAATTGAAAATATCTCCAAATCTCCAATGTTCATGGATAGGCAGAATTCATATTATTAAAATGGAAAAACTACCTGAAGTGATCTACAAATTCAGAGCAATATCCATCAAAATACTTATGACGTTTTTCTCAGAACTAAAAAAAAAAAAAAAAAAAAAAAAAAAAAAAAAAAAAAAAAAAAAAAAAAAAAAATTCATATGGAATAATAAAACCAGAATAGCCAAAGCAATTTGAAGCAAAAAGAACAACAATGGAAGCATCACAATACCTGATTTCAAATTATACTATAGAGCATTGATGACAAATTCTTCAGGATTCCATCCCTTCACAATGAATTCCCTCAGTTCAACAGTGTACATATACAAGGCTGAGGAAAACCATTTTCATTTAATTCTCTCTTAAAAGGCAACTCTGTCTTTTGCCCCCCAGCAATTTCTACCCCAAGGCTACAGGAAATACTGATCCCTTTGGAGGCAAAATGTAAATCTTTTACATAATTTGTACTGATCTTGAGCTAAGAATTCAAAATCTCAGAGTATCCCTCCTTTTCCACTTGATTGAGTTCCAACAAAATCCCAACATACTTATTAGTTTCACAAAAATATTAGGAAGCATGCATGCATGCATACACAGAAACACAAGGAGTCATTCGGACTTACTTTTTAAAGTGTTTGATTAGAAAATCATGGATGATCAGTGCTCCCTTTATCACTGGAAATAGAGTTTTTGGTATATAAATCTGGTAGATTATATATTCAATTTTAGAAACTCCAGAACCAATTCAAAACATTTATTTTATGATCTTTTCCTCTAGAACAGTATTGGTATCAAATTTCTTTTTTTTTTTGTACTTTCTGAATATTTTACATAAACAATAAATTATTCAGTGTTTTATTAGTTAACTATTTTGGATCTAGAAGGATATCTAAAACATCAGCCTCATTCTGTATACATTATTTATTTTCCAAGATAGAAAGAACAATCCCTTGATAATCCCCAACTCATTCTGAACATCCTAATGTAGTAGTCCTGTCTACTCTGCTATCTTGCATTTTTAATTTTTACTTTTAAATTATTTTTGAATCCTGGTGTGTGTGTGTGTGTGTGTGTGTGTGTGTGTGTGTGTGTGTGTGTTTGTAAATATGCTCTTTCCCAAATTGATCTCCCAGTTCCAAGTTTGGAAAAGTTTTATACTACTTTTTTAACAACAATTTGCATAAGGCAATGAACACAGAAGGAAGTCAGTACCTTAGGATATGCTTAATATGTTCCTTTGTAAGATATATAAATACACATATATATTTGTAAGACAAATAAACATGTACATGTATATATGCAACATAGTATAGATATATACAACAGTGTAGGCATGCAATATATATGTATATATGTACATATATGCATATGACATAAATATTAGAAAATACAATAAAATATAAATGAATTTTCTAGCAAAAGTTGTTCTAGAATAATGCATCGTATAGATATATATATGATAATATATATGGTTATTCTATAGGGATGGATCATTATATATAATATCATATAATACACATATATGGAATAGACAGAGAAAGTAATGCACTATATAAGAATGAAACATGTATAATGGTGATTGATAAGGCTATACTGGAGCTTAAAAATTCCTATCATTGGTAGAGCAGTTGCCTAGCATGTGTGAGGCACTGGATTCAATTCTTAGCACCACATATAAAATAAAGGTTCATTGATGACTAAAATATTTTTAAAAGTCCTATCATCTAGGGATATTATGAAAAATCATATAAATTATGTACAATATACGCAACTTAATAATGATAACACACAACTGTGTTACTGTTTTATTTATTTACCATATTGTCGTTTTTTTTTTTTCAGTACTGAGGAGTGAATCTGGGGCATTCTAATACTGAGCTACAATCCCCATTCTTTTTACTTTTGATTTTGAGGCAGGATCTTACTAGGTTGCTGAAGCTGAACTTGAAATTTTAATACTCCTGCCTCAGCCTCCCAGGTAGCTGGGATTACATGCATGCACCACTGCATCTGGTTTACTTCACTCTACTTTCAATGTTATTATAGAGTATATTCTTTGTACTTGTTAAAAAATTTTTTATCTGTAAAACAATATGCCATGTTATGCAACGACAGCCTCATACATCTCCTGTTTACCTCCTCTCTTGACTGCATCAAGAGGACATGTGAAGTAATCAATTTGCACGAAATAGGTCTGTTTGAAGTAGAGTCTACGATACAGAAGAATGGAACCTAATGATGCATTCATCAGAAATATTCCCTTCATTAGACATCAAATGATGGTATATATATTTATAAACCTTTCAGAAATATTGATAAATTATTATTGTAGATGGTATCATGTTCTAGTCAAGTAAATAGCCATCCATCTAATTTCTGGCATTAAATAAATGTGTATGTTTGGATGAATTAGTCCTTCATTTTCTGTACATGAAAAAGTACATTATATAAGATTTAAGTTTTCACTGTTTTTTTCAAATTATAGTATAAAAATACTAATGGTTAATATATTTTCTACTTTACAATGTGATTCATATTATCATTATTTAAGCCTCTAAATCTTGAGAAAATAGTATTGTACTCTTTAGTTCATATATGGAAATTAAATTAATTGCTGGTACTTTCTCAATCCTAGTAGAGCAGAAAGAAAAATTGGACTGTCTTAAGTCATCACTGGCATACCCCTGATGGAGTTCATAAAGTAATAATGTGGGGGTGTTAATTAGGCTGGAACAAATGAAGTAAGCATAATGATGCTAGATGCCCTGTTCACTCTAACCTTGCTTTACTTGGAAGAATATGCACATTACCTCTGCTCTGAACCAAGAAGAATGTGGCAAATTTTTCCTTTGAATTGTTTTTTGGCAAGAGAAGATTGTACCAAGGGCATAACTTCTAATTATCTGTGGTTTACATTAATACTTCAACAAATAGTTCTCTGGAGGCATATTTTCACTGTGACTGCATAGCCCAGGACATCACTGCTGTGCCCATTCACTTTATTTATAACCACTAAAATGTCAAGTTGGCTTGGCAGATCCAAGTGACTTTTTGATAATTAAATGAAAATTATAAAGATATGAGATTGTGTTATGCTAGAATATAGTCATTTTATCAATACATTTTTGGGAAAAAGAAAGCATCAATTATTCTAACATACAACAAAAATAATACTGCATGCATTTTTCATCACTATGGTAGTTGTGATATTTAAATATTTCAGTTTTTCAAATTACTCAAATAACTGATCGAATGGCCTAATCATTAATTGAAATAAAGAACAATACTTGATTTATTAGGGGAAAAATAAAACTTTAGAGGTAACCTACCCCTATCATTCACCAAATTTGTTTCTGAATGCTAGAAATCTCTCTTGGTTATGTTCCCCTCCAGGGCCTAAGCACTGCTGTTCCCCAGGTGTCTCTGTTTATATCTCTTTACACCTTACATGCTCTCCTGAGAGGGCCTCATCCACAGGTGCATGGTTTCAACCACCGCCTCCTTCTCACATTTGTGTTAAATGTGCACCGTGATCTCTCATATTCCCATGCTAGTATTAAGCAGAGTATTTAGAAAATTCATCTACAATTTTCATTCACATTTATAAAATCAAAATTTTCAAAAATTTACTTATAACACTAATATCTATTAAGTGCTTATTGACAAGTGATTGTAGTGTGTGTAGGGATACCATGCTGCTTATATTGTATCTTGGCTTACTTGGCCAAGAATGCTTCTGGGTCTTGGGTTAAACAAAATGGTTTTAAAATAATAATCAAATGTATCATACATAAACATTTGGTATATCATTTTAAACATTCAATAACTATTTAAGTATCATTATTTAAATGAATATATAACCTTTACCATATCCCTGTTACATAGGATGTCATTTCTATTCATTGATTGAAATTTAGAGCAGTTTGCTAATTTGTTCCAATACTGAAACCAAGATTTAATTTATGTGATTCATGTATTGTTTTGTTTCCCTGCTTCTCTCATTATATTTCCACTAAAATCTGTCATCTACAGAGTATCATATCCTAACTTGCATTCTTTTAACAATTGTCTTGATTTCTCTCTCATCTTTACTCCATACAAAATTCCCCCCATGTATCTCCTCACCCATCTCAGTCTTATCAAGCATTTATTGTCTTATATCTTTCAATAATCTTAATATTAATTTCCTTCTTTAGTTTCTTTTTTCTATAATCAATTACCCCCAATTGACCAGGTCATCTGTATTTCTATACTTTAATGACTTAAATGATTCCCAGTTCTTCAAATATAAGACCAAAATTATTCGCATGTTATTAATTGACCTTCATATATAAATGTTTCCTTTTCTGTATATTTCAACTTGTTCCAACAAAACTATTTTAATGTACTATAATGACACTTTAAAAAACAACAGCGGGGGGGGGGGGGGGGGGGGGGGGGGGGGGGGGGGGGGTGACACTTTAAAAATATCTGTGTGCTTATAAATTCTTTCTACATCTTCTTCATCAATATCTCTTAAATATCGATTTCTTCCCTATAATTTTTCTCTGAGCTTTATATATACTGTATCTGCTGTAATTTTAGTTACTGCTTTTATACTACTATTATGTGCAGACATGTCATTAAATGACTGGGATACATTCTGAGAAACGTGTTGTTAGGTTATTTTGTCATTGTGCCAACATGATATAGTATACTTTCATTAACCTCGATGGGATAGGCAATCACACACCTAGGCTATATGGTACACCTGTAGCTCCTGGGCTACAAACCTAGACACATGTTAATGTATTGAGTACTTACTATAGGCAATTGTAACACAATGGTGAGTGTTTGTGTATTTAAACACATCTAACACAACAAAGACTGTAAAAATACTATATAAGTGATAAAAAATAGTATACCTGTATTCAGCATGAATGGAGCCTTCAGGTCTAGATATCATTCTGGGTGAATCAGTGAGTAAGTAGTGATTGCAAGTGAAGGCCTGCACTTCATTCATTTATATAGATTTATAAGATTTATAATCAATGGATCTTAGCTGACTTTAAATTTTACTCTATAACTATTTTTTACTATTGACTACATTATTATTTTGTAATAACATCTAGCTTAAAACACAAAAATACATTGTGCAATGTTAAAAAAAGATTTTCTGTCTTAATATCTTCACCTGATACACTTTTTTCTTTAATTTTTTATTTTATTATTTAAATTTTCTTGTTAAAAACTAAGACACACAAATATGCATAGGCCTATACAGGATCTGAATTATTAATATTATGCTTTTCCAATTCCACATCTTGTCCCACAGTGGTCTTCAGGAACAGTACATGTGGAGATTTCACTCCTATGATAGAAATGCCTTCTTCTCCAACACTTCCCAAAGGACCTGCTGAAGGCTGTTTAAAGTTTAATATGTTATATAAGCAGAAGCTGCTTGCTGATAAATAATAATAAAAGTATAGTAAATACAGTAAAAACAAATTGGTAGCAGTCATTTATTATCAAGTGCTATGTACTGTATATAATAATTATTTTGACACATTTTGTATGATTGGCAACATAATATTTTTTTCTTTTTTTATTTTTTGAGGGACCTCGATCATGTATGTAGTCTGTGGATGACTAAAATATTGTGGGCCACATATCTGTATCTGTGTATTCATCAATCAGTCTCCTACTCAAAGGAACTCACAATGGAAGAACTTTTGTTCCAACTGCCTTTTGAGTTACTATCATAGTATCTTAATAAATTATCAATTAAGTAACAAAATAATCAGCAAATGTTAATGATAAATGTATCTCATATAATTTTGCTTCCTTTTTGCTTGTCCAGATACAATAGTTTTCTCCCACCTGTTCATTATCTAAAACAGTGGTTTCCATGAACTGAAGTTCATGAAAGATAAAAATAAATAATTATCTGAGGGACAGATACAGATTTGCAAACCTTTACCTGTCAGAAAATACTAGGTCATTCTTCAGGAGCAAACAGCACAATCTCATTATCTTAAAACAAGAACTTTAAACAATCAACATGCTATAGGTCCTATATGCATCAATAGGTGGCTTCTGTCCATGCAATCTTGAATACCATCTTGCACTACCAACATGTCCATGCTGTATTTTCAGGTTTCCTAATAGTGTAAATAGAGAATATTGATGAGTTGAGCTTTGTCAATGAAAATACATTGACCTAAATAGGCAGATGCCACTATCTCTCACATTTGGTTGGCCAGCATGACTTATTTGGTAACATCTGACTTCAAAGCAGATAATTATATCACTCTTTGTTATAGCAGAGTAAACCTGAAGTCAATGAGTAGTCTTATGTTACCCAACAAACATTTGAGTTCCTTCAGACACTACAGTCCAATTATTTGTCCTGGATTGTGAAAAATATTCTACATTATAGGTTCTAGTATAGATTCCTATATTTTGCAGTTTATGGACCACTGAATTTTCAAAAAAAGAATCCTGGAAACTTATATATGATTAAGATACTTTATTTTTGAGTAGGGAAATTAAATGTTTTCTCAATATTAATATATATTTTATTAATAAAACTTTAATAACACAAAGTAGGACAAAATTTTCACAGTATGAGGTGTAGTAGTCTCCTCTAATCTGAAATTTTTGCATTCCACAGTTTTATTTACCTACAACTACATTTGGTCTGAAAATACTGTAGACATTTCCAGCAATATATAATGCATATGTTTTAAATTGCAAGCCATTCTGAGTAGTCTGATAGATTTACATTGCCCTGTGCTATTCCCCTGGGATATGAATCACATCCTCGTCTGCTGTGTTCATACTGTAGACCCTACACTACCTGCCTATAGTCACATAGTAGCTGTCTTGATTATCAGATCAATTGTGGTGGTGCTACAAGGTCTGTGTTCAGCCATTTTTATATAGTAGCCTAATGCTACATCGCAGCCCTTCAACTTACCTCACATCATCATAAGAAGATACAGTAAGATACAGTATTTTAATAAGATATTGAGTACATGGAAATCATCTATTTTCAATTTTAGATTTATAAAAAAGTTGTTCCAACCTCAGATGTGATAATTTACAATTATTAAAATAGGTGTTTCTGTTCACAAACTTAAATTGATTTTACCTTCTCCTAGAAAATTGTTCCAACACCACTCCTATATTGTTTATCAGAATGCTACAGTTTGGGCTGGGGTTGAGGCTCAGTGGCAGAGTGCTTGCCTTACATATATGAGACACTGAGTTCAATCCTCAGCACCACATAAAAAAATAAACAAAGATATTGTGTCCATTTATAATTTTTAAAAAATTAAAAAAGAATGTTACAATTCGACTAAATCCAAATGTCCCTCTTCACTTTTTTACTAGGTTTTATTCATCTAGTCATTTTTATTAATCAACAGATATTGTTGGTAGTCTAGAATATGGAAGACACTGCAGTAGTTCTTTCATATTCAGAGACAAATAAGATAATCTGGATTCTATCCTTGTGACATAGATAAGTATTACTTATCTCACCTCTTCTGATCAATTTTATGAAAGCATTCTGTGACCAATTATGATGGATAGTATATTGTTATATTTCTTTTATGCCTTCTTACCAGAGCACCAGCTTATTGAACATAAGCAGTGTGCCATAAACATTTGTCTACAAATCATCCTGCAGAATATAGCCATGGATATTGTAGTGGATGAATTAGATTTAATTGGTGGATTTTAGTTTCTGGATTTACTAGATTCCTAGAAAACACCGAATTTTGCTATTATATTCCACTCCACACATGCATGAACACACTTCTAGCCAAAATGTTGACCTGTGAGTATACACGCAGATGACATGAAGTGATTTTCTCCAGCATGGATGAGAGAATATACATTTAATATTAATGCTACAACATACTACTTGAAAATAGGAGGATATAATATGAAAAGGTAAATATTTTATGATAAAGAGAACTTTAGAAAGAAATGTGAAAGTTCAGTATTAGAAAACACTTAGACTGAAAAGTAACATAGATGCTGAAATTTTATTTTCAATCCTATATTACCACAAAATAAATTTCAAAGTATATGCAAATAAATTCACAATAAAATAGTTTATATATTTTCTATAATTAAACAACAGTTAAGGTAAAATGTATATTATTAAAAGTCTCAAAAGCTGTGTGAATCATGTTTTAAAATATTATGGTGTAATCTGCATGGTTATACAGATGATTTCCTATTTTATAGCTGAATTCATTAGTAATTTCCTTCTTCTAATGACTGTGTAATTAAACCATAATGGGAAATGTAGGTTTATGTATATTCATAGGGAATTCATTACAACAAAACAAACCATAATTAACTAAAAACCTAAGATGCATGTTAATTTATATAAAGGTTGTTTCCACACAATTTATTATTTTTTGTTAAAAAAAACAGAGTTAAGTAATAAATATTAACTTCTTGATCTAATGGGCCATACAACAGAAATACTTCTAAAAATTTATTTTGTTGTAGTTATTTATACTCTGTAACATTTTAACTACAAATGAGTTAATATAATTGCTTCCTAGTATTGTACTTGTTAGAATAACAGGTCATAGACAATTATGACGCTGCCACTTTTAGGAAAAATAATTTTTGTTTCTGGATATATGTGAAAAACATATATAGTACTAATATTGTGTATGTGTAAGTTTTATATTGCACATAATTGAATTTAGATTCTAAAATCTAAATTGGTTTCCATTCACCTGACATTTTGAAAACCAGTATTATTTAAGATTAACATCAAATAACCTTTATTCTAACAGAGCATTTACCACAGTATTCGTGGTTTACGCTATGAAATTTCACACTATGTAAACTATTTACTAGAATAAAGTAAAAATGTGTCACATAATTAATTTTAGCAGAATTTTGTATACTTAAATGCAACGAATTTATTAAACAAAAAAACATTTTAAAAACAAAATTAATTTTACTTTCTTAAAATGTTTTATAGAGATAGAAAACGTGTATTTTTCAAAATAATGTTAATTCTACTAATTCAAATATTAAGAATTTTAAGTCCCTGGTCAGATATAGGTCTGTGGATGTCGTGGAAATGCCCTGATACTTGGAACTGGAAATAAGATTATATAACCTGTTTCTATTCCCACATGTTTTCAAATCATCTCATTCATTAAATCATTAATTTAACAAAGATGTATTTTATAAGATATTTTGTTTATTTTGGTCTGAGAATATTTTTTCATCTCTTGCATAAAATGAGATTTTTTAAAAAATGTTTTTTTTGGTGCTGGACATTGAACCCAGGGCTTTGCACATACTATGCAATTTCTTCCACTGAGCTATATCCCTAGCAAATTAAAAAAAAAATCTTTTTTTTCAAAACTGGTGTTTGAACACAGGGACACTACTACTGAGGAATACCCAAGGCCCTTTTAATTTTATTTTAAATTTCTATTTAAAGACAGGGTCTCACTAATTTGGTTAGGCTGTTCTCAAACTTGCAATCTTCCTGCCTCAGCATCCTGAGTAGCTGGGACACCTAAAATGATACCAATTATCTTTAACTCTTTATTAGGGGCAGCTGATGGTTACTGCTTGAACTCAGGACATCATCTCTATTGCAAAAGCCTAAATAAAACTGAGCTGGCTACATGAGCCCCTATTATAGAGAAGTAGTAGCATTATGATGATGCAGTTGGATTTCTCAAGTTGCTCAAATGCCTAAGGATTAAGCCCAGACACAAGCATGTTTCACTAATGTCACCCACTAAAGTCATGGCTTTCCTGAGGAGGGTTAATAATGAACAATTCTGATAATTAGACTTTAACTGAGCTAGTAGGGGAAGATGCTTAGCATAATGAATCTACAGACAAAACTGACCTGAGGAGGATATGGAAATCTTTAAAAATATTAGGTCAAATGAATTGGATTTTTTCAACAAAGGAAATATTTTCCATAGTGGATCAATGAATAAGATCAATAATGTCCTCAGTGATTAAAAGGGTAGTGTGTTCATAATAAGCACATTCCAAAACACTGAGCCTAAAACTTTTAATTGTATTGATAAATGTTCGTTTTGTGTGTTATTTACAGAGGAATACAGCAAGAACTCTATTAGAGAATCAATGGCATAATTGTTTCAGCGATTTGGGGGGTTATATTAAATTTGGAGTGTTTAAATCATGTAGGTATGATGATAGATGGATGGATAGCTATAGATACAGATAACATATTAAGGCACTGTTTCATTTGGTTTTATAAAGATGAATAGTTCTCAAGTAGGTGGAAACAAATTGAAATCTATCAAAAGCAAAGCAAGGCGTCCCATTGATGTGAGAAAACTCAGTGTAGCCCATAGTAGTTAAAGTATAGTTTTCATGAGCTTAGCCTAAGACTGGAAATTTGAGTACAGTAAAGGCTTGGTTGCATAAAGATGATGGGCCCTTTCAAAGATGGGGCCTAGTGGAAGAAGCTGAGGTTATTAGGAGTGTGCCCTTGAAGGGCGTATTGGAACCCCAGGCTCTTTTTCTCTTTGCTCCTGGGCTGCCATGAGGTGAGCAATTTTGCTCCACCACACTGTCCCTGGAAAAATGTTCTGCATCGCCACAGATCTCAAAATAACAGAGTCAATTGAATATGGAAAGATGCCTCTGAGACTATGAACCAAAATAAACCTTATTTTTTTTCTCCTTTAGATTATTTACATCAGGTATGTATCATAATGATAAAAAGTTAACACAAGTTATAATGGAAAGCGACTAAAAAATTAACCTTAATTTATTTATGACATTATTCTGTAAAACTTTCTGTAGATTTTACTTAGGTTTAAACAAAGGAAAAGTAATGCTCTTTAAGTGGACAGTTTAATGAGTATTTTAAAAAGTGTATGGTTTTTAACTACTACCTATAATTTTGGAATATTTTCTAAAAAGTTGCCTTGTGTACCTTTGTAGTTAACCCCATGTGCCTATCTCATCACCTAGCACCATCTGCTTTCTGTCCCTACAGTTTTGTTGGTAGAGAATATAATGTAAATGGAATGATTCTTTTGTTTTTGACTTTTCAACATCTACTCATTTCTCTTCTTCTTTACCCTTGAAATACTAACCCTGTAGTCCAGAAAAAGTGATATAAAAGAAGTAACTTTTCCATCCATCATCCAGTAAGCACATGAAGTTAAAAATAAATGATCATATGTGGTGTGTAAATAAAACTAAATTAAGAATAAAGTACATCTAGTTGTTCTGGAATATATATGGCCACTAAAAAATTAATGGAAATTAACTAAGCTCAATAAATACTAAATTCTAAGGTAAACATGTTAAGAACACACATAATACACAAAAGATTTTTGGAGATGTTAGAAGGAAACAGTAGGAAAATTAATGTTCTAGGAGATTTAGGAATGACTCAAAAGCATACATCTGTAGAAAGGAAGGAATAGCATTTGTTTAGAGAAGAAATGTCTGTCTGAACAGTTAACTTGATTTTTATTTTAAGCAGGAAAGAACAAGGAGAATGCTACCCAAAGAATGATTAGGAATCTTTGTAAGGAGAAGATACTGAGTGTGAGTCACATCAGCAAAATAAAGGCAAAATAGGAAATATCTGGAATGTTTCATAGACTTTAAACAATTGTTGATGAACCTGATTTGGATATTGCAATAAATATGGAAAATTTCATCTAAGTATTAGGGTTATTTTCAAAATAAAGAAAGATTATATGGTTAGAAGTGAGGATGGATGCAGCCAAGATAAGTGATCATCCTCTCATATCCACTTCCTAGCAGAAGAGCTGGACTACATTGTGCAGACACCATGGCTATCACTTACATTATATGACCAAGCTTTGACTGAAGAAATATAACAAAAAACAAAGGTCACCATTTCCAGACCCAGGGTCTTAAAGCCTTTCACATGTGAGAAGGGGATAAGGAAAGAAACAAATTTAGAGGGTATTGTTATAAAATATATTAACAAATAGTAATAAATAAAATATTTTAAGTATGTCTATGTAACACCTAATTATGAATAAGTATACTTATCAAAATTAAATAAAGTAATACAGTTTGCCATAGTTCTCAAATATTTAAATGAATTTGAGTTTTTCAGTGGCAACTGGAGAATGTAGAGTTCTGTATTCTTGAGAAAGGTATTAACAAAGGCCCTTCTTGACCCTGGCAACTTAAATGCACAATAATTATGAAAAAAAAATATATAGTGGGATTTTTTTTAATTTGTAGAAACTAGCATACAATGTTGTAATATATATAAAGTGATTCCTCATTATCCACAAAGAATTGGTTCTAGAAACCCAAACACCGTGGATGATCAAGTCCCTTATATAAAATGAAACAGTATTTGCACATCCTCCTGTGTATTTAAAATCATATCTAGATAGCTTGTAATTCTTGACATGACATGAAAGCTAGGTGAATAATTGTTATATTGTATTGTTCATGAAATAATGAGAAGAAAAATTCTCTACATGATAAGTACAGACACAAATTTTTTAGAAATATTTTCAAATCATTGTTGGTTGAATCTGAAGATGCAGAAACAATGAATATAGAAAGACAAACGTACCTATAATCCTACAGAACATGTATTACAAAATAAGAATATCAACCATTTACAATTTTTACAAAGCTAAAACAAAGTTTTATTCACATCGGAAGACTCACTGATTAAAAAAAAAAGATATGTATAAATCTAACTAATAATTATAGGACTTCAGGATTATTTTGTACAGATGTACAGGAAATTTTTAAGCATTAGTTGCTAATTTAAAACACACCTTTTACATAAATTTTATTGTATAAAGAATAATCAACATGAGATTTACCTTCTCAGCATAGTTTTAAATGTACCATATAGTATTCCAATGTATAGGCAAATTATTGTACATTATATCTCTAGAAATATTTGTCTTACATAACTGAAATTTTAAATCTAGTGATTAGCAATCCCGAGCTCCTGGAAACCACCATTCTATTCTCCACTTCCATGAGAATTTGACTATTTTAGAGATCTTAAATAAGTGAAAACATGCAGTATTTGTCCTCCTATTACTGGCTTATTTCACATGTAATATCATCAAGGGTCGTATATATTGTGCCATTCATTCTCTTTCCTCTAGAAGAATAATATTCCATTTTATGTAAACACTACTGATCTTTAATCCATTCATCTATTAGTGTATATTTAGGTTGTTTGCACATTTTGTCTACTATGAGAGTGCAGTAATGAGCATGAGATTATTAATCTCTTTACAATATTCTGATTTCAAAGATTTTGCATAAATACACAGAATGGGGATAGGTGATCAATCTAAAAATCTTCTGCACAGAAAAAACTACCATCAAGAGAGTGAAAAGACAACCTAAAAAATGGGGAAAGCATTGTAAACTATATATCTGACTTAACTCATTAATTTTTAAACATAAACAATTCAAATACCTCAGCAAAAGCAAAACAAAACAAAAACAAATAATACAAATTACAAATGGGCCAAAGACTTGAATAGACATTACTCTAAAGAAGATATATACATGATCAATTGGTATATTTGAAATGTTCAACATCACTGTTTATCATGTGAATTCAAATGAAGCTCAAAATGTGATATCACCTCACAAAATTAGAGAAGATATTATAAAAAAAAAAACGTGAGAAAAAGAAAAGATGATGAGTGCTGGTGAGAATGTGGAACACAGGGAATCCTTGTACACTGATGGTGGGAATGTAATGGAGGTTCCTCAAAAAATTAAAAGTAGAACTATTATATGAACTTGCAACCCCAGTACTGACTAAAAGCAAGGAAAAAAAGAAGATGCAAAACAAATGGAAATATATATCATACTCATTTATTCAGTTAATTAAAATTGTCAAATATTGTTAAACTGTTCATATGATAGATTCCAAGTGATCTATATATTCAATACAATCCCTATCAACATTCCAATGGTGCTTTGTACAGAAATAGGGGGGAAAAAAACTTCTAAAATCCTATGGAAACACAAAAGAATCTGAATAACCAAAATAATTCTGACTTCAATATGTTTTATAAAACTATAGTAATTAAATCTGTGTTATACTTTCATAAAGTGATATTCAGGGGAAGTTTATGCCTATTTCCCATAATTAATATGGTAACCTATAAAGAAACAAAAACATGCCTTGGTCTTGCTGATTATTTCCAAGTTTCCGGGTGGTTGAATAAGGCGAGTGAACTGAATATGAAGAGAAGTGTGGAAGAGAAGAGGACCAGTCTCAAGTGACAAACTATTTCTACATAACTTAACTAAAAATAGCGTCATGTTCTTTGAAAGGCGATAGATCATGTTTAGACTCTAAAACGAGAAAGCAAGAGTAACAATCTTGACTCTAAAACTTATTCTCAGGGTCACTGGGAATATTTTTTTTTACATTATCCTCTCCACTTTCTCATTCATAACATTGTCATACCCATATTGTCTGTCTTTAGGGATGGAAGGATGGAAAGAGATAAAGGAAGTAAAACAGAGATGTATTGTAATACCATCTACTCTCAGTATGTGTTAGGGTTTAGTGATGGTGACTGTAAAAAGGAACAAGGTATGGCCTAGTAAATTAAAATTCTTCCTGCTTCCCTGTCAACTGGTCTTTAGTTAATCTCAGTAGGTTTCTGCTTCCCCTCTTCCGTGGCTCATGTTCTCCTTGGCATGATTTCCACCAGATTAACATGAGGTAGAAAAACCCCAAGAGATGAATAATATATTTTCTTTGTCCTGAATATTTTGGGAACCATTTTTTTTATAAAATCCATTATGAAATTTGATCGAAAGGACAACTCTCTGACCTCTGCTGTCTGAGCTGTGTGTGGGCCTTTTATCCATTTTTCAAAAGAGAGCTATAAGTTAGCAATAGACAGGTACTCTGTGAATTATATATTTCAGTGATGGATATTTATACTGCAGATAAACTGAGGAGTCAGATGAAAGATCAAGGGGATCCCTTGCTTCTCATAGTATTTTTAATATATGTTGTCATCTCTTCTTTGAAAAAATAAATCAAGTGTGAGTTTGACCACAATTGTGCTGCTACCCTAAAAACCTTTGAGAATCCATCAGCTCCCTCTGCAGGATAAAGACTGCACTTAAGATATTAAACTTTATTTGCTGACTGACCTTTTCACATTTCAGCCTGTTATTTGGTTTCATGCTGCGGGAGTTTCTCAAAGGCAAGTACTGTTAAAATCCCAGTATTGCAAACACAAAAAGATGTCCCCTAAGGACATATTCTGTAAGTCAGCAGGTAAAAGGACAAATGGGGATATTCTGATACAGACAAGAGAGAACTGCAAAACTTTTCCAGAATTACTTAATTTTTTTACATCAGAAAGTTTTAAAAAATAACATTTTTATGAGTAAAGGAGAAAAGTAGAAAGTGAATGAATGTGTATTCAAATGGTTTAGCTCTTGACATCATAAGCCAATTCTTTAGATCAATATGACTACATAAATTAGATCGCTGAATCTTCATGAGCTTTAGTTTATAAATATAAATAAAATATGGTTATGACTTTATTAGTTTTAAAATTTGCTAGTTGTATTTTTAATAAAGGGGAAAAAGTTGAGTTTCCTTAAGGAGGAAATCTCTGATAACTTTTTGGAAATTGACTGTACCTCTTCAATAACATCTGAGTGGAATCAACATTGTGAAATATAAGATCCAATCACACTTGACATATTATATGAATCATTATAGCTTATATTTCAAATTGTATTTGGATACAGCTATAAAATCTGTGGAGAATTTAGTGAGATGGTACTCGATGGAAGGCTGTAAAATATAAAATCCTTTAGAAAGTTAAGTGATCATTGGTGGCTCAGAGCCCAGCATGGGTATAGGGTTTCCATGTCTTTCAGTCACAGTCATCGAAAGAGAGCAAATAAAATTACTATGAACAATAATTTATAAAAATAAGAAATAAAGGAAAGAATACAGGAAAAGGGGTATGTATCTCTAAAGCCCACTTTTGGAACACATAAATACAAATATATATAATTCTACTCTACTAATATGTATATTACATATATCTTATATATAAAGTTTATTGTATATATGCATATATTATATACAAAACGTAAGGCTTCTCTGATATATTTTAGGTTATCAGGCCATTTGCAACTAACATTTAAAGACTGTATGGATCAGAAACACATTTTAGATTTTCCCAAGTGATGTGTTTATACTTCTGGGACTTATCACAAGACAAATTCAATAAGTATATAAATTCTGAATAATCTCACTTATCAGAGTTAGTCAATTGGCTAGAAGACACTATTTTTTCTCACTTACAAAAAATGATCCTACTTCTTTTGGAAAGTGGAATAACTTAACACTGGACAATATAGACTTCAATAGTGACACAACAAAACCTTAAAGTACCTGCCCTTGATTGACAGCTCTGTACTATTTCTTTAGATGTATAGAAGACAAGAGGCAGAGATAGTTTAGACAGGGGTCAGATTAAAAATCCAAAATGCCAAGGACAAGTCTGATGGGCCCATGAATTTAGAACAGGAATGAAAGGAGGGAACAAATGGTATTTTGAAAGCACAGACTATTCTTATCCACTGAAGTATATTCCACACAAGTTTTTTTACTGATCCATTACTAGGCCAGAAGCAATGATCTAAGTAAGCACCTGGAAAAAGGCATAAAAATAGAATATTTATCTTCTACATTTGAGGACCTGATATTGAATTAGCAAGACTAAAATGCATTAAATTCCACTAAAATATAGGTTCCATGGGAACTGGTTTGTTTTTCTGATTTATTGATTGGCATTTCCTAAATATTTAGATGAGTGCCTGACACACAGAAGACTCTTAATAGTTGTTGAATAAATACATATACGACATATGTAAACAATACATGAAACTTCTACAATGTTTTTAAGGAATACATTGATGTAGAATGACTGGTACAGAGACGTGAGAAAAATGATAGTTGAGTCTAAAAATGTACACAGATGGAACTAAAAGAGATTCATGTAGAGCCAAGGCTTGTAGCAAAGTATGTAGCAAATGTGGTGAACAGGGACAAAATCAGAGTTATTGAAGAGTAAGGAGAAATGAAGACTTAAAGGTAAATTTGGAGGAATAAAAAATTAATCCTTTAGATTAGAATATAGTCTTCATTTTCTGGACAGTTGGGATCTTCAGAAAACTTTGGAATGATTCAAATCCAAGAAAACTGGGAATGGTGAGGTCAAATGCTGATGGTGACTGGCTTTCTGCTCTACTTACCCTCTTTAATATATGCTCACTCCTGGTGGCTGGGATGCATGGATGAGTATCTGGGTATCATTTTTAAATTCTACATCAATTTGGTTTGAGGAGCTTTAGAAATCACTTCATTTCTCAGTTAAATCAAGGGTGCCCTGATACTAATTTCGGAACCAGAGGAAGATCAAGTTGAAACGATTGCAGTTAATTGTTATTGATTGGGGTGTAACAGCATTAGCGGATTCCAGAGGGTCTGGCCATTAGTGAGGTATAAAATGATCCAGTGACAAGTTCAATTGGTTTTAATAAAAAGAAATACAAATTCAGAGACAGCCAACGAGACTTAAGATTCTTAGGAGAACTGAAGCTCTTCCCTTGATTAAGTTTAACTACCCCTTAGAAAAGAAGGTGAATATTTATATGGGTTGGAAACAGGAGGAAAGCTGGAAAAAGGGTCAAATCTTTCACAGCCTGAATCCCTGCTTCACAACAGACCTTCTGTGATGGTGGGAAAGATCAACAGCTGTGCCATTCCTGTGGTTATCACTAGCAATAGCTGAATATGGTTATCGAGCACTTGAAAGGTAGTGGAATGAGGAACTAATTTTTAAATTGTATTTATTTTGAATTAACTTAAATTTATATAGGCTAGTGGCTACTACCTATAATTTTGAATGGAGCAAGTTTGAATATATTCCTTAACCAAAAGGAAGAAAATCTTGGAAATTTTGAAATGGTTGGTTGTATCAGTAAGGATGGACTAGGAAGTGCTGTATTAAAAAATCAAAAATATATAAGTAAGTAAACTCCTTTTAAGATAACAATTATGTCTCATAAAATTAATATGACTTCAATGAATGAAGACATAGACTCTTTTAATGAAAATAAAATTTTGGACCTAGGTATGGATGCCAAAAACAATTAAAAGGACTGTTTGGCTCAGGGGATAAAAGCCTTGAATTAGAGTCAAAAATTAAATAATATATTTTTTCCAACTAGAAATTTTTTTATCAAACACTAATATAACCAATTTCCATGATTTATGTAAGAGATAATATCTCCAATAACTATGGTTTTAAAACCTGGAGGAGAAGCAGAGAATGAAATAAAGAAATAAAAGCAGACTGAAAAGACCACAATGATAGGAATGAACTCAGCGATTTATAGCACTAAAGTCTAGGAGTTATTTATACATAATTGATATTTAAATTGACCCCTGGATTACAAGAATTCACCAACTATGCTGAAATCTTTGAGAGTGATTGGTCTTCAACCTTCAGTATGAGAGGAAAATGATATTTGCCATCAGGCAAGCAGTACAAGGAGAAGGGGCAGATTCCAAACTATAATGAAAAATTTCTAGCATGTAAAGAACCATCCATGAGTTGTAAGCAGAGGGCACAGGGTCTTATCTGATTTGACTATATTCAGATGACTTTGATTAGAATAGATTGAAAGATCAAAAGATGCAAGCAGAGAAGACTGTGTTAGTTCTGCAGAAACCCTGTCACTATCTGGGTATGGCAACCTATAGACCTCAGTTTTCTCATGCACAAAATGGCATATGTAACAAAATATGTACATTAGCTTTCTTTCACTGCTATTGCAAATTACCGTAAATCTCATCTTTAAAAACTTACCTATACAGACAGATGTGTTTTTGTGCAATTTTGAAGTCAGGAGTCTTGGATGGGTGTTTCCAGATGAAATAAAGGTCCCCAGAGCTGCACTTCAACCTGAAGTTTCCAAGAAAGGATTGGCTTACACAGGTTGTTGCCAGAGAACAGTTCAGTTCCTTGTGATCATAGGACTAAGATTCCTGTCAGCTAAGGACTGAGATTCCATTGTCAGCTTCTAGAGGCCACCTGCATTCACGGATCAATGCCCTTCATCTTGAGAGTCACCCATGGTGGGTAAAGACCATTTCATGCTTCTTTTTTCATTGCTACATCTGTCTGACCCAATATTCTGGATTTCTCTTCCACTTTTAACAACCCTTATGGTTATATTGAGCCAACTCAGATATTCCAGAATAATCTCCCTATTACACATTCAGTTGACTAACTTCCTTAAATCAATCTTAACTTTTTATATTTATATTTTATTTTTGCCAGGTTATGTAATATAATGATTTTGAGGATTAAGATCTAGGTATCTAGGGGAGTTTAGGGGGCATTAGGTACATTATTCTTCTTTCAGTAATTTTTTTAAGAATGGTAATCAAAAGAGAAATACATATTTTATCTATATGAATTTGGTTTTGATTTTCAACAAGTCAGTTTTACATTGGGTACAAGATTGCTTTAAGTGTTTTTCATTTTATATATACATATATACACATATATATGCATACATGTATATTTATGTGTATATATACACATATATGTAAATGTGTATATATGTACACACACACACACACACATATATATATATATATATATAAAACTACATAAAATTATTGAGCATAGTATGAATCAAATGATTAAGGGACATACATATTTGCCTTTATTCTGAAATTAGGTCACCCATTTTAGATACCTCCCAAAAAGGCCTAAATTATCAGGAAAAAAAAATGATATCATGCTTCTAAAAACTAAAAACAAAGAAATACAGAGGCAGTATTGACCACTCAATTTATTTTCATGTATCTATGGAATTGGCTATTTCAAAGCTACGGCGTAAGATGTTCATGTTGGCCTTTAAAGTAAATTGGATTTTCTTGGAGCTTGTCAGTGTTTTGATGATATTTCATAAAATGCATTTTTAATTATGAGACATCATCCACTTTCCAGAATGTTAAATATTTTTATGTAACATGATCACCATTCATTCCTGTGTACCAGTTTGTTATTTTCAAATAACTTATTAAGTACATATTTTTGATATATCCACAACAATTCCAATGATAAGAGAAATAGATTTTATAAAAAGTTATTTAAGTTTTATTTTTCATTTCTTCTTCTTAAATATTTGTTGAGAATGTTTTGTAGTGCAGTTTATCTAGTTGTGGATTATTTTACCTTTTGTTTATCATGGAATGTTTTTATTTTATTGATGCTAACCTACAACAAAGGAGGGTAGAGACGGGAAGAATAAAAGTCCATTGGACTAGACAAATGGGAATGAAGGGAAGGGAGGGGAGAAGGTATTAGGAAAGACAGCAGAATTAATCAGACATAACTTTCCTATCCTTGTATACAAATACATGACCAGGGTAACGCCATATCATGTACAACAACGAGAATAGGATTATAATTAGAATAAGTTATACCCCATGTATGTTTAATATACCAAAATACACCCTACTGTCATGTATATCTAAAATGAACAAATGATAAAAATCTTAAAAAGGAATTTAAGAGGAAAAAAGCTTATATAGGCCTTTTTAAAGCCCCTTTTCATAAAAACAATCCATATATTATACCTCCTCTGATCACCAGTCCTCTCCAGTAAGCTCTGTAAAAGCAGAATAATTGCTAATGTATTGTGGTCTAATTTTTGCTCAACTGAATGAACATAGCACAATAAAAATACGGTACTCTTCCGGAACTAACTCATTAGTTGCTATTTCTTTTTTTCTCATGACCTTTGGGAAAGTAAATAATATTATGAAGCCCAAATAATCATGTAATGCACATCCCCAAATGAAGGAGGAAAATTGCAGTGCATTTGTACAATCTCTGGATTAGAGTCCTTGGGGCTGGAGTGTCACCCATCACAGACATGCATTCTGCCCTTTACATTGAGCCAAGCTGTAAATCATGTTGTTATTTTTATTGTTGCTTGTTCTCTGGTTTGGGTGACAACTTAATATTCCACAGTAGTATTTGGCCATAAAATGGCACACATGACTGGTCACAGGCAGTAAGGGAATGCCTTGTACTTTCTGATTGCTATAGGAAAATCATTTGTGCAATATGTATAGATATGTGTGAATGAATAAATGAATAAGTGAATGAATGAATACAGAAACTTGGGTACTGCTGAAAAGTGAGTAGAAAATCAAATTCTCCTTTTCTTTAACACACACAAGGAGTATGTGCTTTTCTAGACCAGTCTGAGAGCAGGATATTTGCTGTATCCATCACTGATGGCAGTTTTAATTTTCCCCCCAGTTTGATTACAAACATATTAGAGCACCTATAAAACATTTCCCATCCATAGAGGCTACTTATTACAATGGTTCTTAGCCCATGGTTTCAATTTTCATAGTAACAACTATGCTAGCTGTGTTGTTGAATAACAAAAACAAAGGCTGCATAAACAATTCTGCCCTCTCCAAAATGCATTTAAAACTTTCAAAACACGTTTTGATATTATGTTGGTGTTTTTTAACTTTATCTGTAAAATACTACTAAAATTAAACACACACACACACAGAGAGACTGTAATCACAACAAGGAGATGAAATAAGCCATTATGTTTCTAGAGATGGTTTGCCTAATTTTTTTTACTCATAGGCTAACATCTAAAGATTTGTTTCCATCTTAGAAAATCCTAGATGAATATTTCTCACATTTATCCCCTATCAGTGCCTGCTGCTATTTCTGTATTTTAGACCCTCATCCATCTCTGGCTTGTCAATTGCAGTAACTTATGAATGGTTTCCTTGCCTTCATCCTTACCCTACTGTGGACTGCTTGTCACCTTGCACTAGAGTTAACTCCCTACAAGATATTTCTATTGTTCCCTTTACAATCTCCAATGACTGCCATTACCTACAGAATAAAGACTATACTTCTTAGGAAGTAGTGAAACTCTTCTAATGCCCTAGGTTATTTTCAATTTGAAGTTGTATTTTTCCTCTAACAGATTATGCATTTATTCTCATCCTTTAATAACTAACACACAATTACCTTCCAATTAAATAGTTCCTCCTTTTACTCAGTCACATGATGATAACAATTTTAAAATATTTGATAGAGAATCTGAGATCTCCTTCAAGTGGTCATTTCAGTAAACTATAGTTGACTTACATTTCTCTCTTCCCCTACATTTTAAGCTCCACAAAGTAGAGTAGCCATCTGTTTCATATATAGCAGTCAACTGATACTTGATGCTGGGAAAACATCAAGTTCTGTTGGCCTTCTAGACAAAACAAGATATGAATCAATATGAAATTTTAAGATATATATTCAATATTGGCATACTCAGAGAAAAACTGGAAAAAAAATACTATGTGGCCCTAATAAGTTCTTCGAAAAAAGTAAATTCTATGAGAGTAGGGACTTTTTACCCACAGATACATCACCAATACTTTTCCAGAGTCTCTGGCACATAGTAGATGCTTAGTAATTGATGTAGAGGTAATATTTGATTACATATCTCAATTTAGGAAGTCTAGTCTGATAAAGGTAAATGAATCCTATTAAAGATATTGAAGATGTAAAATAATAACAAATACATTGCTCTAAAGGCACAAATTCAATTTTCCATGGTAGGGAGTTGAAGAAAGTCAGAATGGAAATGCAGGCGTGGTTACTATTGGGATTACACAGTGCAAAGCCAGTTTGTGGCTAAAGATTGTGACAAACAGTATCCTAGAATGTAAATTAGCTTTCAGAGATGGAATTACACGAGTAACATTCACCAAGATCACCTAGAGAAGATGGTTGAAACTCTGAGAAACTTGGTTCTTTATGGGAAAGGATATAGAAAGAAGAGAAAGAAGTTCAGTATTGTGCTTTATCAATGTCCTAAATTTGAAAATAAGAAAAAAAAAAAAGGGAGAGGTGTCTATAAAATAGAATAATGCAAATGAACATTGGGAATTCATGCAGATAACATCTTTATAAAATGTTGTATATGTGTGTATGTATTTGCATGAAATTAGGTACATTTGAATGAGTATAATGGAAAAGTAAATGTAAAGTGGCTTAAAACAATAAAAAGTATTTAGTTCTTCAGAATTAACTATTTAAGTAGATGGTTCCAGGATTGGGTAGTTAGGTTATTATGGATACTCAGGTTTTTGTCAGTTATCCAACAATTTCACATGGTCCTTGATTTGAGGAAGTCATATTCTTGAGATACTAGTGTTATACCCTGATATTTTGATTGACAGAAGAATAAGATGTAAATAAGGCTGTTCACCTTCCTAGTAGAGTGAAGAAAATTTCCCCCAAATTCAGTTTTCCTTTCAAAGAAGAGAATTGCAGCACATACCCGTGACTAATAAGATGTCATGCATAAGTTAAACTCTGAAGTATTTACCACTGAGCTGATGATTAGGGTCATCTGCCTCAGATATAGTATGAAAAGAAAACTGTGCATTTGTAATAGGAAATAATTGGGTAAATAACAATGGTGATGTTTATTTTAGTCATGAATCCTATGAATTGATATTTATATCATTAGTATTTTTCTAATAAATAAAAAATCCAATTTCAAATAGTAAGTTAGTTAGTGTCAGATTTCAAATATTCACAACCCCTACAATAAGCCACATAACACAATATTAATTCACATTTACATGTAAATATATATAAAGCTATTTCAAAATTTATATCTGTATCATCTTGAAAACATTACCTTATCAAATGAACAAATAAGATATTCTGTCATTTAAAAGAGTATTTTAAAAATTTATGGGCAGATTTCCCACAACTAAAGTACAGGTATTTCTGCTAAGTTGTTTTTTGAATGTGCTCCTGAAAAAAAAATCTTATGTTCTACAAAATCACACACTAAAAATATCAGAGCTTATGAGAGGAATAAGGCTATAAACAGAATAATAAAAATCTAGACAACCTTATAACTGTGGTGCTAACACAATAACATTCCAAATAAAAAAGCACAACTACAAAATAGTATTCCTAAAAATAAATTCTACATTGGAAATATCATGGTACCTTTTTATTAAAAAGAAAATTCTTATAAGGAAAAGTTAGTTCTGTTATGTAGTGAAAATATAGATAAAATTTAAACAAACAGATAAATGTATAAAATACAGCCATCTGCCCTCTCATAATCCCAGATGACTAGCTGAGGAGGAGGCGGGTAGAAGGTTATGTAGACCTGTTACAGTACTTTGCATTTTTCTTAGCTCATGTATTTGCCCTTGAATTTTCATTTCAGATGCTGTTACAAGTGACAGTGTGGCACTATTCATTTACAGGTTTGGGAAGATAATCTCAGATAAACTAGTATTTCCTATTTGGCTAATCTCAGTTTCCTCTGTGCTAATCACATGTGAGATATTCATGTAACTGATGTACTAAAAGCAACCATGCTGACCATATTCAAATAACTAATTGTTCCATATGGTTTAACTGGGTCCAAACCTGATGGTTTGTTGGGATGTAGTTTGGAAGGACAACTAATTACTTAGTTGTAAAAAGAGTCTCTGTATACCCACTAAATGTGTTTATGTCATAAATCAATGACCATGTCATGCCACTTGATCTCAAAAACTCTGGGGACTTCTCTAGAGCCTAATATGGTAAATTGTTTCATTCTTTTCAGTGATCCATCCAAGAATCAGAATTAGGAATATGATGCAGATTCTGACATCATATTCTTTATGGCATAAGTGGGATAATAAATTGTTCAAAACAAGTAAGCTGTAAAATAAGTGAGACAAAACAAAATCTTTCAAAGGTGCTAAGATGGATTGTTGAATTTGGTTAGAAAACCACTAGAAAACATAGAAAGGGTAGAAGGAATACAGTTATAGGATCCTCAGTGATTAAGATTCAAAACAGACTAGGCTACAGAGGAGAAATGCAATCTTTCTTAGAAGTCTTGATATAGGCAATATTATATGATGGTCTCAACAATATATGTACAAAACCCATACATATTTTTTGCAGCAATTTTTCATGAATGCAGATGTCCAACAGGAAACTCCATACCAATTTCAATAACTTTGAATGATAAAATAAATAGTGATTTATAGATTATTTTGGTCCAGGGATAAGACAAATTATTTTTATTTAAATGCAGTTTGCTGATTAAAAGATTATTTACACATTTAGTCATCTACTGAGCCAAAGGGTAGCTGATGTTGTCCTGTTAGAAATTTTGTTGCAAGCACAACTTATACATTAACTTTAAGGTAAAAGAGAAATTCCATTAAAGTGTCAAAGATGAAGAATTATTGATGCTAAGGAGAGAATATATTATCTGAGAGGGCTGTCTTCAAGTAGGATGGGGCACAGGAGCTTTCTGGAATTAATAACTATTAGTGGAATATAAAAATAGTTTCAGAGATAGGATTGAATATACTCTATTATTATATACATATTTATAAACTTTAAATGTGACTATCAAAGCTACCCTGGAGTGACACAATTGCAAATATTAAGTCATGCTTTTACAGGATTTCTAATGTACAATTATATATACACACAGATATACACATATTGCTTTCTATATACATGTATGCATAACATATAGGCAATTGTCACCATGAAGAAGTATTCTGGGAAATGTGTCCTTAGGTAATTTCATTGTTGTGTATCACAGAGAATATTTACACAAAATAAGTATGTCACTAGGTGAAATAATGTAATAGAATCACTGTCATATCTGCAGTCTGTCACTGCATAGGTGCATTACAATGCAGTGCAAGATGGTATGGCATAAATAGTAAATGTATAGGCTTAAAATTATTCACATACGAAATGTACTGATTAGGTTTATGTAAGATTTTCAGTTCTATCTTCTTCAACTTTCTTGAATATATATGCATGTTTGTGTATAATAGGGATTTATTTAGAAGTATTTAGAATTTTGTTTTCTATTTATGTGAACAAATAACATATAATATAGTTTCATATATAATTTTATTAATATATATGTGCAAAGATATGATTTCTACTATTATTTTGAATATAATTTTAAGACCCATTGAAATTAGTTTTAATTCAGCATATTTCTGCTTTTAGATAATTTATGATTTTAAAGTTTTGTTTAGATTTGTGATATTCATCTATTTATTTAAATAATTAATAATTATTATGTGAGACAATTTTTATTTGATATCAAGGAAGCAAATATACATATTTAAATTTTAATGTAAAATATGGTTTACCTAGGAACAATAACATTTGGAAATAACATTTGTCTTTTTCCAAGTGGTGTTTGCTTTTTAGGTGAAATTGACATGTAACTAACTCACTCTCTTTTCTTAATGCTTATCACATCTCCAAATATCAGAAATGTCTTTTATCCATATTGACTTAAAGTATGTATGTGTTTATGTATATGCATCTACTTATAGATATTTTAATGTGATTTTGGGGGCATCAGCTCATAACTTCTCTTTTTTTTTTTACTCATAAATGTACATTTTTCTATAATTCTGAACATTTTCTCCATTTCTAATGTAAAGCAACTATCATCTTAGGAAAAGATTTTTGAACTTTCATGTGGTCCCATCCATGCACACAAACACACACAGCAGGATTCCAATCCACTATTACTAGTTGAGTGTTGAGTTTGACAATATGTAATAAGAAAGGTAGATTTTCACCATGTCACAAAGACATCAAGTTAACATTTACTGGAAGCACTTGAACAAGTGATTTGAGAATGCAAAAATAATGCTATTTAAAATGTGTTTTCTTTGGAATGGTTATTGAATATGACAATGTTTCAATTTAATTTTCTGATCTACTCTTCTTTCTGTTTTACAGAATCATTCTCTAAGAAAAATGTTAAATCTTTTGACTGTTTTTTGTGTATACTGATGAGTACTAGCAATTCTAGTATTCCTTTGTGACCATCTACAATCTAAACTAAGATAAACCTTCAAATATTTGTTTTGAGAAAAGGCTGCTTCACAGGTAATAGATAATTTTATAAGATAATTTTAATGAAGTTTCATTCCAGGACGTTTATGTGTGCAAGCAAGTATTTATTGATTACATGGGCCCTATTTTATCTTTAAACCAAGAACAGTTGTTTTTTCTCGCATATGGATTGTTGATTAAAAGTATGAGAGAACAATATATGTATATATAAATGAAATAAACAATTCAAGGAAACAACATATACCTTACTGTATTCAAATTTACTGATGTGTTTATTTTCAGCTGTCTTTTTCCAAGGTATAAAATATAGAACACAAACGTAGCTCTGTTTGCTGATTTTTCAATGATGACATGTAGAGAAAACAAGCTTGGATGCAGATTCACAAATGTGCCTTGCAATATATATGCCCATAATTTTAGCCAGGAACAAAGTCCAAATGAAATGCAGACTTCCTTGGTTTTAGTCACAGTAAAGATGACCATGAATAAGTGAGTCTTCTAAGAGATTAAAAGTGTGCTACCTACCAGTCTCTTGGGTTGAAAGAAAAACAGTTCTGGATTACTCCCCTTTAGATCTCATAAGTTTAGCACCCTAATTTTAGGAATTAGGAAATGAAAACCCCCAAAGATGAAAAGATCCATGCAGAATAACACTTTTTAAATAAAAGAGTGGAAATATGTGTATCTCACAACCAAAAAGAGGTATTTCAAAACCCGTGTTCTTGTATAAAATAAATAAACTAGCCAAATACACAAAATTATGGGGGTGCAAATGGGAAGATCCACATTTTCTCATTTACTCATTCATTTTTATTTTGCATTTACTCTTTATGAAGAATTGCAGTACACATTATGCATTTTTATCAATGTTAAGAAATTGTCCTAATATTCATGGAGCTTAAGTGATAGTGGAGGTGATAAATATTAAATAATATCATAGGAATATACTGAAATTTTAAACTGTTGCCAACAAATTAAAGGAAAATAATAAGGTAACTGAAGAAAATCTTTGGCAGAGGAGGGAGCAGCATAAAGGAAAATCCTCTACAAGAGAATGGTCATTATTGGACTGACACCTGGAACCAGTGAGGAGCATAATAAAAATATCTCAAGAATATTTTAGAGAAAACACTTGCTAAGGGTTTGAGAATAGAAAGAATAGTTATCACAATAATGAAAGGGGTTAGGGTGCCCACTGGTTCACCATAACCAAGGGTCAAGATAGTTTAAGATATAGATGGGAACATAGGCAAAGAGCTACATGCTTTCTTGGATCTGGTCAAACTCTCCTTTCTTTATTTCCCACTGAGAAAAACTACCAATATTAACATGCTCAATCAATTTTTCTGTTTTAAGCATTTTTTTTTAAATTTTGGTTTTATAAAAAGCAATTAGCATTTGATCTCTTAGCAAAGTTATTTTGATGATCAAACAACATAAGACATACAAATGTTTAAAAAGTTACAAATATGATTGCAGTAGGGGATTATCATTCTATGAGACATAACCTACTTGAAGTCTCCATTTCTCTGAAGAGCTTTGATACAGAAAGATTAGTTGATTTTCACCAACATGCCGTGATTTTGTTGTAAGTTCACTAGATTCATTGATTTTACAAGGGTGTTTCATAACTAAACCTAGTGTAAATGGCAAGCAAATAATAAAGAGTGTGCTGCTCATGATAAAAGTTAATATTGATCTTACAGCAGTGTTCTTCGAGAAAGTTCTCATTAAACAAAGAAGGTAACACTATAACCTTTGGGGATAAGTAAATGTTAACTAAGAAAGTATATTGGGATGAGACTTTCCTTCAGGTCAGGCAAATTAAAAGGTTTTTGGAGCACAGGTGCAGGTGGGAGATTTGAAGAGTGTTGCTATGGATTTCTCTATCATCTTACTGAACAGGCATAATCGTGGCTTAGCTCCCCAGCTGAGATGCACATCACCTGGGAGCCTCTCTGATGTCTCCTTCAAGCTGATAACACCTGGAATTCCTTGAGTCTCATCAAATCATTTAAGTTGACACAAATCTCCGTGAAGTTTAAATCGTTAACATTATTTATAGCTCAGTGAGAATGAGGTATTTCTTGTAAAAAAAAAAAAAAAATGTTTAAGAGAGAGAAATTTCAGGAACTTGGGCATCTGAAGTAACAGAAATATGGTGTCCTAAAGTGCTAGGAGGAAAGAAGTCTGCTTTAAAACAGGGAGGAGGGTGGCTTGGCCTCACAAGTTTAAATTAACTTCCATATGTCTTTCATAACTTTCAAGTAGTGTGAAACATGAAATAATTCTTAATTATACAAGAGTGTAAAAATTTATTTGCACTCCTGATCCCTTGAGAAATTTTTGGAAAAGGTGGGAAGAAAAATGGCTGAGAATTATGCAGATTTTTCTTAATATCCTGAGTTAAGGGTTTTAGAACAGGGAAGAACGGTTGTTTAAAAAAAAAAAAAAAAAAGAGGTATCACTATCCAACAAAAATAAATTAAAAACTCACAGGAGAATAGACACAGTTGTTTATGAAGGGATGAACAAAATGATAAATAAATACATAATGAATATTTTGACTAAAGCCTAACACACACACACAGAGACACTGTGGAGGGGATAGAGCGTAGGAGGGAGACAGCGCTAAGTAACATTAAAATTCTAGTTACTTTTTGCTAAAGTCCTTGTAAACACCTTATCTTCTTTGCCATATTCGTCCTGGGAATATCTTGTAAACCATATTTCACAGGAAGGTAAGGTATTTGACTGCTTCTATCACCATGGTTTATCCACTTTTAATCTACTTGTGAATTTGAAGCTTTAATCCTTTAAAGGATTCAGTTCCTTTAAAATGCTAATCTAAAAGGGTTTTCATTTTTTTTTTTTAAATCCTGTCATCATGAAGGCAATCACAGTTCTTTCTGGGCAATTATACACTATGTTCTATTTTATTCGTGTTGCATTTTTCATGTTAATTTTTTTTCTAATACTCCAGTTAGAATATGGCTTATTTCCAGTAATGTTATCAACACGAAGTGAAAAGGTATTCTTAAAAAGAATCATGCTGAAATTTTATGAACTTTTTTCCTTCCATTTTTTTTTTTTTTTTTTTTTTTTTACCAAAACACTGCACTCTAGTATTGTTTTCACATTTGAGGAACAGTCTGCAACTCAAAAATATTGATTCTTTTATCTACAGGACGTTTTTGTCCATAGCAGACAGCACAAATGAAAGTACATGGACTTTCTTCCACCTTCAAAAAAGACTCCTCACCTGTCCATGGACCTTCATGATCAAGACACCAAGTCCCTTGATTTATTGTTACATAAACATCTTTATAGAACAGTTCCATAGAAAGTTCTTTCTCACGAAAATGGAAGATGGGGACTCAAGAAACCCTTCTATAATGATGCTTATCATCCAATATTTATTAAATGCCTTCTAAATTCTAACCACCATGTTAGAGTCCAGAGATAAATTGGCTATTCAAATATTTTTTAAAAAAGCAACACATTCATGCTCCTTGATTTCTCCGGACATCTGCTCTTGTGATATCAAGAAGGTCAGTTGTATGGAAAACAGCACTACTATTTCAAGAATTTCCAGATAGCCAGGGAATGATGGAGTAAAGAGAATGTTCCTCTAAATATCTAAAGACCCAGAATTGAGATCCAGTTACTACCAATAAAATTGTCAAATGTAAAATAAAATTCAAAACATTTACCTCATAGTATTTTTGAATGGCCTAAAAAAGATAAGTGTAATAATATGAGGTGGATATCTTATTTTTTGTATATGTTGTGGTATTGTGGATATTATTCTCTGTCATGCTCTCATTGTCTTTTAATTATCCAGGGACATAGGATAGATTGAAATGAATTTGTTGAATAAATGATTGTGAAACATTTGTAATGATTGAAGATTTGTGAATCATTTTTAATGATGTTGGTACTTAAATATTAACTGGAGACTCCTCATTAAACAATTAGAGCTCTATCATTTAAAGTACATCTAGGTATTGCTGCCTCTCTCGTATTTCACCAGGTTTCAAATATATCCTTAGATAGTAAACAAGGATCCTTTTAGAATATTTTTATGTGTTCCATAGGAACCATGAAATTTATATACTTTTCAAATTTTATTTTGCTAAACTTTTTCCATTATTGAAACAAACCCCAGATTCTTTATTAATGGCCAAGGTGTTGTATATTTGTAAGGGATTAGCAAAATAATTTGGAAGGGAACTTCCCAAATTTGAATTAGAAGTGAAAGCTGCAATCATATATTAAGACTATCCTTAGAGCTGATAATTTTATTTCCCATACCTGCCTTATAATATTGGTAGCAAATATTCTGGGGGAAAGGGTAAAAACAGAAGAGGGCTACAGGAATTTTTTTTTTTTTTTTTTTTTTTTTTTTTTTTTTGGTACCAGGGATTGAACTCAGGGCCACTCCACCACTGGGCCACATCCTGACCCTCCCCCCTTTTTTTAAAAAAATTATTTATTTATTTTAGTTGTACACAATGCCTTTTACATTTACGTGGTGCTGAGAGTCAAATCCGGGCTGCGCATGTGCTAGGCAGGCACTCTACTGCTGAGCCACAACCCCAGCCCAATCCCCAGCCCTTTTTTGTATTTTTATTAGAGACAGGGTCTCATTGAGTTGCTAAGTGCCTCGCCATTGCTAAGGCTGGCTTTGAACTTGCAATCCTCCTGCCTCAGTCTCCCAAGTGCTGTGGTTACAGGCATGCGCCACCTTGCCCAGCCTACAGGAATGTTTTAGTCAACCTTTTTGTGGCTGTAACCAGAGGATCTGTCCAGAAAAACTAGAGGAGGAAAAGTTTAAGGGCTCACGGTTTCAGAGGTCTTAGTTCATAGGAGGCCGGCTCCATTCCTAGGGGCTTGAGGTGAGGCTGAACATCATGGTGGGAGAATGTGGCAGAGGAAAGTAGCCCACATCAGGAAGCAGAGAAAGAGAGACTCCACTCTCCAGATACAAAATATATACCCCATTGCCATGCTCCCAATTAACCACGTCCTCCAGACACACCCCACCTGTCTCCAGTTAGCATTCAATTAACCCCATGAGGGATTAATCCACTGATTAGGTTAAAACACTCACAGCCCAAACATTTTTCCTCTGAACCTTCTTGAATTGTCCCACATGTGAGCTTTTGAGGAACAACACATCCAAACCATAACAAGAAAATACATTACACAATAAATTTTGGTTTAACTTTGTTTTCTACCCTTTTTTTAAATTCATAAGTACTATTCAGAATGTCCATTTGGAATGAAGCCAGAAATATCCAAGCATGAATTTCTATAACAACCAAGTAAGTGTCTCAGCCAAGCCATGACTGTCACTGCAAACTTCTTCTATGTTCCCTAGTAATAAAAGAGATTGGATTCTATCACAGGTAACATTATTTTTTAAAAAAGCTCTGTGTTGGAATGAGAACAAGATATATCTCATGCTTTTATAATGTCAAAATGGATTCTAGGGCTATAGCTCAGTGGTAAAGCGCTTGCTTCGCAGGTATGAGGCCCTGGGTTCAATCCTCAGCACCACATAAAAATAAATAAATAAAGATTTTTTTTAAAAAATGGATTCTGTTGTCATTTATAAGTAAAAAGAACCAATAAAATAAATTTATAAATAAAAAAGTAAAAAAAAAAATAAAAAAAAATAAAAAAGTCTGGAGAGGTTTAAGTGTGTTTTTCCCAAAACAAATCCATGGAAGAGGATGGCTTGTAGATAGATAAATGGTGTGTTTAATTTTATCTAAAGAAACATGATCTTAAACTTCCCAAGCACCAGGTAATGATAAGGAGAAAGGTAACACCAATTACTTAGATTTGATCAGTATATATTATATGCATGTATTAAAACATCACACTGTACTTTATAAATAGGTGCAATTATTAGATGTTAATCCAAATTTTAAAAATATGTTCAAGGAGATGGAAAGGTTGACTTTCCCAATTTGGTCATTCTACACTGTATACATGTGTTGGGTTGTCATTCTGTGGCCTACAAATTTGTAAAATTAAAACAATCATAATAAAAAGAAACACTGCAGCATATTAGAGTGTAAAAGCTCCTGTGATGAAAGAATCACATAATAACTACTAAATTTCCTTTATTGGTCAAAGATTAAGGTTGGTTCAGTAAGACAAAAACTGTGCCCCACATAATTCATTAGCTTGTTTCTACATGATTTTTTTTAAAAAATTAAATGTCATAGAATGTTCAACTCTCCACTGAAAAAGCAGGATTAAGATGAATTTCCTGGACTACCACTGGACTGAGAATTGTTCAACATCCTTTACATGAAATCCCCTATTTCATTTAATTTTATCACTTGATCAAATTACTATATTTAAATCATTAACAACAGTGAGAGGTAAGACAAAACTATCCATATCTATGCATGCAAGAAATAAATAGGCTGGGCATGGTGGTGCACACCTGTAATCCCAGAAGCTCAGGAGGCTGAGGCAGGAGGATCATGAGTTCAAAGCCAGCCTCAGCAAAATTGAGGTGCTAAGCAACTCAGTGAAACCCTGTTTCTAAATAAAATACAAAAAAGGCTGGATTGTGGCTCAGTGGTTGAGTGCCCCTGAGTTCAATCCCCTGTTTTTCTAAAAAAGAAAAACAACAACAAAAAGAAATAAATACATTTGTCATCCTCAGAATGTTTTTCAAAGATTAGAGAAAATACCTTCTATTGGACCAAACCATTCCTTATCTATCTAACTTCCCATAGTCTCATGGCCCTCTAAATGTTTATAGTGAAATATAATAATCTCACATTGCTCCTCTACAGAGTCCAGTCATCAGAACCATAGTTAACATATTTTTTTTGAAAATTCATCATTTTCCAGGAACTGCTTTAAGTAAATGTTATTATTCATTTGCTTAATCTTTCCAGCAATCAATATTATAATCTCCAATTTATATATCAGAAAATCAAAGCTCAAAAAATGGTAAATAATTTATGCAAGATGAATCTATCTGTGTGTGGAAGAAACAGTCCAAACCATGCTTTTATACCTCATATTGTCTCATACAAGGAAAGAACATCATATGTCCATATTGGTCAGAATATATAGTGTAATGCTTTGATTATATTATTCACAAATTAAATAATGAATAAACAAATGGAAAGGGATTCAAATAGAAAAAAATTTCAAAAAGGCAAAAAGAAGTCAACATAAAAAGATCAGATGTTGTCTTAATGTTCTATTTTACTCAACAATGAGATGTGTGTGTATGTGTGTGTGTGTGTATGAAATAAGCAAACTAAGACTTTTTTTTTTTGAGTGAAGATGATTAAGGATAAAACACTGTGTGAGTCATGGGTTAAGTGCGAAGACAATTCTACAAAAATAGGATCTCTGTCTTACAACAATGATGAGAACTACAGATAGAACTGATATTTCCCAGAGACAGATGCATGCATTTAGATTGAAATGAAAAATATTTAAATGGATTAATTTACACTATTTTGAGTCTGTTATTTCTGTTTTTGAGATCTGGTATAATTCAAATTTACATATCCAACCTATAATTCAAAATATCTTAGTAAAAATAGTTAACAAATATTTATTTTATTTTACCTCTACAAAAATAAAATAAATAATAACTTAAGAATACATCTACATATTCATTTCTGAATAAAACAAGAAAGTTATCATTTTCTAGTTATTACTACTTTATCTCATCTAAAATTTTGTATTCTGTGAGCCTTAAAATTCTGATTTACATATTCAGCATTGCTATCTGAAATATACTTGTAATATTCATACTGAATTGGGAAAAGGAAAAGCAGAGCTGATTAAAAACGTGATATCTGTGGAGGAACAACAGAAATGAAATGCAAATTTAAAAGCATTGATGTTTTTGATCATGCTAAGTTGACAGAAGATGCAAACAGACTCCAGGGTGGGGAGAGGTGGGGTATAGAGCTTAAATAAACAGTAAAAATGAATACTGCATTGACATTAGTTCTAACATGACGAAAAAAGCTGGCCAGAGACTGCAGAACTCATAATATATAGCAACATAGCTCTTAGTCCTCCAGACATGCATTTGAATGCCAGCTCACCCAAGGACCTGGCTTTCTGACACTGGACAAATAAATCTCTAGAAATCCCAGTATCCTCTTCTGTAGGGTGGTGATCACAGATGAGCCTCTCTGGTTGGCTAGTTGTATAAATTTTGAAAGGTAAGCATTGAAAAGTACCTAAACAGTTATCTAGCATGATGATCAACATTAGCTGTTGTACTTTTGTTTTACTTCCTAGATTAAAAAAAAAATAAAGTGCCAATCAGGAAACAATGAGAAAAATGAAGAGGTATTTTGCTCTCAGATGAAAATGAGAGAGTATTTCCCTACAATGAAACTTTTCAAATCACGTATAAATCAGGAATACAAAAACAAAAACAAAACAAAACAAAAATGCTTGGCTAAATATCAATTGAGTATAAAGAATTCTAGTATTTTTAAAATACCATACAATTCTAAATGCTAGTAGTACCAAACATTGATAAAAGTAAATTAATTAGTTTACAAAATTTGTTTTAAAATGTTACAACAGATACACATACAAAAGTTGCACATACGTATGAATCTATCTATCTATACATGAAAGCATTATTATATATATTTATAAACCACCTCCATAATACTTCCAATACTTTCCCAAGGTATCACATAGGACTTCACCATATGATTTGGTTTGGTTTTATGGTGGATAAAACTACCATTCTGAACCTTTGCTTTGTGCTCAGCTTTGCAAACTCCTTGGAAAATGTGCTATTAACATATATCATATATAATGAAGATACAAGATTGAATATGCATAGAACTTTGGATTTATTCTCAGAGGTGATTGCCTTCAACATAATAACAACATCCTCCCTATCCTGTCTCTTATGCCATGGATCCAAAATGAACACAATGTAGAGCAGGCCTGATCAAACATCCCTATGTTAGCTTGACCCCACTGCTACAAGCAGAAATTCCTGGCAGAGTCCAAAGTCATCGAACCCCAGCCAAATAACACATTCTAGAGCTAGGCTAAGTAGCTGGTATTTAAATCTACTAAATTTTCAAGTGCTTTCTTATGTGACAAGAGCTAGCACATATATGTATATTTTAATTCTAGATCTCTACAACACTGAACAATTAGGCTCATGTTTGGCTATCACATTTCATACTTTAGTCAGTTTAGCATCACTATGACCAAAATATCTGACAAGAACAACTTAGAGGAAGAAAATTTTATGTGAGGCTCACAGTTTTCGAGGTCTCAGTCCATAGACAGCTGAGTGCATTGTTCTGGGCCCCAAGTGAAGCAGCATGTCATGGTGAAAGCAGTTGGGAGAGGAGTGCTGCTTTGTTCCTGGTTGACCAGTAAGTAGAGGGAATGGGAGAATGGGGCTTGAGGGAAAGTCAACTCTTCAGGGAACCCTAGTGACCCACCTGTTCCAGCCATTCCCCACCTGGCTAAAGTTACCACCTAGTCATTCCATTCAAACTAGAATGGACTGATTAGGACATATCTCTCATAGTCCAATCATTTTACCTGTATCAACACAGGAACATTTGGGGGACACCTCATATACAAACCATAATGAATAGCATATAAAATAGATGTTAAATGACATACATTAATGAGTTTTAGAAATGTTATTTTTAAATTAAGAGGATAATTGAAATGTGGAAATCACTGTCATGACTGGATGCCAAAGGATCCAAGAACAAATGTCCTTATACCACAAACCAAAAAATATAATATTGTGGTTAAAAAATAACTTTCTGGTTAGTTGAATCTGAACAAGTCAGTTTTCTATGAAAAGAAAATGGGAAAATGTATAATAATATACAATCTATAATAATAGATTAATATTAGAAAATGGAAGATATTGAATATTGTGTGTATAGTAAAGAATTTAGTCTGAGGAAATCAACAACTTTAAATCAAGCAATGCTTCCTATGTGGTACTATTCACTGTATATGTAGCTATCAGAACTCAGCACAAGTACATGCATATTCAGATTTTTAAAACTGAAAGGTAATATGAAGAAACCAACCTGTTCCAACCAATGGCTGGAACAGGTAGTTCAGAGACCAACCTTAGAAGAACATTCAAAGTTGTTATTATTTTCAAAAGAGAAAATAAGGACACAGTTTTAATTGTACAAACTATTCCATAATTACATAGCAAAGTTAATTAATCCATGAAAATAGCAAGTAGAAAACACAATGATATTAAAGATATAAATAAGGAAATATTGGCATTGATTTATGGAAGAAAAAAATCATGTTTAAAGAAGGTAATAAATAAAAATAGAATTAGTAGAGGTGTAGTAAATGAGTGTGTGTGTGGCAGAGGTGCTTTTGAGTTATTGAAAAAGAGAGTAAACATGGTAATTTCTCTCCTTCTCTTCCTGGCATTGGGGAGAATAGCTCACTTGTCTTTGTCTAGACTGATGAGTCAAACTCACCTGTTCTGAGCACAGATGAGTTTAGTACTTCTGTGGCAATCTATGCTAGATATCTCTGCAGAAACAGTCTCATTTTATGTTGCCTTCTCTTTCAATGAAAGTGATCTTCATATCTTTGTGTTTAAAAGAATATTTCTAACTTCCTTTTATTTTTTAAAATAAATTTTATGGTGAAAAAAAAGAGTAAGCCATATCTTATTTCTATATGCAATTTTCTCCAGCATTCTTTATGTTACTCTCTAATGCAATGAAAATTAAAATAAAAGGAACTTCATTAGAGTATTGAATAGCATGAACATCTGACATAAAGATTCAGTGTGGTAGGACATCTGTAATCCTGGCAGTCTGGGAAGGGTAAAGGCAGGAAAATTGCTAGTGAAAAGCCAGCCTCAGCAACTTAGCAAGGCTCTTAAGTAATTTAGGGAGATCTTGTCTAAAAAAAAAAAAAATTAAAAACAGTTGGGGATGTGGCTCAGTGGTTAAGTGCCCTGGTTTCAATCACTGGTACCAAAAATAAATCAGTAAAAATAAATAAATAAATCAGTGTTGTGATATGGAATAATTAGTGGTAATGGTAGCCTCCATTTTCAGAGTAAAACTTGGAGCACCATACTGAAAAAAAGAAAATTACTGAAGGTTATGTCAGGTTAAAGACTCCAGTGAAGGAGATATGTATGTAGTTCAGTGAATGTGCTTTCCTAACATGTGTGAAGCCCTGGGTTGAATCTGTAGCACATGTATACACACACACACACACACAACACACACACACACACACACAGAGAGAGAGAGAGAGAGAGAGAGAGAGAGAGAGAGAGAGAAGAACAAGAAGGAGGAAGAGGAGGGAAGAAAGAAAGAAAGAAGGAAAAAGATAAAAAAGACACTGGTGAAGCAGAAATGTGAAATTGCAGGACCTTTTAAAATATTCAGGGAGGTATTAGATCAAATTTAAAAACAAATGGCAGCAAATTCAATGAGAATATTTAATGTGGTATAAATATTTTTCCCATAGACTTTGCAAAAGTTAATATATAATTTTCTAGGCACAAATCACAGCAGGTTTTATTATTGCTCCTTCTGTGTATTTGTTGAAATCGCCATTGGTAGGATCACTGGACTTGCTCAACATACACAGTGGAAGGGCTCACAAGGCTCCAGGAGGGCATCCTTGGTTTGAGGCAGACACCTCAGCATCCTCTTCTCGTTAAGCACATGAATTTGGGAACCAGTTTTCTCTAGATTCCGGTGCAGTGTACTGTAGTTTTCTTACTTTGTCACTTTTTCCAAATTACTTAGTTTCTTTGTGCCTTTATTTCTTTTATCACAAAAATTGGAACAACAAAATTGCTAATTTTAATAGGCTGTTAGAAGGATGATATAGGCTAGTATTGGGAAAAAATTGGCAAAAGCCCCAAACATAACAAACAAGCAATGTTTAATCATCATCTAAATACATTACTATTTAACAAAATAAGCTATGTTTGTTACAGCATGAATGTCTTCTTTCTATGAGCATAAATAAACTTTGAATATCTTTAATTCTCGTTGGTGAAAAAAATTCCACAAATGAATGAATGTGATAATGAATACAATATTAAACAAAATGCTTTGGGATGTATGGTAAGGACCTCTTCAGAAAACATTTATTATAAAAAGTTAAGTTAAACACATAAAAAATATGCCCAGAGCATGAAGAAGATTTTCAGAAAGGTCTTATCTTGTGATTATAAATAAAAACAAGTACTGTAAAGGGACTTTTCTCCATAGAAGGACAGTTCTATGCTGACTTTTTCCATGTATGGCACATTTAACTGGGGATGTGTCTTACTTCTAGTATTCAAAGGACCCACTGGATAGATATGCCCTCTGAGGTACTGAATAAATATGTCAATCATGGGAAGAGCCATTTAGATTTGTTTCCAGTATCTCCTTAATGTTGCCCTATACTTTCTGTGTGCATTTCATTGTATCACAGATATTGTAAAGAGAAAAACATTTCATTGTTTCATTGTTTAAGAACCACTGAAAACACTAGTTTATAACAATTTTCAGTAATTTTGGCAGAATAAGTTATTTTAATATCAGAAAATACACAAACATTTGTTTTAAAAGTTTCAGCATATAAACACTTTTAAAAGAAATTTAACACACTTCAGTAATTATGGATTAGTTACTACAATTTATGAGTATTATTTATTTTGAAAGTTTTTTTTTTGTTCTCTCAGATAAGATTCATATGTTTTAATATAACAGTTGCTATGCATTTGAAATTAAAATTCAAATAACTACTTCACAAATAATGTGAAAACACTTTTTTCTCCTCCACCATGGACATTTGATTGTAGGTTAGAAGTTCAAGATTTTTAATATTTTTTCTCTTTTTAATTTTGTATACATCTTCTTTACAAGAAAGGTGGGGTGTTTTTGCAAAACAAAAGTTTACTAACTTAAAGGGGTACATATAATGTGATTAAATTAAAAGCGTTCAGTAACTATTCTAATAGTTTAATAGTGTGATTTCTAGAAAGGCATCTTTAGCTATTTCACTTCAGAAGAAAAATAAGAGTGACAGGATAACTTCTGGAAAATCATGATGATATCAGGGAAGAATAAATTGAATGCCATATATCTGATTTATTATTTAAGATAGTTTAGAAAGAATAGAATGCTTTATCATTCTGGATTCATTGCATATGAATAGAGTGTCAGATATCCAATTTTATCTCAGTATAGGTAATTTCTCTACATTCATTTTTTTCTTGCTATTCATATCCATATTCCTGGTCTTCACCACTTGTCCTAAGTAGGATGCCCATTTTCCAAGTTCTTTCAAATGCCTCTTTTGGAATTTTTGCTCATTCTCCCATATATCCATTCAAAAACATGGATATATAAGAGAAAAATGGGCATAAAATGAGTAGAAGATAAGAAAGGATAGGAAAGAATGCTTATGTAAAATTCCCACATAGTAGATATAAAATAATTTATATGACAAGACATGATATATAGTAGTCCAGAAAATTTGCTGTGTGGACTGTCAAAAACAACACAATGTTCAATTTATTTTGAGGCTCTGTAAACTTATTTTTCTTCAGACAAGAAAAATCTAACAGCCATACAAAATAAAGATTATGAAAGCAAAGAGGTCTGTTTACAGTATATCCTGTACTAGAAAATCAGATGGGGCTACCAGTTTTCCACAGCCATCTTCATGGCATTGCTCGCAAAGTGAACAAATCCATTCTCACCCGTAATTAATAACTATTTGGCATGCCTTCAGGCCCAATCTCTTCCTACTTATTCAAAACACCCTAGTCTTTTCTAGTCCACAAACAATCTCAGTGAACTTTCATAGCACTTCATTTTGCCAACTGAAGATGAAGCATTTAATTATTCTCAATTAATTATATGTGATTTGAGGTTTTGCACAGACCATAAACAACAGGACCAGCACTTAATATACTCCTTATGACAAGTTCCTCTTATTTTATATGCTTACCTTTTCTTCATTCCAGTTTATCAGCTATCTTTTCACGTCATATGATCCCCAAAATACATACATTTGGATAATACATGTAGACTTCTTTGAGTCATCTTGGTCAGCTAGATATGGTCAATATATGTACTAAAGAGGTGCCTTCCCCTCCAGGTTGTCTAACAAGCCTCTTACATCTTCCTTAAAGTGAAATTATCTGCCTTTTCTCCTTTATGACTCATTTGAGGTTTATGTTGCATATTTAATTAAAATTTGTGACCCAAAATCATAAATTATTTGTACAAGGTACTGAGATTTTTATATTTATTTAAAAATTATGATGTTATGGACAAAATATTTTTGTGCTGTGCATAAAGTATATACATAGAAAAATAACTTCCAGTAGGATCGTATTAGGAAGTGAGGGCTGGGCTTAGGAAGATGATTAGGCCATGAGGGCTGTCCTCATGAGTATTCCTGTAAGAACAACATAGGAGAGATGATTTCTTTCTTGCCTACGAGAGGCTACAAAGAGTAGAAGGCCACCTGCAAACCCAGAAGTGTGCTTTATCCAAATATGAGATATACCAAAATCTTGAAATTGGACTTTTGAGCCTCCAGAAATGTGATAAATAATGGTTATTGTTTAAGCTGCCTGGTCTGTGTTAACTTGTTATAGCAGCCTGAAGTGGCTAAGATGGATGAAGACAATAAAAATTTGCATTTTGAAGTGAAAACAGTAAAATGGAGAAATAGAAAATACCAGTCTTCCTGCCCCCATGAAATAACTAGACAGCTATTGGTTAATGAAAATAGCTTTGTGGAGGTTTAAGAGTCCAGTTAAGAATGTGCAAAAACACAATACAGAAAAACTGGAGAAAAATCACACAGAAAAAATTGCTGGGAAGAGTGATGTACCTAAGACATTTACAGAATCAGTAGGGGATATCAGAATCAGCTATACAGTGAGTGCCAGTGCCATCCTAAATGGCACACTTTGAAAATAACACTAATACCTTTCAATACTGAAGTAACCAACAGCCATTGCCATTGCAAAGCAGAAGGACAGGGAGGTACTACTGTGCAGCCACTTCCTCTACACCCACATGTGATTTAGACTATGGCTCTATGACTGTACCCTATTCAATAGCACCACAGACACTGAGCCAGTGATGCTATGAGCTAACTATGCTCTGGGACCTGGAGCCATGATCATTCTGCAGGCACCCTTGTCATACACACGAGCCACAACTCCATGAATGCCTATACATCAGACTTAAACAACCACCAAGCTACCCTAATTCCAACACTGGAGCCCTCTGTGTTCCAGAATTATACTTACTGGTGGGCTGTATGAGGTTTTTCCATACCTAAGATCCTAGAGACACCATTGCAATATGTATAACTGAATTCCAGCCTGCCAAACAGCAATAACCATGAACAAACATTTGCTCTGGCTCTTGGTTCATAGCCATTCCATAATATTCTGGAGGTCACACACCATCACCAATGCAACAGTGAAGGTACCTATGCACAAGCACTGGAGCTCTGGTCCCTTCATGTATGTGTGCACTCTGAACCATGGGTCTGTAGTCACACTACGCAGGCACTGCACACCAGACACTGGTGCCACTGCCACTGAGAATGTGCTTGTGAGATAAATCCAATGCCAAAAGGGATTCCCTCAAACAAACTTCTCCTATGGGAGAAAAAGAGAGAAGGATTCTAGTAGCCTTCCCCACTGACCAAGCCAACAGCCTTTACCCCTAGTGCAGACACCCCAGCTATGGTTACCGAGATTCTTAAACTCTTTGCTGATGCTGACTTCAAATTATAGAGTGTCACAGAGAGTGCCACAGAACAGAGACTTTTCAGGAGCCAGAACTTACATATACCAGCCAATCAACATCCTCACATGCAGTTAGAGATGTGGGAGAAACCAACCTATAAATTCAGGAAGATAAATAAATAAATAAATATATTTATTATACATATTTATAAATGTACATTTATAAATACATATATATGGATATATGGATATAGATATATATGGATAGAGATAGAGATAGAGATAGAGATAGAGATAGAGATAGAGATAGAGAGAGAGAGATCTAAATAGAGTACTACCCAGGCATACAGAAGAATGACACTATGGCATTTGTCAGTAAATGGATGGAATTTGAGACTATTAAGCTAACTAAAATAAGCCAGTCCCCAAAAGCCAAAGGTTTTATGTTTTCTCTTATATGTTGAAGCTAATTCAAAATGGGGAGGGAGCATAAAATATAGAAGAAAGATCAGTAGAATAGGTGAAGGGGTTTGAAAAGGCAGAAGGAGGGATGGGATAAGAACAGTGGAATGAATCTGAATTAATTTTCCTATGTACATATGTAAATATACCACAGTGAATATCATCATCATGTACATCCAAAAGACACTAATTAATTAAGAAAAACTATAAGTAAATAGTAGAAAGATCGGTAGACTACAGGGAAGGGACAGGAGGAGGGAGGAGGGAAGGGAAATGGGAAATATTAGGGACTGAATTAGAACAAATTACATTCCATGCTTTTATATATGACAAAATGAATCATAATGTTATGTATAACAAAAAAGAATTAATAAAAGGAAAGAGACAAACAAAAATATATAGCCAAACAGAGAAACTTGAAAGAAACAAGTGAAAATTATTTCTTCACATATAAGGGAATCTCTATAAGGCTATCTGTAGATTTTATAACAGCAACTTTGCAAGCCAAAAAAGAATACAATGATAATTTTGAAGCATTGAGGGTAAAAAGCAAATGAATAAAATACTGCCAAACATAAATATGTTACCTGGTAAAGTTGTACTTCAGAAATAAGAAGATATAAATATGTATGTTTCCAGACAAATAAAAGATGAAGATATTCATCAGAATCTTGATTAAAAAAATCAAACTTAAAAACATCACAAAAAAATGCCAAAAGAAATCCAAGGACTCCTTATATGGGTTATAACTACTAGTATTATCATGTTGAAAATTTAAATTGAGAAGTTTTAAAACACAGGATCATGTGAGCATTACCACATTGCATAGGCTCTAGAAAGCCCTATGAATTCATGAAAGACTAAGAGAGAAATGACATATAACATCTTAGTATTATGATAAACCCTTATGGGTTCCATGAATATGTCCCAGAAATCCCTGCAGTGTGTGTGTCACACCTTGAGACTCTGTACAACAAAGAAACTGAACAAGTAACCATATGCAAAAATGTGGATTAGTTTGCCAACTTAGTAAATAACCTTAAAACCAAGCAGGGCACACTGTATTACCCCATTTATATAAAAAGTGCAGGAACGGAGGAAAACTATATTGGTATAAGTCAGCATAGTCATGGAAGTAGTTGAGGAGTGTGATTAACAGGTGCAGAAAATGGCTTCTGGGGTGCCTTCAGTTCTCTATTTTTTTAATTTGGAAGGTGGTTATGCAGGTGTTGAGTGTGTGAAGATTCGTAGACCCTGTAAAACCGTTCACTTGTAACACTTTTCTGTATAGAAATTATGCTTCAATAAGGAATAAAACAAATGAACAAAAATATAATTTAAATGAACAGGCTCACAAAAGTATTCTATATGAATGTTCATAGCAACAATATTCAAATAACTACAAGGTAAAATAAATTTAAACATGCATCAACTGAGAAATAGCTAAACAAAATGCCATGTAGTCATACAATGAAATATTACTCATCTATGAATGAAGGAAGTGTTGATCCATGCTATAACATGTGAAAAATATACTAAGGTAAATAAACCAGGCACAGATTGCTCATTACAATAGTTCTTATATGGGATGTCCTTAATAAACACATCTATACATATAGAGTACAGATTAAGGTTGCTTGGGCTAAGGACTATATAATCTGTGTGGGGATGGCTAAAGAAAGGGGTTTCCTTTGGAGTGATACAAATATTTTAAAATTAGCTGGGGTGATAATTTGAATAGTAGTAAAAATACCAAAAAATCAAATTGTACATGTTAAATGTGTGAATTATATCTCAGTAAAGCTGTTACCAACAACAAAGCATACAGCTCTTACACTAATTTAACTGCTTCTGAAAAATAACTTCAGCTTTATCTGAAATGTGAAACTGAATTTTTACACGTTTTAAAAGAATTTGTTTTTCTGATGATAATTAGCTGCTTTGATAACAAATTCTTCTGTTTAGGGAGCTCATTAAAACACTGGTTCAAGGCTGTTGTAGTCTAGACTTTATCAAGCAGAATATCTGTAATATTTGCTGTCTAGTTAGTAGTTCCTTTTAATACCTTTGTGTTTCTATTATTTCTCATGTTTAATTTCTTGATGTGTGAGTTCTTAGATCTTCCATAACATTGGGGAATTTCATAAAGTCTAGACATGTCTAATTCACATGATTATGTGCAACTGTTAGCTATTCTCACTTCCTCCTACTCTTTCAGAAATCTTTGTAGCAGAATACAATGAGAACTAAATATTATTTTGTTTAAAATGTTCACACTGTTTTCTTATCCCCTCCTTTATTCTCCTACCCTTAACTTTAATGAAATGAAAATGCCAACTGTCATCTGGCTTTTTTTTTTAACAATTTCATAAATGCAACAGAAAATATTTGCCTTGAACATAAGTTGCATTAATATTTGAGGTAGTTTAAGTCAGAGAAAAGGATAATGTCTATACAAGGAATGAAAACTTATATATATATATATGAACTCAAAGAATGTGTTGATTACTATGGAATGTATTTTAAAACCAAAGAGTAACCTGATGTGAATTAATCATATTTAATTTCCACTTGTACATATTGCTACTCCATTTACTTAGGTGTGTTTCCATTTTACTTAATATATTTTCTTTTCTAAATTTAGGGTTTCAGAACTGAAGACTACTAAAAACTTGCTACAAATGTGTTATCTCCAGATATCAGTAGTACTACATGTACATAAGACATAGGTTAGTTTGTAGCTTACCTCAGTAAGAAAGAATACTGCCTCTGGAGAGATTTGATAGTGTGTCCAAAGGAAAAAACACAGGTCAGGTTTATTAAGATTATTACTTCAGCTTTATTGAGATATTATTGATAAATAAGCATGGTAAATATTGAAGGTTTTCATACATTGCAAAATGATGATCACAATCTGCTAATTAACATACCTATCATTTCACAAATTCACCATATTTTATTTTTTCATGGTAACAACATTTCACATCATAGTTAATTTCAAATATACAATACAGATTTATGAACCACATTACCCATGTTATAACATTTAATCTCCCGAATTAATTAAGCTTTTGAAGTTTAGGATAAGGCACATATTTTATTATGTAAGAGTTGGTTCCGTTTGGGAAGAATCATAACGTTATAGTGTGTGACTGATGGAATAACAGGCAAAATTCTGAGGCCAAGTAATAAATAGTTTTGGATGTCTCTGATTCTGTTAATGAGTTGAAAAGTCAACAAATTCCTGTAATGAAATTTAAAGCTTATTTATTGAGCAAGGGTCCCCTGGAATAGTAAAACTAAGGTAAGGAAATGAGGAAAAAGAAAAGCCACAATGACATAGACAGCAAGCTGTTTGAAGGCATATCTGGTTCTCTCTGTTCTCTGTGTTCCCATAGAGGAATCACTAGACCTTTCTTGAGCATCTTTGAAACATATTAGTAATGACAATTTAAAAGATAAAAGAAATTATAATTATTTCTTTATGTGAAGAACAGAAGAAAAAAACGTTTGAAGAGAAATATTTTTTAGATAAATCAGGTTGAAATGTTAACTTTAAGGATCTATCCTGAAATAGTAAATCCTTAAATTTGATAATATAAATATATTATCCATACTCAAAAACCAAGATTAAAATAAATAGTCTAGTTCAAAGCCAGTCACTGCAAAAGCAAGGCATTAAGCAACTGAGTGAGACCCTGTCTCTAAATAAAATACAAAATAGGGCTGGGGATGTGGCTCAGTGGTCAAGTGCCCCTGAGCTCAATCCCTGGAACTGCATTTTTGAAGTCTTAATTCTATTTCACCGCTTATTTTGCCATTCTCTACTTGTTAAATTACATAACTGTAGTTCTTCATTTTGTTTGTATATATGTGTGTGTTTTGTAAACTTGAGCAAAATAGCAGAAAATGTTCAGTTGGTATTGTTTTAAATAAGATTATGTATATCCAATTCTCTCACCACATTTAGACATGGTAGGTTTTGATAACAGCTGCACTGTATTATTACTACTTTATTATTATTTATTATTCTCTATTTTGAGATAGGATTTGGTTTCAATTAAGAACAAAAGGGAGGGACTGGGGTTTGTGGCTCAGTAGTAGAGCGCTTGCCTAACGTGTGAGACACTAGGTTTGATTCTCAGCACCATATAAAAATAAATTAATTAATTTTAAAAAGCAGAAAGGAATTCTCATTAAATAGAATGTTGAAACCAAGTATAACTGGATTACTGTCCTCTCAGATACGGGTCCATATGCCACTACCTGTAATGGATTGTGCTTTCTTAAAACATGTTATATACATTTTTGCCCATTAACGTTCCTTTGGTAATCATTTGATTTTGGATTTATAAGAGTTTTTAGGCAATACCATCATGCTAATATGAGGAGAGGTTGCTTATCAATTTGGAAATTATTAGACACTCAGAGTAAATGTATAATAAAAATGCTAACAGTGAAAAAGTAGAAGAACACCTAATAATCCCTAAAGGAGAAAATGCACATTTCTGAAACTGGAGTACACATATGATTTGCATTCTTGTTCCTCTGAGTGGCCTTTGATTACTTGATAATGTTCCTGATGGCCTCTGGGTTCCTGATAATGATCTTTCCTTGGTGTTTTTTGATAGAAGAATAAACCTTTAAAAACTAGGAGAATAACGGTGAAATTCAAATCTGGTCTTTCTTATGTTTTGATGATTCACTAAAATCCCTTTTTGTGCCATGTTTTGGTATTGTCCTCAGCTGATTAAAGTTTCTGGGTCATCTTGTTAATTATCAGCTCTGTGGTAGAGATACATCCTCTAAGTGGTAGTGGATTTGCAAAGATAGGGTGAAAACAAGATAGGTTGATCTCAAGTCACAACACATGTCCTTGAATTTGAAGGTGTGGACCTAAAATCTGAGTGATTCTAAGTCAAGTATTCACATGCCATACTGCAGGACCTGACAAGTTTCAACAAGGAGTTCTGGAATTGTGGCCCTTTGGGGACCTGGTTTTACTTTTGATGGATAACAAAAGGAGAGTGAGAGTACTGTGGTCTGGTATAGAAGCCCTTTTTACTTAGCTATAAATAACAAAGTTATCTAAGAATGCACCGAAACATGGAAGGAGTAACTGAGTAATAACACAGGCTAGTCAGACACCAAATAATAATAAAATTCTTCATAATCTATGTGGAAAATTGGACTTGTTTGGGCCTTTTATTTAAAGAGATACCACTTCAGCCTAAAGCAATATAAAGAGAACCAAATAAAGGCTGATTTTTAAAAGTCAGAATTAAAAAAAAAAAAAAAAAACTGGAGCCTTAATTCTCTCTAAATTTATCTCTAATTCAATACAAATCAAATAAATATCTCACTGGTGCTTTTCTATTGATTTTTCAGGCATGCTCTAACATACTTAAAAAAGATTAAAAGGGACAAGAACAGTCAAGATCATTTCCAAAATGAGCAAAGTAATGAAATTATCCTACTAACTGCCAAAACTTATTGTGATGCTCAATGTAACTAAGTAATTAGCAAAATGTGTGATATTTGGATCAAGAATGGAAAGGATAAATAGAAAGATTCATGTTCAAACAGATAACTTTACCCATCAGAGAGGGAAAAAAAAGTATATTCAACAAACAAATTTTGAAAGTGGAGCAGAATTTATTACGATGGATGAAAATATCAATAATATCAATAAGTACACATAAACATAACAAAGTTAAATCATAAAACTTTCTTCAGATGTCATGCCATAACTAAATGAGTCAGCTAAATATCATTACCAGGCCTATAACTAGTAAAGAATTAGATTTCAAGGGGTGGGTGGTAGAGAATGTGTCTCCCAAGAGGTCCTGGGTTTAATCTCTAGGACAACACACACATACCCTCACACAAAGAAGAGTTAGGTTTCAAATTATATTAATAACATTCAAATTTATTAAGAAAAAGACAATGCCAGGAAGAGAAATGAAAAACATAAGCATAATGTATTGCACATTTTGATAATGAAACACAAAAGAGAAAACCTGACAGGTCAAAAATATATACAAACATAAAAAGGCATAAGTATACAAAAATATAAATGGATACTATGTGTATATGTACACATATATATGTATATAAATGTATTTCTGTATAATATTTGTGTAAGTATATATTTGTATATTATGATTCTAAATACATATTTTAAAATGAATATATATTTACTCATGAATATGTGCCTTTATAAAAGTTAAACTGAGTTAAAATAACTTTGGGTAGCAATTGGGTGATGTCTAGTTAAATAAAAATAACACATATATTCAAATAAGTCTCATCATTTTTTCCTGAATTCTCGCCTATATACAAAAATATTATTTTCCACGTTCTAACAGCACAAAATCAAAGATATACATGCATATATGAAGGAGCCTATAATCAAGGAGATAGCTAAAGACCGCGGTCGCTGCAAGCATCCCTGCTGCTCAAGCATCAAACAATATAACCATCAGTGTGGCCTCTGCTCTGCATGCATGGGGCCTCCTGAATCTATGTATTATAACTTATGGACATTTTGATTTTCCATTATTTTGGGACATTACGGGACAATGCCTTGCGGGTATTTGTCTAAGAGAACTCAGTGTGTTACTTGATGAAACTAAGGGCAGCTGATTGGCTTAAAGAACTTGATACGCTATGGAAACTTGGCTCGTCAGCAGTAGGCTTACCGCCTTAAAGCCACAGCATCTCCTAAAAATTGGACGGCTGTTAGTCAACACACAGTCGATCCTGAAGGGCTCTATTGGATGGCTGGTTAGCCTATGACGGGTAAGATCCCCAGAAGGGGACAACCTAAGACACGGCACAGTCGCACGGGACAGTCTAATGTGGCCGGCATGTCAACCTAAGCCGGGAGTCAGGACAGCCTCGATTCCCATGACGGGTAAGAATGTCGGTTGCACATGGACGTCCTAGAACATCCCCTCTTTTAAAACTAAAAGGGGGAAATGAAGGAGCCTATAATCAAGAAGATAGCTAAAGATTGCGGTTAGCTGAGAGCCATAAAAGATGTTCTAGTTTCCACCTGATAGTAATACATTATTCAAAGAATCTTTGTATGCCCGTGAACACTGCGTGACGCACCTGTAAGCTCGAGCTGTAAGCACGTGTCCTTGTTAAAGCTATATGTATATAACTGGGGGAGTTTGGTTAGTGTGTGTGGGAAGAAGAAGAAGGTGGTGGTTGGAGTTAGAGCGTTTGGAGTGATTGCTGGAGCTGGAGAGAGAAGAAGAATAAAAGACCTTTTTTCATTTTCATCCTGCCTCCGAATTTTCCTGCGGCGTTTGTTGCTCCAAGCGGTTTCCGCTTCAGGCAGCAACACATATACACACAATAGCTTAATGAGCTACAATAAAAAAAATCTAAGATTGGAGCTCTTTACTCACCAAAGGTAAATAGAAAGAATATTTTTTTTTTTCATAATTAAACAGTGAGTATTATAGAGCAGTAAGTTTTAATGACATTTATCCAAATTATATAATAATCATCCTAGTTGAATATAATATCTATGGTATAAAAACTTCATTTTGCTAGTTTCAAACATGGAAATCATCTGATGTATTTGACCTGGATATTACTGCATGAATGTAAGACTTTCAGGATACATGAGGAATGGTAAAGACCAGAAGTATTTATATTGAGCAGAGGAGAGATATGCAGAAGCCTTCAAATTAATCTCTAATGTTTATATTTTTGTTTTAAATTAATCTAAAAGATAAAATATTTGCAATAGATTGAGAAATGTGGTAAGTACAAATGTATTATATGACATTTTTGCATTTTTAGAAATATAACAAAAAGAGGCATTAATTGTACTGAAAAACAAATATCACATATGTCCTATAAGTTTTTTTCTGAATTAAAAATAACTTATCACATTCTCAAACATATTCTTTGAATATAGTAACTATTTATCATATTCTTTCAGTTAAAGAAATAAAATGAATATGTAAAGGAATATAATTCTAAAGATCAATTTTATTATATAAGGTAAAACCTTAAAAGATTTTAACCTGAAATTTGAACGTGTAATTTCTTCTTTTGACAATTTTTTCCAAAGGAAATATTAAGGAAAAAAGGTTTATTTTCAAAGGTATTCATTATGGTGTTATTCATAACATTAAATAGCTTAAAAATAAATTTCTTAACAATGTGGGAATGATTTAATATTTTGGGGTACACTGCAACATTGAAAGCATTAAAATGTTCTTTTAATTAAATATTTTATTCTGAAAAAAATATATATAAAATGAGGGGACAAATCCACACTGTATATATTTACACTAAAAAAACATGGATTTAATTGCATAAAAATTTAATAATGGTAGAATGAGTTATCCGTCATTACCCTAAATACATGTATGAAGACACACACACACACAAATTTGTTTCAAATCAAAAGGTTTCTTTAAGGCCTTTCTACATTTTTCTAATTTCTTTACTGATAATATGTTACATATATTTTTTAGGTGTTTAAAAATGCTAATTTTCAAAACATCACTCATAATACTCCAAACTACACAACTTCCCACCAAGTACACATGCCATATGTCCTTGAATTTGTGTAGTTTCCCATCACTGTGAGTATTCATATTAAGTCGTTTTAGAAAGGATTCTTATAAATTAGATAATAATATTCTACCAATATTAAATTTTCCAACATACATAATTGTTCTTGTATGACAGTAATTTAAGAAGTATTTTTTTTCTTAGAATATATACATGAAAGCATCTGATAGCAAAAGCATAGATTGAAGACCCTCTAGTCTTCAGCTTATTTTCAAGTATTCAGAAAAAAAATTCATTGATATATGAGATAGGGAGAGAATGATGGAGCGACAGGTGCAACAACAGCAGGTGAGTCTGGGTAAGGATGCACACTGGCTCCTTGCATTACTCTTGAAAAAATTGTGAACTTGAAAAAAATACCAAAAGTTACCATAAGAAAACTTCAACTCAATAGGAACAACTCAGAAGCATTAGATTCAGGATATAGTAAAGTGGTTTAAGAAAAAAATCACACATACACACACACACACACACACACACACACACACACACACACCTATATATGTTGTATATATCACACACATATATATTAAACACACACACACACACACACATAGAGAGAGAGAAAGAGAGACCATTAAATAAAATGGGCAGCAAACTGTATCTACTAAAATATCAATAAAATATATTGCCAAAGCTGAACTAGAAAAATACTTTCACTTTTTTTTTTAAAGTAAAAACACAGCTTTCTTTATTTAAAGAAACTGTAACCATCTGTAAAACAGATTTAAAGGAGAAACTTTAAAAAAAAACATTGGTCTGGGGGCTGGGATTGTGGCTCAGTGGTAGAGCACTCGCCTAGTACGTGTGCGGCCTGGGTTCGATCCTCAGCACCACGTAAAAAAAATAAAATTAAATTAAAAAATTAAAAAATTAAAAAAATTGGTCTGATATAACTTTTATTTGGACAGGTTCATTAAACAAGGTAGTCTTTAAAATGGGCTGAAAGAAAAATGTATCAGAGTTCGGCAGGGGGCAAAGATAAATCTTTGATGAGAATAACAGAGTCCCTGAATGAAATTCTTTCGAATATTAATCCTGATAGCTACTGGAGTCGCATTAGTTGACTTTATTTATTTATTTATTTATTTATTTATTTATTTATTTGTAGTTGGACACAATACCTTTATTTATTTATATTTTTATGTGGTGCTGAGGATCAAACCCAGCACCTCGCACATGCTAGATGAGCCTCTACCACTGATCCACAGCCCCAGCCTCAACATTAGTTGAATTTAATTATGACAAAGAATACCAGGAAAGCAGCAAGTTCTCTACTTTGTAACTAATAATGGATTTTTTGGGTTTTCTCTAAAGGAAATAGAAACCACATAGATTTATTAACATATATTTTAAATTGTTTTAGGGTTATATGGTCCTAAGCTTCTGTTTCATGGACTAGGAGGCAGTGAAATTCAGTTCTTAATTGCTGATATTTTGGGAGTAGTATTCATGTTTAGACTTATCAACTATAAACCTGACAAAATTATTTAATCTTCCTAACACTCATTATGAATTTGTGTGTGTGAAGATTAAATAATATATGATTCAATATATGAGTTGAGAATTCATCACTTTATAAGTACTCCAATGATGTGAGCTATTATTTTTGACATCATTATAAAAGTTGTATTCAAAACATCAGAAAATGCTAAAGGAAAGTATTTGAAAAAGTGGACACAATGCACTATAAAAGATGTTTTGTCAGAAGAGAGACATGGACATAGGAGTTGTTGAGAGGAAAATCCTGTTGGCTTTTACTATAGTAGAAAATCTATCAATGATGAAGTATTCATGTTATAGTCATCATGATGGTTGCTTTTTGACTCAGACATCAAAAAACTCAAAGGAACTCCTGGACTAAGTCTAAGAACAGCCACCTTGATCATTTGACTCTTTTAAAACTCCATGAAATGTGGTATGGTGACATAAACCTGTAATTCAGTCTCTTCAGAATGCTAAAAGAGGAAGATCACAAGTTTGAGGAGAGCCTTGGCAAAAGGAAGATGTAGCTCACTGATAGAGTGCACAATCATTCAATCCCCAGTACCCCCTTCCCCCCGCCACACCATTTTCTTCAAATCTTTTACGTGCATGATGCAGGCTTTAAAGGCTGTGCAGGCCCCAAGACAGCATAAGGTCCAACAGTCATTTTAGATGGAGACAAATGTACTATTAAAAAGAAAGACCACAGAACACAGGTGGCAAAGATAGTGGTCATGGCTAATAGTTGAAGTCAAAGAGCTTCCCTACCTTCAATTTAGACTCAGATGATTTTCACTGCCATGTCTGGGCAAGGACATTTAGATTGGTACAGAATAGTGATTACCAAATATCTCCTATCATTATACTTTTCTGATGTTCACAGGATGTGTCACACTCCTCAGCAAACTACCTGTTATTTGCAGGTTCAAAATAATGTTCCTAAGAGGAACCCAAGTTATGCTGAAGGGGAAAATTTTGTGACCCTTTTCACAGACCAGATCCCAAAACTCAGGGAAGTAAGGATAACTCCTCCTAACTATAATGTGTATGCAAACACATTATTTTCTTGTTCCAAATATTAGATATGAGGAGAGGATAATATACAATTTATCTTTTGAGAATATTAGTCAAGCAGAAGAACAAACAAGAAAATGGTATTGGCAGTGGGAGGGATCACAATATTTTCATCATGATCCATACTATGTAGCCCTTTGCATCTAGGTAGATGGAGGTACCAATCTTGCTTCCCAGTAGAACATAGCAAAACTCAGATGTCCTGCTATATAATACTGCTGAGAAAATACTTTTATGCTTTCCCTGATCTCACATTCTCAGTCTGAACAGGTGAAAGTAATGTATTCTGACATGACAGAATTTCAGGATAGGAGCAGCTGAGATCCCTGATTTATCATTTAAAGGAAAATACAAAAGTGAGCTGAATTAAATTGAACACAAACAAAAATAAATGTTATATATGTGTGTGCATGTGTCTACTATATGAGTTCTACTATAGCAAAGCATTTCCAATCACTTTAAATATTCAATAAAATGCATGTTATCATATGACGGACTTTGAAAAAAAATACTTTCTGGTTTAATAGCAATGTTATGCTTGCTAATAATCTGCCATTTCTAATAATTTGTGGTTAATTTTAGCAACTTGACCAAGAAAGTGTTAATAAGAGGTATTTTTGCACAATTTGTGCTCTTCCCTAATTTCTAAAGTATTTGTTGATTTGCAAAATCAAATCTACAATGTAACCTTAAATACATCAGAAATTCTATATTCTTTATTGTTGTCATTATCTAAGCTTGTAGCAGTGCCTGAGAATGACACATTTTATTGAGCAAATAAATGCATATAAATTAATAACACAATGCAATTCTGTAAAGTAGTCAAGTCAAGCTGGAAAATTAAAATATGCTGATAAATATTAAGGTTTCCCCTTAATAAATATTAAGGACAGACAGATGTGAATGGTTGAAGCACAAGCCAAAGGGAATAAGTCCATAAAATGTGCCCACTGTGCTGACCCCCACATGCTTTGTTTTCCAAGAAGAAATTTACCTGTAGCTCTGCCAGGCTTAAGTTGACAGGATGTGTTACACTCCTCAGCAAACTGCCTGTTATTTAAAGGCCCAAATAAAGTTCATATGAGGAACCCAAGTTATGCTAAAGGGAAGAATTTTGTGACCTTTTTCACAGACCAGATCCCCAAACTCAGGGAAGTAAAGATAACTCCTCCTAACTATAAAATCCATAAGAATTTATGGTTAATAATCCAATTAGAACCAATTGGCATGGGCCAAAGTTACCTAGATTTGTCATGGCAATGGGGACTTGAAAGTCTGATGTCATCTTGCTGTCAGTCAAAAGTCAAGAGGTTGAGCTGGGTGGAACTCTCTGGAAAATTCTCTGGCATCCCCAATAAACTTGGAATATAGTAGAGGAACACTGTACCTCTCCTCTCTGAGAGACTCCACACTCTTCCTTGAGAATGTCCCCTATCCCTTTTAGTATCCCTTTAATAAATTCATGCCTGTTATTCTGAGAGAGTCATATCTGGAATCTTTCTGACTTGATCACAAGAACCAACTTTTGAAGTAAGGGATCTTTGTGTTGCTTCAGATTCCCCAAAGTCTCCATCCCTGTAATAACCTGAACAAAAGTATTGCCTTAAATTACAAGATGCTCAAGTTCAGTTTAGCCTCAGCAACTTAGCAACACCGTCTCTCAAAATGAAATATAAAAAGGTCTGGGGATGAGGCTCAGTGGTTAAATGCTCCTGGATTCCAATCCCTGGTATAAATAAATAAATATACACATACAAATTTTTTAAACATTAAATTACAAGATGCTAAATAATACTTTGGATAATGATAAATAATAAGAGACAATATATGTTTTATTTCTAGTGAGTATTATCACATAATTTTCATTATTAAATTTATATTAAAATGAGAGTCATTTTTTTATTCTCTATGAGTTTCCAAGGCTATCTATATATATTGATTTCAATACAAGTAATTTAAGAGGTTCATTCAAGAGTGCACACCTTCATTATTAATTTGAAAACTTGGATGTTTACCACAGGATAAAATCGCAAATGCATTCTCCTATGTGTTCTTTAAATTGTTTAGTTTTATGAGAACAGAAATTGTTATTTTTCCTTATTTTTCTTCTGAGACCATAAAACTTGTCAGCATTTGAAAAATTCATGTGTCTAAATCTCTTTCTCTTTAGATGAGTCAATATGATTACATAATGAGTAAAGGTGATTACTACAGGAAGATAAGAATCACAATTTCAATGTACTTTTTATTTTCATAATGTTTTATGCAAAGTAATTTCATTTGGAAGTTACATAGAAATCCATTCTAATGTTCTGCCTTACTTTCTGGCTATGAATAAATAGGGTAAGACAAGATTTCCCATAATAGGCTCTGCCTAGTGTATTGTTAACATCCATCACGTTGCTAAAATAATTATTTTATCTTTATAAAAATTCTACGGGAATAAGTAGCACATTATCAACATGTTAAAGAGGAGGAAGATTGGTTAGCATAAAACTGGTATCAGACTTCAGAGCCTTTGTTGCAAGAACTCCAACCTGCACTCAGCATTTACAGATTTGCAAACCTAAGAGAGTCTTTCATCCACAGAGGTGAAATGCTTGTCTTGGTGGGATTATAATCAATACTAATTATCATAGTAATTGAACAGTGTGGATGAAATGAGATTATATGTGTGAACATTGCCTTTTCAACAATAAACTGCTCTCCAGATATTTGAGGAGATCTGAGGCTCATGATGTCTGAGAGGAGGGACCTTTCACAGGTACAGCAATAGGCTACACCACAGTAGAGGAGCATCTGTGAATGGGGTAAGAGTTTAGAGGAGTATTACTGTGCTCAGCAGGACAAATGTGCTGTAATACCCTCTCCCTTTAGGCATTTTTATACAATCAACAATAGTGGTAGTCTGGAAGCAAAGTTGTTCCACTTTTTAATTACTGCAGTGAGTTTTTATACAGACATTACCTTCAGTCTTGAAACTCTGAAAAAAATTTATCTGCACACAAGGTAAATGCTCTTCTTTTTCATATGCCTAAGGATTCTACTTATGAACTCAAATGCTTACTCTGAAATGTAGAATTTTAAATAAATCTCTCACCAATTAAATTGATTAGTTCTCTCGCATCAGGCAATTGGACCTGATAAACTATGTTACATAGGGAAGGTGTGAAACAAAGATAAGAGTGGTGAGAACTTAAAATGTAATGGCATCAGGTAAAATCAGTTTAGTGATCCATCTTTACCATAGAGCTGAATTTCTGGTGGATCAAGAACAATCCATGTTTTTGGCTAACATTCTCTTCACCTGCATAGTGCTAGACAGCAACTGCTGCTCTTTGTTGATGTGATTCTTACTTTCAAGGTGTCAAGGATGATTAAACTGCTTGTAGAAAATCTGAAGACCTGTCTTGAACTTGAAAATATCTGCTCTATCACATAACCCTTTTCATATTAGACTTTGGATGTTAGGAAGAGAGTTGGTAAAGTTTGCTCAGACAACTAAGAACCTGATTTTATGAGGGAAGGGATCAGGATTCTTTCTTTTACCTTTCAGTGCTTGATTTTTTTATTATCAAGATTTCATCAATTATAAACTAACTTCAAAGCCTCTATCTAGATGGTTACTGAAAGCTTGGTTCTATGACTAGCATGCAGGAGAGACAGAAGACTTCCCTTGATCTAACATTTACAACTTTAAACAGAACACCCAAAAAAGATCATCAAAGCTGAGGCACTTCACATAGACACTCAGCTAGGGACAAGGATAAGTGTTCAGGTACTATTCCAAAATCAAATAAAACTCTGGGTCTTTTTGAAGCAAAAGACAAAGAATTTATTCTGGCCAGGGCCAAGGGAGCATAGAGCAAACAGTTATATAACCCTTGACCCCAATTAGGGTTGGGAATTCAGCTTATAGGAGCTAAAATCACAAAGGGTGGGGGGGGCAGGAGAGGCAATCATAATCACAAGATACATTTCATGTAGTAAAAAGTAACTTTTCTCAGAAATCACATATTTAGTACATACTAAAAAAATAGCTTTCATAGTTCAAGGGTATTGTGGTCAGGGTGCAAGCAAGTGAAGGTGGTGAAGGTGGAGGTGTTAGCTTCTATGAAAGTGGGCTTATGTGGAAGGGCAGCCAATTCCACACAGGGTGAGGTATATGAACAAAATGGGTAAGTCTGACCTAATTTTCAAATCAACACATAAGTACAGATTATAAAAATCCACCCTACTTTAATCACCAACTTAACCTTGCTAAGAGGTTTCATCCTCCTTGAAGAGTGTCTATATGTAATTTAAATTTAGGAACCAAACAGGATAGCAAAGATTCTGACCATGAACTTGTTTGGGGATTAAAGACAATGTTGGTGATTGTAAAATCAAGACCTCTTAATGTAAAAGTATACCCTTGAAGAGAAATCACAGTATGTATAACAATAAAATGGACCATTTTTTTTTTCTTTCCATCCATTGCAACTGGGATTCGATACTACATACAGAGAGAAGCTGTCAGATAAGCAGAAACTTCATCACAGTAGTTGACACAAGTGCCCCCTTGTATTGTTCACAGAGATCCCTGTGGTGGCTACTAGGTATTACACAGTGCTTTCTTTAGACTTTGTCTGAGATACCTTGACATCATTAGACAAAGACTTTCTTCAAACTTCACCGTTGTCAACTACATGTCTAAGTTAGATAATTACAGCAACGTTTCTAGAAGAGGCTATAAACTGATGGTAATTTTACCTGGTGGCAACTATATGGTACATTCTGATCTTAAATTGTTGAGTCTGAATTTCAGCTCCTGGAGGAAGGGAGTAATGATGTTTTATGATTAAGCACTCTGGACAATGTCATGATGGCAAGGAGAGTGAGTTCTAGGAGTTCAAATCTGTTACTACAGTAGTGGGTGCAGGATGCAATATGTATGAATTTAATTATTTTTGAGCAAGTTGCCTCATTTTTATCAAAAACAGATTAAATTCATCACATATATAATGCTAAGACAAGCAATTTTGTCATACGGAAATCTTGCAGACCAAAGAACTGTCTTCGTCTTTTATGAGATAATGTTTAATTCTCAGAGGAGAAACAATCTGATCTGTTAGAGGAAGATTTCATGATGTAAAGCAAACCCTTTCAACTTCCCTTTGCAAAGCTAAGCCATCTTACAATGGCATCTCGCTAAGATTCTGATGTGTGTAATGAACTGCCAGATCCAGTGTCAACAGACTCTATCCTGCTGTTTACATTTTATTGCTGTGTAATTCCACATGAAATTACTTGGAAGAGAAAGGAAAATCAAGGGGTCCTCTTTTAATTACAATTACTGCCTTCAAAATGGTGCCTCTCATTAGAATAATACCACAGTGGAATCTTCCTTTAGAAAATTAGATGAAAACTGCTAATTGAATCTTCTCAAGTCATTTTGAGAAAAAAAAAAATTTTGATTTGGTCTTCTTTCTTCATTGTTATTTTTTTAAACATTTTTTAATATTTATTTATTTGCTTTAGTTGTACACAATGTGTTTATTTGTATGTGGTGCTGAGGATCGAACCCAGGCCGTGCATGTGCTAGGCAAGCGTGCTACCGCTGAGCCACAACTCCAGCCCCTTCATTGTTTTTTAATATTTAAAATATAGTTTAGCAGTTAAGAGTGTATTTAAATGAAATCAGATACTCACTGTGCCAGTTATTAAATGGGACATATGATACTGGACAAGTTAAATACCCAAATGAAATTACAGCTCCCTAATCTTCAGATCATGGATATGGTAGGTAGTTTTTGAAATGATTCCCAATGATATCTGCCTTCACTACTCATATCCCTTATGAGGCTTGACCTTCTAACTTGCTTCTAACAAATAGAACATAACAAAAATGAGGAGATGTTGCTTCTGTCATTAGGCCATAAAAGGCTGATTTCTCTGACCACATTCTCCCTTGCCCTCTAGGTTCGCCTGTTCTGAAGAAGTAAACTATCATGTTGAGGATTTCCATGTGGCAAGGAACCGAAGGGAATTTTCATCCAACATCTAGTGAAAAACGGAGATACCTGGTCTAACAATACATGAGTAATTGAATCCGGTATGCAATCACATAAGGGAGTATGGAGGTTGATATTTCCCTTGCAAAGCATTGAGATGACCACAGCCCAGGCCAACACCTTGATTTTAGTCTATAAGAAACTCTGAAGTAAAGAACCCAGTGTCATCTTGCCCAGATATCTGACCCATAGAAACTACATAAGACAATTAACACGTGCTATTTCAGAATACTAAGTCTTGGGATATTTGAAATACAACAAGAGGTAACTAATATAATGTATATTTTTATTGGTTCTTTTTAGTTATACATAACATTAGAGTTCATCTGACATAATTATAAAAGCATGGAATATAATTAATTCTAATTCATTCTCCAGGATATCCCTTTTCCCTCCCATCCTCCCACCCCCTATTCTTTTTCCTCTACTAATATTTATGCTATTTACTTACAGGACTTTTTTCAATTAGTGTTTTGTTGATGTAAATGATGGTGAGATTTACCATGGTATAATAATGCATGTACATAGGAAAATTAGGTGAGATTTATTACAGTTCTTCCCTTTTCCTGTCCCTCTTCCCTCCACCTCATTTCCCTTGTCTACTCCAATGATCTTTCTTCTATTTTGATGAAATTCTACCCCACCCCTATCCTTTCTCTCTCTCTCTCCTCTTTGTCTCTCTCTCCTCTCTCTCTCTCTCTCTCTCTCTCTCTCTCTCTCTCTCTCTCTCTCTTTGTTCCTTTTTGTGGTGTTGGGGATTGAACCCAGGGCCTTGTGAATGCAAGGAAAGCACTCTACCAACAGAGCTATAGCCCTTCTCATTCTTTTTTTTTTTTTTTTTTAAATGGATAATGCATATGTCTACCCCAAATGTTTCTTGTGAAGATTAAATGTATAATATGAAGAATGTTGGCCATTCTTATTCTTTTGTCTTATTTTAAATCAATTCTTACTCAGACTTGATAAATGGATATGAGTGCAATTTTGGAAATCCATATTTATTATATGGTTTTAGTTCACATTTATAATAATTTCATATCAAAGAATTTTGAATATTATTTTAGTATATATTTCTTGGCTTGGTTTTGTGTATTTTAGAGTAAGGAAGACTTGGTTTTAAATTGTAATATGTCAGTTGTCACCTTTTTCAGACTCTGAATCCTGAGAGAAATAAATATTTACAGAGAATTCCATCAGAGAGTGTACAAATTTTCTAGGATTTAAGGCATGCATATAAAAAATAACTTAGCCTATCTGGTTATTAAAATAAATCCCAAGAAGATATATACCCATTGAAAAAAAATGTGTTTCTCTTGATGTATGAGAATTCTTGCTTAATTATTTTCAAAGGCATACAATTAAGGGCCAGTAATGAAAACTAAACTGAACAATAGTATTTTGAGACTCTTTTTTGAAGCAATTTTAATGTCTTTACCTCTTTGTAAAAACAGATTAAAATGGTAGCATATTCTGGCTGAAGTATCAAACAGGTTTCTTCTTCTTATCTCTTATAATGCCTTGCATTTTTCCTGGTTATATTAATTAGCATTATAATTTTGTCAGGCTAAGTACTGCTGTACATCTTCACATCTAAAACTTAAAAATCTGTACTATTATTAGCCCTACTTATCCAAACAGGTAAAACTCCAAGGAAAAACATTTGATCAAAAGATCAGGAAAGATTTTCTTTTAAAATAATGGAAGAATGTTTTACTATAAGAGAAAGAATATAAAACTTCTAATATACTTCAGAAGTAATTCAAGGGAGCTTTTTGTGATATGTAAAAAAAGAAGCATTAAGAAAGTGTTTTTACTCATCAACATAACCAGAGTGTCAGTGTTTAAATTTGAAATTGGATGCAAAGTTCTCAGGGCTTCCATTCTAAAATGTTATTCCCTATGCTACTAGGAATAGTAGTAGCCATGATTACATTAATCAAATGATTAATATATTTGTTGTGTACTGTGTAAGTGCTTGATATAAATATTGCAATTGATACTATGCAACAACTATGTAATGTAGGCACTGAGGTTAATATTTTGATAAGGCATAGAGAAATCAAATGAAGGTAATCTGGTCAACAAGAAAGCCCTAATTTTTTGGAATCCTTAAACTTTCTATATTGTTAAATCCCATGCACCATGAATTTTCTGATATGAATATCTTTACTCACACAGTTGTTATCCAAGATGTTCTGGGTATAATAATAACATATGAGTCAGAGAGACACATAGTGACAATGGTCAGAGAAATTTTTGTCTACTAAAGATTTCCAGATAAATTAGAAGAATCAAAGCTTGCTTGGGTTGTTGATGTGGGGTCTACTTATATTTATCATGTATTCATTGATTGACCTTAACCCTTGCTTGTTAACATGGGATAAAAGTAGAGCCAGAAGTCATTCTTGCCTTTCATAGACATAGGCTTTAATTGTGGTAATCATCCACATACAGATGTTGCTTGACTTCACTGACTTATATTGCCTCAACTTATAATTTTTCAACTTTTATGCTGGTGCAATAGCAATATGTATTCAGTGGAAACTATTTGCTGAATTGTGAATTTTGATTATTTTCCCAGTCAGCCACACAAACAAAAGAGTAAACAACTGCCTTTCTACAATGTGCTATGGTGTTAAGTTTATGATATTCAGTATGTTATGTGCATCGAATACATTTTCAACTTATGATGTTTTCAGTTTACAAGGATGTATTAATCTGTTTTCCAACACTAATGAAATAATTGAGGCTGTTACTTAATTTTAAAAAAAAATTAGCTCACAGTTTTGGAGGCTAAAAGCTCAATTTCTGGTAACCTAATTGATCTGGCTTCTGGTGAGGGCCAAATGGTAGGTAAATGGTATCATAATGGGAACACATGCAAAGCATAGATCACATGGAGGCAGGAAGCCAGAATGTGATTCAGAGTTCAGAGTCTCTCTATTGTAACAGATATCTCTCATAAGAACTAAATCGAGTGCTCAGAAAGCTACATCAATACCTTTGAGGACAGCATCCTCAGTGACCTAAATATTTCCCACCTCTTAAAGGTTCTACACCAGCTTCCTGAACCACTAAACTGGGAACCAAGCTCTCAACATATGAACCCTAAAGGACAGTGAACATCCAAACCACAGCAAATGGGTTTATATTTATATATAACCCAGTTTCAATTTGAGAATCATTCATAAATATTTTAAACAAATAATGATTCTCACCTTCTTTTAGGCAGCGAGTATGCTAATATAAGCATCAGTACAATTGTTGTTGATTATTCATTGCTCAAAGTTTAAAAGTGAACAGTGGGAAATGAAGAAATTGAGAGACAAATGCTGCTCGGTATTGTTTCTAGGCCTTCTTAAATCACTCCAGTCCAAACATTTTCCTACTTGCTACCAGCCAAGAGCTTCTTGTGCACGGGGACTAGGTGTGAAGCACAGTGTGTCCTGGGTTCCAGTTAGCTAAGAAATCCTCAAAGAAGGTCCATTCACGCCATATGCCAACAAGTCACTTCCCCTACATCTTTTCTTCTACATACTAAAAATAGTTTTCCAAAACAGCAGGAAAACTGTATGTGTCCACTGATGGCAATAATAACATTTGGGAATTGAGAAATCAAAATGCTACATTTTCTTTCCCTTTCCTCCTCAAGCTGAGCTCTAGTGATAACTTTTCTCCAGCCTCCTCCAAAAGAATTTTGCTCGACTTGGGGAACACCAAGCAGAGTTTACCTCACAATAAGTCTTAGGAATTGAGTAGCTGCTTGACACTTTTGCCCAATAAATATGAGTAGGGAGAATCAGATTAATCCAAGAAGCAGAGCAATCTTGTCTGAGGTGTTTGGTGTGGGGAAGAACTGGAAGAAACATAGGTTAGCCTAATTTCAAACTTCTGTACCCACGATGAACTCTAATTCTACCAAGTTTTACTGAGAGTCATAATTTGAATTAAGACTTCAAGGAACTATAACAAAAAGCAACAGCAGGATGCATGAGATGGTAGTAATTGCTTACTGAAACTCAGATTTTTTTTTTTTCAAAGTTGTTAATAGGGAATCAAACAAAAGAATTGCACACAGTTTCCCACTTCAACATCGTTGCAAAATGTAATTATAAGTTTATAATTAGTGGATTATAGAAGCAAAAAAACCAAAAAAAAAAAATCAGAAATGATGCTGGGAACTGCTCCACATCTTTTTCGCTTCACGTCTTTTTTCTCCATTCATACTCTGGTGGAGAAAGACAGAGCTATGTGTCTATTACTCGAGGAAACAAAGATTTCCCCATAATTTTCCTCAGCTTGAAACTTTTTAAACACTTGAATTGGCCCAATTGCTTCTCCAAATATATCCATAGTAACCAGAATTAAATAACACTAGAATTATAGACTTGAGAGGTAGGCAACTTCATAATCCAACCTCTCACACATGGTGGGAATTACTTTATTACCATTTCACCTCTGGATATTTGTAAGAATGGAAAGTTTAACAGTTTGTGAGGTAGAGCTGTGATTCTTAATACTGAGTTCAAAAAACTTTCTCTGTAATGTCTACTAATTTGTTCAACTGGAAAAATAAAATACTTCATCTCCATTGAACAGCTGTTGAAATGCTTAGAAGATCCTATACTCTTCTACCTATTATAAAACACATTTAACTTCATTAGTCTTCAGAAAGGGTTTTCAGATCTTTCACATTACTGGGAATATCCATAGGCATGTGCTCAAATTTTCAAATGGGGTTATAGCTATGAAACTATCTCAACAGGAGGTTTTTGCTCATCTTGATATGCTCCCTAGCTCATTCAATAAGCCCTAGATATTTCTCACATTCGTTAAACATTGATGTATGAGTTTGACCTTCATGTATAACATTCAGTTAATCATCAAGTTCCCAAGTTTCAAATCTCATTCTAGCTGTCTAATCTGTCAATTTATCTCCACACTGTAAACACCCTTATAATTATCCTTTACCTGCTCTGTTGCAATATCTTTATCATTCTGCTTGCCTCTATTTTAACTTAATGCTAACTATTTTTTATATTCAAGCCAAATCAATCTTATTAAAATTAAGAAATTAAATTAAATCTTTTCTTTCTGCTGTTTCTTCAATGGTTCTTTATTGTCTTTAAAAAGAAAAATGAAGAAGTCATCAAAGCACTAAGCATGGTAGGTGAAACTCTGGCCAGCACTTATTTATTCAACAAAATTTCTAGCCACCTAATTCACAAGCTCTTAATCAACAAAATACCCAAGTACCGGTGGTCTTGGAGCCACTGTACTTTCCCTCTGGGCCTGTGAAGCATCTCTTCCTTTTACCCTCCTTCAAAACTTCCCTGCTTACTGAGTAAGTGCCTTCACAATTTCAGACAAATCTTCCCTGTCACTGATCATGATCTACTAGTGGAAAGGGGATTTGGGACCTTGAAATTAGTTCTGGCCATGCTAAGGGTGGGCCTCCTGATGTTTGGCTTATCCCTATTGAACTTCAATTTCCATCCAAGAATAAAGTAACTAGAATGATTATTTATGCTCAGTTCATTGGTTTGTTGTGAGAGAAATGGGATATATAAAAAAATGTTATTTGAAATTAAAAGTGCTATGCAATCAAAAGACATTTCTAAGGTGTGTAAATTCATCTAGGTAATTTCTGTTCTAACTTGTGCATCATTCTCAGCTTTGTCTTTTTGGAATTGAGTTTAAATAATACAGGATGATGAAAGAAAAGTACTTTGTTAATCCTTCAGAAATGACTGCAAGGTCTCATTACATTAAGTGTGTTTACTTTCACAAAACAAATAGTGGAAATACAATATTGCAAATTTGAATATAATCTGCATATTTTCTTGGGCCTATGTGATTTTCAATAAAATTTCTTGTTAGGATGAATAAATCATATAAGATCTAAGACAAATAATTTATTATGGATAGGAATATGTATTTTTTCCTTTCAGTATACAACTGGACCACAGATAAATATTGAATATCAGAGAACACTGCTTTACTTCCTCTTAATTTTTTCTCACTATGAACACTCCTCAGTATATATTTTTAACCTGGTACTAATAAGAAAATTTAAAAAGTATAATATTTAAAATGAAAAAGTTATACCTAAGCAATTTATAAATGTACTGATTTTTAAAGTGATAAATAGTATGGATCTTGCTATACACAAAGATCAATTTACAAACTGAGACCTAGACCTCTCCTTTGAAACTTATAAGAGCTTAGACCCCAGGAAATGAAATATCTATTTGTATTGTAACTGTTTGTAAATAACCAATTTTGTGGGTCATTTATTTGGAGGGATTTTTTAAATGTTTTCATTTTTTAGCACTTCATTTTTATGTTACTTATACTATTGAAGCCACTTTATTTCCCCCTAAGAAGCTCCCCTCTGGATGTTATTTATATTTAATTGAGAATCTTTACTAGGATCATGTATTTAGCATGTTATAGATTCAAGACTCAAATACAAGGGTTGAAATCAAAAGGAAAGAAAACTGGCATCATGAAAAGATATTGATATTAAAGTCTGTTATACTCACTTTTGCATGACAGCTATAAATTTTATTAATACACTCAAATGTCTATTAAGCTGCAGAGAAGCAGATTACATATATATATATATATATATATATAGGTTTGTGTTCTTTTTATACTCATAATTGTTGTTTCGTCATTGAAAATATGAAGAGAATGTTACAGGAGATAAATGTTATGAGCTGACTCTACCAACATTGATAGGCCACCATATGTTGAATAGGGAATAGCACTACCCTGGATTCCATTTTTCCCTCAGTTCCATGTGAATCGTTCCTGCCTGATAAGACTTTATTTATAATCAACAATGTTTGAGTAAATCATTACAGAATAATTAAACTTGACATGGAAATGGAGTCCCCCATCTGACCTCTTTCTAATATTTTATGCCATCTGTCTTCTGTCTGTGAAGAAATTCTTTAAAATATTAATATTTAGATTCATAGATTTTTAAAACTTTCCAGTTATAACATACATAGGCCAAATTTGATTTATGAGCACATATATGTTATTATTTAAAAATTGCACATTTTATTTTCCCAATATAGCATAAGGGTTAGATCAAGAAAATAATGTCACACTGGAGGAGGATGTGGCCATCTTATATAGTATCTTATATTCATCTTCTTTAAACTGTGAAATAGGAGAATATATTTATTACAAAACATACAAATTATTTCCTATTGTTAAGAAATGCTTTTATATATTTTCATACTGAGTTCCTGAAAAGGAAATCGTGGAATCATCTTCCATTTAAAACTTTTAACACACATGTGTATTTAAAAATTTTAAATCACTGAAATAGTTCTGCCTTTGTGTGATTCTGAAATACCTTGGTTATCGTTAAGTGAAGTCAGAAAATATATCACAGTTAGATAAAATAATAACTTCTAGGTTATGGTAAAAATTTAACTTCAGTCCTAAGTAAATTGAAGGCATTAGAAGCCTGAGTAAGTGGAATGCCATAACTTAATTTAAAATTAAATTGCTACATTTTTATATTAAAAATACAACCTGAGATTGGGTGTTACTGGGAGGAAAATAATACTATAAAAAAAAAAGATAAAAGGAAAACAGATTTCAATCTATTTCAATCATCCAGAAAAAGGAATGATGGTATCTTGAACAGGATGGTAGCCAATGAGGAGATCAGAATGATTGTGTTCTGGAAAAATTTTGTAGAGCATGTCAGGGATATTTCAAAATGGATTAGTTAGTGGGTGAGGAAAGAAAAAAGAAGGGAAAGAGGGAAGAAAAAGGGAAGGAGATGTGAATGGCTGCAAATATTCTGACTTGAACAACTGAAGGATTAAATTGTAATCAGTTGACATGGATTTGTATATCTTTTTAAAATATCTAATTCATTAGCAAGTACATGGCTTAATAGAATTAAAATATATAAATTTAGGGATCACTGATGTATAGATTTTATTTAAAACTATTATAATTGAAGAAATTTTCAAGACTTTAAGTTTTTTTTATAGAGAGGGGGAAAATAATTCTTCTAAAAAAAGAGTTTCAAAGAATAAGAGCTGGGGTATTTCGAGAGAAAGAATTCCAAGGGAAGAAGCATAGTTAGAAAAAGTAGATGTTTCAGAAATTATGCAAAAAGAATGTTTAAAAGACACCAGTTTACTTGCTGATTCCACTGCTGCTGGTGGAAGAAGTCATATGAACTGAAATTTGACCATTTGATTTTGCAATGTGCAGATCAGTGGAGACAACTGGATGAAAAGAATTTTGGTAAAATGGTGGGTGTTATGGTTTGGATATGCAATATCCCTCAAAAGCTCATGTGTGAGACAATGCAACAAGGCTTAGAGGGGAGATGATTGAGTTATAGAACCTTAATTCAATCGCTGCTTTAATCCTCTGTTAAGAATTAACTGGGTGCTGACTCCAAGAGGGAGTGTGTGACTGGAGGAGGTGGATCATTGGGGTTGTGTTTTGGGGGTACATATTTTGTGAGCTGAGCTTAGTCTCTGCTTCCTGGTGTGATGTTCTGAACCACTTTCTTCCACCTCACCCTTCCATTATGATCTTTGGCCTTACCTTGAGCCCCAAGGAATGGAGTCAGCAATCTATGGACTGAGACCTCTGAAACCCAGACCCCCAAATAAACTTTTCCTTCTCTAATTGTTCTTGTCAGGTCTTTTGGTAACAGCAGTGAAAAAACTGACTAAAACAGTGAGGGAAAACAATTTGAAAACATGAAAAGAAACCATGTAGGTAAGAGGACTGAAATATTTAAAGGGTTGAACAAAAGAAGAAAAAAAAAAACTGTTTTGTGCTGTTTACAACCTAGAATATTGTAAACAGCAAAATTATCTGTCTGAAGTTAAAGAGAAATAAAAACATTAGGCAAAAAGCAAAATAAAGGAGTTTATTAATGGTATGCTTGTCTTGCAAGAAATGTTAAAATAAATTCTGCCTAGAAAAAAAAATAATGATTTAGGTCAATAACTCTATTTATAAAGAAACAAGGAAGTGTCAAGAAACAAATATGAATGAAGGTAAAGTAAATGTTTTCTTTTTCTTGATTTAACATATAACTCTTGAAACCAACAATATTAGTAATGTTTTGAGTGAAAATTGCATATGGATAAGTAAAATGAGAGACAAATGTTATGAGAGACTAGAGGGAAGAATTTGGAACACTCTGTTACAGGATGCCTATACTACATTAAAATGGTATTGTGTTATTTGAAAATGTACTAGATTAGTTATAAATGCATATTATAAATTCAAAACAATGATCAAAAATACTTTTAAAAAAGCATAATTGATAGGAGAGGAAGGAAAGTTTAATTACATTAAATAAACAATTGTAATCAGAGAAAGCAGGAAATAGAAGATGATAGAAAAAAAAGAAACCAAAAAAATTACAATGAATAGAAAAGACAATAGAAAGATACAACATGGTAAATATTAATGAAACTACATCAAAATTACTTTAAGTGTGCATATTCTAGCATTTCAATTTAAAGAAGACAATTATCAGAGTAGGAAAAAAATCACAGAAACAAGATCTTACTATATAATTCCTAAAACAAAGAAATTTAAAATATGAAACAGATAACTTAAGAATAAAGGGAGGTAGAAAGATATACCACACCAACACTAAGCAAAAGAAAACTGAAATTGCTATATCATTTTCAGATAAAACATATTTCAAACTAATAGAAATTATCAGAAATAAAGAGAGGTATTATATTCTATGTAGAGGCCATTTCTCCAAAAAGACAACAACAACAACAAAAATTTGTGGATGTTTACTGCTGATGTTAGAGCATCAAAATACATGAGGGAAACCCTAATAAAACTGCAATGATAAATAGACAAAAATATTATATTTGGAGGCTTCAACATTCCTATTTCAGTAATTTATAGATCCAGAAGGAACAAAATCAGTCAAGGAAGAGTACAGTTGAAATGAACCATACCATTAATCAAAAGGTTTGAATTAATATTTATACTATACTTCATTCAAAAGCAACAGAATACATATTTTTTCTAAAGTTTACAGGGATCAGCAAGACAGACCACATTTTGATGCATTAAAGTACCTTAATAAATTTAAAGGAGTAGAAATTTTATAAGCCTTTCTTATAAGACAATGAAATTAGAGATCAGAAACAGAAAATCCACACATATTTGTAGATTAAATAAAAATTTTTAAATAACATTTCCACATGGATTTATAAATAATGATACACAAAAAGATAAAGTTGAAGTTTCATTACAACAGCAACAAAGATAATAAAATATGTAAGAGTAACTTAAAGAACTGAAAGAAATCTACCCTGAGACTTATACAACTTTGATGATGAAATTTAAGAAGGTACAGATAAATAAGGAAATATCCTATGTTTATGATTTGGGTGAATTAATGTCATTAAAAGTCCATACTAGCCAAAATGATCTACAGATTTGTTGCAATTCTCTAGATAAAAGTATCAATAGCATCTACTATAGAAATGGGAAAAGCATCTTAAAATTCATATGAAAGCACTAAAGAACCTTTATAGTCAAAGTCATTTTGAGTAAGAAAATCAATGCCAGAGAAAGGTAGCACAATCTCTGATTTCAAAATTCACAGTAAAGCTTCAGTAATTCAAATAGCATAGTAGTGGCATAAAAACAGATGTATGGATCAATAGTACAGAATAGAGATCCCAGAAATACACGTATATGGTCATCTGATCTTCATAAAGAAAGCCACGCACAAACATGGAGTAAAGATAGTTTCTTTAATAAATGGTTATGGGTAAACTTGATGTCTGCATGCAAAAGAATGAAAGAGACACACATCTCACAACATGAGCAAAAATCAACCAAAAATTGATTAAATGCTTTAACATAAAACCTAAAACAATGAAAAAGTTTTTAAAAGAAAAAATGCTTACTTTATTTCTCTTTTCTTCCTTCCTTTCTTTCTTTTTTTTATTTTTTTATTTTTTTAGACAATGCAGGTTAAACCCATGGGGGCTTTATCACAGAGCCACATCCTCAGTTCTTTATATATCTTATTTTGAGAAAGGGTTTCATTAAGTATCTTAGGTTATCCTTGAAATGTGGTCCTCTTGACTTAGCCTCTTCTGGTTTTACAGGAGTGAACCTCCATGACAGAAAAGAAAAAAAAAAAAAAACTTCTTGCCTTAAATTAATTAAATTAAAAAGCCTCTGCAAAACAAAAGAATCAGCAAACTAAAATGCATCATAGAGAATGGGAGAGCCGGGCACGATGGCACACACACCTGTAAATCCAGCACTTTGGGAGGCTGAGGCAGGAAGATCGCAAGTTCAAAGCCAGCCTCAGCAATGGCGAGGCACTTAGCAACTCAGTGAGACCCTGTCTCTAAATAAAATACAAAAAAGGGCTGGGGTTGTGGCCCAGTGGTCGAGTGCCCCTGAGTTCAGTCCCTGGTACAAAAAAAAAAAAAAAAAAAAAAAGAGAGAGAATGGGAGAAATACTAGTAAACTATAGGGGAGGATAAGGGATAATATCCAAAATATAAGGAACAGAAGCAACTCAATAACAAAACAAAATAAAAAAAGCAAAACAAAAATTTGATGATAAACAAGCTAAGAAAATGACTGAAATTAACCATTCCTCAAAAATATAAAATTGGCCAATGGGAACATGACAATGTGATCAACACTAATTATAAGGTCAATACAAATCAATATCAAAACAAAATTTTACTTCACATCTGTTAGAAAGGCAATCTGCACGAAGATAAAAGGTAAGTGTTGGTAAGAAGATACAGAAAAGCAAATTCTGGCATAATGCTGGAGAGAATGTAAATTGATGCAGCAATCTCACTTCTGGATAAGTATCCAAAAAATCGTTTTTTTCACAATTGACAAGATAAAGACACAACTTATGTAGATTTGAAAGATGAATGGGTTGAGAAAATATGCGCACACACACTCTCTCTCTCTCTCATGCATACACACACACACACACACACACACACACACACAAAGACAAAATCATATAACTCATATAACTCAGAAAACAGAGAAAGTATTGGTGGTTGCCAGGGATGGAGAGGTAGGAGAAATGGAGAGATGCTTCTCACAGAATATAAGAGTTCAGTTATGTGAAAGGAATGACTTACTGATATCTAATATATAGCATAACTACTGCAAGTAAAATAAATTATAAAAAGTGAAAATAGTAACAAGAGGAAATTAGTAAACAAATGTCAAATAAAGCAAAAAAAGGTTTCCTTAAAAAAGATAAAATTTGACAACTTTCTATTTATGCATTAAAAAGAAAATGAAGAAAATTATTAGTATCAGAAATGAATGAGAAATATTGTTAGTAGTTCTATCTCCACAAATGTAATAATTTAAATGAGATGTACGTGTGTCTTAAAAGATACAAAGTAACAAACTTTACACAGGTAAAAATAGTAATCTTGAAAGCCTACACTATTAAAGTAATTGAGTTAACAATTAACACCCTTCCAAAAGATAAAAGCACCAGGTTCAGGTGGTTTTACTATGAATTCTATAAAAAGCCTTAATAAGATATAATGTAAAGTATTTAAAAACTCTTCCAGAATAAAAAATAAAGTAGTCGTGACATTCCCTAATATACTCTATACATCCAGTATTCTGTCAATGCTGAAATCATGTGAAGGTGCAATATGAAAGAAACATTTAGAGCAATATCTCTTATCCATATAGGTACAAAATATTCAACAAATAACCAAATTAAATATTACCAAATTAAATCCAGTACTATATAAAAACAAAGATATTATGTGCACCAAGACGATTAGACTGGTATTTTCAAGGCTGGCTTAACATTCTAAAACCAATCAATGTAATCTACCACATAAGCTAGTTGTAGAGAAAAATCATATGATCCTATAGATTAATGCAGTGAAAGTATTAAAGGAAATAAAACACATTTTTGATAATAACTCGAGCAAATTAGGTGTAGAAGGGCTTTTCTATAACTTTATAAGTGAACATGAAGAATAGCACAAAACCCATTCTCTGTCCTTATGTTTCAATGTACTTAGTTTTGTCTTGTTCTTTGCTGTTTAAAGTAATTTCTAGAAACCCAAACTGTCAATATATGCTATTCTTGATATTTCAGGACCAAAGAATTCAATATGCTTTTCTTTTATCTACATTTTATTACTGAGTCATATATTACACTCTCAATTGGTCTCCAAATGCTTATTATTTTCGCTGATTTTATATTATAGCCCTAAGTACTGTAAGAATTCAAACAAAACTCTCTGTTAGGGTCATGTTTTCTATAATGACAGTGTCTTTTTTAATGTCTTGATACTACAAACATGCAATATAGCCATTGGTTTAGAACACATTTTAGGAGCAAGTCTGCAATTCATTTTAATCTTGGATTTGGTTTTGGTTAAGTGATAATTTTCATAAGTGCTAACAGCAAGAGTTTGATGCAGATGCATTTTCTTACTTGAGCATTTATTTGTTGTTGTAATTGTGAAAATAAATGAATTGCTTTATTCCTAACAAATAAACAATTTGGTAATAATTTCTTCTCCTTGCATGAATATGAAAAAATGCCAGAGCACATGCCTATAAATCTGAGGATACAAGAGTTTAGACAGAACATTAAAACCATCATAAATATGAGGTATATTTACAGTTTTAGATGGCATGTTAACTAATTAAGCATGTTGACATAAAATTGATTGAAATAGCCTAAGATTTAACATATTTACAATAAGCAATTTGTATCTGCCAAGCTAAGTAGAGGCTATCATAAATATAATGCTAGATACAAAGTACAGCTTTACAAACATGAATTATTAATTTACAGTGAATGGGGTTTGTCCTCTAACACACTGTAGGATTTTGCATTAAAATATTATTATTTTTGGTATTTTTGCAATGAAATATGTGCTCCTACAATACAACTGTCACTCTAGGCATCTTTATTCCAGTTACTTCTGTATGAAATCACTGTTTTATTTCATGAGTGATTTCCTTTTAGACATCCATCTGCCATGAGCTATGGCTTCATTCTCAACATTAAGCAAAAGGAGTCTTTGATGTAATATATACTTGTTGTCCTTAATTTTTTATGGATCTCTATAATAAATTATATAAATTTATAAATAAATTTTAGTCCCTTTAAATAAATGTGGGTTCTGGTAGACTGAATAATTTGGAGCAAGCATATTGCCAAAAATAATTAGAAAACTGGAAAGCATATCAGTAGAAATCACTGGAGGCATAATATTTCAGTGAAGAACTCTAACACATAAATAACTTACTGGTCAAAAAGAAGACTACAATGGAATTGAGTAAATCTTTTCCACTAAATGATAATAACAAAAAAATAATAATAACAAAAGAAAACTTGGAGACATTTTCAACAGTGATGATACAATAAGCCTGAAATTTCCAGTTTTGTCTTGTTCTTTGCTGTGTGAAGTAATTTCTAGAAACCCAAACTGTGAATATATGTTATTCTTGATATTTCAGGACCAAAGAATTCAATATGAACAAACACACACACACACACACACACACACACACACACACACACACACTTATATGCAAAGAGGTAAAATAGAAAATTAGTGATTGAATAATATAACTCAAGAAGTTGTGTGAAGTGCAACAAATCAATCAAAAGGATATATATCCTAGAGATTAATCCTTTATCAGAGGTGCATGTGGTAAAGATTTTCTACCAATCTGTAGGTTCTCTCCTCACATTCTTGTTTCCTTTGCTGAAAAGAAACTTTTGAATTCAAATCCATCTCATTTATTGATTCTTGATTCTACTTCTTGTGCTTTAGGAGTCTTGGTAAGGGAGTCAGATGCTAGGTTGACATGATACTGATTGGACCTACTTTTTCTTCTATTAGGCGCAGGGTCTCTGTTCTAGTGCCTAAGTCTTTGATCCACTTTGAATTGATTTTTGTGCAGGGTGAGAGAGAGAGGTTTAATTTCATTTCGCTACCTATGAATTTCCAGTTTTGCCAGCACCATTTGTTGAATAGGCTATCTTTCTCTGATAAAGCATTATTCTGTAGGATATAAAGAACTCAAAAAACCTAACACAAAAAAATACAAATAACCCAATCAATAAATGGGCTAAAGAACTGAACAGACACTTCACAGAAGAAGAAATACAACTGATCAACAAATATATGAAAAAGTGTTCAACATCTCTAGCAATTAGAGAAATGCAAATCAAAACTACTCTAAGATTTCATCTCACTCCTGTCAGAATGGCAATCATCAAGAATACAGGCAACAACAAATGTTGGCGAGGATGTTGTGGAAAAGGTACATTCATACATTGCTGGTGGGACTGCAAATTGGTGCAACCACTATGGAAAGCAGTATGGAGATTCCCCAGAAAACTGGGAATGGAACCACCATTTGACCCAGCTATCCCACTCCTTGGTTTATACCCAAAGGACTTAACCAGCATACTATAGTGACACAGCCACATCAGTTTAGAACAGCTCAATTCACAATAGCTAGACTATGGGACCAACCTAGGTGTCCCTCAAAAGATGAATGGATAAAGAAAATATGGTATATATACTCAATGGAATATTACTCAACTTTAAAGAAAAGTGAAATAAGGGCATTTGCCAGTATATGGTTGGAGTTGGAGAATATCATGCTAAGTGAAATAAGCCAATCCCACAAAACCAAAGGCTGCATGTTTTCTCTAATATGTGGATGCTAATTCACAATAAGGCGGTGGGGGGCACTAGGGAAACATAGCATTAGAATAGGTAGAGGGAAGTAAAGGGAGGGGAAGGAGGGGATGTGGGGATGGGAAAGATAGTGGAATGAAACAGACAGTATTACTGTATGTATATATGTGACTACATGACCAATATGATTCTGCAGCATGTACACTTTGAAAAATAAGAAATTATATCCCATCTATGTATGATATATCATAGTGCATGAATGCATTCTACTGTCATATATAACTAATTAAAACAAATTAAACAAATTAAGAAAAGATGTAACTAAAATAATATATAAAAGGAAAAATAATAAAGATAACTATGGGAAATAATTAAGTAGAAAAGTACAATTTATCCTACAATCAGCAAAGTAAAATGGTGTTTCTTTGATTTATACAACTGACAAGTAGGAAAATCTAAAGAAGATAAACAAAATACAAATATTAAAAAACACAAATGAATCAGACATAACTTTCCTGTGTTCATACATGAATACTTCACATGATGAACAACCACAGTGAAACTCCAACATGTACAACCACAAGAATAGGATACTAATTAGAATAAGTTATACTCCTTGTATGTATAATATGTCAAAATACACCCTCCTGTCATGTATATTCAAAAAAATTAATTTTTTTAAAAGTATCATTACAAACTGTAAAGTTTCAATATAATGATGTACTACAAAAACAGTATTATAAAGAATTTTATATCAATGAGATTGAAAAGTTAAATAAAATGGACAAATTCATTAGAAAGAAGAACTTGGAAAAATGGACAGATAAAATAATATAACATGTAAATATTTCTATACATATAAAACCATCTCACAAAGGAAAGACCAAGAATAGATTATTTGACCTGGAAAATATCAAATGCTTTAAAGAAGAATTCATGTCAAGCTTCATGTCAGTTTCAACGTTTAATCAGATTCATAAGATGGAATTATATTTCTATTTATCAGCAAAAATTTTACAAAAAGGAAAACACAGGTGTATTGATTATAGTATGTATAGATGGGGAGTCAGGAGGATGGAAAGAGACATATTTCAGCACTATGTGAACTAATAAAAAAATTAAGCAATATTGTAGTATTTCATAATTGAAAGACTATACTGTGCTCAAGGGTTGTAGGACTGAAAATAACACACATATCAAATTTTCCAATACTATATGTCATCTATTTGATGCAAACTCTTTACATTTATTTTTCACTAGTACATACTAATTGGCTACTGTGATGCTCCATATATATCTGACTAAATAGAAAGAAACAAAACTTTGTCAAATAGCAGTTCTATATTATGGGATATAATAATTTATTATGCATACATTGTATAAGTTTTAATTAGACAAAACATCTTTCCTCAAACATTATCATGTCTTTATGGTCAAAACTTTGAAAATCCTTTCTCTGTTGCTCTGCAGTGCATAGTTTTTCTAGTTACCCTAGTATACAATAGAACACAATTTTAACTACTTCCTCCTGTGTAACTGTAACTTGGTAAACAATTATATTTGGTGCAATCTCACACTCATGAATAAAAAATAATGGACTTTCATTTGATGCAATATATTGTGCTCAAATTTTTTGTTCTGCTCTAAAGTACACAAAGTTCTTTAAAATTCTATATTAATTTTAAGTTCCTGTTATTAAGGAAGAATAAAATAATAAACTAATAGAGCTTGGGAAAACACCTAAACTTATTCAGTTTGCAGATAGTTTGAAAAATGGCAATAGAAGTCACTGGAGAAAGATCCTGCTTAAAGAAACAATATAGAAAAAAAAAGTAGACATGTAAAAAGAAAAATATACAATTTAATCAATTCCAGTTCCATGTTCCATGTGAATGAGACTTCAGATCATGAAGGCAAAAAAAATGCTGTTATAAAATAATTACAAAATTCATAATGTTGTGGTTAGGGATATTTGCTTAACCAGACAAGTCCATAAAAGAAATTGTTGATAAACTTGACTATGTAAAAGATATATTTTTAAATTAACAGACACCAATGAAAAAATAAAAATAAACCAGAATATGGAATGGGAGAAAATGCTACATTCAAAATTAAACTAATTCCTATTAAGAAATAAGCCTGGTCCTATATATAAAAAACATAATCAATACACCTAAATAGGGCATGTCCAAATGTCTTCATTCTCAAAAAGATAAATAAATAAAATTATATATACATATATATATACATATATATATGAAATAAAAATTAAAAGTAGAAAAGAAAAAACAGAAATGCACTGAACCTCATTAGTAATTATCAGGATAGTAGTTTCTTGAACAAATGGAGGGTGTAGTAAATGAGAAATAAGGGGCATTTAGAAGAATTCTATATGTTGACATTTTCTACTTTTGACTCCAATTGTAGTTAAATCAATTTTCAGTTTATAGTGACTTACTACACTGTATATTATAGATTTTGACCTTTCATTTATATATATTATATTTTTTAAAACATCTTCTTTTTTGTAAATTCCCAACTCTTATTATTATTATTTTAATTTGTTATACATGCTTGCAGAGTAGAATTCCTTTCATATTACACATAAAGAGCACAGTGTTTCAAGTCACTTGTTTTACATTAAGTATTTTCACACCGTTTGTGTTTTTATATATGTACTTAGTGTATTGATGTCTAGCTCATTTTTGAAGTATAATTTCCCAAGTTCTACCATAGTGAAGCAAAAACTCCTGGCTTGGGGAGTAGGGGAGGAAAACTGAAAAAAAATATGCACTTCAATAAGTCCTTCACATTATTTTGGCTCATACTAATGTTTGGAATCCACTGCCATACATCATGAGCTCTGGAAGAAAAGGGACTATGAACTAATAAGTTATTTATTTTTATTAATCATGAACCTGATGATGACTAGAAAATGAATGTTCTTTTCTGTGTGGTTTAGTCAGCTTTTTTGCTACTGTGACTGAAAGACCTGACCAGAACAACTATAGGGGAGGAAAGTTTATTTTAGGGCTCTCGGTTTCAGAGGTCTCAATCTACAGACAGCAGACTTCATTCCTAGGGGTTCAAGGTGAGGCAAGACATCGTGGTGGAAGAATATGGCAGAGGAAATCAGCTACATGAACATCAGGAAGCAAAGAGAGAGAGAAACTCCACTCTCCAGATACAAAATGTATACCCCATAGCCACAGCCCCAGTGAACCACTTCCTTCAGCCATACTCCACCTGCCTCCAGTTAGTACTCAATTAATCCCATCAGGATTCATTGATTAGATTAACAATATGACTTAATCATTTCTCCTCAGAACCCTCTCGCATTATCTCACACATGAACTTTTGGGGGACACCTTATCTAAACCATAACACTATGTATCTACCTATTTTTGGTGCTTGTTAACAAAACATTATAATGTATTAAATATATACACAAATAAGAGTTTCTCTAATACGTAATAAACCAATTGAAAGATCACTGAAATTTAGAATTTCTAAACTTTGTGTTTACATATGATATCTTTATACTTTAAGATTATTGTCATAATACCTATAAACCATACAATTATTTGATGAAAGCAAAAACTGATGAGACTTAGAATTTTCTGAAAGGAAATTTTGGCGCCATTATAGTCTAAAAACATATTTTTATGTATAATATATAGAATATACATTTTATTTTCAAATTCTTTTCAAATAACACTTACATAATTGGTATTATGTCCTATTGTTGAATAATAAATTCAAGTGTTTTAAAATAAGTATTTGAAAAATGTAAAAACTGACTTAGACATGATTATACATCCGTATTATTTAGGTTTGAGGTGTCCCCCAAAATCTCACATGTGAGACAATGCAAAAGGGTTTAGAGAAATTATTGAGTTGTGAGAGTCTTAACCCAATCAGCGAATTAATCCCTTGATAGGGATTAACTGAGTGGTAACTTAAGTGGTAAGGTATGGCTGGAGGAGTTGGGCATTGGCAGTGTGGCTTTGGGATATACATTTATATCTGGCAAGTGGAGATTTCTCTCTCTGCTTCTTGATCATCACGTGAGCTGCTTCCCTCTGCCACACTCTTCTGCCATATGTTCAGACTCACCTCCCAGAGGAACAGAACTGGTTGTCTATGGATGGAGACCTCTGAAACTGTTGCGTCCCTAAATAAGCTTTTCCTCCCCTAAAATTGTTCTGTCAGATCATTTAGTTGCAGCAGCAAAAAAGCTGACTAAAACAATATCTTTATATATTCATCAACACAACTAGGTGGAGTTATTAATTTCTATATTTTATTTTTAATTTAGTTATACCATTTTTGAAATTATTTACCATTTTCATATTAAATATAATGCCATATGAATAAATTCCACTATTAAAGGAGGTGATTCGAATTTCTTCTCCTCTATTTCATTTTGATATTTATAATTTAAATCAAGAAAATGTAAAAACTAATTAAAGTTACATTAGAGGAAATACCAATTATCTCTCATAAAATCCCTATTTAATCCAATGAGACATACCCTCCTAAATATTAAGATGGATTGATAGGTAGCATGCATGCTAAATTAGTGAATACTATGAATCTAGACTATTAGAAATTTAGAATTTAAGTTCTGTACAAGTCATACTAAACTCAATGACATTTAAATTAGATTTTTCCCCTCATTGACCACATAAAATAGCTAATTGCTCAAACTAGAATGTGTTTCATAAAATAATTTATACTCCAGAATCTAAAATTTAGGAGAGTTTCAGTAACATATTCATAGTAGGCAAGGAGATATTTATTAAATTGCTTAACATAAAGACTGAGTGTCTAATCAATAGGCACTTTGCACTTTCTGACATTGATAGAGGATTCTATGCTCAGAACTCAGGTTGAAACCTAAGACAGAGCCTATTAATGATACTGCAGGATGACTTCCAACTCCTTCAGTTTTTTACAAGCAGCACTACTTACTGTAAAGCAGCAGCACTGGAAATCACAGAGCTACATAGTTATGCATGAAGAGAAAACCAACCATCTATAGGAAGTGAAAATACAACAGCATAAATCACAAAGTTCTCATAAAACAAGAATTAGCAGATGAATAGAGAAAACATTTTTTTCAAGGAAGAGAACTCTATAAGTATTATAAAAAAACTGATAGTTTTCCTTAGGGACTTGGAAGGAATTAGGTCAATATAAGGATGTTTTAATAAAGGAGGAAATCCTAGGGAAATCCTAGGGAATTAAAAGCACCATTGTTTAAATAAAGATAATTATAGGAAGACTTAAGTATAGACTTTAATAAACTGGAAATAATATTGAGTCAAAATGAAAATAGTTAAAAAAGAATAATTTACAAGGCATTCAACTACAGAAAATAGAATATATGTAAAGAAAAAAGTTGCAATTCTAGAAGTGTTTTTTTTTTTTTTTTTAATAGAGTCTCCAAATAGGAGGAAAGGATAATAGGATAGAGGAAAGTTTACATAAGTCTTCTTCTTATTGAATGTCATAACATCAAAGTTAATGATAAAATGATAATAATTGGAATGAGGAAATAATAATCAAGAAAGGAAATAAATAAGAGTAGCCTTAAAAATATAAGATTGGATGTTTAGTAGAAAGTGCATAAATATAACAACAAATTTATTAGTTCAGTAACTTTAATATACAAATTTTACACTAAATCTCTAAAAGGTAAATATATTTTCAAGTAGGAGGCACTCAAAGTGAATTTTTTCTTTAACAGTTTTAAATGAATTGATTTCAGGACATAATCAAGACATAAGTGAAAGAAAGTGAAAATAGGAGAGGCCAAAAATCAATTAATGAACAAAAAACAGAAATGACTGATGAAAATTGTAAGAAATTTTCCTTGCAAAAGAGTGAAAATGAAAACAAGAATTTTTTTGGATTTTACATATACATAAAGAAAATTTATAGATCAAATTATATGATGTCTGGGATTTGCTTCAACGTAAATCTGGATTGAGGGAGAGAGCTAGTCAAGATACAGTAAATAACTGTGGGAGATCAGCATTTGGTACATTGATTCCATACATTAATCTAATTCTGTATAAATATTTTAAATTTTCATAGCACAATATTTTTAATAATGTAATGTGTATACACATGCAGACAGAATGAAAATTTGAAAATGTCCTCAGTAACAATATTGGTATTAATAAAGGGGAAAAAAACAGAAAATATATAGCAAAGGGTGCTTATTTTATATCTGATATAAAATAAGTAAAAAGAAATCATAGGTATAATAAAAGTAACAAGTGCATGTTAGAGATTCTTCCTTCAAATTTGAATCCAAGTCTAATGCAGCACAAATTTGATCAATTTATGGAACATATAAAGAACATCCATTTAAGGAGTAGGTGGATAATATTTGCTTTGTGTCATTAAAAGGTCATAATAAAATTGGCTCTATGCAATACCTCTGACTGACTCCAGTATCTGCGCCCCAGAAGGCCTTGATTTTCTCGGATAAAAATGTCCTTGGGCTCTGTAGCTGCCTAGGTGTATCACAGTCCTGCCTTCCCAGTAAAGATACACATTGCTCTGCAGGAGGGAGTGACTCACTTAAAACCCTTCTAGAGGGCGCCTACAACTACTTCATCTCTGCTTTATTTAACACATTCTTGTACTCTACTATTTCTTTGTTAAGTTTCCATAGTAAATTTTGCTTTATTATACATGATGTTGTGTTTTACACACTGAATGACAAAGTTATGTTTCTTCTCACTTCATCATTTTGTACTCAACCTAGACAAACACAGAATAACTTAGTATAGGTAAATATAGAAAGGAGTTATTTTAAATTATATCATGTAAAAAAAGATAAAAAATAAATAAAGCTTTGAAACGTTGTAGGTAGAATTGAAAAAGAGGCTGAGAAATTTGAATAGCTTAAGTATCCATATCTTACATTATAAAGTGGCCATGAGATAATGTTTGAAGTGAAGAGAACTAGAGATATGGTATTATGTAATTTCGAGTTAAAAAGGTGGAATCAGAAAAAATAAATAAATGGCTACAAAAATGTCAACAATCTGCAAAAGTGGAGACGGGTATACTGAAATAAGACTTCATCTTTCATTTATGATCTGAAAGAAATTGTTTAAAAATGATAATCAAGATTGCCAGTATGAGCATGCTATTTATATTTATGGGGATAAACACCATGTGATCTCTTAAAGCATAATTGTTGTAAGTGCTTGCCTCTAGCAAAGCAAACTGGGAGGGAGAACAGATGAGTTATGCAAATAGAATTTTATTTTTGTGAGCTCTTCTGCATTTATTGATTTCAAAATTATAAAAAGTAAACTATCACCACAACAAAAAGCAGTGATAGAAAGGTTTAGTTTAGGTTGGTTATAGTAAGAAATGAGACTAATGAAACAGGAGATGAAAAGTTAGAAGTGAGAGTAAATGAGATTGAGAGACAATTAGAAAATGGTGCTGTCAGTCATATTAAGAGGTTAGGAATGATTCTTAAATAAACCTAGCATGGATATCATATTAATTTTCTACTGCTGCCATAAGAATTTTCTACAAATATAGGGGCTTAACACAGCACAAATTTATTATCTCATATTTCTGCAGGTCAGAAACTTGGCATGATGTGACTTGTTGGTTTGGATGGGCTAGTCATTTTCCAGACATTTAGTTTCCAACTATGGATCTGGGTCTTTGTTCAAGCACCCTGGTGGAAGAATTCATTTCCCCCTGTGCTTTCCTCATGGGTCTTTCCATTTTTGTGACATCAATGATACATGATTCCTTTTTAAGTCTGGAAAGTTTCAACTTCCTCCTGTGCTTTCCTCTTTTGGTTTAAGGACTCATGTGATTACCTTGGTCCCATCTGATTAATCCACAAAATTCTCCCCATTTCAAGGTCAATAAATCTGTGATCTTAATTGCATCAGCAAAGTCTCTTTGCTATATTCATGGTGTAACCAAGGGCATGGGAAATAAAACTCATAGGAAAACAAATCATTCCAATTCTATAGATAAACGTCAGACATTTTATTATCCAAAAATAATGCAGTGGTCACCTATAATATTATTTGGCTCTCTGGTATTGCAACTCAATCCTAGATTTGAGAAAGTTCATTTCTAAATTAATATTAGTTGGTGGTAAAGCCATCCTTTGACTATAGAATCAAAACGTTTTTTATTACTTCCCGTGTAGCAAAAAAAGTACAGGATATACCGGCTAAATGTACCTGACATTGAAAATTATTGATAAAAAGAAGCAGTAACCGCTGGGCTTGGCTCTTAACACAGGTTTTATGTTTTATCCTGTGAACTATCCAACATCTTTTTAGTAGGTTTCTTTTCTGCTGAATTCAACCAAGAATTCTTAGGCAGTTTCCATGAGCTCCAGGATCATCAGCATTACACTCATAGGACTTGAGGGAAAGGGAAAATTCTGATGTGTATTCCTCTTGCTGTATAGCCCCTTTTCTCTAAATAACCATTTATGTATTTCTGTTATCATCCATGAATCTGTAATAGGCAATGTGTTAAGTTGCAGTTAGTGCAACATTTCGGATTCTTTGTGCTTCTTAGCTTAGCTGACAAATATATTTAAATTACTCAAATTTTAAGAATTTCCAAAATTAATATCATTATACTTTGTAGGATGTTCAAAATAATTGGGAAAACACTGAAATTGGTAAGCAGCCTTACTGACTACCAAATTCATCTTACATCAAAGGGATGAGACACAGAAGTTGTGGGATACAGTATCTCTGACTAGCAGCAATGAGATGTTACATTGGTCATTTAGAGAGAAAAGGATAAATAACAGGAAAGAATGTCTTAGAAATATGACATGAAATGGTTGTATCCAATGGTGCCTGTCACTTAGTAAGAAAAGAGGAGTAAAAATCCCTCTATTCTCAAATAAGAACAACAATGTCATTCTCACTCTGATCAGAATGACAATTATCAAAAAGAGAAAGAAATCAATTCTGACAAGGATGCAAAGAAAGGAGGAGGAATGTCAACTAATACAGCCATTATGGAGAACAGTATGGAGTTTTTCTCCACACTGAGTAATAGAACTGCCATATCATTCAGTTAACCCACTACGCAGTATTTATGCAAAGGAGCTGAAATCAGTATGTAAAACCAACAACTGCATTAGCATGGTTATTACAGAACTCTTCATAATAGCCAAGATGAGGAAAAAATATAGTTTTTCTTCAGTGGTTAAATGAATAAAGAATATATTGTCTACATATGTATTCTTTATTCATATGTGTGTGTGTCTGTGTGGCGGATTATTATATAGCCATAAAATAATAAAATTATGGCATTTGCAAGAACATGGATAGAACTAGAGGACTATGTTATGATAAATAAGCCATGCACAGAAAAACAAATGCCACATGTTTGCACTTAGATATGGAAGCTAAAATGTTGACATCAAAGGAGAAAAAAAAATAGAATAGTGGGTACTAATAATGGTGCAGGGAGGAAGAAAGAACAGCTAATGGGCTTAGGGAAGCAGATGGGAAGAATTACTTATAATATTTTACAGCACAGTATGGTAAGTCCATTTGATAGCAATTAATATTTCAAAATAAGTAATAGAGAGGGTTTTGAATCTTTCCTACAAAAAGAAATGATAAATGTCTAATGCTATAGATATACCAGTTACCCTGATTTGATCATTACTGGATGCATGTATTGAATGTCATTCTGTACCTCTTGTATATGAACAACTTTGTGTGTTAAACATCAAAATATGTTAATTTTAAAAAAATGAACAAATTTCTTAATTTCTCATCTCAAAGTGTTGAGTGAAAACTAAAGATTTTCTATGACCACACACACGTACACAGATGGACAGCAGCATTTTCAAAGCAGATGACAGTGCTAATTAAAAAAAAAAAAAAAAACTAAAGCAAATTTTGGCAAAGCATTGAAATAATTCTATTAAAGCTGAGTAATAAATATAAGTGTTTGTGGTTTATATGTATATTATTTTTACTGTTCTTGAAATACAAAGAAGAGTGACTTCTGATTATTTTTAAATGATGCCATTCTATCTTAATTTAGAGGAGGTGAATGATAAAATAACATAAGAAAAGTAACCAATTTAATGGAACATTTAATTCATAATGATATCAATACATAGGTAATAAATATATCCATATTTAATAAAAATATAATAATATAAATGAAATTAGATACTAAAAATGCTTACCTAATTCATTGTTCATACACACAGATTCATCCTAATATATAAAATTTTGTAACTATGTTGTTTACATAGGTGATTTTTTTTGTCTTATAATGTTGAAATAAATGAGTGCTATGGTATCAATAGAATGTATTGGCAGTTTTTCCATTGATTAAAATTTCCAAAGCATATTTTCTCACTCTTTCCTTACCTTTATGACAAAGTCCTTCAAATATTTTACTGAAAGCAATATTCCCAGGACCAAAGACATAGATTTCATGGGGATGTATATTTTTATAAATTTTAGTGTCATCAAATCATATTCTAAAGGTACATCATTTTGTATTATTAGCAGCAAATATTAAGCATAATTTAAATAGGGTAGAAAGTGTAATGCCTTGTGGTTCTTTGTAATCATTTTGGTCATCATAACCTCATTACTGCCTGTTAATGTTTTCTCTACATACATTAGATTACAGAGTTTTTCTTAATAATTTGCACAAATGTCCTCTGTTATCAATATCTTAAGTTTTGTTTTTACTTTCGGCAGACATATACTTTCCACTTTTTACCTTTTTTCTATTAGATTTTTCCATTAGATTTCTATTCAGATTTAAAAGTATTACCTTCTGAAGATGAAGTATTTATTTATATTTTAAAAATTAGTTTCTAATTTGTTTTATAATTTTAAAGCATCTGCAACTTATTACAATTTAGGTGGGAAATATGACTCTTATACTGCCCTTCTTTTATTTTCTGTTTCTGAAATTATTTGTTTAATTAATATAAAGAAATGATGGATTATTTTTCTTTTATTTTCCTGATTTTATTCTTGTAAAGGATAAATACAATCATATAGAACAAATATAGTATTTTAAAATATTCTGTGTTATGTCTTCTGGTTTATCTATTTATTCTCTTTTCTTCATATGGGGATATAGGAACTAAAATAAATCCAAAATATTCAGGTGGAGTGTTTTCAGCATATTTAAAAATGTGGAGAAAAATGTAAACAGATTATTTATCTTCTAGTATTAATGCTGCAGAGACAATATACATGTTTCCCCATCTTGTGAAAAACATCCCTAAGCAACAAGAAGGAAAACCAGGAAAGCATTATTGAAAACTCTGTATACACTTTATCACAAATTCCAACAAGAAATTCCAAGCTGAAATAGATCTCAAAGACAACAGAGATGAGAGAGGACACATAGTAGGAATGGGAAACAAAACAGGCATTCAAGAAATAAATATTATAACAGGAATAGGTAAAGAAAGGATATGTCATCCTGAGCACACTGTATGGAATTCATAGGCAGACTACTGTGGCTTATTTACAAATAGAAACAAATTAACAAAAATATACAAATGATTAAAGACAAGGTGACTCTCTCATGTCATTCCATGCCACTACAGTGGTAATGGATTTGCTTCAATTACAAAATGTTTTGGGGATCAGTCTACAGTCAACCTATTCATCCAAGTTACTCTATATAACCCTTGTTGTTATTTTATGCCTTTTATTTAGTTATTCTAAGAGGGAAAACATGCATGTGATTTCAAAGATTTCACAGCACAAAGCCATCAGTAACAAGCCACTCTGGCATCTCAGAAAAAAACTATGTTATATTTATAAAGATTATTTATGTGCTACATATTTATGCATATTTAAACTTGTTTCCTTTAAGCTTTATTATATGTGATGAGAATAATTACCAAGCTCTACTGTCCCTACCCATCTCAATTATAATTGCTGTCTACCTCCATTTTATGTATGTGGATCAGACAAAAAAATAAGTCCAAATGGTGCTCAGAAAAAAGGCAACTAAATAAATTAAACTTTAAATTTAAATATATAATTAAAATATATCCTAGCAACAAAAGAAGCTTTCATACAATGAAATATTACACAACTATTTATAAGAACGATATTTTATCATTTGCAGACAAAGTGAAATAAGCCAGACAAAGAAAGACAAAAATTGCATGTTGTCTTTCGTATTTGGATGCTACAAAAAGTTGATCTGGGTGTTGAATAATAATTACTAGAGGCTGGGAAAGGTGGGAGAAGAGATAAAGAGCTTGGATAGTGGGTACAAAAACAGAGCTGAAGAGAAGTGATACGTTCTGTTCAACAGCACAGTAGGGTAACTATAGTTCACAATAACTTCTTACATATTTTGTGAATAACTATGCTCAAAGCCTCCAAATACAAAGTAATGGAAATAATATGAAAGTATCAGTTACTCCAATTTGATTATTATAAATTATATACACATGTGGCACTATCATACTCTAACATATAAATATGTGTGATTAAAATAATAATACAAAAACTTAAAAAGAAAATAAATTAAAATAGAAAAAAAGACTTGAGATCAACAATTGAAAATATTCATAATATGAAAGAAAAAATGATATATCATGACCAATCTTGTATTGAGGACTTACTGTACACACAATTTTTTCAAAGATTAGAAGAATACTGTTAGGCATTTTCCTCATAACATTATACTGTGTTGGTATGACTGTATCAACATTATATAGAAACAAGACAGTTACATGTAAGAAACTCAATAAATATTTGTTTAGTGAATAAATGTATAATTCAAGGAATATTAGAAAAAGTGATCAATGCTAGGTGGGTCTTTAATAACAGAAAGCCTGACCCATAAATTTATATGAAAGATATCATTGAATTTTAAAGAAAAGAGATAGAAATGATTATGTTTGATCATTTAATAACTCCAAGGAATAGAGTTCCCATGATCTATTTTTAAGGAAAACATTAGGGGATCAGTTGTAGTCAATTGAGTGATCGATAACTAAAATGAATGTTTGTAAAAAGTATCAAATTCTGCATATATAGGATTACAAATTAAAATTACACATTCATATGGTTACAGAAGTGTCTCATATTATAGGATTCAGAAGCAGAAGAATTAGGATCATCAAAATTTGGGGAAACAATGAAAAGAATACAGAAAAATAATGTAAATACACTTGGGATAAGAGAATGAAAATGTAAAGATTCTTTAAGATGTATGACTTTTCTCATCTTCTGTCAGAGAGATAATTCAAATGTTAATTACTGATAATAATTATAAAAAAGAGGTCTAAAATATTAAAGGGCATAAAGAAATATAGAAAATAATAATGAAATATTTATAATTTTAAAGTAAATAAAATTAAGTAAAACAGCATATTATACTCTGTAATACTGAGTACCATGTTTGATAAGTATTATTTATGAATTTCAGCTCTTATTGTATTAAGAATACACACAATAAAAAGAGCCTTTAAAAACAAATGTAATATTTAATATACTTATACACATACACAAACTGATATATATGTACACATGCATATAAAATATCGGTGCCATAGAACATATCATTTAGGTTAATTGTATCATTTTATTGGGTTTGCTTTATCCATAGAAATGTAAGAGAAGAGTCTTAGTGGTAGTATATATGTTGTTTTTGCTTTAATGTTTCTGCATTAAGGATTCAATGTTGCTCAGATATGAACATCATAAAAATTAATTCTTGCCATTGCTTTTATAATTATTTTCAATGTAATTGTACTAAGTCTATTAAATACAATACATATATCATTTTTACAATATGCATAGTGTTTGCATATTTTTATATGTAGCAACTGTCAAGTATTTAGGCTTTTTTTTTTTTTTTTTTGCTAATCTGCTAGTATTTAAAAAACAGCTTGTTTATACCACTACTTGTTTATTTTATTTTTTTCAATCTTAAATATCATCCACTGGATTTTTTTTTTTTTTTTTTTTTTTTTTTTTTTTTTTTTTTTTTTTTTTTTTGGTACCGGGGATTGAACTCAGCGGCACTAGACCACTGGGCCACATCCCCAGCCCTTTTTTTTGTATTTTATTAGAGATAGGGTCTCACTGAGTTGCTAAGTGCCTCGCCATTGCTGAGGCTGGCTTTGAACTCGCGATCCTCCTGACTCAGCCTCCCAAAGTGCTGGGATTACAGGTGTGCGCCACCGCGCCCGGCTTCATCCACTGGATTTTACTATGCCAGTTGAACATTCAACTTCCCAATACTATCCCTTCCAGTCGTACACAACATTTATCTCCCAATATTTCTTTTAAACAAATGTTTGTTTTCAAACTATTTAGTGTCCATAAAATTATTATAAAGTAAATGATATTAGTCTATGAATAATCCATTTATGTTTTAATTTTAGGTTGATTTTCTTTCTTTATACTTCACTGAGATTAAATAGTTGTCTCATTTTTATTTAATTAGTTTTACATGATTTTATTAATAAAATTTCCAACAAACATTTACAGCTCTCTCAAGGTTTTACGTTTGTTTGTGATACTCCGAATCTGATTGGGATTTCTGAGGACATAAATGAGTTTTCCATTGAGTGAATTTCCTGAAATAAAATGGTCTTGACTATTTACTGGGAAGACTTCAAATTAAAGAATGCAGAGTTCTTTAGTCAAGGTGGGAAATGAGCAAATGATTGGCTATATAGTTGGAAGAGAAGCTGTAGGGACTGGGTCTAATACTATTTTTTTTTTTTTAGTCCCATTTTCTAAAACATCTTCAGAAGGCTTAGTCTGTTCTCTTCTTAAACAGTCTTTCTTTTGCTTAGCATGTAGACCGCTCATTCCAATTTATCTGGATTTTTAAGGCAAAATGTTTCATAGCATTTCCACTTGAAAAAATTATAAAGGGCTGCATTTTTTTTTTTTTTAGTTTTCAGTTTCTCACCATTTCAATTCTTATTTTCATATTTATTGCAGTTTCAGGATAGGATGATATATGAACTCTACTTAACAAAATAAAATAGTAACTGACAGAAATGCAAAATTCCATTTATTTTTAAATTGCTAATTCTACATTATCTGATATCAGGTTTGTATCCCTGCTTTCTTTTGATTCATATTTTTCTGACTTGGTTTTAACTATGGAGCTATTACAAAAGGTAATATTAGATTCTTCTTCATCCAATATGGGATCATCCATTCTCAATAAAAGTTAATAAAAGCCATTTATACTTGTAACATTTCATACCTATCAAGCTGTCTCTATCAAGATTTATTTCTTAATGCCACCATTTCATTCACCTTTTTATTCCTTTATTTTGTATGTGGACTGTCTTTTTCACTGTTACTTTCCATTATAAAATAAGATATATACAAACTATGTGAATACATTACATATATAAGTAATTTACAAACATATATGCACATACGCAACATGCATATGTATATTATTTTATTTTTATATTAGATGTTTAATAAAATTATGTTCCTTAAAATCCAGAGTATAGCAAAATATTTTAGAATGACATTTAAAGGAGGTTCTTCACAATGTTGGAATAAAACAGGTTGCTTTCCTGGCTGCTCTGTGGTGTGAAACCAAGAGAACAGACAGGCAGCTTCTCAGCAAGGTGGGTGAATGAAAAAAAAATGGGTGAGACTTTACTGCAATTTAATACTGGATACTCAAAGCAGATTAGGGATTCAGGACGTTGGATATAATAAAACAAGGAAGAAATCTCCAGCACCACACCTGCAGCTGTGGCAGGAGGCACCAGCCAGATTGATCCCTCCATGAAGACAATGGAGGGGGTAAGGGAATTAAAGAAACACACATTTTTAGGAGGTCTGAGGCATGTCTGGGTACTGAGGGTTTATAAATCAAAGACACTTCCCCACTAAACTGGAAGGTGTGCTGCACAATATGCTTTTGCGGGAAAGAATCTACCATCTCTCCAGTTTGTATGCAGAGGACAGAGGAAGGAACCATTTTGTAGCTATGCCAAGGAAGCCAACAGCTGAGGAAGCTGAGTCCTGGAAAACCTGGGTTTGGTCCAAAATACAGGTCTGGCAAACACACACTGCACAACAGAGATTGTGCATAAGTGACCAGAAGAAAATTAAACATAGAGAGAGGATTAACAGGGAACAACTGGTCATAAAAACCCACCCAGCTCTCTCTTCCCCCTCCAGTCAACCTGCTTGCAGGATTGTCTGGGAGAGATGTGCCTGGCAAGGAATTTGAAATGGCTGGAGCCAGAGAGACTGAGTTTGGAGACTGAACTCAAGGCCAGGAAACTTGGGGTCCACGGGTGATGTGGACTAAGAATTGGCTCCTCCACCACATGAGTGTAAGCCAGGGGAGATCCTAAGGTGCTATCTTCCAGCATGGACCTGCAATTTCTGGCACCTGGCAATTTCTGGAAGTGCACTGATTTAAAATCTCCAGAACAATTAGTATCTAGTGAAGGGCCTAGAACCTACCTAAGCCTAAACCCCTTACTCCAGGAGTTCTGCCTATGAGATTACCTCTCTCCCCCTAGCAATCCCACTCTCAGTGGAATAAGCATCATACTTTAGAAAGCCCCACCTGACTATTGAGAAGGGAAACTGAGAACCTGTTGAACTATGACGGAAACCATTTTTTAACTTTTCATTGAGATTTTTTTTTTTTTTTTCTCTGCTTAATTGTGACCTTGATGATTCATGGATATTTATACATGTTTATATTTGTTTGCTTTTTCCTTTCTCATTCCTAGCATTTTTGAAATCAGTTATTTTTCATGGATCAGTTTTATGGAGGAGTAGAAAGTTTGATTAGTACTTTTCAGTTTTATTTGTACACTTTAATTTTTTTTTATTTTAATTTTTTAAAAATTTTACATACTCCTGGAATCTCTAGCCAGAACAATTAGACAGAAAAAAGAAATTAAAGAAATATACCTAGGAAAAGAAGACTCAAATTATATCTACTTGCCTATGAAATGATTCTATGTTTGGAAGACCTAACAAACCCCACTAGTAAACTTTTAAAACCCATAAATGAATTTAGAAAAGTAGCATGACATACAATTAAACTCATAAATCAATTGCTCAAGAAGTAAGATCAAGAATGAATAAATTGGAGGTATCAAACTAAAAAGATTCTTCACAGCAAAGGAAACAATCAAGTACATAAAGAAAGACCCTACAGAATGGGAGAAAATATTGACCACCTGTAACTCAGAGCATTAATCTCCATTATATATAAAGAACTCAAAAAACTTAACACCTGCAAAACAAATAACCCAATCAATAAGTGGGCAAAGAATTGAACAGACATTTCAAAGAAGAAGCAATATGATCAGTGAACAAATATATGAAAAAATGTTAATCGTCACTAGCAATTATACAAATTCCAATTAAAACTACACTGAGATTTCATCTCTCTCCAATCAGAATGGCAACAAACAAGAACACAAGTAACAATAAATGTTGGCGAGGATGTGGGGGAAAAGGTCCATACATTGCTGGTGGGACCACAAATTAGTACAACTACTATGTGGTTAGTTTTAGAAACTGTTCAAATTAGAAAAAAACAAAACAAACAAACAAACAAAAAAAACAAAGATAAATGTTCCATGGCCACTTTTTATAGCATAAAACTTCCTGATTTTGAGCTAATAATTTATTTTACCTATGGATTTGCTCACTTATGATCCATGGAGTATTTCTTTTCTTTTTTTTTTTTTAGGAAACACTGTAACAGAAATGAGTATTTTAAATCAAGTATACTATAGAATTTTTTTTTTTTTTATTTAGCTTTTTTTGGTCACTGTAACCAATATACCCCACAAGAACCATATACAACAGGAAGTATATTTTGGCTCATGGTTTCAGAGGTTGTAGTCCTAGATGCCTGACTCCATTGCTCTGAGCCAAGGTAAGCTAGCACATCATAGGAGCATGGTTCAGAGAAGCAGGTTTGCTCAGCTCATGGCAGGGGGAGGACGGAAAGGATCACAAGGAAGATATACCCTTACAGGGCACCACTCCAGTAGCCCAGCTCCCCCAGCCACACCCTATGCGCCTAGTTACCACCCCATCAGTCCATTTAAACTATGATGGGCTGATAATGTTATGCCTCTCAACTCACTTCCAAACATTCCTGAATTAATATAGGAGATTTGGGGGGGACACCTCATATCCGAAGCATGACAATATTTCTCAGCGTTAAATGTTAAGAATAAGGTAAAACTGTTTTCTTATTAACTATAAGCTCATATTCACAGTACCAGAGGAGAAATTAGAAGAAAGAAATTTGTGTTATTTATATAGAAAGTTTTCTTTCCTCCTTATTTCTTGACATTTTCCTGATTTATTTGTTTTTATTACATTTTAATAAATTTATTAGGTCCAATCTTGGTTCAGATCTCTCATTCTTTTGCACTAGTCAAGACATCTTTGAACTCACTAATTGCCCACGCAACTTTTTCTTACAATTAGGCAACATTTCTTCTATGACTTTTTAATTTCTTTTTCAGAAATAGGAATTGAGCCCAGGGCTTCATGCATGGTAGGCAAGTGCCTACCTAGAAACATTACCTTCTGTTGCAACATTACCAACATGCATCTTTAACAAAAATGTACATTTAGAATGTTTTGTAATTTTATCAGTAATTACAGTTATTTTACAATAGATTTCTCAAAGAAATATATATTATTTGATTGCACATAATTTTACTCTTCTTGTCTTTTACCTTTCATGCTTTTCTTGTATTTCCTGCCCCTAAATGATTTAGAGTCTATAGAATTTATTGAATATAGACTTTAAGTATATCCTTTTCTATCATATGCATTTTATTTTGCTGTTAGATATATTTCATTTGAAAAATTTTCTATTCGTTACTTTGTACATCATACATTGTTTTTAGTCTTTTATTTCCTCATACACTTTTTTATTTAGTGGAATTAATATATTTTTGCCTGACACTGAAAATAGCATTTGTGAAAAAAATAATTTTAGAGCTTTTTACAGCCTTTTTCTCTTTAGAAAGATATTTAGTTAGCTTTATCTGAGTTGTCCTTTTTTCTTCAATAACTTCAAATGAAGGAGGATACCCAATTATCTCGCTGTAACTCATACATATACATCATATAGTAATGCTGTTCATATGAACATATAGAATCTCCAAAAGTTCACTTGTATATTGTTTTAATATCTTCTTCCCATCTGTTCTTTATAATCCTCTACTTATCCCAGGCAATCATCTCCTTTGTCCTTCTATAGTTTATTTTGTATTTTCTAAGATTTTACATAAATAAACTCATTCATATGTATTTTTTCTGTAATTTTATTTCTGTATGTTTTTGTGTGTGAATCACTTGTATCATTGCATGTATTAAAGGTGCATTCTGGTTCATAGCTGAGTATTATTTAATTGTATAGGTATACTATAGGTTGTGTATCTATCTATGGATTGTTTTTGTATTATTAAAAATAAAAGGCTGGGGAGAATGGGGGGGACAGAGTGATTGGAGAAATTTGATCAATAAGATGTTTTAGTTAAGAGTAAGAAGTTCTGGTGACTAGAGACAACAGTAATGAACTGGATATTTAAAAAAAAAAAAAAAAACTTGAATTCCTTGCACACCAGAGAAAAATATAATTGTTTCAATAGGTACGTTTAATCTGATTTAAACATGAAGTAACATGTACATTATCAAAACATCATTTAGGAACCCAGTATTATTATATATAATTCTATGTTTATATGTTTTAGTCAAAAATAAATTGATATAGTGATCTGGGGTATAGCTCAATGATTGAGTACTTGCCTAGCATGCCTGAGCCCTTAGGTTGATCCACAGCACCACTAAAATAAATAAATAAAATAAAATAAATTTTAAAAGTCAGGAACATTTGCTGTATAATCCATCCAATAGATATATTTTATCACTGTGATAAAGGTCCAGAAGTGACTGGGTTATAGAGTATCTGGATGGCCAGGTTTTTTTTTTTTTTTTTTTTTTTTTTTCTCTTTTATTGATTGATTGATTTTGGTACTGGGGTTTGAACCCAGATGCTCTTCACTACTGAAGCATATTTCCAGCTTTTTTTATTTTGAGACAGGGTCTCATTAAGTTGCTTAGGGACTTACTAAGTTGCTGAGGCTGGCCTTGAACTTGCAATCCTCCTGCTTCAGCTTCCCTAGTTGCTGGGATTACAGGCGTGCACCACCATGCCCAGTGTAGATTGTTAGTTTTAAGAAACTGTGAAATTCCTTTTCAAAGTGGCAATATTATTTGATAGCCCTCCTACAGTGAGTAAAAATGACAGTTGCTCTGCATACTTGTTAAAACTTCATACCGTTAAGCTTTTGAACTTAAGGCATATTATATGTATGTAGTGGTATTTCATAGTCATTTAAATTAAAAAAAAAAAAAAACAAATGATGAATATTCCCCAAGTGCTTTTCTACTACTGGTATATGTTGTAGAGTAAAATGACTATTAAATATTCAGATCATTTTTAACTTGTCATCTTATTATTGAATTTTATGAACTATTTATTTATTTTGAAAGCAAGTCCTTGCAGATGTGTGATTTGCAAATATTTTCTTCTAATGTATGACTTATCTGTTTGTTCTACTAACATTATCTCTGAAGATACGTTTTTGATGTTGATGAAGTCATCGAATTATTTCTCTTCCATGGATCACCTTATAGTTAACTTTTTTTTCCTAATGTGAAGTCAGAAAGCATTTTATCTTATGTTTTTTTTCATAAGTCTAATAGCTTTGTGTTTTATGTTTAAGTGTGTGATGTGCTTTCAATTTTCGCATGCAATTGCAAAATGTAGATCAACTTCATGTTTCTGCATGTGAGTATCCAGTTGGTTTAGCACCACTTGTTGAAAAGAAAATCCTGGTCCATTCAATTCCTGTGTACCTTGGTTAAAAACCAGTCATTCAGAGTTATGTGGGTCTCTTTCCCAGACTCTATTCTACATTATTGATATATTTTTCTCTCTTTATGCTAATACCACACTGTCTTGTCTCTGCAGTTTTAAAATAGAACTTGAAGTAAAGTTCCTTTTCCTTTTATTTTATAGACTTTCAATATGTTCTTCATTTAACCAAACTATAATTAACATATTTTTCAGGATATATTATTTTCCTAGAAAAGTATCTACTTCACTGTGATTTTCACACATTTTTGCCTAAAGCCTAATATAATTTTTTTTTTGCCAAGTTTGACTGTAGTCATATTCTCCTTCAGAATTCTAAATATATTTGGGGGTTTTTTTTTGTTTTTTTTTTTTTAATATTTATTTATTTGCTTTAGCTGTACACAATGGGTTTATTTGTATGTGGTGCTGAGGATCGAACCCGGGCCGCGCATGCGCTAGGCGAGCGCTCTACCGCTGAGCCACAACCCCAGCCCATATATTTGTATTCTTTCTTTAATTTTCCTTCAAGAACAAGAGAAATTATTATTATTATTTCTCTAATACTCATGACTTTCAATATATTAATCAATTTGGCAGGTTTTGTTTCTTTTTAAATCACTGATTATTGTTACATCCTCATTCATGTTTTATGAACCTTTTTCCTAGCATTTTTTATAATTTCTAGAATGAAGAGTATAGCTAATATGTTGCATGTATTTATTTTCCTATGCAAAAGTATAATGTTTAAGTTATCACTCTGAATAGACTTTTAGCATTATTTCTAACATTCAATATATGATTAAAATAGGACCATAGATTATTCTTTGACTATGAAGAAACTTTTTGGTCAGTGTCCATTCTGTATTTCTACATTAGTCGAGTCTTCCAGTCATATAGCAGAAGTGGCTATGCCAGGCTCTTTGGTGCTGCTTCTGTAGGTCACAGCAGTTATATGTTAGTAGCTTATGTTCATAGCTTTGAGATGCACTATCACCATTATTGGTTTTTATTTGTTTTGGTTTAGCTTGTCTTTGAACCACTGGATCTAGCAATCCCTTGAGAATGGATTCTCTCAGTAAATTTTTTTAATGTTTTTTGAACCTCTTAGTTTCTAATTCCTTTCCCTTACACTAAGGAAGTACATCTCATGTTTAAGAAAGACATATTTAATCTATTTTCTTATTTTGTAACATAGTAATCTTTAATCTGAGAGGTTTTCAAAAGAATTCATAAAGTTTATGTATACACTTTCTAAACTGTAATCATTTGCTTTATGGACGTCACTCTCATATATTACAACACCAATATAAACATGTTCCTTATTTTTATAGTATTTTTTCACCTTGGAGTTTTTATAGTATTTGTTTTATATATTATAGTTTTGTAGTATTTGTTCACTATCAGGAGTTAAATTTGAAAGTCAGTTTGCAGCTTGTCCTTGTTTTAAACTGTTATAAAAAGCAGAAGTTAAGGTTAGCTTTCCATACCACTCAATTCTTGTAATTCTTTAATATATATGTCCATTAATTTTCTTGTGTTATTTGTTTCTGAAAGACTATAAGAAAAAAATATTTGGGAAATTCTTGATTAGGTAAAAGATGGAAAACATTACAAAGTTAAGTCTCTCCTCAAAAAATATGACTGGAAATCCATATGCAACAAAATGAAATTAAACCCTTTATCTCTCACCATGCACAAAACTCAATTCAAAGTGGATCAAGGACCTAGGAATTAGACCAGTGACAATACGCCTAATAGAAAAAAAAGTAAGCTCCAATTTCCAACATGTGGGATTAGGCCCCAAGTTCCTTAATAAGAATCCTGTAGTGCAAGAATTATTACCAAGAATTTATGAATGGGATAGATTTAAACTGAAAAGCTTCTTCTCAGCAAAAGAAACAATCAGTGAGGTGAATAGAGAGTCAACTAATTGGGAACAAATATTTAATACATGCACATCAGATAGAGCACTAATTTCTAGAATATATAAAGAACTCAAAAATCTTAATACCAAAAAAGCAAATAACCCAATCAATAAATGGGCTAAGGAACTGAAAAGACACTTCCCAGAAGAAGATACACATTTAATCAACAAATACATGAAAAAATGCTCAACATCGCTGGCAATTAGAGAAATGCAAATCAAAACTACTCTAAGATTTCATTTCACTCCAGTCAGAATGGCAGCTATTAAGAACACAAACAACAATAAATATTGGAGAGGATGTGGGGGGAAAAGGCACACTCATACATTGCTGGTGGGACTGCAAAATGGTGCAACCGTTATGGAAAGCAGTATGGAGATTTCTTTGGAAAATGGGAATGGAACCACCCTATGACCCAGCCATCCCACTCCTGGGTCTATTCCCAAAAGACTTAAAAACAGCACATTACAGTGACAGCCACTTCAATGTTTATAGCAGCACAATTCACAATAGCTAGGTTGTGGAACCAACCTAGATGTCCCTCAGTAGATGAGTGGATAAAGAAAATGTGGTATATATACAAAATGGAATTTTACTCAGCAATAAGAGAGAATAAAATAATGGCATTTGCAGGTAAATGAATGAAGTTGGAGAATATAATGCTAAGTGAAATTAGTCAATCTCAAAAATCCAAATACCGAATTTTTTCTCTGATATAAGGAGGCTAGTTCACAGTGTTGTTGTATGGGGGTACATAGGAGGATTAGAGGAACACTAGAATGGTCAAAGGAAAGGGAGGGGAAGGGAGGGATCAAGGGGGGAGGGGGGGAAGGAAAAAAAATTGGTGGTGGAATGAGATGGATATCATTATCCTAAATGCATGATTGAAGATCTGAATGGTACTTATATACTTTGTATACAAGCAGTTGTATGTAAAAAGATGCTATACTTGTGCATTATGAATAAGTAAATAAATAAAAAATATAAAAAAAGATACATTGCCTTATTAGTTTATGTCTTCTATCTTGTCTCAGTTACATTTTGTAGCTTACATAGCATATATTGATACACTTTTTTGTGGAAACTATATCTGTACATTTAATGTATTTCATTGTCATTTTATTTATTTATTTAGGTACCAGGGATTGAACCCAAGGGAGAACTTAACTGCCACTGAATCACATCCCCAGCACTTTATTTATTTATTTATTTTTATTTCAACATAGGGTCTCACTAAGTTGCATAGGGCTTCACTAACTTGCTGAATCTGTCTGTGAATTTGCATTCCTCCTGCCTCAGTCTTCAAGCCACTGGGATTACAGACTTGCACCACCTTACTGGATGTTTTTGTCATTTTAAATGCCATTGCCATTTCTTATTATATATCAGTCACCAATTTCTCATAGATGAATAATTTTTGTGTGCAACTTTTTAGAGGATTTAGAATTTAAGAGAAAAATGAAACAATTTAAAAAAATAAAGCAAGTTTTTAAAATGTCTTCTATTTTTTCTTAGCATAATATTATTTAATTTTTAAAATTTTTCAGTGTTCAATTACTACATTTACTCTCAGAATTACTTGCAATATAAAATATTATGATTCAAAAGTACTTTATCGATTTAATGTATATATCTCAAGATATACCTTATATACAGCAATATTAATTCCTTATAATAGAAATTTCATAATTAAAACAAACCATTATGTGCTTTATCCTTTAGTGTCAACATCAAAATGTTTCTATAAGAAATTATCTAGAATTTTAGTCTCATCCAACACTTACAAAAATAATATATTTGGAACAAGTGAAAATATGGAGTTCTGAATATAGTATTAAACCAGTGATCAGATAGAATATAGGTAAATACAAAAAAAAAAAGAAAAAAACTTAGAGGAAAGTGTAATTCTAATTACCATGATTATAAATATTTGCTCAAATTATTAGGATAGTAGAGATTCCATTAAATTATAAGAAAAATAATGAAAAAGAAAATTGCTTCAAACAAAAAAAAAATCTACACAGAAATATACATGTTTTAGGGCATTGTTTGAGATGTAGCTGGTAAAGTACTTGCCTAGCATGTACAAAGCCCTGTGTTCTATATCTAGCATGATGAAAAAGTAAAGAAGAAAAAATATATACATATACAATTGTCATTGTTTGCAATTCAGTTAGTAGTAAGTAGATAAAGATGTCAATCAGGTCTGTCAGTCAGCTATGAAGCAAATGGCATACATTGAAATCATATCCTCTCTACTTGAAGCGATGTAACAGCAATAATAGTGACAAGAAAAATGATTTTTAAAAGTTGCACAAGAATTGATGAAACAGTGGTCAATGGCACAGCCTGAACTTGGCAAAGGGAGAAAGGTCTCTGAACAAGGCTGTCTCAGCAAAGATGAAACTCAACATGAGCTCAAAGATGACATTTTTGATTGGCAAAAGCAGTGAAAGAAAATTATTCATATTAATCAAAATGAGATGAGATATAATTGTGGAATATTAAAAAGAAAATGTACTCAGTTTCAAAAGGGGAAAAGTGAAACCTGAAACCTTTTGTTTAAGGTGGGGGCAAATTTTAGAAAAACTTTCATGACAGGTGACTGTGTGCACATTTTATTTTCAATGTCACTGGTCTTTTACTTTTCCTGAGGCACAGATACTACTTGTGAATCTGATAAAGTTACCAGTTCTTCCAATAAATGATTGGGAGGACTCATTCTGGTTGGGAGGTATCAATTCTCCTTCTCTGTTCTCCTGCCCTTTACCTCCCTCCTGTTCCCTCTGCTTCCTGTCTCCCTCCCTTCTGTTCCTCTCCCATTCCTTCTCCCATCCCTTTCTTATTCATTTTCTGTCTGTTTCTCTCTCTCTCCATATATATGTATATAATTAATATATGTAATTATATGTATTCTCTACATATAATTAGTTTATATACTTATATGTATTATAATATATATAATTAGTTAATTTCATTTTTTAAGTCATGGAAAACCGGTTTTATATTTTTACAAGCATAGCTCTGATCCCTTGTTTCTCAAAGTTTATTTATTATTATGTAATTGAAATTTTGCAAGCAACATCATAGGGTTTTCACAAAGCCTGTAAAATGTTGGATGGGTATATCTATTCTATGAACTTACAGAATAAGATGAAGAAACATTCTGTTGTTATTTAGAAACCATTTCATTATTAAGGGAAGAAACACAAATTTAAAATGATTAATTCAATTATTTATTTTTAAGTACCATAGAAAATGGAGAGGTAGAATTTAGATTCAAAAGTTATAACATTATTTCAGTAATTCAAGTTAAGCTATCTATTTACGTAGACAACATTTGAAATTACTTAATATGTACCAAATATTGAAATATTTTATGCACCTTAATTTCTTTATCTCAAATATATAGAGATGGTAATTAGGACTTAAAGCCATCAAATACTTCATTCAAATTTATAGCTTTCACTTGGCAGAGACAGGATTTGAACCAAGTTGACTTGGTACATGTTCAGTGGCTAGGATTGTATCACAGAAGTAGAGCACTTGCCTAGCATGCACCACAAGAAATAAAGTGCATGTTCTTAAGTATTAGGTCATACAGAAACCAGAAAGTCTGTGGCCATACAAAAACCAGAAACAGACTTGTGAACCTAATCACAGGTGCACAGAGCCAGTCCAGCCTAAAGCAAACCTACTTTACAGAGGTACCACTGATATAACAAACAAAACAAGATCATTCATGTTATCAGCTTTAGAGGGAAAGGGAATACCAGGTTTAGGTTTAGTGAGACTGAAAACACATGTGATTGTTTTTGAAACCAGAGTCAGTTCTAACTCCATTCCTTTAGTATAAAAAAAAAAAAAATTCCATTTGCAAATCAGAAAAAAAAAATATTGGTTAAATTTAGCATTAATTAACAGAAGAGAAAATAATACAGCAAAGTTTGGGTCAATGGTAATTACCATACCCAAGTTAAGTAATGTCAAATGTGTGTCCCAATTACTTTCACTTTGGCTACTTAAAATAATTCCATCAGGAATATGAGTAATAAGTTTGTGATTCAATCAGGTTCCTATTCACCTTCATCTACCCAGTTCCTAAAAAGTACTTTATATATGGAAATTATTCCCATTTTATAGTTGAGAAAGCCAAGGGTTTACCAATTTCATCTAACAGTGAATGACAGGAAGCAGAATTCAAACATAGCAATTCAGCACTGAAGTTCAGATTTAACACATCAGCGGCTGACTTAAATTTCTGATGCATTGCATTTTCCCGAAAGCCTTAGGCTTGTGACCTATTCTCTTCTCTATCTCATGCGACTTACATTTGCTCTTTTGTCAAATGGCATCAATTCAATAAATTAAAGAAAACAGATGGAGAGGCACATCAAGCCAGCAGTACACAATCCACTAAAGTAATTAAGCAATTACTTGCAGGAACACATTCCTCCCTCAAATATAATAATGTGTAGCATTATCAACATTTTTCTTACAGAGGATTAAGAGCATTAAGAAAATTAAGCATCATTAAACGGCTTGCCATGAAATTACATAGTAAATTATTAAAGTTATACCCGCTTTTGATTCATCAACGTGTTTTGTTCTTTCATTTAGTAAGGAACAATTTAGTGAAGGGGAACATAGAGAGAGGAGAGAGGGAAGATGGAAAACCAAAGAGACTGGCATAGGCTTGTCATGCCAAAGGAGATTAGTAGCAACTTTCCAACTGGGTGCTATAAAATCCTTACCTACAAGCCTCTTCTCAATAAATTACCTAGCCACATAAACTGGAAAGGAAAAGGAAGTAGAGAGAGATTCATCTGTGAAGCCTGTGCTGGTGCATAAATTCCTGCTTAGTATTCTTTGAAGCTAGCCAGCAGCTCCTAGCAGCTAAGTCAGTCTATGCACCCCTCCTCCCTCCACACAACCTTGCTGTGACAGGTCTTTGCATTGCTAGTAAAAGAACTGAGGATAAAGGAAGGTGAGCCATTGACAGATAAAGCCACACAGCAGGGCACAGAAATTTGCCACTTGCATTTATTAAACCTAAGGGTCATTAATCCCTGAGCATCAGACCCAGTCCAGATGTAAAACTGACCCTCATTTTACTTTTTTTTTTAACATCAGAATGACTAATCAAAGCACATTAAAAGACAGTTAATAAATATACATGTTTTTAAAATAAGACTGAAATTTTTACATGCTAGCACTATGACCTCTAATGTATTTTCAATATTTTATTGGCATCAATTTGATCACATGGGCTGTACATTTGTTTCAAGTTGAAAGATGGATAAGACAGTCAATTAAAAATATCTTTGTCCCTAGAACCTCACATGCTGTTAGAAAAGTGTGGTGGTTCTATTGTGAGAACATATTATTGTAAGAGATTCCCCACCTGATTAGACAATATTTTGTGAATATCAGTAATATAGGAAATAAGTTAGAAGTCACACGGCTGTTAAACATGATACAATTTCTGTGCAGAAGCCACATACATTAATATAGATGTGAGTAGAATCTACTTACCAATGGTTTCTACTAGGGAGAATACTAAGAACAAAATCCTAGGAAAATATTCAGAATAAAGGAAGGAGAAGAAAGGAACATCAGCTTTAAAAGACTGGGTGTGTTATATAACAATTTGTGCTATTAGGAGAGGTAAACAGAATGACTGTAAGAACGATCTCTTAAGCCATGTATTTTAATAAATATAACAGTCACTTGACTGTTTCATCTTGTGGAGGAAAGGGCTTTTGGTGTGTGTGTGTGTGTGTGTGTGTGTGTGGTGCTGAGGTTAGAACCCAGGGCCTTGTGCATGCAAGGCAAGCACTCTACCAACTGAACTATACCCCCAGCCCCTTGGAGGGGGCTTTCTATCAACTGCATTTTTTCCAAAGTATAAGTAATGGTAGTACCTCAACCAATGTTCCTAAACATTAAGCATTCAAATCATTTCAGAACTCTATATAATAGATAGAACACTGTTTGTGTGTGTGTGTGTGTGTGTGTGTGTGTGTGTGTGTTCTTTCAAAAGATTCAGAAATCATTATTTTCTGATGGTCTCCAGGTAAATACAGTTAGTCCCAAACAGAATATAAGGCAGTTTTGGAAACCACTGTCCATGAACTTTTGAAATTGAAGCAATAGCACTATTTACAGAGAGAGAAAAGGGCAAAGGTGGTAGGATCTCAGATAAAGCAAAAAATTACTTGGAAGAACACAAAGAACCATAGATATGAATCATAGCTTTTAACTCTAGACTTTCTTGATACAAAATCAATCAGTTCCACTCTACTTGATTGAAAAATCATATTGAATAGCCACAGGAAATGTTTCCATATCATATTACTGATATTGACAATAATATTTGTCAACATATAGAACTTCTTTCATGTACACACACAAACTGGTTTCTTTTGAGAAGACTACATACCATATTTAATCTTACTTGAATATGCAGGGGTCTTGGTTGTGGTGGGTGAGGTGATTAGGATTTGACAACTTCTGCTCAATTCAAAGCTGGACACTAAATTTTGCATTAAAAAATTAGATACAATTTCCAATTTCTGAAAATCAAATATTAAGCTGCCTTTTTAAATGGTGTACTTAGTTAAGTAAAAGTTAAGATTGTGATTGTCCTAATGATGTTTATATGTATAAAACAGTACACTAAATTGAATCAGGAAAAACTCAACATTTCTTATTCAGTTTATCACATTTCAGGTCTGATCACTAGGAATTTTGTTTTCAACCCTTTGTCATTTGGACATGATGCATTTTTATATATTTGAAGAGCAGGAAGGAAATATAAATCAACATGCGAACTTTAAGCATTAAGTAAAATTTGTAAAAAAATTAAAAACAAATAAATCTGTAAATGCTGTGAAATCCATTATTTTTGTCTCAATCATAATAAAACATTTCCCCAGGTATATGTATCATAGAAAAATCATTTTTCATGCATCTAGAAATACCCCCACCTATTCCCTATATTCGCTAAGACCTTAAGATTGCTTAGGGAAATAACAGACTTCCTTTGGGGTCCAAGGCACCTGGCACCACCTGGAAGACAACACAGAAGCTGTGAATCTTAACAGGAAAGACCAGGGTTAAATCCAGATTAAAGCAATTGTTTTAGAATGCAGAAAAGGTTAAGTGAAAAATGCTGACTGATAATGATCATTGTCTGAAATCTGAAGACTAAAATCTAAGACCAATTTCTTTGCAATCTTACTATAGCCTGCATTTTCACAAGAAAAGTAAAATATATTTGTAGTCTTGCCTAGGGTGCCAGAATAGCGTAAGTTAAAAATACATTGTGGATGCTTTATCTGATTGTGGATGCAATGTGAATTCCAAAGTTCAAGGTGGGGGCAAAAAATGAAATCATAGTAAAACACAAGTCTATTGACTCAGTGGCTCGAAACAAAAATGAGTTTATTTCTTACATTACGTGCCCGCTGTGGATTGGCAAGTCCACTCTGCCATTATCATGCACAGAAATAAAAGCAGAAATAAGGTTAATGACCACACCAGAAAAGGAGAGGGCTTTAAAGGGTTTTGTACATGTAAGAACAAACTATAGACCAGAAGTGTCTTATGCCATATCTGGTCACAGTTTACTGGCCAAAATGAGTGTGTGGTGCCAACTGAGAATGAAAAGGACAATCCCACTGTATATCTGAGATTTAAGAGCGAGAACTACTTGACAATTAGTAATGATGTCTGATATTCACAGATGTTCAGTTATTTATCTGGGATTTGGACTCAAGGCAAAGGACTCAGTAGTAAACAAGCTGGGGGTATTTGAGAGACGAGTACAGCTGCTCAGGGCTCTGAGAGAAAAAGATAAAACCACATAAAATTACTATGAAGATTAGGCTACTGAACTCATGATAGGAGCTGTCTTTTCTCACACCCGAGGACAAGCAGCCTTTCTGATAGGGGCAGACAAAATAAGGAATGTGAAGCTGCCCTCTTTGAAGATGTCTCGTTAGAAATTATTTTCTGTATGTGGAATCTGAAGAACCTTAGGGAGCCCTCAGGGATCTGACAGGATTTTTATTTCAAGTGTCCCTGTTTATTCATCATTTTGTATCTGAAATACTCTGCAAACATTTCAGAAGAGTCCCATATGTATAATCTGAATTCTTGGCTTCTCTTTCATGTATATTCTGCCGTAATAGGATAGTGGGCTCCTTCCACTCTGGTATCAGGAGCATTATGAGTTTGTTTCTATTTTGGAAACGATAAGGGAATAGCAACACTGTGGTTTAAAGAAAAAAAAAAGGCAATGACACACCCAAATGAATTATGCTTTTTGATGATGCTGGGAACATGATGGAAAGAAAGTGGAACTGAGAGATATAGAAGCTGTCGAGGGCACTCTGCCTTTTCACCTTCATAAGGGCACCTAAGGTTTAATGCATACACAAAAGCAGGGCCTGTTGGAAGGGATTTACTCATGTTTTCTAGAGTAATATCCCTCATATCCTGCTAGGTCTGTCATAACAATCTCTCCAGAAATGAGAGTTTGATCTGCTTACCAGAGGAGACACACCCACTGGCAAACATGGAGTACACATTCAGGTAGGCTGAGTCCAAAGCCCATTTAAATGGATACTCTACTTTGGCAGGGAGGTAACAGATTTACAGAATCAAGCTTAAGACTGTGATTTGATTACAAGATCTATGTAGAAAAAGACTTGGACTGTATAAAAGGCAGATGAAGGAATTCAGTTTAGCAGTCTGGGAAGAGAAGGGACAATAAGTTAATAAACCAATGTTTTTCGTATCAGTAGTACTCAATTTCCCTGCTTCATCTCCAGAAGTTGCACATTGTTCCAGGTTTCTGCAACTTGATTTAATGTTGATGGACAAAGAAGAAACAAAGGGCATTAGGGCATTCCTTCAAACTTAGTCCTGTACTTGGATGTAAAAAACCAAGTTATCCTTCTTCTAATCATATTTTCACTTTTTAAGAAATTTTACTTAGGTTGATATTATCATTTACTCATCAACCTCTTAAATAAAGACTAGTTTTAAAAAACAAAATAACAAAAACATCATTGGGCTTGGTGGCACATGCCTATGTAATGCCAGGGGCTCAGGAGGCTGAGTCAGGAGAATCACAAGTTTAAGGCCAGACTGAGTGATTTTAGTGAGACCCTGTATCAAAACTAAAAATATAGAAAGGGCTGGACATATGGCACCTTGGTAAAGTGCCCGTGTGTTCAATCCCCAGTACCAAATAAATAAATAAATAGAATAATACAATTATTATGGAAACTGAGCTAGAGATAATCAATAGCACTGTAAGTAAACAGTAAGTAAACCCAGAAAATAAAAAGCAGGGTCAGATAATCTGTGGAAAACAATCAAGATGCTCCGGATTGGGTGGCTGTGAGCAGAAGCTGGAGTTAAAACAGAATTATTCAAAGATTTCAGTTAGCCTTGGACACACCTAATAGACATTTTGAGATATGGGTAGATTGAAACAAATAAACACGAAGAAAAGATAAACTATAGGAAAAGTTTTAATTAGGAAAATAGAATAAAATAGTTCATAAATATATAATTATATATGTACAAACTAATAAACCAATGTTGAAAACATTTTCACAAAGGAATACAATTTGGATTAGTTATATTAACAGGATATCTGCTGAGTGTAACATCAAGTGACATCAAATAAATTAAGCTTTATATCAGAATTAGAGTGAACTTTGAAAGATGTAGTTAGAATTTTCTTGTAGGACTTAGGAAAATAAAAGAGAAGAGCCATGCAAGGAAGGATGAATAATGCACCTGAACAGAACCTGGGAAAGGAGCACACCTTGAGCTTTGGCCCCTTGACCTTTCAACACTGATTTCATTTAGAGTAAAACAAACAAACAAACAAACAAAAAACAAATACAATGGCTATTTGTCAATGTTTTTAGAATAAAAACCAAAACAATACCCAGTTTCCAAATTCAAAATTTCCAGGCACAGTGATATCACTATCTTAGATGGACCTATTTATCAGGCCAACATCATTATTTCTAAGTAAGTGAGCATATGAAAATGGGTAATTTTGTTTTGTGAAGAGTATTTTCACTTGATAATAGAGTATGAAATGTATGCCTGTTGAGATAATACATGGAAAATCCTTATAGATTCAAATTTTCTCATTGTCTTGTCCTGACAGTTAATTCCCATCTTTGACTCCCATCATATTGGTAATAACATGGTTACCAATCAAATAGTCTTTGGCTATGAGGGGGTGGATGGGTTGACTAAAACTGGACATTAGGAAAATTTGTATAGTGATGTGAATTTTTATTATAGACTTGTGGGTAACGTGAATGTGCATGTTTAGATTCATAAAAGTATAATTTAAAATCTTTCCACTCATATATAAATTATCTATTAAAAAGTATGTACATCAATATAGTAAATTATAGTGCAACAAAATAAAATGAAATAAAAAGGAAATGAGAGAAAATAGATTGCAAAAAGTGAACATAGAAAACTACTAGAAACAGATTGTTTGTACAAGAAAGCAAAACCAGTTTATTGTTGCAAGAGGAAGTAGTATCAAAATATTCTTATTTTATTTTTATAGGAAAAATATTTAGAAAATATTGGATCTCAGATGATCCAATATAGAGAGAGAAATAATGGTGCTACAGCAAAGTTATTAAATGCAAAAACAAAGGATTAGATCTGGAAAACCATTGATGAAACTGATTTGAAGTAGGAGCTGCAAAGTTCACCTCGATTAACTGAATGGCAAGAAAAGAAGGTAGCAACTGGTAAGTATGTGTATCTGCTGGAGGGAGAGCAGAATTCCTCCTCTGATTGCTTCAAACTTTTCACAAAATTAGAAAGAATGGTTTCCATCTGGAATGTGGACAGAAGAGTATGAGGTATTATCCATTTGAGACAAGAGGGAAAGGTAGGAGGCAAAGCAGTAGAATAGGGAGGAGTCAGCAAAGAAAGGAAATACAGAACAGGTGCCCTGAGAACACATTTGGTATCTATGATTAGAAATTTTACCTCCTGGTGCTTTCCTCTCACTTCAACACTACTCTTGTCATAAATCTTGATTATAAATCTTATAACTTTTCTCCTCTTCTCCAATTACCTTTCCCATGTGATATGTCAGCCACTATTTTCAGTTATTCTCTAAAACCTTCCAGTACCAATAACCACAATCATCTCAGCTTTAATTGTACTGTAATCTTGTCTTTATTTCTTACACATTCAATGCTTTAACAGAACTGTGATATTATGTAGTATTCTATTGATTCTTTCACCTCTGCAAAGCCCCTCACTGTTCCTCAGATGTCATTTTTCTTCCAATGTTCTATATTAATTCCCTTCCTTGTTTCCACATCTCTTAACCTTAATTAATGTGGATTTTGCTTATTCTTTTTTATCACCACACATCTGGATATGTTGGGTAAACACACCTGTAGTTAGAACTGCTTGAAAATACCAAAACCTTCCTAATGTATTTATTCTTCCATTTCTCTGTTACAGAATTTCCCAGCCATTGTGCTACCATCCACTGTTATGCCACAGGTGGTATGTGGATTTGAATAGGATTCAAAACATTTGCTACATCACACACAGAGAAGTTAGGTGATATATGTAGTAAGTTAGAGCTTTGTCTTACCTTGCATTACTCCCAGTCACCTCAAGCTCTGAGAACACTTACAAGTGTATTTCAATATTTTGTCTAAAAGTCATTATCTATGTTTACCACAATGTAAAAAAAAGATATTTGGAAATATTACTGGAGATGATGATTTTACATGCAAATATTAAATGCTTATTTCCTATCTTCATCCTATGCTGATTAGTGGCATAACAAGGATCATGTCACTAGAAAATAAACATAATGAGCTAGGCATGGTGGCACATGCATGTATGTAATCCCAGTGGCTCCAGAGACTGTGGCAGGAGAATCGTGAGTTTAAAGCCAGTCTCAGCAATTTAGTGAGGCCCTAAGCAACTTAGCAAGACCCTGTCTCAAAACTTAAAATTTTTAAAAAGGGGTATAGGATGTGGCTCAGTGGTTAAGCATCCTGGATTCAACTCCTGGTGCCAATAATAATAATAACACTAATAATAATAATAATAATAATAAATGAAAATAAATATACATAACAGAAAATACTGATCAACATTCCTATGAAATAAGACAACCTACTTGGAACATTACCCTGAACTCTACCATCCTTCCTTGTACAAAGAATGAAGGTTTTATCTAATTTACCCACATCACTTTTACTATAGTCCATCATCCTTCCCCTAATCAAAGATTTTACTCCTGTGGTTTTCCCCTTTCTCCTGCATCTTCAATAATTCACTGTGCAACAATTCATTTTTTATCAGTTTATAACATATCAGTGTGCCTTCCTTTTTAAGAATACAACATCCTGAAGCCCATACTCTTCTCCAACTCCTACTCCAATCCCTATTTCCCATTATCAAACACTTCAAAGAGCTGTCTATGGTTATTTTACCTAAATCTTTTCTTCCGATTCTCTCCTGAATACATTTCACTTGAATTTATGCAAACTACTTCACAGAAACATTTCTTGCAAAGATCATCAAAGACGCACATTTCCTACCATCAAGTCTCAGTTTTACATTGATTCCCTTATATGATAGGCAGAAAAAAAGAAACACAACCCCACAGATGGCAACATCCTAATAGCCAGAATTTGTAAAAATGATCTTCTATATGGAAAAGAAATTAAGACTACTGATCAAATATCTTAAACTAGGGAGATAATACTGGATCACCTGTGTGGGCCCAACAGAAATCTCAAGAGTCCCAATAGTGGAAGCAAAGTATAGAAGAAGGGTCAGTGTTAGAGCTATGCAGTGCAAGAACATTTCAACTAACCTCTCCTGGTATGAGGAAGGAAGGAAGCCTATAGGCAAGGAAAGAGAGCAGCTCTAGAAACCAATGTAAGCAAAGAAAAAGAGTTACCCCTGAGAGCTCTCCAAGTGAACATAGCTCTTCTCCTGTCTTGATATCTACTTTGCAAATGCAGAACTATGACATATAAATGTGTTATTTTAAACTACTGTTTACAATAATTTGTTCCAGCTACTATGAAAAACCAATACAACTGTTGTGAAAACTACATCATGTTTCTGAGACACAGTTCTCTTTCTCTTTCCCCCTCCTACTCACTCTCTTGTCTTTCTCCACCTCACTATTCATTTTAGATTTTACTTTGCTCATGACTTACCAGCAACTGAATGCCTGCAGGTGAGTCTTAAGATGTACTTTTCTTTACCTACACTCACTGTTTATATAATTGTACATATTTCCTTTCCTTTACAACCACCTAATGCCGATGACTCAAAAAATTACCTTTCTTAACAATACCTGTCTTCTGAATTCCATGTGCATGTTGATTTACTTGTTTCCTTGGTATCTCAAGTTGAATGTTTATTACTATTTCATATCAGCAATTCTAAGTCACACTTCTCCTTTCTCACAGCCCACCTCCTCAAAGTACTTTTTAAATTAATTAATTAGTTAATTAATTTCAATTAGGTATATGTGATAGCAGAATGCAGTTCCATTCATTATACACAATTGCAGCACAACTTTTCATTTCTCTGGTTGTACACGATGTAGCATCACACCATATGTGCAGTGTACATGTACCTAGGGTAATGATGACCATCTCATTCCACTGTATTTCTTTCTCCCTTTCTTTCTCTCCAACCCTCCCTCCCCTTTGCCCAATCAGTTCCTCCATTTTCCCATGCCCTCCCCCCATTATGGATCAGCATCCACTCATCAGATCAAAGTACTATCTTACCTACAGTCTTCTCCAACGTAAGTGACATACCCATGTATCTAGTTGTACAGGACAAAAACAAACAAACAAAAAAAATGTTAGTCATCCTTGATGCCTTTTTAATTCTATACCCAGTGTATTAGAAAATCATGTTGGCTTTACCTGCAAGATTTTAAATAATGTGCATCTTCACTCCATATTTCCTTATGACTTATTAGTGTTACATATACATTCTTCTCCTTGAGGATCTTCTCATTTGCTTTCAGTTTGAAAAAAATAAATTCCTTCATGTATCTGAATGAATAATTTCTTCACATCCTTCAAGTCTACTCTCAAATGCATCAGATGAAACAACTTTCTATAACCACCTTATTTAAAATCATCTTATATCAATTCTTTCCTAGGAGTATCCTGTCCATGCTTTGATCTTCATTGTCATTCACAGATATAGTCTCCTTCCAACTAGTGGTTCTGACATCCCTTTGGTTCAGATTTCTAATTCTTGGGTCTCCTGACATGTGATGCCCTGCACCACATAAGGACTCTGCAGAGAATACTCACCAGCAGAATGTGCTGACCAGATGTAGCTTCTTGAACTTGGAAATCCCATCTTCCAGAACTTTGAGCTGAATAAACCCAAATTCTTTGTAATGATAATGAAAGTATTCCCCAGGAGAATTCTACCCAATTACTCCATAATTCCTATAACCTATATTATACTATATTCCTTTTTAAATTTATTTCTCTTTCTGCATTCTAATATAAGCTCCCTGTGGGTGAGTATTTGTTTTAGTCACATTGTACCTTCTCTATCAAGTACATGATGCAGTAGAGTATAGACACTTTAATACTTACTATTTTAAGAGACAAAACTGTGCGTCTTGATGGAATGCTATTTCTCATAAAGCCCACAGAAAGCTATGCTTTCATACCAATTCTTATAATATTACAAAATATATGGTTCGATTTGGTGTTGGAGGTGTCATGCTTCCAATATCCTTTTATTTCTCAGCAACATTAACCTCATATTCAACAGAAATAAATTTTTCAATTTCAATAATATCAACATCAAATGACTAGAGAAACAGTGAGAAGCAGAAATAGATACTTTTCTGCACCCATTTGTGGTTTTCAGCTGGAAATACGTTTATTACTTCTTAGAGAGTGCAAGAAGCATTTCCCATTCTTTGAAAATGAACGAGAATTATCAGGTTTAGTCCTGATGCATAAGAAACATTGAGGGAGTGGGTTCCTGGAAATGATTTTACTTACTATATAAGACTGATAGGTTTATTCAAAAGGCAATCTGCCTGGTTTGTAGCCATGAAGTTTCCATTATCCTTAGGTATCCTTTCTCAGTCAGCATTTTTCCCCACTCATGGATACAGTTTAGAAGCAGTTTTCTACTTGCAAGACCAAAAACAAACACAGTCCAGTAGTCATAAGCTATTAGTATTGCAAGGAGGAATGAGGGCAAGTTGGTGTCATAATTGCATCTGTGATGAGCTGTGCATGCCCACAGTCTTCTTGGCATTCGGAGCAGATGCATTTGCTTGCCCTTTAACACACAAATACTCCAATTGTAGCTTTTGGCAGCAGCTGCTGCTAAACAAATTTACTTAACTGCTCTAATATGGCATCATTCACTGCTTTTTTAATAGTACCTTTGTACACTACCCTGTTTTGATACAAAATTGTCCAGTTGGTGAAGAGTCTTGAATATTCATTTGGTTCCTCATTTTATATGTTGGCATCAATTCACTCTGTATACTCTGACACGTATGTTCCCCAAATCTGCCTCACATGAGTTGTGTTTTAATGTATGGCTTCTAACAAAATCTGCCACTAAAAAAATACATGGATTTCAGTAATCTTAAAGTATAAATGATAGAATAGTTAAACTTTGAAATGCTCTTCAAAGTAATTGTTTTAGCAGGAATCTGAGGCTTACATAAAAAGAAAAACAATCTAGGGATCTTATAGCATTACATATACGACTGTGGAATATATGGTATTCCTTACAGTATAGCATTGCCAGTTGCTATGCTTCTGCTAACTCTAACTTCTCTGCATACTTTCAACATGTTTTTAAAATGTTTTATATTTGTTCTTAATTTAAGCATAGAATACCCACATAACAACCCTAGGTATTATTTTTAAAATTCTTATGAATAAATATCAGCACACTAGTTGATACAAAATAACATAAAATTCTTATATATTTTCCTTTGAAACAATTAACCCAAATAATTATTTAAAGATTAAAGAAAAAAGCAAAAAGGCAAGTTCACTCATTGTCTGAGATGTACAGTTAAGAGTGTCGACTTGACAGGATAACTACTGTCATCCTGGCTTATTCATGTGCTCTTAATACATAGCTCATTAATGTATATTGCTTATATTTTTATTTAATTTGGTGTTTTACCAATAAAAAATAAAACAGAATTGTTTTCTCTAAGAATACTATTAAAATCTTCCAATATTGATATTCAAACAAATATAGTTAAGAAAATATTTATTTGATATCTCATGGGTCAATTAAAGATAGTTTGTGTGTTTAAAAAGTTAAACTTTGGTTACACTGCAGGACATATAAATGTGAAGTCTCATCTTTGTGAGATGGAGCAAAGATAATGCCCAATATGTGATAATGGTACTCCTGTCAAACTTCAGAAAGAGTTCTGTGTTTTATTAAATAATCAGAGAGCAAAAGCCAAGTTCTAGAAGAAATAGCATAACTTATTCTCTCTGTGGTTCACGTGAAGTTGTGATATTGTCTGGAACACAAATATTCCAGAAGACTTTCAGGTAGAGGCAGTCCAGGGAAAGGAGGAGGCCTATATTGCATCTGAGCTCCTACCCAGGATGTTTCTTTAATTTGTCTGCCTTCTTTGTCATATAAGAAAATAGAAACACCTAGGAAAAGCTCATGAAATTTACTGCTAGTCTTTTGTCTCTAGTTTCTGGAGAGTTCAAAAATCAAAAGATTAGGACAGCCCTTTCAATTCACAAGGAAAATAAAACATTCTGAAAAACCTCATCATCTATATCATGTATACAGAGATATATAATATACGCAGTATATATTGGAAGCATTCTATTTTTAGTGAATTCCTGAGTTCAGAGAAAATTAAGGAGGAAATATCAAAGATAGAATGGGAAACAAGATAAAAGTTGAACCACACACTGAGGTTATGTGCAGGAAGATTGAAATTGTGTTTGTCTTTCATTCCAGGCTCATACTAAATTTTCACTCCAAATTCATGATCAAATTTTCTTTACTACTGTGATGTCAGCAAAGTCAATGCAGGATATTAACCAATATGGTCCAGAACTGATGTGAGTATTTGGAAGAAGGAAATGAAAGTCTTAAAGCAAGGAGGACCTTCAACTCTGGCCTGTCACATTATCCACAGGCTAAGCCTCATTGAACATGCATGGCCTCTAGTTATATACTCTTAATTACATGCAACATACACCTACAAAATGCATGAAAAATTAACTCAAAAGGAGCATGAATAACCAAAATCAGATCTTTAGAGAATGTCACAAAGTACATTCAAGTGATAATTGTGAATCAATTGTTTAAAGGAAGAAGTTGTAGAACTGAAAATCATAAAAGAAGGGAAAAAATGCATTTCAAAGTCAGACATCAATTAAAATACATAATATGTCTATAATTTAAAAAGGTATATACTCATTAAAGTTAAAAATCCACTATATGGGAGGAAATATGGATTATTGAAAAAAAAAGTTGTGAACTATAGACCCAGTAACTGGAAGAATGAGCCAGTATTTTCTCAAGAACATGCAAAGAGATGATTAACACAGAAAAGTGGTTAAGATAAAAGGAGGGTAGATTGAGGAGCTTTATTAATATTATAATTGGAGGATAAACAAAGGAAAATGAAACAATAAGGAAAAAACAGCATTTGAAAGAAAAAATAAATTATAATTTTCTATTTCATGAAAGATAAAATACCAAAAGTATTAAATAAGGAAATATAAAATACCAGAGTCAAAATATTTTTTAAAGTAAACAGTGGAAAGAAAGATGAATAAAATATAATAGCAAGACTTAAAAAGCAAACAGAAGGCTGTGAAATGGTAGCCTCAAGTTCCTTACATTTCAATTTTAATTTTATGTATGTTTTATGCATTATTTAAAATATATAGTATAAGACATTTGTATAATTGTGACACATATTTTAAAATATAAAATTTTATATTTTGCCATTTTTGCTTACATTTTTATTTTCTAAATTATTTGCAGCAAATCCCAGATATCATGTTATTTCTACATTGTTTCCATATGGATTTCTTAAAAATCCACTGATTCTATAACTCTTATCAAAATCAGTAGTAAACTCCTAATAATGTTCCAACATAAAAACCATATTCAAATTACCCTAATTATCAAAAATTGATTGTAGTAGTAGTATAAAATAGTTGTTTTACAATAAACCAAATCAATGATAATATTTTGAATGGGTTGCTAACTTTTCCAATTCCTCTTTAACCAGTAATTTAATTATCCTTTCCTTTTAATTCATTATGTGTTGATGAGAATAGAATATTGTGTTTTACATGATGACCTCAATGTGGCATTTTTTCTTATGCTGAGTTACAACTTAGTTTCCTGTTTATTTTATTGTTATAATTTATATCAAAAGCCTTAACTGAACTTGGTCATTTTTTTTTCTTTGCATAGTAACTATAGATTCATTCTAGATAACTTTCATTACATTATATAAGAAACTACGTAACACTAGTTCACACACTGATTCAAACTCAATCACTGGTTTAAGGTGAATATAGCCAGTGTTCTTCTAAAACATAGTTGAATTTCCTCCCTTTAACTTTTAATTAATTTATGTGGTAATATTTTGGAATCATGGAAGATAAGGGTCTAACTTCCATTTCATACCTGTGGATATACAATTTCCCCAATGCAGTTTGTCTAAGAGACTACCCTATCTCTGTTGTGATTAGTGGTTCTTTTTGTTTGTTTTTGGTGCTGAGGCTGGAACCCAGGGTCTCATATAGACTAAGCATGTCTTCTTCCACCAAGCTACTCCTCCTGTCCCTCCTACTATGAATTTTTGACTTCCTTTTTTCAAGTACATGACTGGGCTGAGTTAAGTGCTATTCTTTTCCATCTAACCGAACACATGCTGAAGTTCATATTTCTTTTTTCAGCAAAGGCGTACCTTGTCTGATATGTGTTCTTGATTCCAGGGTCCTTCCAGGTTGCATTTCCTTTTTCAGGTGCCTCTTGTTCCTTTTGAGGATATCAATATATATTTCTATCTTGAACAATATTTATCAGAGTTTCAAAGCTTTCCCTCCTAAAAAGCACTCAGTTTATCATATTTCCCGCCATCTTTATATCCTATGTATAAACTATTTGCCCCATGAGAAAGAAGAGAAAAGAAAAACAAAGTTATATTTACTTTCAAAACTCTGGTCAGTATTTTGCTCTCCTTTCTTTTCTATAAACATTATTAAATCATCCCTGCACCATGGTAAAATTGGAATATGTTGTGAACAAAAAAATTGGTCTCTTGTCATGGTAATCAAATTGCTGGACCCACAACTCAAGTTTAAAATGAATTGCCTAGGAGCTGGAATCAATCTGAGAATATCCATATTGTAACTTGCAGAGAAGCAGAAAAAGTATCTATTAATTAAAACAAATGATTATTAATGCTGTGAGAAGAATTATATATAGTTAAGCATTACTCACTTATACCTACGTGGTCAAATTATATTCTGGAACAGAAAGATTTTTCATAACTTTCTTTTTTTCCCTATTTGCTTTATTGAATTTATATTATGTTTATAGTTTAAACATGGCATAGACTGAGAGTCCTATATTTGGATTTGAACTGTTTGCATTGGAATTTGAATTGATTGCATTGAAATGTATACACTTTAAAATTCTATCTGTAACCTGTGGGTATTACAATGTGTCTACATTCAGGTTATAATTATTGAACCTAGCACAATATCAATCCCATAGGAAAATATTAAACTGAAAACTCTTCCTTTCCATATGAGTAAGGAAATCATCTGATTTATTTTTGAATCCTCAGTGTCTAGCACAATGTTTGACATATTCAATCATTATTTATTGAACAACCACAAAAGGTAGGTTATATGAACAATGTCCTCATAAATCTATTTTCAATCAAAAAGATATTTTACATACAGTGAAAAAGTAATCTACAGGATGAAGAAAATGTCAGTGTAAGTAGAAAAGTATAATAAAGGATATTTACAGTTGAATTCCATTTGTGTTATATATGATATTGTATGAACACTTAAAAGATTTTTAATCTTATATTACATTGAAATGTTGGATTTATTTCAGTTCTTTGAAAACACTAGGTCATAGGTGAAAACTTAAAAGCATCAACGACATTTTACAGCTTCTAGCAAAGCAAGAAATAGATTTGTGTGACAAAATGTTTTGCCACTACATTTTAAAAATTTAAATTGTTATAATTACTGTAAAATTTTGGAAATAGAATAGATATGTCAATCAAGCAAAAAAAAACTAGTGGCCAACTAGAAAATGTCCAATTGGAGAAAATGTTTGGAACAGGTGTGTAAGAATTCATGCTTAAAATATTTAATATCTTGAGCAAATAGTATATTTAGGAGACTAAAAGTTTTCATTTAAAAGCAGATGAGATTTCAGCAACTGTATCAAATTGTGTGTGTGACAAGTCTTTCTTCCTGTTTCAAGGTCATCATGAGGTGAAATATAACCCATACTCATTTCCTCTCTCTCTCTCTTCCTCACTCTATTTCATGTACACACACAAACACACACATACACAAAAAGGATAATAAGCATTGCTTATGTAGTCAAAAAATAAATAAATCACAGAGCACGAAATTTACTCCTTTATCCAAAATCTTAATTTGCAAGTTTTGTTGAATAGTTATAACACTGAATATTCAATCAACAAATGTCAATACCTTCAAGAAAGAAACAGAAACTTAGGACTTACATCCAACTTAAAAGAGAAGTAATATGTAATACTTGCTAGAGCACTAGATTATTGTTTTTATTGTTTTTATTTCTTCTCCTTTTGGAAAATAAGTAACTACATTAAAACTGCCTTTTATATTCTTGTCTGAAGACATATTGCCGAACAGGTAAGATTATAGAAATGGTTATTCAAGTTAACTTTAAAAACTTCTCAACTGGTATTTCAATGCTCTTTTCAAAACCCTTTTATTAAGACTTTTGAGAAACAATTACGCCTGAAAATTCCAATATGTTGAACCTATGCATTTTGAAACAGAAGAAAATGATTTCTCCTATGTTTCTCTAAAATATATATATTTTTAAATTATTTATCTAATTGAAGTCTGTCCATTTATAAAAGTGGTTGTTCATGGAACATGAGAAATAAAATAGAATTTATATCCTATAAGAAAATATGAACATACACTTTCTAAAGGTAAAGCATAGTTGTGTTTATCTTTTGATAATATAAAATTGTGGCATTCATGCTCATAATTTGAACAAATACACCATTTGCTTGGTTTTATAAATATTCTTAGGGATATTTTCATTATTCTCAGTTTGTAAAATTTGGCACTAAAATTATGAGATTGTCATAAAAGACCAAATTTTTGAACAATGACAATTGTTAAATAATTTTAAATGAAATGCTGAAAATGTTTTTCTAATATTTAGTGATATAATTACCATGTTCTCATAATTTCTCTATGCAATTATTTTATGTTCATGAATTTGATCTGTTAAGTATATGTCCAAAGGATAATAGTTATTTTTAATGAAAGCCTGAAATGTTGACAATTTAATGACAGAGCTTTGAAGAAATATGAATAGGTTTGGGATATAGTCATTATTTGGTTTGTTTTAGCATAATTATTTGAAAATCATAGGTCCACCAGTAATAATTTCCATAACCCTATTGGCACATTCCATTCTGCTTTGAAAACACATTCTATATACTCTGTATACAATCAGAGATATGTAAAAATGTGCTTTATAAGTATAATATGAAATGTAATACATTCTGCTGTCATTTCTAACAATTTAGAATAGAAAATAAAAAAATAAATTAAATAAATAAATAAATTTGAGGGGGAAAAAATACTCAATTCCAGGTGATTTGGGGAAAATATTTAAGATGAACAATTAATTTCCAGCGAACTTAAAATACACTTTGGGTTAACCTTTCCAAATATTAAGCTGTGTTTGATGGCCTCAGAAACCTACAGTCTTTCCGGAGATGGTAGCACATGCCTGTAATCTCATCAACTAGGGAGGCTGAGGCAGGAGGATCACAAGTTCAAAGCTACCCTCAGCAGATAAGCGAGGCACTTAGCAACTCAGCTAGACCTTGTCTCTAAATAAAAAGTAAAAAGGACTGGGAATGTGATTTTCTTTCTTTCTTTTTTTTTTTTCGTATCAGGCATTGAACCCAAGGGGGCCTAATCATGTAATATGCACCACTCCTGGTTTGAAACAGTCTTAGTTCCAGGGCTGCATCTCCCTAAGCTTCCCAGTAGGGATAAGTAAGTCAGAGTCCTTAACTCATTTTGCCCCACTAGTCCAGATGTGGAACAATATAAAATTTAAACATGGTATATATATTGTATGTACATGTATAGCTATATAATAACAATATAATTATATAATTATAATACTATTATTTACTGTTAGTGTATTACTTACTGGGTTCAGTGCCTAGTACAAAAAAAAAAATCAAACTAAAACAATATGTTCTCAGTCTCTGTGTTATGTGAATGGATCTCCGTGTTCCTGTCTTACGAATGGAATGGACAGTCCCTTGTCAGTCATTTGTAGGATGCTATGGCGGAAACAACTAGCTGACTGCAAAAATTCATGACCTTTTCCAGAGTTAAAGGTTGTCTTTGGGAGACAGCCACTCAGTCAGAGACTTCATTTACTTGCTGTTAACCAGGTCCAATCTGTGAGGCCATATGAACAGGTCTTGCTAATGAAATACAAACAAAAATGGCAAATAGACTGTTAACAAATAGGTATGATAACTTATTACTTCATCTTTCTCATTATTTGGATGCCTAGGACTACATAATCCAAGGACGGTAGATGGATATTACACTAAATGAAATAAGCCAAACAGGAAGAAAAAAAAAAAAAAAAGCACCAACAAAATACTGTATAACCTTACTTATATGTGGAATCTACAAAAATGAAAAGAAGTTAAAAAGAAAATATATTTGGGAAATAGGACTGGGGAGTAATGGGGAAGAAACAGATACATGTAGGTCAAAGAACACAAAGTAGCCAAGCTTGGTGGTACACACTTGTAATCCCAGTGGCTAGGGAGGCTGAGGCAGCAGGATTGCAAGTTCAAAGCCAGCTTCAACAACTTACTGGAGCCTCAGCAGCTTAGCAAGACCCTGTCTCAAAACATAAAAAAGAGCTGGTGATGTGGCTCTGTGGTTAAGCACCCCTGGGTTCAATTTATTGTACAAAAAAAGAAAAAAAAGACAGAAAGAAAGCCACAAAGTAGCAGATACGAAGGATGAATGAGTATAGAAATCTGTTGCACAACATGAGTATTATAGTTAATAAAACATATAGTTTTATGTATTTTGGTTAAAGATTTTTTGTTAAAAATTTTAGCTGTACTTTTCATAAAAGAGTAACTACACAAAATGATAATTTTATTGACCTATTCCACTATAGTAATCATTTTACTATATACTATTTCATAACATCACAAAGTAAACTTCGAATACAGACAAATTTATTTTTAAAATAAATTTTATTTGCATTTTACGAGTTTAGGAAAAAGTAAAGTTAAAATAAATTTACTGAGCCTCATTAATTATACTACTTTAAAAAATATTTTCCTTATCTTAGTTATTCTTACACCATTTTTGTTTGTTTACATGTTTGTACCAGGGATTAAACCCAGGGATTTATGCATACCAGAAAAATGCTCCACCACTGACTGAGCTATATCCACAGCCCAGCATAAAACTTACCAATGGAGCAGAGGAAGGGGACCAAGGAGAGGAAGAAGGGGAATCAAGGAGAGTACTGGGGATTAAACTGGGGCAAATTCTGTTGTATGCTTTTATGAATATGTCAAAATGAATACCAAAATTATGTAAAAGTATAATGCACTAATAAAACATAAAAACTTAGTTCTTTTTTAATAAAATTGTATAAAATGTTTTGAGTGGTCTTTCATTTGAATTAGAACCCATTCTGCTGTCATTTCTAAACACTGGTCAAAACCAAATGGCTCACAACATGTTGTAAACTAAAATGCTATATGGTACGCTAACATTTTTGGTTTGCAGAAATTTATTAAAATTGATGAAATGGGCATCCATCCATCTACCTTTCATAGGATAAGCAGCCTACAGCTGCCCCACAAGCCCTATATCTAAAAGTCAAATGTACATATTAATCATGGTAAAAAAAATATATTGTGTGATGCTTGTTAGTACAGTAAACTCAGAATCAAAACGGGGGTTTCATTTAATTGTAACAGACTATAATCCAACAATTTCACTCTAAGTTTTCAGAAAATGTGTAATCAGAAATATGAATAAAATATTAATTTAGAACATTATTTTGTAGATAAAAAGAAGAATTTCAGGAAAAGAGCTATGGCTTATTCACGCAACAATTCTATAGTACTCTGTAGAACTTAACATGGATGACCTATATCTGCACATTTTAATAGATGCAATCTGAATTACATTTATAATTTATGATGTATACAAGTTGCTTATGCTTACCTGAAGTATAAAAGCATTTAGCAAATTTTTAGGACACAAAACGTGGCATTCTTTTATAGGTACATGTTTGTGCATAAAACTCGATAATGCATAAAATATAGGCTAATGATTACATCTGGAGAAGAGAAAGAAACAGAAAATTGAGGTTTGGTGGTGGCAGTATCTACATTACTCTATCTTCTATATTTAAAAAATGAAGAAATCTTAAAGAAATAAAACAAATTCAAGCCTTCCTCGTATTCTCAGTAAAAAGAGAGATTTGAGCTCTGATAATGCCAAACAACAACAATAACAAAAAAAGTGTAGAGGGATTCCTTAGGAGACAAAAGTACCAGGACATGTTAATCAAAAATGAAAAGTAAAAACAAATCTATTATCGAAGTAAAGAAGAAGTAAATGAAGACTGAAGACATAACAGCATTTTAGTTTTACAAGAAAGTATTAGGAATTCCTTATGTGATAGCATATGATTTTGCGCTCTTAAACATGAAGCAACAATTGTGTATGGGCATGATGTCATGAGGGCAATATGCATGCAGACATCACTGAACATAGATATTGGTGGGTAATAAGACCTGAAACTACAGAAAAGCATCTATGGCAATAGTAGAGAATATGTATATAGGTTAAGGAACTGTTGTCGTTGACAGAACATAAAATTGAAAATGTAACAGAAGAGACAGATAGGGTAGGCTGCTCAGAATGCAGAAACTGGGAGCTCATAAATATAAAATTGTATGGGCAAATATTGCAAAAATTGATACACTATTTTTAATGAAATATTAGCAAATATAGTCTGTCATCACATTTTTTATAAAATGATATTTACTTTATGAATACATGATTTATTAAATATTAGAAAGCATATTGATAAAATGTATCACATTAATAAAAATAAACAGAAAGAAATCATATTTTCATTAATGATTAAGAAGCCTTTGAGGAAACACAATACCCTTTGCTTTCTGATAAAGTATATTTAATAAAATAGGATTAATGAAAGCCTTCTGAAAATGACCAAAAATGTAACAAAAATTCACTAAATGGAGAAATATTGGACCCATGAGTACATAATGTAAGCATGCCTACTATTTCTAATAGAACTTAACATTAATTTGGAGGTATTAATACAATCAAACAAGATAAAACAAATAATGTAATAAGAATTATTAAGCAAAATGTAAAAACTATTTGCAGATAATTCAACTTAAGGAAATCTAAAACCTTTAATGATAAAACTAATTCAAATTGTAGAGGAATTCATGAAGGTAATAAGATATAAAGCTAATATAAAAATTAATAACCTTTCAATATTCAAAATTAACCATCTGGAAAATGCAAAGAAAAGTCAATCTCATTTAAAATAGCAACTAATTAGATACAATATTTTTAAACAGTAATGAACAAATGAAGAACCCTAAATGAAGTTTAAAATGTTCACAAAATACATATAAGTAGGCTTGAAAAAAAATGGAAAGAAATCTTTTCATCTTGGACAGAATGATTAAAGGTCATAAAGATGTCAAGTTTTTTTTGCTTTGTTCAGCTTAATGGTTCTCCATAAAAATACCAACAAGGTCTTTGGTAGACTTGGAATAGATAAGAAAGTTCATAAGGAAAACAGAAATGCCACAAGCTGGGAAAACCTTGGAAAAAATAACACAATGCATTGTACAGTCAGGTATTAAGACATCATGTAAACTATTTTGTTATAAGTTAAACTGTGTTCCCCCATTAAATATGCCCAAGTCCTAATACCCCAGTACCTGTTAATATGAATTGGGGGTTTTGCCAATGTAATTAAGATTACATGATATAAGAAGAAGTCATGATTAAAGCTGGACCAATTCCAATAACATGCAAGTCATTTGAAGAAGATGAGAAGAGACAGAGTCAGACACAAAAAGGAGATGATGTCAAGAAACACAGGGAGAAGGCCATAGGATGTTGGAGGCAGGGATTGAAGTGACCCATCTTTAAACCAACTAATACCGAGGTTTGCCAGCAAACATCAGAAGGTACAGAGACAAGGATAGGTCCTCTATTGGAGCTTGCAGATAGAGTCCTGCAGACACTTTCATTTTGAACTTCAAGCCTCCAAAATTATAAAGCAATCTTTCTATATATTTTGGCATAAGCCTCCTATTTGGTCATAATCTATTAGCTTTAGGGAATTAGTACACGTGTACAATTACACAATACTACACTAGTATTGGAAGAGAGCACTAGAAAATCCAGAAAAAATATAAAGTGTATATACAAGTGTAATGCATTGTAACGAGGCATCTACAAATCTTTGGAGCAAATATGGATTTTTCAGTAACACCATAGCATATTTTAAAAATATAAACTGGATTTATTACATACTGAATAAAATCTATACATAGAGATCTAATTACTGTTGTGGTGTGAACTAATCAATAAAATCAGTAAGAATGTAATATATAGATTTTAGATATAAGATTTTGATAAATGAGTCTACAAATAAGACAATTATAAAGCAAGCACTGTCATAGACAGGCATAAAACTCCATTTTGCTACCTTCTATAAAAACAAACTGTTACAACATCTGTTTCTGAGAAACTGAAATGAAAGCAGTTTTCTTATAATTATTGTTTTTCTGTACTTTGTACCCCCACAAAATGTACTCAACCGAGGACATGGTGGTCTTGGTGACCCGTATGACTTCGAAGTAGATTTTTGACCCTGCTAATCACCTGCTCAAACTCATGATATGGTTGTCTAAACACCTGCTCAGACCCACGATACGGTTAACTAAGTTGCAAGCTAAATGCTGTTTTAACTTCTGTGATTGGCTTGCTTGCATGATGCTGAGGAAAACCTCTAAGTTATGGTTTTTGTTCTTAAATTCCCAAGGAAAGCCAGGGAGGGCTGCTGTTTTCCCACAGTTTCAGTCTCTATGGATGGGTGGATGAGTGACAGCCCCTGGCCAGGTAATAAATTGCCTAATTTGTTATAAATTCAGACTTTTTGAGTGTTTTCTGAAGCAGCTCCTCATGACAATTATAAAAGTAAATTTTAAATAAATTATAATTCTCAAATGAAATATAGTGAATGCCTTTAATACATGTATATGAGAAATTATGAATTAACTCAAAATCCAAATTAAGAAAGGATAATAATTTTCCTAAATATATGCTTATGTATGCATATTTAATCAGTTATGTAGGAAACTTAACTCTGTTGTCATGGGTGGGAGAGAATAGGAACTTGTATATATCACCGATGTAAATGTAAATCTGTACACATGATTTTGATCTGAATCTAGCATTATTTTCTCATTATCTACCTAGGAACCTCAGTTTGTGAAATTAACCTTAAAAATGTCTCCTGAAATAAGACTTAAGAATAAAAGTAAGCTGAGTGTGTTGGTACATACCTGTAATCCCAGCGACAAGGGAGGTTGAGGAAGGAAGATCACAAATTTAAGGCCAGCTTAGGCAATTTAGGTAAACTAGCTCAAAATAAAATTTAAAATGGAGTTGGGGATGTAGCTCAGTATTAGAGTACTTACCCACCATCGGAGAAGCCCTGGGTTCCATCCCCAGCATCACAAACAAGGTTGTTAAATAAATAAGTATTTATAAAAGTTTGGGAATGTTAATTAAGTGTTCCTATTCAGGAAATCAGTAAACTATTGCATCTCTAAGAACTGGTATAGAGCCATTCCCAGGTTATATTTTTAAATTGAAAAAAGAGAAAATACATGCTTATACAAATATTTGTATTGTACAATTAAAACCAAAGGTGAAACATCAAAACATCCTTACAAAAATAAGAAATCTTTTCCAAGAATATGAGTTTATTATTATAAAGCACATACAAAACAAGAAAACACTGGATTAGACAACTTTGCTTTCCATGCATATTCATGCTGTTTTAAGGGTACTCTGGGCCAGAGCTTACACATGAAAACTTTAAGTGTGTTAGATGAATACATGCACCAAGGAAGGATACTCTTTGGTTCAGGATGTACCTCTATTTCATATACCAACAAGAATACAGCTAAAATGACACATTTAAATAAGCCACACTCTGTAATTCAAATATTGCAGATTTTTTAATATAAAGCATTCCATAGACAAAGTTTTCTTCCACTGTAAAACACCATAACTGTGTTTTCCAATCTTCCTTTCATCAAACTTTTAAAAATATGATTCATCTTGCTCACCTGGCTTTATCTCCTGTAGGCATGAAGTCATGCATATTTTAGACAAACATGCATATACTGCACACAGAAATGTATATTATGTGTGTTAAGAGCTTAATTTTTTAATACTAACAAGGATAAACAAGTGAAAAATGAATAATTGTGACTGTCTTCTAAGTGATGCTTAGGAATTAGGAAAATGGATGGTTAAGGGAATTACATTGCTCTGAATATTAAGTATCTTTTGAAATATCAATAATATTTTTATATATTTTAGAAATTAAAATAACAAGTTTAGGAAAATGCTAAATTCACATTAGAGGAACACACCAGCAAATTTCATGTGAAATTGATAATAATAACACAGATAATAAAGGGAGAATAAGCAGTCCTATCATTAATTGAGTAAAGACTATTGTTTATATTCTTTGAGTGTAATATATTCTAAAGACAAAAATGCTGCAAAGAAAAAATAGATACATGGCTAATTGTAGTTTAGACTGACCCCCCCCCCAAAAAAAATAAATAAATAAAAGAAAAGCCTGGAAAATCTTGTGCTTGGAAGAAAATTCTAAAGAAAATACAAAAATAAAATGGAAAGAGAAAGAAAAAAGAAAGGGACAAAATTGAGAAAATTGTTTCTTATAAAATGGATTATAAGATATTTTATTTCAAAGGATTATACTAAGTATTAGTATGCTTAAAGTATTGAATGTGGCTCAGCAATGAAAAGGAAATGAACTACTGATTCACAGACCAGCAAAGCAAATCAACAGAATAACAGGTGACATGAAAGAAACCAAACTTTGTGCTCTATTTTAAACAATAAGTCGACGATTGGGGCCAAGATGATTATCACAATGGTCAGGTTATTAAAGCAAAGTTGATATTAAATATGTGTATATATGTTGATGCATATATATATATATATATAATAGTTTATTCCATCCATATATTATGTGTTTTTTAAATTATACCTACAATGTAATAGGTAGTGTTTATGGAGTATTTACTATGTTTCAGGAGCCATTTAAGACCTTTACATATATCAGAAGAGTTATTTCTCACAACAAAATTGTGAAAAGGGTACTATTGATATGACCACATCACAGGTGAGAAATATATTGTGATATATGTGTGTGTATGTTAATAAATATCTATATGCATGTGTATACACACATATAAACATGCATATGTATTTCAAATTATGCATAAAGTGTTTTTTCCTGGAATTAATGAGTGTTTAATTTTCCTAACTTTCACCTTAGGAAAAACAGTATGATAAATTGAATAAGCCATTAAAAAAATAAGTTTAAAACAACAAGGGAACTAAAGAACTCTGAAGTGTTTGTATCAACAACGTAAAATAGAGAGAAACTCTGGAATTTTGAAAATTATGGTAACTAATTCCAATGTAATGTATTTCATAATGTGGAGTTCTGACTCTTATAAAATACTCTATAGGTTGTATATGCAATATTTAAAATATCTAATAAAGAAATTATAGTGGCTTGAATTGTTTGGTGAAATTTCAAAATCCAAGATATGAAAATAGATTCTATTTCAACTTTGGGATTTTAAATGATATTATATGGAGATTTTTCTAATTCAAAATGTATAGGAAGTACAAAGTTATGCTACACACAGACATCACACACATTTAACTAGCTATATACTTAACCAGTTAAAATATATTTAGTGATTCTTTTTAATTAGAATTTCTAGAGTTTTCAACCTAATATTAATCGCAGCATTATGGATCATAATTACTCTAGTAGAAAATATAATGCATAGTATTCCCAAACTTCTTTAATCAATACCTTCTTTTCTCCTGAATAAGACATAGGAAAGATTTCTGAATAATAATCAACAAGAAAGATTTTGATGGTCATGTAATTCATGTTTACTGCAATTAAAATCCATTGCCCTGAATTTTCTAAGTTATGAAAGTATTGGTTCCTTTTTTAGATATATGCTACATCTATTGAGTTTATACACCAAGTATATTAATAATTAATTAATTAATTAATTAACGTATTAACTCATTGAGTGTATATTTATAGAGTTGTTTTGTAAAGTCAAGATATACAAATGTATGACACCTTTCAATCTTAGAGTTTACAATTCAACAAGAAAGGAAGACAACCAATTTTAATGAAATGTAATGCTTTAATTATGGAAATAAGAATACTATTTCACCAATTACAAATAAGAAAGTCACACACTGGTAGATTAAATACAGTGTACAATTCAACATGTGAATCATATCTTCATCTTGTTTAATACTTTCAGATTTGTCATATTTGCTGTTTCACTAGATTTCTGGATTTTCTTCTCTATTCTTTTGCCCTAGTGATTTGGTAGAAATTTCTTATTATTAATATTACCAGTGAATGTATTGAAGCTGTTAAAATACAATGGCATATTCATTTCAATTAAGCAAAAGAGCCTGGTTCTCATATTTTTCTCATTTATGTATTTATTGATCATTATGTTAAAGGTTTTTACATATTTTTTAAAGCTATCTGCATTAAATGCCACTTGATTTTCTCATTCAGCAATTCATCAGGGTAACTTTATCATTAATAATTGTACATCTAACTTATTCCCTTAAAATTTATGCAATACTCTGCACTACAGTGTGCACCACCCTTCTCTATTTCTCTATCATTAGACATTGAGAAAACATGGATTTTTACTAGAATTATATGCACATGTATTTGCAATTATACACATGTATACACATATATAAATACATGAGCATACATATGTATAAGTATACATATCTCTCATGTCACTTTGTTGATATATATGCATTCATGTTTATATGCACAATCTCCTTTTGCTTCAATATTTATTTGACATTGTCAAAACTTGGAAGCTTCACTTGAATGCGGAATTGATAGCTGGAATTGAGTCAAGTCATGGAAACAGTCTGGGAGGAGGCAAATATCCAACATCTCAGATAAATTAGAAGATTTTCAGTGAGTAACAATAAGGATACCTCCATACTACTTTTCTTTAGAAGAGTTTAAACTATTTTTATTTCTATGTAATCCAGGTGGCAAATCCTTTGGTTTTAGGTCTTATAAACTGCTTAGAATAGAAAAAAAAAGTGATTTCCATTTTCCCAAAGAAAACACACTTAGTAAAAGATGTCTCTCAGGTAGAACAACCACAATCTTCATAATTCGTAAATCATATATATATATATATATATATATATATATATATATATATTAATTTTTGGTACCAGGGATTGAACCCAGGGTGTGCTTAACCACTGAGCAACATCCCCAACCCTTTTATTTTTTTATTTAGAAACAGGGTCTTCCTAACTTGCTCAGGGCTTTGCTAAGTTGCTGGGGCTGCTTTTGAACTCACAATCCTTCTGCCTCAGCCTCCCCAGCTGCTGGGATTACAGGCATACGCCACCATGCCTGGCACAAACATTTTTATTATTTGCTTTGGTTGCTATTGAATGTTTCTACTGTTTTAAATGTATCTTTTTAAAATTTTTCTTAAAACAATACAGTTATTTTGCAAAAGAATATCTTTGAGGAAAATTGTTTTTGAGGAAGAGAAAGTAGAATGGAAAGAGCAGATACAATGGTGGGAGACTTATATCTAGAACTCACTTTTAGGTGAACAAAGAAAGAAAATGAATTGTTAAAGAAGTTCTGATTAGAGAACTGAAAGGACACATACAATAGTATACTACCTGGGAAAGAGAGGGGAAAAGAGCCTTCATGACATGAGGATCACTTCATCACCACAGAAACTCAGAGAGGTAGGTGGTGAGAGGGTTTCATGAAAGGAGACTGGATATGAAGAAGAAAAGGAAGACAATATTTATTATAAGTTCAAATAATATTTTCTTAGGTAATATCATTAACAGTACTGCATTTACATTATTGAGCACTTACTATGTCAGAAACTACTTAACTCTCACAACCATGCAATAACACCTAAGGATCCAGTTTCAGACACAGTATGTAATCCCTATGAAGTCACACATCTCCAAATGATTAAAATCAGCTCAGAGCAGGATTTTTCATACCCAACTTCACAAACCTTCTGTCATGGAAGGAGAAGAGAAGGCACAAATGAAGAAACTAAATTTGTGTACAGAAGGGAGATTGGCACACGACTAATGTTGGAAAATGATGTCATTATCAGGGACTCTGAGGAGAATGTGGTACGGATTAAACAGAGGATGAAAATTACAATCTAAATTATTTGGGTGAAAAGGATGAGTGAATGAGAGTTTATTTTATGCCAAATGACCCATAGCTCTTTTGTAAAGAAGGGAGTACCTCACATCTGCATCATCATTTTACACCATCCAAAAAGATTTTATCTCTCACCCAAATGGAGATTTGATATATTGAATCTCACATGTACAGTACTGGGCACTTTCTCATTTAAATTATACCCCTAAAATCCAATTAATGATTTTTTAAAGTTGGTTGTATAATATTCTTCCTTACATTCATTATTCTGTAAATGTTTCAGTGGTTGCACTTTATTTGTTATTGTGCTTCATATAAGCATTTGTTCAGTGTAGATGAAGTTAAAATGAATGAATGAATAAGTCAGAATAAATAAACATAGTTCAGCTCATTGAAAACATGATATACTTCTTCCATTTTCATGCCAATATGTTAAAATTCAGCTTTTTTCTTTAAAGTCAGATCACAGGTAAATTTGCCAAATGAAAATTAGGCATAAAGTATTATTTTAAATGTCACTTCTGCAATAGTGAAGTTGTATAATTATAAAACTAAGGAATTAGAAGAATCATACAGATAACCCCAATATTAAAAGGAAGATATATATATTTCAAAATATGAATCAGACTACTGGAGTAATATAAATTGAATTAAAATGTAATCTTAAATACACCATCTGGACTACTCCATTCATATATGAGGGATGCAGATAGATGATTTTGGGGAGACAGGGGCTCCTAATGTGATTTCAATACTGACACACATTTCAGAAGGGAATATAAAAACAAGGGCAGTTTATCAGTTTAATCAATACATTTGAGAAAAAATAGTGCATGAACTTGTACCTTCCCCACCCCCCCTAAGAAAGTCTCAGTAACAATTTGTCTTTCTTTCAATTTCCAGACTTGGATTTTCCTTCCACCACTACATTCTCCTTTTTTCCTAGAACCTTCTCTCCTGACCAACCTTTTACTGTCAGAGTGCCTTAGAGCTCCATTTTCAGTTCTTTTTACCTCAATACTACTTGAGAGTGGCAATTTCATTTAGTCCCATGGTCTAAGTTTATCTCCATTTTGATGTGCATTCGGACATATACATCACAATTCCCCCAATTAAACTTCTGCCTTCTCCTATTTCCACATCTGCTTATGTCCAAAACCTGCTTCACCCCACTCTCCTTTGTGCTGTTGGTAGTAACTCTATCTTTCAGTTGCTTAGACTGAAAGTCTTGAAAGTATCTATGACTCATCCTTTCCTTTACAACTACACAAGTGGTCATAATTCATAAAATGTGACCAGTTCTCACTACTTCCATTTGCTCTGTTCACTGGCATAACCAGGGGCCTATATCAGTGCTTGACATACAGTGCCACTTGGATAATACTTTGCAAATAAATGAACAAATGGATGAATATATTTGTAGAAGCATTGAACAAACCATGGAAACTGAAATGTTCACAGTGCTCTTAGGTAAATATCAAAAGCCAAAATGGATAATGGGCCAATTTTTATTTTTTCTTTCCTTCTTTTTTTTTTTTTTTTTTAGGGAGGATGTGAGAGGAAGAGGAAATAGAGGTAAATTTTGAATGAAAAAAGAAGTCCATGTTGTTAAACTTCTTACAATGATGAAAAATTTCAGTGACAAGATGGGTACATAAGAATATAATCTGGATTTGCTAGGAAGTCTGCAAGGAAGTCTTTAAACTGCACTGAGTTAAATCACAGCAGCTGAACCTAACCAAAGAGCTGAACCTACTATGGAAATAAATTTGCTCATTAAAATGGGAACTTTAAAATCTTTGCCAGTTTGAAAAATAATGCTCATTAAAATGTTTAAAATGTCAGCTACTTCTTATATTATTTTAATTAAAAACAATGACAAACACTTTTATTTTGCTTCATAGTCATCCCAATTAAAATATGTCCAATGTTTAGTGCAAAGTTTCCTACAACTTATCCAAGGAATGTCAGAAAAATAACCCACAGCATTTTGTGTATTAATGCCTAGAAAGTTCAGTGAACCCCTTAAGATTGTGTGCATGTGAATATACACACACACATACACACAAGCAGGTGATGCACTTTTTAAAAATTTTGGTCCACTGTCAACATTAAATACATAAAATCATGTCTCACTCCTAGTAAAAGAATGCAAAGCAACTTTCTCAACTTATTTCTTTCAGTCGCTTATTAAATAAACAGTTTCTGTGGAACATTTGGGTCTAAAAGGGTATCTCCATAGCTTGCTTTGGAGATTACAAGTCAATGTGGAACTTCCTGACTATTTAAGATAGGAGGCTAGAGAAACTGTGCAACATTATCTTCCCCAAAACCTTTCCCACTTTTTGGCACATACAATATATTCCAAAAATAAACATTTAAAAATCCTGGAAAGTTAGTGGGTATAGTGAGATATATACCTGTAAACATTAATTGACATTTGTCTACTATTTATATTTAATGCCTCATTCTGTCACTTTTTCAGGTATTTTTCTAAGTATTGTCATTTAATTTTAAACAACTCCATAGCATACGATAGATATTTTTCTATTAACTAGGAAATATTAATTAACTTTTCCAAATCCACACAAAAGTCACTAAAACTCAGACTTCTCTACTTTTTAAAATGAAGGCATGGCATTTCCTGTATGTTCTTTTATATTATAAGCAGTATGAACTAAGAAAATGTTTTCAAACATAGCATTTTAACATTACACTCTAACAGAGTTTCCACTCATGCTAGTAAAACAATTCAAGAGAAATATCTAAATTCAGTTTTGCCAGTAGGAAGTCACTATTTCATATATCTTTTACTATACAACTGTTATATTAAATATGAGATAAAATGTACAGACCTATTATCAACAATTTCCTTCCTGATAATTTTCACTTCCCATATCCAGGCAGACAAAGATTAGGAAGTGGATAGAGATAACTAATTCTGCCTTGTTATCCTGAATAATTATTTTAATCACCCACTTTTTAAAGATAGCCAAATAATGTTGATTGTGAACATAGACTCAAACTTTTAAATGAGTTAGCCCATTATTTTTCCTACAAAATTCTAATAAGTTACAAAATTGTAATACTGTTATTTTGATGAGGATACTGAGGCCTAAAAAGTACAGTTAATTTTTCCAACTTAAGTATTAAAACAAAGATAGAAGTGTTTGTTCAGCTCCATAGCCCATTTATTGATTTTTGAGTTCTTTTTATATCCTGGAGATTAGTACTCATCTGATGTGTGTGTGGCAAAAATTTGCTCCCAAAATATAGGCTCTCTGTTCACCTAATAGATTGTTTCTTTTACTGAAAAGCTTTTTATTTTTCATCCTTCCTGTAAGAGCCCTAATTGAGGATAGCTAAGATGGCGGTTAGCTTAGAGCCATAAAAGTGTTCAAGTATTTTCACCTGATATTCATGCATTTATCTAAGAATCTTTTTATGCCCGTGAACACTGTGTGACGCACCTGTAAGCTCGAGTTGTAAGCACTTGCTCTTGTTAAGGCAAAATGTATTTAACCGAGTGAGATTAGTTAGAGGGAGTTGGAGTTGGAGTGGTTGGAGTTGGAGAGGTTGTTGGAGCCAGAGAGAGAAGTTAGAAGAAAGAAGAATAAAAGAACTTTTTCATTTCCAGTCTGCCTCTGAGTTTTCTCCCGCGGTATCGTTGCTGCAAGCGGCAATTGCTGTAGGCAACGACACCTTCCCACTTTTTAATTCTTGATTTTATTTCTTGTGCTTCAGGAGTCTTGTTAAGGAAGTCAGGGCCTAATCCTATGTGATAAAGATTTGGACCTATTTTTTCCTCTTTTAGGCACAGGTTCTTTGAACTAATTCCTAAGTCCTTGATCCAATTTGAGTTGAGTTTTATGCATGGTGAGAGATAGGGTTTTCTTTTCATTTTTCTGCATATGGATTTCCAGTTCTCCCAGCACCATTTGTTGAAGTGGCTCTTTTTTTCCTCCAATGTATGTTTTTGGCTCCTTTGTCTACTATGAGATAACTGTCTATACACTTCTCAGAAGAAGATATACATTCAATCAACAAATATATGAAAAAAATGTTCAACATCTCTAGTAATTAGAGAAATGCAATTCAAAACTACTCTAAGATTTCTTCTCACACCAGTCAAAATGGTAGTTATCAAGAATACAGACAACAATAAATGTTGGTAAGGATGTGGGGGAAAACATACATTCATATATTGCTGGTGGGACTGCAAATTGGTGCAACCAATCTGGAAAGCAGTATGGAGATTCCTTAGAAAACTTGGAATGGAACCACCATTTGACCCAGCTATTCCACTCCTTGATCTACATCCAAAGGAGACTATTGTAACACAGCATACTGTTGTGATGCAGTTACATCAGTGTTCATAGCAGCTGAATTCACATTGGCTAAACTGTGGAACCAACCTAGATGCCCTTCAATAGATGAATGGATAAAGAAACTGTGGTATATATACACAAAATGGAATATTACTCAGCATTAAAAGAAAATAAAATCATGGCATTTGCAGGTAAATGGATGGAGTTGGAGAATATCATGCTAAGTGAAGTAAGCCAATCCCAAAAAAAACAAAGTCCAAATCTTCTCTTTGATAAGTGAATGCTGATCCATAATAGTGAGGGGGGAGGCATGGAAAAAATAGAGAAAACTATGATTGGGCAAAAGGGAGGTGGGATGGGGAATGTGCATAGGGGCAGGAAAAATGGTGAAATGAGATGGACATCATTACCATAGGTGCATGTATGACTGCACATGTGGTGTGATGCTACATCATGTACAACCAGAGAAATTCAAAGTTGTGCTGCAGTTGTGTACAATGAATCAAAATGCATTCTGCTGTCATATATACCTAATTAAAATAAATTAATTAATAAAAAAGACAAAGAACAGAGGCAATATGATTCTAAAGTCTTTCTTTTAAGCCAATGCTTACCTAAATTTTTCTGCATGTACATGTCTGCTTTATATGTGTGTAAATGCAAATATAATTAGAATCTGTCTGTACTTTCAACCTTCTGATCTTGCTTATTTTCCAAATATGTACATATATTTGCAATTATGTATACAAAATATGTATATACAAATACATATGCATAAGCTGTGTGCACACTTTTCTGTACATATGTGTATATATACATAAATGTGTCTACGTATGTGTGTATGTATGTATATATGTATACACACACATATATACACATATATACATATATATATATATATGATTCAGAACTTGTCACAAGCCTTAGAGAAGAGATACAAAAAAAATTTTATTTGGTAGTTCTGCCGTTCAACAATGAATCATTCAGAAAGATAGCTCTGACTAATTGAACATTGCTGGATTCCATTTCCGAAGTAGATAGGATCTGAAGGATAAAGAAAGAATGAGATCTCCTTCCTTAGTCACTATTCACGTTTAAGGACCCCCAGCCGTGGCCATGATCACATAAGTATGTCACACAGCATCCCTTTCTATTCTGCCCACATCAAGTCCTTGCAGGCTGATGATACAAAATTGTCTTAGGTTATGGAATGTGATATAAACCAATAGCGGTGAGTATTAAAACACAAAGACTGGTTTGACATCACCTGACTAGAGTTATGGACTGAAGCAGTATGAGCACAATGTATTACATATATCCAGGAAGACAAATTAAAGTTAAGTTTAGTAGGTACCAAATGTAATCCAAAGGACTACAGATAAGTCAAGAAACTTAATGTGAAAATCTATTAATTAATTAAACTTTATTTTTATTAATAAAAATAAAGTAGAATTTGGACACCAAATGTATATGGATTTTCAACTGACTAAGGTCTCTATATTTGCCATGACTTTTTCATACACGCACAATACCTGCCTTCATCCAACACTTATTGTCACTTTGCTAGGTTACTCTAATGGCCCATCAACTAAGATTACTATGTGCTAAGTACCAGGATAATTATTTTGCATTCAAGAAGTGTCGTAAAAGCCGGGCGCGGTGGCGCACGCCTGTAATCCCAGCACTTTGGGAGGCTGAGGCAGGAGAATCGCGAGTTCAAAGCCAGCCTCAGCAATGGCGAGGCACTTAGCAACTCAGTGAGACCCTGTCTCTAATAAAAACACAAAAAAGGGCTGGGGATGTGGCCCAGTGGTCGAGTGCCCCTGAGTTCAATCCCCGGTACCACAAAAAAAAAAAAAAAAAAAAAAAAAAAAAAAAGAAGTGTCGTAAAGTAGTGCTCATTAGGTCACCAAGACATCTGCACTGAAATTGATAAGTGAGATCTGACATAGGAATATATGCCTGCCAATTTTTATTTCATTTTCCAAGATATATTTAAGGGCTAAACGCAATTAAGTGTATATTCAGGTGTGACAGATTATAAGCATATATTTAGTTGTGAGACTACTTCTAGAATTCTGCTAAAAATATTATTAACCGGGACCATTTTCCTGAACTCATTGGTGGGAAGCTTTTGTTTGCATCCACTTGTCAAAGAATATCATTTGTGACATAAAATAAGAGTTTCAAAATCCAGCCCATTTCATTCATGACTTGTTATTTTCTGAATTAAGTACAAATGTCTTAGTCTGCCACTCCAGGTCTCCCACCATCATTGACTGTACACCTAGTTAGCTTCCTACCTTTAGCTCTTCTTGCTACTATATACATACCATATTCTATAAAGGTGATTGCCCACTATTCCCTAAATATAGCACATGTTTTTCCTTTGTGCCTTTGATTATGCTGTTATTTCTGTGTGTTCTTGTTGGTTTTTTAAATTTCTTGCCTATCTTGAAAATCTTTCTCAAAATCACTTCTTCCTATTGTCTGTTCTGATCTTTATGGTACTTTGTTCAGAATTCTCTTATTTATGGGTTTTATTTGGGCCTTTGGTTTATTCTCCAACTCTTAGGTCACAAGTCCATGACAGGGTGTTACACAGCCATCCAGGGAGCCTCTGACCATCTTGCATTGCATAATGCAAGGCCTAAGTAGTTGAGAAATTTTTTGTGTATTCCAGTAAGCATGAATTGCACCTCTCATCTTCTCCACTCCCAAACAGATGCTACTCATAATTGTCTGGCAATCACCAAGAGGGATTTCAGACCAAGTGAATTTTTAATCATAGGCTGGATCTCCTGTTAACTCACCTGTGAACTCAAAAGGCTGATTTGGCCTTCATTTTAGCAGGGGAGTAATCATCTTTCTTTTAGCTTCCCATGGGTCTTTGGCACTCTTTTGAACAGTGATCTTTAAATTATAGCCTCGTCTCAGCTGCTGTGAGCACAGAACATGCCCTCAAATTACAAGCATATTTATGCTGGTTGGCAAGTACATTTGCTAGCATTAATGTCAATGATTTTAATTAGTTCTTAGAACTTCTCTTTCACCAATAGTAAAGTTATTAGGTGCAATTTGCAAATGAAAATGATCACAATGTTTCCCATGCTCCCACATAATAGTGCTTTCATTATCTACCCCAGAAAACCACTTAATATTTCCTTTAATTTTAGTCTTTCTTTTCTCTTTTGCTGTTTGCCTCACAACCTGTGGAAACTAACAATATGGACATCCTCCTCACACTGATGGCAGGGTGAATTCTGACCTCCTCCATATTCTCTTTCCTAGGGTGTTTCTGGGTAGCTGAAAATATAAAACATAATGAAAAGTAAATGAATGAATTAATAAATCACAAAAACTGCTTTTGGAACTCATGGAAATTTTGTATTTGAGGCCAGAAATGAAGAATACTTTCAACCTCCATCCCCTAGATTATTTCAAACTGTAATTAGTTTTTCCATTTAAGAAAATTATTTGCATACATAGTTTAAAAGTGATTAATTTTATATGTAATTTTAATTATTTTAAGTCTTGGGATTCCAAAATCTCAAGAAAACTTTTTAGAACAGTTTTTTTCACCTTTGAGACAAAAGAAACAATTGCAAATGATTACCCTGAACAAGCTAAATGTGGGATCAAAAGATTGGTTTTGTACTATATACAAAGGTCTCAGATGAACCTGTACTTTAGGTTAATTTAATAGTTGACTGAATATTGAATTTATCATTTAATATCATTCAATAAAAAGATAAGTCTAATTTCTGAGGACTTAGTTTTTAAGCTCAGTTAAATGTAGTTCAAAGGAAGCCATACAACACATATATAGTTTGCTTAAATAAATTAAACTATCCCAAAGTCCCTGAACCTGACATTTAATTGGATTTATCTTTTTTATTATAGTACAACATCTCAAAGTTGTTTGTAGCATTTGAGATTATTTCAAGGGTTTTCAAATCATACCATTTGGAGCAAACTTGAGTAGAGTACACACAGATACTTAGGAATTCTTGAGAAAATAGGTTATAACCATAACCAGGACTATCCTAGCCACATAAAGATTATTATGCAAAATATTATTTTTCTTTTTCTTGATATTTATATTTTCAAAGAATATTAACACATGTGGATTTGTATATGTGTGTATGTGTGTCACTGTTTTATAATAGTTTGCATTTAAGACACATTCAATTCCTGAAGAAACTTAAATGACTTACTCAAGGTCAATAACAAATGAATGAAAGAGACAGGGCTAGAACCATACTCTGCTGATTCATATTTTGGTTTTCCTTCCTTCATTATATTGCTGTTACAACAAGATATCACGTCCAACAAATAAGAAGCTAGTATTAATTTAATGAATATATATGTTAAGTGGCTTCTTTATAAGCAAAATGTTAAATAAAGGAATGATGTGAAAGAAAATCTGTTGATGATTATCCAGAGGACGTTGAAGCAGATGCTTAAGGGCAAGCATGATCTAAGTATACTGGTTCCAGTTAGGATAAACAAGGAGACAGGCAGGAACTGGAAAATAAGAGTGAGCATTTGCACACGTCTACTGGAATTCCTCAAAGATAGCTTGGACTGTGTGGTTTACATGTTTTAATTTATCTTATTCTCTATCAGGCTGATGAGGTAAGAGTGTTTGTAGTTACAATTGTAGACGAGACAAATTGGTTGAGATCATTTAGAGATATTAAGAACAATTTCAGTGTGGGAAGAATGATACTATTCTTGCATCTAACTCACTTTTACATCAAAGCCATGCTCTCTTAATGTTTACAAATATTAATTACAAAGTGAAGAAGGTTTTTGATGCTTTAAAACATCCAGAAATTTTTCAGGAAAATAAAAAAAAACGACAAATGGAAATAATTTGTTGCTACTACTTCTTTTTAAAATTTGTTGCATTGGAAAAAATTTAAAATAGATTAGCTCTTTTTATCTGGGTCACATTCATTCTTTCAATCTTTATCTTTTATTTCTTTAATGAGTAATTATGCCATTTTGCTAATTAAATATCAGGCATAAAATAACCGAATTCGAACACTGTGTGAGTCTTTCTGAAGCCAGAATTACACAGGCAGTCAGTATAGATAGGCAAATAAAGTCAGGTCAGATCAAGAAGGCCAATTTTGAGTAAGTCCAGGAAAGTGGAGACTGTCCCCTGTGGGATTGAAATGTTGATTCCTTCAGAGCCCTTCCTCCACCCTTATCTGCCCCTGTTCCTACCTGTTGCTAAGGTAACCTGTCCCAGGAATTGCACCTCCGTACAGGGAGTTATAAAGTTGTTAATTAATGTGTCCTGGGATGCTTCATCTTGCCCTTCCCCCTTCAGCCCACCTGTTCCCCACCTTTTGTCCATTGCACCAAGCATTTCTGGGCCTAGTCACATAGGCAGGGAGGAGAAAGAGAAAGAGGATAGGAGAACAAAGGAAGCCTAGGACATATAAAAGGCAGAACGCCTCACTTCTTGTGATACCAGGATATCAGCAATGGCCCCCTTCTCCCTCCTACGAGAAGTCTATGTTACCCCTTTAAATAAACCCTGCCTTATATGCTTGCCTCAGCTTGCTTCTCTAATGTAGGGAAAGGGGCTGAGGTCTTTAGCTATCCCTAGACCCGGGATGGACCTTCTCTGTCCAGCAAAGAAGGCTAGGAAAGCATACTTCAGCGATAAGAAGAGAATGGGAAGGTAAGAGGTCGCTGGTATTCCCTCCTCTGCCTTCAGAAGACCCAGGAAAAATACCAGCGAGCCCAGTCAGGTAAAACTTCAGTGCTGGAACTCAAGTTTATTGAGGAAGGTGGACAACACAACGTTTATAGGGGACAAGAACCAATAAACAAAAGGAATACAGGAACACATAGGAAGCATGAGCAAACAGTATTGGTGGAGCCTCCTACCCTATCCTTAGAGTAGTTTCGGTTCCCAAGATGTCAGAGGAACACCTCCTGCTTAGGTCAGGTCCATAACAGGGTGTGGAAAGCAGTCAAAGAGTTCCTTTTTGGCCGAAGGGCCTATATGACCAGTTGATGCCACAGGATAGTACTCCCCTTTGATAATTGCATGGATATTTTGAGTGGGGCTGGGGGATTAATTTGATAGATTGATCCAATTTTGTTGTCTTGTGATTCACTCCTCTACCACTCTTTTTAATAAGCCACTATTTCTTCTGCATTTACAAAAGTTACCCTGCACACTGACCCAAACTCCTTTGCCTAAAGGGAATAGTGATACCGCCATTTACTGGTGACGAGTTCTGCTCCCCCAAATGTTGAAGTTTGAACATTAGAGAAGCAAGCTGAGGCAAGCATATAAAGCAGGGCTTATTTAAAAGAGGTAACATCGATTTCTCCCAGAAGGGAGAAGGGGGCTATTGCTGGTATCCTGCTATCCCAAGAAGTGAGGCAGGTCTGCCTTTTTATATGTCCCAGGGCTTCCTTTGTTCTCTTGCTTTCTTCCCCCTATCTCTCTCCTTCCTGTGTACATGACCAGGCCAGGTGGGATGGCCAAAAGGTGAAAAGCAGATGGGGTTAAGGGGGAAGGGCAGGATGGAGCAGCCCAGGACACATTAATTAACAACTTTATAGTTCCCTGTAGGGAGGGGCAATTCCTGGGACAGGTTAGCTTGGCAACAGGTTGGTTCAGGGGCAGGTTCTTGAAAAGGGTGGAGGAAGGGCTCTGAAGGAATTAACATTTTAATCCCTCAGGCAACAGTCTCCAACTTCCTGGGACTCACTCAAAATTGGCTTTCTTACCTGACTGGATTTACCTATCTATACTGACTGCCTGTCAGATTCTAGCTTCACTAGTTCATTAAACATGGATTCTGATACACAAAATTATATAACTTCTGATTCAAACTGTGCCAAAATGTGTACTCCTTCTTCCTTCAGCAAACTCCATAAAGTCCATCCCACATATGCCTTTTAATTTTAATAAGTTGTGACAAGTATTTTCTTGAGCAAATTTTCTTCTTTTCATTATATTCTACATTTTACAGTGTAGGATAAACTAGGATTCAATCCCACTTACAGTTTTAATGATAAATAACAGAGGAATGAAGGTACCTACTACTAGGGTATTCCCTCAGGAGAAGTCTGTAGCATCTTCAACAGAAAAAGAGCAGGAGAGGAAGGGTCAACTTCTAATGTGAAGGCTGTGGCAGAAGAGAAGTTTGGGGGCATCAGGGTCCTTCTATTCTCTCAGATAATACTACCTCAGCATTCTAGGCTGTGCTCTTTCCTTATTTAGGTTATCTGCATGAATTTTACTTCCCAAAAAGATACCAAACAAAGCTGAGAATTCATAAATCTGCAGAAACACTATTTGGCTTTTGGCCACTTTAATTATCCAATAGGAAAAAAAAAAAAAGTTGTTTAATTATAGTAATAACTGCTTCAGTGTTCAGTTTGAGAAGAAATTTAAGTATTTGAACTGCATAATTATTTTGCTTTGAATTTCTTCAGTTCTGACTATCTTCGAGTGTGACCTTTGAACGCTTCTTGCTCTTCACAATGATCTGTGGCAGTAATTGAGAGCAATTCTGCCAAAGTAACTAACTTGTTTACCACTGCATGCCTTGGATTGTGAGGTTCTATGCCAGAGTATGAACACTCTTTTCCACCTTGAGATGGATTTTTTGGAGGATCTACTCAACACATCCAATGTTATAGACTGACATTCTCCAACAGAACAATTTAGATGCAGTTATGATGATTTGAGTCTACTTAAAACAAGCAGTAGTGGGGCAATATTAGGACATACAAAAGCTAGAAGTTGGACATGGGAATTGGCACTTATCAGTGCTGATCCATGATATGTGCTTGGAACAGATATAGTCAGTTATCAAGAACTGAGGACTTACCTGCAAGAATAGAATGGGCTCCAGACATTTATATCTCTTTATTCATTTTCTTAAAATCCATATTTCAGGAAAAGAAGATTCAATTGCCTAACATTGACTCCATGATTACTGTTTATCTAGTGTAGAGCAAAATTTTATCAAACAGTTTTCTGTAGATGAAAGTTAAATCATCAAAAGAATGTAGGATAGATTTTAACATGAAAATGTATGCTGAATTTTTGGGTTAAATTACATTTAAATATTTATATTTGGAATGTCAATATCCCTGCCTAGCATTAAATAGTTATATGTAGCCATGAAAACAAAGTATGAATGGTTCAAATGGACTCCCATTATCCAACAAAAGTAGAGCTTCAATATGACCTTCCCAAAAGAAAGATGCTGGTTTTATGATCCTCATCATAAAGTTATACAGCTTCTGGGGACAACATCTACTTTAAATTCACCTTTTTATACCCCAGCAAGCCGTTCCTATAATAGAGGCTTTTAAATGTTTGTTGAACTGAAATACGCAGGTAAAGATTTAAGATACTCTCCATGTATAGGAACTTTTTATGGTACAGGAAATTTTGTTTTAGATTATTTGAAGTATGATTTAAAAGAAAAGCAATAGAAAAATTGTCTTAATAACATTAAAGATATTTTGTAAACAATTAAAAAAGCATGAAATTATTTTTCAAAAACATAGGTCAAATATATAAATATATTTATAAGACTCTATCATTTGATCATGTTCTCTCAAATTACTGATGGATTCAACTTTATTTTTAGAAGCTTCATATACAACAAAGTCTCCATTACCTGACAGCAGATAACACTACTACATACCTATTCTGTTGGGCATTTTGACTGTGTTTTAAAATGTTAATCCTAATTGTAAAACACATCCCTTCTATGGCATGGTTGCATATTACCTACAGCTAGGATTTTTTTTTTTTTTTTTTTTAACTGGGGGTTGAACTCAGGGGCACTCAACCACTGAGCCACATTTCTGTTTTTTAATTAAAGACAGGGTGTCCTTGAGTTGCTGGCTTTGAACTCACAATCCTCTGGTCTCAGCCTCCTGAGTCGCTGGGATTACAGGCATATGCCAACGCGCCTGGTTATAGCTAGCATTTTTTAGATGTTATACAATCTTCTCCTATCCTGAACATGGAATAAGCAAAACTATTTTACGCATAAGAGAAATTCTGAGGATATTGTGCTTTATTTGAGTCAGATATAAGGACATTTCTTGTTGCCAAGAGTTACAATTGGAATGTTGAAAAGTTTGTACCCTCACCATGACTGGCAAATGAATTTGAGAAACTTCCTTTTTCTGAGCCTCACAGTTTTAAGGGCATAAAAAGATATAAGTTCAAAGATTCAATGAGAGGATGTATATAGGATTTTGAGAATCTTTCATTTTGGGGACATCACAGCCTAGAGTTCCCTAAGTTGCGACTGAAGATCTTCATCTGGCAGAGAATTTCCGGAGAACACATACACTAAGAAACAAAGATCTCTTCCCAAATTAGTAATATTTAACTGAGTTGGTGTCCAGCTGAACTGGGATTAAATAGCTCATTTTTTTCACTTGATGTGTGAACTATCCTGATATACATGGCAAAATGATTGTACTGGATTTATTGCCCCAGTTGATCTATGCTCATTCAATCTTCTTCCAAGAAGCCTGTTGCTCTTCAGTCATCACCCACCACTCTGCCTATTGCTGTCTACACTGACCTGCTTTGCATTTTCTTTTTTTTTAAATATATATTTTAGTCGTAGTTGGACACAATACCTTTATTTTATTTATTTATTTTTATGTGGTGCTGAGGATCAAACCCAGCGCCTCACATGTACTAGGTGAGTGCTCTACCACGGAGCCACAACTCCAGACCCTGCTTTGCATTTTCTAAATGAGTAGAGACTAGTACAATACCAGGCTCTTTCCCCGACTATTTCCTCTACTCAAAATGTTCATTTAATAACTTGTACATGTTTGGTTCTATCTCATAGTGTTGTAAACTCTGAGCAATCTCCTCAGAGAAGCCTTCCCTAATCTTACTTCCTAATTTTATATTTACAAGATATATTTCATATCCTATTGTTTCTTGTTCATACTAATTGTATGTGTTTGTATAAGTGTGTTGCATGTGTGTGTGTGTGTGTGTATTTGGTTTTGCTTGATGACCAGATAAGAATAGAAACTTAGTTAAATATGAGAAGCTCCTCCTCTCTGTCCTGGAAAGAAACACTTCCATTCAGGAAGTGTTGGGGATAAGAGGGTTATGGCTTCGTGTGAAATCCTTAAGAGAAGATCTGGGCATGTTAGCAAAGATTATGAAAACAAATTCTGTAAAGGTGATACTAAAGAGCAGTCGTGGATTGAGAAAAATAGTAAGTGCAAAGTGAGAGAACTTTCAGAACAAATAGTGGTTTGATGATGCTCCAGGGGAAAAGGTAACCTTTCAGAATGGGACAGAAGTTCATAAGGAATCTCTTTTGGAGCAGGTGTGGGGTATCTTTTTTGAATCTTACAGTAATATTCCTTCTTTGTGCCTTCACTTATGTGAAGGGATGAGCTGAAAACTTTTGAATAGAAGATTCCCTTCTTATGTTGGAGGAAAAAAAAAAAAAAAAACAAAAAACAGTGAGTAAGAAGATAAGCAGTCACTCCATCATCTCTCAAAACCCACAGGCAGAAATCTCTGGCAAGGCTGCATCCTCCAAAGCAAATGATAGACAAAGAGCAAGCAGAGGTGAAGGAGAATAAACTAGAAAGAAAAGAAGAGTGGCAGAGGAATAGAAAAACATAACAAAAGGGATTATGATTAGAAAAGTCAAAGAAAATCAAGTGTCAGCCCAAAAGACACAAGAAGTGACAGGAGGCTGAGGGTCAGCCTTAAGGTGAAGAAGTACCCAAGGTCAAGGGTGCAGAAAGGAAGAAAAACAAGAAGAGGAAAAGTCAGGTGCCATAAAGATGGAAATGGAGCATGGTGTCAGGAGAAAAACTAATTGTGAGAAGACAAAACCAGGCTCTTCAGAAACTGGAGGCATTCCAAAGTTGAAGTAGATTCAAGAGAAAAGAAAGTTATAACCCAGGACATTCTGAAGTGGTAGAAATGAAAGACCAAGAAGAGCCTCTGAACGGTGCATCCAAAGGAAAAGTAATTATTAAAGCAGTTTTGCACAAAGCACTAGACAATATAATAGAAATTAAAATGCTAAAGAAATGTTTTTTCTCAGGATTATGGGGTGACCATTGAACATCACAGGTCAAAAAAGGAATGAGAAAATCATCAAAAATCCATCTTTCAGTTAATAAATGAAAAAGTCAATCTTTTGAATGAATAATTATATTTTAAAAAAATCCTATATTGGCATTCACCTTTCTTTGTTGTTTGTGAAACGTAATGATTTACAGCAACCAAAATTTTGCTTTCTATAACTGTGTTTGAGAAAAAAACACAGATTTTGTGAACTTTTATAAAAACACATTTTCTGAACACAGACATGTATGCACACATGCACAAACATTTGCACATCTATTGACTTTTTTTTATATAGTGTCAAGTTTCATTTGATATATGTCCAGTAATCAGAAGTCCCCAGGTTTTTTATTTTTAATTGCATAGACCAGATCCAAAAATAAATTTTATAGGATTTTATCAGTAGGTTCGAGACAGAAATTAAAGATTTTTGCAAATTCTTAATTCAAAATATGTCTATTAATTCTTGTCACATTCCCAGTCTTTTTCTGCTTTCAAATAGAAGCAAGCCAAGTCGCTAAAATTTTGCTAGTCATTTAAATAAAAAAGCACTCACGAAATTTTTTATAGAGATAACTTTTTTTGACAATCATAATTGGATTGATGCAATATTTAATTAGATTATCTAAATATAAAAGCTGATATACCTAAAATGAATGGTGTTGGAAAAAACAAAATCAATCTTGATAAGCTTAATATTCAGCTTGTCTGAACATATATCTATAAGCATCTTCCAGGGTAAACTACCAGCTGCATGTGTTTACCAAGCTCTTGGGTAGCAGTTAGTAAGTTTCATTGCTGAATAGATCTTGTAAAAATGCTAAATGGGTTTTTTAAATGAATTTTTTAGTCACTATGGCCAGTTATAGATATCTACCATTTGTTGATTTACATTATTTATAAATGTTCATAACTCACATGTGAAGTAAATACATTTACCCTTTTCTCTTAGTTTTATCATGCACAGCATAAAAACAAGATACTTTAGAGTAAAACAAAACCAACTGAATTCAAGTTCCAAATTTGCCACTTGGAAGCTATATAATTTTAAATAAATTTCTTAAGCTCACTACATTCAGGTTCTTCACCCATAAATGGAAATAATGTTTTTTTTCAGGTTGTCACTAAAGGAAATGTGAAAGTATGTACAATGCATTTAGCATAATGACAGGTAAACTGAAGATTAAAAATATGACAATTCTAACTATACTCCCAATTTCCTTACAATACTTTCATTTATCACAGCAATCCTTGGTCTATTTTTTCTACATTTCCATCACACTTGGAATGGTCTAAGACCTATATGCATACTCTTCATATACTTTTTCTTAGGAATCTCTTTCCATTAACATCTTCCAAGTCATTACCTTCTCCCACTCTGTCCATCCACAATTAATATCTTACTAGTCCAACTAAATGATAGGACAGATCATATCATTTCCTATAACCTTTTCAATGAGAGGAAACTCATCTAAAGTCATTTTCTGACATACAAGTTATTGATGTGGTGGTGAAAATCCAAGCAATATGTAAGTCTTAGTCAACATTCTGTTTTTATAAGAAAATACTTGAGGTTGAAAAATCTGTAAAGAAAAGAGGTATATTCCTCTCACATTTTTGAATGTCCAAGAGCATAGAACTAATATCTACTGAGGGCTTCATGCTACATTAACTCATGGAGGAGAAGCAGTAGGGAAACGGATGAATGCAGAGAGAAATACATAGAATGTATGTATGTATGTATGTTTGTATGTGTGAGAGAAAGAGAGTCAGAGAGAAGGCTTATCAGCATTATAATGTCCCACTCTCACGGTAACTAATTAAGACCCAGGCGAACTAACTGAATGCCACACACATGCAAAAACAAAAGCATTAATTCCTTTTAATGATTTAATCACCTCTGAAAGGCACCACCTTCTAATGTAGCTGTGTTGAGATCCAAAGCTGATGATGAGTTTTGGTAGAGACAAACCATATTCAAATCATAGCAACACATAATTGAGGAGCAACCGCAGATACTCTGTTCGTTGTGGAGAAAATCAGCAGCTGTTCAGAATGCAAGCAAAAGAGAGTATCTTGAAGAAGTTTAGAGTAAATAGTGCAGAAACGAAGTTGGAAGAGAGAAGGAACTTTATGTGCTCTGGACATTTGATGGTTAAATCATTGCCAGAGGAAAGATCATCTTACAGGCACTTGTTTACAGGAAATATCACGTAAAGGATACTGTTCAAGTCACAACTTGAGACACTCCTAGGCTTTAAGATGTGTATGAGAAATCCCTATCACATCCCAGACCTATAAAATGTGGCCTAATTTCTGCTGTAATAGCATGGTCCAAGATCCAGAATAATTATAAGTTCAGTAAATACAGTAGACATATAACAATGATTTCCTTCACTCTTGAAATAGGAAAACTAAAAGGGTTGTAATTCAAGTCTATAAAAATAAAAAAATAAAAAAAAAATCAGGGACTTAGGAATACTGAATGTGTTCCTACACCCCAGAGTACTCAAACTAGAGCACTTTCCCCTTAAAAACGTCGAAAGAGACCATTTCATGGTAAATAAAACAGGTTTCACTATACATCGATAGTAAATTTATGGAAATTATTATCCTGAGGAGTAATGAGTGGTATAGCCTGAAAATATAAATTGCACTTTCATGTCTGTTGGTAGGGCTACACAGATAAATATCTTTTAAATGTGTGCCCTATATCTATTACTATCTTTTTTTAACCCTTTTCCACTCTCCCTCCTTTCTCTCTGTCTCTCTGCCCTACCTTATACTTCTATATTAGATAACTTATTAAAAATGCCAATCATTAATATTTTTATCAAGGTCACCAGATACTTTAGTGCTAAAAAATAACAATAGTATTCCTCAATTGAGAAAAGAAATCTTTGATGGAAATCTAGAAATAAATACTGAACAATTTCTTAGATTTTAGTGTGCTCTTTGATTATGTAGGAACATTGTGCTCTGATTAAGAAAGCTAATGAGTTGGTTCTAATACTTATTAGTTGTTTGATACTGTACATCTTATTTTTCCTGTCTTTAAAATGACAAAACAAGTCTCACAATTTTTTTGTGTAAAATAAAATGACATAAGATACAATATACAATATGTATGGTACAAATACATAGTGTAGAATAAGCCTGGGAACAATGGCTATTGTATCAGTATCAATTCTTTCTAATCCTCATTTGAATATACACAGAAAATCAAGCTGAGTGCATGTTTGAAAAGCCAGTTGATTTGGGTTTTCCACAAAAGACAGCAACTATATACTTTCCCATAGTTAGTGATTTCACAACTGAGTATCTACCATTTGTTCGGGTAGAAATCATTGAATCCTTACAGAACACTTTGTGAAACACCATAAGACATTTTATGAGAAATAAATAAGTGCTAAACACATGTGTTTGTTCTAAATCAGAAACCACTGAGCATGATACTCTAGCCTAGAAAATAACAGCAAGATCCCAAAAGCTAAAACATATTTAAGGAACAAAGCCATAAAGTTGTGATGGTTTGTCTGGGGTTGTGGTTCAGCGGTAGAGTGCTTGCCTAGCACGTGCATGGCCCAAGGTTCCATCCTCAGCATGTAAAAATAAATAAATAAAATAAAGGTATTGTGTCCAACTACAACTAAAAAAAAAAAGTTGTAATGGGTTCCACCTTCTTAACACAGTTAGAATTTTTCCTAAAGCTGAAGCAAGCTCTCATTCTCTGTAATATCCACAGTTACAGTTGAAAGTGTGAAGCCTTATGCTAAGCTTTGAGTATAAGGAAATCAAAGGCATGCTAATAATGCCTTGAAATACATTTTAGGAAGTAAGAGATTAACCTCTGAAAAATCAATAAAAAGATTCCTAAGAGTACACAATTTATCAATATAAATCCATTAAAAAACGTGATATACACTGAAAAATTTGCTATCTTGCTTGTTTTAAAATGGTTTAATTCACCCTGATGAGCATGCTGAATTTGAATCTGGTCTTTGTTTTTGCAGAGAAGAGGACCTACGCTGATACACTACCTAGGTTGAATGAAGAAGATCAAAACTTGTAATTTATTCTAATTATACCAACTGGGTCTATAATACATATTTTCCATAATTCTGAAGTATAATTGATGAGACACTGGGTGAATATAGGGGAAGAAGCAACCTATTTATTTATAATGATTATGATGTTACAAGGAACACATGTCATTAATTATAAGTGTGTATCAAATTCACACTAGGACAACTTTCTCAAGGACTTAAATACCAAGGAGCCTGATTCAGCAACCTCACTTGAAAAACACTGCTATTAAGAAAGCATAATTAGTGCATAATCTACCAAACCAAGTGTTCCCGGTCATGTGTCCTACAGAAAAGAGAGGCAACCTTCCCTCTCATTCTGTAATTCTATGAGGCTCAGTAAAATAAGCTACAGAAAATGTTTGAGCCAGCATTTGAATCCATGCTCTACTTCTGTAGACTGCTTACATCCCTGACATCCAAGTTCCTTGTCAAAAGTATAATTTTAATTCCCCCCCACACCGGATGATGCTTTTTCTTCAGTCTCCCAACAATTCTGCTCCTTCCATGGGATTTGGTGGAGGGAGTGGGATAGTACCTACAGGTCTATATGCAGGCAGGTCTTGGATTTATCTGGCCTTCAGGAGAGCAACTCCTAATCACCATCTGTGACTTCACATATAGCTTAGGAAGCACGTGGCTTGAAAGACACTCCTTTTGAAAATGTCCTTGTCATCTGTTAACTTCTGTTCTGTTTCCAGTGATGAACTCCTTAATGGCTTGTCCTCAGTCAAACAATGGGACAGTTTATGGAGCAAAAAGGCAGCATGTGTCCATAGCACTTTCTAGCATGATAGCTATTGCTTCTCTTATTTTATTTTATTTGTTTTTTGGCACATTGGAAGCAAGGAACTCAAAAGAGACCTGACCTTCACCAGGGGACCAAAAGTTATTAGCTCCAAAGTTAGTCCTAATGATATAATGAATTAAATTCTATACACTACTACAAAGGAAACTGCTGGGGGCCAGCCCCAGCCAGGGGGTACAACGCGAGCGCTCAGTGAAGTACGAAGGCAGAGAAGCAGCAATGGGGAAAATAACACACCGACACACGAGTCAGGCTGTGGAATCTTCTCTCTTTACTTTCACTTTGTTGTAGGTTTTAAGCACAATTTTTGGCAGTACAGATTGTTTACACTTTCTTTGGTGATTTCATTACAGACATGATTTATTTTTAGACATATTAAATTTCTTATTATATATATATTTCAAGGTTTTGAGGTCACTTGCACCTTCTCAAGGCCCTGTACGTGACTGCCTAGGCATATTATAATTTCATCATTATTAATCTAATTAGTTTGGGTGAAAATTTATCTCACGGATTCCCTGAAACTGTTTTCTCTGTACACTATTTAGACTGTCTGATACAAGTCAACTTTCTCTGTGTGGGATTCCAAACCACTATTGTTTTGCTTTTATAGCAGTTGTTTATAAAACCTAGAAGCAGGGGAAAGCGGGAGGCAAGGCTGAATGTTAGCTCATGAAAGACTTTTTGCTCTAAGGGATTTATATCTACTTTAAAAGTAAGAGAAATTTATTTTTAATCACAAAAAACTCTTAAAGATTATTAACTAGAAATTAAGTACTTATAGAAAAAGGTTTGTGTTACTCTTTTTAAGAAAAGATAAATGTACAGAGTTAGTCTGGATCTAAATAATTGAAATAGCAATACCTGGTGGCCATATGAATAAAGAACTGAACAGCAAGTAGAAGTCAAAGTTAACTCTTTCAGCACCATGATATCTTTCATGAAAAAGGAGAGGGCTTTATAGAAAATGCCACAACAGGAAACCAACGTATAAATATTAAACTAATATAATAATTAAACAATATATTATTCTTAAGTTGGTCTTTAAATTTTCACTGATTCTGGCAAGAATGAGTTTACATAAGGTCACGCTGTCATTCAGATTCTTTGAAATATTTTGACTTTTGCCTAAAAGATTAATATATTTTCTCTTACAAGTATTCACTGACATTCACATGTAATTAATAGACACACATGTAATTTAAAAGTTAAAAATGTGAGAGAAAAATGCCCAAATTAATTAGGTCTGATGTACATTTATAAACTTCTTCTTCCTCTATTCTGTGATTTCCTTTTGCAAACATAACATTGTAACAAAAAAAAAAAAAAAAAAAAAAAGGGATTTCACAAACCAGCAATGGAATGAATCCTGCAGTTTATAAGAATTGACTCTGAGGTGTGATTTGATGGGCTCTGTGTTGCAAAGACCCTTAAAAACCAATGCTTCCTTCAAAGTATCAACTTTCGGTCACCTATGCTTGTGTCATTCCACTATCTTCCTCTATAAAGGCTTTGAGATTGTAGAGGGACTCATCAATACCTACCTACACAATGAGAGAATTCTTCTAAGTTATCTGCACACTTCTGTAAACACAGCAACTTGGGAATAAGTATTTGCATTGGTCTGTTTTGATAAGAAAGGAAAGAAAATTCAAGAAAAGTTTCAGGACCTGGGTAGTTTAGAGTGAGCTTTTATTGAAAGATCCTGACCATTTAAGACAGAGATCAGGAGAAAGCAGCATGGGACCAAGAACAAATTAACAAAGATGATGTAAAGGTAATGATGACTTCATAAAATTAGACATGAATTCAGAAAATCTGAGTTTTTGTCAGTTTTCTGCCATTTAACTATCAAGGTTATCAGAAACAAGTTAGGTAACTTCTGAGAAACTCATTATCTTCATCTTCTAAATAAAAGAAAAAATTATAATATGCCTACATTTTATAATTTTTCCTGCTTCAGTGTGTTTATATGTGTTTAGAAAGTTTGATATAGTAGTGCCATGCTCATGATAGAGACCTTGGATAACTAGAATTCACAAGAAAACAAAAAAATGGATATCCAGGCAATCATGTCACAATGGAAAATTACAGAAAGTGTAGTTGATGAGAAAAGAATTTTAGAAGGGATTTTAAATTATACTTCAAATTATAGAAAAGAGAGTCAATAAAGAGATGGCAATAATTAAAGCTATATTTTGCCAGTGAGAAAAACTGGAATTAGTGAGTCAAGACACCAGATTTTCTATCAAAATTGTTATCTACCATGGCAAAACTCTAAACAAAGATGAATCAGCATGTGTGTGAGCTATCGCTGCCTGCAGCAATGATACCGCGGGAAAGAATTCGGAAGCAGACTGGAAAATGAATAGGCTCTTTATTCTTGCTTCTTCTAACTTCTCTCTCCAGCTCCAACAACCTCTCCAACTTCAACCACCCTCTCTAGCCAACCTCACCCAGTTAAATACTTTTTGCCTTAACAAGTATACACGTGTCAACAGCTCAAACTTACAGATGAATCACATAGTTTTCACAGGCATAGAAAGATTCTTAGATAAATGCATGAATATCAGGTGAAAATACTGAAACACCTCTTATGGCTCTCAGCTAGCTGCCATCTTAGCTATCTCCTTATTAGGGCTCTTATGTGTGTGTGTGTGTGTGTGTGTGTGTGTACAGGGTGCTCCTTCCATACAGGGTGCACCCTGTTCTTCTGCACTAACAAGTAGAATTACCTGATTATTGTTTTTCCTCTGAGCATGAGGTAGGTAAAAATCTTCCTTAGCACAATTCTAAAGAAAATGAATAGAATGGATTAAGTGACTACTTAAAATCTACTTGATATACTGGAACAAAACAATATTGATTTTGTTTAAGCTACACTAGTCTATGATGTCTGTGTGTTTTAGATAACTACAATGTATGATGTGTGTGTACGTGTGTGTGTGTGTGTGTGTGTGTGTGTGTGTGTGTGTGACAGAGAGAGAGAGAGAGAGGGAGAGATTCTGCTCCCTGTCCTCATTCTGCATATGAAATCCAGAGGTCTTCACTGTGAGGTATTGTGATAGCCATACCTCCAAAATTTTGTTAAAACACTGAGAAATAAATCTGAATGTTTCCAGTGTTTATCACATGCCCCCAGATAAAAAAAATAGCATTATTCTCCATAAAATAAAAAAAGATAAAGAATTGTTCTGTATAGAAATCATTTAATGACCTACAACATGAACAAAATTTTACAGAAATTTTACAAATGGATGTGAAGAAGAAAAATATCTTAACAATGAGTATAGAAAATGTTATGCACAGATAAAACTTGAATTCTCAAAGAATAAGAACAAGGACCAAAAACGTATATGTATCTAAAAAGTTGTAATTAAAATGTAATAATTATGATGTATTCAAATCATAAAATTCAAATACAGTGTTAGGTCTTTTTAAAAATTACTTTAATTAGTTATACACAAGAGTAGAGTGGATTTATGTACTTTGATATATATATAGATGGGATATAATTTCTCATTTTTCTGAGTGTACATGTTGTAGAATCATATTGATCATGAAGTCACATATATATACATACAGTAATAATGTCTATTTCATTCTACTATCTTTCCTATCTCCACATTCCCTCCCCTCCCCTCCCATCTCTCTACCTAATCTAAGGTAACTCTATTTTTCTCAAGTTCCCCCCAACCCCCACTTATTGTGAAACGGCATCGTATATTAGAAAAAAAAAAAACATTTGGCCTTTGGTATTTGGGGATTGGCTAATTTTGCTTAGCATGATATCCTCCAATTCCATATATTTACTGGCAAATGCCATAATTTTATTTTTATTTAAAGTTGAATAATATTCCATTGAATATATATACCATATTTTCTTTATCCATTCATCTATTAAAGGACACCTAGGTTAGTTCCACAGTTTACCTATTGTGATTTGAGCTCCAATAAACATTGACATAAGCTGAATTACTGTAGTATGCTGATTTTAAGTACTTTGGTTATAAACTGAGGAGTGGGATAGATGGGTCAAATCGTGGTTCCATTCCAAATTTTCTGAGGAAAATCCATACTGCTTTCCATAGTGGTTGTATCAATTTACAGTCCCACCAGCAATGTATGAGTGTACCTTTTCTCCCACATCCTCGTCAACATTTATTGTTGCCTATATTCTTGATGATTGCCATTCTGACAGGAGTGAGATGAAATCTTAGTGTAGTTTTGATTTACATTTTTCTAATTGCTGGAGATGTTAAACACTTTTTCATATGTTTGTTGACTGATTGTATTTCTTCTTCTGCGAAGTGTCTGTTCAGTTCCTTAGTCCATTTACTGTTTTTTGTTGTTGTTGTTGTTGTTGTTGTTGTTTGTGTGTGTGTGTTTGTGTGTGTGTGTGTGTTAGGTTTCTTGAGTTTTTTATACATCTTAGAGATTAATGCTTTATCAGAGGTGCATGTGGTAAAGATTTTCTCCCAATCTGTAGCTCTCACCTCACAGTATTTATTGTTTCCTTTGCTGAGAAGAAGCTTTTTAATTTAAATCTATCCCATTTTTTGATTTTTGATTTTACTTCTTGCACTTTATGAGTCTTGTTAAGAAAGTCAGATCCTAGGCTGACATAGTAAAGATTTGGGCAAATTTTTCTTCTATTAGGTGCAGGGTCTCTGTTCTGGTGCCTAAGTATTTGATCCACTTTGAGTTGATTTTTGTGCAGGGTGAGAGAGAGAGGTTTGATTTCATTTTGCAGCATATGGATTTCTAGTTTTGCCAGCACCATTTGTTGAATAAGCTATCTTTTTTCCAGTGAATGTTTGTGGCACCTTTGTCTAGTATGACATAACTATATTTATGTGAATTTGTCTCTGTGTCCTCTATTCTGTACCATTGGTCTACAAGTCTATATTGGTGCCAATACCAAGCCATTTTTGTTACTGTAGCTCTGTAATGTAGTTTAAGTTCTGGTATTGTGCTGCCTCCTGCTTCACTTTTCTTGCTAAGGATTGCTGTAGCTATTTGGGGTCTCTTATTTTTTCCAAATAAATTTTATGATTGCTTTTTCTATATATGAAGAAGGTCATTGGGATTTTAATAGGAATTGCATTAAATCTGTATAACACTTTTGCTAGTATGGCCATTTTGACAGTATTAATTCTGCCTATCCAGGAACATGGGAGATCTTTCCATCTTCTGAGGTTTACTTCAATTTCTTTCTTTAGTGTTTTATAGTCTCATTGTAGAGGTCTTCCGCCTGTTTTGTTAGATTGATTCTCCAATTTTTTTTTTTTTTTGGGCTATTGTGAATAGGATAGTTTTCCTAATTTCTCTTTCAGTGGATTCATCACTGATGTATAAGAATGCCTTTGATTTATGGGTGTTGATTTTATACCCTGCTACGTTGCTGAATTCATTTATTATTTCTAGAAGTTTTCTGGTGGAATTTTTTGGATCTTCTAGATATAAAATCATGTCTTCAGCAAAATAGTGATAGTTTGAGTTCTTCTTTACCTATTTGTATACCTTTAATTACTTTCTTCTAATTGCTTTGGCTAGAGTTTCAAGGATGATATTGAATAGAAGTGGTAAAAGAGGACATCCTTGTCTTGTTCCAGTTTTTAGAGGGAATGCTTTCAATTTTTTTCTCCATTTAGAATGATGCTGGCCTTGGGTTTAGCATATATAGTTTTTACAATGCTGAAGTATGTTCCTACTATCCCTAGTTTTTCTAGTGTTTTGAACATGAAGTTGTGCTATATTTTTGTCAAATGCTTTTTTCTGCATCTATTGAGATGATCATGTGATTCTTGGTTTTAAGTCTATTAATATGATGAATTACGTTTATTGATTTCCATATGTTGAACCAACCCTTCATCCCTTGGGATGAACCCCACTTGATCATGGTGCACTATTTTTTTAAATATGTTTTTGTTTGCAATTTGACAGAATTTTATTGGGAATTTTTGCACCTATGTTCATCAGGGATATTGATCTGAAGTTTTCTTTCCTTGATGTGTCTTTGGTTTGGGTATCAGGGTGATATTAACCTCATTGAATGTGTTTAGAAGGGTTCCCTCCTTTTCTATATCATGGAATACTTTGAGGAGTATTTGTGTTAATTCTTCTTTGAAACTCTTGTAGAACTTGGCTGAGAATCTGTCTGGTCCTGGGCTTTTCTTGGTTGGTAAACTTTTAATGGTGTTTTTCTATTTCATTACTTGAAATTAATCTGCTTAAATCATGTATGACCTCCTCATTCAGTTTGCGTACGTCGTACATCTATAAATTTGTCAATGTCTTTGATATTTTCTATTTTATGGAGTTTAAATTTTCAAAATAATTTCTAATTATCATCTGTATTTCAGACATGTCCTTTGTGATACTTCCTTCTTCCTCTTATATTCTAGTAATTTGACTTTTCTCTCTTTTGCTCTTCCTTGGCATGCCAAGGGTTTATCTATTTTATTTTTTCAAAGAACAAATTTTTTGTTTTGACATTTTTTTTTGTTTGTTTCTTTTGTTTTGATTTCATCTCTGATTTTAATTATTTCCTGTTTTCTATTGCTTTTGGTGTTGATTTATTCTTCTTTCTCTAGGGCTTTGAGATGTGTGTTGGGTCATTTATTTGTTGACTTTTTATTCTTTTAATAAATGTGTTGAATGCAATAAATTTTCCTCTTAGTCCTGCTTTCATAGTGTCCCAGAGATTTTGACATGTTGTACCAGTGTTCTCATTTACCTCTAATGTAAGCTGCCTGTCACGGCCAGCCATTGAGCCGCGGGAGGAAAACTCTCGGAGGCAGAGTAAAGCTATTACTACTTTTACATCTACTTTCTTAGAGAGAGCTTAGAGAGGGAAAGAAAGATTTTTAGAGAGAAAGATTAGAGAGAGCTTTTCTTCTTGTAGAGAGAGCTTAGCTTAAAGAAAGATTATTTTTTAGAGCTTCTTTCTTCTTTCTTCTTTCTTCCTCGGGAGCCTCGGCCTAACTCTGACCAGCCATTACTTCTTCTATCTGTTTTCTCTTCTGTAACCGCTCTGCCTACGTTCTGGCCGCTCTGATTCTTTTCTCCGACCCAAACTCTTCTTCTGACCGACCGAGTGACTGCACGACTGACTGAATGAATTTCTCCGTTCTCCTCACTCGGACCGCTTTCACCCGGTTATATACCTTCAGCTTTTCGGGTGCCTACAGGTGCGTCACATACATATCAGGTGGAACTTATGGCTTCCAGCTAGCTGCAACAGCCCTTCCTAATTAGGGCTCCTTCACGCTAAGAATTTTTAAATTTTATCCTTGATTTCTCCTACTATCCATTCATCATTCAATAGTGTATTTTGTAGTCTCCATTTGCTACAGTAGCTTCTATTTTTTATTTTATCACTGACTTCTAATTTCATTGCATTGTGACCTGACAGATTCTGCAAGGTAGCATTTTTTTTTTTTAATTTTTTATTTACTGAGTTGCTTTGTGGCATAAGATATTGTCTATTTTAGAGAAGGAGCCATGTGCTGCTGAGAAGAAAGTATATTCACTCATTGATGGATGAAATATCCTATATATGTCTGTTAAGTCTAAATTATTGATTGTATTATTTAGTTCTATAGTTTCTTTTCTTTTAAGATCTCTTTAGTAGTGACAGAGGTGTTTTAAAGTCACTCAGCATTAGTGTGTTGTTTGACTCTTGAAATTGAGAAGGGTTTGTTTGATGTACATAGATACTCCATTATTTGGCACATAAATATTTATAATTGTTTTGTCCTGCTGATATATACTTCCCTTAAGAAGTATGAAATGTTCTTCTTTGTCTCTTCTGATTAACTTTGGTTTGAAGTTCACTTTATTTGAGATAAGGATGGAAACCCCTGCTTATTTATGCAATCCATATGGGTGATAAGTTTTTTTCCCAGCCTTTCACCTTCAGCCTATGAATGTCTTTGTCCATGTGGTGAGTCTCTTGAAGACAGCATATTGTTGGGTCTTGCTTTTTAATCCAACCTGCCAATCTATATCTTTTGATTGATGATTTTTGGCCATTAACATTCAAGGTTATTATTGAGATATGATTTGTATCTCCTGTTATTTTGATTTATTTCTGGTTTTTAATTTGACTTAGTTTCTCCTTTGGTTGAATATTCTTTTAGTGTAGATCCTCCCTTTGCTGGTTTTCACTTTTTTATTTTCACTTCATTCTCATGGAATATTTTATTGAGAATGTTCTGTAGCATAGGCTTTCTAGTTGTGAATTCTTTTAATTTTTGTTTATCATGGAAGGTTTTAATTTCATCTTCAAATCTGAAACTTAATTTTGCCTGATATAAAATTCTTGGTTGGCATCATTTTCTTTCAGAGCTTGAAATACATTATTCCAGGACCTTCTAGCTTTGAGGGTCAGCGTTGAGAAATCTGTTGAGATCTGAATTGGTTTCTCCTATACATAATTTGATTTTTTTCTCTCATGACTTTTAAGATTTTATCTTTATTCTCTGTGTTAGTCAGAAGTAACACAGTACACAATGTTTGCGAAGGAGGAAGAGAGAAGCTAGAAGCAAAACTTCACAAGAAGAGTGGAAGAGGAGCCAAAAAAGATTGGTTGTTGGTTGGAGAAAAGTTGGAAAGAAAATCCAAGAAAATAGCCCAGTGAGAGAAGAATACAAACAAAGAGAAAAAAAAAATTAAAGACATAAAATACAACAAAACTGCAAAACACCATTCATATATCATTGTCCTTCACACAGTGATGCATAAAAATCACCCTCTTCCAAATATAGTAGAGATATAAGTGAATCAAAAATAAAATAAAATAAATCTCAATGGAAAGTTGAACTCTGTCAGCATTCAAAAGTTTCTCAGCCCTGTCCCTGACATCTCCTGGGATCACCAGGCCCAGATCAGCCCTCACAGACCCAATCACTATCCCACCAATCTGGGCTTCAGATACCTCAGGCTTGACCACTCTGAAATCCCAAGATCTCAATGCTACTCCTACTTGCAGAGAGACCACCAGGGATGCACTCATGGAGCAACCTCAGATTCAGCAGGAAGACAAGGGTCACCAGCACTCCCAGCAGGAAGACTCCAGGTGCCTCCAAACCCACAGGCACCCCCACACTGGACCTGCAGGTCCCAGCCGGAGTCCTCAGAGAGAGGCGCTTGTGGTGGTAAACCTGCTGGCACTGGGGCCCAGGACTTGGCTAGTGTCCCCAAATGGGTGTGGCCACGTGCCATTAAACCTGGAGTCTCCCCCCGCACCCCACGCCCGCTGCAGACCTGTAGGTGGTTGTAGCGGAGGTAGTAGCAGCAGTAGTGGCAGTGTTTGGTGGCAGCAAGCAGCGGTACAGCAGCAGTGGTAGTGAGACAGTGTCAGTGGTGGCTGCAATGGCAAACTGCTGCTATGGGGGCAGCTTCACCAGGTGATCTCCAGAGGACAGCAGCAGTGTCTCTGGTGGCAGCAGTGGGTGGCTGCAGCTGCATTGGCAGCAGAACCCAGAAAGAAGACCTCCCTTGGCAGGTGGCAGCAACAATATTGGAGGCAATGGCGATAGTGGTGTAGGCAGCAGCTGATTGGAGAAGAGGCCTCCCAGCCTGAGTGGCAGTGACCTCAGAGGTCAGGGCGTGGCGGCCATGCCCAGAGGAAAAAAACAGTATTAGCTCTTTAAGGTGACTATGATTCACCAATGGTTCTCTTCACTAAAACTTAGTTTTCTTCATTTGTTAATTTCTCTCAATAATGACAAAATTGTGTCTCATAATTTTCAACACTACTCCTATTCTAATTTAGATAACTAAATATTCTAATTTGTGTTTGTTATCTATTGCTGCATAACAGATTACCCCAAGATAAACTTTTTAATTGATCTCTGGGCCAGAAATCCAGCCATGGTTTAGCTGTACCAACTGATTTAGGTTCCTGACAAGTCTTCAATCACGGTGTCAGCTGGGATTGTGGGTTCCTCTGAAGCACCACCTGGGGGAGACTAGCCATGTTGTTGCTGGCAGAATTCAGTGCTTTGTGAATTGGGGTTCTCATCTCCATAAAGGAACCTCCATCACCTCTTTAGCATGTGGATCTCTTCTCATTTCAACTGATAGCACTTAATCAGTTTCTCTCAGATTAAGTGAGGAAAAGAATAATAAGTGAGATAATAAAAGTATTTAAAGTACTTTATTGATAGCACCAGTAACTGAAATAAAGTTACATGAAGAAGGCCTACTAGTTTTTATAGGCACCACTGGAGGGAAAATCTGTAATTCGACATCTTTTAAAATTCTTATGCTTCAGTTGGTTATATGTGTTTATATCAAATTCTCCACAGATTTAGTCAGTGCTACTGTTTTCATAATCTAACATTCAATTTGGTATATTTATAAAAGTAAATGACTCTCAAGTGCAGAAAATAAAGAATTTATCCCTTTGTGCATCATGTTCCATTACATGCCTCACTGAGATATTGACTGTTTTGATTTTCCAATCACTAAGACACGTGTTGTATCATGATTTCCTGGAATTGTGAAGGATTTTAAAAATCATCTAGTCTTACCTCCACATCTATTGAAAGACATAAAAATAAACATTCCTGTCATGTGATTGTCTAGATATTACTACTAGTTCTACTGGTAGTTTAGTATTACCTACTTTGAGTAATAAAAGAAAAAAAAAAAGAAAACTCATTTTTAAACAATTCTACTTGAACATAAAGTACTACTTGCTAGTCATTTGTGTATCTTGTTGCTTCAAGTAGTAATTTAATTCTATGTCAAATGACTTTAATTCCTTCTGCGTCATTTTCCCCCCATAATCAATGACATCAACTAGGTACAGACAATAGAAACAGCACTGATTTTGGAGGCCAAAAGAACTTAGTTAACTCAGTAGATTAATTGGTACTATTTCCAAGGATGTTGGCAAGCAGTTTAATTCCCCTAATTCTGACTACTCTCATCAATAACATGGGGTAAAGAATTTCTCATAGAAATGAGATACTTATTAATAAGAAAACATTTTAATCTCCCAGCATTTTTCTAGTCATATAGGAGTCTCACTATAAATAAAGATTCCTTCTCTTATTGATTTATATATTACAGTGCTTCATTATGTGCTCAGGGAATTCCTCACCCTGTGAATGTGGTTCTGAAGAGTAGCCTGTGGCAATGATAAAAGATGATGAGCTCAGGTACTCAATTTCCCATATTTCCTTTCTTCAGGGGTGAATATGTATAAGCCCAACAATTACCCAAGAAGGGTTTAGGCTAATGGAGAATCAATTCCGTGGTGGCCATAACAAAGGTAGGCCACTCATGTTTACAGAGCAGTAACTGTCCAAGTGCTGGTGTTCAAGATGCAGCAATTAAGGGAAAGCCTACACAGTGAAATATTAACTCTAATCTGCATAATAGCACAGCGTTCAAGGAAGGCAGTATTTAAATTTTCAGAAAAAAAATACTAACTCAAATTTGGTCATTCATTTTAGGAGATTTTTTTGTCTCCTATCACTTGAGCACTTATTTTACTGAATCAAATACACTTGTAAGTTTGGTATTTTCTTTTAAATACATTTTTTTGAATTTTTCAAAGTATATTGTTCTAATTTCTTTAAAGCACACTCATCTCAATCTTCCTCATTCATACTTTTAAAGAAATAAAAGGATAAGAAGAAAAATGAACAGGTTATCCTATGCCTTGTAGTCTTTTAGTTGTACTATCCAGTTCTTAAGAATCAGTGTAAATACACAGTTTGGGAAGAAACACTAAACTGATGATCAAATGAACTTCTTCTAGCCCAAGGTCTATGACAAGCAGCTGAACAATTTGGACATGTGGATTTACTTATTCCCTCAAGCTTCTTTTATTTATATTTATTTCAATTTGCAAGAAAACTAAAAATATGGGGCTTTCTTAAGGGCTTTTTCAAAGTCTACTGTAGGGACTTCCTGTATAGGAATTCTTACTTATTAATAAACAAATTTCCTTCACTCCAATCCAAGTATTCTGTCCTAGCTAGTAGTAAGAAATCAGAGCTAGGCATGGTGGAACACATCTGGAATCTCAGCAGCTCAGGAGGCTGAGGCAGGAGGTTTATAAGTTCAAAGCCAGCTTCAGCAACTTAGTGATACCCTAAGTAACTCAAGGAGTTTCTATCTCTAAATAAAATATTTTTTAAAAAGGCTGGGGATGTGGCTCAGTGATTAAGTGCCCTTTGGTTCAATCTCAGTGATTAAGTGCCCTTGGGTTCAATCTCTGGTGAAAAAAAAAAAAAATTCTTTTTTCCCTTTTTTTCCCTTTTCCTCCATCTTTTGCCTTCTTATACTCTTCTCTCTCTCTCCCTCTCTCTAATTCTTACTTGGTCTCCAGAAGTAAACTACCATGTCATGACCTGGAATGGGTACTTTCACGAGACTGAATGCTGAAAGATCACTTTTAGAGACATGATATGCCAAACACATTATACTCAATGTGACTTTAAATTGAATATCCAATTAATTTAATTTATTGGAAAAAAATCTCTGTAAAATTCTGGCAAATTGCATACAAAAACATATTAAAAAATATAGCAAACCATGATCAAGTGGGGTTCATCCCAGGGATGCAGGGTTGGTTCAACATACGAAAATCAATAAATGTAATTCATCATGTCAATAGACTTAAAGATAAAAAACATATGATCATCTCAATAGATGCAGAAAAAGCAATTGATAAAATAAAATACCCTTTCATGTTCAGAACACTAGAAAAACTGGGGATAGTAGGAAAATACCTCAACATTGTAAAAACTATCTATGCTAAGCCTAAGGCCAATATTATTCTAAGTGGAGACCAATTTGAAATATTCACTTTAAGAACTGGAACAAGATATGGATGCCCTCTCTTACCACTCCTAATCAAAATAGTCCTTGAAACTCTAGCCAGAACAATTAGACAGATGAAAGCAATTAAATGGATATGAATAGAAAAAAGAAGATCTGAAACTATCCATATTTGCAATGACATGATTCTTTATTTAGAAGATCCAAAAAACTCCACCAGAAAACTTCTAGAATTAATAAATGAATTGAGCAAAGTAGCAGGATATAAGATCAACACCCATAAATCAAATGCATTTCTCTATATCAAACTTGAACCCTCAGAAAGGGAAATTAGGATAACTACCCCATTCATAATAGCCTCAAAAAAATAAAGTACTTGGGAATCAATTTAACAAAAGAGGTAAAAGACCTATACAATGAAAACTACAGAACACTAAAGAAAGACATTCAAGAAGACCTTAGAAAGTGGAAAGATATACCATGTTCTTGGATGGGAAAAATTAATATCATCATCAAAATGGCCATACTACCAAAAGCATTACACAGTGTTTCTTATGATGTGATGCAATAACTACTACTGGTGAATTTGTTACATGAATGTGAGCTGCTGGTCAATATTCAAATAATGAATATACTTGAAATGGTTGTCAAGATTTTATTAAAAATACATAAAAAATATAAAACTAAATTTCTTTGTTGGTAATATGGAATACTTTTGTCTCTAAGCAGAAAAGTTGTAAGCTAATATTTCACTTAACTCCTAACAACTTTTTTTTTTTCTGCTTTATCCATGTAAGACTGAATGGTCACTGCATATATATAGATTAAACATATCTCTATCCTTAAACACTATTCTAAAGGTCAATCAAAATAAAAAACTTTCTGGGAGGGGAGTTGAATGTCTATAATTCCAGTGGCTCAGGTGGCTGAGGCAGGAAGATCACGAGTTCAAAGACAACCTCAGCAAAAACAAGGCACTAAGCAACTCAGTAAGACCTTGTCTCTAAATAAATAGGGCTGGGGATGTGGCTTAGTGGTCAAGTGCTCCTGAGTTCATTTCCTGGTACCCCAATACCCCATCCTACTCCTTCGTCCCAAAAAAAGAAAAAAAAATTTTCATCTTGTAAGCTAAAAAAATAAAAACTTAATTTTTCATTTTTCTAGGAAGCCTTCTAAAACAATCCCAGTGATAACTAAGTTTGTGTAATCCTTTGAATTGGGAAAAGACCTAGTGATTTGTTTCTAAGAAATAGAATATGGCAAAAATAATAGTTTATGATTTTCAAGATTAGTTCCAAAAACATTGAATTTTTTTTCCCCTTTTCCCTCCATCTCTTGCCTTCTTATACTCTTTTCTCTCTCTGCCTCTCTCTCTAATTCTTACTTGGTCTCCAGAAGTAAACTACCATGTCAGGACCTTCTCAATGAAGAGGTTATAGGTGAAATGAAACTGAAGACAACCTTGAGCCAAACTGAGGACCTAATTCTAACAGACTATGAGAGATGCAAACATGGTACCAACCACCATGTGAGTTAACTTGAAAATGGAACTTTACCAAATAAACCTTCAGACAAAACTACAGCCTAAAATGACAGCTTGATTGTAGCCTTCTGAGAGACCCAGGGCCAGATAACCCTGATAAGTCTTTCCAGAATTCCCAGCTCTTAATAGCTAGAAGAGGAGTGATGTTGTTTTGACAAGCTAATTAATTTATTCCTTTTGCTGTACTGATTACTGACATGTGGCAGAAAAAATATATATACTGTTGCATTATATGTTATGCTATAACCTTTATTTCTTAGCTTAAAGGAATGCACATTAAGACAAGTTGGCACTAGTAATACAAAATATGTTTGAAATTTAATTATCAAATGTGTATTAGTACATTATGTAGTCATAGCTCAATCTCTGAATTTACTAAATTAAAATTTAAATATGAGTATTGTTTGAAGATTTAAATATCTATGACTTTTTTTTGCATCTATAACAAAGCAAATTGCTCTTCTGAATTTTGAGAGAAAATGACAGCCAAAGCCCCTATTTAAGTCAACATTTGCATAAGTCTTATTCAAATTCTCAAATGATAAGGAACGTTTTCAAACTCATTTTTATAATCTTTCCAATCCTGCCTCCAGTATGGGACTTTATGGGTCCTTTTTCTTTTAGGTTTTTTTCAACTCTTTGTTTTTATTGCCTCTAAAAGTGCCAGGTCTCTCATGGTCTTATAATGGGATTATCTATTAAAATCTGCTTGAAATAATTACCATTGATTAGAGAAGAAGGCTGATAGAGTTTTAATGTTTCAAAACAAGTGATAAATGTAATATGATCCAGGGATCAAACTAAGTGAAAGTGACTGCATTTTGTGTCCTAATATTGGTAAATGCTTCCACAGATTATTTAAAGATGTTAAATATGAGGCTCCTGGGAAGTAAGGGAATCCTTCCAGTTAACCAGCTCTGAAAAGGTCAGCTGTGGAAATTAGAGTCACCATCTTTGTCTTTTAAGTCTGAAGACAAGTAGTGAAATGTCACAATTTAATTGTAGCCTTGGTTAATATACTAAACTAACAGTGGCCCCAGGAAGTTATTTTGATATGTGCAATGGCAACCCATCATAGCTTGGAACACTTTTTGTGGATGGGTCTGAAAGGAGGAAAGGAGTCAAACATAAAAACAAATATGGAAGAAAAATACCAGAACTCCCAACATGAAGGAATGGTGGTTTAACTTAGGTTTAGGATGACTCTTTATTCAGTAAGGGTCCTGCCTCGTATTGCATGCGTTAGAAAGAACTAATAGTAAGCAGTCAGCTATGTAAAAGAAAATTGAAAATACCAAATTATCAACTTATTTCCTAACAGTTCATTGCAAAACTAAAAGTAGCCACCTTCAAGGCAGAAGCAAGTACACACTCAAATTGCCAACTAGGAACATAATATTGATAATTAGAAACAAACTAAAAATTTTGTTATTTTTGCAGAGTTAACAGCATAAAACCAGTAGAGGGAGGGAAAAAAAGAAGAAATTCCAATCAAGTTGTACTTATAATGCCACTGGCAATCAGTGGAGGAAACTCTCATGTACAAATCTTAAAAATGTATATATAATGTTTCAGTCTATGGAGAATTGATAAATATATTTTTAAAATTTTTTGACCCTGAAAATAATGCTATGAAAAAAGTGATAGAAGACAGAGAGTTATCATTATGACAAAATAAATGAAATCAAAAAAGCTTCAGAGAAGTTATAAAATTTATTGAAGAGAACATAGCAAGAAAATAGAGGCACCAATATTCATAAACTAATAGTCTGATCCAAATCTCTTCTGTAATTTTTAAATTTGTTTCAATTAAGTGGCAAATACACAATGGTTGTCTGTGTGTTTATTTACACATTTGCATACCATAACTTTTGTTGTAGATCTTTTATTCATTTTTTATTAGGAACGCTATTTTTCTATTAGTATTCCTTTTGGAGGGAAGTAATGATGGTTGCCTATGTTGATGTGAATGATCCAAGTAAGTATATCTTTATTCCCTGCAATCTTCATATTCTGGAAACCAATTTGAAAAATAGTCTTATTAAACTAGATTTGAAACTAAATACAAAATTTTGTTGCTTCTTATTGGGACCAATTTTACTAGGGTAGACAATAGAATTTAAAAATTATCTGGCTGCCCTGGTTTGAAAGGGCAAAAGATAAAACAATTCACTACTTCTACAACTAATTATACTAATTACACGTCAGCAATACCTAGTAGAAATGTAAAATAACATTATTAAATTGGAAATGAAATGTGTTCAAATTTCACTGGACTCACTGGTGGAATGTGGCCTTTGTTAGTGAGCCTTTTGTCACTGTGACTAAAATACCCATAAAGAACAATATAGAACAGGGAAAATTTATTTTGGCTCACGGTCTTGATGTTTAGTTCATGGTCTGCTGGATCCATTCCTCTAGGCATAAGGTGAGGTAGCAAATCATGGTAGAAGAGCATGACAAAGGGAATCTGCTCCCCTTGCGGCAGCCAGAAAGCAGAAAGAAAGGAGAAGGAGCTACAGGGAAGTGAGCCCTACAGGGCATACCCCCAGTGGCATACCTCCTCCAGCCACGTCTCTTAGTCCTTTGAAATTACAATGTATTGATTAGGTAACAACCCTCACAATCCAATCATTTCACCTCCAACATTCCTGGAGGTGGGCAGGAGGTTTGGGGGGACTTCTGGTATCCAAACAAAAACATGGCTCATGAACCAGGCTTATGGGGAACAGATGGGCAACCTAGAACATATTTAAATGCTAAGGAACTGGTAATCAAGTTTGGCAGATTTGAAGTGACGCTAATGTGATTCATGATAAAAGAAAAATCATGTCTTTTTATGGACACTTTGAATTATCCTGTTAATAGAAACAACAAGAATGATGCCATTATCTTTGTTGTTAATTTGTTTTGCTTTGTTTGTGTTGATTGTGTTGATTGGAAAGGGGGCATTAGAGTCTATATTTGAACTAACTAACCCACATTTAAAATTGATGACTAGAGATGTATTAGAGACAATATTGCCTCTGGTTTCATGTTCATAACATTTTTCCTTTAAACACAGAGGCCATGGAATCCATTTTATCTTACTCTCAGGTTGGCATTTTCAGTATTGTAAACTGTGTGTGTGTGTGTGTGTATGTAGTACTGGTGAGTGAACCCAGGGACACACTATCATTAAGTACATCTCCAGTTCTTTTTTAATTTTTAATTTTGAGGTGGGATTTGCCAAGTTACCCTAACCTGCCTGGAACTTGTGATCCTCCTACCTCAGTCTCCCCAGTTGCTGGAACTGTAAGTACGTATCACCATAATTTTATCCCAAAAGAAGCACTGCATTACTTTGGCCTACCTTTGAAGAATCAATACTCAAAATATGAACTGACTCTGAGGTTAGGTTGGTTCTCTTTCCCAAGACTTCATATACTACCTACACTTTAGGACCACGATCTAAAATGAAATAACCAAAGATCAATTTATAAATGGAGTATTTGTTATACCAATACAATAAAAATATAACATGAAAACTTGATGATTTTTATCTTTTTAAAGCATATTCATAACTCCTGTATAAGATTACAGATATAGAGGTAAGGTTGGTTTTGCCAAATGATATTTGGGGAAATTAGGCACTTAAGGTTTCAGACACTTGCTGAAATTCTCACTGACTTTTTATGACTCCACGTTTTACATGTTCTTCTCCATAAGAAACCAATACCAATTCTCAAACTAGCAGGACAATGCTCTGAGATCCTTGCTCCGTTTTCATTATAAAGGCATGAATGAGAGTGGATTGAATTCCCAAGAGTGTTTCTAGGAGATGCTATGAGTTACAGTTGAATGTAATGAACCCACAATCACCTCACTCAGCTAAGTGAAGATATTGATCCCTGATATGGCTTCTACCTCCTTATAGGTAACTTATAAAAATGATAGAGAAAGATAAAGATGTCTGTAGTTTCTGGGGAGACAACAATACAGTAGTGCTTGTACCCATACATTGCAGAAAACAGCAAGTCCAGGGAATGGTCTGAAGATTATTTGTTTATAAATATTCCCCTTAGCAAATTAAACAGAAAGACCCCAGCCTCAGCTCTAACAAGTTCCCCATTCCTGTTAAGTTCCCCAAAGCACATATTACCAAATAACTGAGTGAGGACAAGAACAAGTTTAGCCATGATTTAGTAACAGTCACTTGACACCCTAAAGGAGAACAAGGAACAAAAATAGAGAAAATGAGTCTGAAGAACAAACTGTTAAAGTTACCAGAGTGCAGAAATAAGGGCGAGTCTAACATTTGTGGTTTTTTCGGAGAAATCAGGAAGAACCAGCAGTTATGACCCCAGGTAGACCCCCAAACTTGATTTAAATTAACCAATGAAATGCTTGTTACTATGTACCTGCTTTTGTAACCCCTTATACCCTATAAAAAGGCTTGTACCCCAGAGCCCGGTGTACCCAGTTAGCCGTAGCTGCTGGTCGGTCACCCGCAGGCGCCTGTGTGGAAAATAAAGCTCCACTTGCTTTTGCATCCAGTGTTGTGAAGTTGGATCCTTGGACTTGGGGATCTGTGGGTCTTTCAAAACAAGTTAGTCAAATCCTCCTGAGTCATACTATTGTGTGATGCTAGGGGTTCATTAGGATTCCCACTTCTAAATGAGCTAACCAACTTATGTCACCACAGTTTTCTTTTAGCTTGTAATTACTGTGTTCACCCAGAACTACTGATGAGTTCAACCAAAAATTTCCATAGAATTTCACTGGAAATAACCATCTTGTTTTCATCCAAGATCAGATCAGTTTGATGTTCATTGAGGCTCATCTGCAAGCCCACAGAATTCTTTACTATCCCTAAAAAGTCCATTTGATTTTATTCATCATATCTTCTGATAACATGTCCCTCTTTACCTGGAATCTCATTTGCTTTTCCACACCTACTCTTCAAGAGCAAGCTCAAATGCAACCTCCAGAAAATAAAATCCTTGTGTTTTTGTATCAGTGCAGTTTTGTGTTTTAGCTTCTTCTTATTTTTTCACATGAAACCCTATCAAATGATAATCATTTGCAAAACGTTATGTTAGACACTTTTTAGGAATATATATATGTGTGTGCTTGTGTATACATATGTATGGATACATAAATATACATATACTAGATAAATATATATATTTTGCATATATATAAACACACACACACACACACACACACACACACACATATATATATATATATATATATATATATATATATATATATATATATATACTTCTTCAAAGACAATGCAATTAGTAAATGATAGTGCCATATTGGAACAGAGTAACAATTGAATACCACTTTGTATGATTTAGGGACTTTCCCCTATTTTTTCAGGGTTTTTCTTCACCCCTTTAAAGATACGATTTTTGTGGGATTGATGACTGTTTCTTTGGATACATTTGAGAAAATTAAAAGATGAACAAATGTTTGTTTAGTGATAAAATTACCACAGAGAAAGTGTTATATCATTAAGATATGTGACAATAATATTTTTTTAATTTCATTTTTTTATTTTGGGGGGGTATAGAGATTGAATTCAGGGGCACTTGACCACTGAGCCACATCTCCAGCCCTATTTTGTATTTTATTTAGAGACAGGGTCTCACTGAGTTGCTTAGCACCTGCTTTTGCTGAGGCTGGATTTGAATTCATGATCCTGCTGCATCAGCTTCCCGAGCCACTGGAATTACAGTGTGTCACAGTGCCCAGCAAGAATAAAATTTGATGTGACAGTGTTGGTGATAATGGGCTATATCTGTGTGTGCCTATTGGGTCTGAGAGGTGAATAGGGAGTTTTGCTACTCAAGATAACACAAGATAGGGCTAGACTCAAGTTATACATAGTGACTCAAGTTATACATAGTGTAAATTTGCAAACTAGTGATGCACAACACCAGGAAATAACCTATATCAGAAAAAAAAAAGCACTTAAAATTGGACCTTAGATGGAATCTAAGCTGCCTTTTTCACTGAAACACATAGGAATACTCGTTTGCTTCATATTTTTCCGCAAATAATTTCCTTTCCTTTTTATCACTCCTCAGACGGAGAAGCAGGGAATAGAACAAGCTTTTATGTGAGAAACTAAATGGGTTATATCCCAGACAAAACTTGCTCTTCAAATTGCTGCAAGGGAATGCTAATCATCATGCCCAGAAAAGAGGACATTTGTGTCTATATATGAGCCAAGTCAGCATCATGTCAGTTCATCTGAAGGACAGGGAAAAGGTCTATCAGCTACAATGATTGATAATCAGCTAAACACGTCAAACATGACTAGGTTGTGTTTAAGAAAAAAAATAAATATTCCATACCCACTCTCCCCATTTTAACACAGAAGTCTAGGTACAAATTTTTATTCCTAAATCATTCTAAAAGACAGGTTTCACATAAATAGAGATTTTTATGGAGAAGAAAGACATTTGTGCAACCATATAAAGATATCATTTTATTGGATTATTATTAAAGACATATCTTATACAGTATTGCAAATCATCCCCATAAGCACTGCAATGAGGACAAAATGGTGTACAATCACAGAGGAGCTCTCTAGCAAGATTAATGTCAAACTTATTTAATGCATTGTGTCCTCTACTCTCTGGCTTGCAGAAAGATCTTTGGGTAGTTTAAAAACATCATTATAGGCACAGAAACATAATAATGAAGCAGATATTCAGCCTAGTCCTAATAAATGCCATGAAGGACTACATTTTGAGAAAAAATTAGGCTTAGACAAATCATAAATATTTTTGGAAAAGGAGCATCTTTTCCCTATTCAAGCCAAGATGAAAGACTTCTCATTTGAGAAATATGATTTGAGGGGAAAAAGACAGAGATAGTAGTGAAGAAAAATGTATTAATCTAGCTAATGGCTATCTTGAAAAGTTAGAAAGAACCTTGAAGTTGATATTGCCCTTAATTCATAGTCACTGGAGCACAGGAATCCTGGAACTAATATAGCCTTACAGATACTTAGGATTCTGCCAGGCTCCATTCAATACTAATTAAAGTTCTTACAATGACAGGGTCACAGTGCTAAAACAGACCTTGGTTTACAAAGAAGACAAGGAGCTGGCATTTCCAGCTGACCATTCAGATTGGGCTCCTGAAAATCTGCAGACATTATGTTTCTTAGTTGCACAGGAAAGCAAGACAAATCTCTTCTGCCTTGCTTCTGCTTCACTGTTTCCCATTGTTAGCACTGTCTAATGTAGGGCCAGAAGATTTAGGAGGGTTACACTCTGTGAATCAATTAAAAAAAAGTCTGATTTCAAAGTTCAAATGATCATTATAAATATAATTTCTTGGAATTAAACAGACTGGAAACAAGTTCTGAACTGTTGACTGGGGACAACTTCTTCGGCCCAGCATCATTGCGCTTGATAAAGATTCTGAAAGTTAGTTTTTACTGGGCACTTGAGGTTGCTTAGGTGACCATAAATCGTATAAGGAAACAGGCATTGGGAAGTGGGAATAAGAATATTTGTCTTTTTCCCGTGTTCAATACAATCAACTGTTATTCATCATTTTAATTAGACATGATCACCTCAGGATTAGATCTTACCAACACAAAAGATACTATACTAAATTTTCATTGTAGTTATTTTTTTAGTATCAAAATTAAATGATTCAAACTTGCCTTTTAAAGACACTCACAGGTATGGAAGTGATGCTATATTAATTAATTATAATTAATATATTGGCATTCTTGAGGCCAATATAATTAATATATTGGCATTCTTTTACTAACAGGTTATTTAGGTTCTAGAAGATGTAAAGGAAACCCAGAAAGACAAGGAATTAGGCAACTAAGATAGACTTTCAATAGTTGTTATGATTGATCATAAAATATCCAGGATGCAGGAGGATAAAAACACCCCAAAATAAGAAGACAATGTTAGATAAATTGCTAATGAAGCACAAATTAATCTTAATTCAACAACTTTCCCAAAATTCCACTCATTTTTATCAGCATTAGTTATCCTTAATTTAAATTCCTCTAGAAGATCTAATAGATAGTAAAACTCAATTTCATATCCTGGATTGATCAATTTAAAAAAGTGATGAAATACTGAGAGATTAAGGTGCTTTATTTTCCATCTATTTCTAGAGAATTGTCATTTAATTATGGTTCATTGGTAAATCCTGAAAATGTAAGCTCACAAAAAACAAGCAACAAACAAACAAAAGAAAGAGTTGGAATAATAACTGGTGTTCAAACCCTTATATAAGTTTCCCTAAAAGAAAACATATTTACTCTGAATAAAAACCCCAAGGAAAGAAGTCTTATATCCCCCATGCTTCTGTGTATATTTGGAAAACTTGATTGTTAGAAATTTCTTTGTTATACCAAACAGACATCTCCTTCCCTTTATCCTTAAACTATCAGTCTAAAATTCTGGAGAGATATAGATGAAGGGCAATATTTCTTCCAAATAATAGAACTTAGATGATGTAAAATAAATTTCCCCATGAATCTTCTTTAATCAATAAAGACTTTTTTTATATGTAAGGTATTGATTTCTTTTCTATGCTGATTATTCCCCCAGAACACATTCCAGTCTGTCAGTGTCATGATTTAAAATGTGATGTCCAGAACTAAGTTCAATAGTACAGATATAGAATCATAAGCAAAAAGTACTGTATTTTTGTGCTATATACTTTAGATATAATATTTGTCTTCAGGCAGCCTCTGGTTTTCCCCCATGCTGAAATTGCCATATCAAATTACTCAAATTGTATTTCCTGATGTCTAAGTCTTGATGTATTTTTGATACATCATCACATTAAAGCAATATTATATAATTATCTGATTTAATAAATTAGAACCCATCTTTCTTCCATTAAATTTAGACTCCCGTCCATTATTCTAATGCACCTGTCTTTTGCATCTGTGAAAGTCCAAGTTACTAAAAATCTCCCTCGCCTGTCTCTTGTTCACAAACTTGAGAAACCAAAAGAATAGACCAATGTCCACGCTCAGATCAGAAATCAAATTCACACCTCATCTCTTCCTAATTATGTCATCTGAGCCTTTGAACTTCAATTAATTCATCACTAGTGAAATAGTCACTCAATCCATGGCATTCTTGTGGGGATTAAAATTAATTACATAAAGTGCTTAGTACAATTTCTAACCTAAGGACCAGTATTTAAATAGCCAGGAGTGCGGCGCTAACAGGGACGCGCGCGCGATCCAGCTCGGACCCCGGGCCGACACCCCCATCACCGACCCGTCACCTCCTCTGCCGCTGTCCCTCGCCAAGGAGGCGAGGCCGCTGCCGCCGTGGGGCTCGGGCCTTGGGCCTGGCGGCGGCCCTGAGGGCAAGTGGCGGGCCGAGAAGCAGCGCAGAACCCAGGCGGAGGCGCCGTCCTAGTCCCCAGCGGTCCCGCCCAACGCCCGACTTGGTAGCACAACTTTAAAAAAGGTATTTATGGAATTCCAATGAGTGGTGATGGATGATGCAGTTCATATAACTAAGGTCAGCATGGATTCCTGGTTCCTTCTTGTTCTGCTTGGCAGTGGACTGATACAAGTCAGTGCCAGCAATGCTACCATAGTTTCACCTTCCTTGGAAATTACAAGTTCAATTAAAGCATCAACAGCAGAATCAGTCAAAGAAGAGAACAGAACTTCAAATCCAATCTCATCAGTAACTTCTCTTTCTGTGGCACCAACACTCAGCCCAAATATAACTCTGGGACCTACCGACATAACCACTGTCAATTCTTCATACTCTGTGACAATGGGACCACACGATCTGTAAGCACCGATTCTGTAGGCACTACCATTTCACCAAATGGAACATGGCTTCCAGATCACCAGTTCACAGATGCCAGAACAGAACCCTGGGAAGGGAATTCCAGTACTGCAGCAACCACTCCAGAAACCTTCCCTCCTTCAGATGAGACTCCAATTATTGCAGTGATGGTGGCCTTGTCCTCTCTGCTGGTGATTGTGTTTATTATCATAGTTCTGTACATGTTAAGGTTTAAGAAATACAAGCAAGCTGAGAGCCACTCCAATTCTTTCTGCTTATCAAATGGCCACACTGAGGATGTGGAGCCCCAGAGTGTGCCACTTTTGGCCAGGTCCCCAAGCACCAACAGGAAGTACCCACCCCTGCCTGTGGACAAACTGGAAGAGGAGATTAACCAGAGAATGGCTGATGACAATAAGCTCTTCAGGGAAGAATTCAATGCTCTTCCTGCTTGTCCTATCCAGGCCACCTGTGAGGCTGCCTCCAAAGAGGAAAACAAGGAAAAAAATCGATATGTAAACATCTTGCCTTATGACCACTCTAGAGTCCACCTGACACCTGTTGAAGGGGTTCCAGATTCTGATTACATCAATGCTTCATTCATCAATGGCTACCAAGAAAAGAACAAATTCATTGCTGCACAAGGACCAAAAGAAGAAACAGTGAATGATTTCTGGAGGATGATCTGGGAACAAAACACAGCCACCATCGTCATGGTGACCAACCTAAAAGAGCGAAAGGAGTGTAAGTGTGCCCAGTACTGGCCAGACCAAGGCTGCTTGACCTATGGGAATATCCATGTGTCTGTAGAGGATGTGACTGTCCTGGTGGACTACACAGTACAAAAGTTCTGCATTCAGCAGGTAGGTGACGTGACCAACAGAAAACCACAGCGCTTCATCACTCAGTTCCACTTTACCAGCTGGCCAGACTTTGGGGTGCCTTTCACCCCAATCGGCATGCTCAAGTTCCTCAAGAAAGTGAAGGCCTGTAACCCTCAGTATGCAGGGGCTATTGTGGTCCACTGCAGTGCAGGTGTAGGGCGCACTGGTACCTTTGTCGTCATTGATGCCATGCTGGACATGATGCATACAGAGCGGAAGGTGGATGTATATGGCTTTGTGAGCTGAATCCAGGCCCAGCGCTGCCAGATGGTGCAAACAGATATGCAGTATGTTTTTATATTCCAAGCCCTTCTGGAGCATTATCTCTATGGGGATACAGAACTGGAAGTGACCGCTCTAGAAACCCACCTACAGAAAATTAACAACAAAATCCCAGGGACCAGCAACAATGGATTGGAAGAAGAGTTTAAGAAGTTAATATCAATCAAAATCCAGAATGACAAGATGCGGACTGGAAACCTTCCAGCCAACATGAAGAAGAACAGGGTTTTACAGATCATTCCATATGAATTCAATAGAGTAATCATTCCAGTTAAGCGGGGTGAAGAGAACACAGACTACGTGAATGTATCCTTCATTGATGGCTACCGGCAGAAGGACTCCTACATTGCCAGCCAGGGTCCTCTTCTCCACACAATTGAAGACTTCTGGCATACCATCTGGGAGTGGAAATCATGTTCCATTGTGATGCTAACAGAACTGGAGGAGAGAGGCCAGGAGAAGTGTGCCCAGTACTGGCCATCTGATGGCCTGGTGTCCTATGGAGACATAACAGTGGAGCTGAAGAAGGAGGAAGAATGTGAGAGCTACACCGTCCTAGACCTCCTGGTTACCAACACCAGGGAGAACAAGAGCTGGCAGCTCCGACAGTTCCACTTCCATGGCTGGCCTGAAGTGGGCATCCCAGTGATGGGAAGGGCATGATCAGCATCATCGCAGCTGTGCAGAAACAGAAGCAGCAGTCGGGGAACCACCCCATTACAGTGCACTGCAGTGCCGGAGCAGGACGGACGGGGACTTTCTGTGCCCTGAGCACAGTCCTAGAACGCATGAAAGCAGAGGGGATTTTGGATGTCTTCCAGACTGTCAAGAGCCTGCGGCTGCAGAGGCCACACATGGTCCAGGCACTGGAGCAGTATGAGTTCTGCTACAAGGTGGTGCAGGAATACATTGATGCATTCTCACATTATGCCAACTTCAAGTAACAGGCGATGAGGCCCCATGGACAGGAGAATTGCCTTTAATATTTTGTAATATTCTGTTTGTTAATATACCCAAAATTGTGTATATATCTTATAACTGTTTTAGAAATTGGTACATAGGCTTCTATTACCTATTAGGTGGAGATTTGATATGTAAATGTGTTAGCACTGATAGTCCTTTTTCCAGTGTTTTATTGGGGAATTAAATAGTGTGATGTTTGATTGAAAAATAAATAAATAAATAAATAGCCATCATTATCATTCTCATTATTATTGTTTTCATTAAAGTCATTGATAACAATAAATATAAATTCATATTCTACAACAGGAGTTCATTGATCCATTTGGAGCAACCAAACTATTTCACCTAAATTCATTTGCTCAATTTTTCATACCCAGTTAATCTACTTAAAATTTAATGCCATTTCATGTAAAACTGTCCTTGGTAATTAAAATACCCAAAGCCATTTCATCAAAATTCAAATAATTTTAAATACTTTTCCTGCTCTGTTATTTTTCACATAGTTTTCACTTTTATGATATATAGATAAATGTAAATGTTATTAAACCAGTTTTGGCTTTTTAACCTTCTTATTTATTTTTGTTTGACATGCATTGTGTGTATTAATGGGGTTTGACCATGAATACATCTATTCTCTGATCAAATCAACATAACTAGGATATCCCTCTCATGATCATTTCTTCACATTCAGAGTCTTTGATTTCCTCTCTTCTACATCTTCTAAAATTCATTGTAATTTTTATAAATAGTACTTATATTCTCAGGACAGCAGACCTTATTTTTTTTTCTATCTAAGTAGGTTTTGGCACCTGTTATCCAACCTCTCTTGCCATCTTTACCAATCTCTAATGAACATTATTCTATGTTGCCTATGAATCACATTTTTATCCCATTAATTTTTAGAATAAATTTCTTTAGCATGAAACATCCTGAATTAAAGTCCCCTTAAAAAGCTAACAATTCTATTTTTTCCAGGGAAGAAATAGATCCAAATTAAATTTTAGTGTAATGTTATGAGAAATTTTGTCCAATCACCTCTTAGAGAAACTGTTGAAACTTCTTTTCTCTTTGGCCATAATGGAAGATATTTTATTTCTTTCTAAGACTATCTAGGAGTCAGATGTAACAATCATTCATCAGTATAAAATGTCAATATCCATCAGACTTGTTGTAGGTACTGGGCACAATGCTAAATTTTCTCTGGTTGTGGACATCGGTGAATAATCCATTTCCCCATCTTTCCAGAGGAAGCTCTAATCTTATACTCTAAAACTGTGGAAGGATTAGAAACTATGTTTTCTATGGAAAACTTGGTATATGTGACCTTGGTTTGGCTAACTAATGAGCACTGGCTTACACCTGTAAGAAGTAAGGCAAATGAACACAGAGGACTGACTCTGTATTAGAGTTTGGATCTTGAATGTCTCCCCCAGGCTCATGTGTTAAAGCCTTGATCTGCAGGAAGGCACTGCTGAAAGGCGCTGAAACCTTTAAAAAGTGCCCCCATTGCTTAATACTACTTGATTAATGCAGGTGTGCTTAAGGACCATGGTGCACAAGACATAGGTCTTGCAGTTGACTTAGAAGTCATAGTTGGTGCACAAGTAGGGCAGGCCATCCTCATCCTTGTTCTAGTCCTCATCCAGCTTGTGCACAGGTGCCTGCTCATGGACCCTGACAGGGTGGGCAGTAACCCATGTGAATGAGCTGGCCATGTGAGGCTTGAAGTCCTAGTTGCCTCCGCCCTGGCCCTGGCCACAAGGTCCATACTACAGGATGGCAGTGTGCAACAGGGGACTGCTTGTGTGCTTGCAGTCATGGCCTGCGCCCAGAGGCCATGTCACCATGGCAGCATCCACACCTTTGAGGCCCCAAACCAGTGCATGGTGGGCCACTTTCAAAGTCCGTTCCATGTGGTTCTGGATTATGGCCTCCTCCCCTGTGAAGAATAACAGCCTATCCCAGATGCTGGTTATCAGCTTTTCTTCATAGAAGGATATGTGGCAGTGGGCCTGAGCCTCCTGAAACTGGTCCCTGTTCAGCACCAGGAAGGGCTGCTCCATGGCTATCGGGACCCACAGCCAGCCTCAGGAGGAAATCAGTCAGAGAGCTCATGCTGGTGGCCAGCCTCTCTAAGCATAACATCATCTCCAGAGTGTGTGGCTGTGCCACATCTATTTGAGGTGGTGCTAAGCAGGCTACAGGTAGATGGCTGGCAGACACTGCCTTGAAGAGGTGTGAGGACCACAGTGGCCTCCACATCTCTAGACTGCTCTGTCAGGGCCAGGAGGGTTTGCCACTCGGCTGATTTTCTCTGGGATCCAGGCTTCCTCATGACCCTGTTGTTCTGCAAGGCTGAGGGAAGGCTCCAGTTCCGCCGAGGTAAAACAGAAGTGACTGTGGTCCACAGAGATCCCAGCAGAACATCATGGGACAACTGTGGCAGGTATGGGTGAGCATGAAGAGTCTATCCCAGGAGGTCATGGCTACAAGGCCCTATAGTTCTCTGAGGTTAAGCTTGCCAAATCTGGAGATCTCCAATTCTGGAAATTTTGGTATTTTCCACATATTTAAAAACATTTGTTAAAAATAATATACATTTCAACAACTATCTCTCTTTTTTTGCTTTAGCACCTTTTTTATTTCTTTTTTTCCCTCTTCAATGACATTTGAGCGGTTTTTTTCACGACATGATGTAATCTTGTTTTGAGTTTGATTATATTGCATTTCTTTATTTTCCTGTATATTTATTTTTGAGGTTTTTGTTTTATTGTGTATTCACTTATTTTAACAGTACTCCTTAGTGATCAATGAGGATATTTCATTCAATTTGAAGTATTGCTTTACATTTTTTTAGCTACGTGTTCAGATTTTTGGAAAGATTTTCAACAACAGAATCACTTTAGTTGTATTTTTTTAACAATCATTTTGTGTAAACGCATTCTACATTTTCTCATTCTAATCATTTCATTTATAAAATTTCTGGTTTGATCTCCTTCTTCTATCCATTTTCTTTTTATGCAGATTGTTTTCTGTGGCACTAATGGTGGCAAAACAGAAATGAAGGCTTGTCTTGTCTTGTTTCTCTTTCATTTCTGCATGTTCTTTGGTTATCACATTATATTAATTTCCTTTAACGACTTATCTGTAAAACATGTCACTTCCTTCTCTATATAGTTGATTGCCTCCAGGAACATGTTACTCAAAGGCTGCATATCCAACCTCACACACTTTAAAATCATGTTCTTGTAGCTAGTTTTTAAAATTACCCCATTTCCTCCTATGTTCAGTATTTTGACATTTATATTCATTCTGCTTTTGTTTGGGGAAATGATGTGATTGTACTTGTGATACCATTTTTCTCCTTTGTATGGGATATTTTAAATCTCCTTGTTCACAGACTTGCAGTAATAGAGACCTGAAAATAACTCTTATGGTATTCCTCCTTTCCCTGTTTGTGCTTACAGGTAATTTGAGGTGTCTGCTATTTCCTGCTTCTTTACTATACCAAAGTATAGCACTCTGAATGTATTTTTTTTAATAATCTCTTAATAGATTTTATGTTTTGTGATATGTAAGTAGTGAGGACTATTACAAATACTACTTACAATATTTAAACAAGTATTTCACACAGACACAAAGATATAAAGCTGTTCACCTAACAAGAGGATATTTTCAACATCACAATTTAACAATAATATACAAATTCAAACCAGTGAGTAGTACAAATATGTCAGATTATCTAAAATAAAAAAATATCAGACAATTGCAAGTGTTGCTGTATATATAAAACAATCTCAACTTTAATTTGTTACCTATAGAAGAACAAATTGATAGGAAAACTCTTGGGCAAATTCTATAAATTCTATGCTAATTGTATTATATAACCTACCGATCCACTTCATGTTTTAGAAGCAACAGGAACATCTACAAGAATTTTTGTTCTAATAATATTCTTGTTAGCCAGAAAAAATTGAAATAACCCAAACATTCATTCACACTAGAATAGGCAAATGCATTGTGTACATTGTCAAACAAAGGAACAATATACAGAAATGAGAATAGATAAACTAAATCTATTGACAACATGAGTGAATGAAAATATTTAGCAAATAAAACAAATATTTAGCAAAGAAGCCAAATATAATGAAGTCCATTAATTTAGATCACATCTATATATAATGTTTAGAGGCATCCAAACATAATTTTTACTGTTAAAAGTCACAATAATGATTGTTTTTGGAGGAGCAATAGTCATCATTAGGAAAGGGAATGAGTATCTTCTGTACTTGCAGTATTTAGGCTTTTGTTCACATTGCTTTTTTTTTTTTTTTTTTTTTTTTTTTTTTTTTTTTTTTTTTTGGTGCTGGGGATTAAACCCAGGCCCTTGTGCAGGCAAGGCAAGCACTCTACCAAAGAAACTATATCCTCAGCCCTCATATTGCTTTCTAATTGGGTGCATTCATGTTATGAAATGATTTTCCAAGGGTCCTGTTATAATTTCATGTTTTTTTTTTTTTTTTTTTTTTTTTTGTGGTACTGGGGATTGAACTCAGGGGTACTTGACCACTGGGCCACATCCCCAGCCCTTTTTTGTGTTTTTATTAGAGACAGGGTCTCACTGAGTTGCTAAGTGCCTCGCCATTGCTGAGGCTGGCTTTGAACTCGCGATCCTCCAGCCTCAGCCTCCCAAAGTACTGGGATTACAGGCGTGCGCCACTGCGCCCGGCTAATTTCATGTTTTTATATATATGTATTTTATTCTTCATCAAAATATTTAAGTAAAAATTTTCTTTTAATACATGTAGGCTAAAATATAGTAAATTATCCTTTAATATGCATTTACATATTTCTCAATATGTTTGAACATTTTTTATCTAGATTGAAATATAATTATTTTTCTAACTTCCTTTTTACCCAGTTTAATATTAAGTCATGCTATTTTCTTAAAGTACTTTGTGAAGTTTCCTTACACTTTATGCTTGGAAGTGAGTAGAAGGTAAAAATATGGACTTTTTGTTCCTTGAAAATTCATGATTTGCTAAATGAAATCAACCAGGTTTGAAATTCTATTAGAAGATTTGGACTACACATTCAGAGCCTTTATTATTTATAAAGAAAATAAGATTTTCTACTTTTTTCTTGCAATAGTTTTTGAAATTGAATTTTTGACCTGAATTGTATAATTTTTTTTTTTTTTTTACTATCTTTAGTGTCTTTAGTTTATGTAACTAGGAACAATTTTTAACTTTGGGTTTATGAATGTGTGTGACACACAACACACCTTCTTTCCAATCTACCATCTGCTCTCAGTCTTGCCACAAATTTGTTAAGTGTTTTAATTTTTCAAAAATCCAAATTTAGTTTTAATTATTCTTTCCTCTCCATTTTATGATTCTTTCACATGTAGTTAATGTTGGGTTCTTATCTGTCATTTGCATTATAGTTTAGATTTTTCATGCATGCCAAGTTATCTAATTTTTAGCAATATTTCTTTTAAGGCATATTCATTTAAAATTCTGCATATCATTTTAGCACCATATTAGTTTTATCCCAAACATTTGGATATGTAATACATTAATGATCATTCATTTAGAAATCTTTTCTAATTGCCACTGTGATTTTAACTTTTACCCAAAAGTTATTTTAATGGTAGTTTTATTAATTTTCAAACACATGAGGATTTTGTAATTATGCTGAACCTTTTCATTTCTAGTTTAATGCATCTGCAATTAGAACTCAGGCTGTGTTCCTGCATGGTTGAAGGCCCTGTCCACAAGCAATTTAAAAATGTTTTCTCTGAAAAAAAAAAAATTCTGCATGTTCTTGGTTCTGTGTTCTACACATAGATACTAGGTCAAGTTTTTAAACTTGTTCAAATCTTCTATAACTCTTATTTTAGGCATTTGGTTCAATCAATTTCTAAGAAAAGTATGTTGAAATATACTATCTTGTATTTCTATTATTTTTTTGCTTTTCACAATTTGAAGGTAAATTGTTAAGTGAGCATACTTTTAGAACACTTACATAATCATGGTAATTTGACCTTTTGATCACTGCAATGACTGGTTTACCTAATAATTATGTTACACTATAATTTATATCTTGACTCTTTTATTTTTTAATTTAAACTTTGCAAGACAGTATCATTGTTTTATACTATGAAATATATTTCATAATCTATATACTAAGTGACTTTTCTTCTTCCTTTATACTCAAATCTTCCCTTAGTGCAACTATTAGTTAGAATTTTCTTTAGAAAGTATCTGTAGGTGGCATGCCATGCCAACTTTTCTTATAAAATGTCTTTGTATCACTTCCATTTAGAAAAATGCCTTCAGTAATTACAGTGGTCTAGCTGACAGTTATTCCTCTCACAGTATATTGACATTATCATAGTTCTGTCTTCTGACATCCATTGTGACAGAAGAGAGTCATCTGTCAATTGTTACCCCTTTGAAGGTAAACTTTTATTTCCGGCAGTTCATAAAATCTGTTACTTATTTTTGGTGTTCATCACTGTCACTATAAAGAAGGCTTCATTTGTACTATTTGTAATTCTTATGAATCCCTGAGTTTTTAAAATAACTTTCATCAGTTCATGTCTTAGTCTCTGACTAGTTTTACACTGTATCAAGATTTCACCTTCAAATATTTTCTTTGGTACCTCTCCCATTCTGTCTGGAAATATAGTCAGTGAAAAGAATTGACCTAGGTAGGCTAAAATATTGATGGAAAGACAAGCCTTCTTCACTATTTTTACTTAAATATTATTGTTATTTGACTACACATTTAATGAAACCTACTAAAATTTAAGTTGAGGAAAGAACACTATCTTTGTATCTTCTCTAGTATCTAGCAAATTACAAAGATAACATTTGATAATCATTTTTAACAGTACATAAATTTAAAAATTCATTCATTGTACTTTTTATTAGTTTTAAATGTAGTTTCCTTCACAAAAAGAGGTAAATCCGATAAAGTTAGTATCTCTTCCAAATGGCTCATTGTATTTAATTTTAATAGCATGTGATTAGGATTTCTATTTCACTGCAGTATTTGAAAATATAGAAGCATGATGAAAAGATAATTTAAGGGCTTGGGGTGTAGCTCAGTGATAGAGCTTCTGCCCAGCACATATGAGGTCCTAGTTTAATCTGCAGCACAACAAAAAGAAAAAATATAGATAATATGTCTTTTTCCTAAGTAGAAATTACATTATCAAGATGGACCAAGAGATTATCAGTGATTTTCATGGTGTTGAAACAGGGTTTTGAAGTATTACAATCCTTGGCTTATCAAGACATTTTTCATTCATTATTATTGAGAGTGTTACTGTCCAGAGACATTATGACCCAAGAAGTGTAAAATGATTAAAAGTTATTCCCCGCTTTGTAGCTGAACAAAGTGAGGTAAATATCTCTCTTCTAATCTATTACTTGTTTTACTGATGTTAATATTTTAAGTAAATGAAATTGTGGAACTAGGAAGAAGCAACCAAAAACAAAAATGCTTTGAAATGGAAAGAACAGCAGGATAAAACTGGTATGAATTTATAATTCAAAGATCTTATCTTCCCCGGTACTACAAATCATTCTTTGTTAGATTAAAAACTATTTTTAAAAGGACACTCAAGAAAGCTATTCTCATCTCATTCTAGTCAGAATGGCAACAATCAAGAATGCAAGTAATAGTAAATTTTAGTGAGGATATGGGGAAAACTTTCACTCTTACATTGTTGGTGGGATTGCAAATTGGTGCAAACACTATGGAAAGCAGTATGAAGATTCCTCAGAAAACTTGAATAGAATCACCATTTTACCCAGTTATCCCACTCCTTGCCATATACCCAAAAGACTTAAAATCAGCATACTACAGTGATGCAGCCACGTCAATGTTTATAGCAGCTCAATTCACAATAGCGAAGCTATGGAACCAACCTACCTGCTCTTCAACATAGGAATGTATAAAGACAATGTGGTATATATATATACACAATGAAATATTACTCAGACATAAAAAGATGACTATTATTTTTGCCAGTAAATAAATTGATAAATAATCTAATCCCCCCAAAAAAAAAAATGTCAAATGTTCTCTCTGATATGTGGATGTATGTATCTCCTCTAGTACCTAGCAAGTGGGGAGAGAAAGAATAGAAGCCCAGTAGATTAGACAAAGGAGAACGAAGAGAAGGGAGGATGGACAGGAATAGGAAAGACAGTGGAATGATTCAGACATAACTTCCCCATATACATATATGAATACACCACAGTGAATCTCCACATCATGTGCAACCACAAGACTGGGATCCTAATTAACATAAAATGTACTCCACATTCATATAAATATGTCAAAATATACTCTACTGTCATGCATAACTAAAAAGGACAAATAAAATTTAAAAAGTAAGCTATTCTCTTTTTGATTCTTTCCCTGGATCAGTTGACATAGAAGAAAAGCCCATTTTAACTGCCCAGGTTTCAGTTTTCTTATCTCAAAAATTACTTGAGTAAAAAATTCTTATAGCAGAACCCAGAAGAGATTATGAGATGAAGAGTGATTAGCTAGTTTCCATTGAAATGGTTAAGATAATAAAGAATTTACATAATTAGGTAATCAGAGAGTACATCTACATTTTCACTCACCTTTCATGGGAATGCACATTGGCAGAGTACCTGGTAACAGCAATTATTGTGAAGTGATTTTGTCCATGTTGCATTAACCAGTGCAAACTTGTCAGTTGCTTTTTTATTTTTATTTATTTATTTGTTTATCTTTATAGACTGATCTGTTTTGAATTGTGTGACATCTAAAGGTCCATATTTGTTTAAATTTTGCCCAAACTTGCAATGGGTGATTCTTACGTGACAAAACACACATAGTTTTTTTCTTTGATAAATATAGTTTTAAAATAATTAATGGGGAAGCCTTTAGGCTGAGATGAATTTTTGGTAAAAATTCAAAGGCAAATCTAAGTGAAATAGAATCTGGTGGTGATGAATGATTCTGACTGACTGCACAGTTATTTAGGATGTGTGTTCTAAGGTTCAGTCAATGGCTTATGCTCTTCGTGGAAAAACACTATAAAGATATTTAAAAACCTACATCACAACCTAGAATGCATATATAAAATCTGGAAAATAAAATTCACAAAACTCTCCTTACCCATGCTATATATTGTATATTCTACTCTAAATTAAATAGATTAAAATAATCTATTCTTTTTATTAATGAACTCATTTTATAATGTTCTATCTACAAAGCTATTTTTCAAAATCCAGTAATGTGTTATGTAACCTGCAGTTTGAAAGTAACTCATGAAGGGGCATTCATTGCTGTAAGACTTTAGTCATTATCTTTATACATTCGGTCTCATCTCTCAACATCTAAATTTTTGCTTTCTTTTAAATTAAGGAAGGATTGGCATTATTAGCCAATGCCCTAAAATAAGAGTTAAGAATGCAGAAATAGAGCTAGGCTGAACAGGTAGTAAATTAGTCATTAAATAATATTAAGACTTATTTTCTTGTCACTTATCTCTTATTTATAAAAATCAAAACTTAATATTTATAATTATAGGTTTTGGTTAAATAGGTTCTACATGAACATATTGTAAACTTTTGAGCTGTAAAGATTTTGTTTTATAAAATTGTAATCTAGTTAAATGGAAAAGTGCATATAAAGTTTTTAATACTTGGTGAAGCATTACTATTATTCTTTCCCTAAATTAAAAATGCTTCTTAGAACTGAGAAACAGACCATGTTGGATGTATAATTTTTTTTCTTTCTATAAAACTCAAGTTTTCTAATCATGTTTTTAGCTTAATTAATTTAATGACCTATGAGATATTTGTCATGTGTGTTGGAAAAAGTTCGAATGTTAAGTGCTTTGACTTTAGAAGTATTTTTCATCTTCTACTTATTTATGTAAGCAAAATTTTTCTGAAGGAAATCCAATTAATCAAATTGATATTAAAGCTTTTCTCATTCTAGCATGACATAATATTTATCTAAGAATATATCATTAAAGGATATTAAATAAAATCTAACATTTTACATCAATAATTTTTCAAAATTATAATTTCAACCAAATGCGGAATGTTAAATATAATAACAAAATCCAGTAACATATTTTAGAATTTGGAATCTAATAAATATTGGAAATGATATACTGTCTTTATTATTATATTTTATTTACATAATGAGAATATGTATATAAATATGTACATTTTATACATACACATGTATTTAGCTATGCATATTTTTGTTACTATGTGTCATATTAGATGAGTGATGAACTTTAAAACATAGTAATAGGTTATGTTACTATAATGTTTGTGTGAAGTGACCAGGGATGTGGGCCAGTGACTGTGTGCCTAGCACATGTAAAGTCCTGGGTTCAATCCCCAAAGCAAAACAGAATAAAAATTGTGTAGGAGATGGAGGAAAAAGTAAACCAAGAATAACATAACACATAAAGAAATTCTAAATGTCCATATATTTTGTCAGTGTTGATAATGGATTTTAGATCTCCATGTAAGTGATATTCATTCATTTGGCAGTGCTTTCCACAGCAATTTTATGATTTTATTGTAAAATATCAATGTTGATAACATTAGAACTTAAATCATTGTAACTTTAAAGTATGATGAAGTAACTGAAATGTCATTTTTGACAATAGGAAGGATTTTAATTTTTAAACTATTTTAGTGGTGTTTCAATAAAAAAAACTGTAAGAATAAATTTTCCCTTCATATGTATTAATTTTCAAGTCATTTCTGTAAATGAACCTTAAAAATGACATTTTAATTCTTCCAATTTTGTCAACGTTTTTTTAGTAGAACTTCACTAATTTATATTTAATAGAAAATACTGAATATATTTCCATTATTAATTCTTTCTTCCCAGGCACAGACTAGTAATTTCCATTTACTCATAGTTTTATATCTTCTCATATTTGTGTTTTTCTTTGTTCCCTCCCTCCCTATTTCTTTTTATTTATTTCTTATTTTCAGTGGTGGAGTCATCCAACCCAGAGCCTTGTACCACTGAGCTACAATCCGATTATTTTTAAGTAGTTTGTATTTTCCTTTTTTTGTTATTGGAGATTATTTTGTCTGGCATATAGAAGAATATTATATTTTATACATGTATTTAAAAATTTCCCAACATTTGAATCTCTTACTATTCTAGCATTGTTCTGTTTATTGTGTTAGTTTTTTTAGTAAAAGGTGACTTTATAATATAACCATATATTGACATTTTTTCCTTTTTAATAATTACGTAGTTTACCTCTTTTTTTTTTTTTTTTCCTGTATTGGATAGGGATTCTAAGCTAAATGGTTGCTGCTACTTTTGTTTTGCTACTAATAAGTCTCCATTTCCTTCTTTTATGTTTTTATCAACAGTACTTTTCATTGAGAATAAGTGTAGAGCTTTGCCAGAATCATTATGAGCCTTGGTATACTTAATTTCCTCAACCTATTAGTGTTACAAGTTATGATAATATGTTTTCTAACAAAAAGACAGATCTTAGTTGTCCTTTTGGTTGTGAATGAATGGTCCTGCAATCACATTGTTTTACTGTGTTTAACATTGCATAATCTAAATTTCAAGTGAAGTTGTTCTGAAAGCATTTTTTTTTTTTTTTTTTTTTTTTTTACTGGGATTGAAACCAGGGGTACTTTTACTTTTGAGCTACAACCCAGTCCTTTCTGATTTTTACTTTGAGGCTGAGTCTCACTAAAGTTGCTTAGAGCCTTGCTAAATTACTGAGATTGGCCTTGAACTTGTGGTCCTCCTGTCTCAGCCTCCCAATCCACTGGGATTCCAGGTGTGTTTCTCTCATCTAGTTGTCTGAGTATATTCTGTGCACTGAATGTTGGATGTTATTTTTAGTTAGTAAAGTAATGGTGAGAATCCTTTTTTTTTTTTTTTTTTCTTCCTGAATTTGGAAAATTTGAACTGATTAGTAATTATAGTTTTCTGTACAGTTTTAAAAACAGATTTGAAAGCAGCTATATCTGGATGTGCTTCAGGCAGGTGAAGAGTTTAACATCTTCTTCAATTATTTCCATTAAACATATTTGTATTGATATTTTCCAAGAATGTGTTTGGGGGTATATTTATAAATTCTTTATATTGTTCAACTCATCTATTGCATGATTTTTTTTTCCTCTTTTGGGTACCAGGAACTGAACTTGACCACTGAGCCACATCCCCAGCCCTATTTTGTATTTTATTTTGAGACAGGGTCTCACTGAATTACTTAGCACCTCGCTTTTGCTGAGGCTGACTCTGAACCTGCAATCCTCCTGTCTCAGCCTCTCTAGGATTACAGGTGTGTGCCACTGTGCCTGGCTGTGCATGAAATTTTTGCAGCAAATTTACTAATTTCTTACGTGTGGACTTACTTTTAGTTTTCTATAATGAAGAAAGTCTGGTAGATTATCATATTTATTTAATATATTTTCATTAGATAGTATATTCACTCTGCAAATCGCCCTATAACTTAAGATTTAGCTGCATTACATTCTATTTTTTTTTAATTTCTTATTTCTACACAATTGGCAATAACCATAAGGTGCTCTTTATGATGAATAGAGAAGCAGTTCTAGAAATTTGAGGATATCTTCTGGCAAGGAAGGATGTAGTGCTTGTGACAGGAAGATTGACAAATTTGGTTGGGCAATTAGAACTATTCACGTTCTGCCGGCCGCGGTGGCGCACGCCTGTAATCCCAGCACTTTGGGAGGCTGAGGCAGGAGGATTGTGAGTTCAAAGCCAGCCTCAGCAATGGCGAGGCATTTAGCAACTCAGTGAGACCCTGACTCTAATTAAAAAAATACAAAAAAGGGCTGGGGATGTGACCCAGTGGTCGAGTGCCCCTGAGTTCAATCCCCGGTACCACCAAAAAAAAAAAAAAAAAAAAAAAAAAAAAAAACTATTCACGTTCTCTTTTCTGCTATCTACTTCTGTATTCTGACTTGCCATATCTTATTAGTTCTTCAGTATTTTCAATTTCACTCCTTTTCCATTTTAAGTTATTTTCTTGCCGGGTGTGGTGGTAACACAAGTTCAAGGCTAACCTAGTGAAGGCAACATAGTGAAAGGCAACATAGTGAAATCCTGTCTCAAAAGTTAAAAGGGCTAGAAATATAGCTCAGTGGTTCACTCCTAATTATCACCAATAAATAAATAAATAAATAAATAAAAATAAAACTAGTTTTTTGATTCAACTTATTTAAGTTTACAGGAAACTTTTACATAAATGAACATTGTTTGTTGTCTCATTTCCAATTCATAACAATTCTACTGACTTTTATAATAATTACTCATTTGGTTTTCATAATATTGCTGAAGGATAACTATTTGCATTCCTATTTTACAAATGAGGAATTAGGCATATAAGAAACAACAAAAAAAGGTTTAACGCTGCATCAGAAGTGTCTAATTTAAAAGCAGGGGCATTTATTGAATAATGCCCCACTACCGGGTCAAGTGAAAAAATTAAAGTGAAACAAACTCAACCCAAAGTGAAATTTCTAAATAATTAGTTGAATATCAGTGTTATTCAAGAGTTAATAATTACAAGAACATTAAAAGACCATAAAAAATATGGTATATATACAGAATGGTATATATACACAATTCGGCCATTAAAAAATAGAATAAATTATGGCATTTGCTAGTAAGTGGGTGGAAGTGGAGAACATAGAGCTAAATGAAATAAGCAATGCTCAGAAAGTCAAGGGTCAAATGTTTTCTCTTGTCTGAAAGCTAGACCAAAATAAGTTGGGTAAGAGGCAGAGAGATAGGTTTAGGAGGGGGGATCCTAGGAAAATAGAAGGAGCTTAATGGAGCAAATAAAAGGGATTGAGAGGGAGGAAGGAAGGGCAGGAAAAGAAAACGGTGGAATATTGACCAAACTGTCTTATGTACATATATTAACATACCATACTGAATTTCACCATTATGCATATCTATAAAGCACTACTTTATAGAAATCTATAAATAAACAGAGCAAAGACCAGTAAGCAGAGCAAGAGGAACACAAGGAGGGAACAGAGAAGGAAAGGGAGAAGTAATGGGGACTGAAGTAGAGCAGATTATATTCCATGCTTGAATGATTATTTAAAAATGAACCCATTTATTATGTATGACTATCATGCACTAATAAAAAGACTATAATGAAAGATTAAGTAATGCATCTAAAGTCATAGATACTTTATGATCATGACTGAAGTTTAGGTTAAGACATTGTATCAGTGACCCATAATATAGTTCAATTTAAAGTTTTAGAAGATAGCCTTCAAAAAACAATTTGTTTTCTCCGTAGAAATTTTGGTTAAAAAAAAAAATAAGTTTAATCTAAACAGAGAAGAGCTGAAGCCATATGATCCAACTAGGAGACTGACTTGATTTGGTGCCCAAGCAAAGTTGCCAACATTTGGCAAACAGAAGCACATTATTTCAGGATGTATAAAAATCCTGGCATTGATGCCTAGTCCTCTCTCTGGCTTTGAATTGTTTACTTCTGAGCTGTCTTGTTATATGGAAGAGAAAGAAAAACAAGCCATAAACCCATTCAAAATAATTTATTGACAGCAAAGCCTACTTATGTTTCTATTTTGATAAACAGATGAAATGGCAACTTCTGAAACTCCCTTCATGCTTTAAAAAGAGGGGAAATGCATGTGGCAAAACACATTTGGAAATTTAGCAAACCTCAGATGTTTACTGTGAGATGTTGGATGAACCCAAACACAGCTGTGTACACTTCTACCAATTGAATATGGCATTTTTCCTCAAAAACAGCAAACACCTCTTCATGCTAGCAGCCTACTGATGATAGCACCATCCCATTAAGAAACAGCTTTGTTCATGCACAGCATATCTGTAAATGAGAAAGGCTATTTATTCTCAGTTCGTGCACAAGCTAAAATGCAGTGATGAAAATACTGTTCCCAGAATAATTTAATATCCTGAAGGTGTTCTAACAATTATTACAAAAGAACCCATTTTGATTTAAATAAGCAAGAAGCAGTATGAACCTCTGAATAAATGGATGGAAAAAGCACTGGCATGATTTGTCTGGCAAGATAAGGTCAAAACAACAGTAGATTTTTTAGATTCACCTTTTTAATTAGTAATAATTAAGACCTTTTAAAATAATTTATCACTGGGTGAATTGAATTTTTTTTTAAATTTTGGCAATATATATTTTGGCTATATACATTCTTTTTAGTGGTAGTCCCTGCCCCAATAATAAAACATTTTTTATGTCTTCTCTCCTTAAAATGTATCAAAATATAAGTACTTTAAGATAGCAGTGGGGAAAAAAACTGAGCATAAAGCAAAGACAGCTGCAACAGCATTATTGATCATATCAGACATTGTATAATATTCATATTTTTATTTGTTCAGTAATTGCATTATCTTTGGTTTCATGTGTGTTAGCTATTTCTTTGCTAAATCACAGAGTTCATAAAGTCATAATAAATTAGAAAAACAATCAGGTTCTTAGTAACTTGTGCAGAAAAATGAATATTAAAAAGTATAAAATATGTTAAATTTGGTTCCCAACTGCTAAGGAGGTTGAGAATATCACAAAACAAAATATATGAAGAAATAATAGGTAAAAATTTCCATTGATAATATATACATAGAAAGAAGTAGCTCAGCAAGTCAAAGCCAAATAAATAAAATAAAAAAATATCTATATGCATATTTAAGTGACTCAAAACAAAATATGAATGGAAATTTTGAAAGACATTAAGATAAAAAAGTAAAGTTTATCTTGAGAAATAATGTTTTAAGTTACCATTGACTGTTCATCTGACACTATGAAAATTTAAAAATCATGCATTCATTAAAGGCAGTGAGGATAAATATGTTGTCAGAGTGGAATTTGAAATCCAGTATAAATAGCCTTTCAAATTAAGGAAAAATAGTTTACAGAAAGAATTAAAAAAAAAAAAAAAAAACCTAAGATAACTTGTAGTGAAAAGATTTGCCCTACAAGAAATACCAAAGAAAATTTTTCCAACTTTAATAATATGATACTCAGATATTGTAAAAGAATGTAAAACATTAATAATTATCTTGGTTAATATATAAAATGTTTATTTCTAAATATTCATTTTCTTTATACAATTTTAGCATCTTTTTTGCAAATTTATTTTTTATCTTAAGTTGTTAGAAATGACAGTAGAATGTATTACATTTCATATAATACTTATAGAGCACATTTTTACATATCTCTGGTTGTATACAAATTATATTCACACCATTCATGACTTCATACATGCAGTTAGGATAATGATATCCATCTCATACACTTTTAGCATCTTATAAAGCACTAACTAATGTAGTCAGACAATCAAAAAAAAATTAGTAAGGAAAACAAACGTTACTATTTGAATGTGACATGAGTGGGCCATAGAACTCCTAAGAAATAACATATATACACACACGTACACACAAAAAAAAAAAAACACAAAAAAAAAAATGATGAAAAACCCTGTTACACTTAAAATTTGATTTTATCAATGTCACAGTATTTGAGATTACTATTAATAAAAATTATATTACAGGTACTAGAGACAAAACAAATGAAAACAGCAAAAAGAAAATTCTATTTGCCTTAGTATTAAAAATGTAAATAAAAATATGAACATTGAAGAATAAATATATCAAAAGTTGCTTAAGAACTCTACATTGATTTTTATAAAAATATAGCTAAAGAAAGCTAGAGAAGATGAAATAATCAGGAAAATATATGCATTCATTCAACTTTCCCAGCTGATGTATAAATACAACACAATCCCAATTAAAATCTAAATAGGTGAATCCTTTATAGAAATTGACATGCCACATATAAAATTTAAATAAAAATGCAAAGGGTATTAAGTATCCAAAGCAATCTTAAAAAACAGAAATGAAATTGTTAGTTAGTCTACCTGATTTCCAAACAGTGTGATATTTGCATAAAGATCAACATATTGATCAATGGAAATAACAAAAATTCCAGAATCAACCACTTTTCTGTGATCAGTTCATTTGTTTTTCCTGCGTTGAAAACAAAATCATGGACAAAGAAAAATATTTTTAATGTCTTTTGAACAGCTTGATATTAAGTTGAAACCTAAATTTCTACTTCACAGCATACAAATATGTTAATTCACACTTACATAAAATTTAAATGTGAAATACACAGTCAGAAGTATTTTTATAAGCCAGTACACAAAAGCAAAAAGTCAAATATTTTTCCTAATATGTGGAAGCTCACCCACCATAAGGGGGAAAAGAATAGAATAGAAATTCAATAGATTAGACAAAGGTGAATGAAGGGAAGAGAGGAGAAGAACCAATTGAACGAAAGGAAAAAGAGTTCTAGATTGCATTAAATGCTGATAAAAGGCAAAATTAAAAGGATCCTAACTGCAAACTTTCCTTGTATTTGGCATTGGCAGACATCAATGACTAGGAAGAGAAGCAGTGGTGAAGATGCAAGGTAGATGAAGTTACTGACTATATTGGGAATATGAAGTAAAGATAAGGAGAAAAGAGTTTTATAGTTTATGCAAGCTTGAATGAAAAGAGAAAGAGGAAGCAAGAAGGCTAGCAAGGAGAGAGAATGCTGGGAATCTCAGAGTCCCTGCTGCCACTTCCCTTATGGACAGGTCTTCAGCATATTGATAATTCAAGAAGAAGGAGCTAGTTTTTTTTTTTTTTTTTTTTTTTTTTTTTTTTTTTTTTTTTTTTTTTTTTTTTTTTTTGTTTCCCAAGTGCAAACATAGATACTAGAAAGTTAGTTGGGATAATTAGTGAAGCAAGAAAATAGAGCAAAGACCTTTGGAGAAAAACTGTTTTTCTTCAATTACGTGCTTTATATCTCTAGGAAAAGTACCTGGAAGAATATATACCAAATACTGAGTCTTTTTCTCTGAGAGAAAGAATTATAAATGATCTATTTATCCATAGTTATATATGTATAGGGAAAAAATAGAGTATATACATAGCATAGTACTAGTCATAGTCTCAGGTATCCAGTGGGAATCTTAGAACATTTCCCCCAGTGAAGAAGGTGGGGCCAACTGTCCTAACTCTCTTACAGAAATCACTGAGTACTTTTGTGTAAATCATGGGAAGATTTTGGTATTAGATTTTCATTGCAATATGGGAGGGCTTCACTACATAAGTTCATTTTTAATTGTTTATTTTCTTAATCCACATAGGAGATTTCTCCATATATCATGCAATAAACTATCCAGGATAAAAGATTGACCTTCATTCCTTCACAGTAAAGAAAACAATGAAAATGTAAAGAGAGAGCCTACAGAATGGGAGAAAATCTTTGCCACTGGCACCTCAAATAGAGTATTATTCTCCAGGATATATAAAGAACTCAAAAAAGAAAAAAAAAATCAACACCAAGAAAAGAAAGAAAGAAAACCAATTAATAAATGAGAAAATAAACTAAATAAGCACTTTACAGAAGAAATATGAATGTCTAATAAATATATGAAAAAAATATTCAACATCTCTAACAATTAAAGAAAAGCAAACTAAAACTACACTAAGATTCTCTCAGTCCAGTCAGAACATCAATTATCAATAATACAAGTAATAATAATCATTGGTGAGGATGGGGGGAAGTTTCATTTATACATTGTTGATGGGATTGCAAATTGGTGCAGCCATTCTGAAAAGCAATATAGAGATTCCTCAGAAAACTTGGAATGGAACCACAAAATGGCTGACCAAATTATCGCACTCCTCAGTATATGCCCAAAGGATTTAAAATCAGCATACTACAGTGACATAGCCACATCAATTTTTGTCTCAGCTCAATTCACAATAGCTGAGCAATAGAACCAACCTAGATGTCCTTCAACAACAAAATAGTTAAAGAAAATGTGTTATATATGCACAAAGAACTATTACTCAGCTTTAAAGAAAAAATGAAATTATGGCGTTTGCAGTAAATGGATGTAACTGCAAAATATCAAGCTTAGTGAAATAAGCCAATCCCAATAAAACAAAGGACCAATGTTCTATCTGATATGTGGATGGTAATATACAATAAAGGACCAGGGTTGAGGGAGAAGAATAGAAGTTCATTGGATTAGAAAAAGGAGAAAGAAGGAAAAGGAGGGAGATGAGACAACAAAAGACAGTAGAATGAATCTGACATAACTTTCCTGTGTTGATATATGAATATACCACCAGTGTAACTCCACGTCATGTTAAACCACAAGAATGGGATTTTAATTAGAATTAAAATACACTCTAAAGTCACGTATATCCAAAAAGAATTAAAAAAAAAAAAAAAAAATAAAAAAGGATTGGCCTCAACCATTTTACCTCAGAATCATTTGAACTTTTGACAAGACTTACCAATCTTGAAAACCATTTTAAATAATGACGTTGAATGTGAAAATGATTGTTCCCAAGTTTAGAAAAGAAAAGAACCTACTTCTAGACAGTGTTTTCCTAAATTGTTTGAACTTCAGAATCACATGGAAGCTTAACAATGATACCTGAGTTATGTTTCAGAGATTCAGATCAGTGATATTGTGGTGCTATCTGATCAATGAGATTGATAAAAATCTCTGTCTTGTTCTCATCCTGAGTTTATCAACTTAATCTGTTTATAAATTTTTACCTGGATTTCTATGTTAGACCTGGGATTCTGCAGTAGTAAGTTTGAAGTTGGGCCTGAGACTACTATGCAGATCTTGTTTATCTGAGACCATCCTAGGGAACCAGGCTAAAAAGCCTCTTGCAAGTAGACACAATCAGACATATTATACATAAATGGAGTATAATGCTATATATAATTCCCTTTGTGTATGTTTGGGAATCACACATTTAATTAGCACTTTTTTGTTGTTGCTGTTTTGTTTTGTTTCTGTGAACTCTTCCCTGAAAGCAACAACAACAACATATTTAAAGAAATCTTCTCAAAATATAAAATTTTCCTAAGAAATGTTATTTTTTTAAATAGAATAATTGGTGATGATGAAGAAAGAAGAAGAGGAGGAGGAGAAGGAGAAGCTGCTCTTTGGATGACATTAGATGTTCAGAATTATATGAGAATTTATATTTAAGAAATTCAAGAAATGAGACAGTCACTGTGATTATAAAAAAATAATACCCAACAATCAACCACTTCTCTTCATTCATAGTCATTCTCTGTCCACACTTGAAGGGTTATTATAAACTTTCAATATCCTTCAGCTTTTGAAAAGTGATATGACTTCTGCACATGGTAAGCAGAGTGAATGCTACTACGACTGGCCATTCCTGTTCATTCTTGGAGGCTGAACCCAAGGTTGTTGCAGGATTCAAGGAGCTAAATTTGATGCTGCTCCTGCTTCCCCTCTTCTACTGTCCTTTGTGCAGGAGGCAGAAATTGGTGGAGAGACCAGAAAATTTGGATCATTCAATTTATTTTTATTGTATGTGAATTAATTACTGCTACTCTTTTTTTTTTTTTTTCTTTTTTCTGGGAGAGAACTGACTGACCATAAAAAAGGTAGCATCAGTATGGGGGAAAGTGATGAAATTGATTGTTGAAATTAATCATTAGAAGTTCAATAAAGAACTAAAACCACTACAATTATACTACCTGGTACAGGGGCCACTAGTTACATGTATATATAGAATATTTGAAATGTAGATAGCTTGAACTGAAAGATGAAATTCATATAAAATATATACCAGATTCCAAATAAATTAGCATGATTAAAATGGAATAAAATTAGAAATTAATGCAAAGTGAGATCTGTTATGATTTGGATATAATTTTTCCTCCAGAGTTATTTATGTTAGAAGCTTAATCCCCAATGTTACAGTATTACGAGTTGGTAGAACCTTTAAAAATGTGGGATTAGTGCATTTTCTTAGTAGTGTTTATTTATAATAGCCAAAATTTAAAAACAAACAATGTCCATCAGTTAGCAAATTAATTTAATCCATAAAATGTATTATTCAGCCATAAAAAGGAATGAATTATTGACCTATGATCAAACGTTGATGAATCTTGAAAACAGTATGCTAAATAAAAAAGAGCAGATGACAGTTTCAAACATTTTGAATAAAGGAAAAATTTCTAATTTGTGTACCTCAAAAGTGTGCATTTTATGGTATATAAAGTATGTATCTTTTTTTTTTTTTTTTTTTTTTTTTTTTGTACTAAGAATTGGCATTTAATTACCTAGCAATATCCCTAACCCTTTTAATTTTTTATTTTGAGACAGGGTCTTGCTAACTTACTTGGGTGTAAGCTGCCTGTCGTGGCCAGCCACAACGCCGCAGGAAAATTCTCGGAGGCAGAGTAAAGATACTACTACTTTTACTTCTACTTTCTTAGAGAGAGCTTAGAGAGAGAAAGAAAGATTTTTCTTCTTCTTAGAAAGAGCTTAGAGAGAAAGATTAGAGATAGCTTTTCCTTCTTCATCTTCTTAGAGCTTAGAGAGAAAGAGAGAGAGCTTGAAAGAGAGAGATTTCTTCTTTAGAGAGAGAGAGAGCTTAGCTTTTAGAGCTTCTTTCTTCTTTCTTCTTTCTTCCTCGGGAGCCTCGGCTTGACTCTGACCAGCAATTACTTCTTCTATCTGGTTTCTCTTCTGTAACCGTTCTGCCTACGTTCTGGCCGCTCTGATTCTTTTCTTCTTCTCCGACCCAAACTCTTCTTCCTACCGAGCGACTGCATGACTGACTGAATGAATTCATTCTTCTCCTCCTAACTCCGACCGCTTTCACCCGGTTATATACCTTTAGCTTTGCGGGTGCCTCACGTGCATTTACAGGTGCGTCACATACATACTTATTATCAGGTGGAACTTATGGCTTCCAGCTGACCGCAATAGCCATCTCCCTAATTGGGGCTCCTTCACTTGGGCCCTCATTAAATTGCTGAGGCTTATCTTGAACTTAAGACTCTCTGCCTTAGCTAACTCCCAAGCACCTGAGATTATAGGTATGTGCATCAAGCAGGGCTTATATATCTCATTTTTTAAAAAGAGCCACCCCTGAAGGAATCAAATCATTTGAAAATAATTTAATTGTGGTCTGTAACAACTCAGGATTGTTTACAGGAATTAAAAAAAAAATCAACTTCTACCAAGTTAAATTTTGCAATATCTAGCAGTTAATTAATAATTATCATGTGTAGAAATCAGCAGGAAAATACAACCATAATGAAAAGAAAAACCAAACAATAAAAACTTACCAAGAATTAGCAGATGGTAGAATTGGAACACAAGGGGGATGATGTGTTTTAATTTCAAATTTTATTGTCCATTTCTGATGGATAATAAAGTGATTTACTTGGGGTAAGTACTAGTCAGTGCCTAGAAAGTCTTGTTTTTTTTCTAGGTAGTGAGACAAAGTTTTTAAAGAATGGTGAAAGAAATTGAGAGGGGAAGTTGGCCACTCCCTGTGTCTAATTTACTGGCAAATCTAAAATCATATTGCCTGTGTACTCGAAACACACTGAGAATCTGAAGTTTTCTTCATCCTCATATCATAGCACTATTGACTCTTCCCCAGAATATTTCTTTGTCTTCTTGAATTTGCCTTATGTCCCTACTCTTGTGCTGAGTTTCTGCAAAATATAATCAAGATTAAATCAATTATCTGTTCAAAGACTTTCAATGTCTTTCTAGACTCTGAATAAAATGCATGACCTATAAGGTTCGACATTTATTGGTCATACAGCAGCTCTGTGAACTCATCCTCTACTCCTTTCTTGTCAAGCCCTCACCTTGCAGACCTACCTGATAAATTTTGATCATAACACTTTCTTTTTCTAATATAGTAACTTGCACGTCCTACTGTCACTGACTAGGACAGTTTTTTTTTTATTTTTTTATTTTGCTTTATATGACAGTAGAATGCATTTATGCACTGTGATATGTCATACATAGATGGGATATAATTTCTTATTTTTCAAAGTGTACATGTTGCAGAATCATATTGGTCATGTAGTCACAGACATACATACAGTACTAATGTCCGTTTCACTCCACTATCTTTCCCATCCCCACATTACAAATTAGTGCTCCCATGTTGGTCACACTTCACCAAACAGTTTAAGTATGCCCTTCCACATATTTATTTTTCTATTCCCTCCCTCTACCAGAAAATTTGGAAAAGGCAGACATTGCCACTGTTTAACTGCCAGGTATGTCATATAATCAATAAATAAATATCTGTCAAATAAGTTACTATAAACAAAGAAATCAGAAAGTGGGTGAATGATTGAGCATGTAACTAGGATGCAAAAGTAAGTTAAATGAAGTAAAACCATGAAGTAATGGTAAAATGAACAGTGTGATTAATGATCAGAGTGTTGCACTAGACTATTTATAATAAGTCCAGGAAGCCTGTTTCACAGAACTGGCCTACTTATACACAAGTCACCGGGATAGGAAAACTGACATTCTTTCTTTTTTTGTTTTTCTTCCTTCCATTATTCTTTTACTGATGATTTTGGGTTCAATAGGATTTGAGCCAAGTAGATTTTTGTCTTTCAATAATACTTACTCCATGTACTCTGTACCAGTTAACAGTACCATGTACAGAGATATAGTGATGAATAAGACATAACTCCTGCCTTCAAAGAGTTTACAGAATAAGCACAGGTGGTGGTGAAAGAGGAGGTAAAATCTAACAGGCCTTTGCATGCTTCTAGGGGTGACTGTCCACTCTAGAGGGCAGCTATACCCTCCCTGGTTTCTTCAGCAGTGATAAAATAATAACAAACTCATGATTTTAAACAAAAATGTTTCTCCCTCTAATCCAGGCACAGAAGGACAAATACCAGTTGATCTCACTTTCATGTGTAACCTAAATAATCCGAATTCATAGAAGCACCAAGTGAAATGGTGGTTGAAAGTGACTGGGGGTGGAAGTTGAAATTGGGAACTCTACTACATGTGGAATCCAAGGACAAAATTTCATTTCGACCAGAAAAGCCTTTATATGAACTATTGTACAGTAAGATGAAATCAGGCAGGTTGCAGTTACTATAGGGCCTTTCTCTATTTTGCTACGTGTTTTCCTTGTAATAACTGAGCATCCCTTATCTGAATATCTCAGATTTGAGATGCCTCAAACTCTGAAACTGTGAGAACTGTCAAGGCCATCTTTTCCATTCCACAAAAGGAAAAGTCCACATTTGACCTCATGTTCTAGGTTACAGTCAAATACAGATACACTAAATCTATTGTGTAAAATTGCCTTGAGACTACCTTTATAAGGTATATATTAAACAATATTTTTTTGCTATCCATCCCCCAAAATATCCTATTATAAATGTGAAAATATTCCAATTTAAAAATAATCCAAAATCTGAAACACTTTTGGTCCCAAAAATTTTAGATAAGGGATACTCAATCTATGTATCACCAGTTTAATTATCACAATGACTCATGTTTGCAAGTGAGAATTAAAGGTAGTGAGAAAACCTATCATTGGGCATGCACTATGACCAGCATAAAAAATACTGTCCAAGCCACAGATTGTCCAACAACTGGACAATAGGTTACTTCTACCAGTTTTGAAGTTTAGTGTCTTCTTCATACATAAAGCTATTTTGATATAATTAATGAGTTATGCTTTCTGGAAAATTCAGAGAAATTATCCCTCCTGAAGTTAGAAAGTTGTGAATCTGTCATGACAGCAAATAAATGTTGCCATTCGGGTACATAAAGAAAGCTAGACATGTCAGCAACTTTACATTTTGTTATTTGAACTAGAGTTTATCTCATAGAGAATAGTAGGCAATTAATTGTATTATTAAACCAGAATGGCTGAATTAAGCTGATTTTGCTTAACATCAAGAAATATGTTCAAAAGAAATGCCAGAAACATTCACTTAAAAAGTATCTAAAAACTTTTTTTTTTTTTGCCAAATGATCCCACTGTGTCAATTTTCTGAAGTATATAATGTCATTTTTCTTTTGATCTTTTTATATCTTTGATATATTCAGAGTGTTTTTAATCATCAGTATCTTAGGCTCTGCTAAAGACAATATTCACAGAATTGATGGGTTGAACATATTTATTTTTAAAAACTGTGCTGTGTATTGGTGTATTTATTTCCAAAAGGTCTCAATTTTCTTGTTTAAACTTCTTTATTGTGGTATAAAAACCATAACATTAAATTTATCATCATGACTACTTTAAGTAAATAATTCTGAAGTGTTAAGAGTATTATTGTGCAAACGACTTCTATACATTTTATATCTTGCAAAACTAAAACTATACTGATTAAACACTAACCCCCCTCTACCTTTCTATTTTCTATTTGTATGATTTTGACTACTTTAGACAATTGGCAGAAGTGGAACCGTACAGTATTTGTCTGTTTTGTGACTGACTTATTTCACTTAGCATAATGTCCTATAGATTCACTAATGTTGTAATGGGTCAGAATGTTCTTTTTATAGCATATTTTCTTTATCCACTCAATTACTGATAGAAATTTGGATTGAATTCTTATTTTGGTATTATAAATAATGCTGAAAAATATGGATGTGAAAACATTTCTTTAATATCCTACTTTGAATTCTTTTGGATAAACACCCAGAATTGGAATTGTTAGATGATATGACAATTTCAAGTACCTTTTATACTGTTTTCAATAATGGATGCACCGTTTTTATTCCCACACAAGTGTGCAAGAATTTCAATTTCTCTCTCTCCTTTCCAAAACTTGTTCTTTTCCATTCCTTTGAGAGTGGCTTGTCATAATGAGTGTGAGATAGTATCTCATGTGGTTTTGATTTGTATGTCATATAATTAGGTATATTGAATATCTTTACATATACTTATGGGGCATTTGTGTATCTTCCTTACAGAACTGTCTATTCATACCCTTTGTCCATTTTTTAAAATGATGTTTGGCTGTTGTTACTGTTGAGTTATAAACATTTTTTATGAGTATTGACTTCTTATTGGATATGTAATTTTAAAATATTTTCTGTAATTTTTTTTAGGTTGCATTTTTATTTTGTTTCCTTTGATGCACAGAAGTTTTTGAGTTCAACCTAGTCTCATTTGTTTATTTCTGTTTGCTTATGTTGCCCATGATTTTTGTGCCACATTCAAGAAATCATCTCCAAATTCAATAACTTGAAGCATTTCTCCTTGGTTTTCTTCTAGAACTTTTACAATTTTAGTATTAATTAATGTATTTTGTATAATGTGGCATCTTAGTGGCATCTTCCTTAAGGACAGGGCCAAATCGGTACAGCTTATGGTGGTCTGCTAACAATATGCTGCCCTCAGCAATGCTGATTGGGAGCTCTATGAACTAGGCCATGGTCCTTTTCAGGATGTGGAGGTCTAAATCATCCATGGGAAGCCTTTCCAAAGGTGACTGTTCTGTCCCATGTCTTCCCCTCGGCCTCGGCTTGCTGGCCTGGGGTAAGTCTGCCCGAAGTGCTAGGGTGGTAGTCAATGATGGGTAAGATCCCCAGATGGGGACAACCTAAGACAGGCACACCCTCAAGTAAGGTGGGCTCCCATCAATAAAACAAAAAGGGGGAAATGTTGGGGACATTAAGAACACATCAGCTGAAAACATAACTCTCTGGCTGTCTCTTACTTCCTGATACATGGACTTGGCCTAGCCCAGGAGTGTTGCCCTGACATATGACGAAAAAATCAAACTACCACTAGAATAGGCTAGTGGCTGTTCCTCCAATGTGATCTGCTCATGTTCCCTATGTTCCCTTACAACCTTTTTGCTGATAAAACCCTCTCTTTTTTCATGAAAGATACCATGGTGCTGAAAGAGTTAATTCTGACTGCATAGATTTTCCTATTTATTCACTGTTTTATTTTCTGTTCACATATATGGCCACCAGGTGTCGCTATTTCAATTACTTATAATGAGGCTAATTCTATAAATTAATTTTTTGGAATCTAAAGCTAAAAACATAAAAAACCTTTTCTATAAATTATACTAAAATAACAGGTTTCTAATTAAATAGCTTTAATGTTGGGACTATGTCTGCCAAGGGGCAAGGTTTGACTGCTTACCATGCCCTAAAGGACCGGGGCTAAACCAAGAGGTGTGGCTATGACATAGCGTGAGAGACTGAACCACCTTGCTTGCTGATTGGTTAGTTCTAGGCCTATTTAAGTCAATGCTTGTTCAATAAATTTGAGTTCTTCGGGCATCCCGCGTGCTATATACAAAACTCCCTAGATGTGGCGTGTTTTCTGTTCAAATAAACAGAGGTAAGGCATCTAGCAATTTTTCTGTCCTTAAGCTCATTCTCGCCGAGTAAGTTATACTTTCCTGCTGGCAGGAAAACTTCCTTTTAGGGCCCAAAAGGAAGATAGCTTAGAACTCGGCCCCTTTCATAACTCAGCGACCCCGGCACTTTAAGAGTCTTTTTTGATTGAAAATAAATCCCTCTTATTTTCAGAGTAATTTAATGTAGTAATACAAATTCTTTACAATAAAAGTCCTTCAAAGCTGCCTCTCCCTTTCCCTGCTTCTTGTTATGAAAAACAATAAAAGTGCCTTGAAATTCCAGTCAGACAAAATTAACTTTTTATCAGGCAAGTTTAAACAGTATACAGAGAGAAAGACTAAGTTAGAGATATGAGGTAAAAATTATAACATACGCAGATAGTTACGTACAGTTCATATAACTCTCCATCTGTACAAAGCCTCGATATGTATGTCTGATATGTAATCAATAGATGATTCAGCCTCTTTCCTAAGTTTTATGATGTAAAAGAATGTGTAATGCCAAGAAATGTTGCTTATAAACTTGTACAAACTGAAAATAAACCAGCAGAAGGTTCCACAGCCTAACCCATGTCTGAGTGCTGATTTTTTCCGCCACAGGCTGACTCCTTTACTTTGTGCTATGTTGAGCGCTGGTGTAGTACCCTCCCGGCTGACAACCCGAGACTTGGCAGCCCCCTGATCTATCATGCTACTCTGCACCCCTCGTGGAGACCACCACAGACCGTCGCAGTATAACTTTTTTAAATTTGATATATGTGAGGGTCCAATTTCACACCATTGCATTTCACAGCTTTCCCAAATTTACTTATTGACACTATCCTTCCCATTGTATAGTCCTGGTATCTTATGGAAAATCATTTGGGCCAGGTGTTATTTTCAGTCTCTGTGTTCTGTTTTATTGATCTATATAGCTGCCTTTATACCAATACCATGTTGTCTTCATGTGAGTGCTTTGTAATATGTTTTGAAAATGAAAGTGTGAGACTTCCGACTTTGTCCTTTTATTCCTACATTATTTTTGATAGTTGAGGCCATTTGAGATTTCATATGAATTTCAGATTTTATTTATGTTTTGTTTCTGCAGAACTGACATTTGATTTATGATGGGTATTTCATAGAATCTACAGATTGTTTTCTGTAGAATAGGCATTTTCATAATACTAAGTCATTTGATACACTAGCCCAAGGCTACTTGTATTTTAATATTTTCCTTTTCTGTTAAGTTTCCCTCTGAATATTGAGGTTCAAATGTTACTGTGATATACAAAGAGTTTAAAAAATAATTTTGAACCTGATTATGGAACCAAAGACATATGAAATCAGGCACTTCAGATATGGGGAGGATTTCAGTCATCTCTCTCACCTGACTCAATATAGAGAGATTTTCAGGGGCTTTTATATTGCAAAAGAAATGTCCACAAACATAATGGCTTAAGATGGCATGCATTTATTTTTTCATAGATTCTTAAGATCAGAACCCAGGGCACAAGTTAACTAGGTCCTCTGCTCATATTCTCACGAGTTCTACATTGGATGTGTTTGCTGTGTAAAATTTCATTGGATGTTACCCAAGGCCCACATGATGGTGCAAGAATTCAGGACTTTACAGTTGTAGGACAGGGACCCTTACCTTTTAGAAGCTACCTAGGATTCCTAGCCACATGGCCCTTTCCCTATTGGCTTATAGGTCAACAGAATATCTCCTGTTGCCTCCTTAAATGCCCTCCATAAAAGGCTCACCTGATGAGGCATAGCCCTCCCAGCTTATGCACCTTGTAATTACTGAGAAGTCAACTGATCAGGATTTTAATTACTTCTTCAGAATGCAATGTGATTTAATCACAAGAGTGATATTCCATCATGTTCACAAGCAAATAAAATTACATATAATATGTGTACCAAGGGAAGAAATCATGCTTACAACTGAGCCAATGGTTTATTTGTTGCAAAGCCTCTCAGTTAATGCTTTTCTCCTAATTCCTAGGCAGGCCAGCACCAGGTTTTCCCCAAACATACATGTTTGCTTAAATCAGAAAACATTTATGGAATGTGTTGGTTTCTTTGTAGTAGATAAATACATAAGCCCTTATGCTTGGTTATATTGATGCCTAACTGGAAAACTGAAATACTTCTAAGACGTGAAATTTAAAATAACATTCAACTTTTTTGAAGTTGTGTTAAAACTCATTCTTACTTATTCACTAGTATGAGAGTCAAAATAACAAAATATTAATATAAACAAAACAAACTACTTCTGAGGCATTTAATTGGTGTATGATGTCCCTTCTTTTTCTGAAGTCCTGCCTTTTGTGAAATCCTGTTTAATTTTAAATGAGAATTGTTAGTAGGCAAAATTGTAAAAAGCTCAGAAATTGGGACTTTTGAACGTATCAAACTTTTGGGTACTGACATTATTTTCTTAAAATTAATGAAACAGTTCAGGGTTCTCTGATCACTTCTGTTCCTCTAAAATCCTGCACTACGTTCATAGATAATGTCTTCTGAAATAAGGAAAGGAGACAAAATCAGGTCCATTTTTCTGTGATCAATAAGTGTTGAAAATTTGGAGAATCAAATATTATTTATGAGAGAGTCTATTTGAGGATAATATTGAAGTTTAATATCTTGGTGTGTGAATAGACTGCCTCATTTAATAAACATTCTTTGTGAATGCCCAGGCATTGAATTTAAGTGTCCTGGGTTAAGATTCACATTCTACCATAATCATCTGTTATTTATACTGAAAGTGAGTTGTGAACATGGTTATCACCTAAAATCTTGTTGAGATTGCAAACTCATGAGCTCCATCTCAGACTTCCTCAATCTGTTTTAAATTTTTAAAATATCCCCAAATGATTCAGAAACATTAAAATTTGAGAATCAAGGCCAGTGATCATGGTTATCACTTTACTCTTTTGAAAATCTTGGATGAAATTGTTTGTGTAACATTTTTGTTTTGTGGTTATGCTTTATCCAATGATTTGGAAGACTTTTGAGAATACATATTCCAAGGCAAGGCCATTGGAGTTCTTATGTTCCAACCTTTGAGAAGACAGTGTTCATGGTTTTGGATAATCTCCATAGGTTACTCTGATGGGCAACTAGGTTTAAGGCGTGTTGAACTAGATGATATCTATCATATTCTCCAACTGAAAAATGATAAAACTTCATGTTTATATATGTTTCTACTTCAATATTTCTAGTATTCAATAAATTTTAAATAACTTTTCAGAATACAGTGTCTCTTTGATTATAAATAAATTGTTATAGTGCTAGTTTTCCAGGAAGGGGTAACTATAACTGAAGAAGAAAGACTTAGTTTGGGGAGTTCATAGGCAGAGGAACAGATAAGTTTCATGAAATGGATTCTTTTCCCTCAGCCTCTGAAAAGACAAATGGTCATAAAACCCAAAGATGAATAAAGATCTGGAGGGCTCTATTTTCTCAGGACCTCCTAAACAAGAGCTGTTAGGTCACCAATACTTCCTGTGTCTTCTGCAACCATCTTCCACTTTAAAGTGGTTAACCAAAAATCGACTGTTATTGTGTTGTTTTTCCAGTTTTGGTGTGAACCTACAATTCTTTACACTTTTCTGGTACATAATTTAGAGCCAATATATGTATGGAAGTTTTAGCATATCATTATTTAGTAAGCTAGCTTCTATTATCTTTACTCAAATTAGGCTGATGGTGCTAAACACTTTTAATTTCATTCCATCTTTCACAAACATTAAGGATGGTATTATGTTGTCGGGACCATACACTGTCTGCCAAGGAGATGGAAAAGCTCTGGATTTCTGGCTGCTTGCCACATTACCACGCCCTGTTACATGACCTAGGCTAAGCAGGGGGCGTGGCTGTGAGAACTGAAACCACCCCAAGGATAGGCCAATGGCTCTGCCAATGGCAACCGCCCATGCTCCTTATGTGTCCCTGTGATCTTTCTGTTGATTGGCCCATGTCCTCTATAAGACCGTCCAACTTCCTCAATAAACCGAATTCCTGCACTGACTGACTGGACTCCCCAGTACGTTCCTGGGCCTTCTAAAGGCAGGGGAGGGAATGCCGGCGGCCTTTACTTTCCCAATCTAGTCTCATCATTGGGGTAGGCCTCTCTGGCCTCTTTTGCTGAACAAGAGAGATCCATCCCGGGTACAGGATGGCTAAAGACCCCAACCCCTTATAATATTCCAACATTATGTGCCACTGCAGTTTGTTTTAAACATGATGTTAGATAATCATGTAAACATACAAAGGAAAGATACAATAAAGAAGGCAATGTCAACTTTTCAAACTATATCCAATGGTTTTCATTTGTTGGTTACCCATTTCCTTATTATCACTTTTCTACTCAATAACTAGGTACTCTAGACTTATGTCTTGATTTAATTCTGATACTGAATATAATTTGTTTAAAAAGTATTAATTTATTGTCTTGATTTTTGTATCATAAAATATGTAGAAAAGTGGGATATCATGTAAAATGACCAGCTACATAATAATCATATATTAAGCACCTAGAATGTGTCATGTAATTTGCTACATCATTTGCTCAGTTCACCTTCTATTTAATCTTCACAATAGCAACATAAGTTTGGTACTATTATTTGTTAGTCATATTTTCAAAAGGAACTATGTAGAAATATGTTTTATCCACACACAACAAATTTATATTTTTCACTAGACAAAGTGACTTTTACTGCATGTTAGCAATAACAAAGAAGTCAAAACAGAAAGAGATCCCAAGTGTAGAAGTTCAGCACATTAGTGTTCCAGCTAAAGTTGTTGTCTACACAACTTAATAGACACACAAACACGTCTTGAGTTAATGAATAGGGGCCAAAATACATGAATAAGCACTTAATCTGGAAAACTATCCAGCCTTAATGTGACCTGGTTGACCAAGGTTATCCTAACTATATGCAGACCCTTACCATGACTGTCCTCCACAACCATCATCCTCTTCCTTTCCTCCCTTCCTCTAAATCAGATCATCTGATAAGGTCCTGAGTCTATGTACATTCTTTTTTTTTTTTTTTTTTTTTAGACTGGATTTAATGTTTTATTTTATTTATTTATTTTTTAACCATTATTTTATTCAATGTTGTATATATAACAGTAGCATGTTTTATAATTTGTAATACACATAAAGAGCATCTTTTTACATATCACTGTTAGTATACAAAGTATATTCAGGAACATAACATCATAGCATGCACAAGGAGAGATTTCATAACAAGATTGGGTTCTCAGCATGAGAGACCTAGGTTTACTATTTCCTGCATCTTGTGTGTGTGTGTGTGTGTGTGTGTGTGTGTGTGTGTGTGTAGACACAGACAAGCTATATAGCTTGTCTATAGAGCTATATAAATTTTGAGGCAATACCATCAAGTGCTCAGTTATTAAGAAGTTAGAGCTGTCAGATCGGACCAACCTCAATCCCCTACTTGGCTGACTTCATAGTAGTTATTCATTCCCACATCAAATGGCTTTTTGTTCTGAGCATGGAAATTGAAAGTGGACAGATAAACTATTGTTTCCTAATGAGGGTGATCTGAGTAGGGATAATATCTATATTGTTATATGGTAAATTACTGAAGGAAATAGAGCACTCAGCAGAATATATGCCTTAGTTCTGAATTCTGAATGTTCTGGGTAAATGAAGGATTAGAATTTTGATCTAGAAGTTGGAAAAGGAAAATTATCTCAGATCATTGCACTGAGCTTCCTTTCAAGATAATATATTTTTTCTGTCATCGTCAGTGTTTCATTAAAGTCAAAGTGAAATAATTTAAATGCAAGGGAGCTATATAGAAAGCATAATACTTAAAGAATATTTATAATCAGATTTTTATCACTTTATAATTCTGAGTATTCTGTGTGCTATCTGAATATTTTAAACTTTATATTCATGTATGAAAGATGACAGCATAGAGAGACTGAGAAGCAATCTAGGATAATGCATGATTTCAATTTATATGTTATATTTTAAAAAGAGTTAAATATATATAAAAATATTAGTTTTCTTATTTTAAGTAGCTTTGGTAAGAATTTAGGATTAAGAGATAAACACATGGAGAGAAATAAAGGCAAATATGCATGTATCTCCAATTCTGTATCTATTTTTATATTTTCAATGTTTTTAAGAGCAAACCTATTTCAGTATTTTTTGTGCAAGCAAATGGAAGGAAATTAAAATATGTTAAATTTCATAACTTTCCTGTTGTGCTATAAAACAATTATACATCAAAAAAGAAAAAAAAAATGGGAAGGTGGTTCAGATTTTTTCATCCAATCTGTTCTATATGATGCTCCAATAAAATGTAGTTGTTTTTAATAGTTTTTTGTAATAGTTTTATATAAAAATTATGTTTTTATAGCTTTGACACTAATTGAAATCTTGACATATTTTTGATTGTATCATTTTAAAGTTAATTTTGACTACTTAAAATTTCCTAAAGTGTCTATTAATTAAAATTTCAAGTACTTCAGCATATAGTAATAATAAATTTTTCTATAACTTATAAAAATTCTATATCTGTGTTTTACTTTTTTCATAGCTAGTTTTCAAATCATTACAACTTATGAATCTTATTTGAATTTTCTAAGTAATATATATTTACATGGATTTGCACATTGTTTTTCTTCTGTTTTAAAAACAGCATGTTAAAAACCAAGATGGAAACACTACATACTGGATGTTTCAACTCTGTGACACGAAAGGTCAAAGTGTAACACAAAGGATTTTTAGGACAGCCAAACTATAGTGTGGGATGACATTGATATTATGATGTAGACATGTCAATACACATTTGCTGAAACTCAAGCTGCACAACATGAAGAGTGAATCCTAATATAAACCATGGACTTTCATTGTCAATGATGCCAACCTGGGTTCATCTGTCACTACTGTGGTGGAAGATGTTGATGACCGAGAACACTATGCATATATAGGGGCGGAGGAATTTAGGATATCTCTCCATCTTTCTGAAAAATTCTTCCAGGAACCTAACACTGTTACAAAACATTGTATTTAAAAACTGTGTCACAACCACGCTTAAATTTTATTGGAGGTATATACGGCAATATATTTGCCTCTAAATGTGACTTCAGTAAGATTTCAGATTTTTAGTTGATTATTTTATTCTTAACATTTCTAATTAATTTATAATTCTCTAACTCAACAAGGCCTTTTTAAAAAAATTAACATAGTCCAATAGTCATAACCATTGTGCGGGGTTTTGCTAATGATTTGAGCATCACATGGTATATTCAGAAGTTTTTACCGGTATTATTGCATTGTTTTGTGACAAATTTTTGTAAAAGGGTACAAAGGACGACAGCTGTTATCAAACAAATATTTTTGGGGAAAAGAACACTCATCTCCTACCTTTATGCTACATTGAAATATATTTACCTTCTAATTTTTATAGGTAGAAATGATATAAAACGATTGTGAAACTATATAAAACCATTCATTAGTTGTTAATGTACATGTAGCAAATGTGAAGCTGTCAATACAGAACATGACTTTATAAATCATTAAGCCCAGTATCTTCACTCACTGATGAAGAAATTGGACTTGAATTATTTGCAAGCACTGGGCCGGCACCACACAGGAATTTGTGGGAAGCAGGACACAAGGCCTTTCACCATCTTCTCTGCTTCCACAAAGGAACTTCAAAGATCATCTCATCACTATATATAAAATGAATATCACCCAAAATAAAACATAATTTTTTTTCAAATTCAGAGAGCCAAATTTCTTCAGTAGTCAGATCTGACACATATCAGAGGATTTTTACCATAGTATCCTGAGGCTTCTCATATCTTTCCTAAGAGGAAGGAAAGAAGACATGAAAAAGTGGAAAAGGTTGAGATCATAGAAGTGAAGTGTGATAAAAAATAGCTGCCACTAGTTTGAAATTTATTTACCATATGACATTGTAGACTGTCTTTCTATCCTGGTCACACTTCTTAAGAAACTTAAAGTCTGTGTGGTCCATTTTAAAATTCAATATTCAAACCAAAAGGTCATTTGATGTGAGGGTAAATTACTACTCTTCTCCTGGGGATGTGCAACACCTTCTAGTCAATGTCAGAAGAGGCACATTTACTTTTATGGATTCACTGTATATTGCAATGCATTAATCTTGTATCTTAAAACACATAGAAAAAAATTAAAAATAACTTTTTTTGGCATATAGGTAAACATACAATCTCATTGTTCTTGAACGGACTAAGTTCACATTTGCAAGGAAAAATCTTCTCAATTAGTAGCAACTAATGTGAGAAAATATAGGCTGTGTTCTGGAGTTAAAGAACTAGTGTTACATCATGTACAACCACAAGAATGGGATTCTAATTGGAACAAGTTATACTCCATGTATGTATAATATGTCAAAATATACTCTACTGTAATGCATCTCTAAAATAATAAATAAAAAAGAGAAAAAAAAAAAAGAACTCGTGTGAGTTTGCACAAGTAGAATACTGAATAGTGTTCTTTCATGCTGATGCAGTGTTTTAGTAAACATTTAGTTGAAGCTTCTGTGTTTCCCTCAACTTGAAATGACATTAGGGTCTCTGGAATTTTGTAGGAGGAAGATACTATCTTTTTACTAAGATATATAGAGTACTAAGAGCTATTAAAGACATAAACAATTCAAATGACTTCTTGTTACCATTTTCAATAGCCTTATCTTGAAGCATCAATTTACATTATAATACAGACATATTTATTTTCTATTGTAGTACATAGCACTCTTGATTTTTTTTGTTTGGTTTTGGTCAATATTATCTGATTGGTATGACCTCATAAATTAATAGCTGCTTTTTTGGCAATTAAAAATAAATTAGCACAAAGAGACCGGAATGTCCAGGGATTCAGAGTGAGCCATTCATCAAGTCCTATTCAAGACTTACATTCGTCTTAATCTTTCTTTGTTGTTTCTTTTTTCTGTTGTGATTTTTTGAAATATGACTGATATACAAACAGCGCAATATTTTAATATGTTTAACTTGATGTGTGCAAAGACAAGAATTTATCTGTGAACCATCAACACAATCTATGCCATAAACATATCTGTCATCTGCAAAATCCTTAACTTTTGAGAAAAATATATTGTATTAAGATTTTTAACCAGGCACAGTAGCACATGCTTATGCCAATGGCTCAGGCAGCTGAGACAGAAGGATTCGACACCCTAAGCAAATTAGAAAGGCTCTGTCTCAGAATAAAATCTTAAAAGGGGGTAGGGATGTGCCTCAGAGGTTAAACACACCTGGGTTCCAGCCCCGGTACCAAAAACAAAAACAAAAACAAAACATTTTAAATATAAGGAGGTGGTGATCAAAATCTAATTTTCTGTCTCATAACTGCATTTGTGGTATTTTTTTTTGAAGTTCAAGAAATATGGTAAATATTTATGTAGTTCTGAATCTACATAATTTTAATCAGATGGCTACTTCAAATATTAGAATGTAGAATAAGAAATAGTCCTATTGGGATGTCTAACGTTTGAAAGGGTATTGGAGGTAAAGTCTTTTGTTTAGTCCTGATGGTGGTTTGGCTTAGTATATTCAGCTGTGATTTTTATCCAGTTATTTCTATAATTTTAATGGGCACATTGTGATTCAGTGAGTCTTGAATTTATCCCAAGATTCCGCATTTTTAACAAACTCTCAGGTAATGTGCAGTGGCAAGTCTGAGCTTGTTAGAGAGTAGTTTTTAATATAGCTGAATGCTTGCAATATCTGGAGACTTTTTAAGAACACAATTGGAATATGAGAAAAGTTCTTGACTTGAGTATTTTCTTAAGCTCTGAAGAAGATGCTAATTGAGTGTCAGGGTCAGATATCTGGCATTAAAATTTCAACCACTCTTCAAACCCCAAGTCAGTTTTCCTCCTCCAAAAGCTTCTCCTTTATGAACTCTTCCCTATCAATTCCACTTTTCACATTTCTCCTTGGCAAGCTGCAACACCTTCTAGTCAAAGTTACAAGGCGTACTCTTAATTTTGTAAATTCACTGTATGTTAAATGTATTAGTCTTGTATCTCTAATAAGACATGATTACCTATGCAGTAGACAAAATGCAGTTGTACTTGAACTGATTGAGTTCACATTAGCAAGAAACAAACTTCTCAATTAGTAGTAACTAATATTTGAAAAACAGTTTTGAAAGTTATTTCACACATTTGCGTTTTTTTCACAGCAACCTTGCATCTTAAGTTCTTTTCATATCTCAGTAAACCAAGAGAAGTGGTAATGTTTACCATTGATAATAAGTGCTAGAGTAAAGGTCAGAAACTGGTTATTTGATAATTACCATTTGACTGGAGTGAGATGATAGCTCAGTATAGTTTTGATTTGTGTTTCCCTGATTGCTAGAGATGTTGAAAATTTTTTCATGTATTTGTTGGCCATTTGTATTTCTTCTTTTGAGAAGCATCTATTTTATTCTTTTGCCCATTTATTAATTGGTTTATTTGTTTTTTGCGGTGTTAAGTTTTTTGAGTTCTTTATACATTCTGGATATTCATGTCCTATCTGAAGAGCAGGTAGCAAAGATCTTCTCCCATTCTGAAGGCTTTCTTCACATTCTTAATTGTTTTCTTTGTTAAGCAGAAACTTTTTAATTTGATGCCTTCCCAATTATTGATTTTTAAAAATTTTACTTCTTGTACTTTTAAAGTCTTGTTAAGGAAGTCATTTCCTTTGCCAACATGTTGGAGTGCCGGGCCTACATTTTTTTCTAACTATTGTAGAGTTTCTGATATAATTCCTAGGTCATCAATCTACTTTGAATTGGCTTTTGTGCAGGGTGAGAGATAGGGGTTAACTTCATTCTGCTCCATAAGGATTTTCCCAGGGCCATGTGTTAAAAAAAGCTATCTTTTCTCCAACATATGTCTTTGGCACTTCTGTCTATTATGAGGTAACTGTATTTATGTGGATTGTCTCTGTGTCATCTATTCTATACCATTGCTCTTCAGAAAAGGTGTTGGTGAGGATATGGGAAAAATGGTGTACTTATACATTTTTGGTGTGACTGCAAATTAGGGCAACCACTCCAGAAAACATTATGGAGATTCCTCAAAAAGCTAGGAATGGAATCATCCTATGACCCAGCTATCTCACTCCTCAGTGATATCTAAAATTAGCACAGTATAGGGATATTTCCACATCAATGTTTATAGCAGCACAATTCAATAAGGAAGCTATGGGACCAATCTAGGTGCCCTTTAAAGCTGAATGGATAAAGAAAATATGGTATATAAGCACAATGGAATGTTGTTAAGCCATAAAGAAGGAAATTATAATATTTGCTAGTAAATAGATCGAAATGGTCAACATGATGCTAAATCAAATAAGCCAGACTCAGAAAGCCAAAGGCCAAATATTTTCTCTGATATGTGGAAGCTAATACAAAATAAGGAGGAGAGAGAAAAGCAGGTGAGGGAAAAGGGAGGCGATTCCATCAAAATAGAAGAAAGATCTGTGAAGTAGAGGGATGGATTAGAGTTTGAGAGAAAAGGGAGAGCATAAGGAAAGTCAATGGAATGAATCTGAACTACCTTTCCTATGTACATGTATGAATATATGACAGTGAATCTCACCATCATGTATATGTACAAGATATAATTTTAAAAATCTCTAAGTAAATGGCAGAAAGATAGTAGAGGAAAGGGAACAAGGGAAGGAATGAGGGGAAGGACCGGGGAAGTACTGGGGACTGAATTAAAGCAAATTATATTCCATGCTTTTAAAATTATAAAAGTCAAAATTAACTTCAATATTATGTATAATTAAAAAGAACAATAAATTAAAATTTAAAACAGTAAAAAAACAAAACTGGTTATTTGATTCTAAACACTGTGCTTATATGTTTTCCATTACACTCCATCCTATTTGTATCATATAAGAAAAAATAATGGATATACTTTATATTCCCTTAGCAACCAGATAAATTTCACATACATTGATTCATTTAAAGCAATCTGTAACTATCTTGATAATGAACTTTTGCCAAGTAGTTTATTTGAATTAATCAGTCTGGACATTAGAACAAGCAAACAATTTTGCCAGAAACTCCATGGGTCAGGTTGTGGAGTATTGTGAGTTTAAAAACATCAATGTGGATGTCTTGCCAAATTCTACTTGTTCTTAAACTTTACATCACTCTTTAGCAAGAAAACACATTTGCATATTAATATGTGGCAAAAGTCAGGTAAGTTTCTGCCTGTTTACATCATTTTAATGTTCAACATAGTTGAAGTAGGAAGTACGACCTCAATTCCTTTTTTTAAAGGAGTAAGTACAGGCACAGACTTGTTAAGTAACTTTCCTAAAGGAATGTCATTCATTAAATGGCAAAGCTCTTACTAAAACTTGGTCAGTCTTCACAGTTTATCCTCTAACTCAGTAACAGCAATAATTTTATAAATTTTTACTTTAACAGAGCCTTAATCAGTCAATAGTTGTCTGTGGTTCCTTTCCTCACTAGAATGGCTGAGTTTAGCCCATTGTATAAGGAAGGATGAAGCTAGAATATTTACTGTGTGGATCTTTACAGAAAATGTTTGCAGATGCCTCCTTTAAACTAATTTCCAATTAGTTAAATACTGAAGTATGTGTTGCTCATTGACCCTATTCTACCTAAGGGCTACTTAATTTTCTCAAATACTCATTTAGAAGCATAAGTTTGCACAGTGCTTTCATCTTTTATTTAAAGCACCTTCACATTCTTTGTCTAAATAAGTACCATAATCACTGGATAAAATAGGAAGGTCAATGATTATTTTCCCCTTTAAACAGATAAGAAAAGTCAATGCAAATAAATGTTATTCTCACAAATCTCATAATGAAGACCTTCAAATTTTGAGTCTATACCACCATGACATAATGAGGCTAATGCTATCTCAGTATATCACTAAATTTCACAACAGCTTTGAAAGACTTATTTTTATCTAGTAAATACAGAGAACTTGCCTTGTTCCTGCATTTGCCTAAGCCTTTCATACAGGTTAATTCATTCCAGCCTGTAACAAACCTGAGATAAGTGCAATAATTAATGTTATTTAACATTAATAATGACATGAATGATAAAACAGAGGTAACTAGCCCAAGGTCATATAGATACTGAGTAATGAGTGAAGCTCAGATATAACATTAGGACACTAATATAAATTTCCTGCTTTTAAGGACTTTCATTATATTGATTCCTTTGGCTCAATCTTCTAATCACAAGTCAATATTCATCAGTGGTATTCACCTCTATCCATTGTTACTATGATGTTTGCAAAACATTGATTGTTTTTTCTAATATCATCTTAATTTCTATTGTAGGATAAATTTTTATGCCCCAGTTGATCCAAACGTGGACTGCAAAAGCTCATTCAAATTTCACCCTATGTTCTTTTTTTTTTTTTTTTGGTACCAGGGATTGAACTCAGGGGCACTTGACCACTGGGTCACATCCCCAGCCCTTTTCTGTATTTTATTTAGAGACAGGGTCTCACTGAGTTGCTAAGTGCCTCACCATTGCTTAGGCTGGCTTTGAACTTGCAATCCTCCTGCCTCAGCCTCCCAAGTGCTGGGATTACAGGCGTGCGCCACCGCACCTGGCACACCCTATGTTCTTTAAACATATTTCCACAAATATTTTAGTATTCCTCACATTATGGCAAAATTCTGTTCTATATTATTACTTTACTTTCTTTCCCCTAAATCTTAGTCATTTCTCTAAGGACTTTTTATTTTGTTTTGGTTTTTGTAGAAAGGAGTGCTTACAAATCAAAATCTGAGAAACTTTTTCTTATGGACAGTATAATTTTTTAGCTAAATTCAAAGCAAAGTTATTTTTACAATTTTACACAAATTGCTGTTGGCAAAGTAAAGTAAGTTATACTTATGTGCTGTTTTCAAGGAATTACATATTAGCTTTTTCCTAATATAAATAAATATAAAGTGATAATCTACAAAATTAAAAAATATATGAGCAAATAAAACATCAAATTCCAAAAATTAGATTTGTGTTTGATAGGTTTCAATGTAGAGATGTTCCTCCTACAAACATGTGAGAATTGTTTATACTTTAGAGAATTATTCTCTAATATATAATTTTATTTCTTGTTCTATCTGAACCAAGAAGTGGTTTCAATTATTTCCTTTAAGAAATAACAGAGCCCTATGATATATCTCAGCATCTAAAAAATGTTTTCTGACAGTAGAATGAATATGCTTTGCCTTAGTTGCCATTATCATTTGTTTTCTATTCTGAAAATGAAATGTTGTATTGAATATTCACATACTTCTAGTGCTCTGAATCAATTTTCACACAAGTACTTCGTATTTTTTCCTAGTGAGCAATTTTCTGAAGACTTTTAGATATTTTTAAATTGCTGTATTACATTGAAATTTTAAAATATATTGACTTAAAAGTTTCAGATTATATACATGTTTTATACATGTTAGATATGTATATATATATCACTATACAGATGGGAACTAAATAATAATTTGTCTTATATAGCCTTTTTGATTAATATATTCATCCTATTTCATCTGTTATGATGGGTTATCATCACCAAACCTTGTTTCTTTCGATGTGGGATCACATTGAAGTTGTGTGTCATCATTTCCTCATTTAATTTAATCATAATTTATGAATTATATGCAGCAAATGACTCACTTAATTTATTGTTTTGTAACAAAAAATTTAGACACTTAAAGCAGAGAGAATATCTAAAAGCATTTATAAAGTATTAATATAAAGATTTAAATGCAAAACTTTATATAGACTCTAAAGATACAATCCTATCACTACTTAATATGTGTGTTATTATTTCAGATGCAGGTATGTTAAAGAATTGATTATTAACTGTAGTATACAGAATTTTAGGATGATCCCTATACTTTTTGCAACCTGATGTTACTTTCATGATTTAAAGTTACATGGCAAAAAGTATATTACAGATGCTAATTACTAATTAGATGATATTAAGATAAGGAGCTTATCAGGATGGGGCCAGGAAACTACATGATTCCTTAAAAACAGTTATCTCTGGCTGGTGGTAGAAAAGGAAGCTTGAGAGGCTCAAAATGTAAGGGCAACTCAATCAGAGGAATCCAGCTGTTGTTCTTGAAGAAGTAAATTGTAATGTAGTAAGAGGGTCCTGGAAGACCACAGCACAGAAATTTGAATAGCTTCTAGGCGATACAGTGGCTCAGGTTGATATCTCACAAACAAGTGGTGATCTTCTTCCTAATTGCACTAAAACACCTCTGTCAACAAAGTGAATGAGATTGGGAGCAGACTCTTTCCCAGTCAGATAAGCATTAGACAATACTGCCAAAATTCACCATTTATAGTTTCCGTGGATAAGGATTCTAACATGGCTCAACTATATTTTATTAGCTTAAAATATTACATTTAACAAGCTATGATAGAATCTTGAGTTCCTCCAGACACCTGTAGGTGTTTCAAGTAAATATATTCTAAGAACAACCCTCACCAAAATTCCCTGTGAGAACACTGCCAACTATAGTTAGAATTTTATCCTCACAAACTCAAATAATCCCTGTATTTGAAACATCTAATAGTCTAGGATCAGAAAAGCATCACAATGAATACGTGTTTATATATACATGAGCATAGGCAAATCAGAGCCTTTATCTATGTTTGGTTGAGAATTCCCTACCTTATTTGCCTTCACACTAAACTCCTTTTATAAAAATCGGAAAATGTCAGATACATACTTCTAGAACCTTCTCTGAAACTTGGGTGCAGAAGCCAAGCCTGGAATTTTTATCTGGGGTTAGTGATACAGGGAAAGTCATAGGTGGCAAGAGAGGCAATAGTATTGGCATTTTAGAGTATCAAGTAAAAGTATACTAATGGTGTCCATGGAGTCCTCTAGTCCTGTAGCAAAGGTAGTGTGTATGTGCTTGCTAACCTGTGCTTCTGAGTGAGCAAGCATGAATGATCAGCCAAGTCAGGAAGGTAGAGAAAACGTACTTAATACATGTTTACTCTATGCAAAGTCCTCAGATTTGCCTTTTACATTGTGCAGGAAAGAACTAACATGGTGTCCCTAAAACTTATCCTGAAAAGTCTTGCTAGCAAAGTTATTCATATCTATCTACAAACATGGGTTTTAAAAGAATTCTTACCACTCACTATCTGAGTGGCATAATGTACCCGGAAAGGGTATATAGTGTGGCTTTTGCTGAATTCCTGCTTTTCTTCTAGAACGATAGAATTTTGCTATATGCTAGATAGAGGATGCCCACTAGACAGCCTCCAAGAAAAATACTACATATAAAGTCTCTGATGAGCTTCTCTTGGAAGAAACAACCTACACATATTGCTTCATTTATGGTGCTAGGGAAAAGTGGTTTCTCTATGACTTCTCCTGAGAGGGGGATAGCATTAAAAAACCTGTACATAGATTCTCACAAGTAACACCTACTTTGATCCTTTATGCTATGGCTACATATCCTTACCAAATTGCTATAATAAATTGTACACCTAGTATAACTTAAAGCAGAATCCCATAAATCATTATAGTCAATCTCCTAGATTTGGGGTCTTGAAGATTTTGACCATACATGTAATCACTTGACAATGATTGACAGCAGGTATTCCATTCATTTTTGGAAATAAGAAACCAGTATTCAAACTGCTGAAGACATTTTTCAGGTTATAGTACTGTGTAATGTGGGGCCAAGAGGCAAAACTATGTGGATCTAATGAGGTATTTATTATAAAATTATTGAATTATAGAATACACTAGGATTAGAATTTAGGCTGACTCTACACCCATGATATAATCTCTGCCTTCCTATGTAAAATCCCTATCACTTAGCCACTTAGCCATTTCTCTATAGAGTCCTTCAGTAAATATTCACTGAGCTCTAAGTCACAACCATAATCTAAGCTCTCCAAATAACAGTTACCAATCTGTGCAATGCACTCCATATTTAACCAGTTCTGACTTAAGAAAACCCTCCTGGCAATAACTCACAATTGCATGTGGCTCCTCTACATGATCACTCTGTCGTCATTCCCTCATCCGTGTCTACAATTTCTAATACTTACATGATTTGGAAATTATGAATTTTAGATGTCTACTTTTAGCCTAAAATTTTGATACAATTACAATTGTGTATAAACTGTTAAGATTGGTAGGTATTTATATTAATATTTATAAACCCAAGCTCTCTGTCATTTTTCTGTGGCTCTCACATTTGGGATTAGCTCATAATATTTTGGCCAGATGAGGCTCTGTCTAAAGAGTAAAATCACTGTTAAGTATTTAAATGCTGTGTTCACTGTCCTAAACTTACTGAATCAAGTCATGTCTTCATCAGAAAATCCTGTTTGTTAATTCTTTTATCTACTATTTTCCAAATATCTGACACCTACCTATTGATAATGGGTATATCATCTCTGGGGAAATATTTATTCAAGTATGTAGCTCACTTTTCAATCAGGTTATTGTTGTTGTTGTTATTATTATTATTATTATTATATGTGGGTATATGTGTGTGTTACACTACCGAGTTGTAGAAATTCCTTATATATTTTAAGTTGTAGATGTTTCATATATAGTTTGGAGATTAACTCCTCATCAGATATATGGTTTAAAAATATTTCTCCCATTCCCTAGGCTAATTTGTCATTCTATTGATTGTTTACTGTATTGTGTAGAAGATTTTTAGTTTGAAATTGTCACATTGTTTCTTTTCTTTTGTTTTTTTCATATACATAAAATCATTGGCAAGTCATAAGTCATAAAGGTGTCTTCTATTTTATTTCTTATTTTTTATTAAATTTGGACATTTTACCTTGAATTTGAATGTGTTTTTAAAATTTTTTTGTTCACAAAATTTGTATATATTTATGGCTGGGAAATGAATAAGGAAAATGTTGGTCAGAGAATAAAGCATTTCAATGAGATACAAGGAACAAATTTCAAGAGCAATGTTGTACAAGCTGATACTAGTTAATAACAATGCATGAAAATTGATAAGAAAGTAGATCTTAAGTATTCTCACCACAAAAATAAATAAATAAATAAAAATATGAGGCAATGAATTAATTAGCTAGCTTGATTTAAACCTTCCAGAATTTTTACCTGTATCAAAACATCATGTTTACTTGACTATGTTTTTTCTAAGTTTTTAATCTATTTTAAGTTGATATTTGTGTGTCATTTAAGAATCCAAATCATCCTTTTGCATGTGGATTTTCCTGTATCCCAGTAGCATTTGTTTTAGTAACTATCTTTTTCCAATTGGATATTCTTGGCACCCTCATCAAAAATTAGTTGGCGATAAATGTGTAGTTTCTTTTTCTTGGCTCTCTATGTTATCCCCAATCGTAAGTGAAATTGAAATAAAAAACACAATGAGATATCACTTCACAACTGTCAGGATTAATATTCAAAAACAAAAGCAAAACAACAAAAGACAACAGAGTTGGTGATATAGAGAAATTGAATTCTTACAATGTTATTGGGAGTACAAAATGATAACAGACACTACAGAAAACAGTAGAGAGATTAGAAAAATACAAAAATAAAACTACAATACAATCCAGTAATCCCATATCTGGATAGTTATCTAGACAAACTGAAATCAGAATCTCATTGCAGGTTCATTACAGCATTATTCAAAATAGTCAAGCTGTGAAATAACTTAATGGACCTTCAGCTATGTGACAACTCTAGAGTTACAGAAATTTCCCTCATGTTTCCCTGTCAGAAACCAGTTCCACAATGAAACCAACAACAATATCGCTGAGCATTTGACATTGCAGAAATAAGGTGCAAATGGCAGAATTCTGACAAAATTAACCAAAAAGCTTTTGATCCTACATTAAGATAACAAAGAGTTTGTATTTCTTTACATAAATAAAGCTCAGTAAATGTTACCAAAATATTTTCACCTCTCCTTTAAAAGTTGGCACTTAAAGGTTTCATATTAAATCTCCAATTTCATTTAGTGGATTGAAATTAATTCTTTTAAAATTCTTGAAATATGCATATGCATAAATTATTGACTAAAATTAGGAATGACTTTATATTTGGACTTGATACAAAGAGGAAAAAAATCATGCTTAGTTCCAAGTGTAATGCCTAGCTTTGTGGATGAAGGGAGTAATTTAAAGTTAGAATTAAAAATTCACACTTTTCTCTTTACAAACTGTAACCTCAATTGAATTAGGCATAAGTTTTTAATCAAACTGACTTTGTAAAAATAAGTTGTACTTTAATGTTATTTCCCTTTATGCACTTAAATCTCTAAGGGAGGAGAAAAAAAAGGAAAACACTCTGACACACTCTGACATCTGGATTTCATGAGATTTATTAGGCATTTGTATTTATAGGGTGAATTAATAAATATTTCTTAATGTAAATTTGTCTAAGATTTAAAAGGGTTCTCTTCTATATTAGAGCATCTTTAGGCACCAAAAGTAATCTATATGGTACAATCTCTGCTATCAAGAAAAGTAGAGAGACAAGACTATTACAGGAGAAAACATTAAATATCATAATATATAAATAATGTAAATATGCTACGGATTGAAATTGAAACTGTAAAGGCCTTTGTGGAAAAGTAGTAGCTTTAGAATAATATCAAATAACAAGGGAAACCTGAATAGAAGAGTACAAAAGGAAAATAAAGTGATTAAAGCCAGAAAGAATCAGTCAAAAAATTAGGTTGAGCAGAAGCTTCACAGTGGGGTGTAATATGAATAATGTACATAGGATCCAGTGGGATTTTTCTTTTCTTTTTATTTTTCAGGATTTGGCATGGCTATTTTGTTAAAATTTTCCATATTGATGAGTCTGATCTCCATTGAAATTCATATATTCAAAACACGTGTTGGTAGTTCTGTCTTCTAGCCTGTTATGTGGGCCAGGAGTGGACAGAAGATGCAGATGTTTTATAGACTTTATGTCTGAGGCCACCCCTGAGCTGTTACAGCGTCTTCACTGGGCCTTGAGCAAAGAAGATTTTGATCTGAGGTTGCACTTTGGCTCCTCCCACTCTCCGTGGAGCACGTGTGATCTCTGCATTTCCAGGCTAGGAAGTATGCTTTCTCATAGCTCCGGACTTGGGGGTTACCCACTGGGATTGTTCAGGCTCACTTTATAAATAAAGGAAACGGGAGTTCCCTCACTCTCTTTCCAGCATGGAAGCTCCACCCTTATGGTGGAAGAGCCCTCCTGCCCCTGATCTTTAAAACTATTTTATGTGTCCTGTGATTTTACGCTGCATTCCTTATTTGGAATATGCTGGCCTTATTTGGAAGCCAGCCCCGCATCACACAGAGGAATCCCAAATTCCATCGCCCCCGCAGGATGTGCGGGAGACTATTAATTGGGATTCAGAGACAACTGATTTGTTTCTCACTGATAGTAAAAATGAAAGAGATTTAAAATCTGGAAGTTTTTATGGAGTTATACTATACAGATAGAGAAGCCGTAGAAAACTGTTTTGAGGAAGACCATTAAAAGCAATGTGAAAAGAGATACAAGAAATCAGAAGAAATTGCCAGCTCATGGATGCTCTCTAGTTGGTGTTTCTCTCTTCCTTTCTTCTTACCTCCGTGTATCACTCCTTCCTTTAACTTCATTAGCTAGACTAAATAGGTTCTTTAACATGAATCTGTAAGAACATCTAAAATGAGACTGCTGATGTTATCATATATATATATACATATATATGAATATGCATTAATGTATACATAATATTGTAGTAGCAACTTTCTGTATTAATACAAAGTCAGCACAAATCAAATATTATTTAATAGGAATCATAATGTACTAACTCCAATACCAGAACTAAGGAATGTGGGTTAGGGAAATGTATCTATTTTCATATCTTATCATAGAAAATATATTTGCGGGGCTAGGGCTGTAGCTCAGTGGCAGAGCGCTTGCCTAGCATGCATGAGCCACTGGGTTCGATCCTCAGCACCACATAAAAATAAACAAATAAAATAAAGAAAATACATTTGCGATTATCACTCTAGTGATAATGAAGATTAATGGAATCATCTAAATTAATAACAATATGTAGGAAAATAATTTATGTGAAGGTTTTTAAAACTTTCTATAATTTTTCAGGATGAAGACTTTTTCATTTCCACACAGTCAAATTAGAGTCTCTCCTCAAAGAATTGGGAAGCTAGACAAAAATTACATGTGATTAACAGAGAAAATTATTATGCTATAAATTTTCTAGAGCAATAATAATGTGCATAGAAACAACGACGTTTAGAAGATCATGTTCATTTGTGAAACCATGTTTAATTTTTAATAATGGCTAACTTTTGGGTACAGTTAGGAGATTAAATAAATTCCAAACTCTGAAACGTATTTGGAACATAAAATGATTGCCAGTGTAAGTGAATGTTAAAATCATTTTGAAGAGAGTATACCTAAGGAAATGTTCTCCATTTTGGGTTTCTGTTACAGCATGTGGGGAGTATAGAGGAGATACAGAAGTTCAAACTGGGACTAAACCATTCAGAGTAGAAAAGAGTCGAGAGAAAAATATTGATCAACCCTCAGTGAAGATACCACTGACTTTTTCTGATATAATATATAACTATTATTGTCAAGAACTTTACAAGTTCTCACAAGTTATAGAAATCTCAACAGTAGAATGCCATAGAGAGAAGAAAAAAAGAACCAAAAAGCAACTGCCACATGAAAGGAGAAAGGACTAAACAGGTTGGAGATTCTCCATGGGACTCTGAGAAACAGTGTGCAGGTTTGCCATAGAGTAGTGGATGGTGGGGTGATTTACAAAGCAAAAAACAGCTACAAAATTCTGAGGAAAACATAAAATTGTTTGGACTCCATATTTACCACCATGCTGGTATGGACTGTGAAGTCAGTTTACTTGTGAAACAAGTTATCCTAAAATTCACATTGGTAGCATTCCAAATACATACACATTTTTTTGAAACTTTAGATTTAATATGCACAAAGTTAGTACTGGGTTTACAAATTATGCATAGAGATACCAATAATATACTTGGAATACAGTTGATTACATTCTTTATTTTCAGTAAATCTCTTTGTTTCAGTCCTTGAGAAGAATCTATGTATCCATACACTTTCTTTTAAACTTTAGAGATCTGTATAGAACCAAATTTCCAAAGCAGTATATGTTAGGGTATGTGTAGTGTATGTTATTCTTTTATGAACTAGGGAGTCGGAAGGGTGCTCCAAGTTTCTTTGAAGTTTAAGAACAAATTAGTTTCCACTATGGATTAAAGTAGCCATTTGATGAAAGAAAATGTTTGCAGAAATACTAAATTTTAAAAGCTGTGTTCAGCTAGCCTCCTCTTTTTGGAATACATGTCTAACTCATGTCAGTATTTTAAGCCCAGAGGGAGTAACCATCTTTCATTCCACTAGGAGTGTGAGTCCTCCCTGAGCTTTTACTACATTGATAGCATGGCATTCTCCACTCCTCCCATGATCATCATGATAATCCTAAAGGCAAATTAAGAAAAGTGGATATATGTTTTCATACTTTTTTTGAAGTTTGTCATTACTGCAATGTTAATATGTTTTACAAAAAAATTGATTAACCAGAGATTATTAAGTTAGTTTTCTTTATTGGTGTTATGTAACTGTGGCAGAAACACATATAAAATGCACAACTTCATCCCAATTATAGAGAAGAATCATGGAAAGAGGTTTAATAATTTAGTTTCTATTTAAGTTTGCCCATGATGATAAGCATTTTTTTATTTTCTATATTGACCTATTACAACTTAATATTCTAAACAAAATGGAGTAAAAGGAAGTAGATTTGCACACCTCCCTTAATTAATGACCCAGACAAAACATGAAACAACAGTTGTCAGAGATTGGCCAAGAGTAGCATAGGGTACTTAACACAGAAACAACCAAATGAAATAGCCCTGTTACTACCCCAACTTATTAACTATCAAGAATTCCTGAGGTACTGTGTATGAAGGGGTAATTCAAACCTAGTACTGTTTTGTGGAGAGAGAATAGAGAATCTAGGAGTCCAGATAGAATTTTAAGGACAGAGTAGAGAAACGTATGAATGAAAGATAGTTCCATGTAGACCACTGAAGATCTGTACAGAGTTTCTTCAAATCTTCAGTTCAATATTGATTAAAAAGAAATGTGGAGTGTTGGTTTTGGGGGTGAAGCTCCTGGAAGTGGGACTTATAGGGGCCAACAAAAGCCAGAAGAGGCATGGAAGTTTCTTCCCAGAGGCTTGCATGGAGCACACACCTGCCGACACCTCAGGTTTACAAATGTAGCCTCCATCACTGTGAGGGAAGAGATGACTTATTAGACGTAGAAATATCAATTAAAAAAATACAGGCCCAGACACAATATAGAAGTTATCACTGATAGACAAGTACAGTAAAAGTTACTATTCTCCATATGTTCTACCAGATAAAGAAAAGTATGGGCATATTAAGGGAGAAGAGAAAATTTTGAAAAATGACCAACATTAAATATTTAGTAAATAAGAAGATAATAATCTGAAATAGAAAATGCCCTGTATGAGATTACTAGTAGGGGAATGAAGTAAGATAATAGCAATAGACACTATCCAAAATGAAACAGAGGAAAAAAAAAAACAAGAAACAAAGAAGTCAATTAACAGCATTTCAGTGACAACTTTCACTGACTTAGTATGCATGTCACTGGAGACTCTAAAGGAGAAAAATGGTGAGGCAGAGGAGTCTTTGAGAAATAGTGGTTAAATTGTGTCCAGTTTACTAAAAAAATATGTTTTCAAAGATTCAAGAAGTTCAACAAACAGAAACACAAAGAGATGAAGAAAACTCCTTCAAGACATATCATAATAAAATTGCTCAAAATTAATAATAAAGAGACAATTTTGAAAGTAACCAGAAAGGACACGTGCATAATGTGGAATAATGAAGACAATGACAGAATATTTCTGGCCACAGAAAATCACAAGCAACAAGACAGAGGAAGAATACCTTTAAGAACTAGAAGCATAAAATGTCAACTTAGAATTTTATACCCAGTAAAACTATTTTTCAGAGGTAAAGGTGAAATACATAGTTTTCTGAACAAGAGCTGAGAGAATTCATCACTATCAGACCTGAACTCCAAGGAATGTTAAAGACATTCCTTGAGACAGGAAAAAATACTCCATGTAATCCTGAATTTTTGCCAATTATTAGGAGTAGTGGAAATGTTAAAATGTAAGTAAGCAAAAACAATTTTTATATTTATAAAAAAATCTATAAAAGATAATTCAGAGGTTAAAAACATTAGTAAACTTTCTGAGTATTCTTAAAAATCTTATTTTCAACAGTAGGTACATGGGTTTCCATTTCTTAAAGCATATCAAACTGCAACCTAAAATCTATAAGAATTTTTTTGTAAGATACCTCAAAATGATTGTGTTTGCTAAGTGAAAAAAATTTATTTTTGTCATAATCTAAATAGTTTTTGATTATCAGGGACACTGAATATTTTTATCTATTTATAATTCATTAGTATTATTTTATGTAATTTTATTCTCTTTAATTTCTTGACATAAAATATTTCCATCATTGTTCATTAAAACTACCATAATATCATTACATTAAACTATATTAATATAATTTAATATACTACAATAAAATTACAATAAGTATGTGAGGTAGAAAATTAGTTTATAATTAGAAGATTGCATGTAGATAATATACAAAATAGTGTCACATTGGCCATTTTTTAAAGGGTGACTGTTTAGATTGGTCTAATTGATTGGTTTATTTGTCTGTCCAATTTATCTGCTATTTACTGAAGATAAAAACCCAGGATTATCTAACGTCCAAATTACTGGATTTTTTTCTCTTTATTATGACATTGTATGTGTAGTAAATACACAGGGAAGAATGTCTGAAAATGTGCTAACCAAGAATTAAGTAATGTTTAAGGTATAATTTAGCCTAGTTATATGCCATGCAATGCAGTTATAGAAGATCCTCCATAAGTGGTTCTCTTAAACAGCATATTACAAAATTTCAGTGTGTTCTTTACTGCAAATGAAGGACACCAGAATGCTCACTTGTGTGGGTGTTTTCCACACTGTGCAATTATTTCAAGCAATCCAAATGGAGTTACTCAAATCCTATTATTCAAATGAATTTTATATAATGAAAAGTGACATTGCTGGGATTTGATTCCAAATATTTTAGCCATAAAAGTCAATTATTTTTATGAAAGTTGCTATATTTCTCCATGCCCTTGATTTTGACACTTTTTGTTTTATAAATATATATATTTATATAAATATAAAAAATATATATATATATATATACACATACACACACACACACACACACACACTGTGTTTAGCTCTGGCCTCAAATTTTATCTTTAAGCCAGATATTTTAAAATATTATGAAATGTTTTATTTTACAAAATATTCCACAACTGTCAAATATACTGCTATTAAGGAACTCAGCAATTGTGTCCCTTTTGCCATATTCCATATTGCCATATTGACATTTCCTTGAAATCAGGGGTGACAAGCTAACTACACATTTGGCTGTTATCTTAGGGATTTAATTAATGGCAGCTGAATATAATGAATTTCCAGCCCCTTGGGTTGAAAAATATTGCATTTTCAGTTATTTAAAACCCAACTTTTTTTTTTTTTAATCGCATTGGCCTTCCACATGGAGACCTTCTCTTCATTTCTAAATCACTGTTCCTGACACTGAACTATTTAAGTACTTGAACATAGGAAAGAAATCATACTTGTGTAGATTACTGACACCAAATACATTTTTTTCCCTCTCTCTCTTCTCCACTTCATTCTGTAACAGGAGTTTTAGATTATTGTGGTCCTTGGACCAGCAGCATCAGAATTGCCCAAGAACTTGTAAGATATGAAAATCTTCAGCCTTACCACACTTATGCTAGATAGGATCTTGAATTGGGTCCCAGAAATCCATTTTAACAAGTTGGAAAACCACTGATCTAGATATATGGTATTGCTATATATTTACCATCAAATTTTCTTCTGTAACTTCAAGATATATACTTTTTTTTGCTTACTCCACACTTGAAACTGATATTACTTAAATCCTTAAACTTCAGCAATTGGATAAACATAAGCTTGATTTTCTTGATTCTATATTCAACATTTTCAGTGACAAATCCTAAATCATCAAAATTGTGCCAGTCTTTTCTTTGGATCATTCAATGGTGGCTCAGAGACGGCAATTTGTGTTATATATAGCTTTTCTCACTACAGTCATGTAGGTTCTGACAGATAAAATAAAAATATGAACAACCAGGAAAAAAAAGAACAGGAATACAATAGCAGAATGTCCAACTTAATGTCCATCAAAATCTGGAATTCACCTTCAACTGGATCATAAATATATTCTGAACATCTTTTCATAGTACATTAGCATTTCCTGGGTCTATACTTTGTTTGGGGCAGCTTCTCTTTTGATAACTGAAGGGTTCAATCAGCAATAATTCCTAGAGGTTTGTACACTAATGCTGATCTCAATTTTTATCATGGGGAATTGACTTTCTTATCAGTTTAAAACAATACCAGGTGAGTTAGAAAATTATCTTTCCATCAGAGTTAATACTTTGGCATTAAAATCCCCAAAGATGGCTTCTCTATACTTCTTGGGGCTTCCTATTTCCTGAAACATGGGATAAGGTTGTCTTTGACAAGGCTGAAAAACTGTGAGTTATATCAGAGACTCACTTCACTACAATATATTCATCCCATTTAATATTCCAGAAATCCTCATCAAATATCTTTATATCTAGTATACAACTCAAGCAACAACATATTATGTGAAACACAGATGATGTAGTAGTCACTGGAAGTCATCTTGTATCTTGTGTAATACTGAGATGTTATCCTGAATCAACAGTTTATTTAGTGACTCCATATACTGAGTTTTGTTGTTATGCAATAATTCATTGTGAGAACTGGGGTCATCCACATAGTTAACTACTGCTGCAACATGATGTTTCTCTTCCTGTCTTCATCAATATTATTTTCTTACCAGAGGAGACTCTTGTCCAGGAAGTAGGAACTGCAAGTACATTCCAGGAACTCTTTATTCAACAGAGAGCATCAAATTACAATTTATGTCAAGGTTTCTTTGAGTCCATTGTCTCAAAATTCTTTCATTCCTCTGCTTACTACCACTAAAACTATTGTATTATGATATTTTGCCAGCCCTAAATAAGCCCAAACACTGAAAAGTATTAGTGCATTAAATACTAAAAACTCAATAAATATTCTGACTTTATCCTTCCCAATAAACCCTAGCAAAGTAGTGTTCTCTTTTGTAATATTAAGTGGTAAATTGAAATTTGTTTATCAACAGGTTATTTTGGTGATGTTTGAAAGATCCAGCAAATACAAACAACCAATATAGTGTATGTGGGTAACTTATCTAGTCATACTGAAATCAGAATGATGGATTAAAGGACCTGTAACTAATTTGGTGCAAATTATGAGAATTTATCTGCTGACTAAAGTGGCCTAACCTGGGTTTTAGTTGACATTATAAAACCACTGAATGTCTGTTACAACCCATTTTGGAACTGGTAGGAATATATAAATTGTATCCTTTCATTTGACCCTGTCTTTAATGGCATATTCATCCCTGGAACAAGAAGAACATGAACCAGCCTTCTGTTTTTACTAATCTTACTGCCAGCATTTTGTAACCCAATGTTCCCAAAGAATTGACTTTCAGGACACAATAGAAGCACTGGGCACAAATTACCATTTTATATATAACTGAGCTTGAGTCGCCAATCTACATTATGGAATTCTGATGTTATAAAAAAAAAAAAAAAAAAAAGTCAGACATGAGTTAAATTTAACGAAGTTTGTTAGAGTTAGAAAATGTTCTAGAACTGGGCAGCTTTCTGGACTGAAGTTGTTTCAAATTACCCCGTCCACCACTTTTGCAGGTTATATTGATAGACAGAGGAAGAAAGTGACACAGAAATACTGTGATTGGCTACTAGTTGGCCTTTGCTTTTCATGGTCATTATTTTGGCAGTTCTCAGCCTGTGATTGGTGGGAGATTCAGCTACTGTGATAGTCTGAGACTCAATAACGGTGTAATTTCAGGTTGAATTATAATGTGTTTACACATCAAGCTAGGGTAAAGTTTTCTCTGTAAGGATACTGCTTTGGGTCAATTTTATTGCCCATTTAAGGGGAACAGACTTAGGCCACATTTATCAATTTAACACTAATAAATGGAAAATTGAGGAATGTAACTAAGGTTTTAGTTTTGAGTTGTGATTCAGATTTTTTCTCACAAGGTCTAGGTTATGGTAACTGCTTAGATGTGAGAAAAGAAGTGCTTGCTCCAAGGATATCCCTGAGTTCAGTTTTTTTGCTATGGAGCAAAATCTAGAGAGTTACTAGGCTGCCCTGACACAAGTCTGAGTCAGGAATAGAGAGGGCAGTCTTGTAATTTAAAATATAAAACTTATTTGGGCCTATGATATTGATTAATTGTAGTTGGTAGAATAAAACCCTCCCTCAAAGATGGCTATATCCTAATTCATGGAATCTGTAAATCTGTTACTTAACCTGGCCAAAGGAAACGAGTTGAAGACAGAGGCTACCATCAGCTGACACTGCTGGGTAATTATTCTGGATTACCTGTTTGCTAAATGTACTCAACCAGGGCTTCAAAGTGGAAGAAGGAAACAAAACAAAAGGTCTGAGTGATAATAAGTGAGGGGACAGAAATACATTGCCAGAGAAAGGTGACCTGCTGAACCTGGTTTTGAAGCTAGAGCAAGGGGTTGTTCCTACAAGAAGTGAGGGCAGACTTTAAAAACTTGAAAGACAAGAGAATGGATTCTCCATGTAGACCATGGAAAGGAACACAGCCCTACTAGATCTCAGTTGAACTTCCAATATAAAAAACTGTAATAATTTTTATTTTGTTATTTTGGCCACTAAACTTACAGTAATTGATTACAAAAACAATAAAAGTGAATATAATACACCAAACTGTCAATAGCTCTTTCTTTGAAAATGAAAGGGGAAAGCAAAGAGGGGAACTGGTAAGTAGATGGGCAAAGTGTCAAAGGACTTTTCCTCTATGCCTGTCTCATTCTGAATCAAACCCCCCATGTCTCCATTCTGAACCAAGCACCACCTTTTTTGCTACTTTCTTTTTTAGATATTTTCAATATTTTCTATGTATAGGGCTCTGTTACTCCACTTATCACATGATATTGTAAATATATATATATATATATATATATATATATATATCTTATTGCTAGGGAGATAAAGAGTAATTTAAGGACCATTGTGGTTTTATTTTCTTAATTTGCATTCCCAGCATTTAGTACATGTTTCACTTAAAATCAGTGCCCATTTTTAATTTATCCAACAGTAAGTGAGCACCACCTATGGGTCAGTAGCAGAAAAGAAGAAGGAAATGCCATTAAAAGCCCCCAAGAATTCCACTTGCTGGTATCACTCAGTAGACTATGTTATGCCACAGTGGTACATGGATAACTATACCAAATGTTTATTTCTTCCCCAAGTTACATGGGTAATGTGTCTCCACACATTCTCTAAAGCAAATCCAAACTGATTTGGAAATCAAAATCCAGAAGGAGCCTTCCTCTACTGCCTTGCCCCTCTCATGACCAAAGGGAAAGAAACCATGAGCACCCATGTACTAGTTCTAAAACTGTTCCCTTGAAACTAACATTAGTTTTCCCACATTTCACTATTGAGAGACAATCTAATAACCACAATTAAAGAGAGAGACAAGAATTATAATTGTTTCCTAAGTTATAATGAATTAATATTTGTGAAAAAAACAAACATATGTATAATCTATTGCATTACTTATCCTAACACTAACATGTTTAGAGGGCAGTTCAGTTCTAGCTGTCTCCTTGAACAAGGGAGACAATGAGAATTGATACTGTTCAGTACTTAACAGTCTAACCACAATGTGGCTTACCATTTTCTAATCAAATGCAGCTATGTATTATTCATATTTTAATAAATGGCTCTTTGCATAGTTCTGGACAAAAACTGAAGGCTCAATAAATGCCTATTTAGTATTTACTTACATATTTTGTCATTCTCCTAAAAAGGTTAATACTATATAACATATAGCACTCATATAGTAGTTAGCCTGGAAATAATTCTGTGAGGTCTTCATATCAGATAAGAAGGGAAAAACATGGATGACTAAGAGCTGGTATCTGTTTATAAATATCTTCTGTAGAAACAGCATAGACAACAAGCAGGTCAATTACAACTATCAAACACCAAGTGAAAGGATGTAATATTGAATTGAAGGATAACAGATGACATAGGAATAATAAGGGTATCATCAAAACTTGTATATATTTAGACAAAAATAAGCTTCAAAATAGAGGTTCTTTCAACTAAAAATGCTAATGTGATAGCTAGAACATCTCTGATTTCAAATACACACACAGAGTATGGAAAACTTATAATAGAGAATTTTTATTACACAGTGGTACTGAATATGGTATTCTGATAAAATGGATAATACATTTTAAAGAAAGCTACAATATAAAGCAATTTCCAAGAATTATAATTCAATAAAATTTCCTGAATATTAAAGCTCCACTGAATATAATTTCATCTTCTCTATTTCAGAAAGCAATTTAAAATCTTACAGGGCATTAGAAATGTTTCTTATATTTGTAGCCTATTAAATTTTTTTAGGTACTTTCATGTACATTGTCGTTTGATTCTCAGGACGACCTCATGAAAGGCAAAGCATTATTATGCCCCATTAGCACGACTCATGACATATAATAGGCAATTATTAATAAATATTTGTTGTTGGAAGGGATGAATGGATTCCTATGTCAGTTATGAGGAAGGTGATCTTAAAAGAGTTAAGTGTTTTCCTCAAGAGACAGACCCCCAAAGCCAGGACTACAGCCTTCTGAGCAAACCCTCTCTCTCTTCCCAGTGAATATGACCTAGCTTTGAATGTGAACTCACCTTGCTGAAATGGTCCCTGGAAAGAGAAAAGTGTAAATAATTCATTAAAACATAAATTTGTCCTGCTCAGATAAAAGGTTTATTTTTAAATAAAACAAAAGTTTTAATAAAATAGGCCATTTGCCTTAATATGTAATATAGATAAATCCATGTATGTATATATTTTAAATATATTTATTTGAAAATTGCAGAACACTGTGTTCAGCACTATAAATGATGTAATGCAGTGGGGGTCATAGCTTCTGGACCCTATTATTATTATTATTATTATTATTATTATTTTTGCCTTCTTAGCTTTCTTAGAAATAGTAAAGCTTAGAGACCTCACTTTATTTTGTACATTCTTAAATACGCAAAATAAAACATGTAGGATTACAAAGGAGGGTCATTTGTTTCGTAATAGCTCTTCACATGTTGTGAACTTCTGCATGATTAAATAATAGCATTGATTATTGTAATTATGAACAATTATATATATTTTAATATAACAGGCACTATTAGAAAAAGTAAATTAGCAAATCCTTATATAATGCACACAGATTTGTTCAAAGAAAACAAAGGTGAATATGTAAATTTCAATACAAACAATAATGCACAACTAAAATTTAGCATTATTTTATTAAAAGTCATGATAAGGCAAGTGTTTTGCATCTTATTGCAAATGCTTCTGGGTGAGCCTGACTTAATCTTTAAATATTTTCTCAAATGTACATCAAAAACTACTTCATAGATTTTTTTTTTTCTTTTTGGTTATCAAAGTGAAACATACTACATGACAGGAGACTTTAAAACTTATGTACCACTTAAAATGCAGGATAGAATATTACAGAATAAACAAAAATGTATAAATAAAAAAAAAAAGACCATAACACTTGAAGTTATATAACAGAATATGAAAAATGGGGCAGTTTGTTCAAAGAGTTTAAGAACTGTCATAAAACAGTCAGTGAATGTTTGACAAATGAGTGGTGTAGACAACTAATATCATTACGGACTGCAATCTAAGAAATAACTATATTCAGAGATATTAAGAGAATGCTAAATTAAGAGGAAATCTCTGGAGAAAAGGAAGAAAAGGAGAGAGGAGGGGTTGAAGGAGGGTAGGAAGGAAGAAAAGGCTTTTAAAAAAGATTTTAGTCACAGGGTTGTTAAGAAAATTTGTGATAACAACCATAAAAAGCTTTAAATGAACTCAATATTTAATAAGTGATTGCTATTATAATTTTTTCCTCAGGCAAACTCTGCAAGAGAACACCTTTAATTTGCAATACTCACTATGAAAAAAGATATGTGTGGGTTTGTGTCACAGTGGAAAGACTGAACAATAGAATTGTTAATTAGTAATCATTTTGATGCAAGTATTTGATTTTCACTAAAATCAGCTAAAACCACAATGGAAAAATTTCTTAAAGAATTAAAGTTCCTTGATGGAACTCAAGCCCCCACAAGGGACAGCAGAAACATATGAAAAACTACCAGTTTCCAAGGGCCCATTATGTAAAGTACCCACATTGGAACTAGTAAGTTATTATAGTTTGATGGCAGGGGTATACATATCAAACCCTTTTTGTAAAATGTGCTAGCTGGCATTCATTGAGAATACTACTTATATTCCTTATGAGAAAGAGATGCGTTCCTAAACTCAGAAACAAAAATAATTCTTTTGCCCCTGATTTTGTTTTATTTATTTATTTATTTTGGGGGGTTCCGAGGATAGAACTCAGGGGCACTTGACCACCGAGCCACATCCTCAGCTCTATTTTGGATTTTATTTAGAGACACTTGAGTTGTTTTGTGCCTTGCTTTTGCTGAGTCTGGATTTGAATTCGCTATCCTCCTGTCTCAGTCTCCTGAGATGCTGGGATTACAGGGGTGCACCCTCAATTTTAGACAAAGCCTCAATGCAAATCATACAAGTTTCATAAAGTTCCTACCCAAACTGGAAGACTGTCCATACATATAGATACATACATACATACATACATACATACACATATCTGGTTGTGTTCCTATGCATGTAAGTTTATTGCGTAATAGTTGTACAATACCTTTAGGAAAAATGTTGTCTTGCACACATACATGTATGTGTATGAGTGATTTCCTTCCTCTTTTTAAAAAAATTATTACAACTCATAGTCATTCCCATCCCAGGTATATAATCCTTCTGGATATGATTATGCCATTTAGAAGGTATATCTGCCTTTTGTTTATATTCTTTGATTATAAACAAAATAATAGTGTTTCACAAATTGCTTTTCAAAATTATTATACCTTGTATATCTTTTTAGAGCCATGTAGTTAAAAATTATTCTTTTTTCAAGCCTACCTCATTTCAAACTGACTATTCTATAAATTACTTAAGCATTTTCATACTTATTAACATTTTTAGTGCATTCACTAGCTAGTGATTACTAAATAAAAATTAATAAACACACATTGCCAATTTTACTGAAAGAAAAAATCTCATTAATTATATATTTGTACACTCCCATTTTATGTGCAAGAGACAATTACAGGAGAATGGGATTTCAATATTCCAGGTAGCTGGTTCTCAGCCAGATAATACCAGACCATCCTTTAACATGCCTGTAAAAGATTTTGTAAAAATGCACACATAGATTGGCTTGAGGTGATCTTTAGACCAACTTCTATTTTTTTCTCGTGCTCATAAAATTGGGTAAGTTTAAATACTTATTTGTCTTATTGAAATGAAAAGACAAAGTAGTCCACATGAGTTGAATGAGTAAATAATAATCAATTAACACACAAAAACACCAGCAATAAAAGGGATAGTTGTTGATAGGAAAAAAATCATCAATTAAGTTAATTGAGTCAAATGATCATATAACTCATCCAATTTTTATAGACTGACATTGATTCTCTTTTGACTTTGTTATTGTTTGATCCTATGGGCAACCTGGAAGCTATGCCAGTACAATATTGAGGAGATGGCATCTTGAAAACACCAATAAGGAAAGATGATAATGATAAGACAGCAAGTCCTGTTCTATGGGAAAAAAAGTCTTCTTAACTATCCTTTGTTTTTCTGGTTCAGGAAATGACAGCTATTACTATGGCTCACAGAAAAAAGTTAACAAAAAAGTTAAAAAGAAAAGTCTTATTAATTAGATAATGTTTATACTGATATTATTTTTCTTCGCCAACAAAACAAAGTAGCCATTTTGTCTATCCAAACCCATCTACTTGCAAAGAGATCAAAGCAGTTTTCGGAGTAAACATTGTGTTGTATCTACACTCACTTTTATGAAGGACCTAATGATAGGTGAGGTACAATAACAGGACAGAAAGGGTTTTTAAATCTAACTTGTTCCTCTGTTTTCTGTAAAAGTCCCCTGTAGAAAACATCCATAATGTTCACTGTTTGCCTTATTCTTAGTTTTATTCTGGTAGACCTTTTCTAATTATAGATCCCCTTTTAAGCCCCCTCAAAATATATGCTTTAACTTCTGTTTCTTAGGTCAATTCCTTGGCAAGATGGTAACTGTAAACTGGTGCCAAAAGCTCCAGATATCAGGTTGAAATGTCATTTATCTGATATTGAGTCCCATTCAACCACCTTTTTATGGCAATGTTTTATGTACCACTATAGTCTGATCTCATGTCTACCAAGCTTCCAAATTGTCTGTTAGTGAGCAATTCTGCAGGTTAAGATGATCAACCAATAAAAGAACTTCTATTCTGAATAAAACTCAAAAGGTCTTGAGTTTATAAGCATTTAAATGTATCTAATTTAATTGCTGATTAATTACTGATTTATGCACGATCGTGTAAATGTTATTACTTATTCATGTAATTCCTTAAATGATGAGACCATATGTTCTTTGAGTTGTTTTTCTCTCAATTTTATTAAAATTGGATAAAGACCCTTGATATAAAGTAATTCATCACTTTCATATTTCTATCCTTTATTTGGAGATATTCTCTACTGAAGAAGATGATATACAATCAATAAATAAATATATGAAAAAAATGTTCAACATCTCTAGCAATTAGAGAAATGCAAATCAAAACTACTCTAAGATTTCTTCTCAGGCCAATCAGAATGGCAGCTATCAAAAACACAAACAACAATAAATGCTGGTGAGGTTGTGGGGAAAAGGGCACACTCATACATTGCTGGTGGGGTTGCAAATTGGTGCAGCCAATCTGGAAAGCAGTATGGAGATTCCTAGGAAAACTTGGAATGGAACCACCACATTTGACCCAGCTATCCCACTCCTCGGTCTATACCCAAAGGACTTAAAAAAAGCATACTACAGGGACACAGCCACATCAATGTTCATAGCAGCACAATTCACAATAGCTAGATTGTGGAACCAACCCTGATGTCCATCAATAGATGAATGGATAGGGAAACTTTGGTATATATACACAGTGAAACACTACTTAGCACTAAAAGAGAATAAAATCATGGCATTTGCAGGTAAATAGATGAAATTGGTGAAAATAATGCTAAGTGAAGTCAGCCAATCCCAGAAAACCAAAGGTCAATTGATTCCTTTGCTATGATGATACTGAATTATAGTGGCAAGGAAGGGGGATGAGAGAAATGAAGGAATGTTAAATAAAATAAAGGGGGGGAGGGAAGGATGGGGGCAAGGGGATAGAAATAATGGCAGAAGGAGTTGGACATCAATATACTAAGTACATGTATAAAAGCTCAAATGGTATGAAAATACTTTGTGTAAAACCAATGACTTGGAAAACTGTGCTCTTTATATGTAATATGAAAGGAATTGCACTCTAAAAGCATGTAAAACAAATTAGATTAAATTAAAAAAATAATAAAAAAGAAAATAAAAACATTTGGATATTTAAAAAAAGATAAATGCAAAAACAAAAGAACCATAGATTTACTCTAGGCAATATGATAGTAATTTTTTTTTAATAAATATGACCCACTGTCTGGCAGAGCACTGAAATTGAAGATAAATAGCTTGTGCTATCATAAATATGAAGGCAGCAATACTAAAAAAGTGACTGCTTTGTTTTTCTGTCACACCCTTTGACTGATGTTAGCACAAACTAGACCTTTTCCTCTCTAACTTTTCTTTTTATTTTTGATACCTGGGATTGAACTCAGGGGTACTTAACCACTGAGCCAAATCCCTAGCCTTATTTGGGGATTTTATTTAGAGAAAGGGTCTCACTGAATTGCTTAGTACCTCACTGTTGCTGAGGCTGGCTTTGAACTTATGATTCTGTCTCAGCCTCCAGAGCTGCTGGGATTACGGGTGTGCACCACCATGCCCAGCCTTTAACTTTACTTTTTTTTTTTTTTTTTTTTTTTTTTTTTTTTTTTTAAATTTATTTATTTGCTTTAGTTGTACACAATGCGTTTATTTGTACGTGGTGCTAAGGATCGAACCCGGGCCGCGCACGTGCTAGGCGAGCGCTCTGCCACTGAGCCACAATCCCAGCCCAACTTTACTTTTTAAGGACATAAAAAACATTACTTCAGTTATTTCAGGAACTATCAAATATTTATCTTTGGTTAATATTCTTTCATCTAATATGTTTCTTTTCTTTTCTTTTTTGTTTATACTTTTAGCTATTATTACAGATACATGAGAGCGATAGAGATTTCCTTCACACCTGGTGGATCACTTGATCATTTTTAGTGATTCCACCTTCTGCCTGGAATCATCTCACTCTTACCACTTTCTCTTCTGTGATAAAATTGTTTCTATCTATCCCTTCCAATGGAAAAGATGACCAGCTTTTAGTTTCAGGTTCATAGATTACGCACATTAAATAATCCTCCCACCAGACTGTCATTCCTTCGAGTTTAGGAAAATGTCTTGATCCACCTCCCTCCATTCCAGGTGAGATCTATGAGTCCTTGTCTATGAAAAAAATGAATCTCCTGTGGTACCAAACACAGAGTTAAATAATAGTTAAGTAACAAGGATCCAGATCACTTATGAAACGATACTGCAAGATATAATAAATATATTAGGGCAAACCATCCATAGGAAAAGGGAACTAGGTAGAAAATAATCAAGGGTCATATGGCTAGGTGCAGTGGGTGGCATGCTAGTGACAGTATAATGTAATCAGCAAGAACATGTTCTCCACACACAGGTTGACTGGGTTACGTTTCATTTTGGAATAACTATGTGAACTAAGATAAATTTCCTAATCCTTAGTACCTTGAAAAAAAAAATTTTTTTTTTTTTTTTTTCTGTAGAGTAGGAATAGTAATGAACAGTTCCTTCTTGAGGAGTTCAATCAGTACGTGGTTTTATATACCATCCAGTTAGCATAGGATCTTACATATAACGAATGCTATGTAGGTAAAAGAGTATATCTCACACAAGTCATGTTATTAATGTAACTTTGTGCAGTACCTGCTGACCCTGGGGTGTTTACTCTTGTTCTTTAAGACATACTACCTGTAACAGAAGCTCTGTGGGCAATGATTGAAAATTCTGATTTCTGTACCTACTAGGGATGTCTAATCTGATTCACACTGGAATTCAAGACCATGACCTGCAAGTCAGTCAGAGTGAAGGTGGTCTTGGTCAAGACTAGGTTGGATTATTCTTGTGGTATTTATATGAATTTATTAGAAATTAGACCTCCTTGCAATCAATAGAAGATAGTCAGGCTTATATCTGCAGTGATTACGCACAGGGTTCTTCCCACTAATATTAATGTTTTTGATTGGATAGAGCACAAACAAAGAAGGAGAGAGCAGAGCAGTTTCTATGTCCCTCTTATTCTGTATGTCAGCTGGGAGAGACTATTTTCTTGCTACCAAAAAAGAACAACAAGGGGCAAGTTGCTTAACACATTTCTGATCTGGGTGAAATGCCAGAGACCAACTCCAGCAAGGAGTGTAGAGTCATGAAAGGATGGTGAGGCATCGGCTAGAGCAGTGGAGAAACAACACACAAACTATCAAATCAGGGGCTGAATTCAAATTTTTACTTTCTCATGGCATGTTATATAGCAAAATTTCTTGGCAGTATACGTTAACTTTGTGGTTACAATACAGAGAAGTTAAGGAAATCACAGTCATAATATTTTAGGTAAGTAGCAAACATCTGCTGATTACATTCCAGACATTTAGTCTTTTACCCAACATATTTCAAGGTCTTGTGGAGACCTTGGTCACACATTATCTGAATGCTTTGTAACCAGTCTAGATTTGATTTATTTCTTATGAGCCATGGACTCTCTGAAGCCACTCCTCCACACCACCTATTTATCTGCCTGATTGAAGTTAATTTTTCCTACCAGGTTTTAAAGCACTATTGTATTTCTGTTTAAATTCATTCCTACAGGGGGAGACCAGAGCCTTCCTCTAATCAGATATGCAGATCTAAAGGATCCTTTAACAATGGGAAGAATTAACCTAGAGGCATTTTCCTGCCTTGCCTGTTCTGACTTCTGAGAAAAAATCTCAGGGGGGTTCTGGGGTTGGAGTCTTAGGGCCTTGCAACATAGCCATCCTAAGTTTATCAAAGAAAATTCTGTCTGGGACTTTGTACTTTCACATCTGATACCACAGAGCCCACCTTGCTGCAGTTTATACACGCAGTCTCATTCCCTAGAAATATTACATTAGTCTTAGTGGTCATATGAGCTGTAAAGAGATTTCCAAGGACATAAAAAACAATGACAAACCATCCCAATACTATCTTTATGCCACATCTCCCTAGAGGATAATCGCCTTGCACCATTCACCTTTGGAGAGCCATGCTCATCCGTAGGTCAAGAGAGAGATGTGGCAGTGAAAGGGTTTGGTTCATGAGATGAAACAATTCCATTTGTCAGAGTTCAAGGTTAGCTACTCTCTCCAAATCTCTGGAAACCTCTATCAGTCCACCTTTGAATAATAAAAAAGTGATTAATGTAAAACAGATATAAATGTTTATTAAAACATGCTCCCAATAGTCTGAAGAAGAGAATAGAAAATTTGACAGTTGAAAGTAGTTTATTTCTTTTTCTATTTTATAGAATACAGTTAACAAAATGAAACCCTTTAAAATATTCTTGGGATATTTACTTTTCAATAATCTATCTCACATGTTTGCCTAGGTAAGACAAATGCTATTTCATTAAATGGAGGTTTGACTAAGTACCAGTAAGAAATCATCTGGCAGCCTAATATTCAAAAAGCCAGGGTAGAGCTGTCTTAATGTCACAGAGTATATTTTCCCAAAAACAAATATTCTGCTTCACACAGAGAACCAATATTTGCTGGAAAGTCTTATTTCCTCTGAACTATTATAGGTATACTAGAATATGCATTGCATTGTATTAAAACATCCTGCAGCAACATCAGGCCACAATTCCAGATGAGCAATAGATATGAGTCAAAAAGAGAGGCTAGGAAGGGGAGAGAGAATTGGCTAGAGAATCAAACCTTTGTTTGCACAGAGAATTCACTGAGTCTCCCACTTTGTCAGTTTTACAAATCATGTATAGACAAGAGGTCAAGCTATGATTTCTCACTGGTAAGTTGTATACCATTCTCCCTCACAAAACCCAAAACTTTTGAGTTTCATTTATTTTTTAAAAATTTTTATACCATTGGCAATTGAATATAGGGCCCCACATATTCTAGGCAAGTGCTTTTCCAGTAAACTACCCCTGCATCCCAGAATCTAAAACATTTTTGATTAAGGCTTGAATTTCATTTTCTTGACTGCAGAGGAGAGAGGTTGAGGCTACATGTAGGAAACAGGTGCATTAGCCCTTTGGGAACAAAGGAAGAAAAATAGCATTGACTTCAGTATAAGGCATGTTGCTTAATTATGGCTGTAATTGTTAAAAATAAAGTGTGTGGTATTCAGCAAAATATTTTTATTTCCTCATTTATAAACTTAAGGGAAGCGATGTCTCTGTAGAACTAATAAAAAGATACTTCATTTGCAAAGATTTTTCTGGGAATAAAATATATACTTATAGATATCAACTCTTCACATGGTTGTTAAAGAAAAGCTTTAGGTACAATTATCTTCATGCAATATGAAGAAATATTAGGGCTAAATATCAGTATCTTATGTTGTAATAATTTCCCATTCCTTGGCTAAGGGTCTGATTGTAATATTGACTGAAGAGAAAATGGAAGAGAAGAAATGCTGTGGTTTGAGTGTTTATCCCCTAAAACTTGTAGTTTGGAAACATCAGCCCCAAAGTCGTATGTTAGTGGTGTTTGGATGTGGGGACTTTGAAACCTGATTGGGTCATGAAGTCTCCACTCTTGATTATGAATTAGTGGTGTTAATGGGTTTCCATGCATGTTATTAATTGAGATATGGCATTCTTGTCCTGTTGTGCCACGTAACACCTCATGTCTCCTTGGCACTCTGCATAGAGTTTCTATCAGCAAGAAGGCTTTCATTATATCTAACTCCTTGGCCTTGGCTTCAAAATGATGATTTCTATACCTTTTAAAATAAATTATCCTCTCAGGCACTATTTTTTTTCTGGCGGGGGGGGGGGGGGGGCGGACACCAGGGATTGAACTCAGGGGCACTCGACCACTGAGCCACATCCCTAGCCCTCTTTTGTATTTTATTTAGAGACAGGGTCTCACTGAGTTGCTTAGCATTTCTCTGTTGCTGAGGCTAGCTTTGAAGTCACCATCCTCCAGTTTCAGTCTCCTGAGCTGGTAGAATTACAGGTCTGCACCACCACACCCAGCCAGTCTCAGGTATACTTAAAGAAGCAGAAAATGGACTGGGGCAAAACTACGTACTTTCTATGACTAAGGAGAGATCTTGGGAGAAATGTCCAACATTAGTTGGGATAGGGCAGGAAGTTAGTGTGAGTAGTGCAGATGCCAAAAATAGAAACCTGACTTCAAGAAGAAAAAAAAAAAGAGTATCTTGGTGTTTCACAAGCTAATCTAAGGAATGGTGAGGGTTATCAGTGTCAGTAAAGATGGTGAATAGATTTTAAATGCAGCACTCACTGAGCTTCTAAAACCATTGGGAATTTTATATCTATCAAACTTCATGTTTGTATGATCTCTTCTTGTTAATAATATGTGTTTAGAATAGTCAGAGATTTATAGAAGTCTTAGCATAAAATATTTTATAAGATAAATTCTATAAAGGAATGCATTAAAAATGCTGTGATGTAAACATGAATCAATAGGTTGAATGAGTGAAACTTCAAGCACAGACTTACAAAATTGATCCTATATTTTATCTATTCATGTTTATACTGAACCAAAATAAGAGTTTGTTTATATAGATGTCTCATGAACATTTCCATATGGAGAAAGTTATGATCCAGAGAATTGATTTCTTTCAAATGTTAACTTGATCCTCAAAGTTGCCAAGGGTGATTTAACACAAAAATATCCTAGCAGCTTACATAATAGTGTACGCACTTCTGGACTCTAAATTTGCATGTATAAATATATCTAAATGCTATTCTAACATGACCAGTACTTTGGAGTATATTTAGGAAAACTTGTGCTGGAGAATTGTCCAAATACTATTCCCAATAAACAAAAATGTCATGGATCACTCCTAATGTTTCTTTCCCAATTTCTTTTTATTTTGATATTGTTTAGACCATTCTGTTCACTCTAAGAGGAGACCATAATGATGGACCTTGAATATTTTTGGACTCTAGTCAAAGCAGCAACAAGTTAGCAGAGTTCTTGCCTCACATTTAGAACTATGAATTCTGAATCCATGGTTTGCAGTGGTTCGTAAGGAGGTTTTAGTGTTTAAGTTTGGGACATAAAGCTATTTGGTAATTACATTTTATTTTTCCTAGTACTTTACATCAGAAACCCAACTGCTGATAAAATATGCAAAAATAAAAACATTTTACCAAAAGATCCAATAAGATGTCTATATGTGTTGGAGGTTGGTGGAATGTGTGCATGAGAGAGAAAGAGAGAGAGAGAGAGAGATTGATTTGATGTCATTAAGCAGACTGCACAGTGGAAACTCTGAAATGGCCCTAGCCTTGGAGTTAGTCATCTCTTTCTCTTCGTGGAGCTATAACCAATAAGGGGATGATCTAGGATCATGGGTGTTTGTTGATGATGGGGTGACTTATGAGAGGACAAAGAGGCAGACACGCTGGAATGATCTTAGGCTGTCCATGGAAAGGCTAACAAGACAAGAGAATCCCAGAGGATGTAAATCCAGAGGCTCATAATTAAGATTTGAATTTGAAGGAATAAAAATTCACACTGATGATTTCATTAGTTAGCTTGGTACAGAGAAAATTATCACAATGTGGTGGCTCAAAACCACTAAATCTATTATATTCCAATTCTAGAGTCAAAAGTCTGAAATGAGGGGCTGAGGTTGTGACTCAGTGGTAGAGCGCTTGCCTGGCACATGTGAGGCACTGTGTTATATCCTCAGCACCACATAAAAAATAAACAAAGTAAAGATATTGTGTCCATGTATGATTAAAAAATAGTTTTTAAAAAAATCTGAAATTAGTTTCATGGGCTTAAAATCAATATATTTTCAAGGCTTTTCCTTCTGTGTATTCCAGGAATAATCTGTCTTGATTTTGTTTTCCAGTGTTTTATATTCCTGAGATTGTAGCTGACATACTCCAAACCCTGCTCTCTCTGAGAGTGACCCCTACTCATCCATTTTATCAGAATTATTATGACTACACTGGGACCAGTAGGATAATGTGCAACATTTTCCACATCTCAAGATCTCTAGCTTACAGACCTCCCAAATCCTTTTGCCATACAAGACAATATTCATAAATTCTGGGGATTAGGACATTGGTATATTTGTGAATCTACTATGTATTCTAGGGCATAGCATAATAGATTGACCTGTTTAACTGATCAAACTTCAGCATCATATTTTAACCTAGTATTTTAACCTACTTCTAAGATGAGCATCTCTTTTAATGATCCTTGGAGTCTGAATTTAATTAAAGTATGTTTTTAAAAAGGTAATGGGAATTATAAAGTGATGAAAGATGGTAGGAAAAAATATGTTACATATCACACTTGCAAGGAAGTATGGATCATAGTGGAAAAACTGCTTTGATTTAGGTTTTATTATCCAATAAACCCAATTACGATAAATCACTCTGCTTCCAAGTATTGGTTCAGGCTTTATTGGAAACCTCATACAAATGAGAGCAAAGTTAGACTGACATTTGACACCATTGTGGTGATCATGAATGGAATGAAGTAGGAAGTAAAAACTAGCATTTAAGAATGAGCATGTTAATCAACTGAAATGATTGTCTTGAGTCAAAGATACAAGAAGCAATATAGTCTAGACCATTTCTTTCTAGGACTTATGCAACTGTGTTTTGTCATGCATAATGTTTCTGATTTTAACATTTGAGTTGGCTGAAGAGGTCATTTATCAAGACTGGATGTTGACAACATTTTGCCACTATTTATTTTTTTTAACTTAGAGTCATGTATAATCATCAGAGTGAGTTTGATCAATGATTAAATATCATTATTCCCTTACATACCATTTTATAGAGTAATCTTCCAGGAGATTTGGATTATACCCTCTAAGTAAGTCTCTCTGTAGTATTAAAATTTCAAATGCAGTAATCAAATGTAAATGCATAAAAATAAAATTCTTTAAAGTCAAATTTAATATTTAGAAAATGTGTGAATGTCTTTTCTCCTTCATATGAAGGATCTTGTACTGCTTTTATTTCTAACGTTAAATCATTAAATCTTAGCCTTGCCTAATATGAATAACTTGTAGTTTTAAGGCAGAAAGAGACAATTTAATGACTGTGCTCCCTGAATTATAATTTTGCATTAGAAATGTCATAAAATAAAGCAAAATGTTGAAATCTAGCTTTTCAGTATTGAAAACATTCTACTATCATTTCAAAATTTTTATTTTGTATTTATCTTGTACCTCAGATTAATTACAGACACATGCTATACACTGTTATATTAAATTACCTGAAATAGTACCACTTTAATATTCTCAATGAACTTTTGTGTCAGATGAACTCCCAGGTGTTAAAGACATATTATAATATGCTCATATCATGCATATATGTATACATCAAACAAACAAATGAAGAAGTATTAATGGACAGAGTGTTTGATTCATAGTAACTATTATCAATTATAATGCTGTTTGAATGTGCTGATCCTCTTAAATATGAAAGGTATAATACAGGGAGGAAATAGAGCAAATAACAGATTTAATCATAATTTGAATTTTCCATATCATTAGCTATCATTTTCTGGTAAGTTAGACATACAAGGTTGATTTGAGGAAGAGTCTTTGGCAATTAGTATGATGTGAATCTTAGCTAAAATGCTGCCTCTCAACTATGTGCTTTATGTGGGACTTCAAACATTTTCAACCTGAAAGTCCTTTATACAAATAAAAGAGGCTGGATTAAGTCAAGTCTATGGCCTTTTTTAGATCCCCAAAATGTTGTCACTACATTGTTAAGCATGTCAAATTTCTGCTTTCTGAGGCTCAAGTACACACTAATGTTGACATGAAGTAATTGTTTAAACTTTCAAATGAAGAAAATTTTGAACTTAGAGATTCTGTCAAAAATAGCACATACAGAACTAAATTTCAGGTAGTTTTTGAGCTTCTTGTTGGCATTTTAATTAGGACACAAAAAAATTTTTACTGATTTACATTTCATAACTTGTGATTTGGTTTGAATGTAGGTCTTATTCAGGTGGAGAGCATGGATTGAATTTTTTTTTCTCACCCTATAATTTCCCATTATATTTACTCATAGGTTTCTATACCCCTTGTTACTTACTTCATCCTCTTTCTGACTATACCCTTTGTTTCTTAAAGGCCTGCCTCCTGATGCAGTTGTAAAGGCTTCTGCTCACCTTTACAGCCCAGGTTTGTATATGTATCCTCAGAAAATAGAAATGACATAGCAAAGCTGAGCCTCTCTAGAAGCAAATATCCTTAAAACCAGGCATGAATAATGCATTTTTTTGTGTGTGTGTGCCTAGACCTGCCTATATCTTCATCATTTGACTGGATAACACACACTCTTACCTAAGGATAAATCTATAACATTTTAGTAGCTATTATGATCATTTTAATGGTTTCATGTAATCTGGTGCAGAAACTGAAACCTACACCAATAAACTGACATGCCTGTTTTTACAATATCCTATCTATAACTGGCTTCTCTAATATACTTCCTAACCTGGTAGGAGTTATATTCAATGTCCTAAAAAAGTTTATTGTGATTTTCTGCTATACATTATTAGCTGATGGAGCATGAATTCCAATAAAACTAGCTTAATGTTTAAAGACAGAAAAATATCTACTGAATGTGTTATTACTAATTAAAGAAGACAATTCTGATAATATATTTGAAATTGGTGAGGAGTTATATGCCTTTCATATTCATCTTTCCACCCAATTTAACTTTTTGATATTAAAGTGAGTCACCTTTAATTTTTTGAACCATGCCAGATTACCTGTGCTACCTGGTTTGGTCCCTTAAGACTTCCTCTCTTTACTTCCCAATTCCACCAGAATCCTGGGCTGAATGGTTCAGTTTGTATGCCAACATATACATAAAGAATACTCATACTTTATTTCCTGCAAAATTCCTCTTTCCAAAGCCAAAATCCTCTTTGATTCTTATTAACTCTATTCATGACATGACTACGTATTCTTAAATAAATAATAAATAAAGCAGGAAACAAATAAGGTAAGTAGGGAGGAATGTATTTTATGTTTTACTATATTAGCATTTGAAAACAGCTAAGTTTCTGAATATATTAAGCAAGTGGCTAGTGTCTTTCATTTTCAGTCTGATATGTAAATAACAGACTTTGTACTATTGTTCATTTAGGCATTAACAACTGTAGGTTGATGTATCCAAAGAACTGTTATTTTTGAAAAATATACATCAGTTTTGTTGACATCAGAGAAAATTTCTCCTGTTTCACATCACTTTAGGATTTTACTTCTGGGCACCTTAAAGCTCTCTGTCTGGTAAAACGAATGAATGTCTATGCAAGTAGTTTTCTCCAGGAATCTGACTCTAAAATTAACTTAGAATACTTGAGAAACATTTTGGGAAGCCCTCATGGATAAATATTTGGTAGGAGAAGGAGAAACATAAACTGAGAAAGAAACTGAGCTCTGATGTAGACTTAGTGACAGCCTTGTGGTGGTCTCTGAAATTCTGCAGAATTTTCATGAGTTGAGGCAAGAAACCTTATGTCAAACATTTCCTGAATATGGGCTGCTTAGGAAGGTCATATGACCTTAGGAGAGGCAGCTCACTAAGTTAATGATGATGAAGAAGAAATCCATGGTTATGACTTCATAGCCAGTAGCCTCAAGAATAAGTCCTTCAATCCTGAAGGAGAATGTGACCAGTGCTTCACCACTTCCACTACAAATACCTTTGTAAGACAATATGAAAAAGTCTCTGGATCAATGTTGCTTCTTTACTTTGTAGCCTTTTGAGGCCTGAAAATCTTCAATAAATATTCCTCTTTCCTTTGGTTCTACCATGAAACAGAACTGCCCAGGCGATGGGTCTGGAGCTGTTGCAGTGGCTTCCTCCTCTATGTAGGGTTGAGCTGATGTGTCTGAGTGGCTTCCTCCTCTCAGCAGTGACGAGCTGATGTGTGTGTCCATGTGTCTGTCTGTCTGTCTCTCGAACAGGGCCTCCTCTGGTGGGAGGTGCACCAGAGCAACCCCAACACCACTGGCTCTTTGCCCATAGAACAGGGTGAACTTTAAGCCTATTGGCTCTTGCCCCGGGGAAAAGAAACATCCTGCCCAGGGAAGAAACATCCTGTCCGGGAAAGAAACATCCTGTCCAGGGAAGAAACATCCTGCCTGGAGAATGAAACAAGGTTGCTTCTCTCAGGATGTGGAAAACTCTGGGGGGGGGAGGGTAGCCCATCTATCATTCCCCCCTTTTTGTTTTCTTAGGAAGTGGGACATTGTGTGTCAGTCTGGCTCCTTCCTGCTGAAATGGGGCGACGTGGGGTGTTATGGGGGGATATGACAAGACAGGTAGGTCAGGCTTGAGGGTGAAAAGGATTCCCCAGAGGTTGGCACCAACAAGATGAATTCATCCTGAGGTGATGAGAAGTAATAGATGATCCCTAAGGAGAAACTGGTTAAAGGTTCAGAACAAGAAAGATACGAGCTGTGGAGAAGGAAGGGCTGCAAAGGAGAAGATAGGGATTTAAGGTAGGGTACGGTATGGGGGCGGCCTGTCCATGGGATTGAAATCAAGAAAGGAGGGGGATGGTAGGGGAGCAGCTGGTTGACAGACTAGGAGGTTATTGTTGGAGCTACAGCTGGTACAGAGTGAGGGATTTGAACGGAGGAGGGAGAAAGCCTGAACATATGGAATCTCTACCCATTTTTTTGATCGCTCGCAGAAGTTGAAAAGATCTCTCAGTATAGAGGGATCCAGGGACCCAGAAGCAGGCCATTTGTTTTGGTTATCTAAGGGGTATGTGGGCCAATCTTGGGTGCAAAATTTGGTAAGTCCTGTTGGTAGGCCAAGAGTGGCTAGGTTGTTTAAGAGGCATTGTAGAGGGGAGTCGGCTGGGAGGGATCAGAGTGGGTACGAGAGCAACAAATAGTGAGTGATAGCAAAACCAAAGAAGAGAGTTAGGACGAGAGCAAAGAAGAGAGTGATCAGAGGGTAGTCGGCCAGGAAGGATAGGAGTGGGTCAGCCGGGAGGGGTGAAGAAGCAGCAGCAGCAGCAGAAGAAGAAGCCCCCATTTTCCTGTTCCAAACGGGATAGATATATTATCCTGAGGAGCGTCCCCCTCAAAGTATATATATCAGAGAGATCCAAGTCCGTGAGACCCAGTCGTCACTGGAGTCAAACAGATATGGGGTCCAAAGGGACCAAAGAACAATGGGCCAACCTGCACAGGGATTTTCCGTGTCCCATCCCGGATGGAAAGGAGAGACCCAAGTCCAGAGGCCAGAGGCTGAAAAAGGGCTTTCTTCAACTGTTCCAGGAAAGGGAGAGGGAGAGGGAGGGAGGGAGGGAGAGAGAGAGAGAGAGAAAAGCTCCATGAGGTCCACTGTGACCATGAAGGTCTAGGTGGGGTACAGTCCTCCCTGTACAGGCCACAAGCAGGGCTGCCAGATGATCAACGGTCAATTCCTACTGTGAAAGGCCCAATGGGTTTAGGAGCTCTGGGGATGAGGAGACCTACCCAGGAAAGGGGGAGAGAGAGAGAGAGAGAGAGAGACAAAAAGAGAAAGAGCTCCTGAGGTCCACTGTGACCATGAAGGTCTAGGTGGGGTGCGGTCCTCCCCGTACAGGCCACCAACAGGGCTGCCAGATGATCAACGGTCAGTTCTCACTGTACAAGGCCTGATGGGTTTAGGAGCTCTGGGGTGGGGGGGCTTACCAATCCAATGGCCGGTAGTGGATGCATCAGAGCAGCGATCAAAAAATGAGTGAAGGCTGAGGCAGTTCCAGGTGATTATGCCCTTCGGCTCAGACAGGATCCAAGTCATGGCACCAATGAAGGGCAAAACATCACACCAAGGACAGCCGTGCAGCCAAGAGATTTATTCAACAGCCTTCATGGCTGGTAGCAAAACCGGAGAAGAGGTGCTCTGGTCGAAGGTCGAAGAGGTGCTGAGAGAGGGGAGTCAGGGAGAAGGGAGTGTGCAAGCTCTGGTGGGAGAGGGGAGTCAGGGAGAGGGGAGTGTGCAAGCTCTGGACAGAAGGTGGGTGCTTGGTCTCACAGGCTAGGATCTCTGGAGCTCTCAGCTAAAGCAGCTGCTGTCTGGCTGGAGGCTGGAGCTGTTAGCTGGGAGCGGCCGTCAGGCTAAAAGTGATGGGTCTGGAGCTGCCGGCTGGGGCAGCTGCCATCGGCTGGAGGCGATGGGTCTGGAGCTGTTGCAGTGGCTTCCTCTTCTCTGCAGGGTCGAGCTGATGTGTCTGAGTGGCTTCCTCCTCTCAGCAGCGAGGAGCTGATGTGTGTGTCCGTGTGTCTGTCTGTCTGTGTGTCTCCTGAATAGGGCCCTATATAGGGATTTCTGGTGGTAGGTGCACCAGAGCAATCCCAATGCCATTGGCTCTTTGCCCATAGAACAGGGTGACCTTTAAGCCTATTGGCTCTTGCCCGGGGAAAAGAAACATCCTGTCCGGGGAAGAAACATCCTGCCTGGAGAATGAAACAAGGTTGCTTCTCTCAGGATGTGGAAAACTCTGGGGGTGGGGGGAGGGTAGCCCATCTATCACTAAGAGTGAATGAAATGCAAAAGTCTGTATTAGAACTAAATCATTCATCTCCTTATTAAGCAAATATTTGCTGAGCATCTATTATATGACTGTACCTGTTATAAGAACATGCACTATAAACATATTTGTCATTAGGCAAAGTGCTTACCAGCTAAAAGCTGAGAATAAATAGTACAACTGAAAATTAGAGCAATTGCAATGGTGACATGTATAGGTTTTAGTGCTAACCAGAAGAAATCTATTTGGGAAAATAGAAAGATTGGCAAGAGGACTGAAACTTAAAAATGTAAAGTTGCTATCATACCAATAAAATGGGGATGTTAGGCAAAATGAATATGTAAAAACAAATTTCCTTTGTTCATGTAAGTTGTGGTTGTTATTTGAAATGTCTTTTCATAGTAAGCATATGATGATGTTATCTATTTCTTGTGTTCTACACATGGGATAAAATACTGTCCAGCCGGTAGTGCCTTCTGGTGGAAACCTTTATGCAGAATAGTTGGGAAAGTGTCTGCTAAACAGCTTTCACTTTAGTTTTGTTGATAGCTATTATATAAAATCCTTCTCAGCTATGTTATATTTAATCTGTCTCCCCCCAAACTCTTCTTCATGTCACCTATTAAGTCTGAAAATGAAAAGATTTGTTTGAAACGTGACAGCATTTTGTTTGTTTGTTTTTAGAGTCAATGTCTTGTGAGTTTATTTTAAATTCATTCAAGAAAGGTTTAGCCAGGCACAATGGCACACTTCTGTAATCCCAGAGCCTCTGAAAGCTCAGGGAGGAGGATCAAAACTTTGAAGCCAGGTTCAGCAACTTAGCAAGTCCTTAAGCAACTTAGCAAGATCCTACATCAAAATAAAAATTTAAAAAAGAGGGCTAGGGATATGGCTCAGTGGTTAATCTGCCCTGGGTTCAATCCCAGGTACAAAATAATAATAATAATAATAATAATAATAATAAAGAAATAACCAAAAAAAGGAAGGAAGGAAGGAAGGAAGGAAGGAAGGAAGAGAATAAAGAAAGGTCAAGGCTGTAAATTTCATGTCTTCTGAATCATTCTAGGTATCTGACCCAATTGAGATATAATAGAACATGGATTGAGAGGCTGGGGCTATGGCTCAGCAGTAGTGCTCATCTCGCAGGTGTGAGGCCCTGGGTTCAATCCTCAGCACCACATAAATAAAACAAAGGTATTGAAAAGAAGAAGAAGAAGAAGAAAAGAACTTAAAAAAAAAAAAAACATGGATTGAACAACTCTGTGGGATGCATTTGAGTATGTATCATTTGATTTGACAAGAAACAACCTCATTTTTGTCTTAAAACTCTTTGAAGTTATTCTGTGAACAAAAACAAAAAGTCTAAGGTTTTATTTAATGACCTTGTCCTCTATCTTTGTCTTCCATGCACTTGTATGTCTTTTAATGGTATTCTAAATGTGGTTAATTTTTTAAAAATCATAAAAATGATCAGCAAAGTAAATTTTACATAAAACTACACAATCCATTTAATGACCTATAATGGGAAGGAAAGAAGGAAGATGGACAGATGGAAATGATGTACAAATATTTGAGTTTGGCAAAAGTTGACAAAATCACATTGAGATGAGCTCACTTTCTTATGCTTTAGAAGTGGTTTTTAGTGATGCCAAAGGTGAAATATGTGAATGTCATTTTCATCAATATACACCATTAGTATGTCACAACTTCATTATTTTACAACTAATTGATGTTTTATTGAAAGTTAAATATGGGTGGACATACCTTATACACATATCTAAAGTCAGAGGTAGTAAGCTAAGTATTCCATTATATTTAGGCAGAGTACAACTAATAAGCATTTGTAGATGGAAAAACTTCTCTCCAAACTCTGATTTTGTAGATAGATTTTAATACTTATGTGTACTTTGATATATCATAAATAAAGTGCTACAATTGGTAGAATTATGAGATGTAATACATAATTCTTTTTTCTCAGACCAAGGCAAGAACATAGCTCCTAAAATCATTTTACTGATTTGATTAATCTTGTGATTCATTGACAAACATTTGTGGGATTTGGGGGAAACTGAGACACAACTTCAGGTTGAATTGTAAATGTAATAGAGATTTCTTTTTTTCATCTTTTGGTCAAATATTTTGTAAGCAGTTATTAGTGATCAGGTAACATCACTGCAGCTATATATTTCAACTTTAACACAAGACACTGTTAACATACTCACGATACCTATACTTGTTATTTAGCATCAAAACTTGCATCGTTCCATCCAGCCCATATAACCTATTGTTGAAGTTTGAATCACAGATACAAGGTCTTAGTGCATTTGGGCTACAAAATACTACATACAAGTTGACTTACAAATAGAAAAGACTTATTGTTCAAAGTCCTGAAAGCTGGGATGAAGATCAAGGTGCCAGCAGATGTGGTATGTAATGATCTACTTCCTCTTAGATAGCTATTCCATTCTAACCTTACATGGCAAAGAAAGCAAAGGGTTTTTCTGCAGCCTCTTTTATAAGAGTACTAATGCCATTTATAAGAGCTCCACCGCCATGATTTAACACCTCCCAAAGTTCTCCTGATTTAACTACCTTAGAGGTGAGGGCTTTGGCATATGAGTTATTTTTAGGGGCTATAAATATTTTGGGGGGGGGGAGGGGAGGTATCAGAGATTAAACTCAGGAGCACTCCACCACTAATCCATATCCCCAGCCCTATATTGTATTTTATTTAGAGACAAGGTATCACTGAGTTGCTTAGTGCCTGGCTTTTGCTTAGGCTGACTCTGAACTTGGGATCCTCCTGCCTCTGCCTCTCAAGAGTTTGTAATTACATGCATGCACCACCATGCCCCACTAGAGAGTATAAATATTCTGACCATAATGTGTACATGCTCTTTTTGCAATCTAAAAGAGCTCTACCAATGGAGTGGAAGGCCCTTGGGTCTACATTCAGATTCATCTCTCTAAATGACCTCTACTAAAAGTGATTCAGTTCCTATGAGGTTAGTTTAAGCATGTGTATTATTTAAAGTAGCAAAGCAATATTTTCTTAGTCAATTTCCTGTGTCAAACACAAAATGGCACACAGACTACTATCACCTTTGCTATTTGTTAGGAGGATAAAAAGTATAAGTGCACAGTGAAAAAGTATATATAATCCTGAACAGATGATCAAAATTAACACCATCAATCAGGAACAGATATTCATTGAGTGCTCTTAGAATATCCTTGGAAAAACACAGATTTACAACCTTAATCTAATTGTAAGGAAACAACAAAAAAATGAACATAATAATAATAATGTGATATATCCTTCATATCCTCAATGAATTGTTGTATTTATACTCTACATTTAAAAAGTCTCAAGAAGCAAGAAAAGTAAATTCAATACTTCCAGTGTTGAAAAATGAAAAAATTTATAAATTAAATTATAGGGACAATTGAAAAAGTAAAATAAAGATGGTAAACTTGTCAAAAAGATAGCAATTTAAAATTTATTGTGATAATTGCACTGTGATTAAGATAACATCCTTTTTATAGAAAATATGCATAGAGGTGTTTATTGGTCACAGACTGTGATATATGCACCTTACTCTCACTGGTTAAGAAGTGTACACACACACAAACACACACACACACACACACACACACCCCATAGAGAAAAAGAGATGAAAAACAGCAAATCAGGCAAAATGTCAAAAATAGATGAAACTGGGTAAATATATATGTTGTAATTTTTGTACTATTCTTATTCTTGCAAAGTTTCTCTAACTTTGAAAGTCATTTTCAATAAAACTTCAAAATTTAAAATGAAATATTCTTAAACTTCTCTAGGATTTTTTAAAATATGAGAATGTACTACTTTACTAAAATCTTAAGAAAAATAAAAGAAAAAGCCACTTATTTGTAAAAACAGAACTCAGAATGATGTGGCAACACTTTGTATATATTCAAAATCATCATTTAATGACTACTAATGTACGCCAGTGAAGTGATTGCAAATTCCCCACATCACACACACTCTGCTGAGTTAGTCTCCTATTATATAAAGAAGGTGAAGAAGGGAGAATTTACCTTACAATGCAATAGGTATTTGAATGAGAGAATAGCTATTATATTCATTATATTTATATTATATAAAACATGGTATTTCTATTATATCAAATTAGAATTCAAACTCTTATTTTATAAACAAAAAAGGGAAGTCCTAAGATATGAAGTGACTAGACTCACATCACATGGTTCACTAGTGGGCTAGTTTAGTACTGTGACCGACCAATTAATTATCTAACCATGGATTGCAAAGCAATGTAAATAAATTGACCTGAAGTATTTAATTCCATTTAATGGCAAAGTCCAACTGAGATAGCTACAATGAGAGATTGGCCTAAATTTGTGAAACTAAATTATCATTAAATACCTTCTTTCCCTTTTTGAAATATTAGGAATTTTTTATTTACATTTTTTTACAATAAATTGTCTTTAGTCTACCTTTTCCATTAGAGCTCTTAACATACTGATAATTGTTATTCTATCTTCCTTGTGTATTACACAACCAGTGTAACTCCACACCATGTACAACCCCAAGCATGGGATCTTAATTAGAATAAGTTATATTCCGAGTATGTATAATATGTCAAAATACACTCTACTGTCATGTATATCTAAAAGCAACAAATAAAATAAATAAAAAATAAAAAATATGGATTACATACAGTTAACAGTACAACCCTTTCCCCATCTTCCAATAAAGTAATAGATCAACAAACAGAACATTTCTAGCACCTTTGAAGCCTCCAGCTCCTCTTTATGGCCAAAGGAGATTACCAGTTGGATAAGTACTCTGAGTTTTGTGATTGGTTACAACTTCTTTCTTTGGAACATACTATAAATGCTGTCATGAACTATGAACTCTTTGGTGCTTGCTTTTTCTCAATACTTAGGTGACTTAATTATTGTTTTACTTATTGAAGTGACTGAAGGAGCCCCAATTAGGAAGGGTTATTGTGGCTAGCTGGAAGCCATAAGTTCCACCTGATATGTATGTGACACACCTGTAAATGCACTTGAGGCACCCGCAAAGCTAAAGGTATATAACCGGGTGAAAGCGGTCCGAGTTAGGAGAACAAATTCATTCAGTCAGTCGTGCAGTCGCTCGGTCGGTCAGAAGAAGAGTTTGGGTCGGAGAAGAAAAGAATCAGAGAGGCCAGAACGTAGGCAGAGCGGTTACAGAAGAGAAACCAGATAGAAGAAGTAATTGCCGGTCAGAGTTAGGCCGAGGCTCCCGAGGGCTGGTCAGAGTTAGGCCGAGGCTCCTGAGGAAGAAAGAAGAAAGAAGAAAGAAGAAAGAAGCTCTAAGAAGACAAGAAGAAAAGCTTTCTTTAATCTTTCTCTCTAAAGTAGAAGCTAAGCTAAGAAGAAAAGCTCTCTCTAATCTTTCTCTCTAAAAATCTTTCTTTCCCTCTCTAAGCTCTCTCTAAGAAAGTAGAAGTAAAAGTAGTAATAGCTTTACTCTGCCTCCGAGTTTTCCTCCCGCGGCGCAATGGCTGGCCATGACAGGCAGCTTACAAGTGACTTAATAATTTTCTTTATTGTAGAGTATTGCTTTGTGACTACATCACCATATGTTGGTCCAGTTCATTGATAATGGATATTTGGGTAATTGTGAACAATATAATTGTACCCATTCTTGTGCCTAACTTTTTATAAAAGCATGTGTGCATTTTTGCAAAGATTATGCCTAGGGCTAGAATAACTAGGATATTCAACTTTAGGAGTATTCATCAGTTCTCCAAATTGCTTCATTCCCTCATTTGGTATACAAGAATTTCAGTTGCTTCAATCTTTACACTTAGAATTGTCCTTTTTCAACTTTATTTGGATGAATGTGTTACAGAATCACATTTTGATATTCTTCGTAGTTCTCTGATGAATATGGATAAAAGCTTTTTCACATATTAACTGACTATTTGGATATAATTATATGAATTGTCTGTTCACATTCTTGCTCATATTTTATTCTTTTTCCTTTTGTGTAATAGGAGTGGGTTTCACTCTACATATGAGTATATTCAGAAAAGGCTCATATGTAGGACAAATCCCACTCCTGGGTATGTATGGAAAATATTTTCTGTGGTTTTTCTTTTTCTTCCTCTTAACTAAGTATTTTGATGAATATGATTTTTTCCTTATTTATAAAAACTGTGCCTTACTTCTTTTTTTATTTATTGGTTCTTTTTAGTTAATGCATGACAGCAGAATAGATTTTGATGTAATTATACTGTGCCTTGCTTCTAATGCCATGAAATAAATACTCTTCATTTTTCCTCACAGGCAAAATGGTTTTGGGAAATATGAAGAGTGGGAATGAATTTTTAGAATTGACTCCTTTCTACTGAGTTTGCTACAGGAGCCCATCAGATGTGTCCTCTGGTTCCATCTGTTGTATTATTACATTTCTTGTCTAACCTGGGTGATAGCACAGTACAGCACTAGTGGGAGCTTATCAATGAAAATGTGAACTTTAAGGAAAGCACACCGCCCTGCCTATGCCTGATATTGCTTCCTCCTAATGTATGAAAAAATATGTTGCTGCCTCTGGGCTGAGATCATCTTCTCTCCAGGAGAAATTTAAACTTCAGGCATAAAGTTGGCTTGAGCCAAGCAATATACATATGCACTGAATCAGATAGCAAGCCTGGGAGATGAATAATGAGGTCAGAAGGAGGTTTGCAACAATAATGAGAATGTAAATTCAAGAAATGTAGACTTTTTGCAGGGGGAACTTCAGATACTTTCTGTGGCTCTGTGTAGAGTTCAATTTGATATCATTTTCTTTCATCCAAGCATGGGTGTGAGTTTGATATGGTTGGTTAGGCTTGTAATCAGACAAATTCCCATGTTAAAATGGACACTTAAACTTCCCCCACTTTATTGAAAATTTTGCATCTATTCATTTGCTTCTGACTTACACAGCATGCCTTCATCTAATTCTGAATGGTTTCAGTTTAAAATTTTGCCTCTCTTAATAGAATTAACATTACTCTCTTCTTATTCAAATAATCTGAGTCCTTACTGCCTGACCACAGCATCTATTTATCTTTCCATTTAACCCATAGTCCCCACAGGCTTCATATTCAAAACATGTCTAGAGTTTTAAATGCAGGTAACAGCATGAACACAGGTAAATTGAACTGCCTTTACCACCTCAAATCCCCTAAGCTCAAAGCAAGACTTTTTTCCCCTTGACTTTTCTACCCACTTGAGTTCTTATAGGGAGTCTCTTTATTAAACATTTTATATCTTTAGAGGACATTTCACTGCTTCCTGATAGCCAAGTGGAGGTCATAATCACATAATTCTTTTTGGGGTAACATTATATATCTGCAAATAATTTTTTTAACTGCAAATTATTTAAACCAATGAACTTGCTCTGGGAATACTAAAACACCAAATTATAATGCAGGAGCTAAAGACAGTATCAAAATTCAGATGTAGAGTGCTTTGAATTTCAAACTAGACCTAAGCTTTTAAACCATTTTCTGTCCTTAGCTTGACTGGGTTATTTAATCAATATTTATAGAATCCATACATGACAGGCTCTCATCTCGGAGATTTGCAAACCAACTAACTTTATGTACAAAATGAGCCTAAGGTGTAGTTGCTTCTGTGGTTCACATCTTAAAAACAAAGAAAGTGATATGAAGTTAGGTAATTTAATAATGTGTCCAAGGTTGTACACATGGAAAATGGTGAAGCTGGAAACCTGAACTCCTGTGCTGATTTTAAAGCAAATCAGTGCCTACTAAAGAATAGAGGGGGATGGGGGTTGTTGCTCAGTGGTTAGAGTACTTGCCTAGCATGTGTAAGGCACTGAGTTCAATCCTCAGCACCACATAAAAAATAAATAAATAAAAGTATTATGTTCATCTACCACTAAAAAAAAAAAAAAGAATAAAAGGCTCACTCTACAAACAGGCTTGGTTCTCTTTTTCCTTGGACTTTGGTGCAAGTCTTTATATTGAGGACCCAGTTTTGTTTGTTCCTTATCTCACCTTCCTAACTTCTTACTAATTGTTCTAGAAAGGAAGTCTTATGTTGCTCTTCTTCCTCATTTCTACTCTATCTTAAAGAGAACCAAGCCTCTTCTTAATTACCAGGCTATGTCTGAGGCCCTGCTTTCTGCTATAAGTCCTTAGATATGAAGCCTGTAGATAGAAACAAGTCCTAGACAGATACGAGATGAGGCACTTTTTTTTTGTGTGTGTGGGGGGGGGGGGGAAAGGGAGGTACCAGAGATTGAACTCAGGGGCACTCCTACTGAGCCACATTCCCAGCCCTATTTGGTATTTTATTTAGAGACAGGGTCTCACTGAGTTGCGTAGTGCCTTGTTTTTGCTGAGGCTGGCTTTGAACTCGAGATCCTCCTGTCTCAGCCTCCAGAGCCTCTGCGATTACAGGTGTGTGCCACCAGGCCCCACTGGGCACATTTTTAAAACAGACAAATTTGTGACTTTTATAGGCTTCATTTATTCTAAATAGACTCTGCACCCTTTAACCAACATCTTCTCACCCCCTGTCCAAACTTTTGATCCTGGATAGCCAACCATTCTACTCTACTTCTGAAGTCAACTTACACTGATCCCAAATATGAGATCATGAGGCATTTGTCTTTCTGTGCAAGAAATAAATTGCCCAACATGATGACTAAAATTAACAATATATTATATTCTCAAAAATTGTTGAGCAGATATTAAATATTCTCATTATAAATATGGGGTGTGTTGCATATGTTAGTTCTACTGAAACATTCCACAATGTATATATATTTGAAAATGTGTTGTACAGGATAAATATATACAAATTTACTAAACATTTTCCATAATCTTTTACTCAGTATTCATAAAAAGATCTTTAATTAGCCACTAAGATACTGCATCATCCTCAATATTGCTATCAGTATAATCACAGCCAGTATTCAGTTTTTTTGAAGAGCAAATGAATACTATCATGGTTTTAGTGAATTCCTGGAAATATCAATTTATATCCAATGATCCCTCCAATGATTATTCTTCTCTCATTCTTGAGCTCATCTCTTCCCAGGATTGAATCCTTCACCCTACTTCAGACAAGGCCTATAATCTCATTATCAATACTACCAATTGGTTCATTATCTCAACTTCATAGAGCCTATTCTGCAACTAGAATCTGTAGGTTTTCACCCTTCATATTGCAGGATCCTAATTCCAATAATCGGAAAAATGATCTATCATAAAATGTTCATAGACCACATTCTCCATCTTTTCTTTATTTAGATCAAATCCAAGATAAATCATATTGGTCCTTTTGTTATCCAGGTCTTATAATATTTGTCTTGAATTCCCCCCCCCCAAATTTATTGCTAAAACCTTAACCCTAATTAAATCAAGGTTTTATATTCTGCTCTTAGATGAGTTTATTTAAATGGTGAAAAAATGCAACCATAGTAATTGCTCTCACTTTAAATTCAAGACCACATGCCATAGGTGGTGCTTTAAAGCTACCAGACATTCAGACTATACGTACCTGATCCTTCACTCTCTCCTATATACATGTAGGCAGATAAATTATTGATATAAGAAAAATATGATATACTATTAAGTGAACAAAATAGGCCCCCACACCAAATAATCCTATTAGGTGGTGTCCCATGATTGTTGAATAAGATATAAAGTCATTTTCCTTTTTGTTTTCTTGATTTTCATTTTGTTTGGAAAGTTTATGATGACCAATGTTTAGTAAAATGTACACGAAAAATATGTGCACTTACATGTATTCAAATACCTCACTCTGTTGACAATAAAAGAAAGAGAGCTAAAGAAAGCCAAACAAAATTGCTATAGGGGTCACGGTGTGTAACTCACTGGTGGAGTGCTTGCTTAAATGTGTGAGGCCCTCAATTAAATCCTTATCACTGCAAAATAATTAATTAATTTTTGCTTTTAAGAATGCATGGCTTGAGAGATTTTTTTCCCCCCAGCAATGTAATCATTTCTTTTTCTGTAAAAGATTACACAAATTCTGCATGGATATAAGTACAAACTGGTGTATCTGAGAGTCTATGAAAACACCCAGTAATTATAGCATGCTTCTATCTCTACCTTCTCCAATGAAATAAGTTCCTGCTTACTAGGATTAGGGCTTTTAATGAGAGTCAACTATTTAATGTTTCTCTGGTCTGCAATATGCAATAGAGAATATGTAAATAGAGAAGAAAATGATGTCTCCAGACAGTGGGTTTTCATCTTTTCTTCATGATTTTTAAATTAGCCCCTGAGTTTCTTATGTCTCCAGATCTTTAAACTTTGGGTAAAGCATCAAGATTTAGGAATGTACTCTAGTCCAATAAGGAGGCATCAAAGTCTTCTGACAGATTCCTTCAGACACCATCACTGACTTGTGCTGTTCTGATTTGTTTCCTTTTTCCTCTTCCTTGCTGTATAGATTCTCAGTACTCTAAACTCAGTCTAGAGTTTTGGTACGGTTTTTCTACCATGGAGAAAGCAATCCAAAAGCATCTCAAAGAAAAAAAAAATGTTGGAGTCATAATTATATCACATGCTTTAGAAATGGCTGTATATTAAAGGAGTATGGGCAGAAAACTCTAAATGTGTGAAATTCTTCAAATTTCAGGTACTTATAGACAAAGCTTTGTCTTTTAAACATAAATTTATCGTCCTGGTAGGCTGTTTCTTAGTATATACAAGAGGTTGACAAGTATAGGTGTTTGGTAGTCCAGAATTGAAATGTTCTTTTTTCAGTGCTTCTATTTTTCTTCATCGTTGTAACATATGCTAACTCAAAGTTATTGCATGCTATTTGTAAACTGTCAGCAGTTTGCACTCTGTGAACTTCAAAGTACCAGTAGCCTCTCTCTGAATCGTCTTACATCTAGACATTGTAGCCCTTCATTTTCCCACTTAATATCCTTCCTCTTGTAGTGTGATCAATCATTTTGTTTTCTGAAAGATGTGCTGAGAAGTTGAGCCTCTCACTGCTAAAACTGAAAAAGTCTCAGCAAACAGGTAATGGCCCAGACATATCAGGATGAGTTTGTCGGTCTTATTTTCCTTGGGACATCCATTCATACCTTGAATTTTGTGTTTAGAATTATGGATCAGAACACAGGTTAGTTAGTCTAGTACTTTTGAAGATTAATTTGAATAAAAGAAAAAAAAGAGAGAACAATAATTTAGGCATTTCTTCCTTGTGCTAGTTTGTAACACTGCTACTAACAAAGGACATTTATTGATGGTCCTGTTATAGAGTCATTTTATTCCCCAAAATCAGTTTCAGAATTGGGGAATGATTTTCCATATCCATTTTTGCTTGTTATGGATTATTCTCTGAGAGTTTATGCCAACACTTTCTGAATCTCTTTGTATTTTTAATGTGGATCTTTGCTGAACTTTTTGATGTAGTAGGACAAAATAAAGTCAAGACCCTACTTTAAAAACATACAGTTTGGGGAATAAATCCTGTAATGACCCTTTTCAGACTGAGTAACTATTTGTCTAAACTAGAATACTGTTATCAAGTTTTAACGTGTTTTTCTATGAAAAAGTAAAGCATATAAAGTTCCTAAAACAAAGTATTTTTTGTAAATGAAAACTTTTATGGCAGTTTATTACTGTTGTAAAAATTAAGAATTTCAAAATTTCAGTGTCAGAAATGACATAGTTCAGATGAGGTACATAACAATTCATCCTATTAAATTTAATGAAAATAGTGGTGATTACCATTTTAATGTAAGAATTTATTAATGGCAATATCAGTCTCAAGATAGATATCTGTAGCAAAGCAAACCTGGCATCTATAAAACTTATGAAGTATCTATCCTTGAATGAATTTGTGTAATTACTTAGGTCTAATTTCCCAAGGCTATGGGGTCACTTTAAGAAACTGTGACTGTTGTACCAAAGTAATTCCAGACAATATATGTCATTGGAAGAGTTATGATAATGTTCTAAACTTTCAGTTCTACTATCTTACAGTCTTTTCCTAGGTTTATGAATCTTTTGCTTTATTTCACTAATTTGACCCACTGATTAATCTACTTTCCAGGCTTTCAAACTTCCTGCTTCCAATAATTAATTTTCCCTCCTGACCCATTATTATTTTGACACCGTGGTAATGGATTGGTCTAGTGATAAGCAAATGTCTCCATTGTCACCTTCTGTCTCTCTGACTCCCTTCCTTCACCTCTCTCTCTCTCTCTCTCTCTCTCTCTCTCTCTCTCTCTTCACACACACACACATATACAAACAGGGAGCCCTATTAGTGTCTTCTCTCTCTCTCTCTCTCTCTCTCTCATGCACACACACACACACACACACACACACATATACACAAACAGGGAGCCCCATTAGTGTCTTCTCTCTCTCTCTCTCTCTCTCTCTCTCTCTCTCACACACACACACACACACACACACACACACACAGGGAGCCCTATTAGTGTCCTTTCAAGATACAAATAAGACCTGAGCTGATCTCCAAGCCGTTCTGGGACAAAAATCTTTCTGATGATTGCTTAATTTCTCCCTTTTCCATGTTTCTCAAAATGTCATGTTTCTCAAAGCTGATTTTCCAGTTGCTGCTAGAAGGAGACCAATTAGAGGTAAGAGGGTAATATCTAATATGAATAATTGTTGAAATTCCCATGAGTTTGAGTTTGTTAAGAATCAGGCTATGGCTAGAACAAATCCAATATCTCCAATTCGGTTATATAGGATTGCTTGTAGGGCGGCTGTATTGGCCTCAGTTCGGCCATATCATCAGCCGATTAAGAGGAATGATATGATTCCTACTCCTTCTCATCCGATGAACAATTGAAATAAATTGTTAGATGTTACTAAGATTATCATCGTAATAAGAAATAGAAGAAGATATTTGAAGAATAGATTAATAAAAGGGTCGGAATGTATATATCATATTGAGAATTCTATGATTGATCATGTTACAAATAATGCTACTGGCATAAAAAGTATTGAGAAGTAATCTAGTTTAAAGTTTATGGAAAGTTTTAAGGTTTGGATAGTTATTCAGTGTCAGTTGGAAATAATAAATTCATAGAGTTAATAAATATTATCATGGGGATTAAGCATAATAGTAGGGCAGATACAATTGAGGTTTTTACGTAGTTTGGATATTTATCATTTTTATCTAGGTCAGTCAAACTAAGTAGGATTGGGAAAGTTAATGTAAGAAATGATATAAAGATAAGTGAGGGAAATATATTAATTACTTTTATTTGGAGTTGCACCAATTTTTTGGTTCCTAAGACCAATGGATTACTACTATCCTATAAAAGTAAGAAAGCTGTATTTGGTAAATATGGAGGGTATGAATTAGCAGTTCTTGCATTCTTTCTAGGTAAATAAGAGGTTAAAAGTCTCCATTGTTAGATTCACAATCTAATGTTTTGTTTAAACTATATTTACAATATAATTGCCCTAGAATAATTGTAGGTTTAATGGATAGGGCGAGGAGAGGAAATATATGGAGAAGTATAAGTATATTTTCTCGTGTGAAAGAAGGGTTAATGTTAGATGTATGGTATGTAAGTTTTCCTCGTTGTGTAGAGATTAATATATATAATGAATAGAGGGCGGTAATTAATATATTTATTCCTGTTAAGATAATTGTGAAATTAGATCATGTAAAGGTTGATAGAATAATATATAGTTCTCCAATTAAATTAATTGATGGTGGAAGAGCTAGATTAGTTAAGGTAGCCAAAGTTCATCATATGGCTGTAAGTGGTAAAATAGATTGTAGTCCGCGTGCTAAGATTATAGTTCGGCTGTGGATTCGTTCATAATTGGTGTTCACAAGACCAATATTCTCACTTCAATATTCTCTGGAAACCCAGTCCAAAAAGAATGTATATCAAATTTTAAAATAATTAAAAAGGTATTTATGAAGATTAAGTCACTAGACTACAAATTTAATTGTTACTTCTTTCACTCCCATGCCATTCTACAGGGTTGAAAATTCCAAATTGCACATAAAATAATTTAATTGGAAAAAGGTTAATAGTCATTGATCATGCAAGTGCAAAATACAAACTTTTTTGTAGTAGCTTTTAAACTTAGAAAATGGATTATTTTATGATCAATTTTAAGAACAGAAGAAGAAAGTCGCCATTAGAAACATCATGTCCAGTCTATGATTCATAATCTTACTGGTGAAATACTTTCTAATATTGTCCTAAAGCAACCTATTCATTTCTCAACATGAGGTTATCAGTCATGAAAGAATGTGTTGGCAGAGGATATACAATGGTCTGCAATTCAACCAACTCTTCAGTTTCCCTTTCGAAAGTAATTTACCTTTGGCTCTGAGCTATTTTGTGTGACAGAGCCCCTGATTGCCCACTTAGCATGCACTCTTAGCCAATTTAGCCCTAAGCACTTTTTCAATAATTCATAATTCTTTAAATGTGCAAATCCCTTGCCTACTTTAGAAGGGTAATTTGTGAATGTGACTACATTAAAATTTCAAGTTTGCTTATCACAGAATGACAACTTTGAAGCCACCAATTTGCCTCATTGCTCACTGTATTTTTTTAAATTTGTAATAATCATTTTACAAATATTTGTTTATTTCAACTTATTTCAGTTCACACATTAAGAAATGAAAACAGTTTATAACAATGATGTTTACTTAGTCATGTGTTTATAAGCCATGGTTTAGGAATGAATGAATCATACAATAATAAATAATTTATGGCATAAAACAGTTTTGAAAACATCTTTGAAACATTTTTGAAAACAGCTTGTAGGGTTAAATTAGGCTGCTGCTTTTTTGTATAAGTGTTGACCTACAAATACAGTAGGTACAGTTTTTAAAAATGGGGAACTTTTTATTTTATAATGCAAGTTCATGGGGCTATGACCTTTAAAATTCTTCAAAATAATTTCAACAGTAGCCTACAAGCTGTGCATAAGACCACCAGAAAGCTTTTAGAACTAGTAAATTAATTCAGCAAAGTAGCAGGATACAAAATCAACACCCATAAATCAAAGGCATTTATGTATATCAGTGACAAATCCTCTGAAAGGGAAATGAAGAAAACTCCTCCATTTACAATAACCTCAAAAAAAAATAAAAAAATGAATACCTGGCAATCAACCTAACAAAAGAGGTAAAAGACCTCTACAATGAAAACCACAGAACACTAAAGAAAGAAATTAAAGAAGACCGTAGAAGATGGAAAGTTATTCCTTGTTCTTGGATAGGCAGAATTAATATTGTCAAAATGACTATACTACCAAAAGCATTATACAGATTCAATGCAATTCCAATCAAAATCCCAATGGCATTCCTTATAGAAACAGAAAAAGCAGTCAGGAAATTCATCTGGAAAAATAAAAGACCCAGAATAGCTAAAGCAATACTTAGCAAGAAGAGTGAAGAATGTGGCATCACTATACCAGAACTTAAATTATACTACAGAGCAATAGTAACAAAAACAGCATGATATTGGCACCAAAATAGACTGGTAGACCAACGGTACAGAATGGAGGACAGAGAGATCAACCCACACAACATAGTTAGTTTATATTAGATAAAGGTGCCAAAAACATACATTGGAGAAAAGATAGCCTCTTCAATGAATAGTGCTGGAAAAACTGGAAATCCATATGCAACAAAACGAAATTAAACCCCTATCTCTCACCATGCACAAAACTCAATTCAAAGTGGAACAAGGACCTAGGAATTAAACCAGAGACCATATGTCTAATAGAAGAAAAAGTAGGCCCAAATCTCCATCATATCAAATTAGGCCCCTACTTCCTTAATAAGGCTCCTATAGCACGAGAATTAAAATCTAAAATTAATGAATGGGATGGATTCAAACTGAAAAGCTTCTTCTCCGCAACAGAAACAGTGAGGTGAATAGAGAGCCTACTAATTGGGAACAAACTTTTACCACATGCACATGCAAATCAGATAGAGTACTAATATCTAGAATATATAAAGAACTCAAAAATCTTAACACCAAAAAACAAATAACCCAATCAATAAATGGGCTAAGGAACTGAATAGACACTTCTCAGAAGATGATATACAATCGATCAACAAACACATGGAAAAATGTTCAACATCTCTGGCAATTAGAGACATGCATATCAAAACTACTCTAAGATTTCTTTTCACTCCTGTCAGAATGGCAGCTATTAGGAACACAAACAAGAATAAATGTTGGCGAGGATGTGGGGAAAAGGCACATTCATACGTTGCTGATGGGACTGCAAAATGGTGTAGCCATTATGGAAAGCAGTATGGAGATTCCTTGGAAAACTGAGAATGGAACCACCTTATGACCCAGCTATTCTACTCCTCAGTCTATTCCCAAAGGACTTAAAAACAGCATACTACAGGGACACAGCCACAACAATGTTTATAGCAGCACAATTCACAATAGCTAGACTGTGGAACCAACCTAGATGCCATTCAGTAGATGAATGGATAAAGAAAATGTGGTATATATACACAATGGAATATTACTCAGCAATAAAAGAGAATAAAATAATGGCATTCATAGGTAAATGGATGAAGTTGGAGAATATAATGCTAAGTGAAGTTAGCCAATCCCAAAAATCCAAATGCCAAATATTTTTTTTTCTGATATAAGGAGGCTGATGCACAGGGGGGTTAGGATGGGGAGCATAGGAGCATTAGAGGAACACTAGAAAGGTCAATAGGGAGGGAGGAGAAGAGAGGGGGCAAATGGGTTAAAAAAAAAATGGTAGAATGAGATGGATATTATCACCCTAAGTGCATGTATGAAGGACACAAATGGTATGAATATACTTTGTATACAACCAGAGATATGTAAAAATGTTTTCTATATGTGTAATATGAATTGCAATGCATCCTGCTGTCATATATAACAACTTAGAATAAAAATAATGGGGAACTTTTTATTTTATAATGGAAGTTCATGGGCCTATGACCTTTAAAATTCTCCAAAATCATTTCAACACTATCCTACAAGCTGTGCATAAGACAATCATAAAATGACTCAAAGAAGTCTTCACTTTTCTCTGTTCCACCTTTCTTGTATAAAGTTTTGTGAAATTCTGTCCAAATTTTGTAGTTGTGCTTATGCTTCTTTATATGTATAAAAGTCTGATGGTGCTTTTCCAATATCTGAATTATGTTCTTTGTAATTTCTACAGTTGCCCAGAGTGGCCACTTATCAGTGTTAGTGCCCTAACAAAATAACATTGCATCAGAGAGCTAATCATGGACTATTAACATTTAAACTTTTGTTGTACAATGTCTGCCAATCAGAAACTAAAAAATACAGATAATAGAATACAAAAATATTTTCAATGCATATGAAAAATAATAAAGTAAAAATAATTCTAACAAAGGTCTTGAAAAATTAGGAAAAATGGCAATGAAACACACAGGAGAAAAATAGAGAGAAAGACATAAATAAGCAATCACAGAAGCAGTGAATAACATAGCTCCTGAAAACTGTGAAGCTTTCTCTAGAAACCAGGAAAGTGAAACTGAATTAAAAATAAAACACTACTTTTCATTATCTGATTGATAAATAAGTTGACTGATAAGTCCATTGTTTGTGGAGAATCAGGGGGAAAACATGGCATTTTCATTCATTGCTACTGAAATGTATGCTGTTAAATATATTATAAGAATTCTTTGGATTACATCATTTCTACAGCTATTAAAATAGTTTCCACTTCTGAAAATTAATTCCAAAGAAATAAAAACATAAGTGTAGATTACAGCATTGTTTTTTGGGTGCTTAATCTGTAAGGATTCTCAGTGTTAATCATCAATAGGGGAACTATTAAATGAACTACTCAATACCCAATCATAGATCACTGTATATTTGTTAAAAATAGAGAATTAGAATGTGACTAGTGAGCCAAAATAAATTCTCAGAACTGTGTTTAAGCCAAAAAGCAACTTTGCATTGTATTATATGATAGCATTAAAATAAATAACATGACTGTCATGGAGAATGATGTTTTAACTTTGGATATGTAGAATGTGTGGCCTATGGGAGTTCATGAGCTGGAAGAGTGGGAGGAAGGAAGAGGAGGGCACTAACAAATCACTATTAGTAAATAATATGGTACTTGAAAGAAAAAATGTGCATAATATGGTCCTCTTTAAAGTTATAGATTTGGCGATGAATTTATGCTTATATATAGCTACTAAAGAATGATTACACAAAAAATGGCATTAACATTTATCTGAGTACAGAGATTTTCAGTAAACTTTTACATTCTTCCTCAATTATCTGCTTTGACTTAACTTTTATAATGATTAACTTGTATCATTTATGTAATCAGGAGACATCAGTCATTTCAATTTTATTATAATATCGCTTCAAATACAGCATATTTTAAAAATTATTCTGTGAATATGTGGATGATTTGCCTTTTCCTAATGTGTTCAGCAACGAGATACGCAAACAATTACATAGATGTGGAAATAATCTATCCAAATCTAAAGCTCAGACTCATAATTGTCCCCCATTGTAGTTTAGAGATGAAGTATCCCCCAAAAGCTCTTGTATGAGAAAATAAAAGAATTGTCAGAGGTAAAATGATTAGATTATGAGAGGTGTAAACTACTTGGTTAATTAATACATTGACTCCACTGGTATGGATTAACTGGGCAGTAACTGTAGGCAGATGGGGGTGGCTGGAGGAAGTAGGTCACTGGGGGTATGACATCTTGTTACTGGTGAGTGGATCTCTCTTTCTCTCTACTTCCTGCTTCCTGAGTTGCTTCCCCCCGCCATGCCCTTCTGCCATGATATTCTGCATCACTCAGACCCAGAACTGTAGAACGGGTCATCAGGGGACTGAGACCTCTGAAACCTTAAGCTAAAGCTTTTCCTCCTCTTTGTTTTCTCCTCAGGCCTTTTGGTTACAATGACTATAAAAAAAAAAAAAAAAAAAAAAAAAACTAACCAAATCTCTCCCCACACCTTTTATTTTTTTCTCTTTTTATATTCAGGAAAGAAGGCAGTGTTCTCCAGAATAAAAAGCAAATGGTTTCCATAATGTCTCTCCTTTAAAGAACTAGTTAAACTAGTTAAATTGGTGTAGTTTTAGTTTCCTGATGACTAGAGCAGACTGCAAATATGAATTTATTTGTAATTCCTTAAAGTTTGTGCACATTTTTCTTTGGATGTGAAAATAAAAATTGAAAATTTGGTTAAATCCTATGTAGATGATTTAGCTAATTCACACAGGAGAGGCAATTCTCTCCCTTGCTGGATAATAAACTCAAGAGAACTGTAGACATATCATCTGAAGCACCTCAGGAGAATGTTCTTTTCAGGGAACAAAAGGAGTAGTCTGGGGAACCAGTTCAGCTTTCCAAAGACGTGATTAATTGGAAAGAGCATGAGAGAGGAAAAATGTCAAGATTACAATTCTGGTCCCTCTAATTAAGACTTTGAAGCCAGGTGTGGTGGCGCATGCATGTGATCCAAGAAGCTCCGGAGGCTGAGGCAGGAGGACCTTGAGTTCAAAGCCAGACACAGAAACTTAATGAGGACTCAAGCAACTCAGCAAGATCCTGTCTGTAAACAAAATATTTTCTTAAAAAGGGTTGGGGATGTACCTCAGTGATTAAGTATCCCTGGGTTCAATCCAGAGTACAGGAAAAAAATAAAACTTTGAACATTTTTCTTTTACTACAGGTCTGAATTCATTTTCATATAACTTGAGGATTGTCTTATATCTTTGTATTTTCAGTACTTAATCCTAGGCCAAGAGTTTGTAGACATTAAATCTCCAGCTATCAAATGAAATTATTTAGCTGAACTATTATTTTGTTTTTGTGGGTTCTGTTTATTATTATTATTATTTGTTTTACGTAGAGATTGGTGTGTGCTTAAATTATTTTGTATAATTTCACCATTTTTACATCTTTTGTTTTGGGTCAGGGCTAGGGCACATATAATACAAAGATAGGGATACATATAACATAATGTATTTGAAGGGAAATTCATACTGTCTGACACATCAAATAAGATATGTATGCAGTATTGGGAGGTCCTCAACATGGAATTATTTTTAATCTTTGAAAGTTCAAATGAATAGCAATGTTGACATCAAATAGAAAACTTGATAACTCACATTTAAATCCAGCTACTTCATTCTTATATCTTACAAAATTGTTGTTCTAACTATCTTCTACTTTGAAAATAAATGGATGTGCAATAATTCAAACATTTTTGTTACCTAGTTTTGTGCAGAAGGACCAACTTTATATTCTCTTTTCTAAAGCTTTAATGAAGACATTATATAAGACCTGAATTTATAGAAAGCCTGCCTTGTGTTCTTTGACATTTTATCATGTTGATTGATTTATGCATTGCCCTCTACTAGTCTTTTTTTGTAGCCTGGCAAGCCCTTCTCTTCTCTTCAACAACATATTCTAAACTAAGCTCTTTCAAGTTAACTTGTAGAAATGAAATTTCATGGAAAATTTTTACTAAAGGTCACATATACAAAATGTTCTAGGATTCCTGCCTCTACTAATTTGGATTTCTATTGAATATAATGGGATTAGAATGATTTCTGCACAAAACAGACATGAGATTTTTGCTCACAATTACATAATTAGGCTCTATTTTATTATAGTTCAAGTATCAAACCATCAGATACATGAAATGCTAAATTCCAGGCATTCCATCAGTTTTATGAAAATATGTCTCATATTCATTTCATTACCTGTTATATCTATAATATATGTAAATTTTCTCAAGCAGATTTAGAAATTCACCATTTTTATGAAAAAGAGAACTTCAAAAACTTGCTCATATTTAATGAACCTGTCATTTTTAGTTTAAGTGTACTGTTTGTTTTGGATGCTCTTGCTCTGATAACCTTAGAAAGATATACCCACCTTAGCCACTTTCAACTGTACAATGTGAAGAAATATTGTAATTCACTGGATACCTACAATGATATAATTTCTAAAACTAGCTTCATTCCATGTGCCAGCCTCTTGGGTTAGAAAAAGAAAAAGACATAGCAAGGATAATGTTAACGAAATATATATTATCAGAGAGGGAAAGGTCATGAGGGATTTCAGCATCTTCCACCTGTTTATTATGTCTCATTAATGTTGCTTCAGTTTCTTAGGTAGAAAGAAAATCCAGTGGCAGGAACAGTGACACACGCCTGTAATCCATACACTTGGGAGGCTGGATTAGTGGAGGATCGCAAGTTCAAAGCCAGCCTCATCAATGGCAAAGCACTTAACAACTCAGTAAGACCCTGTTTCTAATAAAATACAAAAAAGGGCTGGGGATGTGGCCCAGTGGTCTAGTGCCCCTGCATTCAATCCCTGGTACCAAAAAACAAACAAACAAACAAAGAAAATCCAGTGAATCCATAATAGATGCTACCTCTATACTTACAGGAAGAAGTGTTCTATGGGAACCTGGGTTATAATTAGTGGTTAAAAATAATTGTTTTCCAGAGGATCCAAGATGGCGGATTAGAGGAAGCCGCTCTTCAGGGCAGCTCCCTAGAAAGAATCCAACAAAGCAGATAAATTGCTTTTCAGCATTTTATGGTGATGGCTGAAAATACCCATCTTCTGGATGGTTTGAATACCACGACCTGGGAGAGAGCGAGACAAGCTGTCTGCAGCAGCTAGAGCCAAGTGGTTTCTGCAGCACCGCCCTGGTGGAGCACAGGTGGTGCACAACAAAGCCAGAGCAGGGAGACCACGCGACTACAACCCCAGCCACACTCAGCATGCCAGTGTGAAGCCAGCGAAAACAGCCGGCGGGATTAGTGCTGGGAGACCACAGGACGACAATGCCAGTTCAAATCCACACTCGGCTGGATGCGACCCTCAGCAATAAAGCCCCAGAGAAAGCTGCGTGGAGACCAGCAAACAGGCAAGGAGGAACCCTTGACTGGGAGGACCTTCAACAGACAGCTGGGGGAATGCGAGTCCAGTGTGACGACCCTCTGTGACCCTTCAACTGAGGAAGAGCACAGGAAGTAGACTCCACGCAAAGACCCATCTCCAGCATCACTCCTTGATAACCAGGTACACAGACTTGACTCCACCCACAAATTCTCCCCATTGGCCAGGGCAGATCTGCTGAAGAGCTAATTTAACAAACTGAGAAAGGAAGAGAATAAGCTGCCTAATTGAGACTTGTGAATTCGACTTTGTGGATTTTCTTTTTTTAATGTCATTGTCGTAGTTGTTGTTTTTGTTTTGTATTGTTTTGTTTTTCTTTCTTTTTTCTTTTTTTCTATTTTCCATTTTCATTCCCTCTTGTCTCTCATTCCTTATTCCCTCATCTTTCCTATCTACACCCTGCCCCTACATTCTCAACAGAGAAGAAAACAAGTTGTATACAAGAACTTGGAATCTTAAAACTGGGGCAACTGAATAGTACATCAAATGGGTGTTTTATATAGTCTCCTCTCTTTTTTTTGACTCACCCTGTCTTCTCTCTTTCATTAATTCTTACTACCCGGCCATTTTCAAATTTCTCTCAATGTTTGCATAAGCTTAGCTGAAATACACATCGGTCTTCACACTTAACTGTATACTCCAATTCCTTTCCTCCCTCTTCTGCTATTAAACTACTTTCATAGATTTCTATTATTACACTCCTGAACAGGGGGAAAGCAAAATCCTTCCCTCCTTCCTCCTAAGCATATCACCTTTGTACCCAATATCTGAAATTACAAATCCCATTACAATCACTCAGAATATATTGGGGGCAATATTTAAATTCTCTAACTCTGTAAATTGTGACCAAATTGTGATTAACTGAATATAAAATGCCTGGTTTTAAGGTGTAACGTATATATAAGGGGAGCTGATAGCATTGTACAACAGGAGCATCATTAGGCCTTAAGATAAAAACAAAAAACATCAAGGTTAGACAGTGCTAAAAGAAAAGACACAAAAGCAATATAAAAAAACAAGGGAAGAAAATGTCCCCCCAAAAATCAACATACCTCCTTACCAGATTCCTTGGCAAGCACAGTAGATCTAATGACAGAACAGGAATTCAGAAAATACATAATCCAAATGATTATGGAGCTCAAGAATGAATTCAGGAAGGAGGTGAGAGAGCAAATGCAGGTAGTAAAAGATCACTTTGACAAAGAACTTCATAAACAAATACAAGACACAAAAGACTACGTCAATAGAGAGATAGAGGTTCTAAAGAGAAACCAAACAGAAATTCTGGAAATGAAAGAAGCAATAAACCAAATTAAATGCTCTATTGAAAACATCACCAATAGATTAGACACCTGGAAGAAAGGACCTCAGATAATGAAGACAAAATATACAATCTGGAAAAAAAATGCAGAGAACACAGTAAAAATGGTCAAAAATCAAGAACAAAACATTCAAGAAATTTGGAACAACATAAAAGACCAAATTTTAAGAGTGATTGGGGTATAAGAAGGAGCAGAATTCTAAGCCAAAGGAATGAATAATTTATTCAATGAAATAATAGCAGAAAACTTTCCAAACTTGAGGAATGAAAGGTAAAACCAAATCCAAGAGGCTTACTGAACACCAAACGTACAAAATCACAACAGATCCACACCAAGGCACATCATAATGAAAATGCCTACTATACTGAACAAGGAGAGAATATTAAAAGCCACAAGAGAAAGGAAGCAGATTACATATAGGGGGAAACCAATTAGACTATGTTTAGATTTTTCAATCCAGACCTTAAAAGCTAGAAGATCCTGGAATAATATATTTCAAGCTCTGAAAGAAAATGATGTCAACCAAGAATCTTATACCCATCAAAATTAAGCTTTAGATTCGAAGATGAAATAAAAACCTTCCACAACAAATAAAAGTTAAAAGAGTTCACAACTGGAAAACCAGCACTTCTGAACATCCTGGGCAAAATATTCCATGAAGAAGAAAAGAAAAATAGCAATGAAAATCAACAAAGGGAGATATTAAACTAAAGGAATTACCAACCAGAGGAGAAAACAAATCAAGTTAAATACCATAAACAAATAAAAATGGATGGGAATATGAATCACATCTCAATAATAACCTTTAATGTTAATGGCCTAAATTCACCATTCAAAAGACACAGACTATCAGACTGGATTAAAAGAAATGACCCAACAACGTACTGTCTCCAAGAAACCCACCTCATAGAAAAAGACATCAATAGACAAAAGGTGAAAGGCTGGGAAAAAATCTTACCACTCACATGGACCACAGAAGCAAGCAGGGGTTTCCATTCTCATATCAAATAAGGTAGACTTCAAGCCAAAGTTAATCAAAAGGGACAAAGATGGATATTTCTTACTGATTAAGGGAACCACTCATCAACAAGATATAATAATTATAAATCTAAATGCCCCAAATAATGGAGCACCTACATTCATCAAACAAACCCTTCTCAAGTTCAAGAGTAAAATAGATCACAACAGTTATCCTAGGGGACTTCAACACACCTCTATCACCACTGGATAGATCATTCAAACAAAAGCTAAATAAAGAAACTTTAGGCCTCATTAAAACAGTTAATAACTTAGACCTAACGGACATATATAGAATATTTCATCCCTCAGTAAGCGAATACACTTTCTTCTCAGCAGCACATGGCTCCTTCTCCAAAATAGACCATATATTATGCCACCAGGCAACCCTCAGCAAATATAAAAAAGCAGAGATACTACCCTGTGTCCTATCAGACCATAATGGGATGAAATTGGAAATCAATGATAAAACAAGAAATAAAAAAAATTACTCCAACAACTGGAAGCTAAACAACATGCTAGTGAACAAACAAGGGGTTGAAAAAGACATCAAGGAGGAGATTACAAAATTTTCAATAGGTAAATGAGAACACAGATACATCATATAGAAATCTCTGGGACAGTATGAAGGCAGTATTAAGAGGAAAATTCATTGCACTGAGTTCATTCCTCAAAAGGAAAAAAAAACAACAACAAATAAATGACTTAACATCACACCTCAAAGCACTAGAAAAAGAAGAATAGACCAACACCAAGAGCAGTAAGGTCTATTCCCAAAGGACTTAAAAACAGCATATTACAGTGACACAGCTATCTCAATGTTTGTAGCTGCACAACTCACAATAGCTAGGCTGTGGAACCAACCTAAATGTCCCTCAGTACAGTAGATGAGTGGATTAAGAAAATGTGGTATATACACACAATGGAATTTTACTCAGCAATAAAAGAAAATAAAATAATGGCATTCACAGGTAAATGGATGAAGTTGGAGAATATAGTGCTAAGTTAGTCAGTCTCAAAAATCCAAATACCAAATGTTTTCTCTGATATAAGGAGGCAGATTCACAGTGGTGTTGGGTGTTGGGGTACATAGGAAGATTAGAGGAACACTAGAATGGTCAAAGGGGAGGGAGGAAAAAGGAGGGAGCTGGGGGTTATGGGGGGGGAGAAAAGGTGGTATAATGATGGATATCATTATCCTAAATGCATGATTGAAGACTTGACTAGTACGAATATACTTTGTATACAAACAGGGTTATATGAAAAGAGGCTCTATATGTGTATTATGAATTGTAATGCATTCTACTATTACAAATACAACACTGAATAAAAAAAAAAAAGAATAGCCCAATTAAAAATATCATTTTCCCAAATTGTAGCTCTGCTATAATTAGCTGTTCTTCCACATTACCCCACAAAAGGCAGACATTTATATGCTTTTATTAATCTTATATCTTTACTTAGAATTTTATCTTTTCCCTCCCCTGAAATCAGATCTACCTCATCCTTCAAGGCTCCTCTGCAGCCTGAATTTCATGCAAAACTTTTCTTTACAGTCTTTTTTATTCTTATGATCATCAAGTTTACTTATTATTATTTCCATACAATGCAATATAACTGCATTTAGATTTGAATAATTCATTTTGAATAGGTTGGGGTTTTCTTTCCAGTGGAGATCTTCAGCTAATTTAGAGAATGGCTTTGTCTATAATAGAACTTGTGTTAACAAATCAGGGGTCTTTAATGCATCAAAGTGCAAGTCCCACAATTATATGGTCCCAGTTAAGTCCTGAACCCATCAGTTTCTAGTCAGCTATGTGAGATTGGACAAGGTATTAATTTCTCTGTTCCTCGTCTGCATAGTTAATGATACCTCCCCTTACTGGTTTTTGTAAGGAGTATAACAGCTATTCCATACAAACATTTAACAGTGATTCCCATATAATATGTGAATATTAGCTATTCTTATTAAATATTGATTTTATATATTATTTTACCTGTCAGAAATATAACCATAGAAGAAAATAAAATCTATGTTGTTTAAGAACTTATATAACTGAAAGAACAACACAAGAATTCTGAGAAGGAGTTTGTGATAGTACCATAATTTCTGTAGCAATTTATAATGCAAAGAAGTTAGTATGAAAGCAGAGATCATACATAATGGGTTCACATATCAATATTAGCAGTCTCTTTGCCCTAAAAAAGTAGCCCATGGAGAAACTGAAATGCATATAGAAGTAAATGGAATAGAAAAATTCCCATCTTCCAATCTGAGCTCCACGTTTCTTTTGCAATGATACTATATCAAATAACACTACACAGGATGGAAGAAAAGTGTCCCTTAACAGTACATTAAAAATAGGATGACTACATAAATTCAGAGTAAAGTATTATTTTACTCATGGAGGAAAAATCTTACATAGAAATTCACAAATATCATACAACTCCATTCTGCAGAAAGATTTAGCTGTTATTTGTTTCTTGGAGATAAAAATAAAAGATAAATAAGCCTGCTGAGTTCTAAGGCTTACTAACATAAACAAGTGTAAATAAACATGTAAAAGTATATGTGACACTTTTTCATTATTTCCAATCTTCTATGCACCTTGCATCTCCAGTTACTACCTTAAGCAATGCAAATATTTAATGAAACTCCTAATACTTTGGCTCGATCAAGGCAGAAAAATAAGTCCAACAAATCCAAAATGGTTTTAGTAGTAAGCATAAGAACTACAGATCCTTTTCTTCATGTCCTTTGACATAAAAATTTGATAATTGCAGATTTCTTTATCACCATTACTCAAATTTCTACAGATATTTGTGCCTTGAAGTTAATGTTGTCCAATACAAGAGGCTACTATTTAAATGTTGCCAGTGTTACCAAAGAATTAAATGTTTAATACAGATCAAGCATCTCTACTCTGAAAATCCAAAATGGTCCAACATCCAGAAGTTCTTGAGCACTGTCATGCTTCCACAAATGGAAAATTTCATACCTGAGATTATGTTATGGGTCATAGTAAAAATGTAAACACAAAACACATAGTTTATTTGGCATCTCTAAGGAAAACTAGATCCTAAGAGCACCCTTTACCTGTGATATATCTTTTCCACACATGCCATGTCATGCACACAAACATACCCACATGGAGTGGCAAAATGGCACCTGTGCAGGTCATACATATCCATGGCAGTCCCCACAAGGCCCACAAGAGGCCAAGACCTACATGCATTTGACTCAGTATTTTTTGCTTATTCTCTGCTCTGTCACGAAAAAAACAAAACAAAAACAAAACTGATATTGTCAAAATAGGTTACAATGTTAATAAAAATAGGGAACGTTCCTATTTATGTATAGCACGAAAAGATATGCTGTTATAGAAACTGGGCAATGGTGTAATAGATAATTGTCTTACAAGAAGAGTTTGGTGTTAGAATGACCACCACATATGACCTGAAGAAACAAAGAGAAACTGTTGACGTTTTAAGCTGAAAATGATGAACAAAAATCAATTAAAACATAGAAAAACAGGGCATAAAGCTAAAAATGAAGATCTTCATCATGCATCAAAAGAGTTGAAGTTGGAGAATATAATGCTAAGTGAAGTTAGCCAATCCCAAAAATCCAAATACTGAATGTCTTCTCTGATATAAGGAGGCTAATTCACAGTGTTGTTGGATGGAGGTACATAGGAGGATTAGAAGAACACTAGAATGGTCAAAGGAAAGGGAGGGGAAGGGAGGGAGCAAGGAAGAGGGGAAGGGGGGAAATAAGGAAAAAAAAATTGGTGGTTGAATGAGATTGATATCATTATCTTAAATATTTGATTGAAGATCTGAATGGTACTTATATAATTTGTATACAAATAGTTGTATGTAAAAAGATGCTATATATGTGCATTATAAATTGTAATACATACTACTACTATAAATTAAAAAAAAGAAAAAAAAAGAGTTAATTTGTCAGCATTGCAGTAAACATGCTGAATTATATACCAATCATGAAATAAGCCAAGCTCAAGAGACTATTCAATGATCTGGTTGCAGAAGTTGAAGTAAAGACACAAGATTAATTTTTTTTTAAAAAATTGTGGTGATAGGGGACTGGGGTTATGGCTCAGTGGTACAGCACTTGCCTAGCATGTGTGAGGCACTGGGTTTGATTCTCAGCACCGCATATAAATAAATAAAATGAAGGGCCATTAAAAACTCAATATTTTTTTAAAAATTGTGGTGATAAAGTATCTCCTGATCATGAGTCAGTACAGAAATTAATTGATGAAGAGAAAACCTTATAGAACTATAAGTCCACAAATATGGCGAAACAAAACCATTTTGTGCTATTGTCTCAGAAAGACACTAATTACAAGTAATGACACTATGGGCATTAAGGATGCCAAGATGAGAATAATGGTGGTGAAATGTGCTAATGCAGCAGGCCCACTTGAGTGTAAACTTCTTGTGATAAGCAAAAGCTTGCATTCCTGCACTTTTAAAGGAGTAATTATGCTAAAAAATGATTGGTTGGTTCTGTATGCATTTTATAGCAGTGTGTTATTCTCCCTGCAGGGAGGATAGACTGGATTACAACTGCAAGGTTTTGTTATTCCTTGACAACTATTCTGCTCATCCTCCAGCTGAAATTCTTATTGAAAATAATGTTTATGACACATACTTCCCTCCCCCCCCTCGAAATGTGACTTTATTAATTCAGTCACATAAACAGGGTATCTTTAAGTCAATGAAGAATGAATATAAACACTTTCTTTAACAGCTTGCTAGTAGGAGTGAACAGAAGCAGGGTATGAAATATTTTCAAAAAAGAATTTATCATGAAGATGCCATAAATGATGTTTCCAGTCCTGCAACAACAACTTAAGACATAGTTCTTCCTGCTGGTACTACATTTTGCCTGTTACTATGTTTGGCCACCATGATGAGTAAGTGGTAACACTGAAGGATTCCATATCAACTGAGGAAAAAAATAATGTCTGGCCTCTTCACATATGCAAAAATATGGAACTTCAGAGCCTGTGCATCAGCTAGCACAGTGGATGTTAAAAAATATTTTAACATAGATAATGAGGCACCAGATGTCCATAAACTGACCAATGGTGGTACAGATGAAATGGTTCTAAATCAAGGCAATCTTGCTAAAAGTGATGATGACAATGAGATATTTAACACTTCAGAAAACAGTGCCTATAGTCAACATGCTGGAAATGTGTGATAGAATTATCAAGGGATCAGAGCAAAATGCAGCATAACAGAAGAATTAATCATGCTATTTTATTAAAGGCAAAGTGATTTCTAACACAAAAACTTGTTAATGAAGCAGATGACTATGTAGGAAACATATATTGTGGACAGAGAAATGAAAAGTTGTGTTGCAGTTGGGTATAATGAATTAAAATGCATTCTTCTGTCATAAATACCTAATTTAAATAAATTATTTTTTTTTATAAAAAGCCATTCAGCAGAATGCCTCCTCACCTCTAGAGGACTCACCTCCTGGCCCCTTGTTTTGTGTTTCTTCTTACTTAAAAAGAATACAGTGTGCAGTAATATTTTGGTCAAAACACAGCAGCATGCCATTTTTCACTGTATTAATGATATGTAATTTTTTAATGTTAAATACTTAAGTGAATAAATATAAGAATATTGTTTCATAATGATAGCACATAAATTCAGAGGCATGAATAATGGTGATGCCATATAACAGATTGTCCACATCAGGGGAGCAAAGATAATGACGCTATTGTCTTCTGTTACTTCACTGTATACAAATTTTGTTTCATATACAAAACTATTGAAGATATTCTTTGTTTTGGTAAAGTTACCATGAAGCTATGTGTATGAGATGTATGTGATGCATAAATAAATTTCATGTATAGAATTGGGATTGGGTCATATCATCAAAACATCTGTGTATGCATGTATATGTATATACACACACATATATATGTGTATATATGTAAACAAAGAATCATATAACCATATGCATACATATGCATATGTTCTAAAATCTGAAAAAGAAAACTGAAGGGCTGGGATTGTGGCTCAGCGGTAGAGCACTCTCCTAGCACATGCGCGGCCTGGGTTCCATCCTCAGCACCATGTAAAAATAAAGGCATTGTGTATGACTAAAGCAAAATATATATATATATATATATATATATACATATATATATATGTATATATATATATACACATACATACATATATGTGTGTGTATGTGTGTGTGTGTGAAAGCTGAAATCTAAAACCCTTCTGGTCCCATCTCAAGTAAGTTGAGTAAGACTCAACTTGTATTATTCAATTAATATAAATTCAGAATATGGTATTAGGTTTAATAATTAGAAAACTTAGTATCTTTGGAATGATTTAGGTATGTGAATTCCTATTTGCAGTTGCAAATTGCATGAAATCTAAATATCAGACCAAGTATTTCCAATGAAAATTTAGTAAATGGAGTAAGATTTGCTTTGTTAACTATCTTATTAATTATGCCTATGTGACTTTTACATAATAATGATGCTATTTTGGATATATTATATTAAATAAAATAATACCAGCCATTTCTCTTTTTGCCTTTTTAAATGTGATTAATGGACAATTTAAAGTCGTTTATGTTTAATTTTTTTTTTTTTTTATGTGGTGCTGGGGATCAAACGCAGAGCCTCACACATGCTAGGCAAGTGCTCTTCCACTGAACCACAACCCCAGCTAAGTCATTTATGTGCATTACATAATATTTCTAGTGGACAGTGTGACTCTGCATAGGATCCAACTTAATTACAAATGGAGTTTACCAGTTTATCACTGTCATCATTCTTGCTTTTTAAGAAATTTTCCCCTGCTGGATGCAGTGATGCACATCTATAATCCCAGTGGCTTGGGAGGCTGAGATAGGAGGATCATGAGTTCAAAGCTGGCCTCAGCAAAAGTGAGGCACTAACCAACTCAGTGAGATTCTATTTCTAAATAAAATACAAAATAGGGCTATGGATGTGACTCAGTGGCAGAGTGACCCTGAGTTCAATCCCCACTATCAAAAAAAAAAATTCCCTAGAATTGAGTATTGCTTAGATTTCCAGAGAAAGATATTTTTTTTTTCAATAAACTATGTCATCATACCCTGTGACTGGATGAAATAGAACATTTAGTTAATCAAAATCTGACACATTAGGTACAATGTTAGCTAATTTAGTCTTGGTTGTTTCTTTCTGCATTTGGTTTCTCCCTTGCAGAAATCCACATGCCTACCTTATAAGATATCTGCTGTCCTAAGGACCACTTCTAAGTATGGACTGCTTTAGATCATTATTTTAAAGCAGTGACTTAAAGATCAGAGTGTAGCAAGTAGATATCAAAGGTAGGTGTGTGGGTGAATGAACACCTGTTAATTTCTAGAAAACTCACATATTTATTTGTTTCTTTAGCATCAGCAGAACCCATCCTGACTCTGTTTTTCTTCCAAGTAAAATTGGAGTATATTAAATAAAAAGAGGAAAACTGAGAAAGCTGTTGAAAAGTTAAGTGGTCACTACCATGCAGTGTTCTCTTCAGTTGTGATGGTCTCTGGGACAATTTTTTTCAGAAATGAGGAAAGCATATTATTGAAAATTGCCACAGCTCTAGAATTCAGACCCTGAATTGGAGACTTTAGATTCAAAATAAGATGTGGTCACAAACTAGCTATGTAAATTTAGGCTGCCATTTTATCCAAGGCTGCTGTTATCTATAAAACAGAAGTTGATTATAATAAGGTCAGGGACTTTTTATAAATAAACAAAAGATCCTTTATGGGTTTTTTTTTCTACATAAACAACTTTTTAAACATTAGTTTGTATTCCTTCATTTAACTTGTTCCTCCTGAGACATTTTTATACATTGTTCTATACGCTGTTCTACGCAGTACCGCCAGAGTAATTTATCTAAAATGAAAACTTATCCCTGCTAGTATTCCTTCCTGTATTGTACAGTGAAAAAAATTCAAACATGGCATTGCAATTAAGACAGTACATGATCTATGTCTTACTTCCGTTTACTCTTATGGCTACCTAATTTGCATTTTTATGCCCTACTAACACTGAACAGAAAACACATCCATGCCTCTGTGCTTTATCTCAAGCCATTTTCTTTACCTGTAATACCTTTTAACTTCCCAAGTATGTGTAACTGTTGGAACAAGATGATACAGAATAAACTCAACCTTTGTCAGAAATAATTTATTTGCAAATAAGTAGACCAAACAAACAAATCAAAAACTCACTCAAGTTGATCTCAAATAAGGGTGTTTTATTTCTGGCATGTAAGCATATTTCACAAAACTAAGAGACAAAAATATAAAGGATGAAATTCATCAGAGCTTATTTCTCATTTTTTTTCTTTTCTTCTGTCTGCAAGCTGTCATTTTATTTTTCCTGTTCCTTCTTCTGATTACAAAAGGCCTATTATGATGTCAACAACTCCCAAGTCTATGCTGCCTTGGGGACCAGAACCTATTAGCTTTCTAGGTCTCTTTCAGTTCCAATAACAAGGATGCAAAAGATCTAATTTGCTTAGGCTGGTTGGGCCATAGCATCCAGGCCTGGATCTTGATGAGAAAATAAGAGAATTCTGTATATATGATATTTTTATTAAGAAAAAAGTAAATAGCATATGTAGAATATTATATCATTCTTATAAAATAGTAATGGCTTAAAGCACCTCTTGTTATGAGAATCATTCTCCACTTACTTTAAATCCCTAAAAGCTTACAAAATAAATACCATTTACAATTTGTGGTTTATTCTTGTTAGCAATCTTAATTATTGTGAATGAAATCACTACATTTAATAAATAACATTATAATAAAATATGTAAATACATTTTCCAGAAATGGGCAAGTGACCACTATACATGCATTTAATCCTCAAAACATCAGAAACAGGAAATCAGAACACATTTCCAGATACACAAAATAAGATGCAGAGAGGTGGGTTCTCACATTTAGTAAATAGCACATGGCTAGTCAAACCCCAATCTGACCATAAAATTTCTGTGCTGTCTTAGAATGGTGGAATTCTTCCATCAGTGAGGAGTCAGACATTGAGTCTTACTAGTGTTCCAAAGTGATTTATCCCTGAAGAAATCGGAAACAGAATAAAATGATAATGATATCAAATACTTGTACATTACCACTTGCCAGAAACTCTTTTAAGCATTTTTATATCCATTAACTACTTTAATCCTCACAGGAAGTCAACAGAGCAAATTCCATGAGTGCTCCCTGAGAGGGAACTAAATCAAGTTACAGTGGATAACAGCCCTAACCCTAGCAGCACAAGAATTCACTGCTGAGAGTAAAGATAATATTCAAGGTAGATTGGTAACTTTATGTTAGCCTCATACCATTAAATGTTCATATTATAATTAACCTTGCTTAGATTCTGTGTTCACCTAGCAAGTTTTAATTATACTATATATTCCTATGCAGATTTCTCAGCCATAAAAGGGTGTGATATTAAGAGATTAAATGCATCCTCTCTGAAATCCTATTTATAATTTCAGATTAACAAACTCTCATTATTGTTACAAAACAGTAATGTCGGTTGGTTAAATGTGCTTCTCTCTCTTCCTGTACTATCAGATTGGACTTTGATATTTCAATGACAGATGCTGATCTTGATTATTTATGAGAGGTACTTCACCAGAGGGCCCTGTTTAACTCTTTGTGAGAATGTGATGAGATGCTGTAATAGTTTACAGTACCATTTCTTAGTCCCTTGACTCACTACTAGAACAAATCATTGAACTGTAAATCCTTCCTTAGAAATCTCCCCTGTAATAGAATTTAATCTTTATTTCCAGCTGTGACTTTATATCCATTGCCAACATTTCCTCTTCTCTATCTTCCCTTCTCCTGCTCTCTCCCGCTTGTGGTGACCATTATTCTGCTCTCAATTTATATGAATTTCACTTTTCTTAGACTCCACAAATGAGTGACATTATGGTGGTTCTTGTCTTTCTTTGCCTGAATTACTCAATATTATATCCTCTGAGTCTATCCATGTGGTCTCAAATTACATTATTTCATCCCTTTTTTTAATGGCTGGAAATATTCCATTGTGTACATTTTCCTTATCCATTCTACCAATGAGAAACACTTAAGCTGATTCACCTGCTATTGTTAAGAGTTCAAAGTGAACATGTAGCAAAATATCACATTATATCTAATAGATCTGTGTAATTTTATGTGTTAAAAATGAAATATAAATAAAAAAAATTCTCCCCACACCTATTGTTTCCTCCAATTTTCCATTATAATTTTAGTGGACAGATGCTTGATAGCTAACACCATGACCATTGTAATAACATCTTCTTTGCTCTCCTGAGGCCCTTCTTTCTCGAGCACTGCTTTGAAATTAAACTCCTTAAAATATTGATCAACCCCCTTGTCTTTAAACAACCCTCCATTTTTTTTTTGTAAAATAAATTATAATATCTTACACAATCAGTATCTGATCATTATTCTTGACAAAACTCAAAAGCTTGCATTTCAGAATCTGCATATGTTTTTGTAAAGTGGGAAGTTGTGGTTATTTCTCAGTTAAGTAAACTCAGAAAAATAGGAGAAAAAAATAAGCAAAATAATTAAATATTTTCTTTGTACCACTCAGGCAAAGACCTCTAATTTTTTGAATGATATTGAACTTTTAACTATATCCATGATTTACATTTTTCCTTTGGCAATTCTATATTTGGACTCTATCCATTTTACATTGAGCTGTGAGTTTTGTTTTTATTTCTAAAGTTGCTTTACATAGTAAGTATATTAAAATTTCCACATGTATGTGACATTATTTTTTCAGTTTGACATTCTCTTTTTTAATGTTTCAGTTATTTTTCTTGCAATAAAGATATATGCAAATTTTTATAATAGCATAGGATATGGAGACAAAATTCCCAACTTCAAACCTGGCTTCTTTATTTACTAATTAAATATATTTAATATATTTCAGCATTCTCAACAATGATATTAGTGATTTATGCAAAAGTTAAATGAGTTAATATATGCTAAACCCTTAGAAGAATATCTGGAACAATGTAAAGATTCAGGCAATGTAATTGTTACCATGGTAATAATTATAATGATAATTCATGACAATGGTGATGGTGCTGGTGATCAAAATGGTTACAATACTGATAGAGATTAAATGAAGCTATTGAAATAGAATACTGTTAACTATAATTTAACCTTAGCAAATTATCCCCCAATTTACTTTTTTTTCCCTTCAGTGTGACATTTCATCCGTTTGGGAAAGATTTTTAATGTGACTGGAAATGCCTAAAATAACTTTTATATAGTAGATAACAATAATAATTAAAAAGGATATTTATTGAAATTTTATGTACCAGTGAGTATTCTAAAAATCTTGGACATATTAGGGAATTCAGTCCTCAAAGTTACCCAAAAAGGTAAGTACAATCATTGTCCTAATTTTAGAGATAAAGACATTAAGTCTAAAGACCTTAAAATAACAGGCAAACTTCCATAGCTAGTCAGTGGCTTGGTCCTGGTATCTAAGCCACTCGCCACAATGATACTGTCCTTCATGGGATCTTGCCCGGGAGAATTAAATTAATTTTTTCTTTTCTATTTTGTCTTCGAGTTCTTTCCACAGCTTCGCCATAACTTGCCCGCAGCCGGTTACAAGTCTAAAGATCTTAAAATAACAGGCAAACTTCCATAGCTAGTCAGTGGCTTGGTCCTGGTATCTAAACCACTCGCCACAATGATACTGTCCTTCAGTAATAGGTACTAAGTATTTAAAAAAATGCTTAGCTGCCTTGGGTGGTGGCGCAGGCCTGTAACCCCAGAGTTCAAGACCAGCCTTAGCAACTAAGTGAGAGCCTGTCTCTAATAAAATACAAGAAAGGACTGGGGGTATGGCCCAGTGGTCAAGTGCCCCTGAGTTAGTTCAATCCCTGGTACCAGGAAAAAAAAAAAAAAAAAAAAAAAAAAAAAAACTTAGCTGATGTTCTACTTTGTAGTTCAGCATTTTACTCTATTGGCATGGATAACTAACTATTAAGGAATAGTTTATGGATATATGCACAAATATATGTTGTTTAATATTTTAACATTTTCCAAATGTTAAATTCCCTTGTTGCTCTTCAAGCTGTAGATATTTTAAAAAAGAAAAATAAAACTTCAATATTACAAAATATTTTTTGTTTCTCTCAAATGAGTATAATTCTTAAACTTTTAAAGAAAAAAAAAAGAAGTAACATAGCTAATTGAGAGATCTATTAATTACTTAAAGGCATCAGTCATCCAAATAAAGAGAATGCAATCTTTTTTTTTTTGTTTGTTTTGTTTTGTTTTGCTTTTCCTCTCCATCTAAAGCAAATACTTCACACTGCTAATGATGGATCTTTCCCATAATCTTAACTTCTGATTCCCCCTGACAGATATTGAAAAGATGAGATCTGCAAATGACAGTGAAAGGAAGAGAAACTACTTTTTCTAACGATTTGCAGAGTGGCATTTTAAAGACAAATAGTATTTTTGAAGGTTTTGCTGCCTAAACTGTCCAAAAACCCATATTTGTCTCTTCATTGTATCTGAATACTTATTTCCACAACAGATCTAAATAGCTTCTAAACGTGGAGAAAAGGAAACACTTTTACACTGTTGGTGGAGTTGTAAGTAAGTACTGCCATTAAGGAAATCAGGTTCCTCAAAAGACTAGAAATGGAACCACCAGATGACCCAGCTATACAACTCCTTGCTATTTATTCTACAAAAGTAAAGTCAGCACACAATAGCAATACATGCATACCCATATTTATAGTAGCCTTGTTACAATAGCGAAACTATGGAACCAGTTGAGGTGTCTGTCAACAGATGAATGGATAAAGGAAATGTGTTATGTATACACAATGGTGCTTTATTCAGCTATATAAAAGAATGAAATTATGTCATTTGCAGGAAAATGGATGGAACTTGGAAATATTATGTTAGGCGAAATAAGCCAAGCTCAGAAAGTCAAAAGTTGTATATTTTCTCTCGTGTATGGAAGCTAGGGAGGAAAAAGAAAATTGCAGAGCAGGGAAGAATCTCATGCAAATCAATGGGAAAAGAGTAGAAGAGAGGAAAGGGACCAGAGGTAGAAAGGAGGAAAGGGAAAGGGAAATACTGGGGAATGATATTAGCCAGATTATATTGTTATTGTGTATGCATTTATAAATATATAATAACAAATCCCACCATTATATATGTTCACCAATTAAACATTATGGCAAATAATAAAAAATAGCTCCTCATTGTTCCATGAAAACTTTCATCACAGTGGTTAACTTAAAACTACTTCTCTGTACAAACCTATAACATTTCTACATTTCTCCAGTGATCCATTTTGTTAGAAATTCATATAAAGTTTTATACATTTCTTTAGTAATGTTCGCTTCAATCAATTAATTAACCAATTACCAAGTTGTTGTTGAGTGCTTATTCTCCAAATGTAAATTCTTTGTTTTCTCAGCTACATGTTGGGTTTCCTCAGGGAAAATATTACACATATAAACCTGTTTCTGAGAACAGGATGGGGGAGAAAAATATACTTGTGAGACACACAATGACACTAATATTCCTCAAATGAATGCACCATCAGGTTCATTACAGCAATATCACTCAGTTCAGTCCGAGGCTTCTTCTGAAGCTGGAAGTTCCCATCTTATTTGTGGACTGAGCTATTCATTTCCTCTATGTCACATAGTCCATTACCCCTGCCCATTATTTTTTTTCCCACATCTTGGGGCCACCTTGCTTCCTTTTTCTGTATTGTGGTCAGTGTTTATCACTGCCTTGGGAGATGTCATACTAAGGAAACTCCCCACACCTAAAACCCTGGTGAGATATGACACATACAGCTATTTTCTGAGACAGAATTCAGCCATGGAGGGTGTGATGCAGAACAAGAGAAAGAATTCATGTCAAAATAGTTATTTCTTTCTTTCCAGGAAGTGACCCAACATCATTTCTTTCTCTCTAGGAACGGAGAAAAACTAAACACTCATTATTCTCCTGGCTTGCACAGTGCTATTTGACTCAACCCAGATTTTGTAGAGCTCTTGTCAAGTTACTGGCACCTCCCCACTGACCTTTTCCCTCATTCTTTATTTTCACAATAGTCTTCCACTAGTTCTAAGCTCTGGTTTGGTTCTCGGTTAATACTGTACTACATTAATTTGTTAATTGTAAACTTGAAATAATAGACAAATTATTGGTAAAACTGACTGATTTCTAGTTTCTTTAAGTGAGTCACTAATATGATTTTAACTAGCACTATCTTCCATGCCTTCTAGAGCCAGAAAAACACAAAACCTGTACAAAGCCCTGTCTTAAAAGTTCCCTAGGTATTTCTAAAATAATATTTATTGGAGACTAAAACAAAGTAAACCTGCTCTGTGGCTTATTCGGTTTAAATAACATTCACAACAACACTTTGGCAAAATAATTTCTACATTCATTTGAGGAGGCAAACTTTTGAGCTTACATTAAATATCCTTCCTTTCTCTAAGATGTGTACCCAACTTCAAAGTTATCTAAATATGTTAAGTTTCTATTTCCAGTGCTCTATAATATGAAATGTAATGCATTCTGTTGCCACTTATAACAACTTAAAATAAAAAATATATTAGTTAGTTAAAACAAAAAGCTTTTCTGTAGTCCCAGCTGTGTAAACATAATCCAGTCTGAGCATTCTTTCCTTCTGATCCCTTTGTGACATCACCATTCCAGGGCGTTAGGTGTGCATTACCCCCTCGTGACTACATAGCACAAAGTCTTCATTGAATGGGTCTGAGACCACAATGAAAGCTGAAAAAGTGGAGACAATATGGAACACTTTTTCCATTATGTGGTTACACTGAACAAGAATCTGCCTCATGGGAAATGTTTAACTCTTTTATCTTGCTATGTGAAGCAAAGTTTACTATAAGTAAGAAAAATAAGGCAGCATATGCTAACAGAAATATTAATCATAACCTGCTCGGAAGAGCACCAAGAGGAAAAGTAACCTAAATAAGCAAGCAAAGCTAAATATATTGGACTTTGTATTGGAAGGGAGAATACCGTCTCAAAAAGTCTAAGTCTTTGTAGTACCTCAAAAATGAAATAATTAAATGAAGAATTAACACGAAGAACTTAATAGTTTTCAGAGCCAAGTGCAAAAAAAATTATTGTAAATATTAAAAAACAAAATTCAAAATAGTGACAATGGAACATTATATCATACATGGAATTACACAGGTCACATGCTTCATGAAGCCCACCACCAAAACAGGTTTTAGACTCTGATCTGGGAGATGTTACCTTATTTGGTGAAAGTGAGCAATTTATTTCCACAATTTGGTACAATTTATGCCATGATCTTGTTGGGTTAGAGGACTCCATAAAATGAGGATCTTGGAAGTGAGAACTTTGAGTGGTTTATTAATATTGAAAAGTAAAATGCTTTCCACTTGGTTAATAACCTTCACTTCTTAGATCAGATTTGGCCAGATCAAGTGCCTGATTTATTTTGCTTGATTTTCCGTATTGTTTAGCATAAATACTGTAATGTATGCTTGGTCACCAAATGTTAATACAACAACTGAAATATAGGTTGGTTTTAGTACTCGGGTGTGTCAATCTCTTCTTCATTCAAAACTACTCATAGAAAAAAGGTTCAGTCTGAGAACTTTGTAATCCATGATGCACATACTAGTTTGGCCTTGAATTAATTATTTTAGGAAAAAGTAACTATGCTGATTTCAGTTCTCAAATCCATCTCTCATTTTTATCTACCTTACGCTGTCAATGATAGATCATTATTATATAGGATCATAATCAATACACCTATTACTACTGTTTTATGTGTCTGATGGCTGTAGAAGGTGTTTCTAATGGTAGTTGTGTCAATCTGGAAGTGTCAGATTTTCTACTTTGATTAGTCAATTGATTAGTCAATTGAACACTCATTTGGAAACCACTGTACTATATAAGTTAAGGTCCTTGAAATTATACATTTGAGGAAAGCAACATAGTAAAATATAATAAAAAAGATGATAAGAATTTATATATTATTTCTAAGTTATAACCAAGAATATCATCATTAAACAAAGAAATGCAAGTACCTGAACTTGTAGTTTGGAAAATATCTTCCCCAAAATTCCTGCCTCGTAGTTACAACACTGAGTAATCTTCTCCCCTTGAGTAATTTGTTTCTAATCAATAGAATACATCAACACTGAAGGGATGTCACTCCCTGATTAGATTACAAGACATTGTAAATTCCCTTTTGCTAGCAGATTCTTTCCCCTGCTGTCTTTGATGAAGCATGCTGCCATGGTGTAAGCTAATAAATGTACATTGTTTTATGTCGCTAAGTTTGTGGTAATTTGTAATAAGGCAATGATAACTAACATAATAAACCATCTTCAATGCAAAGAGCTCACAGAATGAGAAGTGGTGCTATTAGCCAAAAATGCATTTCATTATGAGAAGATAAGAGAGACCTTCAGGTATGTAAAAACAAAAATTTTCCCCTTGTATAACCTACCTTAAAAATACCGGGTTATATATAAATTGGATCTGTTTTGAAACTATGATCTGCATTTATAATCTACAACTAGATTTTTTCATGAAAGAAATTAAGTGGCCTTAATTACACTTCCTGATTTTCACAGTATTGTCTGAGCCATAGCATTTAAGAGTACCCCCAATTTTTAAACTAATTGTGAAAGATTAAAAAGAGAAGCTTGGGGACAGAAAAAATAAATTTTCCCTTTCAGTCCTAAAATTTCAATAAGAAAAAGGAAAAGACAAAACTCAAATTGACTGTTTTTTCCTTTTAATTTAAATTTCTTAATTATTTTTTTCTTTCTGGAAAAGACAAATGGATGAACCTAAATCCAACTCCACCCCCAGGATATCCAGAGTGTTTTTTTTTTTTTTAATTCTCCTAAACAGGTTCTATTACTAAAAGGCAGTGGAAAAGTGGGGATTTTCTTTTAGCAGATGGAAGATGTGTGAGAGCAGAAGGTCAGGGAGGATATGTAGTGCAGTTGTAAGATCAAGGCTGGGGTTCAGACTGTGGCTAAGAAGATCTGAAGGAGAAATAAAGTATCTCTAATTGTTTGTGGCATGGCTAAGAATACTTTGTGAAGAAAAGTTTTGTTTGAATTTATTTTTTAAAAATTCCTTATTCTAATAAAAATGTAAAATATTAGAGATTTAGAAATTTGGATATTTTAATCCATTTTCATTCGAATAGTTCCTTAAATGAACAATGCTGTGTATATCAATGTTCCCCCAGTTGCTACCATAGCTCTAAATTATCCTTCATGTCATTGTGGAATCAATAAAGATGAGTGCATGAGCCGGGCGCGGTGGCGCACGCCTGTAATCCCAGCACTTTGGGAGGCTGAGGCAGGAGGATCGCGAGTTCAAAGCCAGCCTCAGCAATGGTGAGGCACTTAGCAACTCAGTGAGACCCTGTCTCTAAAATAAAATACAAAAAGGGCCAGGGATGTGGTCCAGTGGTCGAGTGCCCCTGAGTTCAATCCCTGGTACCACAAAAAAAAAAAAAAAAAAAATGAGCACATGAGGGCTGGGGGTGTTGTTCAGTAGTAGAGCGCTCACCTAGCACATGCACGGCCTTGGGTTTGATTCTCAGCACCATATTAAAAAAAATGCATTGTGTACAACACTAAAGCAAATAAACAAATATTTGAAATAAATAAAATAAAGATATTGTGTCCAACTACAACTAAAAAATAAATATTAAAGAAAAAGATGAGCACATGAATTTTAGCACAAAAGAATTTAAGTTCCAAGAGTCTGGCCCAATTTGAGCACAAATCAGACCAAGATGAAATTCTGTGTAGGGCAATTTTTTTGTCGACTATGCTCCTATGTAAGGGCTCTAAGCTAAAAGCCATCTCCAAGTTGCAGTGATGTTTCCTACTAGAGGAAAAGTTTGGAGATATCTATGCATAAAGAAGCCTGTCATAGATAAAATGAGACAGAATGAGAGAAGTTCTCATAAAGTTGGAAAAGGTAATCCAAAACAAAATTTGTTGCATTAAAATGCCCATCTGATGAGAACTGCTGACCTCTGTCAGCACTCAGGGCCAACTTTTATAAACTCACTAGATCTAGATTCACCATTTTTTCTTTTTTCTTTGGTACTGGGGATTAAACCTAGGGCATTTTACAAATAAACAACCTCCCCAAACCTCCTCCCCACTCCCCACCCCCAGTCCTTTTGTTTTTGAGACAGTGTCTGGCAAAATTGCTGTGGCTGGCCTCAAACTTTGAATCTTCCTGTCTCAATTCTTTAAGTGAGTGGGATTACAGGCATAAGCCATAATGACAGGTGGTTTTACTCTTTTTGTTATGAAATTTCTTTCACATACTTACAACAAAAGTTACCAGGACAAAGAAATAAGCCCTAGTGCAATGAGTGACAAGGCAAATTTCTACCAAAGATAAGAATTTTCAAATATGTTAAAATATTCTAGGAATTGATAAAATTGTTCCTTATTCCTAAAAGACAAAATAAATTTATCATTTAGAAGCTTGAGGCAATATTGGAGCTCAGAGCAAATGCAGACTCTCTTTTATATTTGAACAGACCTCCTTGTGCAGAAGGCTCCAGAACACGAACTTTTGAACTCTTCTAAATCAAGGGTCTTGAACTTCAACAACAAAATTGTTTTAACAGGACATTACTGTGACCTTGAGGTTCAGGATTGTCAAGCATCAACTCACCAAAATATCACCAGAAAAGCCTTTTGGACAAAAGAAGCTAAACTTATCAGACTTCGACAACTTCGTAAATCTCAGAAGTGGAGAGTAGGGAAGTAATTTATAGTGCTTTTAGACGCTGGGATGGATGTGTTTAAAGAACATCTTACATGGTGAGGAGCTATCTGGCACTGGGCAAATTGTACGATTTAAAAACTGAGTTGCTGGGTGTGGGAGGTGAGGGTCTTGAAGAGTCCTGATGAGTAAGACATTCCTGATAATTAGCCTATGCAGATTCATACCTTCCTTAGTAAGTACTTCTGGAGCAAGAAGATGAATAATAAAAGAAAAAGCAAAAATAACAATACAAGATCAGGAAAATACACCTGGACTCAGAAGAATTAATGTTGAGGACAGCGAGGTATGCTGTTCAGTTTGTAGATACATGGCATAGGTACATGGTTCCAATCTTCCTTTATACAACAGTAGATGCTATAGACATTTCTGTTAAAGTTTCTCCAGAATCATACTTATTTCCTTTCAAATTAAATCATATTCCTACATAGTTTTAGAATGTTCCCCACAAAATTTTCTGATTGGAAAAACATATACCTTATGTATGGAAGGTATTTGGAGATGGAGAGAATATCCTGTGCTTTACATATATTCTGACCTGATCTGGTACATACCGTTTGAATATGTTAGTTGCTGTTGAGTTTATAATCATTGTGTGAGGACAGCTGAATGGCATTTGGAGTGCTTTTGTTGGTGATGTCATGTTGTTTAGCTTTTGTTTTAGTTTTGTTTTTAGAATCCTGCAAAGTGTGATGTGACATATCCAATGTGGTAGAAGTCTCTAGATTTTCAAAGGTAGCATTTAAGTTACCAGAGAGTATCTAGTTAGCTTTCTGATAATGCATGTTAGAGGACTTTTGCTTGGAGGACATATCAACATTCACAAGCATGTCCAGATTAGAAACTAAAGAGTTCTAATAAATTCCAATGGACTATATTTTTATCATCTTCTCTCTGTACATATTATTATCTTGCTGCAAAGCCAGCATTCACAAGTTAGAGCCCCTTTCTTTCTTCTTCATGCTCCTAAGGCAATTTATTTGATTCACATATTTGTTCAGAAAATACTTTTTTTGGCCCCAGCTTTAATGGCATTGCATGGTGTTTATTCATTGAGACAAACCATTTGCATATATTGAGATCTAATGAATCTTTCTTAACAGTTTCATCAAATATGGTAAAGATAAGAGGGGTAATTTCTGGAATTGAGCTAGGATTATTCTTCACTTTCTTAGCTACCTGACTGCTTTAACTTGTTTGCATAAGTGATCAATGATTTTTAAAGGAGAATTAGAGTGGTTGTGAAATTTTCTTGCTTTGGAATACATCAGTAGGATAAAACTGCTGTTCTGGTTATGTGGCACCATTATTTTTTAAGTATCTTATTCAGTATGTATGAATCATATATATTTATCCTTGCTACATACAGAATTATTAATATAGGATGATTTTCAAACACATCTATATGTTTAAGTACACACATAAGAGTCATAATTATTTCAGTTTTTGTTATATTTTAGATTCAAACATGAGAAGCATGGTAGGTATTGAACAGAACACCAAGTTTCTTGGGATCATTTGCAAAACCAAGACAAAAATGAATGTTATTTTAGGTATTTCCTTCTCTTGAATATTTAAACCCTTGAATATTGAGTGGGGAATTTGCTTTCTCTCTTCATGCTTCATTTACACATCGACCTCTGCTAGTGGTTCCATCTAAGAGATAGCAGAATGTGTAAAATGAGAAAAAGCAGCACCTCCAAAATGAGCTATATTCAACAACAAAGACATCAATCACAGCATGGTTTGAAAAATAGTTTCAAAATATCACTGAAAAAAGAATGCAAAAATAAATGAGCTCAAAATTTTGCAATTTTACAAACATGATTTTGGCTATGTTTATGTGTCTCTACTCAAGATGAAGTGGATCTTTCATTTTTGAACACTTAGTTGCGTCTCCCTGAAAAAAACAAAACTGTATCATACTGCAGTTGAACCAATATAGTCAGTCACATACTGAAACATATTTTACCTTTGGGCAAAACTATGATGTGTTCAAACATGGAAAGCTGTTTGTGTTTCTGATCTCTCAACAACCAGAATGATATATAGTTGTCTCTTTTATCTGTGGTTTCAGTCTCCATGGTTCCAGTTACCTACCATCAACCATGGTCTAAAAATATTAAATGGAAATTCCAAAAAGAAGCAATTCCAAAGTTTTAAGTTGTGCACCATTTTGAGTAGCATTATGAAATCCTGCACTTATATACACTCTGTCACACTTAGAACTCAAGCATTCCATATACACTGAGGTATATGCTACCTTAGTCATTTAGTAGCCCTCTAGGTAGTGAGAGTATCACAGTACCACAGGGCTTTTGTTTAATTAGCCCATCTATTCTAGTCAATTTTTTGTCACTACAACCAAAAAACCTGACAAGAGCAACTTAAAGGAGGAAAAGAATATTTTTTGGCTCACGGTTTCAGAGGTTCAGTCCATAGATGGCTGATTCCATAGTTCTGAGTCTGAAGTGAGGCATAACATCATAGCTGAAGTGCAGTGGAGGAGGAAAACTCAGTTTTTGATATCAGGAAAGAAAGAGGAAGCTCTCCTCACCAGGAACAAAATATAAACCCCAAAGGTACATCACAAGTGAACTACCTTCACCGCACCTTACTTACCTACAGTACCTACCCCCAGTTAATCCATAATAGTGGATTGATGCATTGACTAGGTTATATCTCTCATAATCCAATCATTTTACCTCTGTGCCTTATTGCACTGACACATGAGCTTTGGGGGGACACCTCACATCTAATCCATAACACCATTGGTGGTAGCCTAGCACTACCTCACAATGCCTATGTCATCTTCTTACATCTCACCACATAGGCACTGCATTATCTTACATCATCACAAGAGGGGAAAAGAGGAGTACAGCAAAAAGAAACACTTCGAAATTGAGACTATATTCACAAAAATCTTAGAGTACATAAGAATGGTATATAAATCGGGTGTAGTGGTGCATGCCTATAATCCCAGTGGCTTTGAAGAGTGAAGCTTGAGGATTGCAAGTTCAAAGCCAGCCAGCAACCTAGTGAAGCCCAAAACAAAGTAGCAAGCCTGTACCTCAATATAAATTAAAGAAAAAAAAAAAAACAGGGCTGGAGATGTGACTCAGTGGTGAAGTCCCTCTGGGTTTAATCTCGGATACCTAACAAAAATAAAAGTATATAATAAAATATTAGTTCTTGTTATTAGTCTATGTAATGGTTAATTTGAATTGTCAAATTGATTGGATTAAGAGATGCCATGGATTAAGATGGTTATGGGTGTGTCTAGGGATTATTGGCATGTGGGATAGCCAATGAAATGGAAACCCTTCCTAAAAATGGGCAGCACCAACCAATAGGATGATTGCTTGGATATAATAAATGTTAGAAGAACAAGGAAGCAGAAAGCTCCGTTCTTCTCTAAAGGGTTCTTGATTGCTGCTGTGATTGTCTGAGGATATCAAACTCTCGCTTCTTGACTCTTCCAGAGTGGACTCTGCCAGTGATTCTCCAGGAGCCTTTGGTCTCTGACTAGGGTAGGACCATTGATCCCTCTTGTTCTGGGGCTTCAGCCTCTTGAACTGCACAGCTACTGGTTCTTCTAGTTCTCCAGCCTGGAGACAGCCATTGTGGACTATCGAGCTTCAGGTTACATAAGCCAACCTATCAAGTCCCCCTTTTGTAATTATACTTCCTCTTGATTCTGTTCCTCTGGAGAACCCTGACTAATACAGTCTATTATTATGTCTAATTTATAGATTAAACTTTATGATAGTTATGTAGGTATAAGAAAAAAACCAATACGGATGATTTGGTAATATCCACAGTTTCAGACACCACCAGGGGCTCTTACAATTTAGCACTGCTGATTAGGAAAGGGAATGTTTGAATGGGAGAGAGGATAGAGTGAGGCAAATAAAATTACAAAAAAATTGAATTAGCACTTTATGAAAATGATTTTTTTAACTTTCTCCACTATGGGAAACCTAAGGATTAAATTAAAATTGCTAACTTTATGGGAAATGCAAATTCTTTCTCTAATAATAGTGATTGAAGTCTCAGTAGAACATTTATGGAGTTATAAAGATATTGAAAGACAGGATTTGGAGGAGATAGATGTAGGAATAATTCTATCCAGTTTTCTAGTTTCCACTACCTCTGTGACATTCATGACAAATTATATTCCATTAATACACATTCAATAGCTAAGCCTTAACTCAAATCTAAACAAACCAAGACTTTGAACTCTAGACCAAGTAAATGTTGCAAATAGGGAAAAACGTAGGTCTCCTTTCTTCTTGCCTTCTTCTTTTATCACTAGATTTTTCAGGAAGATTGACAGGCTGGGGGAAAAAAGGTTCTTCCCAGATGTTTTTAGTAAAAGTGAGAGAAGAGCTAGCAAACAAACAAAAACCTGGAGACAGAGAGCACAGAACAAGAACTAAAAAATAGTCGCTTACCACCTGGGCAGAGGACATGAAGAAAACAGGTCTGAAGACACTATCTCTTTTTTGAGCTCTAAAATGTAATCTCTTTGCTATATACAAAGAAAAGGGCTTTGTGATGGGGGCCTTCTATAATATCCTTAAACTTGACCAATCAGTTCATAGGGGTAAGAAGCATTGAACACTGCCTAGCCAAAGGAGAGCAACAGTTTCATCCCATGTCAGAGACTGATTTATATCCTTGCATAACTGGGGACATGCTCTAAGAAAGAGTTTCACTTGGCTGAATATTTTTTAAATGTTTTTATTATTCTTGGCTACTTATCAAGCTCTTTTGAACCCCTGAATATTCCGTTTGTCTTCATAGACAAAGAAGATACTTTATATATATGATCAAACTTTTTTTTTTTAGCTTAGGAGCACTAACAATAGCATGATTTAGCTCTTCTTCTATTTGAAAGGAAATATCTTGTGAACTTCTGTGCTGACTATGGTTAGTTAGGCTCATGCAAAAGAAACACTAATGTGAATGTAAGTTGCTTTGTGCATTTTTGTTTAGTTGGCATTCTTAGGATAGAACTGGTGTGAAACTTTTAATGAAAGTATCATTCATTTCTGCTTTGCATTCCTTTATTGCTCATGCAATTTTCTATAAAATGCAACCCAAAAATATAGCGTTTTAAATGAGCCTCCTGAACAGAGAAGATATGCTTTTCTATAAGTGGTCTGTGAAAGCAGCATCAATTGCACACCATTTCTTTAGACACACCAGACATCAGTGCTATATTATACATGATTAATAAGTCAAATACCTAATTCCTGGAAATGGGACTTGAAACATCTCCAGAGGGTACCAGGACATGCTAGCTACTGGGAAAGTAACTCATACCCAAAAGGACACAGCATAGAGGCTCAAACAAAATTTAAATAAATGCAAAGAAAATGTTCCAATGGAGTCTAAGGTCTGACAATATGTAAATTTGCTAATTAGATCAATGAAAATAGAACTAGATCCTTCTGTTACAAAAAGACTGAAACACTGAGTTAGACTGTCAATATGCAAATATACCAATTAAAGCCTCAAGAATGGTAATAGATACTCCTCTACTCTCCCAGAGTGTAAAAAGGAAAGAAAAATTATATTTATTGATTTTTAAACAGAGTGTATATTTTATGTAGGATATTTTATCCTTCATAATAGGTAAAGCCTGTGATGTTTGCAGAACTGGAACTAACAGATCTAATAGTTCCATATGTTTAGCTTCCCTCTCAGTAGACCTTTTCAAATAATTTCAGGACCAACCCAAAGCTATTTGTCTCCATGTATACTTAGAGAACCTGTTGTCAGTTTTGCAAGTTTGAACATGGGATGAGGGATGGAAGTTTTACCCATCTTTCTGTTCCCCATAATCAATCCACAGTATGAGTCACTACCTCACATGGAGCACAGTGAGAAGAACCATGGTTGCCTGCCTCAATCTCCATGGCAATGGAAAGAGAGAAAACACATCTCTAAGGTAACCAGAAATGGGGAAAAAATATTTCTAGGTTAACATTCCATTAATCAGAAGAGACTGCAGAAGAAAAAATATCTTCTAGAGACTGCAGGGAGATTATGAAAGATAACAATTTTACTACTTACCTACTGCATTATTTCACAAGTATCGTTTTTTTCTTTGATGGCTTAAAATATTCCTGTTTCTCCTATACCCTCATCTATGAAGTAAGTTGAGAATTCCCAGAGATCTACGCATTTTATTTTATTATTGGCGTCTCTCAAAAGTCTGTATGAAGTCATTTCCTACCTTTTACTTGTTAACACAAATTGTACTGTTAGATAAATTATTAATAACTAATTCATGAACTGAGATAACTAAACAAATCAATACAAATCAAAATAAAAGAGGAGGTTCCAACAGGATTATTGATCTGGTAGAGTTGTTACAGTGTGTAGGTTCAGAGCACAGCCTCTCTCCAGGAAAGGAAAACCTGGAAGAGACCAACACCCAGCTGGCAGTTTGAGGACTGAGTTACTTACGTGAAGTTGAGCCAGGAAGAAGGAGGATTTGTGTATGGATGGGTTAAAGGAAAGGTGCATATCATATCATCCTATTGTAGAAGAGGATTAAAAGAGTCACCTACCACAATATAACTAGCTTATATTGGTACATAATCATCCTGCAAAAGATGTCTATAGCAAATGCGCATTTTTCTCTTGTAACCAGAAAATCTCCATTTTATTCTGACCCCTAAGACTGCTTCAGAGAATTGCTTTATTGATTCATTTGGAATCTAAAATAAAATGAATCATATAATATGTAGATTAAAGTAAAATTCTATACCTTCGATTTTCTTTGAAGGGAAAAGAATTGGAAGATAAGATTTTCTGATCATCTGCCTTCTAATTCCAGGTGGTGGATTTTGGTGGATATTGGTATTTCCAATAAGGATAAGAGATGCATTAAAGGAAACTTGGAAAAAATTTGTTAAATTATTAGTTTATTTAGAACACAGTGTGGGGCATACATAATTCCTACATACATATTCATATATTTGTATGAGATACAAAGACATTTGGGGTTATCATTTGGATGTATTTGCTATACACCCACAATTACAAATGATGTCTTTAAAAAAAAAAAACCTACATATAAAGGATAAAAACATGTTCTACTTTAGAAATTTAGATCCTGGAAACTGGAGTATAGTATACCATCTGAACATATGTGGAAATACAATAAGACATGTTTAGCCCAAGCATGGCTTTCAATCTGCTTCTCTTCTAGGTGAAAAACCCAGGATCACCCCTTGTAATGGTTGGTGGTTAAACATGTAATTCTAACTTGCTAAGTGAATATCTGGTTTTGTTTCTTTAAAGTCAAGTTCCTTTTAAAAAGGAGTGGGGGTACCGAGGATTGAACTCAGGGGCACTGAGCCATATCCCAGCACTATTTTATATTTTATTTAGAGACAGGATCTCACTAAGCTGCTTAGTACCTCACTTTTGCTGAGACTAGTTTTGAACTCATGATCCTCCTGCTCAGTCTCCGGAGCTACTGGGATTACAGGTGTGCACCACCATGCCCAGCTTCAAGTTACTTTTTAATAAGGAAAAACTGCCCTGCAAATTGACTAGGACTTCAGGAGTTAGGCTGTGAAAGGCTTACAAATGACAGATTTAGGCTGGATGCCTTTGCTTCTGCACAGGGAAGAAAGCTGCTTAATGATGTTTCCAAATATTCTTTAACACTCTCTTCTACAATTATAATCTGCCATTCCTGTTGTATATGAATAAATTAATTGCTTTCAGGCTCTCTATTGTGACTCAGCATTTCAGTGATTGATTAGACAATGTCAGTTTAAGGCCAGCATCAAGATGCCACTATCCAAGTATTAAGGCCATTTAGACTGTATCAGGCTATACACACCCGGAATACATAGAAAGGAGCTTTAAAAGCAATCAGTGGCAAGGAAGGATTTAACAGAGAGGGCTCTACAAGATGAGTTCAAAAGATTTATGTAAAGCAAAAAGAGTTGCAATATGATATTTATTATGCCTTGGAAATAAATCAGCTTGAAACTTTTTATAAACACTCTAGGCAATGTCACTAAAATACACTCCAATACTATGGCATGGTATCAAGTGTTTTCTATTGAACATTTGGTGTTCTACTCATTAGCTTGTATATACTACTAGAGATTCAAAGACAATCATTTTAAAGTTAAAGAATAAAGTTATTTACCATTTTTTTTCATTTCAAAGTTATTCTGAATTACTATCTATGTATCATAAACCCTACTGATAACTAAGACACACCATTAGTAAGATAGCTTCATTTCCCAGGAGGTGCACATATTCCATTATAAAAGAATGCAAATGTGTTTGTGTGTAAATGCATGTACATGTATGTATATGCAATGTAAAGTAATATATAATATTGTGGTTTAGAAAATTGTTTCAGTGACTATATAATTAGTTGTTAAAACACTAATTGGTCTTTCCACATTGATGGAAATGTACTATAATTGGTGCTACACAGTATGGTTAGTCACTGACCTTACATTGATATGGATGGAACACTTGCATGTAGTGAGCAAGGGTGAGGAACTGAATCTTAAATTAAATTTAATCTTAGTTAATTTAAATTCCAACAGTCACATATGCTTAGTGGATACCAAGAGAACACAGAAAGTGCATTCAATGCCTTGAAATAGCAGAGCTTGTTTGATTTAAGACTTGAATGAGTGAGGGGCTTCCCAAGCAGATAATGATTTGATAGGGTTGAGATATGCTCCAGATAACAAGGTGATTTAATTTGCTTTACTTCTTTATTCATTTTTAAGAAAAATCATTAGCTACAATAACAGCAAATGTCTGATAAAATTGGACATTGTACTAATTTCCTGCTTAGAAGTACCCTAAAAAATAGGTACAAATATTATCTCATTTACAAATGAGGAAACTAAAGCATGATATTTTTAACACAAAGCATAACCTACAGGAGAACAAGAACTTAATTTTAGAGAATCCATTACTACAGCCTACATCTTAACCACTGTGCTGCTGACACTCTGCCAGCCACAACACACACCATGTCCACTCACTTGAAGGGATGATACTATCCTCTATGTGGAACTGGGAAAGTCAATTAATCCGCTCAAGAAATGCATATTTTATGTATCCTAATTTCAAACCTGATTTCAGTTATTTGAAAGAAAATGTCAAACGAACATAAACTTACCTCCCAAGGGTTCCGAGTCATATCAAGGTAACACTTGCTGAATTACAGAGGGATATTTAGCTGTGTTGGGGAGTGGGAGGGACTGTGAAGTATTTCTAGAAAGTTGCCACTGAATAAAACTATAGCATCTCACTCCATGGTAAATTGGGAAAGGAGAAACTCCTCAGGAGGAGGGTGGTCTGAGAGAAGGTGAATAATAATTTTGAAGAATGGGATTAAGAAGTTGTGGGGGAAAGGAATGGATCCCTCTTAATGCATATCTGGGCTTATCAATAGGAGAAGTCTAGGGTGCTGTAGGAGCCCTAAATGGGGAGATAGCTAAGATTGTGGTTAGCTGTGAGCCATAAAGATGTTCAAGCATCACCACCTTCCATGATCTCATGAGACTTGGCCCGGGACATTGCGGATCGGGTCGGCACCATTTGGTGGGGGTTAGAGGAGTGTGATTTGCGGGTAAGAGTTGTTCTTGGAGCCGGAGAGAGAAGCTAGCAGAATAAAGAGCCTGTTCGTTTCCAGTCTGCCTCTGAACTTATTCCCGCGGTTTTGTTTCTCCAAGCAGCAGCAACAGGGTGCAAGACAAGGTGAAGAAAATTAGGGTGAGATGAATAGAGGATGCTATACTCAAGGATGGAAATATCAAAGTTTGTAAGCAGATGAGAACAAGAAACTCATCTTTCGAAACTTCAGAAGTACTCCAAAAAAGAATGTAAAGTTTTTGCTCCACGGTAGAGTAAAAGCAAAAGTACCATAATCTATGAGAATGTAGTGCCCTGCAATAGCTTGACCCAGTCCTAGTTCTTTCTGTGCCTTTTGTGGCAGGGAAGCCATAGTCCTAATTTCCTGCCCATAGTTGTTTTCCAAAATAATGGTAAGATTATGTGACCTATGCCTCAGGAACTCAAAGTCCAAGAAAACAGAAAACTCAAGTTAATTAAGGACATAAATAAATACAGGAGGATATGCATCTATGCTAATATTAGACACGCTTAACTTACAAGCGTAACTGATTTATATTAATGGTAAGTATCTACCCTTGGTAGTCTCACTGATAACCTGAAAGTGCAGCATTATTCACTGCATAACTCAATAAGAAACAACAGCCTCAAAGTTGTGCTGTCCAGTTATTGCACAGCAAAGTGGCAGGAAGGAGCTCATCATACTAGGAATCAAGCACAATTTATTTTGATGTAGAAACTCACTTATTCATAATGGCACTTTGAGAAGGTAATATAGGGCTACCTCCTGATATAAAGTTGGGTCAATTGCCCTTGATTGATCAGCCTTGTGCAATGGTTTTAAAAATAAATGAACTAATAAAAGCATTTGGGCACATAGGCACACACCTGTAATACCAGCAACTCAGGAGGCTGAAACAGGAAGATTGAGCACAAGTTAGAGGTCAGGCTTAATAACTTAGTGAGTCCCTGTTTCAAAATTAGAAAAATAAAAAGGGATAGAGATGTAGCTTAGTAGTAAAATGCCCCTGAGTTCAATCTCCAGTACTGGAAAAAAAAAAAAAAAAAAAAAAGTGTTTTACTCTGTGAAAATCTAGTATGAAAGTGTTTTACTCCATGAGATTCTAGTATGGTATTTAACTGGAGATTGATCATGTTATGAAAACAACCTCATTGTACCAATGAGTTATTATGACTCAACTCATTGTAACAATTTAAAGTTCAAAAATAAAATAGTGCCTGCCTGCAAAAAATTAAGTTTTTAGTCCAGAAATGAACAAAGCTACAAATATAAACAAGAATGGAAACTTGTAATTTCAAACACAAGATTTGGTAATATTAGAGAGGTTAAGCAATCTTTTCTGATGGAGGAGTGTTATTGTTTAAAAATGAGGTATCCTCCAAAGTTCATGTGTGAGACAATGCAGGAATTTTCAGAAGTGAGATGATTGGGTTATGGAGCATTAACATAATCACTGGATTAATCCACTGACATGGATTAACCAGGTGATTAGGTAGGTTGGGTGTGGCTAGAGCAGGTGGGTCACTGAGCATGTGCATTTGGGATTTATCTTTTGTCACTGGTGAGCAGAGAGCTCTTTGCTTCCTGTTGTCATGTCCTGAGCTGCTTTTCCTCTGCCGTGGGGGGGGGGGGGGGGGGGGGGGGGGGGTGGGGGGGGGGGGGGGGGGGGGGGCCATCCTTCCACCTTGATGTTTCGCCTCACTTCAGGCCCAGAACAATGGACTGAATCTATTGTAGACTGAACCTCTGAAACCAGGAGCCCCAAATACACTTTCCCTCCTCTAATTCTTGTTTCCAAGTCTTTTGGTCACAGCAACAAAACATTGAGTAAATCAAGAGACTTTCAGCTTTTAACGATGGGATGTATTTACAGTGTGCATCGCACCCCTTAGTCAATTTCACTGTGCATCCCACAGCACTATTTGTACAATTGTTAATGGAGATTTGGGGGTAATAGATATGGCTCCATCTGTTAGTAAACAAGGCCCATTTTGCCTGCCATATCTTATTCAGCATGTTAAGTGAAAGACAGTTTCTTCATTAAGCAGCCATGTGGGAGGAGACAACAAACTTAAATCCCCTTTGTATAGCTAAGGAAGTTTTCTCTCTATAGTTGTATCAGTGTTTACTAAAGATCTGAAAACTGTATATGACTTATTATAGTCTTCTTCATGAACCTGTTATAAATGTTTTAGAGAAGAATAGAAACTGTGGATCATGATAGCCATGGTAGAGATCTACTGACCATTTACTATGGATTATAAAAGTTGATGCTGAGCACATGTATCAAGACATATCAGATTTCTAATGATCTCATGTAATTTGGGTACACATATGTCACATTAATACAAAATATGTCCATCACATGTCCTCTGTACTTCAAGGATCTCTTGAAAAATCCCAAAGTTAGCTCTAGACCAGAAAGACTTTTGGGACTTGTCAAAAATATCAGATGTTTATCATTATGAAATAAAACTGAGGTGACAAAACAAACCAAAAACATTTTTAAAGGCATAAAGCATGAGAAATCAAACCTTTGTTTTCCAGGCCAGTAACCTAAAAAGTGAAGAAAAATATCTCAGAATTTCCTAGTAAGAGCAAATCAATGTTCCAAGAAAACTGTCATTTAAACACAGGAGATCAAACCAGTTTTGCACCAATGTACCTTTGATATAAATGTTCAGCCTCTAGAAAAACCAATAAATATTTTTTTCCAACTTAATCACACATCATCTCCCCCACCAAATCTATGGTTTTCCAAGACCCATTCTTTAACTTTCCCAAATCTTTTACAATATTTCCAAACCCTTAGTTTTCTTTACCTTTTTTTCCCCCAGAGTGCACCCTGTATATTCTATAACTTCCTTTATAAAACATGTTTATTTTTACTCCCAAGAAAGCTCTGATTTCTCATTGAAATTTTGAGACATTACACAAAGCTGTCACCTCAAGTCATTTTCTAGTCACAGCCTATAGTCTTCACCAAAGCAAGAGCTCCATGAAATTAAGCATGCAGACAATACATGGGGATTTTGTTGACCAAAAGGTAACTCTGTTTTTGCTAAACTAACCACATTAAACAAGTCTTACTTAAAAGCTTTTGGATTTGTGTTATTTAAAAGCACTTTGGATTTATGAGCACTTATTTCTTGTCTAAGTTAGTTTTGTTCTGTGCAGACATAACATATAATACACACATACAAATATATGAAAATACAGACAGAAAACAAAAATTCTTTAAACTCTTTTAGATTCTTCATTTACTACCTTCCAAAAAGTTTTTCTTCCCCTTTAGACTAGCAATCTTTTAATTATATATTATATCATCTCTAGCAATCCTTAACCTTATTTTTACTTAAGTCCTTCTAACCTAGCTTGTTTCCTAATCAGGCATAGCCCTTAAAGAGTATTTTCTATGCCCCACCCCAAACTGAGATAGCCTCCTTAGGGCTTTCAAAAGCTTGCCTTTCCTCTTTTAATTTATTAGTTTTCAGTCATTTTAGAAAATGAATCTTGTAGGGTAGGGGTTCCAGAGTCTGTAGATCATCATGGAAGTCTATATATGGGTGTTCTGGTCCTAAATGCTCTGCTTACTCCAGATTTTAAAGTATTTCCTCCTTTTGAGAGAAAGGTGTACATTGGGCTTATGAAATCCCTACCGTTAAAATGAATTGGTGTACACGGGATAAGCAAAAAGGAATAAATGCATAGAAGTACTCCTCTTGCAATATTATAGGTGGGGATTATAAGAGGCCTCACTTGGAACATTATGGGTAGACCAATGGACAATTAGAATCCTCACTATTTGTCAAAAAGGTGAAGATGCAAGAAAGAAACTGCAGCTTCCTACCTGAGTTACCCAAACTTCCAGTTCCCTGACCAGAAACGAAACCCAAGCCACAACAGCTAGAGCACTACTTCCTCACTACTAGACTACCAAAAATTTAGAGTGGATGCAGTGACTGGAGAAGTGCTAGCAATCATTTTAAGAAATCTGTATTTGAACAACAAATTTAAAGAATTGAGGACAGCTATTTGAATGGGCTAAACTTTCAGCTTTTCATGTACAAGTTTTATATGTCTGTGGAATAAATGTTTCAGGTGAAATAGGTTCCATAGTTGTTTGGATGTCTCTAAATTTTCTTTTCTTTTCTTTTTTTTCTTTTTTTTTTTGTATACCTCTCAACTCCTTTTTCTCAGTCTCAAATGAATTTAGGAGTTAACTCATAGCTGTTTACACTTTAGCTAGGACTAGCTGAAATAAACATTTAAGCTAGAGTCAACAGGTTCAAAATAGGCAAGAGAACTAAAGCCTTTCACATGTTAAAGGTATAATTTCAGTTTAAGATTTATCTTAAGAATGTTCACTTGAATTTTTTTTTCATTAGGCATGAAAAATAAAGGAAAAAAATAAGTATGCAAAACCAAAAATGAATGCACTAGAATGAGGCCATAAGATTTTAAAGAGAAATCCCTGTCAAACAAGAGTGGAGTGGCTTTTGGAACCCCCACCAAAGCCACTTCTAGGAACTCTTGGGGTATTTAGTTTCCAGGACTCATTTTCATGCCATTTCTCTCTTGATTCCAAAGTGTAGTGGGGTTCTTCAGTAGCTAAAAAACACCCAGTTTTGTAAAATGCAATGCAATGTGCTGTTTGAATACAGAATTAAAATTTCCCATTGCTTCAGAAATTAGACATGGCCAGTTAGAAGTGGATATTTATGTTACTTAAGATGAAACTAAAATCAGATCTCAGAAGACAGACAAAACCAAGACAACTTCTTTGAGCAGAAACTCCCTAATTATTTCCTATTACTGAGTATCCTCAAGCCCAAGTCCCTCACAATGAAGGACAAACCAAGGCTGTATTTCAGATGTCAGATAGTGTGGGTCCTCAAACCAAGACACTAACAACGAAAGTCAAACCAGAAAGAGGGAAAAGTGGGAATCTGGTCACTTGTACCAAATTTACTCACTAAAATAGGAAGCTTTTCAAATCTAGAAACTGTTTCTAGAAAAACAAAGTCATGTTCCAAGGATCAGAGGCACTAATCTGAGGAAAGTCCAGGAGATGGTCCCTGGGATAAACATGCTTCCAGCTGCTTGAACTTACCAACAGACACTCAAAAAAGGAGCAGAGCTCAGGGGCCATGGGCAAAAGATCCTTCTGTATTTCTTCGAGCTGCTTACCAAATTATTATCAAACCAAGCTCATTTTTCCCACTGCACAGTATGCCAATCACTGAAGCAACAAATTTTGCAAAAATATTTCATGAGGCAACTAAACAATAGGAGGTGCAGATACGCCTTTCAAATCTGCCTCCCAGAGCACAGCGTCTGTTATATTCACTGGGTGATGTAGGAGGAAAGGTGACTGCAGATTGACTAAGAGCAGGTGAAGGGATTAAGTTTAGACTGTTTAATAAGGTTTTCTCTCAATTTCACATCTAGATCCATAAATGAAGACTTACTCTTTAATATTATAATTAATCCAGAATCTAAATCATGTAATCTTGTGAAAGTATGATTTTTCAATATTGATTTTCTATTTACTTTTATGTAGAATATTTTAATTGAAAAGCATCATCATATTACCAATGTCGTTAGACTACTTTTGTGTATTTGCGTGTGTGTGTGTGTGTGTGTGTGTGTGTGTGTGTGTGAGAGAGAGAAGAGAGAGAGAGAGAGAGAGATTGTGGACCAATCCCAGGGCCTCATGTACTCTATACTTGGTAGAGTCCATGTAGATTGCTTTTACATTTATAGTTAGCCACAATCAACACAATTAAAGAGAGGTTTCTCTTTTCTCGATTATTTTTATACTGAGTTCCTCATTATGGCTTTTTTTTGTTTTTATTCTTATTTTTTTTTCTTTACAATGTCTGATTGACTTCAAATTACGTTTTATAGGGAAACACAACTGCTGAATAACCTTTTAAAGATATCAAGGGTCTATTTACTTTAACTCCTCATCTTAAAGATTGGTAAAAATAGTTCCTCACTGAGAACCTAGTGGGAGATCTTCTCAGGTCAGTGATTTCCTCTACTGCTACAGGAACCAGGAAATATCTCAGTGTGCTTGAAGCTTTCTTGCAAGCAGATCAGGGGACTTTTCAAAAAAAAAAAAAAAATGGAAGATTTTTGGCATTATCATTTTTGTCACATCTCAAGTAGATTTTTGTGTTAGTCTGTGCCAGCATAATGGAATTCCATAAACTGATGGCTTATAAACAGAAATTTATTTCTCCCAGTTCTGGAGGCAAGAGCATCTAATAACAAGGCACTAAGAGATTTGGTGTCAAAGTAGGATATGTTTCCTGGCTCATGATGACACCTTCTGTGCATTTCCTTACGTGGTGGAAGAGGCAAGGCAGTTCTCCAAGCCTTTTTATAAGACTCAGCCTCATGATCTAATCACCTCCTATGTTATTCAGTTTTTATATATTGCTGTGAAAAAATACCTGAAGTAAAATAACTTAAAGCTGAAAAGACTTATTTGGGCTCATGGTTTCAGGGGATTCACTCCATGGCTGTCTTGGTATAGGCCTGTGGCAAGGCAGAACATGATGATAGAGCATGTGACAAAGCAAAGATGCTCACCTCGTGATATTTGAGATAGCGGGAGCAAGGGAGGCAGAGAGGGGTGAAGAGAGAGAGTGACAGAGAGGAGAGAGACAATATACATTCCTCAAGGACATGTCCCCAGTGACCTACCTCCTCCAACTAAGACTCATCTCCTAGTTTCTACCACCATCCAATAGCATCAACAGCTGAGGACCAAGACTTTGACACGTAAGTGTTTGGGGGATATTCTACTACAATACCTCCCAAGTGTCTACCTCCTAATATTAACATTAAGTGATTGGGTTTCAATATATAAATTTAGAGGAACACAGTATTCAGATAATGGTGAATCCAGTTCATTAGAAACAATACATGAACAGATTTTTTTTGGGGGGGAGGGGGTTGATAAAGGATAAGCACTAGGAATCACAAAACTATACTACAGTAAAAACTTAAATTGTACACCACAAGTCCTATAGGATACTCAAAATTATATTATAAGCTGCTGCCAATTAGACCTGCATAATGATCACTGGTACAGTTCCCTACTGATTATATCACCATGGTTTCACTTTACTATTTGAAAGGCTTATACTGAAGATAAGTTTTTCCCAAAACTACATTAATGCTTCCTGTGAAGGTGCTGATACAGGCACACTATATATAACTTTTTGAATTTGTCAAGTGATACTAACACTCCAAGATAGCTTTTCATCTAGCACATCATCAGCTCCCTAGATATGATAGACTCAAGTTCTCTCATTGTCATGATTTGTTGTATTATCTTCTAATATGTAATGATAAAAGAGGAAGACCTAAAGTGTGCTTCTAAATAGTAATGCCTTTTCCAAGGCAGAATTGCACCTTTAAGACACAACAGGAAAAATTCAAGTCTGAAAAGTGGGAACTCCCTAGCAACCCCATTCCTCAGACTTTCAGGAAAGGAAAGAAATAATTTGAGCAACCTAGAGAAGGACTACCCCAATCACCTGGATCTTATACTTCAGCAAAACTCTCCAGAATGTATCACCTCCTAGCTCTGTCGAGGCTTACAAAACAGATAAATCTGCCAACACTGGGCGTCCTGGATATTCCAAAGACAGTCTGAGGACAATAGTGAGCTTATGTGCAAACACCAGAGCTGGGCAGTGCAGGGACAAAGCAAAGCAAAAGAATTCAGGTAGAGAAGGTAAAACATATTATCTATTTAACAACTGGGATTACATTGCTCTTATTGAAGGGCTGAATCCTAAGCAGGCTATAATCTTCCCTCATCACAGCACATTTCCATTAGGAGGTTGATGGATCTCTACTTTACATGAAGGGGTACTATCTCTTTGTGGATTAGAGGAGCCTGACAGAACAACGTAACATAAGTGTTCTTTATAACTTCCGTGGAGCACTAGTAATGTTTAGTTAAGGAGAAGGTCACAGGGAATACATTTTGGGGAACACCTGGTTTAAAATATTTAATACAGCTTATGGTGAATCTCCAAACAAATGTGTAGTTGGGCTAATATATGTAGCAATGAAAACTCCCCCCCCCCCCACAGAGAACCTTTGGAAGAACTCTCCCCAGCTTTCTCATGCCAACAGCCTCTAGTCAGGGTACACTGAACACCTTTCCTTTTATCCACTATAATATGTTTCTACACCATCTTCCTTTGAGTTTCTGCCCAAATGCAGAGGATAGTGACTAATCTCTTGTTCTAGCAAGCTCTGAATTACTAGCCATTACCTATTCTCATTTGGGTGGCCATCTTCTATTTCCACAGCTATCATAGGTCCCTCTGAGACCCAGCTTGAACTTCTCTTCCTGAACCTGAGCCTTTGACCAGGTGTTGTTCTCACTAGGGACTCTAGTGTCTTTTTGTTTACAAATTTGAGATTACATGACAAGCTTTTTATTCAAAATAAAATTATGAGCCAGAAACTGTTTTATTAAAGGATTATTTCAAGAAAGAAATAAGAAATTCAAGAAACTTAAACAAGAATAAACTAAATTCATTCCCCTAGTATGCCCTCCCCCTCCTTTTCCCTTAACTGTCTCCATATATTTAGCCTTCCTTTCTGATATCTTGTCTTCCTCATCCTCTATTCTACTCTTTCTCCTCTCCAGATCCTTTTCTTAACAATTCTCCTAACCCTCCCCACAAAATATCACTTGTGTCCAAAAATTATCCCTTCTATGAACCAAGTAGATAGGCAACTATAGAATTAAAACCACAGACCTGAACTGAATGAAAAACTAATCACAAAGAAAACCAGCAAATATTCACAGAGAAGAATTTAGAATTTGGGGGTTTGGGTCACAAGGGATCTATATAACCCAGGATTGCCTGGTCTATATCAACTCACAGAAGTGTTTTTCAGAGTCTCAGATGCTAAATCCTAGTTGAAAAAAAAACTGATTGTACTGACCCCAAAAGTGATCTATGATATCCTGCTTCCTGCAATAAATTGGAAGGTCAAATAAAGGACAGAAGAGTAGATCAAAGACTTCTAAAATCCATTCTTGAAATACTTCCAATAAAATGGTTAATTGGGCCATAATTCATTCACACAAATGACAACAACAAAAAGAATAAAACTACGTTTTTGAGATAACCTAGAAAATAACTTCTGAAATTATTTAGGAGTTAAAGAAGTTGCTGATATACCCCAACTCTTTCTTTTCACATTGTAAATTGGGTTAAAACTAAAATTGGAGCCCAAATTAAAAACTTGGAATTGGAATTGGAAATAAACCTGTTAGCTGAACTACAACACCTGGCAGAACATTTTGAAAGGACTTCACAATAAAAAGGAGACAGGAGCCAAAGTAAACTTGACCCTGCAGATCATACAGCTAGCTGGACCACTTCCCACCTGACAAGGATAATTGTAGACAATGTAAACAGAAGAGACACTGGGGGAAAAAATGTCCCGCGCTACACAAGATAAAAACACGATAACATTCCTCAATTCAGATCAATATGAATGCTCTGAGTAAGGATAAAGTGCTCAATATGCTACCATAACCTTAAACACTCAAGGTGAATTAACTATAAATATATGGATGGCCACTGTACCTGCTCCTGGTAGATACAGGTGTCACTATTTCTACAGTAAACCCTGCCAACTTTGCTCAGCCTTTCTTTTGATATGCCTACCTCACAAGTTGTTGGTATATCAGATAATCCACCAAGTTTCTCTCTCTCTCTCCCAGATCTTAATCATAGCCTTGGCTCCCTGACTGAATCACATTCTTACCTGCCTTGCAGTGCCTACAAATTGAATGGAGGGAGACTTATTTTGAAAGTGGAATTTTAATACTAAGTGTACATCAAGGGGACTATTTCTTAAGGTCCCAGATGGCTCTTCTAGTCATAATCAATTGTGTTTGCTCTGGATATACTATTGTCATTTCTATTATATTTGATGCACACTCCAGATAAGGACATTAGCACTTAACACACCATGTGCTAAAAATTACGCTGCATAGGCAAAAACTTTGGAGAAAATCTACATTTGACAGCTTCTTTCAAACATTTATCCACGTCTTCAATATCCATTGAATTCAGAGGCAAACAAGTGGTTAAACCTATAGTTACATGCCTTACATCACAGGTCTTCTTATATCCTACATTAGTACTCACAGCACTTTCATCCTGCTAGTAAAGAAGTGAAACAGAAGAGGATATGAATTTTTTCAAGACCATAGGATCATCAGCAATTTTTATTTTTGTCTCTTACTTCCCAGTGGTACCTAAACCAAATACCATTCCATCTTCTGTTCCTCCTCAAATCACTTGCTACACTATAGAGGATATTAGCCTAGACCATAGAATCAATTCCTTTTGCTTTCACATGGGAAAGACAATAGTATACATGAGCAGTTATGCCATGAGGTTAATGGAAGTTGCCTGTTACCTTCCTTCCCTAGGTTCTCGATCAAGACTTAAAAGTTCACATTTTCAACCATGATTCAGATATGGATATAATATGTACATGATCTCCTTTTGTGTGCATAGAACCAAGAAGCCTGCAAATGATTCTATTTTCTTGCTTTGAACATTAGCAGATAAAAGAAATAAAACTTCATATACACATTACACCTTTTACAGAATATGTTATAGTGGGCGTGATCTAACTGGAGAGGGATAAACACTTTTTCTGGCCAGAATCAAACTTATCCTAATTTATTCTAGCTCCCTCGTGAAAAGACAATTGAAAGGATCCCTGGATTTAACTAGATACTACAGACAGATAATGAGAACAATTTTTCTTCTCACTGTGATATCTCTTTAAGAAATATCTAAGTCCTCAGCAAAAGATTCTCTGCCCTGGAAATCCAAATAAGAATGTGACTATGTAATCTGAAGTATGCATTCAGTTTTTTTTTTCCTTAGATTTCTAAATCAATGAAGGTATCAGGGTTCTTTAGTTAAAATGAAGAATTTATTTATATACTTATATCTATGTTTCATGGAGAGGGAGAGAGAGAAAGATTATAAGAAATTGTTTCAGATGATATGGAAGAGACTAAAGAAAAATCTAAAATGTATAAAGCTGATAACCTGTTTTGAGACCCAAAGCTGGAACTGTTGTACAACCAGGAAGAGGAATGTTCCAGTTTGAAAGTCATTGGGCAGGAAGAGCTGATGGTTCAGTTTGAAGCTGGTGAGGCAGGAGAATTCTATATTATTTGGGAGGGTCAATATTCTGATCTCTTCAAACCTTCAGGTGACTAAATGAGGTTCACCTACAAAATGGGAGACAATATTCTCCACTCAGTCTACTAATTTAAGTGTTAATTACATTCCAAAAGACTATCATAGAAATATCCAGAAAGTTATTCCTATATCTTCAGTAAAAGTATCCAAGGTAGAAGAACTTATTGCACTTACAAGAGCTTGTCAATTAGCCAGAGTCTAGAGAGTAAATATATAGGAAAGACAGCAGCTGTATTTTGTGAATAGTGGCTGACTTTGCGATGCTTTGGGAACCAAAGGGGTTTCTCACCTCTCTTGGAATGCCCACCAGAAGTGGACAAACTATGAAATATCTGTATGCACTACTACTTCTTTGGAGGTAATTATTATGAAGGTTGAGGCTTGGGTAAAAAGAGACAATATTGAAACTAAGAGAAATTCTCTAGCAGTTCACTATGCCAAATAATTCACTTTAACCAAGGTCATGATCTAAATGCTCAAAGAATAAATCTATGGAGAAATTCAAAGAGGTCAATCTAAAGGATCAACATTTATTCCTTGCTTTTGAAGAGGTTATACCCTTTATTCAGATAATCACTGGAATTATTAAAAGGCAGTGGGGTGGCATTATATGATTGCAAGTGGATATTATTTAAGCTTCTCTATAAAATTATTCATCATGGGTCAGACAACTTGATAAGTATCTTAAATCAACATTGGTGGAAAAGTTTTCAAAAAGACAGCTGAGGTTATTTTTGGGCCATGTATTACCTGTCAACAGTATAATCCTGGAAAAATATATTGTAAAGGTGAATATGACCAGAAACTAGGCTCAAGGGTATTTTTAAAACCGTTGTATAGACTTTATCCAACATCTGCCATTTTAGTTAGGATTCTCCAGATAAACAGAACTAATAGGATATTCATAGACACATAAGAATAGATTTATTATGTGTTTTATCCCACAAATCAAGCAAGAGCAAGAAGTCCTATGATATGCCATTTGCAAAATGGTTAACCAGAAATTTGCTGTTATATGTGATCCAAGTACAAAAGTCTCAAATCTGGAGTCGGGGGACTTGCTGCTGTAATTTCTGGAGTCCAAATGCCCAAGAACCAGGGAACTTATCATACAGAGGCAGGAGAAGATAAATGTCCTAGCTCAAAATCAGAAGAGGAATATGGCCCTTCTTCTGCTCTTTGTACTATTTGGATAGGCTCTTTAATTAATGGGTGCCTAACCATATTGGTTGAAGTGATCTTCTTTAGTTCAATGGTTTAAATACTAATCTCTTTCAGAAACACCCTCACAGACTTACCAATATATTTTACTAGCTATCTGAATTTCCCTTATCCCAGTGATGTTGACATATATATTAACCATCATATCCACACTCTGTTAGATTAGAATGTTTTTTAGTTGTTGTATATTTTGGGGATGTTTAAAACATTCCCTTGGTAAAAAGTGGCAGTGCTTTCAGACACCAAAAAAAAAAAAAAAAAAAAAAAAAGCTGTTTGATATTGTGTTTGCAGCCTTATATTTATACCAAATGCTTTAACTTTTATAGTAAATGTTCACAGTGTACACATTACAGAAACCATTATACAAAAACTCTATAAGCTATTATCCCTTATCAAAAATTCTAGTTTCTTCATTCCCACAATCTTCTGGAAAGTTTAAAAGGACCAAATAAAATTTTAGGTTAAAATGAACAAAAATTTCATAAACTCTTGAGCTACTTTGGCCAAAGATACTCTCTTTCACTGGACTTATGGTCTACTCCTTGAGGAACAAACCAATTATTGCACTGTAAACTGGTAACATCAGGGATCATAAATCTGGAGATTTCACCTCTTTACTAGACTCTGCCTCACTTCATTAAGAGGTGGCAAAATATTTATGGAGACTTATATACTATATCCTAACTTATCACTACCAGGTGAAGGCCACCTTCAAAAATACCTTCTTAAACAACCTCACCATGATCTCCCACCAAGAGATTTTGTCTATTAGAAGAAATGCCAGAGAAAAACATGTCTTTATCATCATTGAAAGGACCTTGTCAGGTATTGTTAATAACACATAAGGAAATCCACTCTTAGATTCATATTTGACAATGAAAGAAGAAATCTGAAATTCTACATAATTAGAAGTTCATCATAATAGAGAGCCTGAAACCAAGCATTTTCAGCAATTCTCCAGATGCTTTGGATCTTCAGAAGCAGACAGTTTATCAAAACAATGGTCCAGGTCAGTGATGATAGACAGTGGACTGCTTCAACCCAACATGTCAAACTAGGACCACTATGTAATTTCTGTTTTTAAAATTGTCTCTACTTATAATAATTACTCTTCTCATTTTCTTTTAGACACATTGTTGTTTTGAATATGATTTATCCCACCAAACACATTTGGAATTTGATTCCTCTTCATGAGATAGTAAGGAGTAGGATAAATGGGACTTTTAAGAAGTTAAGTCTTGGGCTGGGGATATAGTTCACTTAGTAGAGTGCTTGCCTCACATGTACAAGGCCCTGTGTTCAATCCCCAGCACCACACACGCACACACACACAAAGTTATTAAGTCTTGATGCCTTTGCTCTTATGCATAGACCAATCCATTTATGGATTAATGGATTAGTTGGTTAATGGGTAATCTTAAGAGTGGTTCTATTACAAAAGCCAATTTGGCTGTTTCTTGTCTTGCATCATCTTGGAACTCTTCAGCAAACTGCAAAAGGGCCTTTTTTAAAAAATCAGATACTCCCTCCCCTTGATTTTGAACCTACCACACATCATTTGATGAGCTGAAAAAAACCTTTATAAATTACTCAGCCTATATTATTCAGTTAGAGAAAATGGACTATACCATCTATTCATAAGGACTTCTTTTTTCTTTTATTTTCTATTTATTATTGGTTAGGCTAAAACATACTCATTCTAATACCATTTTTATATTTTCCCCAAGATCTTCTTCAGTTTTATGAATTGCTGCATATACTATCAGGTAAATTCACCAGGCCCCGTGATTTAAAAAAAGAAAAAAAATCCCTCTGAGTAATTCCTGTTCAATTAAATTAGACCACAGAGAATTATAGTTGGTTGTTGATGTTTTTTCCATTTGTATCCAGATGGGAAATTGACCTTAAATGAATTAACCTGCAACATTAATAATGTTTATCCCAGAAAAAGACAATTATTACAATCAATTAATCAAGGTTTACACAACTATAAATTCAACAACATTCATATTGTAATTGGGAACATACGTTCTGAAGAAACTAATACCCAGATAAAACCAAATTCCAACATTATCTTGTGAATAACTACTTTTTCTAAACTCTGTGTGCCCTAACTAGATATTATTTTCTTTGTGGCCAGGATGCCTTGTCTTATTTGCCTCAAACATATATCTTGGGTGTTTCAGAAAGTATTCTGAGCTTGTCTGTACCTAGAGACCCTAATTTTGACTTCATCAGTCTCCAACAATGGAAATTCAGACATGAGCTCCAATATGAGGTCACTTGAGGTTATTCAGACATACTACCTGAAGAAATCACTGACACATTTATGTGATCAGCATAGTGTTCCTATTGGTGAGGACAGCACAAATAGAAAATGCCATTAGAATATTATCAATACCTTTAAGAGCAGTTATTAATGACACCATCTCTGTACCAGAGAATCAATCTCATTGTTATCAGTACTGACAGACAACTGCATTGCTGTAGAATTCTTGTTGGATTGTCATGATGGCATTTGTGTCATTGCTAGTACTTCTTATTGCACTTAAAGAAATAGGTAAGATGTAATGGGTTTTAAGGTTATGCCTTAAGGGAAAAAAAATCCATTTGGCTTTTTCTTTTGATTTTTATGGATTATGGTCTCATTCTTTTGACTGTATTGGTCAAATGGGGTTCAAAGAATCATATAAGCACTCATTGTCCTTGATTGTATCACAGTGTTCATGCTGCTGGGCAATTCAAGCCAATCCCCAAACAGTGCAGAATTCTATCACAGACTTCAATGCAGCAGCTACTCTCTTGTCATCTCTATTAAAAGAGATGATTAATAACATCATCTAATGATATGACAACAAAAACATCCAAGGAATCATATAAGACAGTTGAATAAGAAGATGACTAAATAATTTATGAGTACTGAAAACATAGATTTCCAGCTTTTCCTAAATTGGTCAACCTCTCAAAAGTGAGAAATTGATAAAAGGAGAAATAGAGACTGAGTATACCATTAGTCAATGAACAAACTACATACAAAAATGGAAATCTAACACACCAGAAATTCAGATTACTACTGTAGTCACCAGTCCAATAATAGCCTATGTATCTACCAATTCAAAATTTCCAGGATTTGCTTAACAAATGATAGATTTCCTAATGTTTGGCCCACTTCCACTTTAAGACCAATTTAAGAAAAGCAAATATAGTCTTCTAAGCAATCATATAGGATACCCTATTTCTAATTAGCCTGTCTAAAGCCTTCCCATGTCAACAGCTCTCAATCATACTAGGTTTTCTGTTTTTCTGTTATACAGCTTTCTCATTCCTTTTCCTCTCTTTGATTTTATTCTAAAATGCAAAGTAATGGTGCCTCAATACATAGCCTTTATTTTTTTTCTCATCAGAGTGGTATTTACATATTTAAAAAGCACTCAAAGGATTTCTGAATTAATTCATCCATTGGAAACCGTAGGTTGGAAAGTATTTGCTCCATTGTTTTTTGAACAATTATCTGAAACTCTCACATATAAAGACAGCATATAAAAGAAAAAGTAAAGCATGGAAGGAAAAGAACTGAAATTCTAGTCTTATTTCTACCAGTGGCATGCCTTCACTTTCTTTCTATGAATCTTTACTTCTGTGGTTTTCAATTTCATTATAAGTATAATGAGAATGCTAGAATGGGCAATCATAAAAGATAAGTCTGTCTCTGAAATAGTGCTAGGTACAAGTATAACTCCCTTGATTTTTTGATTTAAGACTTATGACTGTGTCACTGTCTCTCACACATATACACACTTTTCTAATTTATCTGCAGTAATTCCTAATATGGCCAGGAATTAATTAACTAATTAATTAAATTTAGACCTACAGTTACTACCAAATAGCATTCAGAATTGCCTCAAAATGTATAGTTTTAATTAATTTATTTGACCTCAAATGTTCCTTCTAGCCATACTTTTCACATTACTCAATAAAGAATATAGGATTTAAGTAAGTGTTCATAAATAACATGCAAATTGTTATTAAAAAGCAATTTGCATTGTGAGAAGGTTTAATTCGTTTGTTCTCCTTTCCCTGAGAAGCTTGAAGTGAACAGTAGTTTTAAAAATGACTCTAATCCCCTGCCAAGGAACTCTGATGTACTCCAATATGCCAAAACCTCAACCTATGAACTAAGGCTGGATCGATCATCCTATTTTTCAATTATTTCTATTTCTCAGTTGTAGGAATCTAAGCAAGAACAATACAGAAAGAAGGTGAGTGTAGCATAGCCAATGCTTCTCAAAGGATTATAGGACTGGTAATCCAGGAAGATGCATTTTGTAGAGAAAAGGTTACCAGACAAGAGACTACAAATCTCATGCACAAATTGTCTGCTGATTCTTGGTGGCTGACCTTCAATATATCAATTTATATCTCTGAGTTTCAGGGTTTTTTTTTTTGTTGTTGTTGTTGTTTTTTGTTTTTTTTTTTTTTTTTTTCACTACTAGGGATTGAACCCAGTGATTCTTTTTACCACTGAACTGTATCCTCAGTCCTCTTTATTTTTTAATTTTTGACAGGGTCTCAATAAGTTGCTCACAGTCTCCCTAAATTGCTGAGGCTGAGGAAATTTGATCCTCCTGCTTCAGCCTCCAGAATCCCTTTTATAACAGGTGAGAGCTTCTATACCAGACTCTTCCAGTGTTTTGAGTGATTGTAAGACACAGCACAATTCAAGCTGAGTACCACTGTAAGCCAAATGAGAACATACACATAATTTGCATACATAAATTTGCTTATTAAGAAGGGAAAAATTAAAAAAAAAAAAAAAAAAAAACTACTTAAGGCAAATTTCCCCCCTGTGGACTAATCTGTTTAAAACACAATTAACCTATTGTGTCTTAATTCTTATTTTAAAAAATTTATTTCTTATAAATTAACCTGAAACTTCTTTAATCCTTCTGTCTCTTAGTCAAACTCTTTTGTTTTCTTCATGCCATTTACCACATGTATTTTATTTTGGCAACTAGATCTTGACTTTAGCAAGTAACCTCACTGAACCCAGATTTTTCATCCCTAAAATAAAATGACAAGGCTAGATGACCTCTAAATTCACGAAAATCATCATTTTGTTAAAATAAGCTCTCATACTACTACTGGTGAATTAGGCTTCCAATATATTCTACTTAAATACCCAGTTTAAAGCAATTCTAAGTTCTCTGATGGTTTCAGAATTATTACCATATCTAGAATGATATCTGCTGTGACCCTATGAAGATGTCCACAAACACCAAAACACAGGACCACTGTCCTCCTTTCTAATTGGCCATATAAGGTGTTCTCTGACATTTCTTTTACCCCTATATTAGAACAATTGTCTTTGGTTATATTTTCTGGCTGGGTGTTCAAGACTGACTAGGAAGCCACTCCCTACCTATGTTGATCAAAAACAATCTGTTTTCTTCCAACTAGGGTCAGTCAAGACTCTTCAGGGGCCACTTGTAGGGCCTTCAGAGGAGTCTCTGGTTCTTTCAATCTTTTCCTTCTACCAGTTGTACCATTATACCATCTGCTGGTTTGGGTTAGGGTCTCACTGATCAAGTGGCTTCCCTCAGAAATATTGGAGACTTTCCCTTCACCAGTGACCCTTATGCAGAATGTACACTGGTGGGCTCTGAGTCTCTAGGGTCTGTGTGATACTACTAATTGGGAAGTCAGGTGACTCACTGGAGTTGCAGGGCTCTTTTAAAATGGCCCTGCTGTTCCCTGCATTCTGACCATCTTGGAGGGCAGAGTCAAACTTTTGGCTGCTCTCTTACCTTCTTTAGCTTTGGCCTGCATATTTTGGTTGTTGAATACCCAGAAGACTAGTCTTCAGTCCACTGTTAAGCTTGATCTTATCTGTCCAAAGGTGATGGATGGCATCCAATCCTTTAGAGTGATTCCAATTTCTAATATTTAAAGAAAAACAAATTTGTCTATAAATTAAATCTAGTGCTTATTAGTAATTTAGTCTTTTCAGAAAGCCTCATCTAAGAGCTCATGGTTAGTGTCCTGTTAATGAACGTGATTACAAATGTTTTAGAGAAGAATCAAAACTGGATGACTGCTGACTGAAATGGTGTACATCTGTAATCCCAATGACTCTGGAGTCCAAGGCAGGAAGATCACAAGTTAGAAGCCAGCCTCAGAAACTTAGTGAGATCCTGACTCAAAATTAAATAAATAAATAAATAGGACTGGGGATGTAACTCAATGGTAAAGTACTTCTTGGTTTAATCCTCAGTACCAAACATGAAAAAATATGGAGATGGGTAACATAGGACTTAGAAGAGCCATGAATAGAATTTTGACAAGAGTTTAACAATTGATGAGACATGTTATTTATTTCCAGTGTATTCAGCTTTTCAAGATAATTGTGACTGACAGCATTATTTCAGGGTCATCAGTCTTTTGGTGGATTAAAACCTGCAAATAACATCCCTTAATTATTGCTGACTTCCTCACATGTATATTGTTTTCTTTTGACAAGATTTATACTTTCCCAACCTTTTGCGACTTTAGATCCCCTACATTGTGCTCAAATCTTTTTTAATTGGCCCTTATATTTCTTTATAACAATCCAGCCATAGGACAAAATCTTTACATACAAAACCCTTACTTGTACATAAGCACATCTTTTACTTTTTGACCTTTTTCTTTGAAAATATATATCTCCTTTTTAAAAAATTAATGGTTTCTTTTTGCCTTTTCTTCCATTTAGTTTACATTTTGATAAAACAGCCTCATAAGCCTGGCACAGTGGTACACCCCTGTAATCTCAGCAGCTCAGGAGGCTGGGGAAGGAGGATTGTGAGTTCAAAGCCAGCCTCAGCAACAGCGAGGCACTAAGCAAATCAGTGAGACCCTGTCTCTAAATAAAATACAAAACAAGGCTGGGGATGTGGCTCAGTGGTCAAGTGCTCCTAAATTCAATCCCTTGTACTCCCAGCGCCCCTAAAAAAAGGCCTCACAAAGTTCCAAAATTGTTCTTTTCAGTCTCTATCAAAACAGACTAAATATTTATTTTGTATTATTTATACATAAAATTACAATTTTCATGAGTAATGCTAACACATTTAGCAGACTGAAAAATATTGTCTTTTCACAGATTTTAAACCCAGAGTAATTTTAATGTATATTTATTAGTTTATATATCATTATTTTTATTTATTTATCAACGAACCAGAAATTTTAGCCATTTATCCCATTTATATGTACCTTATTTATTCATTCCTGATAGTCATAAATGTTGAGGCCTTAAATGGGGCTAATCAATTATCCCTTAATGAATATTTTGTTTATGGATTTAATGCAGTTTTTTCCCCACTGACTCTTTATAAAATTAAAGTCATGGGTAATTGAAAGATACACCTGCCAATATTGAACATGTCTACTTGACTTTTCCCAAGTTACATGAACCTTGAACCTTGAAAAGCATTTGGTTTTTTTTTTTTTTTTTTTTTAAGCAAATGTGAACTCATTTTTAAGTCAGCAAAACAATATACAAACATATATATCAGACCTACAATACATGCTTTAAAAATATGTTTAAAATTAAACAGAAAATATGAGTTACCCATGAAAACCCTAGGTATAAACAATAATCACTCAATGCTCTGCCAGGTATAATGATGATATCTCCTTGGTCCTCCTCAATTCAGAGCCCAATCATTCCCATCAGGAGACTCAGATGGACTCCAGCTGGATGTGGATTACTGCCCAAATGGTGCCCTTGAAGTGGTTGTGACAATCTCTCTTCTAGGGCCCTTCCTTCTATTAATGTGCACACCAGGTTTTATCCAGTCATCACAGTTCTAGTTGGGGAGATTTCGGGGCCTTTCGGGTTATCCTGAGGTGGTTCAACTAGAACAGCTGCAAGCTGTATCCTTTGTTCTCCCCTATCCTTTGTGGCCTGCTTTGCTCAGGTCAACAGCATGGTCCTAAGTTTTGTCTCAAACCTTCATGACTTCCTTGAGATGTGTGGTTCAGGAATGGTAGGACCTAGGACCTTAGAAACAGTGGTTACATGGATCTAATAGGAGTCTTTCAGTCTAGAAGCCTGGATACAGAGGATTTTTCCCTCCTGTCTTCTATTTTACAGAATATTTCTAGTTAAGAATGATATTGTAATTCATAGACCCATTCTCCAGCCAGTGCTCTTGGTTTCATGGCTTGTATTGAGGTCTGGCATTGTTGCAAAAGAAACTCCTTTTATTAAGCTCTTCAGACTTAAATTAACCAAAATTAGAAATTAGATTAAGCTCTTCAGACTTAAATTAACCAAAATTAGAAATTAGACACTTGATAGGAACACCAGGAATGCTTCCCATCTACCCCTTTAAAAGTAAACTTTCTTATGAGACAAAAAAAAAAGGAAAGGAGACAAACAGAACTCTCTGGGTTGTTAATAGCTACTTTTCATGGTATATACAAACCAGGTTACCATAGGAAGGAGGACTAGAGAATTACATATGCTTACTAAACAGCACTTGTGCCAAACTCAGAGTTCCAGAAACCAAAGAAGAGATCACAGAATTCAGAAACAAAAACAATGACCAATGCAGCAGTGCAATCAATCCATAATTCCAAATGGAGTTTCTGAAATTAAAATACAGCCTGGCCTGCAGAGACTGCTGGAGGGGTGCAACCAGTATGCAGTACAAAGTAGGTGATGAAGTTGGGGCCATCACAGATGTCTACTGTTTGAAATGAATTACAAGCCATTAAAGAAGAACACAGAGACAGAAGGGGAAGGGGACATAGTAGCTTTTGGATGGTGAGTCTACACTGATTGGGATGGCTAGGGCAGCACCTACCAGTCATGACTGATTAGGAATCAGTGGTGCAGGTGGCCATTTGTCCTCCACAATGCAGATCTGCACCAATCAGATCATCACTCTTGTAACATTCTTTAGATTCCTCTAAAGCGAAAATGGTGCTAATTGGCTGAGGGTTCTTCTATTCAACTCCAAAGGCACTCACAAGCAGACAAAGCACAGCTCCCTGTTAGCAGCTCAGAGGTTTGAATACCAGTAGCTTTTAGCTCTTAGTGTCCCTCTTCACTGTTCTGGTGTCCTGAAACAACAACTCTCTGGGACACCTCCAACAGCTGGAACTAGAAGCAGAAGTACTTCTCTGTTCTTCCTGCTATTCTCTGGATTCCAGTCACTTTCAATGTTACCAGCCCTGGTTGCTGGCCACTTTTAACACAGTAGCCTCAGTGTTACCTACTCTTTGTGTAAGTTGCGTGGTATGCTCTACTCAAAATAGAAATTACAAAGAGGCAAAATACAATCCACCTGAAAGCAGTTTTATTAGGACGTATGCTACAGCAAAAGGGACAGCAATGCAGGGACTATTATGAAAAAGGGTAGTGAGAAGACCACTTATACACAGTGACCACAGGCTAACTGCAGACTTGCTGCTTAGTCATCAGGACAGCAAGAGCTCCTCATGGACAGATTGAGGACAACTGAAGAGGCCGCAAAGGGGCAAAGTCATCCAGAGAGTACTTAGGGTAGAATCAACTGGGATGGACACGACACCAAATCTGTTTCAGCCAAAGTAAAAATCTCTGGTTGTCTAAGAGGTGGTGGTAGACACAGGTGTTGAAGATGGAAGAAAAAAAAATTAAGTACATCTTGGGGAGGAGTGGGGCCCTTCAGATTCAAACTTTTCTAAAGTGAGAGGAAATCATCAGTATTTAGAAGGAGCTGATGGGACCATATATTTAGGAAACCACAAAATTTCCTTTTATCAGACACATCGGATTTTTTTTGTTTCTGTTGCACTTTATAGCTTCCAAATTGGGTAGATAGATTAGAAAATGTATGAAGTGTAATATGAATATTTCATCAATGATTGTGAAATGTAGAAAGAAGATTAAAAGTGTGGTCTCTGCATGCAGGCAGTGGGTTTAAATTCTAGGTTCTTCACAGTTGATCTCATTTTGTAGGGTCAGTTGTTTAAACTCTGTCCCTGACTTCATACCAAATTAAATGAAATAGAGAAATAGTGCTTAGATCATAATAAATAGTATTAGCTATATCAGACATATAATATTTACTTATTCATATATTACTGAATAGTTAATCTCATAAAATTATAAAAATACTTTTAAAAGTCCTTTTTAAAAGTGCAAGCATTGCATTTCCTATCATTGGCCAATGAATATCAAAGGGTAGGCTTTAAAAGGGGAGCTGAATCTAAGATTGTTGATTCAACCTCAATTTATAGGAAATAAATTCTACAACTATAGCCCCTGGGAAGAATCTAATATTAAAGCATAAGCTCTATCCACCATAGTAAATGTGGAGCCTTCAGCACATGGACGGAGAGTAGGCTTTCCAAACTACAAAATGCATATCCAAGACCAAATCAAAGTTGGAAAAAGCCTAGTGGACCCAGGGAATGATAAAATACAATTACATGTAACAAAGTAGGAATAATGTAATTAAAGAATGGGAGGACAAAGGACTGGACAAAAAAAAAAGAAAAGAAAAAGAAAGAAAAGCAGATGATTTTATTGTATTAGAAATAGGGACCAATAAAATTATTGGAAAAAAAAATCAATAAAACTTATAGCAAAATTTTAAATTGGAAAACAGCAAAAGTTTGAATAAGAAAACAGGGATCAGAGGGCATTTAGAATTACTAGTAAAAAGGTGGTTACCAGAGGCTAGGAAGAAAGGAGGAAGGGAGAGATGGGAAAGTGTGATTCAATGGGAACTAAGTTACAGTTTCACAGGAACAACAAGTTCATGGTAGGTGACTGTAGATAATACAATAATGTACTGTGTGTTTCAAAAAGCTAGAAGGAATTATTTGAATGTCTTCGCCATGAAGAAAGGATAAATATTTGAGGAGGGAGATATGTTTTATCTGATTAAAAAGTTAAATAATGTCTACATGTGTTGAAACATTGCCTGGTACCCCATGAATAGGTACTATTTTTTGTGTTTTTAAGGTATCTGTTAGAATAATTTAAATAAAAAAATTGTAAATATCATAGACAAAAATATAAACCTTTTAATGTGTCAAAGTGTTCCAGAGATTCAATCCAATCCCTATCAAAATTACAATATAATTTCTTCATAAAAGTAAGGGGGAAATCCTAAAATTTGTATGAAATTTAAAAAGATCCTGTTATAGCCAAAATAATCTTAAGCAAAAAGACCAAAGCATCATACTATTTGATTTCAAAATATGTTACAAAGCTATAATTATCAAAATGCTATGGATACTGGAATGAAAGTGTATATATAGACCAATGGGATGAGACAGAAAACTGAGAAATAACCCCACATACTTATGATCAATTGATTTTCAGCAAAGGTACCAAGAACTTACAATGGAAAACAATGGACAGTATGTTTAATAAATGGCATTGGGAAAACTGGATATCTAAATATAAATAAATAAAAATGGACTCTTATATCACTCCATATAGAAAAAAACAATCTACTTAAATGTGAATACCTGAAAATTATGAAATCACTCAAAGGATACATAGAAGAAAAGCTCCTCTACTTTGGTCTAGGTAATGAGATTTTAGATATGACCCAAAAATTACAGACAATGGGAAGAAACAAAAAGAAAGAAGAGTTTTGTCCAAACTAAAAAGATAATTTACAGCAAGAGGAACATTAATAGAGCAAAGAAACAACCCACACATTGGGAGAAAATATTTATAAATAGTACATTCAATAAGGGGCTAATGTCACAAATACACAAGGAAATCTTCTCAGTAAAAATAAAACAAATAACCCTATTAACATGGACAAAGGACCCATACAGACATTTTTTTAAAAGAGGAACTTTTCCCAGCTGGGTACAGTGGTGCACACCTGTAATCCCAGCAGCTCAGGAGGCTGAGGCAGGAGGATCTCAAGTTCAAAGCCAGCCTCAGCAATGGCGAGATGCTAAGCAGCTCTAAATAATATGGTGAGACCCTGTCTCTAAATAATATACAAAATAGGCTGGGGATGTGGCTCAGTGGTTGAATGTCCCTGAATCCAATTCCCAGTACAAAAAAAAAAAAAAAATTCCCCACAATGGACATATGAAAAAATATTTAGCATCACTAATAATCTAGAAAATGTCATTGAGAAAATACCTTACCCTGTTATTTGCTTTTATCAAAAAGGATGAAAGTTAACAAATATTGGTAAAGATATGAATAAAAGAGAACTCTGGCACACAGTGGGAATGTAAATTTGGATAATCACTATGTAAAACAGTACAGAGTTTCCTCCAAAAAATTTCAAACAGAACTACCATATGATCTGGAAATACCACTATGGGCATATATATTCAATGAAAATAAAATCCATTATGTTGAAAAGATATCTGCACTTCCACTGCAGCCAAGAAATGGAAACAACCTATTTGTCTATCCATGGATGACACACAAAAAATGTAATTATGTACAGATGAAAATGCCATTCAGGTGGAAATGCTGGTGTGAAAACGTGGGTGTGGTGGAATGCCATTCAGGTGGAAATGCTGGTGTGAAGACATCATGGTAAATAAAATTTGCCAGACACAAAAAGAAAACTACTGTTTGATATCACTTACTGATCAAATATCCATTAAAAAATACGGAAAACTGTTAAAAAGTTCCTCAGTTTTAAAAGGAACTAGGGTCCAGAAGTTTGTAGGGAAATCTGTGAACCCTTCAAAGACCAGCTAGTATCAATGTTGCAGAAATAAATCTGGGGACTTGAAAGGAAAACAATACAATACAGGAATGATAATCCACATATTAATAAAACTGATTACCTAAAAGAAATGTGTAGGAATGTGGTAGAATAAAAGGGAGAATGGGCATGGCATATTAGGGAAAAGAAGAAAGTAACTCTTTTCTAAGTTAACTCTTAGCTCTGACTCTTAGAACCATAGTAATATTTCATTTACTCAAAAAATAAATTAGTAATTATAATCAATCTGCATATATGGAAACCCTGAATAGAAAATTTACTGTAACAAATGAATCTAACTCTATGAATGGTATAATCACACTGGAGCAAATTGGGGAGAAGTATTAAGTCACTTGGAAAATATGATTTGACTGAATGCTATACAGCTTTAGAAAAAATAAGCTATAACAAATTTTGACATTGAGAGGTAAATTGCTTCTCCCAGAGGTGTCATATAGCAATTCTTAAATTAATTTGTTTTATTAATAATGAAAAAGGAAGTATGCTATAAAGAAAACCACATTTCTCATATCAGAACAAAAGTACATACAAATCTGAAAAAAAATAAAATAAAATAAAGGAAAGGTTGAGATCAAACCTGTGGTTTTGTATTGAAATCTGAGGCATCAGTATGAATTCATGGCTTTAAGTATGTATATGCTTTTCCATTCATAGCGGGGTTGTGTCCTGATTAATCCATCCTAGCTGAAGGTATCATTAATTTGAAAATAAATACCATAGTTTAGCAATGCAGAACATCCTAGAGTGCTAATTGTGATCACATGGCTGACAGGGATCAGAGGCTCACTGAAGCTGACCAACATCACAAAAGAGTATCATGCCAAAACTTTTGCAGTTTCTTATGAATGCCTACCACTTTCACCCCATTGCAAAGTCCAACTAATAAAAATTGAGCCCTTTTATATGCATAAAGCATAGAGATGCACTTGTGATTTTGTGTATATATGTTCTGAATATACTCCATATATATGTGTGTGTGCATAGATAGATACAGATATATACATATACTACAGATATGGTATATCTGTGTGTGTGTGTGGTGTGTGTGTGTGTGTATGCACATTTTTCATATACAGTATACTGGGACTCCTTGGATAAATGAAGCAGAAAAATGCAACATGAGACAAAATATCTTGGTGGGCCAGAAAGTAAAGGAGTAGTGGGAAGTGGATAGAAGTGAGTTGAAAAAACACAGCAGGAAATCTCAAGGAATTTGAAATGGTAAGAATGTAAGAGTTAAATGCTAAATGAAATATTGGGCTATCATATCTAGAATAAAGTAAATATCTTTAAATACATATTGATATAAATAAACAATTGAGCAAAATATTTAATTGAGAATGAAGAACTCTAATGCTTTGTAGAAGATTTCCTGCTATTATGTTTATAAAGAATGGAGAAAATATGAAAACCCCATTAGAAACAGAGTTTAAAATAGTTTAAACAAGATTCATATTCTCTAATGAAAGAAAAATATATTGGGTGAAAGTTGAGAAAAACAAAATATTTACCTAGTCTCTAAGTATCTGCCCACAGTAATTATTAATTAAAAGGGAAGATAGTAGTTTTACACGGAGGAACCTGGCAGGTACCAGCCTGCATGATGAAAGTTACCATGAGGAATAAGACATTCCGTATCTCCCCTACTGTGATAAGCTAAGAAGAGCACATAACCTATGCAGTACTATTGCCAAAAAATTACTAACCTTCATCTAATTGTGAGGAAGTGTCGAGCAAACAAAATAATTTGCCAGTATCCTTTTCAAGTGCCAACACCTTAAAAGGAAAAAATGAGAAACCATTACAGATTGGAGGAGACCATGGTTACATGTTATGTACTACAATGTGGGATCCTGGAATAAATCCTAGAACAGAAAAAGAATGCTATCACTGTATGAGACCAAAATAAAAGATGGAGGTTTTTAAAAGGTACTGTGCCAATGTTAATTTCCTTATTTTGATAGTAGTGTTACAGTGATATAAAGTGTGAACATTAGGGAAAACAGAGAGAAACTATTAATTCTGGGCATTTTTTGTAATTCTCCAATTATTTAAAAGGTTAAAAAGAGCAATGCAGGAGCAACAAATTTTTAAACCACTTAAATCACATGTAACTGATCACAATTATTGAATTCTCAAAGAAACAAAAGAAAAATATATGAGTCATTGGGAAATATCTGAACACATTTTTAATTGGAGAGCACTGATTGCATATTCGATTATATTTAATGATATTATTTGTATTGTGTAATGCCTGAATCTTTAAAGAGTTCTTACATTTGGGGTAATAATATTTTTCAGATGACATTATGTGATGCCTGGAATTTGATTCATCTTAGAAAGCAGAGGGAGAAGTGGGTGAGTTATGTAAGAAGCAGGATCAATCCAAATCTGATCATTGTTGAAGTTGTTTGATGGGATTCATGGGATTTTTAAAAATTCTTGTTTTTATTTCGTCTGTTTAACTTTCCATAATAAAACATTAATTACATAAATAAATAATTATTTTAAAATAGATGGAGGGTGTCATCACATAGTCCCTTCCCACTCTTGACTCTGCCATATCATGCTCCCTGGCAAGGGTAAGATGAACCTCTCCAAAAGTCAAAGTGTCCTGGACACTGTGCTGCCACCACAGACAGCCCTTAGCCAGACAATCCTCTTCCTGAACCCACTTTGTAAGTAAGACTCTTCTGTTTTAAAGTGTTGTTAATTGAGTCCCTGTTATTTGGGTTCTGTATAAGTAAATCTGACCTGTCTCTAAATAGGATAAACTGGTTTGTCCCTCCCTGTTTTGTATGAAAATATTAACCAAATTAGAAAAACAAAAACTCTTAGTATTTAACATAATTCTACTTTGCTTCCCTCTCACAAGCATAAGGATTCACATGTTCCTGCCAAGAACTTGATAACGCTTACAGGAAAATTATTATATAATTGTTAATACGTGATGTACCAGCAAATTAAGTAACAAAGGCACACATATGTAATTTACTTATTTGCCTCCATAATTCTAAAACGTTGGTATCTTCTGCCTATTTCATTGCTAAGGAAACTGAGGTATATAGATTCTGTAAATGACACAAGTGGCATATAAATTTCAGACTGAGAAATATAAATTTCTCTAGAATATGTGCTCTTTAGCCAACAGTGTATATAGTTTCTCAGATAGCATATAAATGTCCTATGAAATCATATTAAAACAGTGAATGCTAAGAAAGAAAATCCAAAGGAAGCATATTAATAAAGATTATAAAAAAGTCACAATTTAAAATGTCAATGATGGCAAAGCAATTAAAAGTGTCACCAACAAAGCAGAAATCAGAGAAGAAATGTATACAGTAGGTTTAGTATGATCAGTTTATATTAATAAAAGGTGTGGTTAAGAAAAATATGGTGGTCTTGAGCCTTTGTATGAAAAAGTACAGCCAAGAGAAAATCAAGCAAACATAACAACTCCAAGAAAAAATATGGCACAACTGCAATCCAGAAGGAATCAATTCTTTCTGAGAAACAGGGAGAAGTGAGTGAGCTATTTAAGAAGGGTGATCAGCCAAGATCTAGTCATTGAAGTTATTTGATGGATTCATGAGATTTTTCTAAATTCTCACTTTTATCTCACATGTTTACTTTTCAATGATAAAACATTAAATAAATAATACTGTGAGCATTTTTTTTTCTTTCAAATTTGTCACATCCAATAGAAGATTTGAATCACACAATTATTGGGCTTTATGTAACACATGTGAATTTGTGCTCTCAATACCAGCTGCTTAAAATAGTTGACATTGTTAATTCAATGGTGTTATCTTGAAAAAAAACTTTGTTGCAGTTTTGTTTGGATTTAAAAGAAAAAGACAATTGAAACAGTAGTTTCCAAGGGCAATCTGTTAAGGAAATAGAGGAGCCTGTTATATGAGTGGAAATACAGAGGAAAAGGAAAGAAGAAAATCTAAGTGAACAAATATTTTAAATAGGAATTTAATAAAAGAAATGTCAAATATGAAGCTATAAATTGTGTTGTGCTTCAGTGTGTGGTACAATTTGTTCTCTATTTTTCCTAAAGCATGTATAAAATCTTTAATAACATCTGCATGTCTCACTAATATGTTTATGGGAATAGTTTCAAATTAAGTACAAGGGATATGACTATCACATAGAAGATTAAACCCCTAGAAATTTCAGAATTCTAAAGAAAGAACAATGTTTCCTTCAGTCATGAAAATAAATTTACACCATTCTTTTTGGATCTTATTGGACAAAAATGTATATCATATGGTCTCATCCTTATAAGACATAATTAAAGTTGTACATATGAATATGTATTTGCACTTTTGTGTTCCTTTGTATGTGGTGTGTGTGTGTGTGTGTGTGTGTGTGTGTGTTTGCTTACATGAATAAATGAATGCATGCTTGTGTAGTAATATTGTAATGGGAAGAAGTCTTACCTAGTCAAAGATCTATGGAATTTGTGGAAATAAATGAAAATCACCAAAATGAGAGAATAGAAAGTCTACATATTCAGAACTTGCTATAACAAGGGAATCTGTCACCATCACCCACGTATGACACATACACAATGACAGGCTGAAGCCTGGGAAAACTTTGTAGAAGAAAATAAAGAAGGCTTTATAATAAGTTAAGTAGGTTTGTCTGTGTTGAAGGCTGTTGGCATACCTCTTCATTTGCTAAGGAGAATTGGAGCTTCCTTTGCAATTAAGTTTGTCTGGTTGGTCTATTTTGGAAAAAGAGTGTGAAAATATAGACGTTGTCAATTAATGATTAAGTCCTGACTATTTTGAGCAATTTCTACAGAGGCTGTAGTTTTATTGCCAGTATTGCTTACCACAAAGGTTGTGGGTCAGAGTTCTAATTTTACATGTGGTATGATTATGCTTTTTTTTTTTTTTTAATTTATGTGCTAGGCATGAAAAACAGAATTTAGATCTTACCTATACATTACTTTTTTTTTTTGGTACCAGGGATTGAACTCAGGGGCACTCAACCACTGGGCCACATCCCCAACCCTTTTTGTATTTTATTAGAGACAGGGTCTCACTGAGTTGCTAAGTGCCTCGCCATTGCTGAGGCTGGCTTTGAACTCATGATCCTCCTGCCTCAGCCTCCAAAGTGCTGGGATTACAGGTGTGTGACGCCATGCCCCGCATCATACATTACTTTTTAAAGAATAATTTAAGTAACTGACACAGTAGCATAAATATGAAGAAGCAAGACACAGTAAAAAATGTAAGCTATGAAAGTTTTCTCTACACTTTCGATTCATTAGTATGACCTGTAAAGAATTCAGTAAATAGACATATTACTCAGTATGTATATGTGTGTGTGTGTGTGTGTGTGTATTAGCAAGATATATATGTATATATATTAGTATATGTATATATGTATATATTAGTATATATATATGTGTGTGTGTGTGTATATATATATATATATATATATTATCAATGAACAACTGGAAAACAAAAATAAAAATATATTACAATAGGATACAAGTCATGCAAAAAATCTTCATTGGAAAGTAGAAAATATTTCTGAGAAGATAAAAAATTGAAGAAAAATACGTTTTCATGAATTCTAAGAATCAACATTGTTTGAAAACAATTGCTAACTTAAAATTGATTTATATAGTCATCAAAATACTAAGCACAAAACTTATTTATATATACACACATTTTAAAAGGTTGATTCTAAAACCTGTGTAGAAATACAGAAAGAGTAGCCAAAACAATCTTGTAGGAGCACAAAATAAAAGGCTTTAGAGTACCTAATTTTATATTTTACTTGCATGCTACATTAATAAAGATTCTGTGTTCTTGGATTCAGTAGAAAAAATAAATCAATAGAACACAATAAAGGGTTCAAAAATATGACACAGAGCAAGTCAATTAACTTTTGACATAAACCTCAAAGCAATTCAATGCAGACATGAAAAGTTCTGTGTAAATTTAAAATCAAAACCACTTCACACCATAAACATGGAGTCTAGGTTTACCCAACTCTGAACGGTTTTAATTTTTCATTCAAATTGAAGAGATGCCTCTCTCTCCATTTGTCCCCTGCTTTTTTGTCCTTCCCCTTTTTTTTAATCCATCTTGTCTCATCTCTATTCTTCCCATTCCTTTTACTTTTTTTGTCTACTTCCTTTCTTTTTTATATTCCACATTTTGGATTTTTTTATGTTTTAAAATGACCACAAAATATTTGATTTCATAAAAATAACAAGATAAATTTTAGGTTTTCTGTTTCAATTGACCATTTAAAAAAATAATTATAGAATTGAAATATACAGAGGGATATGCCAGATTTGTTATTGTGATAACATTTTCTTTTTGGGGGGGGTGGGGAGCACTAGGGATTGAACTTGGGGGCACTCAACCACTGAGCCACATCCCCAGCCCTATTTTATATTTTCTTTAGAGACATGGTCTCACTGAGTTGCTTAGCACCTCACTTTTGTTGAGGCTGGCTTTAAACTCGCAATCCTACTGCCTCAGGCTCCTGTGCTGCTGGGATTACAGGGGTGTGACACTGTGCCTGGCTATGGCTATATTATCATTTTCTTAACCAAATTTTCAATCTAGGGGATATCTAATAATGTTTAGAAAAAAAAAAAAAAAAACAGAAGGACACTTATCCAATTTGATATTTGTTTCTACAAATCCAAAAAGATGGGATTGACAACTACTATTTTGCAAAGTCTAAAATAAAGAATATTAAAATAATTGTATACACATTGTTGGACCAGATAAACATCGCTGCTTAAAAATCAGAGGCACAATTTAACAATTAGAGCTGTCTTATTAAAAGTACTTCAAACAATGAGCATTTTCTGGCTTTGTTTTGTTTTTATCTATTCTTACGTTTATCACTTCTTTATCACTTATGAGCAACTGCAATGCACAAAAAAAAAAAAAGTTTCTCATCTAGCTAAATAAACCTTCCTAGTTATCTGGTACATTTTGTAGTGCTTGAATAAACACTAAGATAGCCAACAAAATATGAAAAATCAAAAATATGCCAATTTTTAGATTTCTTTTTATACCCAAATAAATCTTTCCAGTTTGGATGTAAATATGTTAGGTAATTGTCATCATGTATGCCTGTGGTCATGTTATACCAGCTACAGAGTAACAGTCTTAGAATTTAAATAGCACTTCAAAATACTATGACTTTGCAAGAACATTATCAAGCATTATCAATGACCATTTTCTTTATGCTTCTTTCTTAATTCACATTCTTTGATTTTAAATGTTTTTTTTTTATATACTTTCGGCCCTCAGTAAAAAAAAAAAAAATATGGTATGATTCCCAAATGGGTTTGACTTGCTAACTTTGGGAATACTACAGGATTTTAAAATCAACACTTCCTCAAAACCACTGTTCACAGTACATGCACATTTACTTTTAGAGATTAGAATGAGAAAAGGGAATTGCTAGCTATTAGAGTGATCTATCTCTGCTTCATATGAAAAACAAAATCATTTTTCAGCATGAAAATTTTGTTTGTTTTTATACAGGCAAGGGTATTTTCACATAACAGAAAGCCTAGAAATACATTCCCATAAATTTCTGTAACAAACTATGGTCCCCAGTTCTATTACAAAGCTAGAATTTTGTTCTGTTAAAATAAAATTACTATGTTTTAAAAATAGAATTACTATATTTTAATGCTTCATTAAAATAGAATCACTATCAAATTTGACATTTATTGTGAAATGAAATCTCCTAAATCTGTCAACCTGTCTTCAATAATCATTTGTGTTGGCATGCATCTTCCCAGTAATCAGTTCCCGGGCATTAGTGCTGTCTGTACTTAAGGCCTTATCTCACATTAAGCAAACTCAGCCCCACCCCAGGCCCTAGGACCTGATCCGACAGGGCTTAGGTAGCAGGGCCATATATAACAGTATGTAGCATCTGTTCCAATATGAGCCCATGATCTGCTGCAATTACTAATAATGTCCCCTTTAAGTCTTGGGACCAAACATCAATATCTGAACATTAAATCGTGCTGAATACAAGTCTGAATTTGGCTCTATTTTCTCTATCTGAGCTTTATACATTTCCCTAGATGTGCAGTGTTCTCCTTGAAGGCTGGTTTAAATACTTGCATTGGCTTATTCTCAGTGCTAGAACTTTTCCTTCATATTGTGCCCAAAATATCAATTTCTATAAAATTGAGCTTCTATTTGTTTTTGGTTTTTTTTGATATTGTGTCCCAGCAACTGTGTTCCTAATCCGTAAGTACAGTCCTCCAGATAAAAACAACATCATCACAAGCTTTCCTGATACACACTGTCTTATAAAATTTTCCTTTGAGTGTCCTATTTTTGCATTAAGAAAGTTACAATACTACAGGTCAAAACTTCCCAGTTTCCCACTACTTCCATTGAATAGCAAAGTTGTTGTAGTCTTTTAATTGATATGCTGGCATCTTTAAAGAAAATTCACATATAGTCAATTTCTTCAGTACTTGCCTCACCTTAATTTACATTTCCTTTTCAGTTCTAGTACTTTTGAGTCCACTTTTAGTCTTCAGATGTGCAAATGAGTGAATTAAGAAAAATATGACATTAGTAAGGGTGTCTTTTAAAAATAATAGATAGTCATATAAGTTGAATTTTCATTTGAGCTTGTTTCCAGGATAATAATTGCTCTTGAAATATCTATTATTTTCTACAAAAATACTAGGTCCTTTACCCATGTACTTTTTTCTTCTTCTTTTTTTTTTCATAATCCTACTGTGTAAGAAATTAGACTCAAGATTTTTATGACAAAACTGAGTTGTAGAAAGATTAATGCCAGAACCTTGTAAATGGCAAAACCTCCATTTGAAGCCAGTCATCTTTGAGATGTTACCTCTAAGTAGAAATCATAAAAGTCCTAACCCTCACCACTTTCTTGTAATTCTTTCTAACTTCAACTTAAATTATCTTTCTTTACCAACATATTCCTATAAGTCCCTGCATGTTATATCACCTAATGAGATACTTAATCAGATGTTACCTTGGATTGGTAAAAAATCATGTGTATATATAATTTCTCCACAATTTATTGTAAGCTCTGTGAGGGCAAAATGCTATTCTTCTTTATTATTGTATTCTATGTGGTGACTATAATAATGCTAATACACCCAGTAAATTCCTATTGAACTGAATTTTGAAGAATAAATGTGGTTAATTTATTTGGAGAGAAGTCTCTATGCAAATTAGAGCACCATTATAAATATTTAACACCTGATAAAATGTGAATGTCAGGTACTTCTTGTACTTCTTGATAATTGCAGTACAAAGGCAGACAACATAATCTTTTTGTTTTTTTTTCTTCTTTCTCTTCTGAGATTAAACACCCCATGCATTCCTTATTTTCAAACTCTTATACCTTATTCTATTCTTTCAAAATACATACATATAATATAGTAAGCAACTACTATAAACACAATTGCAAATAAGTCAATGATAAAATATATTCATGTTGGATTCTTGGGTGTAGATTGTTTCTAAAATAAAAAGGATATGTCATGTTTTCACAAGAAAATTTTAATCACAGTTTATAGAATATATTTTCAGGAAAATTTATATATGAGAATAAAAGTATTTCAAATTAGTTGAAACTTCCCAAATAAATCTTTTCATGATAGTTATTTCACCCTTCAAAAACATTAAATATCTGGTTTATTTTTTTTTATTTTGTTATTTCCATAGTAATGGATAAAATTATGTAAAGATGAAATATAGAAAACATGATTAACCACATTTTCAGTATTAAACCCCACTAAAATTACCTTATATATCAGTGACACTGATAAATAAAGAATAAGACCACATAAATATTCAAACAAACCCAGACAAGTTTGCATAAGGTATATATATTAATTTTTTTTTATATTCTAGATAAAAGCCTTTATTTTCTCTCAGTCTGTGGCTACAATAATACATATAAATTCTATTTCTATATTTTTTTCTCCCTGTATTCTTGCCAGCATTTAAAGTCATTTAAAATGTAGTAGTGGATCAAAGTGGGTTTATATACTGATAATAGAATTAATAATACTCAATGTGCATAAACCAAGCTCCATCATCTTTTGGAAAATCACTGAACCTGATTCTCAAACCTCTCTCACTTTCTTGACATGAGTAACTTGTTACAGGAGTTAATAGAAAAATTTTAATGTGAACTGTGAATAATGGGAAAGACAAGACAACAAAATGCTTTGTCTAATTTATTAGCTAAATTTAATAAATTGGGAGGCAGTCTTTAATCACCTAAGGGATGCTCCAGCTTTACTTGCTGTCTTTTAGTTTTAACTTTGATTGTAATTAAAATTTAGATATGTCATCTTCAATTTAAATCACCAGAGGTAGGTGTTGTTTCAGGACTACCAGGCTTTTACCTTATCAGCCATTAGTAATTAGGCATATTTGACTCCTTATTATTCACTCTGTATTCCCTTTGAATATACTCTGACAGGTACTATTCAGAGGATAACCACTTTCCCCTTGCTCCCAGGAATTTGTGAATCAACCCAATTAGTAAGCTTGTTAATGTGTGAAATGAGTTTGACAGATTTGATCCGAGCAACTGTAAATGCTACCATTTTCTTCACAGGATCAATACTGTTTTCTATAATGTTCGCTAGTGATGGTACTGAAGGCATTAAAATGAGGATTCATGTTTAACTGAAAGCCCCAAAGAGTAAGTAAATACAGTGTTCTCTTTGGCATAAAGTAACTCCCAGCAAAAAGAAAAAAAAAATAGAATGGATTCTCTTCATAAAATCCAGAGAGATCTTTCAAAATTTTGATCATACAATATTTACTCACTGGGTCAATTTTTTTTTCATAAATTCTCATCGTATTTAGAATAAAATCAAATTCCAATCCTTTGGAAAAACTCCAATTTACAAAACCGAATACTATTATCTCCTCTACGTCCACATTTTTTTTTTTTTTTTTTTTTTAGCTTCTTTGCCTTTCTTGATATTTCTTCACCAAAATGAACACATTCTGGCTTTTGTAGGTTTTGCTTCCACTTTCTGATATCACATATTCTCTGCTATCATATATTCATTTGTGTATGGTCTCACATGTCCTATTGAATTGAAAATATCACCACCATAAACAACTAGAGAAATTTTATTGTTAACAAAGTTAGCCCCTAAAACCTCTAAACCTAACCCTAGGATTAAGCAGAGTACAGTCCTAATCCTAAACCCAACATGTTTCTAACCATATCCTTAACCCAGTGTATTTCATTTTATAGAGTCTTATATGCACATAATGTTATAAAACATGGTATTTCACATAGATACACTAAGTAAAATTGTACGTCCAATACACACAGCTAAACAGATGTACCATGGCATCACTACACTGCAGAAGCACCATAGTATCTTCTACATATATCTCTAAACACCGCATTAAAGTATCAAGCATTGCTTAGGATAATTGATACAATTAGTAGTATGTAAAATAATACATGCAAATTCCAACTCTAATTATAATAGTGACCTTAAGAGTTACCCTTCCCACTAACATGAATCCTAATTCTAACATTCTCCAAACTTACTCCTAAACATTTTTCCAATTCTAATTCTAACTCAGATAATTCCTAATATGATTAAACCCAACCTAAACTTAAAGTAACTATATATCAAACACTATCCATTCCATAATTGTTTAGTCAGCTTTTTCACTGTTGTGGCTAAAGGCCCAGACCAGCACAATCATAGAAGAGGAAGTTTATTTGAAGGCTCATGGTTTCAGAGGTCTTAGTCCATAGACGGCCAGCTCCATTCCTCAGGGCTCTAGGTGAGGCTGAACATCATGGTGGGAGAGTGTGGCAGAGGGAAGCAGCTCCTCACATCATAGTGATCAGAGAACAGAGAGAGAAACTCCACTGTCCAGATACAAACATATGCCAAAGCCACACCCTTATTCCCACCTACTCCAGCCATACCCTACCACTTTAGTAACCACTCAGTTAATCCCTATCTGGGTAGATTAAATAACTGATTGGATTAAGTCTTTTATTATCCAATCACTTCTCCTCTGAACCTTCTTGCATTTTCTACATGTGAGCCTTTGTGGGACACCTCACATCCAAACCATAACAATAACAATAATCATATATTTAATTGTCCAAAGTATTTTACACACCTAGCAGTATCAAACACAGTGTTTCACTAAGATACAACAATTTAAGATTGGAGAGCTGCCACAGTGCTAATATTTTCATTACAGAAAAATAGCAATGATGCTTAGCTAATAAAATATAGTATTTCTTACATATATGACTAACCAGTGTATTACATTCACCTAGGAATGCCAAATGAAGTGTTTTCTACAAAAGGAACTATGTACAATAGAGTATGATAGCCCCAAACATTAAATGCACAATTTGAAATTTCCACAAGTGAGATATATATATGATTTAGACTTTGTATCCTCACTAGCATTTGGTGTTGTAATTTTTCAAGTCATTCTGGTAGGTATATAGTAGTATATTGTTGACGTTTTATTTACATTTCCTTGATGCCTAGTTACATTGAAAATTTTTTCATGTACTTACTTGGTATTTGCATTTCTTTATGAATGAGTAAACTCTTTGTTTTCCCCCCATTTTCTAGATAATAATTAAAAATTATTATTTCCACTGTTGAGTTTTAAGAGTTTGCTATTTATTCTGGTCATAAGTCTTGGGTCAAATATGTAGCTTGCAAATATATTTATAATAGTTTTTTCCATAACTTTTCTTACTCGTCACATTAAATTTCACTGAGCAAAGACTATGCATGTATTGTTTCATTGATCTATATCATTTCATGGATACTGCAGTTTCAGGATTATGATAGATACATAGTAAACATGAAAATTAGTCTTCCAATCCATTAGCATAGTACGTCTCTCCCTATACTTAATTCATTCTTGATTTCATTATTATTTTAAAAATTTAATGAGATCACCATCCATATCTTGTTAGGTATATGGAAATTGTGTTTTTGAATTGTTTTATTTGGAACAATTATAAATTGTTTTTGAATTTTTTGTTATTTTTTTAGGGAATAGAAATTAAACTGTTTTCATGTTTTGATCTTATATCCTACTCTCATGGATAGACTTAATAGTTCTCTGATTTTTTTGTATGTGTCTATTCCTTGGGATTTTCTATGAAGACAACCATGTTATTTGTGATTAGGGGTAGTTTTATTTCTCACTTTCAAATATAAATGATCTTCACTTTTTTTCCTTCAGTTATTTTAATTCCTAGAATCCCCAAATACCATGTTTAATAAATATAGTGAGAGCAGACATTCTTGCCTTGTTTTTGATGTTAGCATGGAAATATTTAATTTTAAGTAAGATGTCACCTAAGATGTTTTGTTTTTTATATTCTTCATCGACCTGAGATAATATCCTTCTACTCCTAGAAATTACAACAAATTATGCTAGGTACATATATGAATATAGTACAGTAAATCCCACCTTTATGTATTATCTATAAATCACCAAGTTAAAATAAATTAAGTAAATAGATGAAAAACCAGTAGAGAAAGGGGTATAGACAGAGAGAAGAGAGGAGGGAAAGAGGAAGCACTGGGTACTGAAATTGAGAGAATTATAGTCCACGCATGTATGGTTACGTGAACGCAACTCGCACTGTTACGTATAATGATAATGCACTAATAAAACTTTAAAAATAAACTCATAGTCCATTGAAAATATCTTAAGTTGGAAATTAATTTTAATATAATTAACCTACTGGACACCTTAGCAACACAACACTCTGTAGAGTATTAGTTGTTGGCTGAGGACTGAACACCCTAGCAAAACGACCCAGTGTAGAGCACTAGTTGTTGGTTGTGGGTCCTTGTTGCCATGTGGCTGACCTGCAGGGTATGGTTCACTGCCACTGCCCAGAATCATGAGATGATTATCATAAATATTTTGCCAACCCAGGAAAATATCCAAAATCAAAATTCAAAGTTTGGCTTTTACTGAATATGCATTACTTTCACATCATCCTAAGGTCAAATATCTTAAATAAAGCCATCATAAATCAGAGATTATCTTTGAGAAGTTTTGTGTCTAATTTTGTGAGAGATATTGGTATGTTCTATTTCCCTTTTGTTGTTATTATATTTTCCTGGATTTTGTAATATTGGCATTATAAAAGAAGTTGATAAGTGTTCTCTTTCTGTTTTATGGATGTTATCGTGTAATATAAATGATCATTCTTTATGTTTCTGATATAATTCACCATTACAACTTCTGGGCTTAGAGCCTGGGAAATGTAGCTAAGTGGTAAAGTGCTTGCCTGGTATGCATGAGTACCTGTGTTCAGTTCCCAGCACCACAAAACAAACAACAAAAACAAAAAAGGTTTGGCCCTGGAGATTCCTTTTTTGGGGGAGACTTTTCTAATTATGAATTTTATTCCACAGTTACAAGGTTAATAAAATTATATATTTCATCTCAGTTGGGTTTGGCCATTTGTTACTTCCAAGGAATTTTTCCATTTCTTCTATACCTTAAATTTGTATGTGTGCAAAGTTGCTCATAATATTCCCTTATTTTTATTTTAATAATTGAAGAAGGATATGTAGGCATGTTCTATATCATTTCTGATATCTAATTTTTTACTTCCCACCTTTTTATCTGTATTAATAGAGTTTTATTAATTTTATGAGTTTTTAAAGAACCAAATTTTATCTTGATTTTGTTGTATTGTTTAATTCTATTTCTATTGGTTTTTGTTCTGATTTTTGTTGTTTCATTTGTTGTTCGCATTGTGTTTTAATCTTCACTTGTCTTTTAAAAGAGAAAGTTAGGATACTTATTCAGGACCTTGCCTTGTTTATAATGTAAACATTTAGTGCTATAAATTTTCCTTCCTGCACTATTTGATATATATCTCAAATTGTTTTGACATATTTTGTGTTTTAATTCTTGATATTTCTTTTATTTCCTTTGTAACTTCCTCTAGAGTACACTGATTATTTAAAATTTGTTTTTTTTTTTTCCTTTCTTGTGCTTAGATGTATTTTTCTGTCACATATCTGTCCATTAGATATAGTTTAAGCTCATTATGTTCAAAACACATTTGTATTTTAATTCTTTTGAATTTGTTTATATTTGTTTTAAGGCAAACTTAATAAAGATATGGTCTAATTTATGTGCTTGAAAATATGGTATTCTGATATCATTGCTTAGCTTTCTACATAAATGTCAACTGGATATCATTGGTTGTGTTGTTCAGATCTTTTATACTATTAGTGATGTTTGGTTTAAAACATCTATCATTTTCTGAGATAAGATTGCTGATACCCTAGCTGTAGTTCTGGATTTGTCCATTTGTTCTTTCCACTCCAAAGGTTTTTGTTTTTTTCTTTATGTATTCTGAAGATATTTTTGTTGATATGTGGCATGAACATTGTAGAATGTTGTCCTTAATAGACTATTAGTATTTTCATAATTATGTAATATCTATTTTCATTTCTAATAATTTGTTTTCTTGTGAATTCTACTTTTAAAAATGTTTGTGTAATATGTTCTATTCATTTACTTTCCACCTATTTTACTGAATTTAAAGTGAGTCTTATGTATGTAGCTCAAATGGTTGGATTGTGTTTTATTATCCTTCTTCCCATTTGTTTCTAGGCATTTAGAATGCAGTCTAAACTGATTAGTGTTATGTTAGCAATGCAGATTATAATTTTACTATCTATTTGTATTTCTTTCCTTCAGTTTATCTTTTTTTCTTACTATAGTTAAGATGCAATTTTTAAAATTGTGTTTTGATTCATTTATAATTTTGGACATATGTGTATATCTATCATACTGATATCCTTTCATAGTATTTTTAAAATTACTTTTATTAGTTCTAATCAGTTATACATGATGGCAGAAAGCTTTTTTCATTCATTGTACACAAATAGAGCACAACTTTTCATTTCTCTTGTTGTACATGATGTAGAGTTGCACCACATTGCAGTCTTACATGTACCTAGGGTAATGATGTTCATCTCATTCCACCATCTTTCCTACCACCATGCCCCCTCCTCTTCCCTTCCTCCCCTTGGCCCAATCAAAGTTCCTCCATTCTCCCCACACCCTCCCCTACATCATGGATCAGCATCCACTTATCAGAGAAAACATTCGACCTTTGTTTTATTGGGATTGGTTTACTTCACTTAGCATGATATTCTCCAACTCCACCAATTTACCTGAAAATGCCATCATTTTATTCTCTTTTAATGCTGAGTAATATTCCATTATGTATATATACCACAGTTTCTTTATCCATTCATCTATTGAAGGGCATCTAGGTTGGTTCCACAGTTTAGTTATTGTGAATTGTGCAGCTATAAATATTGAAGTGGCTGCATCACTGTAGTATGCTGTTTTTAAGTCCTTTGGTTATAAATTGAGAAGTAGGATAGCTGGGTCAAATGGTGGTTCCATTCCAAGTTTTCTAAGGAATCTCCATACTGCTTTCTGGATTGGTTGCACCAATTTGCAATCCACGTGCAATGTACGAGTGTACCTTTCCCCCTACATCCTTGCCAACACTTGTTATTTGTATTCTTGATAACTGCCCTTCTGACTGGCATGAAATGAAAACTTAGGAGTAGTTTTGATTGTATTTCTCTAATTACTAGAGATGTTGAAAAGTTTTATATGAATTACTAGTTCATATATTTGTTGATAAATTGTATATCTTCTTCAGAGAAGTGTCTGTTCAGCTTCTTAGCCCATTTAGTGATTGGGTTTTTGTTTTTTTTTTTAAGTGCTCTGACATGTTTGTGGCAAAAAATTTGCTCCCCAAATGTAGGCTCTCTCTCCACCTCAGTGATTGTTTCTTTTGCTGATAAGAAGCTTTTGAGTTTGAATCCATCCCATTTATTTGTTCTTGACTTTATTTCTTGGAATTTAGGAGTCTTGTTAAGGACGTCAGGGCCTAATCCAATATAATGATGAATTGGGCCTACTTTTTTCTTCAATTAAGAACAGGGTCTCTGTTCTAATTCCTAAGTCTTTGATCCACTTTGAGTTGAGTTTTTGTACATGGTGAGAGATAGGGGTTTAGTTTCATTTTGCTGCATATGTATTTCTAGTTTTCCCAGCACCATTTATTGAAGAGATATCTTTTCTCCAATGGGTGTTTTTGGTGCCATTGCCTAGTATGACATAACTGTATTTATGTGGGTTTGTCTCTGTGTTTTCTATTCTTTACCATTGCTCTATGAGTCTATTTTGGTTCCAATACCATACTGTCTTTTTACTATAGTTTTGTAATATAGTTTACTTAAAAAATAAATAAAATTGACAAACCCTTAACCACCCTAATGAAAAGAAGGAGAAAAGAAAACTCAAATTACTCAAATTCATAATGTAAAAGGAAATATCAAGGCAGACACTATTGAAATACAGAAGACAATTAGAAACTACGTTGAAAATTTATACTCCAGTAAAATAGAAAACCTCAAAGACACTGAAAAATTTCTAGAGGCATATAATCAACTCAAACTGAGTCAGGAGGACATACACAATTTAAACAGATAAATTTCAAGCAAGGAAATAAAAGACACAATCAAAAGCCTACCAACCAAGAAAATTCCTGGACCAGACAGATTCACAGCCAAGTTCTACAAGACCTACAAAGAATAATTAATACCAATACTCCTCAAATTATTCTATAAAATAGAAAAGGAGGGAACCCTTCCAATCTCATTCCATGAGGCTAGTATCATCCTGATACCAAAACTAGGCAGACACATCAAGGAAAGAAAATTTCAGACCAATATCCCTCATAACATAGATGCAAAATTTGTCAATAAAATACTGTAAAATTGCATTTAAAAATATTTTAAAAATAGTGCACCATGATCATGGAGTTCATTTCAGGAATGCAAGTTTGGTTCAACATATAGAAATCAATAAACGTAATTCATCACATCAATAGACTTAAAGATGGGGCTGGGATTGTGGCTCAGCGGTAGAGTGCTCGCCTAGCATGTGGGCAACCCAGGTTCAATCCTCAGCACCACATACAAATAAAACGCATTGAATAAAACGCATTGTGAACAACTAAAGCAAATAAAAATTAAAAAGTTTTTAAAAAGTGTAATTATAAAAAAAAGACTTAAAGATAAGAATCATATGATTATATCAATTGATACTGAAAAAGCATTTGACAAAATACAACACCATTTCATGTTCAAAAGACTAGAAAAACTAGGGACAGTAGGAACATACATAAACATTGTAAAAGCTCTCTATGCTAAACCCAAGGCCAACATTATCCTAAATGGAGAAAAATTGGAAGCATTCCCTCTAAAAAATGGTAACAAGACTGGGATGCCCTCATTCACCACTTCTATTTAACATAGTCCTTGAAACTCTAGCTAGAGGAATTAGATAGATGAAAGAAGTTAAAGGGATACAAATGGAAAAAGAAGAACTCAAACTATCATTTTTTTGCCTTGGACATGATTCTATACTTAGAGGAGCCAAAAAACTCCACCAGAAAACTTCTAGAATAAATGAATCCAGCAAAGTAGCAGGATATAAAATCCACACCCATATAGCAAATGCAGTTCTACACATCAGTGATGAATACTCTGAAAAAGAAATTAGGAAAACTACCTTATTCACAATAGCCTCAAAAAAATAATGAAATACTTGGTAATCAATTTAACAAAGAGGTGAAAGACCTCTACAATGAAGACCACAGAACACTAAAGAAAGAAATAGAAAAAGACCTTAGAAGATGGAAAGATCTCCCATGTTCTTTGATAGTTAGAATTAATATTCTCAGAATGGACATACTACCCAATGCTCTATACAGATTCAATGTGATTCCAATTAAAATCCCAATGTCATTCCTTATGGAAATAGAAAAAGCAATCATGAAATTAATTTGGAAAAATAAGAGACCCAGAATAGCCCAAACAATCCTTAGCAAAAAGAGTAAAGCAGGAGGTATCACAATGAAGCTAGAGTTTGACAGGCAGTCAGTACAGATAGGTAAATTGAGTCAGGTCAGATTAAGAAAGCCAATTTTGAGCAAGTCCCAGGAAGTTGGAGACTTGTGGGGAGACTGTCCCTGAGGGATTGGAATTTTAATTCCTTCAGAGCCCTTCCTCCACCCTTATCAAGAACCTGCCCCAGCCCCAACCCTTTGCCAAGGTAACAAGTCCCAGGAACTACTCCTCCCTACAGGGAGCTATACAGTTGTTAATTAATGTGTCCTGGGCTGCACCATCCTGCCCTTCCCACTTTAGCCCATCTGCTTCTCACCTTTGGCCAGCCCACTGGGCCTGGGCAGGTAGGCAAGAAGGAGAGAGATAAGGGAAAGAGAAGGAGAACAAAGGAAGCCCCAGGACATATAAAAATTGCAGACTTGCCTTGCTTCTGGGGATACCAGAATACCAGCAATGGCCCCCTTCTCCCTCCTGAGAGAAGTCTATGTTACTCCTTTTAAATAAACCCTGCTTTATATGCTTGCTTCAGCGTGCTTCTCTAGTGTTCAAACTTCAATATTTGGGGAAGCAGAACCCCTCACCAGTAAAAGGCAATATCAACAATACCAGGCCTTTCATAGTATTGCATAGAATATTTCAAAGTATTTCACTCCTTATTTCCAGATGCTCCAAAGCAAATGCTTTTATTATTTCCATTTATATTCGAATAGTTTACTTAATCCAATCTTTAAGTAAAGGTAAATTTGTGACAAATTTTTCTAATTTTCCTTTATCTGAGAATGCTGAGAATGCTTTCATTTCTCTTGAATTCTGTCATAAGGGTTTAGACAGTTATATAATTTGTGGGCGATTGTTCTTTTTCCAAGCACTTGAAAAATACTGTGTACTTCCTTCTGGCCTCCATGAGATCAGGTTGCACATCTGCTATTATTCAAATTGGTCCCTAAGAAAATATTTAAAAATGGCTGGGCATATGACTCAGTACATAAGTGTCCATGGGTTCAACCTCAAGTGATACCACCGGTTACTGGTGACAAGTTCTGCTCCCTCAAATGTTGAAGTTTGAACAATAGAGAAGCATGCTGAGGTAAGCATATAAAGCAGGGTTTATTTTAAAAGGGGTATCATAAACTTCTCCCGTGACAGAGAAGGGGGCCATAGCTGGTATCCTTGTACCCCAGAAGTGAGGTGTTCTGTCCTTTTTATATGTCTTAGGCTTCCTTTGTTCTCTTGCTTTCTTTCCCTTATCTCTGTCCTTATGTGTATGTGACCAGGCCCAAAAATGCTATGTGGGATGGCCAAAAGGTGAGAAGCAGATGGGCTGAAGGGGAAGGGCAGGATGGAGCAGCCCAGGGCACATTAATTAACAATTTTATAGTTCCCTGTAGGGAGGGGCAATTCCTGCAATGGGTTATCTTAGCAATATGTTGAGCAGGGACAAGTAAGGGTGGAGGGAGGGCTTTGAAGGAATTAACTTTTCAATCCCTCAGGGAACAGTCTCCAGTTTCATGGGACTCACTCAAAATTGGCCTGACTCAATTTACCTATCTATACTGACTGCCTGATTCTGGCTTCACAAGTACAAAACACGGAAGAAAAATAAAAACAAAAACTTGCAATCTTCCTGCCTGAGCTTCCCAAGTTGCTGAGATGACAGGTATGTGCCACTGTCCCCAGTTCAGCCATTTTTTTAAAATACATTTTCTGTCCCATATTATCTGATTTTCTTTAGATAAACCACAGGACACATATGTTTACCCTTGTTATTATCTCGGGATCTAGAGACCTGTTCATTTTTTCAATCTATATTTTTTTGTTTTTTAAATTGAGCTATAATCTACAACTCTATCCTTAAATTCAGTCTATCTTCTGTCTTCTCTATTATTGAATCCATTCAAAGGTTTATTTTTTATTTTATTTATTTATTTTTGGGGGTGCCAAGAATTGAACTCAGTGGTGCTCAACCACTGAGCCACATCCCCAGCCCTTTTTTTTTTTTTTTTTTTTTTTTTTTTTTTTTTTTTTTTTTTTTTTTGTAAGAGAGAGGGTCTCACTGAGTTGCTTAGCACCTCACTTTTGCTGAGGCTGGCTTTGAACTCCTGATCCTTCTGTCTCAGCCTCCCAAGCTGTTGGGATTAGAGGCATCGTTAGATAAAATTCAGGCCGGCAGGCCATACCCCCAGATGCCTTCCCAGAGAATCCACCTTTGGGCTGCTTCAAGTCCCCACCCTTCCTGATCCTGGGAATACTCTCCTCTCCAGGGAATTCACCCCAGGGAGGGCTCTCCCTTTCTGAGCCAATCCAGACCATACAAATAACACACTCGCCCCTCTGTACTTAAGCCCCTACCAGTCCAGAACTCTTTCTCTTTCACAGCCATCTTCTCACCAGCTCTCCCCTTTCCTGTTCCCCTCTCCCTTCTTCCTTTTCCCCTTCCCTCTTTCTCCCCTTCTCCCCTTCCCTTAATAAACCCCTTATACTACAAGGCAGCCCCTGTGTGGTTTTTGCCCTTCAGGCAGGTGCCACTGTGCCTGGCCTATTTTTTATTTTAATTTTCATCATTTTTTCAGTTCTATAATTTTTGTTTCATTTGTAATAAAATCTATTTTTTATACTTTTGCTTTATTTGTTTCAATTAAAGACAGTTCAGAAGATGATACACAATCAACAAATATATGAAAAAATGTTCAACATCTGTAGCAATTAGAGAAACGTGAATAAAAACTACTCTAAGATTTCATCTCACGCCAGTCAGAACAACAGCTATCAAAAACACAAACAACAATAAATGCTGGCGAGAATGTGGGGAAAAGGGATCACTCATACATTGCTAGTGGAGCTGCAAATTGGTGTAGCCAATATCGAAAGCAGTATGAAGATTCCTAGGAAAACTTGGAATGGAACCACCATTTGACCCAGCTATCCCACTTCTCGGTCTATACCCAAAGGACTTAAATATAGCATACTACAGGGACACAGTCACATCAATGTCCGTAGCAGCACAATTCACAATAGCTAGATTGTGGAACCAACCCCAATGCCCATCAAAAAATGAATGGATAGGGAAACTTATACACACACACACACACACACACACACACACACACACACAAAATGGAACACTACTCAGCACTAAGAGAGAATAAAATCATGGCATTTGCAGGTAAATGGATGGAGTTGGAGAAAATAATGCTAAGCGAATCAGCCAATCCCCCAAAACCAAAGGTCGATTGCTATGATACTGAATTATAGTGGCTAGGGAGGGGGCATGAGAGGAATGGAAGAATGTTAAATAGAACAAAGGGGAGGGAGAGGAGGGGCAAGGGGATAGGAATAATGGCAGAATGAATTGGACATCAATACACTAAGTGCATGTATGAAAACTCAAATGGTGTGAAAATACTTTGTGTAAAACCAGTGACTTGAAAAACTGTGCTCTTCATATGTAATATGAAAGGAATTGCACTCTGCAAGCATGTATAACAAATTAAATTAAATTTTTAAAAAAGACAGTTGCTTTAAATTCCTTGTCATGTAATCCCAACATCCTTCTCATCTTAATGATTGCATTAAGTGATTGTCATTTCTCATGTAAGTGGTAATGTCCTTGGTTTCTGCTATGATAGGTAACATGAGACAAATACTGAGGCTGAAGTGATTTCACAGGATCAGGTGATTCTTGATAAAAGAGGTGGCATTACCACAACAAAATATCCTCTAGGTGCTTCCCACTAAGCAGGGAACTAAGCCAATGAGACAAAAAGGATTCCCAGATAGGGCTACTTGGATGTTTCCATCATTTTGTTGCTTCTGCTACCCAACCTGCTTGCAGTGATTGTGCCCCTTTTCAGACTGTGTGTTTACCCTGGTGTCTCTAAGTTCAGGCGGGAAATCTGAATCTGAGGCTCATGGGTATGAAGATATTTCTTACACACCAGGCCACTTTGTGCAGGTGGTTGTCTTTTGCTGTCTTTGCCTAGCTATTTCAGATCTCTGTCAAAAGAGGGGAATGTCAGGTGCAGGAAAGTGCCCTCTGTCTGCTTTTGGCCAGGCTCCGACTCTGTTTACCTGGTTTAAGGCTCATCTGATAATATCAGAAGGACTTCCCTTCAATCCAGGGTAAAAATCCACATGCCTGAGCTGTCCTCTGATGCTAGACTGGAGGTCAGAACTTGATAAGCCTCAGAAGCCATCCTCTGCTGGTTGTGGGGTAAGACACCTTGTTGTAGTAATCCTCAGAAATAGGCTTTTGCATCAGTTATTACCTTTCCAGATTTTTCTTCAGTTTTCTTTCATTCCATTTCCAAATTTTATAGATACATGTGAAAAAGTAGGGAAATGGGCTTGTGTACTCTGGCTGGGCCAGAAGTCCTGTGTCTTCTTGAAAGAAGTCTTGAAGGAAGTTTCTTCTTGAAAGAAGTCTTCTTGAAAATGTAAATATGAAGATTATTAACTATTAAATTAAATCACAATCTCTAGGTAGAATTTGCAAATCTAAATATTTAGGAAAATCCCTGGGTGTTTCCAATTAGGTGATAAACAAACTGTGCAAATAAAATGCAACTTTGGACACATATGGCATAGTTACTTAACCTGAATTATGCTAACTATTCTTTGCATTTTAATAAATATGTGGCTTACAGGTGCACTATGCAATAAATTTCACAGCTTTTAAATACCAGAAGCAGACCAATGCAATTATGTTATCCCCAGGAATTTAATTCTTTAGATTTAGATACTTTTAAACCCATTTCTATAAATTCCAAAGCAATTAAGAAATGGTGATAAGATATCCCTCTAAAGTTAGTTTTACTAAATAATTGCTGAAAAGAGAGGAGAATGAAAGAATGACTGCAGAGCTTCCTCACATACAGATGTGAGGACATTTCCTCTTGATTATGAATAGTAAATTCACAAACTGATCACCCCCAAAATGAACAGGTCTCTAGATCCTGGGATAATAACAAGGGTAAACATTTGTGTTAATTGATTTGTAGAAAGAAAGTCAGATAATATGGGACAGAAAATATATTCAAAAAGAATTGCTGAACTGGGGATGGTGGCATATACCTGTCATCCCAGCCACTTGGGAAGCTCAGGCAGTCATTGGGAATTCTTTAAAATTTAGGTTTTATTATCTGGTTAACAGAACAGACTTGATACTTAATCATTTTCTTTTTTGTATACAGATATGAGGACATTTTCTCTTGGTTATGAATAGTAAATTCATAAACTGATCATTCTGAGTTTAGTAGAGACAACCAATAATTTTGTAATTTGTTTCCACTGGGAATTTCTGTGGTCTGATCCAGTGGGCTCTTAGCTCTAAATACTTAAAATAACTTGGAAATAACAATTTTTTCTTGCTTAATACCAATTTTAGGTATTATTTTTATGAAAATTCAGACTTATACTCACTATAATTGTGCTTTTATTCTGCAGACCTCTCTATATCATTAGGAATAAAAGAAAAATCAATTCCTTTTTTTTTCTAACAAAAAGGTCCTTTGTAGCAAGTAAAAATGATTACCCTCTAAGAAAATAAAATGAAAAGAAAAAAAAAAAAGATTCCATCTAGATGAAGAAATAACAACTTTCCTGTTAATTTTTATTCTATTCCTCCATGTGATTTTCTTAATTGGAGAAACATAGAATAACAGCATAAAAATTCAGAGGCCAGCATCCCATTCCTCATAGCAATTGATTTTCTGTTCTTTTCAAAGTGATAACAGTTAGCACATTTACATTAATAAAGCCTACTTCTTTTAAAATAGATCATTCCCTTCACTCAAAAATCTGCATTAGTCAGTTGACATTGTAGAGAAAAAAATGTAGAAAGACAAAATATTAAGTAAGCAAATTCTAGAGTAGTTTAAGGAAAATAAAGAGAAAAGTAAAATTGAGGCAAAACAAACAACTATGATTTTTAGGATATGGCTGGATCTTTAAGTAGATGAAATTTTGATTTAATCATATAAAATGCACCAAAAAATTTTTAAATACTAAGTAATGATTTTTCATCAAAACGGCCAAGAATCCTCTTTTCTCACTTTGGATATCTTGCAAATGTTTTTCAAACATTAGCAATACTCACTTAAGAAGTAATTAAATCCTCAAATTCACATGTACCTCACATGAATTTATTTATGGTACAACAATGCTTCTCATCATCACTGTCCTGATTGGGAATTCTTGTTTTTTACGTTTTGTTTTTCTCTCCAACACATTTGAAAACTACATCATGGACACACACAATTTTGATAATACTCAATTGGAAAATAGGTCCAGAGATAGACAGTCATAGGAAGACTCACCATGACTGATGCCCTCCTCTCTGCTGCCCCTTTCTGTGATCATTTTTGCACACCCACAATACAGCTTCTGCTCATCCTACTTTGGAGATGGCATATGTGAGCAAAGAAAAACAAGTCTCTATCTTCTTTCAAAATACTAATAGTCTACCATTGACTTCTTTATTCACATAATTATGCTTATGTTCTTGTATCTAAAAAATAAAATTCTTATTAAGTTTCCATTTCCTTTAACACAAAAACACCCACACATAGACACATCCTCACACTTCATAAGCCCTTGTTAAAATGGTCTGGTTAAATAGACTTTAAAGGTGGTAATAAGTAATTATTTTGCCAAAGCAGTTTATAGGTCTAAAACAATTAATATAGAGCTAGTTTGAAAGAACTTGTTAGAGCTGAAACTTGCTTCCTCCATTTTCTTCATTTACTAGTTCAATAAATATTTATTGGGAAATTTTCAGATATTAGATGTTGTTATTTTAGCTAGTCATAACATGATGGCAACAATGAAAATAAGTACAAAAGACATTTTTTTAAAAAGCCTAAACTCCATAGATTGTACCTTTACAGAAGATTTGACTTAGTGGATGATGAATATATTAGTGATTGATTAGTAACTGGAAAATGGAAAATCATTAGTCATAAATATTTAAAGTATATATACTGGCAATTTTGTCAATCCTGGGCAGTTAGGAAAACTGTAATGAGAGTGATACTTAATTAAAGATTTAATGAATAAACAGGTTTAATTAATGTGTGAATGTTAAAAAAATCATTCTTATATCTGCAGTTAGAACTTTCTGTAGTAATTTTCATGATAATAGGTTTCCAAGGTAAAAGTAATCATGGGAAGTCAATTCATTACTGCTGAAAAATCCTCTACCATGGTACTATGAGTAACTTCATAGGATCACTGCTCAGTGAAACAATCATAGATGGTAATATGTATTGTTTTTTCTGGAAATTTTGTAAGGACATACAGAAAATTAAGATAAAAAAATTATTGGAGAAAATCTTTAAAACTTTCAAAAGAACATAAGGAATCTGTGGCATCTACTACTTTGTCTCCTTCCTTCTGACCCTTCCCTTCTGCAGTCCAGCATGGCATAGCTGTACTCTGGACAGGTATGGACAGGAAGATGTGCTTCCTTCAATCACCTCCTTCCAGTCACGTACTATTGTATCTCTCCAGGATGGCCAGACTACTAGCATTTCTCATCCCTCTAGCTCCACATTCCAGAAGCTAAATTCCAGATGAGTGTTGCTGAAATGTTGGGGGCTCCTTTAATCCACATATTCCCTAGTCAGAGATAGATATTCTTCTTCTACCCTTTTACATTGAGAATACTGGGGCCCTGATTGTATTCAATCTACTTTGCTAATAGGGCAATGGTTCCATGCCAGCATATAGAAGTCAAAACATCATAAGTTACCATTCAACTAAGTATCCTGCTTATGAACCAAGAGGGGACAATTAGAAATAAGCAGGCTGCTCTCCCAGATCCCAGCTCTGGAGTATTGACTTGAAAATTGCATGTAGAGGGAGAGACAGGCCATAAGAACAAACAGTGCTCCACTCAAAGTAACTGACTTTACCGAGAACATACCAACCTCATAAACAGTGTAGTTTGATGATAAGTAGCCAAGGAGGGGCTGGCAGCTCCATGAAAGCCACAAGCTAGAAGGTAGTTCAGCTAGTTTACACAGAATTCAAGGTGGAAAAAAGCCAGCTAAGAGTACTCTAGTCTCTGAATAAACCTCAACATTAAGCTTGGAAAAGTATCCCTTCAACTTTTGACTGAACATACTGTGGAGCAATTTATGCTCAAACGCATAACAATCAAGCAAACAGGTGATCAACAAACAGAAGAATAGGAAGCTACACAGATGGAAGAAGGAATCAGTGAGCTTAAAGGTAGATTGATAGAAATTTAGCAATCAATTGAAAAGAGAAAAAGATGAACAATAATGAAAATCATGGCATTTTTATAATTTAACTTTCATTATTAAAAAGTACTCAACACATGAGAAATAGAAGGGATTTTCTCAGCCTGGTATAAGGAGCTACAAAAAAACAAACAAACAAACAAACAAAAACATAGCTAACATCATCTTTTGTGGTGAAAAAAACAGCCTTTCCCTTAAAAAACAGAAAGTAATCAAGAAACAATATGTCTTCCCTTGACATTTCTAGTCAACATTATGTTGAAGGGGCGTCCCAGGACAATTAGGCAAGAAAAGGAAATAAGAAGCCTCTGCATTTGAAAGAGAAAAATTATCTTTATTGGCCAATGACAATTTCTTGTATGTAGAAAATTCAGAGGGATTCTCTAAACAGAATCATTACAACTAATTGATGAGTTCAGCAAGGATGCAGGATCCAAGATTAATATACAAAAATAAGCAATTTCTATAAACAAGAAGTAAACGATCTTGAATGAAAATAAGAATTAAAAAGTTTCTGTAGTAGCATAAAAAATAAAATACTTAGAAATAAATGTAACAAAAGAAGTGCAAAACTATAAAACACTGTCAAAAGAAATTAAAGCTCTAAATAAAGAGAAATACCATCTATGTTCATGGATTGGAAGATTTACTACTATGACTATGACATACTCGGCATACTCCACAAATTAATCTATTGACAAATCTCTTTCAACATCCCAACTGGTTTTTGAATTTTTTCCCCCAGAAACATGGAAGCTGATCCTAAAATTCTCATGGAAATATAATTAATAATTTTTAATAAATAAGACAAAGTTAGAGATTTCACACTTCCTGATTTCAAAACATACTACAATGCTACCTTAATCAAGGTTGCATGGTACTGACATTAGGAGAAACTACAGATCAATAGAATAGAATTGACAATCCATAAATCACACCTGCTAATGCATGATCACCTGATACTTGATAAGGTTTCCATGATAATTTAAAGACACTCAACATCCTCAACTGTCAGGGCAATGCAAATCAAAACTACGGTAAGATTTAACTATCCTAGTAGCTGTGATGTGATAATAAAAAAAAAAAGAAACAACAAGTGCTTGTGTGGACAGGCATATATTGATGATGAAAAAGTAACAATGTGTAGCTTCTATGCAAAACTGTCTGACAGTTCCTCACACACTGAGAGTTGCCATGTGACCAAACTATGCCAATCCTAAGTGTATATCCAAGAAAAATAAAAATCTGTACATACAGAAGGTTGTCAATAAATATTGGTAGTAGCACTATCTGTGGCAGCCAAAAGTGGATACTATCCAAATGTTTATTATCTGATATATGGATAAGTAAAATGTTGTACATCTGTATAATAGACAACAGTTTTTGTCATAGAAAGGAAGGAAATGTCAATAACATGTTTCAATACAGAAAAAAACCCTTAAAAACAGAATGTTTTAGTCAGCTATTTCACTGCTGTGACTAAAGGACCCCACCTTTAGTGGGTTTAGAGGGTTCACAGTTTCAGAGGTCTTTGTCTGTAGAAGCCCAGCTCCATTCTTCAGGGCTCTAGGTGAGGCTGAACACCATAGTGGGAGATTGTGGCAGAGGGAAGCAGCTCACATCATGGTGATAAGGAAGCAGCGAGAGATTCCACTGACCAGATACAAAAATATACTAAAGATACTCCCCAATGTCTACCTCCTCCAGCCATACCGTACCAGTTCAGATACTACTCAGTTAATCCCTATAAGAGGATTAAATCACTGATTGGGTTAAGACTCTTACAACACAAAAATTTCTCCTCTGAACCTTCTTGCATTGTCTCATACATGAGCTTTTAGGGGACACCTCACATCCAAACCATACCACGGTATGATACTTGGAAAAAGCCAAACAAAAGAGCACATACTGAATGATTCCTTTCTATAATTCTATGAAATTATACTAAAATAATATATTAAAATAATTATAATAATTATAAATAAATAATTATAAATAAATAAAATAATATACTAAAATAATAAAATATACACAATACTAAAATCTATACAGACAGAAAGCAAAAAACTAGTTGTGCAAAACTTGGGATATAGGGTGGGGGGTTAAATGGAAAATAACTGTAAATAGATGGGAGGGTTATTGTGGGTATGATGGAAATGTTCTAAAATCAATCTCAGTAATGTTTGAACAACTCTGAGTATATTTAAAACATTAATTTGTACACTTTAGATGAATGGTACGGTGACATATATCTGCATATTTATGTGAAATATCTCTAAAATATATTAATGCTTTTATAAAAAATACAAAAAATTATATAGTGAGACATTTCCTGAAAAATGTACTTCACTAGGGCAATATATGTTTAATTTTCAAAAATGGGACTGAAGCCTAGGTCCTAGGATATTTTTGTCCCCCACTGGAGATGCTGATTATCCTATCCCTGGAGAAATTTGAAGGGCAGAAGAATAAAGCCCTTCCAAACTATCTCCAAGTAGATACTCTCATAAGGGACGTGGGTAAGTGGTCTTCTTTCCCATTAAAAACAGGAAATCCATATTTTTGTAAAAAAATTCATTTGGAATTTGAGATTCTCTCAGACTATGCTGCAACTCAGAAGAGAGATCTAAATTTGTGATTCATATTTGTGAATCATGTTTATTGTTTTATGTAACATCAGTATTGGGAGATTTTTATATGGTGAGTTGAAGAAAACACCTAATGTTATAATCATCCATGTAGGAAATCAAAAATAATGAACCAAACAAATTTTTAGAACTAAGGATGCTTAACAAGTTTTCACATGAAAGATAGTTAAAATAAAAAATCAAGAGCATTTATCTAAACTGACAGCAACAAAATAAACATAAAATTAAATATGATTCCATTAAGCATAGCATTGAGAACTATAAATTACATAGAAGTGCAATTTACCAGGAGTGTACAAAACTTCTGCCTTAGTTTGTTTGGACTCTTTTAACAAAATGCCACAAACTGAGCATTTTTATAAACTACGAAAATTGATTTCTCACAAGATTGGGGACTGAGATATTCAAGATCAAGCAGCAGACAGATTCAGTGTCTGGGGAGGGCCAGCTTTCACAGACTGCACCTTGTTTTGCTGTGTTCTCAAAGAGTGGAAAGAAGGGTATCCTTCAGGCTTCTTTTATGAAGTCACTAATCCTATTCACCAGGGCTCTACCACCAAAATCTAATCATGTCCCAAAGGCCCCACCTCCTAATACCATCACATTGGGGGTTAGGATTTCAACATGTAATTTTTAGGAAAAAAAGACATTCGTACCAACATAATGTCTTTGAAAAAAACTTCAAACCTGTAGTTAAGAGCATTGAAAGTTGCCAGGAAAATTGGAATATTTTCCTTGTTTTTTTCATGGACAAGTTTTGACAAAGTTTATTAGTCTCAATTTCATTTGGGAAAATTCTGAGTGTGAATATATATATGGGAAGGTAATATCCAGTAAGTAGAGTCCTATAATTCAATTGGGATGGAGCATAGGGTTTAATAAATGGTACCTTAAAGACTGGCTTTCTATATGGTGATAAATTAAACAAGATATATACCTTAAACCAACTATAAGAAAAGACTTAAAATAGGTTAGTATAAAGGTATAGGGACTTATGATTGGGTAAGGGCTTGTTAAATCAAATTTTAAAACTATAAGTCATATAGCAAAAAAAAAAAAAAAGATAATCTTTATTACATAAAAAATAAAGAATTCTCCTGAATGAATAAAACTATAAAGTTAATATGCAGATGGTAGCGTAGGAGAAGTATTTGAGAAATCTAAAAGCAATATAGAATTAATATCTATAGAAAAATCACCCACAAAAATGCTAAAACCCCATTTAAAAACTCTAATTGATAATAATGACAAATAAAAATCTGTTAACAGATGTAAGTTCCTATTTTAGTCAGATTTTTCACTGCTGAGACTAAAAGATCTGATCAGAACAATTTTAAGGAAGGAAAAGTTTATTTGAGGGCTCACGGTTTTGGTTTCAGAGGTCTTAGTCCATAGAAAGCTGGCTCCATTTCTCCAGCTCGAGGTGAGGTGGAACACCATGGTGGAAGAGTGTGGTGAGTGAAGTAGCTCACGTGGTGATCAGGAAGCAGAGAGAGTGATTCTACTCTTCAGATACAAAATATATACCCCATAGCCACGCCCCCAGTGAATGGCTGCCTCCAGCTACACCTGCCTCCAGTTACCACTCAGTTAATCCCAGCAGGGATTAATTCACTAATTATGTTGAGGTTGTAACCCAGTCATTTCTCCTCCAAACCTTATTGTTTTCTCTCACATTTGAGCTTTTGAGGGACACCACATATAAACCATAACACTTCACAAAAGGCTAATATATGGAGCCAGGCGCAGTGGCAAAGGCTTGTAATCCCAGAAGCTCCGGAGGCGGGAGGATCATGAGTTCAAAGCCAACCTCAGCAAGCGAGGTGCTAAACAACTCAGTGAGACCCTGTCTGTAAATAAAATACAAAATAGGGTTGGGGATGTGGCTCAGTAGTCAGTACCCCTGAGGTCAATCCCCAGCACCAAAAAAAAAAAAAAAAGTCTAATATATATGTAGAGAGAGTAACTGGTTAAGTACCCAGTAAAACACAGTGTGGTATCCCCTTTCAGCTCCAGGTTGAGAATCCCTTATCTGAAATGCTTGAAACCAGACATGTTTGTAATTGGTGTATTTTCAGGAATAATTGCCTATATATAACTAAATGTCTTGGGAAAGAAAACCAGGTCTAAACACAAAATTTAGTTATGCTTCATATGCCTGTTATATACATAAGTTGAAGTTAATTTTATGTAATATTTTCGTATAGCTATATTTTGGCTGCATTCCATCATATAAGGTCAGGTGAGAAGTCACTTTCAGTAACATGTTGATGCTCAGAAAATTGTGAATTTTGGAACACTTTGGATTTCAGATTTCTGAATTAGGAATGCCTAACATGTACTATATAAAATATTTCAAAGCGAGAGAATGGCAAATTTGGCTTGGGAAATTGTGAAATACACGTATGTAGGAGTAGAAAATAATGTAGCCCTTCCAGAGACCACTTTTGGACTACTTAGTTATTTAAGCTTAGAAATACTTTCTCACCCAACACCACTTCTCCTAGGGTATGTTGCACGCACACACACAAATATTCATCCACACACAGGTATATGGGTAGACATGGGTGAAGATGCCCATGTGGTTTCACTTTGGTTGTCAGCAGTTAGAAACAATCTGGGGATCCTCATAAGGGGAGTGTATAGGTAAAATGTGGAGTACCATGAGACTCATGGAATGCCCAGAAGTCTTAGAGGAGGAAGAAGAGGACCAAGAACAAGAAGAGGTCATAAGTAAGGTTTTGACATGTACATAGAGTGATGGAAATGTAGAAACATCTTTTTTATTTTTTTATTTTTTCAGTTCTGTGGATTAAACCCAGGGCCTCATGCATGCTAGGCATGCACTATACTCCTGAGCTATAGTCCTGGACTTTTTCTAAATTTTATTCTGAGACATTTTTTAATATTTTGGGGTTAAATTTTATTTTTAGATTTTATTTGGGCTGGCCTTGAACTTGTGATCCTCGGATCTCAAATTTGCAAGTCTAGGACTACAGTTGGGTTCCACCATGCCAAGCTTAGAAATACCATTTTTGATGAAAAATATAAATAACGAGTCCTTATTATGATTGATATGAGGTGTTCTTCAAAAGTTCATGTGTGAGGGCTCATTGGTAGCACACTTACCTGGCACGTGTGAGGCACTGGGTTCGATTCTCAGCACCACATATAAATAAATAAAGGTCTTTCAACAACTAAAAAACTATATATAAAAAAAAAAAAGCTCATGTGTAAAACAATGCAAGAATTTTCAGAGGTGAAATGATTGGGTTATGAGAGCTTTAACCTATTTATTGAGTTAATCCTAACTGGGTAATAACCATAGGCAGGTAGGGCATTTTTGCAGCAGGTGGGGTTACTGGGGGGTCCCTTGGGGTTTATATTTTGTCCCTGGTGTTTGGAATACTAGCCTTGCTTCCTGATTGCCATGTCCTCAGCAGGTTTCCTCCTCCACTCTCTTCCACCATAATGTTCTGTCTCACCATAGGCCCAGAGAAATGGAGTTGACTGTCTGCTGAGACCTATGAATCTGTGAGCATCAAATAAATTTTCCCTCTCTAAAATTGTTCTTGTCAGGTCTTTGGGTCATGGTGGCAGAAAAGTTGACTAAAACAGTCCCAGAAGCTAATAGCAGTTAGGTAAAATAAAAGGTATACACACAGATACAACATTTTTTTTAAAGATACACATTAAACAATGTTAATGTTTAATGTTTATGGGGAGGGAGGAATCCAGAGTGTGAGATTAAGATTAAAGATATAAATAAATTGGTAAATCACAAAAGGGGCTTTTGAAGCACCAATAATGACACTAATAGTGTGTCATGAAAGGAAGGGTATTATTTAATTCAACCCTTTGTATCTAAAAGAAAGGGAGAAATATAAACCCATAAATGGAGAAATTGCTTATCAAAATTTATTAATTATTTGCTCTATTCCTTTGGGGATTTTTACAGGAGAGTCCTAAAATATTAAATAAAAATACTACTACTCAACATACCATATGATTTTAAGTATATAGATATTTATAGAAAATTTCATTTTACATAGCATATTTTTCATGTACTATCTTGCTGCAATTTTGTAATTGTGAGAAACATGTTTTCCCATTGATCAACAATGTAAAGATCAAAAAAAAAAAAAAAAAGAAAAAGAAAAATAAACAACTTGCCTAATAAGGTCTCCCCTTTAGGAGACATGCAGCCAAAAATACAAGAGGTTTTCTACCTAGGTCTTTGAATTATACATGGGCATGAATGAATATTGAGATTTTAATGAGCCTTATATTCCATTTAGCTTCAGAAAAGGAAACTTGGTATTCTGGAAGGAAGAGAAAAGTATGAAAGTGAAAAGATGAAATTCTTCCAAGATATTGAGATAAAGCAAACACTTAAAAATCAAACAAACAAAAAACAACTGTCAATTTATCTGGTGGTAAATTGGAAGCTTCAAAGCTTAATGATTCTGCCTATTGCAAGACTTGGACCCTCTAGAACTCACCTGATTTAAGGTGTCTGTACTAAATCTATCCTATTTAATAAGGTTTTATCATTTGTGTAAGACAAAAGATGTTTAAGGGGGCAGGATACAATGATCCAGAAATGTAATATTTACTATGTTTTAAAACAAATATTGACAGAATTGAGGAGCTATTTAAAATAGTTTCATCAGGGCAATAAAAACATAATCACCTGCTGGTTTATTTCATTTTCAATTTGTTTCATTTGATGTAGCCCAAATACAATGTTGACCAAGGGAAAAAGGTGAGGTTGGTTTCCATGATGATGTTAAAAGCCATCATCCTATCAACATGTGGTCAGGGGTTTTCAATCCTAAAAATCACAGGAAACCACCAAACAAGTATTGAGCTTATTTTATTTACTCATACATTTTTTTCATCCAGTGAATATTTAGTAATTCCCTAATTTTTGCTGGATACTCTGCTAATTGCTGTGGTTTGATTGGGTGTGAAAATTAACATGGTTCTTTCCATTGCAGAATGTGTAGTTTAGAATAAAAGGCAAATGATAGTGATAAAGTGTGATAGCAGTAAAAAGTTCTCAGGAGTATGAAGAGTAGGAGAAACTCAATTTATGGATCTTTTGCAATAATATTTCCCTTTTTTATTATGTAGAATTTTGAACATACATTAAAAAGTAGAAGGAATATCCCTTTCAAACTTGCATCTACTTTTTTGCCTTTTTATTGTGAAGAAAATCACATGATAATTAGACATCACATAGATTTAAACAAAATATTTTGTCTAATTATGAAATATGGGAGCCTATAAAAAATAACTATTCATGTGAATTTGAAGGTGTTCAAAAATGTTCAAATGTTCAAACTTTCTTAGATAGCTAATGGTATACTAGTCAAGGGCTAGAAAAATAGATTTTTGTCTTGCATTTAATGAACTTGCTAGACTACTCAGGGTATCCAAATATCTACAATTAAAAATCATATTTTTGTTGGTGGTTTCTTATAAAATAAACGTATTTATTTTGCTTACAAACTCATTGGTTAAGACGTTCTTATTGGAAAATACTAGATTTACACATAAAATTGTATAAACAAATATAATCTCTACTGGAGGAGAAAAGTTTCATTTTGGAAGTGAAGGATATATGTACCAAGCCCGATTCAATGAATGGGATATACAGTGATATTTTAATATGATCTATCTGTTCTTTTTGTAGATATTATTGCTAATCTCTATCATCTTGAATTTCTTCACCTATTAAAGACTGTCTTTTATTTTTTAGGAGTGATAACTCATACCTAACTTTTATATAGAACTCATCACTAGCTCTTCATCTAATTGATCTATTGATGGTACTATTAGTGCTAACAACAATGAAGAAGGTAATGCTGTCTGCAATATTTGCAAGGCTCAGAGTGATGCCAATCTATCATAAGCTGTGAGTATTCACCAGAAGACAAAAACTCCAAAACTAAAATTTGTAGTAAAGTTACTTTTCTCACCACTTCTAAAAATGTTTCCTGTTCTTTGTCATAGCATTCCTGGTAGGAGTAGAAAATGCAAAAAGACTATGAAATACTTCACTGATTATTTTTTTAACTTATATTAACATTAGTCAAAATGTATCCCTTGAAACATGTTGGAAGCATTATTAGCTTTCTGTGGCAGGTATTGTAATATTTGGGAAATTCCCTATGAATCTATGAACTAAATTGGCATCTGTATTTATATTGAATTACAAGAACCCAATGGTGTTCGAAATAGCAGACCCAGAATTGAAAACAATAAAAACAATAGTTGAAATTTAAAAAATGAAACAAAGCAATTCATATTGTATCCACTCTTAAACAATCCAAAGCCTCTCATACTTCTTGAATACTTTTATATAACAATAATCTATAACACATTATATATTTTTTTCATTACTTATATTGTGAACTGGAAAAGTTTTGCATCCTATAAATATATTTGCAAACATAGCCACATTTTCATTAATATTTGGTTACCAGAAACACTTATCAATGGTAACTATATTAAACAATAATTATATTGCTACACAACACATTCCATTGTTCTTTCTAATATCATTCTCTAGTGTTGCCTATCATGGATCTGCTAATTTTACTGTTTTTATTTTTGTTTTACTATTTTACCAATTTTACTGTTGCTCATTCTGTTTGTCTTGAATTTTCTACTTAAGAGTTCTGTCCCTCTATTAAAACATCCCCTGATTAATCCAGCTCACACTGATTTTCTGAACTCTTTTAACATTTACTGTCTTTAATCTTTGACTATCATATAATATTTCAGTTGTCTGCAACTGTTCATGGTGATGAGATTTACCTTTCTATATAGATTGCAAGCTCCATCAGAACAGGGTTCATGGCTTAGAGACTTTTGTTGTGGCCAATTGTAATTTTGTTACTGAAAATCCCCTTCCAGAACCATCTAAATAGGCATCACCTGATAATTTGTTACACATGCTATCTCAGAAACCTTCTTCCAAGACCCGGTGAATCAGATTCTTTAGTGTAACAAAATTCTCAGGCCAAACTATTCCAAATAGCTCTTCTTTTCTGACAATATTTGTTTTATAATGAATAAATATTTCATTTCGGGATCATTTTGTCCTGCCCCCTTAAACATCTTTTGTCTTTTGAACATTACAATTTGAAGTGCTGCCCTAAAATGTATTAGCCCTCTATAAATGCCCACTGAGTGGTTGCTAGCTTCCTGGGACTACCATAACAAATTACAACAACAAACTTGGTGACTTAAAATTTGCTCACAGGACCAGAGACCAGAAGTCCCAAATCAAGTTGATAGCAAGGTTGGTTCCTATGTTGTGTGGGCTCTGAGTGCAAAATCACCCCAGGCCTCTCACAGCGTTGAGGATTTTCTGGCAATCTTTGGTGGGTTTTTTTTGGCTTGTAGATGCATTATTCCTATCTCTTCCTCCACGTTCACACTACCTGCTTCTCTGTCTCTGTCTCATCCTGTCCTCTTAGCAGGATACTAGTCATTCCATTCTGCTGGAATCCCTACTTCCAGGATAAAGTCATCTGAAGATCCTGAAGTAATTATATCTGTAAAGACCCTATTTCCAAATAAGGTCACATTCTGAAGTTCCAGGTGGACACAAATTTTAGGAAGACACTACTCAACTCACTACAGCTGTGTAAAATAAAGATCTAAATCATTGTTATATATGTTTTTCATTATAGATAAAGTGATGAGCACTCTCTTTTCCCAGAACTCAGAGAGGGTGAGTATTTGCTGATGAGAATAAAACAGATTGCATTTTGGCCACCATTTCCCACTTAAACAAATCCAAAACTGGAAGTAATGGGCTCTCGCTCTCCCTCTGTGTGTCTCTCAAACACACACACACACACACACACACCACACACACACACACACACCTTTCTAACTCTAAAACTTGGCTTCTTTTGAGATTTATCCTTACCATTAAGTAAGTATGAAATCAATAATCTTTCTCAGATTAATCTGCTTACAGTCACTTTAAGGAAATGTAATGCTGTCACTTGCATTCTCTGCACCTACTGTATTCGTTTTTCATGGCTACCATAGAAGTAACAGGATAGCTATAATGATTTTTTTTTCCATCTTAAAGCCCATTTTCCTTACAGCTTATAGCTAAATGATCAGCTGATGGTATTTTCTGTGAGCTGTTTACAGATGTTTCCCTTAATGTTGCTCAATTATCACCTCTACAGCTTACATTTTTCTCTCAGAAAGTTACTTAATGGTATATGTTAATGCTCAGAAGCTTTTAAAGTATCAGGAGCAATTGTTTTTAAAAACATAAAAAATGCAGCTACATATGTAAATAAGTATGTCTTTTTATAAATGATGATCTTGGGATTTTTAAATGTTGTTCTGCTTTTGCCATTTGCTAAAATTGTCTCTTAACAACTGACAATCTTATTGCTGAGTCTGCTAAAAATATATTAGATGGCAGTAAGGGGGGTTATTAAAAATTATAGGGATTTAGCTGGGTGTGGTGGCGCATGTCTATAATCACAGCACCTTAAAAAGTTGAGGCAGGAAGATGGCAAGTTCCAGGCCAGCTCAGCAATTTAGCGAGAACCTCTGCAACTTAGCAAGTTAGCAGGACCCTGTCTTAAAATACAAAAATAAAAAAAGACTGGGTATGTAACTAAGTGGTAAAGTGTACCTAAGTTCAATCCCCAATACAAAAAGAAAAGAAAAGAAAAGAAAATTAGGGGATTTATTTACAATCTGAGCTGTTCAATATAATGTCAGGTGTATCAATGAAATAAAAATTTTGTTTTTATGATCCTTAAAAAAATTACATTTAATTTTCTTTGTATCTTGGAATTTCTTAAAATACTTCTTTTCCAGGTCAAAATATTTAATTAACTTCTGCCCAGGCAGCTAAAGGTCAGGACTGACTTACCTATTTCAGTTTTGTAAAGTAAGTAAAATTGACTTTGGGGCAACCAGGTACTCAGTGTTTCCTTGGTGGTGAAAAAAACAAAATTGTTATCTCACTGGAAGCTGGTTTAAAGGGAGAATAATGTGCCGGGAAAAAAGGGAGAAATAAATATTTTTAGTTTTTCATTGCAAAATTTAAAGGTTTATAAATTCAAGAGGAACCAAGTGGTACCAACCAATAATTATTTTAGAAAAGCATTTCAGTTAGGGTGGTCAGAAAATATACAAGGAGTTAAATTTGATTTTCAGATGAACAACAGATCTTTTTTTTTTTTTTTCATAAGTATGACTCAGAAAGTAGATTATTTAAAATTTTCTTGCTGTTTTTCTAATATTCAAATTTAAGTGTTTATCTGCTAAATTTGACAATACCAACTTTAATGCACTATTTTTAAAGTCAAAGTTAATGAAAAAATCCATAATGAAAATAATATTACTTTTTAAATAGAGTCAGGGTAAGCCTCACTGAATTTTCCTTTTGCCTAAGGATCTAATATAGCTCTGTACAGCATGGTGTTTGATTCTCTTTGACTTTAAAAAATATGACATTAATATTATTTATTTATCTTCAGTACTGAGTATGAAGTTCCCCTTCCTTCAACTACAAGATAAATGCCTCATTTTTCGTACCAAAGTCTAAACACTGGAACCTTCTTCACCTCTTTATAGTTTGCACTCACTACAGGGGCCTGGGTTGGAGCGGGAATAATGTAAGAATAGCCAGACAATGAAAAAGTTCATAACAGACAGATTATGAATGATTATCTGGTCTCTTCTTATATTTGAGTGAAGAAGCAATTGAGGTTCTGGGCAGTGATTTGAATTCGATTCTAATCACATGGGAAATTATTTGCGAGTTCAGAAATAACAACCTAACAACCCGGTGCCCCAGAACCATTCTCTCTCTCTCTCTCTCTCTCTCTCTCTCTCTCTCTCTCCCCTCTCTCTCTCACACACACACACACACACACAAAATTTTAAAACAAATGCTAAAAGAGAATTGTTATATAATTTATAGGAATCAGTAAGCCATTCCTTGAGGGCACACTTGGTCTTGGTCTGCTGCACACTACCTAAAATCACAACTACAGGTACTGAGATAACAAAAAAATTACATCATTTATTTATTCAACAAGTGTGTATTTTGTTCCTTCTAATACTAAGCATTCTCCTTGGCACTAAGAGAGTGATGTATGTGAGAGACAAAGGCCCCTTTTCTTTTGAACCCCCATTATGTAGAGTCAAAATTGCTAAGAAACAACAGAGCAAGTAAACAATTTTTGTAATGGCGGATACTTTAAAATTCCAGTAATGAAATATGACAGCATAATCATGACTATGTTTCTAAGTGTAAAGGGCTATATTTGATATTGTGTGCAGGAGAGATTTCTTTGAGAAACTAATTAAGAAGAGAGATGTATGTCAAAGGAGTCAACTCCAGGTCTGTATAAAGAATGTCCCATGCAGATAGCAGGGACACACTTTGGAAAAGGGCTTATGTAAAGAACAACGTTGCCCTGTAAATTCTGGCCTTTCATCTTACCAATATACTTGTAGTTAACCTTATATTTTAATCAGCAGCTAGAAATACTTTTCAGGGCTATTTAAATTTCATACCAATGTTCCTACAATCCAATGTAAAAAAACAGTGAAAAAGTTGGTAACTAACCACTTAAATCTACTCAAATGTAAATTAATAAAATGAAATAAAATATTCAGACTCCCAGTGGTAGTACACATGTTCAAGTTGCCCAACAGCCACATCTTGCTTGTGTCTGATATACTGGGCAATGTAGCTACAGAGCATTTGTTTTATTAAAGAAATTTCCATTCGGCAGATGAGTGCTATTTTAAGGGGACCAATGAACATATATATCAATATATTTTTTCCAAATATATATGTTATTTCTACCAAAAATCACACACAGACTTTTAGGAAAAAAACCAACCAATTGTATGCATTCATGCATTCAATAATACTGACTGTGCCTAGTGGATGACAGATGACAGGGAAAATTATAAGCAATGGAAATTTAGTGACAAATCCCAGAAGCAGAAATCTCTGAGTACTTAGGGAGTTTATATTTTAGTGATGATAAAGAGGAAAGAAAAAATAAAGTAAGAAAAGGGAATTAAAATATTGGTGGGGGAGTTGCTGTGAGAGGCTGAAGTAGCAAATGGAAAGATTTCCTATGAACAAGCGTTACTGAGACGACTAAGCTTGGGAAAAAGACCTGATGGATATAAGAAGATATACTGCTACTCAGAAGGAAGGAAACCCATGAAGGTCTGTGATGGGGGTTGTCCAAGTCTGTTTGAGAAACAGAGAAGAAATCAGCACCCCTGGGATGGAGCCAGAGAACTAGGTAAGAAGAAGGATCCAAAGTCAGGGATTTACTGGTTCAAATTATTTAAAGACTTGCAGATCATTGTAAGGGATTTGAATTCTTTTCTTTTTTTTTTTTTTTGGGGGGGGGGCATGTACTGGGAATCGAACTCAGGGCACTCAACCACTGAGCCACATCCTCAGCCCTATTTTGTATTTTATTTAGAGACCAGGTCTCACCGAGTTGCTTAGCACCTCCCCATTGCTGAGGCTGGCTTTTGAACTCTCAATCCTCTTCTCTCAGTCTCCTGAGCCACTGGGATTACAGGTGTGACCCCCCTCACCCATCAAGGCATTTGAATTCTAAGTAAATGTATAAAGGAAAACATATTTGTTTAGCAAGATATCAAAAAAGAAGGAATGAATTGGTGTTATTTTTACCTTGTTAAATTTTTTGTAGTGTCCCTGTTCAGAATTGTGGCACATGGTAAAACACATGCATAGTTTTTAATAACTGGCCTCTGGTAATTACCATTCTACACTCAACTTCTATGGGAGTAATGTTTTCAGATTCCACATATGAGTGAGATTGTGCTATACTTGTCTTTTCGTACCTGGGTTATTTATTTTCATATAATTATTTCCATGGTGCCAAAAGTGACAAGCTTTTATTCTTATTTATGGTGGAATAGTACTCCACTGTGTATATGAACAACATTTTCTTTATCCATTTGTCAGCTGATAAACACTTAGTTTCTAGCTCTTGATTATTACGAATATCAATCCCACTCACCAGTTAAAAATATCAACTAAAACTAGATTAAATATTTCAATGTAAGACCTGAAACAATGAGGAAAACATGGAAGCTAGGCATAATGGCACATATCTATAATCCCAAAGACTTAGGAGGCGGAGGCAGGAGGATCACAAATTCTAGGCCAGCCTCAGGAACTTCGTGATAACATCAGCAACTTAGCGAGACTCTGTCTCAACATAAGAAACAAAAAGGACTGGGGATTTAGCTCAGTGGTAAAGCACCCCTCAATTCAATCCCTAGAATAATAAATAAATAAATAGGAGAAAATCTAGGGGATGTCTCTTTGAAATGCTGTCTCATTGATGTACTGATTTCATTTCCATTGGATATACACCCAGTAGTGGAATTGCTGGGCCATATAGTAGTTCTCTACTTGATTTTTTGAGAGCCTCCATTATATTTCTATAATAGCCGTACTAAATTAGATTTCCATCAAATTGTCTGAGGGTTTCTTGTTCTCCACATCCTTGGCATCATTTGTTACTTGTCTCTCTGACATAGACATTCTTACTGGAGTGAGGTGATGTCCTGTTGTGACTTTGATTTGTACTTCCTTGTTGATTAGTGACATTGAACGTTATTTCATATAATTCGTAGCCATTCATATGTGTTCCTTTGAGAAATGTGTGTTTAGGTCTATTGTCTATTCTTTAATTGGGTTTTTTTTATTAATTGGTTTTGTTCTAGCATTTTTGGAGTCTTTATATATTCTGTATATTAACCCCTTGTCAGTTGCGTGGTTTGAAAATATTTTCTCCTATTCTTTAGGTGGTCTCTTTACTCTGATGATGATTCCCTTTTCTGTGCAGAGGCTTTTTAATTTGATGTAATCCCATTTGTCTATTTTTGCTTTTGTTTATTGTGTTTTAGGGGTCTGCCCCCCCCCCAAAAAAAAAAAAAAAAAAAAACCTTGCCCATTCCAATGTTCCATAGTATTTCTTCTGTTTTTCTTCTTTTTTTTTCTCTTTTAACTAATTTCTTGTTTCAGGTATTATAGTTAAATCTCTAATCCATTTTCTATTATTTTTTAACTGGAATAATAAAGGCATCTAGTTTCATTCTTCTGCATAAGGTATTCAATTTCCCCAGCATCCTTTATTGAAAACATTCCTTTCTCCAGTATGTGTTCACAGCAACTTTTTAAACATGAGTTGACTGTAGGTACAAAGATTTACTACTAGGCCCTCTGTTCTATTCTATTGGTTTGTGCCTGCTTTTATACCAATACCACACTGCTGTGATCACCAGTACTTTGTAGCACACTTTGAAATCAGGTTGTGTAATGTCTCATGGCTTTCTTTTTTTTTCTCAAGATCAAAATTTTTATAAAGGGCAAATGAACACTCCTTGAGCAGTCATTTCAAAACACATAATTTTATTGCTAAGTTTCTCATCAATTGATAAAATTTTCTGTATGCCCAAATATACCCTGATACCAATCAGGTATCTCTCAATAATTACATTAATCATTTCCTCCAGACTAAGGAATAGCAAAACTAGTGGACAAAAATTATATCCATACCCAGTTAATTATGTTAATTATATGTTATGCCAAAGTATTTGATTTTGTTTGGGATTTTGTAAAATGCATTGCCTACCTTAAGTTCGATGAGAGGGGCCTTTGTTACACAGGGATGCTATGGTTTGAAAGTGTCTCTCAAAATTTGTGCATTGGAATCTTCACCCCCTATGCAACTGTAGTGGGAGATGGATCCTAAAGAGAAATATTTAGGTGATAAGGGGTGGGCACTTTTAGGAGTAGGCTAGTTATTGTGAAAATTGAATTATTATAAAAGCAAGTTTGGCCTTTTCTCATTTTCTCACTTCTACTTTTTCTTCCTCTTCCACCTTCTGCCACAGAATGACACCACATTAGTTCCTCGCCAGATCCTTGCACCATGCTCTTAAACTTCCTAGCCTCTAGAATTATGAACCAAATAAATCTGTTTGTTTTTTTTCCTTTAAATTAGGAATTCTCAGATATTCTATTATAGTCACAGAAAAGAGACTAGAACAAGGGTTGCAGTACATAACTAAATGTAATCTTCATCAGTGTAAGAATGCCTTGATTTTTTCTTTGTTTGTTCCATACTTAGCATAGGGTGGAAAATATAAAGTTATCAATAAACTTTTCTTTAAGTTTGATTCTTCAGCAGCAAGTATCAGATGATACAATAGAGAGAAAATGTGTACCAGGATAAGTAGATATTGGTGTTTCAAGATAAGATTTGGACCATTTCTTTCACAGGGGTAGAGATTAAATCAGAGTGACAAAAGGAACAAATAAAGCAACATTTACTATTGTAAGATAGCAAATGTCAAAGGAAAACTGAGAGAAGCTACTATCAGGTGCTCTAGGACAGTAACTCTTGCTTCCCATGAGCCCTGACATTCACATGTAATGGGACTCCGGCACAGCAACTCTTCACCCAGCAGACTATAGTTGAACAGGGTTCAGAAGCAAAAGGAATGCATGATTATTGGTGTGTCCCTGGATCAATACTTCAAGCACAGGGTACAGAATTTTACCCTTGTGATTGTATACTTCAGAGAGAAATATGAAGGAAGGCAGCACAAACTGATCTACTACAACTGTGTGTCTGCTTCTTTCAGTAAAGCACAGACTTTGACTAGTGTTTGTATTCAGTCTCCTAGAGCATACATCATTGGGGCACATCATTATTAGCCATTTCAAGGAGCCAATACTAGTAGCTCTCTGGAACTAGAAGTTAAACATGTGGCGTTCCATCCAGTCCCACTGTCAGATCCAGTAGCAGAGTGGAGGTCAGAGTTAGTTGATCTCATCACATCATTGGCCTTCTGTGCTGACTTCCAACCAGTTCCAGCTCATAGACCCCCTCACAGAAATATCCAGAGGAACTATTGTTATGTCCTTTACCTCTAAACACACACTTACCACCAGAGATTTTCCAGCTTTGTCTTTCCATATATCAGAGCCCAAGATGAAAGTACCTATCTATATTAGTTGGCAAGATGACACATGTGACCATATGAATTGGAGAGGAAGAGCAGGTGAATATATAAATTCACATGTGCTTCTTCATTGTAGTTATCTAGAGATGCAGGGAAGATGGCAATGAGTGCACTAAGCAGTTATTATTCTTTAAGATAATAATAGGACATTTTAGGTAGTGATGTTCCATTTTTAGATGCACAATTTATAATTGTTACAAAGCATACTGTATTTGACATGCAATTGAAACACCATTTACTAAATGAATGCTCTTCACTGACAGTCTCTGTGTCAGAAATACCCCAATTAATGTCTCTAATGGGGAATTTTAAGAGACAGAAAGCTGAGGGAGCAAGAAAATTGGAGAAACCCCGATAGCATCGAAGCTCAGATTTGCAAAGATAGGTCTGAATGATGAATTTGGCATTTGTTTATTGTATGACTATATTTATGCCATTTAATCACTCTGAACTTTGTGTTCTCCCGGTTGCTAAAAGAGGCAAAATTATCCCACTGAAGTTCTTAATCAAATAGGATAATGTTAAGCACTAAGTATAGCACTTAGCCCAGTGCCATACATTGAGTAGTATTTCAATGAATATTAGCTATCATCATTATTAATGGAAAATAAGAGATTTGTGACACAAATAGAGACTGAAGTATTCCTGCAGATTACTCTGTGTGTTCAGCCATCTTGTCCACTTGGGCTAGTACCAATTTTGAAGCAGAGGAAGACAGGCTCCTCACAACATTTGGGAATATTAGTACACAGTCCCTTGTTTTGTGCTTAGACTATTAAAGTTGTAAGTGGTCAAGCCACTTGAGAATGAAATATATCCATAATAAGGACCAGAACTCAAAGTATCAATCTTACACCATGTTTTGTTTTTTGCTATTCCAAGTTTAAAATATTTATATGAAGGTGCAATTTGTAGCAATTTTCAGTAAGAAACTTTTAGTAATAAGACACCAGATCCCTGGCTATCTCCCTGGAATATAAATAAAATATTATTTAATTTCCCTTGTCTTTGTATTGTAGTATGTTTGATATTTTACTGAAGAAAGCAAACTAAGATTCACATGCACAATATTTTGCACTTAATCTTGGAGCAACTCTATCTGCTTTACCTTCTTTCCAAATGATATGTGCTTCCCTAGACTCTAAAACAGAGTAAAAATTTATTTTTTAACCTTGAAAGTACTCAAACCAGCACAACTTGCTGGTTTGTGAATTTCAGATACTTAAGTGTTCCTTTTACCCATAGTTCTCTCAAATGTGACAACTACTATAAAGTAATAATTATTTGAAGGCTAAACCTTTAATCAATGCTTATGTTTTCCCTTTAAAATCCTGTATTTATTTTATTTGTCATTATCGTTATGTTTATTTGTTATACCCCTCTCTCAACAACCTCAAAAAAAGGTGGGGGAATTTGGATTGGTTTGCTTGGCTATTTATTATCATATTATATCACTGTCAGTGAAATTGACCATGAAAGTGCACATTAAATGGTTGATCATAAAATAAAGCATTCTTGGCATGTGGAACAATGACAAAATAACACAGCATAGAGCCTTATTTCAATTAAAATAGCTCCTTTCTGGATGGTGCAACTAACAGTACTCAATTTTAGTAAGAAACTAGTAAATATTATAAAGAATTTGAATAAGGAGCTTGAGGTATCTGATTTAATTATTTCCAACCAATTGATTATCTCTTTACAAGATCCTTAAGTTCAAGTGTTTAGCATGACCTTCATGGTAAGAGAATAGATTATATTTTATGATCATTTTGTGATAATTTCTAACAGAAGTGTTAAAATATTGGAAATTATAATTTAGTGCCAATTGCTGACCAATTTTTGCTAGATTTTTTTTCTTCCCTTCTTGTGTTAGTCAGCATTTTCATAAGTGCAACCAAAAGACCTGACAAGACATCACAGAGGAGGAAACATTTCTTTTGGATCATGGTTTCAGTGGTTCTGTCCACTATCAGCCAACCTATAGCTCTGGGGCCAAGGTGAGGCAGAACATCATGGTGGAAGGCTGTGGCAGAGGTCAGGACATGGCAACCAGGAAGCAGAAAGACAGCTCCACTCACCAGGAAAATCAAAACAAACCCCAAAAGCACACCCCTGTGACTCAGCTCTTCCAGCCACACCCCACCGATCTATAGTTAGCACTCAGTTAATCCATATCAGAGGATTGACCCACTGATTGACCCATTTGTTTTGCCTCTGAAAATGCTTGCATTGTCTCATACAAGAACTTTCAGGTGATACCTCATATCTAAACCATAACATTCTGTCCCTTCCCCCTAAAAACTCATGCCTAATTAACAATGCAAAATATATTTAGTCCATTGCCATATTCTTAACAGTTTCAGCATTATCCAAATGTTCACCTACACAGTCTTCTTTGAGACTCAAGGCAACTTTCATATAAGCCCATGTAAAAATCAAAAGCAAGTTATATACATCCAATATGGAATGGCCCAGAGCAAGCATTTCCATTCTACAAGGGATAAACGTGGGCATAGAAAGAAGGAAGGAGACGAAAGGTAAGCCTGAAATCAAGCTGAACAAATAAGTCTTGTAGCTCCATGTTCAGCAATTTGGCACATATCATGATGTTCTCTCCAAAGGGCTTGTGTAGCTCTGCTACTATGGCCTTGTTGATTGCAGCCCATAGGGCCTCTATTTTGGCTTGTTTTTGCTCAATTCCTGCAGCTTTCCTCAGGACAATGTTACTGGCATTTATTATCTCAGGGGTCTCTACTGCAGCTTTGGCCTTCTTCTCACATATTAATTCCTCACCCTCTTAGGTGCAGCCTGCAGGGACTCTAAACTTTGCCTGACCTACTAAACTTTGCCTGACCTCTCAGGTCTTCCTTTGAAATTTCAATGGAAGTCTCCATGAAACCATAACTCCATCACCAGCACTGCATGCTTTTCACCAAGGTCTACCATCATTTCAAGCAGATGCTTCTGGGGGCCATGCCTACACCAGCCTCTGAGTTCTTGAGTGGTTAAATATGATGAAAAAAACTTCCTATGCCCTGTGCAAGCAGAGTGCCCCCCCCCCATGGACTCTTCTCAGAGGAAATTTTATTTTACACCCTTGAGCCTGAGATGAGTGTGGTGGTGCCAGTTCTTGAGATGCTCTTGAGACATCTTTCCTATTGTTTCTGTCACTTAAAAAGCTTCTCTTCATTGACTGTGATCTCTTCAATATCTACATCTTCTTTAATCCCAAGTTTTACTCGAACTTTTCTGACCAAACTGCAATCTTTTCAAATCTGTGTTCTGCTTTCTGATTCTGATTATCACAGTAAAATTTGCTGAAAATTCCCAGCAATATCCATAACACTGCCTGAATGCTGTGCTACTTTCGAATTTCCTCCACTGATTAATTAGTTCATCAACTTTAAATTCAGATGCACAAAGAGTGTCAGGATATGGGCAAAATATATACAACTCCTTTGCTGGAATATAACAGGAATGGCCTTTAGTTCAATTTTTAATAGACTCTTCCTTCTCAGAAAAGTCATGAGCCCAGTGTTTACTGTTGTCACTGTTATCAGCATTCAGATTTTTTGAGCTCCCGCCAGAATCACCCATTAAGCTCCACTTACAACAATATAAAGCTTTTCCAGCTTGTATCTCTTAACTTTTCAAAATTCCTCTTTCCACAAGTAAGTTCCAAAGATTTTTGAAGCAGGTGGTCAGTTTAGTAACAACAATGGCCCCCACTTTTAGAAATACCAATTTCTATTTTATCGTAATGATCAAAATACCTGACAAAAACAATTTAAAGGAGGAAATATTTATTTGTGGTTCCCAGTTTTAGAGTTCGCAGATGGCTGACTTCACAGCTCTGGACCCAAGGCAATGCAGAACATCAAGGTGGAAGGGCATTGTTGGAAGCCATATATAAATTATGGGTTTGTTCAAACCATTAAAGCAGGGAAGCTGCTTCTCTGCTGATGCCCTGTCTTAGGATCAAACAACCTCCCAGAGATGGGCGTAAGTAACCTGCCAAACACTAAACAACTTGTTGACTGTAAGGCACACTGAGAAACAAGACCCCTTCTACTGAAATCTTATCCCTGCCTTTGATGTACTACCCCTTTAATAAAGATTTGGGGCCTTTTTCAGTTGTCCAGTTCCAGTTCCTAACAGGGCTGGAAGACCCATTAGAAGACTTGCTTTTTAAATACAGTCTTTGAATTTGTCTTTATTCCTTACTGATTATTTCAGACTTTCTATTTTCCCAGGTGGCTCACACCTCCTGATCAGGAACCTGCTCTGCTGGGGTGCTGGCTAACCTGTCAGGGCATGGTGGAGGAAAGCAGCTGAGGACATAACAAGCAGGAGGCTGAGAGAGTTCTGCTGCCCAGGAACAAAGTATAAACCCCAAAGGCATGCTCCCACCTCCTTCAGTCTACCCCACATGCCTATAGTTACTGCCTAGTTAATCTCTCATAATCTAATGATTTCACCTCAGAATATTCTTGCATTGTCTCACACATGAACTTCTGGAGGATACTGCATATGTCAATAATAATATATCCCATGATTTTAAGTGACAGAAACTGACCTAGGGGTAGTCAGTCATGCCAGGATAAGTCATAGGTAACAAAGTAGGAAGCATTTGTCTACATTGTTTAGTGAGTGCTATTTGTGTCCCGTTCTGATCCCCATTACTGGCCAGGTTCATGTTCCTATTCCAGTCTCCCTGGATGTTGGTTGATAACTCAGATGTCCCTTCCCTGAAGAATTACTCTCAGCCAAATGCCACAAAAAAATAGCCCCACCACCACCTCATTGACCAATGGTTGTTTGACAACAGAGTATAAAAGATAGGGCCCTACTCCCAAGACTAAGTCTATGGTGCACTTTTTGCTTTATAAATTTACTCATGAACTCCTATTCTTGTTTACCTTTTCTCTTCCACCCTATCTTTTCTTCATAACCTTTCTCCTAAGAGGAGTAATCCAAATAAATAGTTTCAGTCCTAGATTCTCTTTCTAGGAATTCTGACCTAAACCATAGAATGCTTCATAATTTTAAGAGACTGAATCACTCTGTTAATCTTTTACAGCCTTGTTACCTCAGTTTTCACTTCTAAAAAATTCTCTTTATTATTAATGCTATGAAAAACTTCTCTGCATATGTGTATGACATGTGCAGACAAGTTTATATAAAATGCACACACAGTGTCTCTGTACACACACATACACAGGGGCTGTGAATGTTGTGTAAGCATACATATTTAAGAGAAAATATCAGGATATAAAATTCAAAATTATGGAAACATCTAAATTGCTACTTTAACATAAGCACAAATGCACAAATCTGTCATCATAAGTAGGAAGAGTTATTCTCAGGTTTGATATCATGGCCATTAATTTCTTCTCTACTTTCTAAATATGTATACTTGTTATATTTCCAGCCAACATTTAAACATATAAAATAAGTATACAACAATGTAATGAAAGCATAAAAGCGAAAAACTAATTCCTTTATTTTTAGTGATGCCTCTAAATGAAGCTCATCTATAAACAAGAGTAATTTTAATATATGTTGATATGGTTGCTATTATAAACAAGAGATGATTCCTTGAAAAACAGAAAAAACAAGGGATTGAACTCAGGGGTACTTGACCACTGGGCCGCATCCCCAGCCCTTTTTTGTATTTTATTTAAAGACAGAGTATCACTGAGTTGCTAAGTGCCTCGCCATTGCTGAGGCTGGCTTTGAACTCACGATCCTCCTGCCTCAGCCTTCCAAGTGCTGGGATTACAAGCGTGGGCCAGGCGCCCAGCACGTGGATTGATTCTTGATTGGGCAAAACTTACTTGTTGTATAATTGTAAATTGCTTGTTTACCAGAGAAACTCTAAACTTGTGTTCTACATTCTAAATATCAATGAAAAACATGAACAGAAAATTCTATTTTGTACTTACGCATATACAGTATACTTTTAAGAATGTCTTTCTGGAGTGAGGCCATTAGCTCCATCATAGTTGCCTCCCTAAACCACTATGCCACCTACAGAATGAATAGCCTAACATTCCAAACCACATGGAATTATCTATGACTACTGATAGTCTTTAAATCTCTTTAACACAGAAGTCTATTTGCTGCTTGCTCCCTGGCAATACTATTTGCCCAAATCATGGGATTTGATATGAGAAATGGAAGTTTGGCATTAATGATGTCCTCAGGTATAATGTATTTTAATGCCATTTATAGACTGTTTCTGTCCTAATAATAAAGTTTTTAGTTTTTCAAAACTGCAAAGAGACATATTAAGTCCTACGTATCTTGATATCACTGATGGAAAACACTAAAATTGCCTCCTATATTAATATAAAACAGATAATCAGTATACATAGTATTGAGTAATTTTAAGTGTGTAATAGGCAAGCTTGTTCACAATTAACATCTTTCTTTAATGTAGCTGAAACATTTTTAAACATTAATTTGGTGTTATAAACTCCATCAGCATATTGTGGAATTAATCATAGAAGAACTGAGAGTTCGTCATTTTTTGTCATAATTATTCTGATATTCCTATTCTAATCCTCATGGTGATTATAAAATATGTAAAATTTATTTTTAATTATGAAATTTTGATAGCTTCTACTATCCCCAGGATATGAAATGGTCCCCTGATTTATATGCATTTGTGCCTGGAGTCTCTACCAATATTCATCTCATGGACCCCCCCGCCCAAAAAAAAAAAACATAAGTAAAATGAGAAACAGCAGTCATCTAAGAAAAATGACCTTATTCTTCCTGTCCAATTCAGTCTTTGGCTGCCCTTAATTCTACTTAGTGAAGTGCCAGTGTTGTCAGTGACTGTTATGAGAATTTCTTTCTTAGGGAATGCCAAACAATTTCTGGATTCTGTACAGAGTCAGAGGCAATGGTCTCTACCAATAGTATCTATCATGTGAGCCCAAAGGCTGCTGTCATGAAGACTCAGGTGAATTACATGTCTGTCATAAATATAGTTTTATCTGTTAAGTTCTCTATGTGGAGGGGTTCATCCTCACTCCATGTGTATGAAGTAGGAATAAACACTAAGACAAAACTTTGAAAAACCCAGAAATAACTGGAAGAAGGAAGAATGCTATTTCTAATAGGAATCTGGACTATGAAAATTTGATCCTTAGGAAAGAATATTGTCACAAGCCTGGTTATCTGGGGATATTTGGATTAATTCATTAATGTCAATTTTGCCCTGTGAAAAATCACAGCTTTTCTGGTCTTCACTTTCCTTCTCTTTAAGCTTGAGCAAGCTTAAACTGCCTTTTATTCTATGACTGTATCTCAGTTTTGCCCCAGCCAGTTATAAAACTAATAAAGTTTTACTGTGGTACTCTCACCCAGCCCCATCCATATTTGCTACCATCCATTCATCCTTCCTACATCCCATGTCTATAGGAACTGACTTCATTTACTGGAGAAGTTTAAATAATTAAACTTAATTAATAATAAAATGCTTTTGAATTATTAATCATAGAACATTTCAAAGGGTATTATTATGTCCTGGCATTTTGCTAGGCTCAGGTACAAAAATATAGTATGATAATATCTCTTTTTCAGGGAATTTAGGGTTGACTCTGAAAAGTGAACTAGCAAAATGACTAGAAAACTACATGTTCAATACTATACTCAGTATAGTAAAGGTCATGATGCATGCAAATGAAGAGAAGCATGTATATACTAATACTTTCCTTTAGAAGGATTGACAGCATCGTATTAAAAAAAAAAACATGAAAATTTATTCCAGTTTCAAACAACACCATTTAAAAGACACAGATGTGTAGAATATCATCATGCAGACAAGTACATCTGCTCATGCATTTGAAGTCAAGGTCAGCGGGTGGTGAGTGAACAGTTAGCAAAATTTTAGGAAAGGAAAGGAAGTAAAAATTTTGTGTGCTAACAAAAGAGGTTTGAGGTTTTTTTTTTTTTTTTTTTTTTTTTTTTTTTTTTTTTTTTTTTTTTTTCTTAAAAGCTACTAGGAACCCTAGAACACTTTAAAGGATAATATTAGAGAGGATTAGATATTATCTAAAAACCAAAGCAATAACTAATAAGGTTTAATACCTCCTAGGCATATAGGCATTTAACAAAGAGAGGCAGTGTCCTTGGGCATACTCTAAGGCATAGTTTTGTGGAACTGATTCTCAGTTCTAAATATGAAAAAATAAATTTATTGATCCTTGTGCAATATATTTTTGAAAAAGAAAGGAGGGGTAGATAGTTTTCTTTCAGCTAGCCAACTCTTCAACTCCTTTGTAGTGTTTCTACCCTTGAGATCCATCCTCAGGAGATTAAGTTTCCATTCAGCTCCTGAAATGAGGAAAAGAGGTGTCAGAGGCCACTCTCTGGGGGAGAGGAGGGTTGTCAAGATGCTATCTAGGTTGATACACCTTACAAGAACTATGCAGAATAATATTAAAACTCCAGAAGCACATTCTACTCTGATATGCAGAACAATTTAGAAAGTTTTTGGTCTAAAATCATATTTGAAAAAAAGATTCATCATTGTTAATAAGTCTAATGGCCCAGAGTTCTAAGTTTGAGTTATCATTATCTGTAGGTTTTCTCTCATAAATCTTGCAAATCACTGCCAAGGTACTCTTCTCCAAGCCTACGTGTGTATTTGCATGTGTGTATTTGCATGTGTGTGTGTATGTCTCTGTGTGTGTGTGTGTGTGTGTGTGTGTGTGTCCGCACGTGTGCGCGCAAATTACATTTTTAGGAATAGTAAGACAGAAATGATATCTGTAACAGTAAAATCTGTATAAAATTCTGGAGGAACAGAAAACTAATGTTTTTTGAATCCTTTGGCTGTTTTCTCATAGTATCACTAGTCATCACTAGTCATCTCTAAGCAAGCTACACCTGTGTGCTTGGCTTTGAATAGAACTGAGGTCCTAACTTGAGTGCATACTAGAATTATCTGGGAAGATTTTCAAAAATACTGGTGCCTGATCCCATCCCCAGTTATTGGTCTGCACTGAAGAGTGGGCATCAGTCTCATTTAGCATTATCTTGGATGATTCTATTATACAGAGAAGGTTAAAAACTAATGAAGCAGAGCAAGGAAAGGTAGGTTTATTTGAGTAGTATTGTGACCTACTCCAAAGTTAATCTTGGTAGTGTCCAAATGCAGGTAATTCATGTGAGGAAAATTACCAGTGAATTACATCAGAATCAACATACAGTTTACTTAAAATTAACTACATTTAATGTAATACCACATGCCAGGCACGAAAACTTCCCTTGGTGTATAGTTCAAAATATGGCAGACTCTCTGTTACAAATAGTAGTTCCATCTTTGGTATTGAAAGTAAAGTCAACAACAGGTTGATCCTCCCACGCATATAAATTTAAACCCCCCCCCCCCCACACACACACAAAAATAAATAAAATAAATTTTTAAACCCAGTACTAAAAGAAAACAAAACAAAGCAAAATTGTAACTGTGGACCCTTCATTTCTGAATGTAGTCCTCATTGCTCATAGGTTTATTTATTTATTTATTTTTAATGTTTTGGGGATTTTTCCCCTCTCTTCCCTCTTCCCCTCCCTAACAAGATTTTCTTCCCCTTGTTAATTGCCCTTGAACACACTCACTACAGGAAGGAGATACTGCTGAGGATCTGGGAAGTGAATATCTCCCAAATTAACAAGTGAATCCTAACATGCCAACAGAGCGCCCTGGGGACCCCTACCAGAGCACACCTGGAATGTAACCCTTGAAGTTCCTTTAAAAGCCCTCTGACCCTCCTGGTGAGAAAGTTACAGCCTTTGGGACAGGAGTCCCCTGTGTTTCTCCTTTGTTTGCAAAGGAGAATAAAAAACTTCTTTTTCCTTTTTCTCAAAACCATGTCCTCATTACTAAATTGGCATTGATTGTCATTAAGGACAGGGACTGAACTTTCCATTACAAAATCACTGATTAAGTTATTGTATGTGTATGCACAATTGGGTCTTGTTCTTGTAGCTCTGATCTGAGAACAATATGGACGAAAAAGAAGAAATCTCAGCAGAAGAATAAAATATCTATTTTTCAAAGTAACAGAAAGAAATAAGTTTTCAAATTCAAATAAAAAATCTCAAAGTGATATGTAAAATGGACATACTAGATCAAAAACATAAACTATCAGTAATTTTTTTTTTAATAAAGGGTTATATATTTCTAGAAAACTTTCAATAGGAATTGGGTCAATGGAAGAGAGTTGGAAGTTGAGGGATGGTTTATATGCTGAGAGACCACCTGGGAGTCCTGTATTTGCATTTCAAAGGGATGAAATAAGTAGTTCTGGAAATCTTCCAGGGACAAACTGGGGTGGCTTGTTTACTCTGTCCCTCACATATAAGATATGCATTTATATCCCAAAAGGTAAAATAATCAGGATTCTTCCCCTTCTATTTCCTGAGAGACAGAAGGATTGAGTTTCTCTCCCTCAGAGGAAAAGGGGATAGCAAGTATATAAAATCCTCAATTTATATTCGCTTGGCATGGTGGTCTGTCCCCCACACATGTTTGAAAGTCCATCCGGCTTCTATCACACTTGCTCAAAAAAGGGAAATTGGGCAAGGGGAAGCATTATGATTATTGCTATGAAGTGCTATAAACAATTATAAACTGCAAATAACTAAATAGAACTAATAGAATAATCAACTGTCCTTGCCCCAGAAGTATGATATACACATTGCTTTTTCCTAATATGGATAATTAGCAGCTTATCATGAACTTGAAGAAATGGAAACACAAATGATCCAAGCTACAGGACAAGGAAGAAAAGAGATTATAAAAAAATTATGGAGCATCAGGGAAATGTAGGAAAATGTCAAGGAGAACCATCAAGAAAGAGAGATGGAAACAGAGAGACAGAATTAAATTTTAAAATTTTGAAGAAATAATGGCCAAAATTTTTCCTAATTTCATGAAAGGCATGAATTAGTTAGTTAATGCAGTTCAGCAAACCCCAAGTGGACAAATATGAAGAAAGCTGTGACTAGGTATTTCAAAGTCACACTCCTTAAAAACAAACGGAGTATCATGAAAGTAGTGATGGTATGCAGCAATGACTACCCTAAAATGTCAGTGTGGGATGCTATGTTAAGTTGAAGGAACTTGGGAACACAATAGGAGCAGAAAGGTCTCTCTAACCATCTGCAGAATCCTCTTCTGAAGACTCTAGAATGTCAGGTGTTCTGCCCCAAGAACCAGAGGAAAGGAATGTTACACAGAGAAGCCAAGAATCTGAAGAAAAAATCTTGTTTTGTTCCCCAACACTGAATTGTTCCCCAACACTGAATTTTTTTTTTTTTTTTTTTTTTTTTTTTTGTCATTGGATTGTACTCTTTTTGCCCTTAAAAATACAGCTTCCCTGGGTCTTTGGGTCTTCATTTCTGAATGTTTCTGTGTCATGTAAGACTTTAGTTAAAAAATTTTGTTGTATTTTTTTCTTGTCAATTCTTTTTTGTTTGCTTGCTTTTTTGTTTGTATAAGGCTAAGCTACAAAACTTGCAGTGGAAAGGGTATCAATTTTACTCCACTTAAGTAGCCAAAATAATAATAATACATCAAACATAGGAGATAAAACTGGAGCCTGAAGACAGGAGGACAACATATTTTAAGTGATGATGAAAAAAAAAAGAAAAAGAAAAAGAAAAATTATAAAAACAGAATTCTATATTTTGCAAAAACATGCTTCTGGAATGACAGTAGAATAATTTTTTTGAGATAAAAGAAAACAAAAATAATGTATTACCAGTTGACAAACCACTACAAGAAATACTAACCGAGGTTCTTCACTCTAAACAAATTGATGCAGCAGGGAGACTCAGATTCTTAAGTAAGAATATGTAACATTGAACATAGTTTACTGATGAGCACATGTAAAAGACTTTATTTTCTGTTAATTTCTTGCAAATTATAATTGTTAATAGCAAAACAACATATCAAGGGGTTTAAGTTATATGTAGACCTAATACATAGGACAAGTATAGTAAAAAGGGTTGCAGTTGGGTGTCAAAACGGATCTAGTTTGCTGCATATTTGTACATGATTTCCTATAAAGTATTATAATAGTAATATTTATTTATTTATTTATTTATATTTGTTTTGGTAGTGGGGATGAACCCAGGGATAATTTAACACTGAACCACATCCTCAGCCCCCACATCTCTCTCTCTCTCTTTTTTTTTTTTTTTTTTTTTTTTTTGAGATAGGTTCTTGATAAATTGCTGAGGCTGGTCTCGAACCTGCAATCCTCCTGCCTAAGGCCTCTGAGTTGCTGGATTACAGGCATGCACCACTGTGCTTAATTAATTGTAACTTCAGATACACTGTGGAAAATTAACTTACATGTTGTATACTCACAATAAGCAATAAAAATAAAAACAAGGAAAAGCGATAAGTAGGCAATAAATGAATTGGAATGGAAAAATATAGAAATAATCCAAAAGAAGGTAAGAGAATGAAAATATACAAAGAAGAGACCACAAAACAATTGTTTTATAACTAAATCCAACTATATCAATAATTACATTGGCAGCTTGGGAGGATGAGGCAGGAGGATCACAATTTTGAGGCCAGCCTCAGAGATTTAGCAAGGACTTTAACAACTCAGTGAGATCCTATCTTAAATATAAAAAAGTATTAAGGGCTGGGGATGTGGCTCAGTGGTAAAGTACTTCTGGGTTCAATTCCCAGTACACACCATAAATAAACAGAAAAGTATAATTACACTGAATGTCATTGAACTAAAAATACCAAATGAAAGGTAGAGGTAATCAGAATAGATTTCAAAGAGCAAGACCAAAATGCAATGCTCTCTAGAAGAAATGAACTTTATATATTACAATGAAGATGGAAATGGAGTAAAAATATTTCATATAAAAAGTAAGTATAAAAACACAAACTGGTACCTACATTTATATCAAATAAAATAGACTTTAAATAAATATTATTATTAGACAAAGAAAAATTTCATAAACATAAAGCTGTAAATTGATTCTCTTATTCGGGATATATAAATCATAAATATGTATTTACCTTGTAGCATAGCCACGAAATACAAGAAGAAAAAAATTGACAGAATTACAGAAATAGACAACTATAAAATCATAGTATGAAATTTCAAAACCCTTTTCACAAATGATAAAATTAGATAAAAAGCAAGTGATAGGCAGAACTGATAGAACTATAACACTTGAAAACCTAGACCTATTTGGTTAGAAAGCACTGTGCAAACTGCTGGGAGCCAACCTTTCTTTTCCATGAATAGCATCCATTTAGACAGGTTCAGCCAAGCTATCATAAGTCTCATTAAACCTAAAATAGTTGAATTCCTAAAAAGGATGTTTTAATGCATAACAGAAATCAACAATAGCAAAACATTAATGACACAAAACATTTGGAAATTAAGCAACACACTTCTGAATAATCCACAGATCAAAAAAGAAGTAAAAAAGAAAGATGCAAAATATTTTAACAGAATAACTATAAAAATACAACCTATCAAAATCTGTGTTATACAATAGAGTGCTCAGAAAGAGACTTATAAATGCTTAATAGAAAAGAAAATGAGTTTGGGAGTTCATGACACCATCATTCCATCATTAAGACCATACATTGTTCCTAACCTACCCACTAAGGAGGATGGAAGTTGGCTTCATAAAATAGCCACTGTATTGGTTCAAGGCGTATGACCCACTCAAGGGCATTAGTAAATGTTTAGTATTTTTTTTTTTTTTTTTTGGTACTATGGATTGAACTCAGGGGCACTTGACCACTGAGCCACATCCCCTGCCCTATTTTGCATTTTATATTTTATTTAGAAACAGGGTCTCACTGAGATTCTTAGCATCTCGCTTTTGCTGAGGCTGGGTTTGAACTCTTGATCCTCCTGCATCAAATTCCTGAGCCGCTGGAATTACAGGCATGTGCCACAATTCCTGGCTTAGTGTTGTCTTTTGAAAAGAGAAATTCCCTTGTTTTTGAGAAGAGACTCCAGAGAAAGAGTAAGCATGTCCCCAGAAGTTGGTGGCAGACTCACAGAGTGACCCAGCCAGCATTCTGCAAGGTAAACACCATAGATGTCAGTGAGAAGAGCTCAGAAAAAAGGCAAAGGTGAGAGTGAGGGAGGCGTGTGGATTATGGGTGAGAATGGGAGAGAGAAATGGTGATAACTTGAGCCTTGTATCATCCTTCTGTTAAATCTATAACTGGATTTTTTCAGTTACACAAGCCAACATTATTGCCTGATTCAGTCTGGGAAAGTTTTCTATTGTTTATATCCAAAAGATTCCTCACTTTAGGTTTGCTAATGGAGCATTTTATTTCATCTTTGTTTAATTTGGTTTTGCAAGAAGAAGTAGAAGTGTTTTTCAAAAGTAATACACATAGAAAAAAAGTCTTAAAACCACTAGTGTACACTAGAATCTGTACCCACCTGAGCCAGTGCCAAGTAAGACTTCAATTTTCTCATGCCCAGAATTATGGTCTGAAAGCCTGGGCATCAGGTAGGTTCATTAATTTTTATGGCTTTTTCTTTTTACCCTAGTCTCACATCACCACTGGCTTAGGTGATTGCTTTTAGGCAGAGAAAACTGATTTGCAATCCATGATCCCAGCAGGGAAAAGAGAGTTCACTCCCTGGTTAGTTAAGTTCTTCCAGAACAGGACAGGTATTTTTATTAAATCATGGACAGGTCTGAGTGGATATCCTAGTCCCCACCCTGAAGCTGAGCTGACAGGATAAAATACACTTTATTAGTTCAGTTAGTACATTGCTTGCACAGTGATCTCACAGCCATGCATATTTGCTATAAAGCTTTCTTAGTACCAGAGAGGGATTTTAATTAGACAAACTGTAACCTTTTTTCACTTATTAATTTTTTCCCCTTAGGTTTGCCTTATAAAAAAAGAGACAAAAAGAAAACGCAGGGATAATTAAAACTTGAGCTAAAATAACACTCTTTCCTAATGTGTTGCCCGAAGAAAAATGTTGACTTCTTCCTCTTGCTTTCCAGAAAACAGAAAAGATTTATCTGAGTCTGATGAATACTGACAAGTATGTTGGCCCATTTGGGTTCCAACCCAAGGGACTGTGAAGGAGAGGTGTTAAGGAGAGGTATCAAATGATGAAAGAAAAACTGTGAGAGACAAATATAAGTATATAAGCTCCATGGTTATCATGGACTATTTGTAACCTAGGCAGATGAATAGACTGGTTAAGGGTATACATGTTGGGATTAAGTATTTTGGATTTTTCACTTGTAATGTATTGCTTACTAGCCAGGCAAACCACCTAAGCTTCCATTTTCTGTGAAGTGGAGAAGATATGGCCTCTTTTATAGACTAATTATGGTAGTTACATAATAATTATATTGTGAGCATAATATTTGGCATAAACAATACACGGTAAATAGTAACTGTTATTAGTGTTGTTGGGTTATTCAACTGTCATTGTGACCAAAATACCTGATAAACATGACTTACAGGAAGAAAAGTTTATTTTGGGCTCCTTTTGGAGTCCATGGACAGTTTTCTCCATTGCTCTGGGTCCAAGTTGAGGCAGAACATCATGGTGGAAGAACATGGAGAAGATTATCTACTCAAGTCATGGCACCCTGAAAACACAAGGAAAGCAAGCAAGTCACCAGAAACAAAATGTAAACACCCAGGCCCTAATCCCTCCAGCCACAACCGAACTGCCAGTTAGTCCACTAAAATTATCAATCCATCAAGTAGATTAATCCACTAATTAGGTTTACAGCTTGCATAATCTAACCATTTTACCTCCTGCATTAACACAGGAGCTTTGGGGAAAACCCTCATATCCAAATAGTAACAGTTGGATACTACATGTTATTTAATCTCTACCTTTATTTTTAAACTACAACTTCCATTGTAATTTGTCTTTCTTTTCCTGATCTGTATCCTATTTTTAAGTGGAATCACAGAATCAAAATATTTGAGTCTTTGCCTAGGTCCTAACACTTCAAGGTGGGAGAATCTATTAAAAAGAAGCTACTAAGAATATGATCTTGAATGAAAATATTAATAATAAAAGAAGATTTATTATGACCAATATCATCTGGTACCTTTATCCCTTTGGCCTTTGATGCTAATGAACAGAGCAATGAGGAGCATTACTTACAGAGGGTTGCATGTTGGGTGGGTCTCAGAACCAGACTGGGAATTGGATAATTAGGTAAAAAGTCTCCCCACACATAGCCACACACATACAAAAACATAGTTAAATAAGACTACTAATCTCTAATAGCCTCTTCACATCTACAGTCACCTCTTTATAGTACTATTTGCATAGTTCAAGTAAAGTAGAAGATTTGAAGATTTGGGGAAAAGCATTATACAAAAATCATGAAGAATAATAATTATTTTAAAAATTAAGTCTTATCTCCTTGATAATATCAGAAGGGGGAGAAAACTAAGATTATAGTAAGTAAATAACTAGAAGTAATTTTTTGAGATATGATTATCATTTTGATGTGTATTTTATTTTTTAGGTAAAGGTCAAACTATAATAATTGATTTTGGGATATTGTATTTAATAAGACTACCCCAAATTTTAAGACTTCCTGCATTGTTGCTGAATTTTTAGCTCAACTAATTTTTACTTGAAAATTTTACCTTGATTTTTAATATTTACAGATTGATGTTATTTTAACTAATTCTAAAAGAGTAATAATGCATTTTGAATTTTGTGTTTCAATGCTTTATCAAACACATCAGCACTAAAGGTAAAAATAATTCCTGGATATGCAGTGATGATTAAAACAATATCAAAACCAACCTATAGACAATATAGTCAAAGAACCCCAAATACTGGCAATTCAAAGACATCAAGAAATCCATTGTTAAGTAGTAAGTAGAGGCATATGATATGCTATTAATTTCTATTTCTTGGAATCAATGGAAGAGAAGTTGGAGAAAAGATGCAGAAAGAAAAAATGTGATTCTTACGGAAAATATTTTTAAATCTCCATGTTAACTGAAATAATATATCTATATACTTAAAAAGATCTATAATCAAGATTACAAAACCAAACTGTACTGAAAAGAATTTAAAATATCCTGAAAGAATCATTAATTTTAAAGAATAAATATTCAGATAAATATTTTGAAAAGAAATATTTGTCAAAAGTAATTACAGAGAGCTAAAGGATTAGAACCTTTTGGAGATGTGTATATCTTGCTGTTTGTCGGCCTTTATCATTCTGTAGAATGCTTTTCTAAAATTGAAATGGAAAGGGTGAAGAAAGAGAGATAAAAGAGAAGGAATGGTGATGGATTTCATTTCTGTGTACTCCTAGGTAACAAAAGACAAAGAGTCTCAATACTTTTTTTATATGACATATATCTCCTTTATATTATTTCCCCTTTGCCACTCTGTTCACATTTTTTTAATATAGTTTCAGAGAGGAAAGACAATACCACTTTCCTTAGAAATAATTTCTACTGGCTGCCTACTCAACTTCTTATCCCATGACACACAAGAAACTGTATCAACAGTGGCAGTCCTTAACCCCTAAAAGGCATAAAAATTGACATTTAAATGGCCTTTAACATTTTACTATTCAATTAGCCTGCTGTAATCAGTGTATTCCTGACTGGGTGGTATGCTGGGAGCAATCCAGCAAAAAAGTTGGAAACAGCCAGATCCGGATGGAGTTAGGACCTGAAGAAACATAATTTTCAGTACATTTTTGTGCTGTCAGGGGTTAGTAGCTCAAATCATCAATAAAGAAGCCCCTGCAGCCAAACTTATTCTTGTTGCCATCAGTTACTCAAGGGCTCCCACTGAGGGGCTCCCAAATGTTTCCCACAAGTACAATGTGTCCCCAAATACATTTTGTTTGTTCTTGGTGTTAAGAGATACAAGAGATACAAGAGTTGTATCTTGTATACAATATACTCTTGTATCTCTTACTCAAAAAGGTACATTATTTTACATGTAAATTGATGAGAAGAGAGTTATAATAGAATCTTCAATATATAGTGAACTTACAAGAGGTCAAAAAGTGTTCCTTATTTAAGGCTCTGTTACAGAGGATTTAAACCACTTTACCAAATGCATTAAAATAAATTTACATAGAATGACAGGCTTCATGATGGACACTTCACTCTCTATTTCATAACAGGATTATAAAGATTGACCCTCTGGCAGGCTGTGGTGGTCCACAGCTGTAATCCCAGTGGTTCAGGAGGGCTGAGGCAGGAGGATCGCGAGTTCAAAACTAGCCTCAGCAACAGTGAGGTGCTAAGCAACTTGGTGAGATCCTGTCTCTAAATTAAATACAAAACAGGGCTGGGGATGTGGCTCCATGGTTAAACTCCCCTGAGTTTAATTCCCGGTAACCCCATAACCCCTGCAAAAAAAAAAAAAACAAACAAACAAAAACAAAAAAAAAAAAAACGATTGACCCTCTGCCATGATATTTCTTGTAGTGATTCTCCATTCTTTGATGTTGGTGGACAACAAGATGTTAGCAGATAAAACACAAATATTGGCCTGACTTACGTTCTGTAGTTAGGTTTGTTCTTTCACCCACCTGCCATTGTTATTAAAAGAAAGTGCTTCATCTAAATAGTTGCTTCAAAGAGGAAGTGAATTACATGTGATCCACATGGAGAAGATCTAAGTCCAAATAAACAAATCTGGCTGGATCATAGACATGTAGAAAATAAGTGCTTATTATTGAATGCTCTCAAAGATGCTGAGTTGTTTAACATATAACAAGGCATTTAGGAATTTATGCAATTATTTGAAGGGCTGAAGGAAGCGGTTCTGTATGGAACCCTAGGAATGACTTCACAAAACCAAACTGGCAAGCTCACAAGGAAACTGCTCTTTCTGATCCAACTCAGTTGCTACAGGAACCAGTCACTCAAACATCATACCATCTTATCTATCATACAGAGCCTAGGAAACTTAAGCCCCAACTATTAGGTTAAAGAAAGCACTGCTGCGATTATCTCTCTCTACCCATTAACTTGAGTTAATGTCAAGTGAGTGCTATAATTGATTGTACTTCAACATCATTGTGAAACCTACTGAAAAGGAGATCCAGTATGGTGTGATGTAGTAATATCTTAAGAGCAAGCAGCCATAGTGAAAGACACGAAGCAGGAAAAAACAACAAAAGGAGGGGAGGGGTTCCGGATTCTATACTATATTATAGTAACTTACATGAATGCCCAGGTGGGATGTAGTCTTCACACCAGAACCTAAGGAAAAGGCCAATTCAGCTCAGTGGTTATTATTAGAACAAAAAAAGAAAATAGAAAGAATAGAAATTAATGTTTACATACAGAGAGATAAATTCACTTGAATTGTCCTAAATAAGATGTGCAGTAATTGTAGGCTAATATAATATACTTTCATGATTGAGGAAAAAGCAACCATGTAACATTAAACCTCACTCGAATTGACTTGAAGACTATAAAGAATTAAGTTAGTAAATAAATGACATTCATCCTTTCACTCAAGCAAGATAGGTACCTACTTCTTTCTAGAATCTGTGAATATATTACTCAATGTAACAATTCCCAAAGCGATTTTCATGCTCATTAAAATTTATTCAATTAAATTCAGCTACATTAAAAGCACTTTGTGATAAACCAACATAGATACACACATACACACACAGACACACAAACATATGCAAGCATGTACACATTTCTTATCTGTTTATTCATTTTACACAGTAGAAAATGATGAAAAACTATCTTGAAAAATGTCCCATGATAAATGGAATTGGCTAAAAAAACAAAAGGAGAAGTTCAATTTTTAACAATTTTCATCACTGTGATATCAGTTGTCTATTATGTAGTCTGACCACCATTTACTTATCTGTGAGTAAGGGTAAGACCATCAACCCAGCCTCCTCACAGGAGTTTTTGTGAGAATAACAACAGATATTTCCTGCATACACTTGCAATTGTTAAAGTACTATTGCCATATGAATTATTTCTTGATGATTGGTGTTAGCCAAATTTGGCAAAGAGAAATGTCACAATTGTAAATATTTCTAAGTCAACAAAGCCAACAGAGAACAGACTAGGTTCATTGTTGCTATGGTGTTGCATTTCAGACAGATGAATTTGGTTAAAAAAAAATTCCATGAGATGATTTCCTTTCATTTGGGATATTTTTTATTTTCATAATACATGCCTCATTATGGAATTCTATCTACCTCAAAGGTTTTAATCATCAATATGGCAAAATTCATGACAGATTAAAAAAGTTAATAAATATATTATTGGATCTCTAGTTAAATATTCCCTCTACTAAATTTTATATGAACATCGATAGAGTTAATTTGTATTGTTAATTTATAGATAACATACAGCAACACTTCATACTAAGTTTTACTACTAGTCCTTTATATGTATAAATGTTCTGTCTATCTTCACTATCTTAGTAAATTCAAGTCAATCTTATTGTGACATATCCTAAAAAGTAAATTGAACACCCTTGCTTATAATCTTCTCTACTAACATTATCATATTAGTCCCTTGTACATAGATATACAGATATTAAACCTAAGGCTATATCATAGCTATGCAAGTCCTTATATAGTAAACATGTAAGTTGTTTTCTATTTTTGTATTTTAGAAAAACAACCCGATTAAATACTCATATGCAACAGAGCAGATCCGTGATTAACTGTGCCTAAAACACTTAAATCAGAATAACTGAATCAAAATCATTCCTTTTATGAATGCATTTATATATATATATATATATATATATATCCAAATTGTATTTTTCCTGAGAGTTTGTACCATAAAACTCTTTCAAATGAAACATGTTAGTTTTCATTGCTATCTCCCATTCCAAACTAGAAGATAATATTTCTTAAAAAGCCATTTTGGTTCATTTGCCTTTTTTTTTTCCTTTTTTGTTCCCTTTCTTCATTCCACCCTCTTTAAAAAAAAAATTGAATCATTTTTTCTGTATTGATTTTGCATTGACTGGTACGTTTTTGCTGAAGAATGTTGCCACATGTCTTATTACCTCTCAAAATATACAAGGAACCCTTCTAACACATGAGGAAAAAAAATAATAACAGTAACCTGCTTAAAAAGTAAGCAAATAATTTAAATACACATATTTCTAAAGAAGACATAAAAAGGCCAACAAATATATAAAATGTTGCAAAACATTAATAATCATTCATAGAGATACAAATCAAAACTTTACTGAGATATCACCGCAATCCTGTTAGCATAGCTATTATCAAAAGAAGGAGAAAGAAAAGGAGAAGAAGAAGGAGGAGGAGGAAAAGATGATGATGAAGAAAAAGATGCCAAAGAAGATGAAGAAGAAGAGGAAGAGGAGAAGATGAAGATGAAGAAGAAGGGGGAGGAGGAGATGACAAAGATGAATAATAATAATAAGAAGAAGAAGGTGGAGGAGGAGAGGAGGAAGAGGAGGAGAAGGGAAAGGAGAAGAAGGAGGAGGAGATGAGGAAGAAGAAGAAACAAGTGTTGGCAAGGAAGCATGTTGTCGCCGGAAAGGGATTGCAGCCTGGAACGGCAGTGCCGCGGGAAGGAGTCCGGAGACAGGATGGAGACGAAAAAATTCTTTAATTTTTCTCTCTCTGTCTCTAGTAATTTCTAACACCACATACACACTCTCACAAGAAACCAAGGCACCTACTCTTACAAGAAATTACAATATATCTATACAATAGCGATAACCCTGTCCGTTTTCTCTCAGGTCTCATCCCATGCGCCTGAACAGGAATGGCGCTAGCTCGATCTGCTGAGTCACGGCTCAAATCTCTCAAGATCCTGGGCCAAGTCCCGTGAGACTACGGAAGGCGGAAATGCCCAAAAATGTCTATGGCCCGTAGTCAACCGCAATCTTAGCTATCTCCCCAAACAGGGCTCCTGCAGAAGCAGAGAACTGGTACCCTGTGTTTGCTGTGTATCTGTGGTACATATACACAATGAAATGTTATAAAGAAGAATAAAATATTGGCATTTGCGGTAAATGGATGGAACTGGAGACTATTATGCTAAGTGAAATAAGCCAATCACAGAATACCAAAGGCTAAATGTTCTCTCTGAAATGCAGATGCTAATACACAATGGGTGGGAATATAAGTTCATATATTAGACAAAGGGGATTGAAGGAAAGTGAAGGGGTTATAGCAATAGGAAAAACAGTAGAAAAACAGTATCATACATAACTTTCTCACGCTCATGTATGAGTGACCAGTGTAACTCCACAGCATATACAACCACAGGAATGGGAAGGTATACTCCATGCGTGTATAATATGTCAAAATGCATCCAACTGTCATATATAACTAAAAAGAACTAATAAAAAAAGAACTGGAACCCTTGTACATTGATGGAAATGTAAATATATAAAGTGATGATACTATAAAAAGTCATACAACAGTTTCTCAAATAATAATAATAGTAATAATAAAATAGAATGGTGTATGATTATTAATCCCACTTCTGGATATTTCTTTTCTTTGAAAGGTCTGAACTCATGACTTCAAAAAGATACTGTGCTTATTTTAGTATTTGTCACAATAGTAAATATATGAAAAATAACTAATAAATAAATAAATGGATAAATAACATGTTATACACACACACATGTGCATACACATGACTACAATGGAATATTACTCAATCTTAAATAAAAAAGTAAGTTCTGCCCCATATGACGTCATGGATACAGCGAAATGAAATAAGCCAGTTGCAAAAGTTCCAACACTACATGATTCTACCAGTAGGAAGGCGTTGAAACATCAGGTAGAGTAGTGCTTACTTTGGGCTGGGAGGACAGATAAATGGTGGGCTGCTGTTCAACTGGCATAGAGTTTCAATGATCAAGATGTGTAACTTCTGTTCTTGGGAGCCAATGTACAACTTTGTGTCTGTAGTTAGTAGTGCAGCATTGGGCACTTAGACATTTTTAAAGAGGGAAGATATTGTGTTAAGTGCTCTTACCACAATAAAAAATTTAATTTAAAAAAGTTTGACTTACAAATACAAATTGAATCCCTATTTATTGATGATAACTAAAGTCTAATACGTGATAAAAATGTTAATTTATTATTTTAACATTTTTATTATTCTGATGTAAGATCTTTACATTTTTATATTGTACTAATTTCATCTTTGTTTTGTTATTTCCTCACATTTATAGAAGCCTTATATTTCCTTTTTATATTTTATTTTCATAACTCTTTTGTTTAGTTAGCATTTAATTACCTTATGTTCTGATATAAAAATTTATTTTATATCTAAATAATTAACTACATATCTTAACACCATGTACTACATTAGTCTTTTAGCCACTGTTTTTAAATTTCACCTTTATGCTGTTGTTGGGATGTACACTTGATTATCATTTTGGCTCTTTTCACCTGTTTCATTAATTTTATTCTTTCTTTTACCATCTACATACTACAAATATCTTTAAAATATTTGACTGCCTGGTAGAGCAAATCTCCTTCACAATTCTTTAAATCTTTTCTACAATGTGTATATTTATCCTAAATATGAACTCACTACTCTACCTTAAGAATTGCACTGAAAGATGTCTTTATATGGAAGACAGATATCTATGCAATCCACCCAAGGGGGTGATGGTTCTCTTCTTCCTATTCTCCCATTAACCCTAGAAAACATTTCCTGAAGAATATTCTCTTATGGATGGAGATTTCAATACCTATGTGTGGTTGTCCTTATAAGCAGATTAGAAATAAGGAACCTACCCCACTCCTAGCACAATCATGCAGCATTTGTGACTGGCACACTTATTATCTAAGACTGTGCTCTGTAAGAAGCTTTTTTACGTAAAAAGGAAAAAAAAAAAAATTGTACTCTTCCCTTGTAACACTCCCCACTCAGCATGAAGGCTGTCTCCAATTTTCATTTACTCTGTACACTGTAGTTTATGTCTAAATCAAACTTTTGGTTTATGAATGCTAAATGAATAAACATTTTTATGAAACAAAAAAAAGAAGTTTTAACATTATAATACATTTTTATGTTAACTATTTTATTAACTCTCAGGTAGACTGGCAAGTGAGGGTGGAAGATTCTATTAGTCTAAAGTCAGATGAGAAAAATAAAACACGGTGAGATTAAGTAAAATAAATTCAGTTGTACTTCCAATAAAGGGAAGTGTTGCTGCCTGAAGCGCTTGGAGCAACGGAGCCGCGGGAAAAACTTCAGAAGCAAACTGGAGACAAACAGCTTTTTATTCTGATAACTTTTCTCTCTGGTTCTAATAACGACTAACACACGCCAAAAACACACCCTAAAAATGGCGCTGACCCGATCAGCAATTTCGGCCAAGTCACTCGAGATCCCGCAACAATCCTGTGAGACTACGGGTGGCGACAAAGGCCAAATCTCCACGGCTCATAGTCAACCGCAATTCAAGCCAATCCCCAAACAGGGCTCCTGCATTTCCCCCTTTTTGTTTTAAAAGAGGTAATGCTCTAGGACGTCTATGTGCAACCAACATTCTTACCCGTCATCGGATAATCAAGGCTGTGCCCTTGACTCCTGTCTTAGGTTGATATGTCGGCCACATGAGACTGTCCCGTGCGACTGTGCCTGTCTTAGGTTGTCCCCCTCTGGGGATCTTACCCGTCATTGGCTAACCAGCCATCCAATGGAGCCCTTTAGGATCGACTATATATGATGACTAACAGCCGTCCAAATTGTGAGGAGATGTTGCGGCTTTAAGGCAACAAGCCTTTTGGTGATGAGCCAAATTGCATAGCATATCAAATTGTTTAAACAAATCAGCTGCCCTAAGTTCCATCAAGTAACACACTGAATTCTCTAGACAAATACCCGCAAGGCATTGTCCCGTAAAGTCCCAAACAATGAAAGATCAAAATGTCCATTTGTTTATAACATGTTGATGTAGGAGGCCCCATGCATGTAGAGCAGAGGCCACACTGTTGGTGAGGTTGTTTGATGTTTGAGCAGCAGACGTCTTTTTTATGTTTAGACAATGCCACCGGCAAATCTTCAGGGCCCGCTACCTAGAAACTCAAGCATCAATTATTAAAGGAAAGGCAGTGCTATTGCAGCACTGAGTCAAGAGGCGAGTTGTCAAACTACAAAATAGAATAATTAGATTAGAAAATTAAAGTTGATTTTTGTTCACATACATCGCTGGTTGAGCTTTTACAAACATAAGTTGGAAAAATGTCATATTTAGAACAAAACAAAGAAAGACTGAGGGTAATTACTGCATTAAAGATAGATTAAAGAAAAGGTAAAGGCACTTGAGAGAAATAATTTGTTAGCTGGAACCCTTGAGTCTCTGTATACAGAGCAATTTTTTACCTGTTGAGATAATTGAAATTAATGAGCTATTAAACAAATGAAGTTAATAACAAATAAACAATCTTAAGTCAAAACACCAAAATATCAGGTTATATAGCACTAGTCATATTTGTTTGCTAAAGAGAAGTCCCAGGGACACCTATAAATCAAAATTGAAAGTACCTTCATTTATAAAATTATTTACCTAAAATGAATACTCTTAACCTAAAATGAATTAAAGTTATTTGGATCCATATATATATATATATTTTCTTTTTCATAAGCGCTTTGTTCTTTGTGACGTCACACTGGACAGACGAACAAGCATACAAACATATATTTGTGACGTCACATTAACATGAAATGTAGACAAATGTACAGACATAAAGACATGTATAAAAAGAAAAAAAAAAAAATACAATTGTGTGCACACTAAAGAGAGATCTCCTTGTCCCGGCCGGGAGAAATGACACTTAAGTTGTGAAATATTTTGAAAGACTCTTTTGAGGGAATCATTCTGTACCTTCATCTTGGTCCTCTTGATTTTGTACCTTTTTTATTAATCTTGATTCTTCAATAACTTCATCTTGATCATTTTGATGTGGTACCTGTTTTATTAATCTAGATGGTATCCATATTGGAGAGGATTCGTCTTTTGGAAAAACACAAACAGATCATCTTCCCCAAATTAATACTGGATCTGGACCCTTCCATGTACCTGAAAGAACATCCTTCCAGTAAACCAAAGGTTTATGTTGTTGGTGTGGATTCCAATGTCTGTCTCCAGCAGAATAACCATTAGAGTCTAAAGTTAGAAAATTTAAGGTAAACAGGGCAACTGCCAATCTGTCCTTAGGACTTTTCCAATTTCCTTCTTTTTGTTTTAATAACATAATTTTCAGTGTTCGGTTTGCTCTTTCAATAATGCCCTGACCCTGAGGATTGTATGGGATGCCTGTTTTATGGGATATATTGAATTTTGCGCAAAACTGCTTGAAAGATGAGGACGTATATGCGGGGCCATTATCTGTTTTAAGCATTTTGGGGATGCCCAATGCAGCAAAAGCTTGCAAACAATGAGATGTAACATCTTTAACTTTTTCTCCAGAATGTAAGGAAGCAAAAAATCATGCCTGAGCATGTATCTATAGTCACATGAATAAATCGCAATTTTCCAAAACTTGGCTCATGAGTAACATCCATCTGCCACAAATGATTGGGCATTAATCCTCTAGGGTTAACTCCGAAATGAGGATTGGGCAAATGTGTCATACAAGATTTACAATCTATTACAATTGTTCTGGCTTGCTCCTTTGTGATTTTAAACCTACGTTGCAAGGTGGTGCTGTTGACATGAAACTGGGAATGAAATAAAGTAGCTTGTTGTAGCGCTGAAAGTATAAATACTGTTTTTGTAAGTTCATCAGCCTTTTGATTACCTTCATGGAGGGGGCCAGGCAAATTAGTATGTGCTCTAATATGGCCTACGAATAGAGGTTCTTTTCTTGCCCACAAAAGTTTTTGTATTTGATAAAACAATTTAAAGCTGGAGTATGAGGTGCTATTGGTCCTGCTAACTCTAATTTTGGGACGGCTTGTACAATATAGTGGCTATCTGAAAAAATGTTTATGGGCTGGTCTCTAAAATTTTCCAGAGCTCTTACCACAGCTTCCAATTCCACTAGTTGAGCTGATTTGTGTGCAGTTATGTAAGTCATATTTTCTTTTGTAGTGACTATTGCAGCAGTACCATTTGAGGACCCATCTGTAAATACATTAAATGCCTTAGGAATAGGTTGATTTTTTATTACCTGTGGAAATATAATAGGATGATTAATACAAAAAGATAATATAGGGGACTTAGGAAGATGATTATCAAAATTTGCAGAAGTAGAGCATTTAGCTATAGCCTAATCATTATCATTGAAGCATAAGTATTCAATCTGTGATGATGAATAGGGAGTAATAATAGTAGCAGGGTGAATGCCAAATATTTTAGTAGAAGTCTTAAGTCCTTGAAGAATAAGTTTAGCCACCATGGAGGTATAAGATTCAATTATACTTTTAGGAGAGGGGGGGGGGGGGGGGGAGAACGGGCAAATGTATCCATAATAAAGGCCCTTGTTGCCAAAATACTCCTGTGGGTGTATATTGTGAAGAAATAATAATCAACATCAGCGGTTGAGTTAAATCAAATCTATCACAATGAGCTCCTTCGATGGCTTTTTCTACTAATTTTAAAGCTTTCCTAGCATCAGGAGTCAATGTTCGTGGTGAAGATGGATCAGGATCTCCACGAAGGATGTCAAATAAAGGTTTTAGTTGGCCAGTAGTGAGATTTAGTGTAGGGCGAAGCCAATTAATGTCTCCCAGTAGTTTTTGGAAATCATTGAGGGTGGTCAGATGTTCTTTATTTATTAAAATTTTTTGGGGTCTAACAAAAGTATCCATGATTTTAAATCCTAAATATAATATGGGAGATCTGGTTTGAACTTTTTCTTCTGCTATATATAATCCATATTTTTTTAAATTTTCTACCACATCACTGAATATATTAAATAAGATTTTTTGATTAGGGTGGGCCAATAAAATATCATCCATGTAATGTAGACACATGAGATTTGGATATTTATTTTTAATGGGTTGGATAGCCTTGTCCACATATATTTGGCATATGGTGGGGCTATTAGCCATTCCCTGTGGTAAAACCTTCCATTGATATCTCTGATCAGGGCCATTATTGTTCATAGAAGGAACGGAAAAAGCAAACCTGGGGGCATCCAGAGGATGTAGGGGAATAGAAAAGAAGCAATCCTTTATATCAAGAGTAATAAGATGGAAATTTTTTGGAATAGCTACGGGACTAGGAAGTCCAGGTTGAGTAGGCCCCATAACTTGCATGGTTTTATTGATTTGTCTAAGATCATGTAACAATCGCCATTTTCCTGACTTTTTCTTGATCACAAATATGGGGGAATTCCAGGGAGAGGTGGAAGGTTCTATATGACCTGCTTCTAATTGTTCCTGAACTAATTGGTGGGCCGCTTGTAATTTCTCTTTAGATAGGGGCCACTGAGGGACCCACACTGGCTTATCAGAAAGCCATGGTATTTTCAAAATTATTTTCTCAGTGGCCCCGAAAAAAAAATATCTTTTTCCTTTATGACAATGATTACTTTTAGGGTTAAGATTACTCTGTACTTTTTGATAATGAGTTCTTTTAGGGTTAAGATTACCCTGTAGGTTTTCACATTTAACATCTGCAGGCTTGGTTGCAAGGTGTACTCCCATTTGTTGCAAAATATCTCTTCCCCATAAAGTAACCGGTAGATTAGGTAAAACATAAGGCTGAAATGTTCCTTTATGGCCTTCATCATCCTCCCATTTTAAAATTACTGCACTTTTATCTGGGAGGTTATTATATCCCAAGCCTCTTAAACTGGTTGAAGCTTTTTGCAGAGGCCAGTGCTTGGGCCATTGGCGTAAATTAATAATGGAAGAGTCAGCTCCAGTATCTATTAATCCCTCCATTTCTATTCCTTGGATTTTTATTTTACACATAGGCCTCCTTGAACAGTCTCGAACCCAGCAAGCCATGGGACTTGAGTCAGTGGAACAAAATCTTCTATTGTTCCCTTCTTGAGGCATACCCATTTTAAATGAATTATGTAAATTGGGAAGGAGAAGCAACTGAGCAATTCTATCTCCTTGATTAACAGAACTTACACTTTGGGGTGAGCTAAGCATTATTTTTATTTCCCCTTTGTAGTCTGAGTTTATTACACCTGGGGTCACTTGCAAACCTAATAAGCTTTTAGGACTACGCCCGATAATAAGTCCTACAGTCCCTGAGGGAAGAGGTCCCCTGACTCCTGTGGGAATCAGTTGAACCCCCATTTCAGGTGTTAACACTATTCGGGCGGTGGAACAGAGGTCTAATCCTGCATTTCCTCTTGTTCCTTTGGCGAGCGAGTGGATGGGTAGTAGGGATTGTGTCGGGGAAGCATCTGAGTGGATGCTTGAGGATACTCCTTCTGCAATGCCCCGTACATTTGTGGGCCCCGGGGTACTGGGCCCCGTGCCCGTTTTTTGAATTCCTGAACAAAGGATTTCCATGGATGTCAAATTTTGAATAGCATTTATTGGCCCAATGATTTCCCTTTTTACACCTGGGGCAGCGGCCTGGGGCACGGTATGAGCTTGATCTTATTTCTCTTTTGGGATTTTGCCTAGAATTGCCTGATTGATTATGATAATTTTGCCTGGAATATCCTGATTGATTATAATGTCTACGTTTAGCCTTTGTGAAATTTCGAGAGGAAGCACCTGTCATTGAGGCTGCAATCACATTTCCTGTGACAAAGGCGCCATTTATATCTTTACATAGTTGTATATATACAGAAAGATCCTTTTAGTTCTCCATGGCCTGATGGCTGCTTGGCACCATTTATTTGCATTTTCATAAGCTAATTGAACAACTAAAGGCATAGCTTGGTCAACATCTGCAAACACACTACCTGCAGTTCTCAAAAGTCGATCAGCAAAGTCGGCATACGGCTCATTAGGTCCTTGAATCACTTTTGACAAGCTACCTTGTAGATCCCCAGGTCCTTGTACAGTTTTCCATGCCTCTAAGGCAGCTGCATTTATCTGAGCATATATATCTGAGTCATAATCTGTTTGAGCCTGTAAGTCTGCGAATTGCCCTTCTCCTGTGAGCATGTCTATATTATAGTTTTCAAACCCTGCAGCCGCGTTTCTTTTAGCCGTTTCTATACAAAGTTCTTGGAATTGCGATCGCCAAACCAAGAATTGCCCCCCGCTTAATGTTGCTTTACATAGACTTTTCCAGTCTGAGGGGGTTAAGCTAAAGGTGTTAAGGGACTCCAGCATACTCAACGTGAAAGGAGCTTGGGGCCCATAAGTCATTACTGCCTCTTTGAGATTTTTTATTGTTTTGAAATCTACTGACTGATGGACACTCTGTCCATTTTTCTTTTCAAATGCTGGCGGTTCCCAATGTATCTGTGAGTTGTCCTCGAGAGCGCATAAGCGATCAGAAAGACTTTTTATTTCTGTTTCTAGGGTATGCAAATGCCTAGTAATACCCTTCATATTTTCTGTAATGGATTCCACCCATGGGGGAGTAGTCACTTCCACAAGTGACTCCTCTGCCTGACGGACCTTTTTCTCGGTCTTTTTTAATTTCTTTTTCCTCATTTTTCTCAGGATCACTTTTACTAGATTCCTCACCACTGCCTAATTTCACTGACAGCAATATCCTGAGGCCCAGGTTCCAGTGAGAGCAAGTATCCTTCAGCTTTCGCCAATAACTCCCGAATAGCTTTAATAGCTTGGATTTTTGTCATTTTTGGGTCTCTTCTAATACTCTCTTTACTGGTCTCAGTTGGCCCAGTGGAATCTACACTTTTTTGATCACTTTCACTTTTGTCTATATACTCCTCACTGAGAATAGAGTCAGGTATATCAAGGAGTCTTTGCATAGCCTCTATCACTTGGGATTCAGTTATATTCGAACCCATCTTTAGAGACCTTTCAGTTCTTACCTGTCCGCTCGAAGTTCCCCGTACGGGCCGCCACCTGTTGCTGCCTGAAGCGCTTGGAGCAACGGAGCCGCGGGAAAAACTTCAGAAGCAAACTGGAGACAAACAGCTTTTTATTCTGATAACTTTTCTCTCTGGTTCTAATAACGACTAACACACGCCAAAAACACACCCTAAAAATGGCGCTGACCCGATCAGCAATTTCGGCCAAGTCACTCGAGATCCCGCAACAATCCCTGAGACTACGGGTGGCGACAAAGGCCAAATCTCCACGGCTCATAGTCAACTAATTCAAGCCAATCCCCAAACAGGGCTCCTGCATTTCCCCCTTTTTGTTTTAAAAGAGGTAATGCTCTAGGACGTCTATGTGCAACCAACATTCTTACCCGTCATCGGATAATCAAGGCTGTGCCCTTGACTCCTGTCTTAGGTTGATATGTCGGCCACATGAGACTGTCCCGTGCGACTGTGCCTGTCTTAGGTTGTCCCCCTCTGGGGATCTTACCCGTCATTGGCTAACCAGCCATCCAATGGAGCCCTTTAGGATCGACTATATATGATGACTAACAGCCGTCCAAATTGTGAGGAGATGTTGCGGCTTTAAGGCAACAAGCCTTTTGGTGATGAGCCAAATTGCATAGCATATCAAATTGTTTAAACAAATCAGCTGCCCTAAGTTCCATCAAGTAACACACTGAATTCTCTAGACAAATACCCGCAAGGCATTGTCCCGTAAAGTCCCAAACAATGAAAGATCAAAATGTCCATTTGTTATAACATGTTGATGTAGGAGGCCCCATGCATGTAGAGCAGAGGCCACACTGTTGGTGAGGTTGTTTGATGTTTGAGCAGCAGACGTCTTTTTTATGTTTTAGACAATGCCACGGCAAATCTTCAGGGCCCGCTACCTAGAAACTCAAGCATCAATTATTAAAGGAAAGGCAGTGCTATTGCAGCACTGAGTCAAGAGGCGAGTTGTCAAACTACAAAATAGAATAATTAGATTAGAAAATTAAAGTTGATTTTTGTTCACATACATCGCTGGTTGAGCTTTTACAAACATAAGTTGGAAAAATGTCATATTTAGAACAAAACAAAGAAAGACTGAGGGTAATTACTGCATTAAAGATAGATTAAAGAAAAGGTAAAGGCACTTGAGAGAAATAATTTGTTAGCTGGAACCCTTGAGTCTCTGTATACAGAGCAATTTTTTACCTGTTGAGATAATTGAAATTAATGAGCTATTAAACAAATGAAGTTAATAACAAATAAACAATCTTAAGTCAAAACACCAAAATATCAGGTTATATAGCACTAGTCATATTGTTTGCTAAAGAGAAGTCCCAGGGACACCTATAAATCAAAATTGAAAGTACCTTCATTTATAAAAATTATTTACCTAAAATGAATACTCTTAACCTAAAATGAATTAAAGTTATTTGGATCCATATATATATATATATTTTCTTTTTCATAAGCGCTTTGTTCTTTGTGACGTCACACTGGACAGACGAACAAGCATACAAACATATATTTGTGACGTCACATTAACATGAAATGTAGACAAATGTACAGACATAAAGACATGTATAAAAAAAAAAAAAAAAAAATACAATTGTGTGCACACTAAAGAGAGATCTCCTTGTCCCGGCCGGGAGAAATGACACTTAAGTTGTGAAATATTTTGAAAGACTCTTTTGAGGGAATCATTCTGTACCTTCATCTTGGTCCTCTTGATTTTGTACCTTTTTTATTAATCTTGATTCTTCAATAACTTCATCTTGATCATTTTGATGTGGTACCTGTTTTATTAATCTAGATGGTATCCATATTGGAGAGGATTCGTCTTTTGGAAAAACACAAACAGATCATCTTCCCCAAATTAATACTGGATCTGGACCCTTCCATGTACCTGAAAGAACATCCTTCCAGTAAACCAAAGGTTTATGTTGTTGGTGTGGATTCCAATGTCTGTCTCCAGCAGAATAACCATTAGAGTCTAAAGTTAGAAAATTTAAGGTAAACAGGGCAACTGCCAATCTGTCCTTAGGACTTTTCCAATTTCCTTCTTTTTGTTTTAATAACATAATTTTCAGTGTTCGGTTTGCTCTTTCAATAATGCCCTGACCCTGAGGATTGTATGGGATGCCTGTTTTATGGGATATATTGAATTTTGCGCAAAACTGCTTGAAAGATGAGGACGTATATGCGGGGCCATTATCTGTTTTAAGCATTTTGGGGATGCCCAATGCAGCAAAAGCTTGCAAACAATGAGATGTAACATCTTTAACTTTTTCTCCAGAATGTAAGGAAGCAAAAATCATGCCTGAGCATGTATCTATAGTCACATGAATAAATCGCAATTTTCCAAAACTTGGCTCATGAGTAACATCCATCTGCCACAAATGATTGGGCATTAATCCTCTAGGGTTAACTCCGAAATGAGGATTGGGCAAATGTGTCATACAAGATTTACAATCTATTACAATTGTTCTGGCTTGCTCCTTTGTGATTTTAAACCTACGTTGCAAGGTGGTGCTGTTGACATGAAACTGGGAATGAAATAAAGTAGCTTGTTGTAGCGCTGAAAGTATAAATACTGTTTTTGTAAGTTCATCAGCCTTTTGATTACCTTCATGGAGGGGGCCAGGCAAATTAGTATGTGCTCTAATATGGCCTACGAATAGAGGTTCTTTTCTTGCCCACAAAAGTTTTTGTATTTGATAAAACAATTTAAAAGCTGGAGTATGAGGTGCTATTGGTCCTGCTAACTCTAATTTTGGGACGGCTTGTACAATATAGTGGCTATCTGAAAAAATGTTTATGGGCTGGTCTCTAAAATTTTCCAGAGCTCTTACCACAGCTTCCAATTCCACTAGTTGAGCTGATTTGTGTGCAGTTATGTAAGTCATATTTTCTTTTGTAGTGACTATTGCAGCAGTACCATTTGAGGACCCATCTGTAAATACATTAAATGCCTTAGGAATAGGTTGATTTTTTATTACCTGTGGAAATATAATAGGATGATTAATACAAAAAGATAATATAGGGGACTTAGGAAGATGATTATCAAAATTTGCAGAAGTAGAGCATTTAGCTATAGCCTAATCATTATCATTGAAGCATAAGTATTCAATCTGTGATGATGAATAGGGAGTAATAATAGTAGCAGGGTGAATGCCAAATATTTTAGTAGAAGTCTTAAGTCCTTGAAGAATAAGTTTAGCCACCATGGAGGTATAAGATTCAATTATACTTTTAGGAGAGACGGGCAAATGTATCCATAATAAAGGCCCTTGTTGCCAAAATACTCCTGTGGGTGTATATTGTGAAGAAATAATAATCAACATCAGCGGTTGAGTTAAATCAAATCTATCACAATGAGCTCCTTCGATGGCTTTTTCTACTAATTTTAAAGCTTTCCTAGCATCAGGAGTCAATGTTCGTGGTGAAGATGGATCAGGATCTCCACGAAGGATGTCAAATAAAGGTTTTAGTTGGCCAGTAGTGAGATTTAGTGTAGGGCGAAGCCAATTAATGTCTCCCAGTAGTTTTTGGAAATCATTGAGGGTGGTCAGATGTTCTTTATTTATTAAAATTTTTTGGGGTCTAACAAAAGTATCCATGATTTTAAATCCTAAATATAATATGGGAGATCTGGTTTGAACTTTTTCTTCTGCTATATATAATCCATATTTTTTAAAATTTTCTACCACATCACTGAATATATTAAATAAGATTTTTTGATTAGGGTGGGCCAATAAAATATCATCCATGTAATGTAGACACATGAGATTTGGATATTTATTTTTAATGGGTTGGATAGCCTTGTCCACATATATTTTGGCATATGGTGGGGCTATTAGCCATTCCCTGTGGTAAAACCTTCCATTGATATCTCTGATCAGGGCCATTATTGTTCATAGAAGGAACGGAAAAAGCAAACCTGGGGGCATCCAGAGGATGTAGGGGAATAGAAAAGAAGCAATCCTTTATATCAAGAGTAATAAGATGGAAATTTTTTGGAATAGCTACGGGACTAGGAAGTCCAGGTTGAGTAGGCCCCATAACTTGCATGGTTTTATTGATTTGTCTAAGATCATGTAACAATCGCCATTTTCCTGACTTTTTCTTGATCACAAATATGGGGGAATTCCAGGGAGAGGTGGAAGGTTCTATATGACCTGCTTCTAATTGTTCCTGAACTAATTGGTGGGCCGCTTGTAATTTCTCTTTAGATAGGGGCCACTGAGGGACCCACACTGGCTTATCAGAAAGCCATGGTATTTTCAAAATTATTTTCTCAGTGGCCCCGAAAAAAAAATATCTTTTTCCTTTATGACAATGATTACTTTTAGGGTTAAGATTACTCTGTACTTTTTGATAATGAGTTCTTTTAGGGTTAAGATTACCCTGTAGGTTTTCACATTTAACATCTGCAGGCTTGGTTGCAAGGTGTACTCCCATTTGTTGCAAAATATCTCTTCCCCATAAAGTAACCGGTAGATTAGGTAAAACATAAGGCTGAAATGTTCCTTTATGGCCTTCATCATCCTCCCATTTTAAAATTACTGCACTTTTATCTGGGAGGTTATTATATCCCAAGCCTCTTAAACTGGTTGAAGCTTTTTGCAGAGGCCAGTGCTTGGGCCATTGGCGTAAATTAATAATGGAAGAGTCAGCTCCAGTATCTATTAATCCCTCCATTTCTATTCCTTGGATTTTTATTTTACACATAGGCCTCCTTGAACAGTCTCGAACCCAGCAAGCCATGGGACTTGAGTCAGTGGAACAAAATCTTCTATTGTTCCCTTCTTGAGGCATACCCATTTTAAATGAATTATGTAAATTGGGAAGGAGAAGCAACTGAGCAATTCTATCTCCTTGATTAACAGAACTTACACTTTGGGGTGAGCTAAGCATTATTTTTATTTCCCCTTTGTAGTCTGAGTTTATTACACCTGGGGTCACTTGCAAACCTAATAAGCTTTTAGGACTACGCCCGATAATAAGTCCTACAGTCCCTGAGGGAAGAGGTCCCCTGACTCCTGTGGGAATCAGTTGAACCCCCATTTCAGGTGTTAACACTATTCGGGCGGTGGAACAGAGGTCTAATCCTGCATTTCCTCTTGTTCCTTTGGCGAGCGAGTGGATGGGTAGTAGGGATTGTGTCGGGGAAGCATCTGAGTGGATGCTTGAGGATACTCCTTCTGCAATGCCCCGTACATTTGTGGGCCCCGGGGTACTGGGCCCCGTGCCCCGTTTTTTGAATTCCTGAACAAAGGATTTCCATGGATGTCAAATTTTGAATAGCATTTATTGGCCCAATGATTTCCCTTTTTACACCTGGGGCAGCGGCCTGGGGCACGGTATGAGCTTGATCTTATTTCTCTTTTGGGATTTTGCCTAGAATTGCCTGATTGATTATGATAATTTTGCCTGGAATATCCTGATTGATTATAATGTCTACGTTTAGCCTTTGTGAAATTTCGAGAGGAAGCACCTGTCATTGAGGCTGCAATCACATTTCCTGTGACAAAGGCGCCATTTATATCTTTACATAGTTGTATATATACAGAAAGATCCTTTTTAGTTCTCCATGGCCTGATGGCTGCTTGGCACCATTTATTTGCATTTTCATAAGCTAATTGAACAACTAAAGGCATAGCTTGGTCAACATCTGCAAACACACTACCTGCAGTTCTCAAAAGTCGATCAGCAAAGTCGGCATACGGCTCATTAGGTCCTTGAATCACTTTTGACAAGCTACCTTGTAGATCCCCAGGTCCTTGTACAGTTTTCCATGCCTCTAAGGCAGCTGCATTTATCTGAGCATATATATCTGAGTCATAATCTGTTTGAGCCTGTAAGTCTGCGAATTGCCCTTCTCCTGTGAGCATGTCTATATTATAGTTTTCAAACCCTGCAGCCGCGTTTCTTTTAGCCGTTTCTATACAAAGTTCTTGGAATTGCGATCGCCAAACCAAGAATTGCCCCCCGCTTAATGTTGCTTTACATAGACTTTTCCAGTCTGAGGGGGTTAAGCTAAAGGTGTTAAGGGACTCCAGCATACTCAACGTGAAAGGAGCTTGGGGCCCATAAGTCATTACTGCCTCTTTGAGATTTTTTATTGTTTTGAAATCTACTGACTGATGGACACTCTGTCCATTTTTCTTTTCAAATGCTGGCGGTTCCCAATGTATCTGTGAGTTGTCCTCGAGAGCGCATAAGCGATCAGAAAGACTTTTTATTTCTGTTTCTAGGGTATGCAAATGCCTAGTAATACCCTTCATATTTTCTGTAATGGATTCCACCCATGGGGGAGTAGTCACTTCCACAAGTGACTCCTCTGCCTGACGGACCTTTTTCTCGGTCTTTTTTTAATTTCTTTTTCCTCATTTTCTCAGGATCACTTTTACTAGATTCCTCACCACTCCTAATTTCACTGACAGCAATATCCTGAGGCCCAGGTTCCAGTGAGAGCAAGTATCCTTCAGCTTTCGCCAATAACTCCCGAATAGCTTTAATAGCTTGGATTTTTGTCATTTTTGGGTCTCTTCTAATACTCTCTTTACTGGTCTCAGTTGGCCCAGTGGAATCTACACTTTTTTGATCACTTTCACTTTTGTCTATATACTCCTCACTGAGAATAGAGTCAGGTATATCAAGGAGTCTTTGCATAGCCTCTATCACTTGGGATTCAGTTATATTCGAACCCATCTTTAGAGACCTTTCAGTTCTTACCTGTCCGCTCCGAAGTTCCCCGTACGGGCCGCCACCTGTTGCTGCCTGAAGCGCTTGGAGCAACGGAGCCGCGGGAAAAACTTCAGAAGCAAACTGGAGACAAACAGCTTTTTATTCTGATAACTTTTCTCTCTGGTTCTAATAACGACTAACACACGCCAAAAACACACCCTAAAAATGGCGCTGACCCGATCAGCAATTTCGGCCAAGTCACTCGAGATCCCGCAACAATCCCTGAGACTACGGGTGGCGACAAAGGCCAAATCTCCACGGCTCATAGTCAACTATAATTCAAGCCAATCCCCAAACAGGGCTCCTGCAGGGAAGAGCTGGGATTCTGTACCACATGTGCAGAATACCATTGGTATTCTACAAATGAACAAACAAATGTTTATTTCTAACAGAAGAAAAGGATATTTTTGAATATATTTTACTTTGTGCATGATTAAACATAAAACAGTTTTTTCTCAAGATTTGCAACTGTTATATGTTTCTTTTTGCTTTTTAGTTATACATTACAGTAGAATCTATTTTGATATATTTATACAAACATGGAATATATCTTATTCTAATTAAGATCACAGTTTCATGGATGTGCACTATGTTTAGATTCACTGTGGTATATTCATTTGTGTACATAAGAAATTTGTGTCAGATTAATCCATCAGGGAGGTGGACATGATCAATGTAGTGTATCCATGGACAAAAATGTACAGTGAATCCCAGTAATTGGTACAATTAATATGTGCTAATAAAATATAAACTTTCTTGGATGTCAAATCATTTCTTTTCTAACTTAGCTATCCCTATGTGTATTATATTTATGTTTTCAAATTGAAATCAAGTAAGTCCTTAACTATGATTAGTGCATATGTAAAGCATTCTTTTTTCCTTGAACCTTGATATATATGTCAGAAGTCTTTAGTTTTTGTTCATAGTGTATCATTCTATACTTTTCTAGGAAACACTATTAAAACTTTGTTGAAGAGTATTTACCCAAGAGTTAATTCAACAAACACTGAGACAGATACAGTGCATTTCATATTCACATATCAGAATGCATAATAAAACATTGAATTTTTCTTCAACTTCCATAAAATAATGAATGGTACTTGAGACAGGCAAGGCAGACTTGTGGAAAAAATGATATCATGTAATTAATTCTATCATACTTTATATAATTTTTCCTAACAATATATTACTATCTCAAAAGAAGCTTACAAAATTGAAAATGAAATGCAGTCCTATAACTTTTATATTTAAAGTAACTAGGATCATTTATACAGGGGAGTAGTAATTTAAGAATATTTAAATAAGAAATGATAATTTGCTGGTCTCAAGCAACCCCTTCTTCAACATTCTCATGATCAAGTAAGTGATGGTTTAGGGAAGAGGACTGACTTGTAGCATTTTTTTTTTTTGAGGCTCATTTACAGGATGAATATACAATATAATATATACAGTACAATATAATATATATTATTGGATATATATGTATCATATTATTGAACTCAAGCATTCTCTACCATTAAGCTGTATCCCTACTTCTTTTTATGTTTTATTTTGAGACGTGATTTTGCTGTGTTATGGAAACTGGCCTCAAACTTCTGATTCACTTACTTCAGCCTCCTGATTAGCTGGAATTGCAAATGTGCACCACCATGCCTGGCATATATTTATTATATTCATTTTCATTTCCTCTCTTTCTTTCTTGTTAAATATTTGGCCTGTCCATATTTTATTCTGGGAAATATCTATAACCCTGGCAGTTTGTAATGTCCCAGTTGGGGGTTCAATGCAAAGAAAATACTGCCCTTTTAGAGTGACTTATAGTTTTCAAGGCAAATCATGGTGAAAATGACTTGGGATAATTGAATTATCTAAAGTTCACCAGATTAAAAAACTGGCAGGGATTCCTTGTAAAGTCTCATTTGAAGTGTAAGGAATATGTTCATACAACTACAGTGGATAGCTCTTCATCACTCTTGAATTGTTAATTTTCCATTATTAAATAATAACTATAAAAAAGGTAAAACCACAAGATTTATGCAGCTATAAAATAAATATGTGGTGAAGATTTTATTTTACTCACTATTAATGAAGAAAATAGTAAAGTGTTACAACAAATTCAAAGGACAATTCTATCAAAGGCATGTTTAAAGTAAAACTATTCAAAGAAGTGTGTGAGTCAATGAAAAATTAGAATAATTTATATTAAGGAAGAGAAATCAATAGAACCTCCATTGGAAATGATTTATTTATCAAAGAAAATTAGTTTATATTTTTGTTATCTGTAACTTGCAAAATAGTAACATAGTTCAATGCAATGAAATTCTGGAATCAACAATCTAGAAGAATGAAAAACACTGAATAGTTTTCCATTGGTGGCATCCAGTCATTTTTTTCTTTTCTTATTTCAAATTTCCTTACGAGTTTGTATTCCTCAGCATAAAAACTTTAAACATTTTTTGATCTCTATGATTCTCTTTAAAACGTTCTCAAATTGTAAGAAATCTATGAATATGTTTTTCTGCACTACCAAAGACCCAGAGGGTGATTTATAACCACTGCCTATTTTAGTTCACATCAAGGTATATTTTAACTCTTTAGAGAATTACCTCAGTAGAATAATCACAAATAATTTGTTTTTCAATCCTAGTTTTTTCCTAAACACTTTGATGACTTCTGTTGAATTCTTGGATACTTTCAGTGCAAAGCTCTGGTTTCTATGACATTATTTAAGGTTAGTTCTTTGACTGATTTACTTTTTATTCTTTTGTCTAATATCTGTAAATATCAGTATCTCTCAAGTGTCTATTTGAAATGTTAAATTCATTTATTTAATTTACCCTGTATTGTAATTTCACCAAATGGTAAAACTTTGACCATAATTAATAGCTCTGAAATATTTGTGCATATTCCTCTACGAGACAAGTAAATTATTCTGAATTTCATATTTATTAGAACATTTTTAAGATGAAAGCGACTACAGTCTGCAAACATGCCATATAGGTATTCATTCTAGAGTTCAGTTTTGGATTTACTATCATCCAATTCCATGCAAAAGATTTAGTGAACTAAGTGATATGGTAGCTGGAGAATATGCTAATATTTTATTTCTAACTTTTAATATTTATCATTTTTCAAGTAGATTACATAAAATTGAATCTAGATAAATGTACCTGGAGTTTCATTCCAAGAAGCTGTAAATTAATGAAATATAATCTAGACTCCCACTGTTTATATGTCTAAGGATTACTGGGGATCAATGTAAGAAATTATTACCTGAGGACATTTTTCTGTATAAAATGTTATTAATGCACAGGTATTATTTTTTTGTTGTTCAAAGACTTGTGCTGATATACTAAGAAGTATAATAATATAAAATCAAAAGAATATAGATTCTACTCTGTAATATTTAAGCAAAGTATTACGATATAAATCATGTGAAATATATATATGTGTACATATATATACACATATATATATATTTTTAGATATTTAAATGTGAATGGGGTGGCAAAGGATGGTGAGAAGAGAATGTGTGCCCTGTCCTAAGGTACAGTTCCCCTCATAAAACAATAGAGAAGAATCAAATTATATTTATTTTAAGTATAAAAGTTCTTTAGGGAGATCAAAAATATTATTTTTAAATACAAAGAGATATTAAAAGAAAAGCATTCCAGAACATTGAAAACTGAATGGACTGTATCATTAAAATTTAATAGATGGAGGCATATTAATCAAAGGAGCATAAAATAAAATAACTAATTTAGAGGCAAACAGATCTGTTGTAATAAAAATTTATTTCAAAAATAAATTGCACTAAGAAAAATATATCCCCCCAAACACATAATGCCTTGCCTTATGCAATAAGTGAAGCAAAATAATATATAAAATATTAAAACTAAGATGGGTAATACAAAATGTACATGGCAATAAAAAAATAAAATAAGAATACCCTTATTAAACTGGACAGGAACATTAAGCATAAGCATTTTGCAATTTTATATTGCAAAAAGATAAAATCCACAGAGAAAGTGTAAAAATCAAAAGTGATTCAGAATGTAATAAAGATACCATGTAATTAAATTAAGTAATGTTAACTAATGACGTTATTGGCAGTCATTGAAATCATTTGTTGTGATTGTGTGGTACAGGAATGGCTGAACTTAATGTAAGATTTTACAACTACTCTGCTTTAATCTATGCTACAAACATTAATGTTGGTTTTATTGCTATCTTTTGCAAATAAAAATAAGGAAACTCCGAGAAGTTTTATGATTTGAACAAGTTCAAACACCTATGAAATGACAAAGCAGGGATTCAAAGCTAGTCTAGTAACACTTCAAAGACTAAACTTAGCCAATATCCTATAATTTAACCAGACATACAGAAATGGAGATAAATGCAATTTAAATGAGAAATCATCTCATAACAATTACAGTCATTGATAGATCACATTGGAGAAAAACAACCACACTGGGCACAGCGGCACATGCCTATAATCCCAGTTACACAGGAGAAAGTAACGGAGTGAGGTCCTGTCTCAAAATGAAAAATAAAAATGGCTGGGTAGTTCGGTGGTAGGGCATCTGCATACCTTGATTCAATCCCCAGTACCAGAAAAAAAGAAAAAAACACTAAAAATTAATCAAACAACAAACCAAACACCAAACACGGAAAGACCATAGAGAATCTAAACAATGTAACTGATAAATATCTATTGGTTGTCCTATCTCTCTTTTATGGGTAGCATGACTCTGGTTAATGGTACTACAGATTTCTTATTTAGGAAGCAACTCAAGGTTCATGATCTCATATATTTCTTTGAAGTGTAGAGAATCAGAAGAACAAGAGTTCTTACAAACGAGGCCTTATTGCCCTTGGACAGGACATGTCTGCAAACGGAACGTTCTGCCAAGAGGTGTAGAACAGATAGAGAAGAAACAAGTAGTTTATCAGAAGTAATGGGTGCAGGCGTTTTGCAAACGAGGCGCTTGTCACTCCCTTGGAGAACGTGTCTGCAAACGGAAAGTTCTGCCAAGAGGCTAATCAGAAAGTATGGCAATAAGAGTTCTTGCAAACAAGGCCTTGTTGCTCTTGGTAGGCGTGTCTGCAAACGGAACGTTCTGCCAAGAAGTTTAGAGTAGATAATTGTTGCAAAGTTATAAGGGGTTGGGGTCTTTAACCTCCCTGTACCCGGGATGGACCTCTTTTGTCCAGCAAAAGAGGCCAGAGAGGGCTTCCCCAGTGAAGAGGCTAGATTGGGAAAGCGGAGGCCACCAATATTCCCTCCACCCGCCTTTAGAAGGCTCAGGAACATACCAGGGAGTCCAGTCAATGGGTGCCGGAGCTCTTATTGAAAAGGTGGACCATGCTTTATAATGGGCCATAGCCAGTCAGTGACCAGCAGGGCAGTTCTAGTTCTCACAGCCATGCCCCCTGCTTAGCCTAGGTCAGGTAACAGGGTGTGGTAATGTGGCAAGCAGCCAGAAAGTCAGAGCTTTTCCATTCCCTTGGCAGACAGTGTAAGGTCACAACAGATAATTAAGAAACATTGCTTGCAAACGAGAGTGTTTCTTTCTTGTTTCTTCTATATTGAAAAGAAGAGGAGCTCAAAGTGTTCTAGCCCTAACTAGTTTAAGATATCTTTTGGGAAAGTTTATCTGGATGATTGCTGATTCACAAATTTGCATTCGTCATTGCTACTGGCTATTTGCCTTCATTGTCTGTAAATGTTTGCTGTCGGCTAATTGCCTTCTTTGTCTAATAATATATAAAAAGGCTGAGAGAAATACAATAAAAAAAAAAAAAAACTGCATGCTGATCCTGTGTTGGAGTCTGACCTACAACATTGAAGGACAATGATCACTAGTTTCTCACAGGTTGAATTAAGATGTTTGTTTCATATTTTTTCATTTTTCTAAATCTTAATTTAAATTGCTTTGAACACTACTGGCTTATAAATGACTGATTCTCAATTGTGTATTATCATGGCCTTGGTGACTAAAGTAACGTAAATTACCAATTCAATAAAGAAATTCTAATTATTGTGTTTTGAGTGTAATAACGTATAGAATTATCATTGTCCTTTAATGTGCATTGTCTATCATGAAGGTTCTCATTTTCTAATTAGTATTTCTCTGAATCTGTAACTAGCATGGCTGGATGACATGTCTAATTATCAAGGTAGCTGACTATAGCTTTGGACGGCACAGACTCACAGCTGTTTAATCTTGAAGGCTCTTTACTGTGACTCATATATACTTTCTATCACTTTCTCTCTGAGTAATTGTCTTTTGGCAATTCTCTTCTAAATTGCTACCCCTAGGGTAAATTAACATTTTTCACCCATTAATTGTCCTGCTTTTTTTTTCTTCCACTTAACACTTTTATTAATGAGCAGAATAGTGGTATTTGTCTGAATGGTAAAAGCAAACATAGCTACCTCAGTACCTGACTATGCACAGCAGAGTCAGGATTACATAAAAATATTGTGCTTTGGCCGGACAAGGTGGCACACGCCCATAATCCCAGCACTTGGGAGGCTGAGCCAGGAAGATCATGAGTTCAAAGCCAGCCTCAGCAATGGCGTGGCACTTAGCAACTCAGTGAGACCCTGTCTCTAATAAAATACAAAAAAGGGCTGGGGATGTGGCCCAGTGGTCGAGTGCCCCTGAATTCAATCCCCGGTACCAAAAAAAAAAAAAAAAAAAAAAAAAAAAAAAAATACTGTGCTTCCATTAACTCTGTATCAAGAAGCAGCAATGAATTCAAATGGTTATAAGCCTAGAGCCAACACTGGAGCTTAAAGAAATGAACATCCCTGATAAGGACAGATTGAACACTTGTGTCTCTTCATAAAGATACTATGGATGGTCTGTTCAGGGAATACTGAACAATCTCTCCTGAATGGGAAATCAATCACTCCAAACCAGGCCTTATACAATTGTATCATAGAAAGCTATCAATCTGGGTCTAAACAGGAGAGAGAAACCACATAGTAATTTGAAGAGAAGTAATTTGAAACTAAAAAAAGTTGCTTTCATAGAAGTAAGACTGAAATAGTGGTCTCTGGAAGATAGGAAGGCGAACTAGTGGTAGGATAGAGGGAGCTTAGGTAACAGGTACTAAAATACAATTATATGGAGAGATAAGTTCTACAGACCACTAGTCTGACTATAATTTACGATGATTTATCATATACTTTATAAAGGAATAAGAGGAGAATTTAGATGTTTCCAACACAAAGAAATGATAAATATTTGAGTGATAAATTCTAATTGGCTTGAATTAATTATTACATGGTATAGACATAGAGTGAATTATCACATTATGCTCCTTAAAATATAGTTATTGTGTGTGATTTTTTTTAATTTTGAAAATAAATTTAACATAAAGAACATAACATATAGATATTAAACAGTTTCCTTAGGAATTAGAGCCAAACTTTGATGAATAAGGCATAGCCCTAGTCCACAGGGTGGCTGAGAATGCTCTGACTGGTGGATCAGTGGAATTTGTTAGAAATCCACCCTTCAGGCTGCCTATAAAATTGTTTATGGTAAAACTTGCTGTAGGCACAGGTTTTCCCAAGAGATAGCATTTTCAGAAGCCATTGGCTACTGGGTGCTGCCAACTACCATACACAGCAAGAGCTGGTGAGTGAGCATAGAAACAGGAAACAAAACTCTCCTAAAATTTCTTCCCATTGCCATCTGTTGGAAAAGCGTGACAATTTACCATTTGGCAAAGGGAAAAATCCTTAAAGAGCCTAGGTCTACGCTCAAAGAACAAGAAAAATGTAGGGGATGGGGCACAGAGATGATAAATCATTAACCAATGCAAAAGAAAACATTTGTATTTTAAACTTATCATTTGCTACTGAAAACAATATCAAGGTGTGTTTATGCCGCTGTCTGTGCAACATTTATTTAGTTTCCAAACAGGGTGGTGAGAGGATTGGGAAAAAAGGAAAGACAGACCCAAATATAAAGCAGGACTTGGTGGACCAATCAAATTCCTGATGGCCAGGCGCAGGCTCAGCATGTTTATTATACAGGTTTCAACATTAAAGGGATTAATCCTAAGAAAGTTACTTTAAAACAGAACCAAGGTCTTCAAAAGTTTGAACAGTCCAATGACTGTCACACAATTCTCCACCCCCAGGCTGCTGGCATTTGAAGCTTAGGTCATGAACTGATAAACTCCGTGGTAACCATGGAATTTCCCTTTGGGACAGAGTGTCACCCTACAACTGGGCGGTTTTCTTGGCACCTTTGCACGGAGAAATTCCCAAGAGAGGCGTCACCTCTATATCTGGGCAGTTCATGGATCATAATTCATTTGCCAATCCCAACATGTCAACATGTTTATTAGTTTTTGGTTTTTTTTGGTTTTTTTAACCCGACATTTGCAGAGCTAGGACTCTAGATTCCGTTCTCTCAATGTTAGCCAAGGTACATGCATCTTAAACCATTAAGACATGAAAAAACATCTGATGAATAAGGAACTTCAATCAGTAGTCAATAGAATTTGACTGAATGTCATGCATATTGTGAGCCCTAAATAAAAACTTTTCTATAATAAAATTTCTGAAATCAGAAATTTTGTTAAACAAGTACTTTGGAGGAGTGTAGAGAATATTTGCAAAAATAGATATAAGGTGGTCATAATTGATAGAGAAGCTGAATTGGGAAAAGAGATTAAAATTTTCTATTCAATTTTTTTGAGTATCTTTGCATTCTCAATCAAATTTAATCTTTAAAACACGTACTCTGTAAACATCTCTTTTTACAGTTACAGAGTATAAATATATCATGAATTTACTTTTAATGTGAACAAATGAAATTCATGAACATCTCTGCTAAAGGTTTGAATCTCCTTGCTTTAATATGTTGTGTTTTACTTAGCTGGTCAGTAGACATTTAGATGTGCGTGTGGTCTATGTGTGTGTTTCTACACTCTTACACATAATTTGTTTCTCGAGAATTAGCACACATGCAAAAGGTTGAGCTCCAACTGAAGAAAAAGCTATTGTAAATGTGTATGGTGCAATCACTAGAGCAAAGGAGATATTTTGGAATTTAATAGTCATCCACATAAATACCACCCACTATTAAAGTGGAGCATAAACAAGGAAAAGAGAATACGGGCATAGAATGTACTAAAGGGTCTTATTATGAGGATGATATTTCCCAACCTCAGCAGTCAAAATAAGAGCTATGATTTTTGTTTTATTTTTTATTACTTCTATCCTTTTTCTCCTCTTCACATTGATGTGTCTGTCTTCTTTTCCTATCAACATACTCCCAGGGAGATAACAGCTGTTAAAGAGCTAAGGTTATTTCCCAGATGATGCCCTACCTTCCTACTGTTTTCCACCCTCTCCTATATCTATACTAACTGCTTTATGACTGATATCCCACTGCTTTCCAGGAACTTGTCATTCCAAGGTCACACTTTGCCTCCTCCTTTTCTTAACATCTTATCAAATACCCTAACCAATTTAATATGCTGTCTTCCCACAAATTTTGATACACCAAATTATCTTGTGATTTCTCTACTTTTACAGGTCCATTAAGAAGAAGAAAAATCATGAGGTATGGTGGCACACACTTGTAATCCCAGTGATTTGGGAGGCTGAGGTAGAAGGATCACAAGTTCAAGGTCAGACTTAGCAACTAAGGAAGACCCTCAGCATCTTAGTGATACCCTGTCTCAAAATTATAAAATTAAAAAAAAAAAAAAAGAACTGGGGATGGAGCTCAGTGGTAAGACACTCATGGAATCAATCCCCACTACTGCAAAAATAAATGAATATATTTTGAAAATTTAAAAAGGAGCTAATATCTCAAAACTCACTGATGTCTTAATGGTAAATATTCTCTAATTGAGAATTGTCCTTAATATCCTTAAGCCTCCTCTAGTCTTACTCTATATATCTCACATGGAAGAACTCATATACTCTCAGCTATACTATCTTTTAGTGGCTGATAACTCTTACATCTCTATACATTCAACTCAAATCTTTCTCAATTAACTGCAAAATCAAGTATTTTTTTCTAAATTAATAGTTCTTTTGACTAGTGTTCACTCATGTTAATGCTCCAAAAGAAAATGTTCATTTCTTAGACTCCATCAATCATATAAACAGGATTTTATATTCCTCATTTAAATGGAGATAAATCATAACATATCTGTATATCTTTGGATTGTACTGCAAATATGTTTCTCTAGAAAAATCCTGGACTATGGTGTGTCTGTTTTTTCCTCAGGGTCTTAATCCATTTTGGATGATCCTTTATCCTAATTGGGACAATCAATTGCTCATGCTGTTATCATAATCTAGAATACCATCTTTTTTAAAAATAAATATCCAGAAAAAAAAAGCACAGAGGGACATAGGAAGATGTTTCACTACACTCAGCCTACCAGGCACTGAGAGACTGCTGCTGTCAGTGTCCCAGAAGGCTAAACTACCAATTAAAATATCAACAAACCTTCGAATCAACTCTATAGTGCTGATTTTGGAGGACTGAAGGATACTGGAGTTAAGGAGGTCATGAAGACTTCCATAGAGATTTCAAAGCAAGGACTGGGAGGTGAGGAAAAGCCCATATCTATGGTTTAAATATGTTCAAAAGCTCATGTGTGAGAAACTGTAAGAAAGTTTAGAGGTTAAATGATTGGGTTATGAGATTTTAACCTAACTGTGCATTAATCCCCTGATAGGGATTAACTGGGTGGTAACTGTAGGCAGGTAGGTTGTGGTTGGAGGAGATGGGTCTCTGGGGTGGGCCTTGGAGGTATATATTTTGTCTTTGTGGAGCAGAGTTAGCAGAGTTCTCTCTCTCCGCTTCCTTCTTGCCAAATCTGAGCTTCTTTCCACCTTCACACCTTTCCTCCAAGACATTTTGCTTCACCTTGAGCCCAGATCAATGGAGTTAGCTGTGTATGGACTGAGACCTCTGAAATTATTAGCTCCAAATAAAATGCTCCTAAAAAATAAAAAGAAAGGAAAGGAAAGAAAGGAAGAAAGAAAGAAAAGCTACACCATAGTAAAAAGAAAATAATAAAATATTTGCATCATATATACTAAAACATGCTTATTTATGCAATATGTAAGAAGCTTCTACAGATAATTCTCCAAAGACAGACAACACAATAATAAAACTGGCAAAATAATTAAACAGTAATTGAATGTAAGAGGAAATATGAATGATCAATAAAAACTTTTTTAGTTCTGGTGACGTAGGTCAGTGGTAGAATGTTTGCCTAGAATGCACAATGCCCTGGGTTTAATCCCCAGTATTGAAGAAAAAATAATTTATTCAGGAAAACCTGTTGACCTCATTAGTTTACAAAACCTTCGAAATGAACCAAAATATAATGTCACCATATTCTTATAGATTGACAAATATATTTGAAGTCTCTTAAAGCCAAATATTAAAGAATTTGTAGAGCAACAATAGCTCTTATATGCTGCTAATAAAGCTTTACATTTAATCAGGTTGGTAAACCATGCAATAGTTATTCAGAAAAGTTAAATATAATTATTCTATGACACAGCAATTCGATTCCTAAGAATAATGTGTCCTTATGTGTGCCAGGTTCTGAAGGAGCCTATAATCAAGGAGATAGCTAAAGATTGCGGTTAGCTGAGAGCCATAAAAGATGTCCTAGTTTCCACCTGATATTAATACATTATTCAAAGAATCTTTGTATGCCCGTGAACACTGTGTGACGCACCTGTAAGCTCGAGCTGTAAGCACTTGTCCTTGTTAAAGCTATATGTATATAACCGGGTGAGGTTGGGTAGAGTGTGTGGGAAGAAGAAGAAGGTGGTGGTTGGAGTTAGAGCGTTTGGAGTGATTGCTGGAGCTGGAGAGAGAAGAAGAAGAAAAGACCTTTTTTCATTTTCATCCTGCCTCTGAATTTTCCTGCGGCGTTCGTTGCTCCAAGCGGATCGCTTCAGGCAGCAACAAGATTCTCTGTGTCTGAATGTGTTCAGCAACATTTTTTTGTAAGGCTAAAAGTGGTAATAATACAGATGCTTATGGAAGAAAAGACATTGACAAAAGCATACATATTTCCATTTAATTAGGAGGAATAACTTCCAAGAGCTCTATTGTACAGCAAAATAACCAAACTTAGTGATGAAATGTTATGTGCTATTTCCACAAAAATAACGCTGTTAATTAACTAAATCTAACCATAATCCTGCTGTACACAATAAAACATATAAGGTTAATCTTTCAATGTAAAAACGTAAATTAAAAAAAATAGATAAATCACTTATATGTGTATATGTATGTATATATCCCCATGTGCATATACATACATACATACATATACATACATACACATAGTGAAATACTATTCATCAGTTAGATGAATGAATCACAACTACCCACACAAGGTGGGTAAAAGAAGCTAGGTTAAAATGAGTGCATTTTCTATGATTCCATGTATTTAGCACAGAAGAAAACCTCATATTTTTTAGATACATATTTAGTGGACAAAACTATTAAGAAAACAAGTAAATCATTAACATAATCTACCATTTGTTGCAAGCAGTGCTCAGGAAAGCCGTCTTGGATTATTGATAATGTTCTTTTGCTCACACTAGATAGGTATTGCACAGATACTTGGTTTTCAATATTTAAGATGTACATTTATAGTTTGGTGCTTTAAGTGTACTATATGAATCAATACAAACATAATATATTGGTGTTATGTATTTGAATCTATGAACAATATGAACAACATTCAGGTCTAGCATTCAAATGATTATTTATGAAAGGAGGATGTTCACTATATTTCTTTATTATATTGCTTTATAATGATTTACTTAAACTCCTATTTTTGTAAGTAGTTTATTCAGCATTCAACATTTTATTTTATTAAACTCTTTATTTCTACCCCTTAAGTGATTCAATGAATTAGTCAATAAACAAAATAATCAAGGAATGAATGAATATGAACAAGGCCTATTCTGGGACATCAGGAGTAAGAGAATTGATTTTTAGAAAGGGTGTCATGAAAGTTTTAAGAGTGATTTTACTATTTCCTTGGTATAGTGTGAATATGGGTAGTATTTCCCCACGGTCCATACATTAAAAAGTTGGTCCACAGTGTGAAGCTAGTAGAAGATGGTGTGGACCTTTAGGGATAAGTCTAGCTAGAAGTCCTTAGTTAGGAGTGTGTCCCAAAGGGAATTGTGGGATCCTGGATTCTTCCATTTTCTTTTTGTTCCCTGGCCTTTAATAAAGCTCTGCCCTGCATTTCCACCACAATTTGTTTTTGGTTATAGGCCCACAAGCCATACAAGCAATTGATCATGATCTGGAAATTTGAAAACTGTGAACCCAAATCAACCTTTCTTGTTTATAAGTTGATTATCTCAGGTATTCTGTTATAGTATTGAAAAGCAGATTAATGTACTCCTAGGCTGAAATTTAAAGAAGAGGTGTGATATAGGGAGAAAATATAAATTAATGCATTTTTTTAATTTGGGAAAAATCTTTTTTTTAATTTATTTTTTATTCTAAGTTGTTAGAAATGACAGCAGAATGTATTACATTTCATATTATACTCATAGAGCACATTTTGACATATCTCTGGTTGTATGTAAAGTACATTCACACCATTCGTGACTTCATACATGCACTTAGGGTAATGATATCCATCTCATTCTACCATCTTTTTTTTTTCTTCACCCTTTTCCCCTCTCCCATCCCCTCCCTCCCCATTGGCCATTCTAGTGTTCCTCTAATCCTCCTATGCTCCCCATCCCAACCCCACTGTGAATTGGCCTCCTTATATCAGAGAAAACATTTGGCATTTAGCTTTTTGGGATTGGCTAGCTTCACTTCTTATTATATTCTCCAATTTCATCCATTTACCTGTGAATGCCATGATTTTATTCTCTCTTATTGCTGAGTAATACTCCGTTGTGTATATATACCACATTTTCCTTATCCATTCATCTACTGAAGGGCATCTAGGTTGGTTCCACAGTTTAGCTATTGTGAATTGTGCTGCTATAAACATTGATGTGGCTGTGTCCCTGTAGTATGCTGTTTTTAAGTCCTTTGGGTATAGACCGAGGAGTGGGATAGCTGGCTCATAAGGTGGTTCCATTCCAAATTTTCCAAGGAATCTCCATACTGCTTTCCATATTGGGTGCACCATGTTGCAGTCCCACCAACAATGTACGAGCGTGCCTTTTTCTCCACATCCTCTCCAACATTTATTGTTGTTTGTGTTCTTAATAGCTGCCATTCTGACTGGTGTGAGATGAAATCTTACAGTGGTTTTGATTTGCATTTCTCTAATTGCCAGAGATGTTGAACATTTTTTCAAGTGTTTGTTGATTGATTGTATATCTTCTTCTGAGAAGTGTCTGTTCAATTCTTTGGCCCATTTATTGATTGGGTTATTTGTTTTTTTGGTGTTAAGATTTTAAAGTTCTTATATATTCTAGAGATTAGTGCTCTATCTGACGTGCATGTGGTAAAGATTTGTTCCCAATTAGTAGGCTCTCTATTCACCTCACTGATTGTTTCTTTTGCTGAGAAGAAACTTTGTAATTTGAATTTATCCCATTTATTGATTCTTTATATTAATTGTTGTGCTACAGGAGTCTTATTAAGGAACATGGGGCCTAATCCAACATGTTGGAAATTAGAGCTTACTTTTTCTTCTATTAGGCATAGTGTCTCCTAGATCCTTGATCCACCTTGACTTGAATTTTGTGCATGGTGAGAGATAGAGGTTTAATTGCATTTTGTTGCATATGGATTTCCAGATTCCTCAGCACCATTTGTTGAAGAGGCTATCTTTTCTCCAAAGTACGTTTTTGGCACCTTTGTCTATTATAAGATAACTGAAATTATATATGTTAGTCTCTGTGCCCTCTATTCTGTACCATTGGTCTACCAGCCTATTTTGGTGCTAATACCATGCTGTTTTTGTTACTATTGCTTTGTAGTATAATTTAAGTTCTGGTATAGTGATGCCACCTGCTTCACTCCTCTTGCTAAGGATTGCTTTAGCTATTCTGGGTCTCTTATTTTTCCAGATGAATTTCATGACTGCCTTTTCTATTTCTATGAGGAACGTCATTGGGATTTTGATTAGGATTGCATTATATCTGTATAGTGCTTTTGGTAGTATGGTCATTTTGACAATATTAGTTCAAACTATCCAAGAACAGGGTAGATCTTTCCATCTTCTAAGGTCTTCCATAATTTCTTTATTTAATGTTCTGTAGTTTTCATTATAGAGGTATTTCATGTCTTTGGTTAAGTTGATTCCCAAGTATTTTATTTTATTTTTTGATGCTATTGTAAATGGGGTAGTTTTCCTCATTTCCCTTTCAGAGGATTTATCACTGATATATAGAAATGCCTTAGGTTTATGGGTGTTGATTTTGTATCCTGCTACTTTGCTGAATTCACTTATGCATTCTAGAAGTTTTCTGGTGGAATTTTTTGGATCTTCTAGGTATAAAATCATATCATCAGCAAATAATGATAATTTGAGTTCAACTTTACCTATCTATATCCTTTTAATGTCTTTTGTCTGTCTTATTGCTTTGGCCAGCATTTCAATTACTATGTTAAATAGAAGTGGTGAAAGAGAGCATCCCTGTCTTGTTCCAGTTTGTAGAGGGAATGCTTTCAATTTTTCTCCATTTAGAATAATGTTGGTCTGGGGATTAGCATATATAGCTTTTATGATGTTGAGATATGTTCCAGTTATCCCTAGTTTTTCTAGTGTTTTGAACATGAAGGGGTGCTGTATTTTGTCAAATGCTTTTTCTGCATCTATTGAGACAATCATATGGTTCTTATCTTTGAGTCTATTGATGTGATGAATTACATTTATTGATTTCCATGTTGAACTATCCTTGCATCCCTGGAATGAACCCCACTTGATCGTGGTGTATTATATTAAAAAATTCTTAGAAGTGAATGAGAACACAGACACAACATATCAAAATCTCCGGGACACTATGTAGGCAGTTTTAAGAGGAAAGTTCATTGCATTGAGTTCATTCCTCAAAAGAAGAAAAAGTCAACAAATAAATGACTTAAAATTACATCTCAAGCTCTAGAAAAAGAAGAACAATCCAACACCAAAAGTGGTAAAAGACAGGAAATAATTAAAATCAGAGCTGAAATTAATGAAATTGAAACCAAAGAAACAATTGAAAAAATTGACATAACAAAAAGTTGGTTCTTTGAAAAAATAAATAAAATTGACAGATCCTTAGCCAGGCTAACAAAGAGAAAGAGAGAGAAAACTGAAATTACTAATATATGCAATGAAAAAGGAAATATAACAACAAATACTACGGAAATATAGGAAATAATTCAAAGTTATTTTGAAAACTTGTACTCCAACAAAATACAAAACACTGAAGGCATTGACAAATTCCTAGAGTTGTATGATATGCCCAAATTAAAGCAGGAGGATATACACAATTTGAACAGCCCAATTTCAAGCAACGAAATAGAAGATGCCATCAGAAGCCTACCAACCAAGAAAAGCCCAGGACCAGATGGATACACTGCCATGTTCTACAAGACCTTTAAAGAAGAACTGATACCAATACTCTTCAATTTATTTCAGAAAATAGAAAAAGAGGGAGCACTTCCAAACTCATTCTATGAGGCCAATATCACCCTGATCCCCAAACCAGGCAAAGACGCTTCAAAAAAAGAAAACTCAGACCCATATCTTTAATGAACATAGATGCAAAAATTCTCAATAAAATTCTGGCAAAACGGATACAAAACATAACAAAAATTGGTGCATTTTTTTAGTGGACTTTTTGCAGAATAAATGGCCTGGGAGAGAAAAAAGAGTATAACTGAAATATAAGATATGCATGTTTTATGTTTACTATGGGATTCATAATTTTTATGTATTTTTGACAGAAATGAATTATTGATTAAACTTTTTTTCAAAATAAAATATTATCATGATAATAATTTATTATTACAATAATAAATTGCAAGTTCATTAGAGGAGATAATTTTTTTTTTAATAAACACATTTATAAAGTGAATAATGCTGTTAGGTTGAATTCAGCAAGAATTTATTGAGCCCAAAATGTAGGTTTGGACATATAAGCATGAAAAAGTTCTCATCCTTATTTTCAGGAAGAAACACCACTGTTTTGTATATATGGATTTTTGTTTATTTATTTTATATAAGGATCATTCAATTTTATTCCTTTGGTTGTATATTCAAGCACCGTGCTCAATTTGTATCATGTGGAAGGTAATAATAATGGTGGAAAGTGACATGATAGAAATGAGAATAGGAAATGAGAGTAAAATGATTTTTTTTTTCGTGGATAAAGGTGAAGACAGGAGGATAATGGACTTCATTAAATCAAGACAGTGATAAAATGAGACTTCACGGATTTGCTCAGTAAACCCCATTTTGTTAAAACTAGTTCTCTCCATTTGAAAAGTGATGCCAGTCAAGGATAGTTTGGCATAAATAACTTTTTTCACTTAGTGAACATTTTCATATTTATTTCCTTCAGACAATATATAGAATAAAAATATCAAATGTTATTTCAAAAAGAGATAATCTTTTGAAATACAAATATTTATGCTTATTAATTTTCTACCAACTTTCTAACTGACCTCTGATAGTCTTTGTTCTTCAAGAACTTCTCCCACCATTTTTCAATTAAAACTCTCTTTATGCTGGGCATGGTGTCACATGCCTGTAATTAAGTTACTCAGGAGGCTGAGGCAGTAGATGGCTAGGAGGCAGGAGATGGCTAGTTTGTGGCCACTCTGGGCCACTTGGCAAGTCCCTGCCTCAATTACAAAAAAAAAAAAAAAAAAAAAAAAAAAAAAAAAGGATCTCTTTGTTTGTAAAAGTAGTCTCACTCAAGTGTCACTTTTTGCTGTTTATTGTTCAGATATTCACTGGATGCAGTCATGAATTACACTTAGTCACATATGAATCTGGAGTCTCTACAGGATGGAAAGCACTTGATATGGCCTTTGGTTATTTCTGCCTCACTGCTGAGTAAGTGTCATACATTTGCCTATAAAAGTACCCTGGAGCCCATGGAGTGCAATAAGATATGAAATCATTAGAGAACCATGCAGTGATTTGCAGATGGGAACTTGAACATGACCTGTCATGGTCATTTTTCCCAAACAGATTCTAGTGCTGGAGTTGGAAAATTATGATTTAAGAAAAAAATACTATTCAGTATTCTAGGTTTCTATGTCTCATATTATTTGAAAGGTAAAAGTGCTATTGAAGTTCACAGATTCTATTACTAAAAAAACAGTGTGTTTATTCTTAACTGCATTGCATTGTGAGATTTAGGAAATTTTTTCTGATATAGCATCCTCCCAATCTGTGATAATGAAATCAAGAACATCCATGACGGGAGGAAAATCAAAGTCTGTGATATGTCCCAATTACTGTAATACCAGCAGCCACAGTAGGAAAAAGCCTGAAGTTCTCTTGTTTCCATGACAACACCATATGGAAATTTCTCATTTCTAGACAGACATAAGAGAACAATGAGCTTCATATAATGGAACTTGGTACTTTTAAGTGATATTTACTTTAGACATATCTTTGTCCAAACAAATAAATATTTATATTTATTTTTATGTGATCAGATTAGAAACAAATCATCACAATTCTTCAAATTCCTATAGAAATTCTAAAGAGGGACTATATTCTTTTTCTGTAATTCCTCTTGTGGTAGACCATTGTGTTTCCCAATGAGATGTCAAAACCTTCAATGCAGAACAACCTCCATCAAACTATGCTCATATATTGCATAATTTCTGTGTTGGCAGCAATCAGATTCATGTTGAACACAATGATTTGATTTGTTTTCCAATGCTGGAGTTATATATTCATTTGTATGTGTGGTGTGTGTGTGTGTGTGTGTGTGTGTGTGTGTGTGATTCAGAGATGGAATGAATTTCTAAACCAAAGGCTTCTTTGCTCCTTATTATAAATCTATGTCTTTCCTTCCCACCCAAATCTTTTTCTTCCCACACCTGTCATAATGACTTTCCTCAGCCTAATGCAGTGGCAGTTAATGTAATGCTAAGCATAGTCTTCAGTGTACCATGTTCCTACTGTAGGAATATTTCTAAACCTTTGGCAGCTGTCAAGATTTTTTCTTGTTTAATTAATCAGATTCCATAATATTTTTTCATTTCTTTGCATTTGATTGGTAAAGCATACTTGGCATGGCATTAGGGACCATCATGTCTGACTATATATTATATACAGACACCCAAGGACTGCCTAGCAACCCACATGCATTCATCAGAAACTTTAAGAGAATAAGAATAGTACAACTCCACATATGTTGGGGATATTCATTCTTCATATAATACAAATGGAGAAAATAATTTATACTAGCACTTCTTTTTTCCTAGTTATTAATTTGAACAAAATGAAATGTTCAAAATTCTTTACTCTATGAAAGTGTTAATTCTACAAAAGTGAGTCCATCTAATATTATCCTTTACATATACTTTGAATGCTCTGAACATGCTACCGTGATGCTTTCCAACAGCCTCTGTGCTCATCCTGTGCCCCTGAGCTTTTCTTTTCTCTTTTTCACAATCAATTGCCCCTCCTCAGCTTCCTTTGATACAATGCTCTCTCACCAGGTCTCTCTGAGTGTAAAATAACACTCTGTTTTACCACTGTGAGGTTCCACTGTCACACTCGGCCAAACAGACTTGCTTCACAACTATAAATATCTATTTCAAAATATCATTTTTAAAAACACTGTAATGAAAACAGGGCTGGCATGATATCGTCTCTTCTCTAATATATTTATATTCTCCAATATATTTATATCTAAGTATTTATATTTATTAAGTCATCACATAGTACCCCATAAGTATATATAATTATAATTTGTCAATTACAAATAAATAATTTTTTTTTTAATCTAAAAAGAAGTCTGGTCTTTTGTTAGACAAGTTTGGTGACTATGCCTTTGTTTTGGGTTAAAGTTCTTTAGTTCACAGATAGCTAGTTCCACATGAAGTTCTCTATACCGTGGGGCATATTGTGGAATATCATCTTAATTTGCACCTGAGTTTTTGACTGTCAGAAGGAGTTTTCCACATCCATCATTATATAAATTGGTAGCAGATTTCCTTCCTTGTTACAACTAAGAAAAAATTAGAGCAGTGTTGGTGTAAGTCACAAGCCTTAGATGAGCATTTATAATGTGTCCTTCTGTAAAATGTATCCCCAATGAGCTTTTGAAAGTAAAAAAAAAAAAAAATTGTCAACAGACTGATATTTTCTGTAGGACTCATTTTAAACTATTTTAGATGACAATTTATGATCTGATAGTCTTCTGAAAAATCTCTGAACTTTGTTCCATGTCACACTTAAACTGCCAAGACTGATTTACCTCTTTAAAAATTTCCAAACTCACAGCTACTCCTGAGCCTGAGATCCCAGGAAATTTGTGGTACTTACACAAAAAGGAAACTGCATACGCAATAACTGTGTGTCACATTTGATTTAGTGCCAGAAGTTGATGCCTTTAGAATACATATTGTACATTTCAGAGAGCCCATGACCAAGGTACTCTTCTATGAACCGAATCCAGATAAGCTGCTTTGTCACTGGGGTGTTAGTAAGTGTGATACAAGCTGTGGCTTAGAAGGGCCTGTACATTTGAGGCTTGCCCTTTCCTTCTCTGTGCTTGAACATGTGAAAGCAAAATGTGAATGAGCTTGAGTTAGCCTCTACTCTGGGAAACCATTTTGAGCAGAACTGAAAGATAGCCTTTAGTTGACAGCCTGCAAACTACCGGACATATGTGTGAGGCCATCTGTTTTAGCCATTTCACACTGCATAAAAACACCCCAAAAGTAAGTGGTTTAAAAGAGCATTTACTTTTCTCCAGAATATAATATTTAGGAAGAATTGGGTAGGGCTAGCTCAACTTGCTGCAATTATCAGCTGGGGCAATTTAAAGGCTGTAAGTTTAAACCATCTGAAGACTTAGGTATCTCAGGTGGTGGATGCTGACTCTAAGCTGAGTATGTCCGTTCACCACAGGGGATTCTCATGTGGTTTTTCTGTGTGAGCCAGTTTGGAACTCCTCTCAGCATGGTTGACTCTTGAAAAACAGGTTCCTCAAGAAACGATGACAGATTTCAAATGGCTTTTTAAAACAAATTTTGGAAATGATGCATCTGGCATAGATCCGTCTGATTCAAGGTGAGAACACACAGCTCTCCAATGCAGGAGTGTTGATATCACATGATAAGAAAGACTTTGAGATAGAATATATATTTATTTGGCTATACATGGAAAAAGCAATATGACAGATTTTTTAGACTATCCAGCCCTGGAAGACTTGTCAGCTGACTTGAACCTGTTCAGGGGGTCCACACCAGTTAAGAATGTCCCTACTGAACTCAGTCCAAGTTGCCAATTCAGAACATTGTGAGCAGATACAGGATGACTGAACCAAACTTCTGCATTTTAGGATGGCTTGCCATGCACTGAAGGATGACATGGTGATTGTTACTCAGAAACATAGTGCTTCCATAGCAAAACCTAAAATATGTAGCATTAGTTTAGGGCCAGTCATTGAGCTAAGGATTGAAAAGCAACAGTGAAGATGCTGGGGACGGCTAGAAAAGCAGCAAAGAAACTGTTAGTATGGCTGTAAAAAATGATAAGAAAACTCTGGAGAAACTGGAAACTGGATGAAGATTCCTATAGGACCTCCATGTAAAGAGCATCTTATCACCTTGATAGTATCAGTATGGTCTCCCATATTTTGACCATGCCAACTAGTAACTCTATTCTCATCTTAAAACAACCTTTATGGGCATTTTTTAGTTCCTGGGATCTTTTTATTTCCCAAAATATGATCTTCCAGTTCCACCTTTTTTAGTGAGGAAACACCATAATACCCTCTCACCTTTCTGTTACTGTTTTATTATGTACTTCTCTGAGCTGTTCATTGCAGCAGCCTTTAATGTAGGCAGTCATGACTTTTCTCTTGCATTCAACTCTCCAAAAGTATCTTATGAATGTATATGTGTGAATTCTAAAGTCTATGCTATATTAGGTTTATCTTGATTGCTCACAAAATGAAAACTAAAGGCTCCCAAGAGTCCTTATAATTTCTCCAAAATATATAATGTTCTTAGAATTTAGCAGTCATGTGTCTTGATGCATGTAACAGAACTGAGTTCAAAATTGCTTACAAAAGGGCACACATAATCCAAAAACTTAGGGTAAATATGGTATCAAACAACACTCATTCTGTAGTGTAGGTGATTTTTGTTCCTTTATCTCAGCCTTATTTCTGTTTGTGTGCTGGCATCAATTCTCCCCAAGAGTATACCTATTACTATTTGTTTAATATCCTTCCACCATATCAATACCAGAAAAAAAAAAAAAAGAGGTCACTCTTCCTGTATTGCTAACAGAAAACATAGAGATAGGACTCTGATTTTTGTCAACTTGGATCACAGGCCCATCATACACCAGATACTCTAGCCAGGAGGGTTAATGCTCAAAAGGTTGTCCAGGGTCACATATTTATTTATATCTGTGGATAGAAGTAAAGATTCAACACTAAAAGCAATATAACCTATGAACAAGGGAGCTATGGCTCCCTGAAGAAACAAACTCATTTCTACACCAGTTTCAAACTTTCTGTTGTGTCTGCCATCCCAAGTTTATCTTTTGGTTATATTAGTATGTTTGTCTTCTTATGATTTTTGGGTGGAAAGCTCAGTGAAAGAGCATAGTTGCCTTTAAGCTTTTTCTTTTCCCTCTGATATTGCAGCTCCCATTGGCCTCCAATGCCCCAAACATGACTAAACTGCTATGTAATTTTAAAAATCACAAATCTTGGCCCATTCCTCAGCCATCTCTTTCTGTAGGAAAATTGGAGAATATGGTCTATGATTTCAAAAATAAGGAAAAGAAAGAAAACATTGGTGAGGTAATGATGTTGAAATAAACAGACACTGCACTTGACATATAGCATTAACATCCTGGTTACCTTACTCACAAGTTTCACTTTTGAAGGTATTTTCCCACTAAAGTGTCTTCATTGTTCATCCAAATTTCTCTAAGATGCAATACAAAAACTTGTTTCTATTCTTAATCCACATGGATCACTGATGAATCAATTATTACTCAATCTCTGTCCCCCTAAAAAAATTGGATAACAAAAGCTATGATAGGAAGTTCTTTTGTATTTTAAAGTGATTAGTCATGATGTCACAGTTCTCTTTTGGACCATGACGAGTTAAATAGGTTTACATAAATAGTTTCATAGACTTTTCTTTTCAGGCCAGCTAGTTATTCCAATCTTTGGAAATTAACTGGGATTTTGACAGTATTAAATTGAGTAGAGACCAAAATGCATGTGTGTTTGTGCACTTGTGTGTGGTGTATATGTGCGTACGGATGGGGATTGGTAAATGAAGAGATTGAGAGAGAGAGAGGGAAATAGGGAGAGAAAGAACTTTATGGAAGCAATCTCTTTAAGTGCACAAGATGAAATTCAGTGAAGAAAAAATATGATGTCGTTCAAACATTGGCTAATTAATGTGCATTATTATTGATTATTCAGACACTAAAAGGGATCAGAACAAGCCAACTGCAAATATTAACATGGCTTAATTAGAATTGATCATTAATTCTTGAAGAAACATCAAGAGAGGTGCACAAAGGCTCCTTTTATATACTTTCTATTAAAGCCAAAGAATAAGAGATTCAATTGATAAAAGGCATTGAAAGGATAATAGCTGATTTTGCTCATACTTCATGTTTTGTTTCTTCCCATCATGATTTGGATATTATCAGGTCATTTCCTCAAATTTCTCCATTAGTTTACAGACAGTTTGATGAAAATGCCCTCACGTTTCCTTTGCCTTACTCATCCTGACAACACTAATAGACAAGCCTATCTTTTCAAGAAATAAGTATACTATAAGTGTTTCTTATTTCATGCAAAATGTCATTAATGAAAAAGCATTCTATAAATAAAGACAACATTCAAGCTTTGTGACTCATTTTAATTACCCTATGAGGACTTCCACAATGCTATTTAAATAAAATACTATCTCCCACTAAAATATATATTTATGAAGTCTTTCAGGTTTCTCTCTATTCTCATTTTCTGTTCCTTTTTACTTGGAGTTGTAAAGACTAGAAGGGAAGCTTGCTTTACTCATTTTTCCACACTATTAAGTTGCTATAATAAAAATTTGGATATGTACATTGCCCAGTATATGTTTTTTTGGGTTTCTAAAAATTTCTTGATAAAAAATTGATAATTGTTCAAATTCACCACTGATTAATAAGAAGAATATGCTAAGATTAAGGTATTTCACCACCTTAATTTAAGTTAATTTAAGTTGTCTTTGGTACAAACCAAAATGCTTCCTAACTACTACTATTTACAAGTAAATAATTCTAGTCAGGCCTTGAGAAAACTGGTAAATTTAGAAAACTAGTGTTTGATGTCTCTACTTTCCCCATTCCGTATCTTTTCGTAGACTAAACACTTCATTTTTCCCACTAAGTATCCTACGGCTAAGTAAGTTCTTGCTTACCCAGTACAATTTTATTTATTTATTTATTTGTTTATTTATTTGTTTATTTATTTATTTTTACCAAGGATTTAACTCAGGAGCACTTAACCACTAAGCCACATCCCCAGCCTTTTTAATATTTTATTTAGAGACAGCTTCTCATTAGTTGCTTACAGCCTCCTTAAATTGCTAAGGCTGGCTTTGAACTCGCTATCTTTTTGCCTCAGTTTCCCAAGAAGCTGGGATTACAGGCATGCACCACTGTGCCCATGGCCTATATAATTGATTTATTTCAATAAAGATATATTGAAGGGCCTGGGGCTGGGGCTGGGGCTCAATGGCCAAGCACTTACCTAGCACATGTGAGGCATGGGTTCAATCCTTAGCTCTGCATACAAAAATAAACAAAACAAAGGCATGCTGTCCATTTACAATTTCAAAAAAAAATTAAAAAAAGATATATTGAGTACCTTCAATATAAAACACAGTAGAAGACACATGAGAAAAAGATCTGAAGCAATTATACCCAAGGTGAATTTGAAAAAAAGATAGGACATTACTACATACTGGTTGATTACTTTGGTTTCTGTTTTAAATTCTACATTTTATTTATGTACATACAAAACAAAGTATTTTCTCTCACTATTATTACTGTTTCATTTTTGTAAAAACAGATGGAATCAACTGTGGTCCATATGAAATTCCTTTTTCTCTAAGGTAGCACCAGATGAAATAAGTTTGAAAAGTCCTGCATAGAGCAGATCTGAAAAAAATTAAAATGCATAAATAATTTTTCCACCCCTTGCTTAATGTCACAAACTCTCATGAGACCTGGAATAAATACCAAATGACATTCTGCACGAAAATTTCTAAACCTTGAATATCTCAAATATGCTATTATTTACCTTTTCTTTTAGGGCTATAAAAATGTTATAAATTTCACAAGTTATACTTAAATTAACAACTTTGTAAGGTTTTAAGGTGACTGTCCATATTCAGTGTCATCATTTGGTGGACTCAAATAATTAAAAGAAGGAATATTTTATTGCTCATAATATTTTTTCTAAGAAACTCCTGAATGAATAAATGAATTTAAAAATTGCATTTTTAAAAACTCATTGATATGGGAACAGTGATTTACTTGAACTACATACAAATAAGTAGGAATAACATTTGATTTTAGAGTTAAAACTATTTCTAAATTTACCACCTATTTTTGGTCATCTGGGTCAAAATAGCACAAAGCTCACGTATTTTATTTGAAATTTAATTATTCTGATCAACATAAACAGAAAATTAAATTAATTTAGGATGACCCTCAGTGTTTGTTTGTAGAGAAAATTATTTTGCCTAAATTATTTGGTGAATTGGTTTTAACTCCATTATGCCCTAATGTGTCCCATTTTAAATGTTCCCTACTTAATATTTATGAACTAGTTAACAAGTGCATTTACTTTGACACTAAATCATAGATCAACATCTTTGAGCCACAGGATATAGATGATTCTCAGCAATTGTGTGAATATTTGTATTATTTTAATGTATATTTTTGTCTCTCCCCTATAATGTCTCATAGTTTTGTTCACTTGATATATATCAATGTCTAGAACATTGTTTGCCTTGAGTAAGAAATTGAGATTGTTCAGTGAAAGAAACATTGGAAGAAGAAAGAAGTCCAGAAACAGACAGGGAGAAAGGAAGAAAGTAAGCAAGGAAGCAGGGAAGGAGAAATACTACTGATGAATCTAGGATTGAAAGAAAGCTTATGTGGCTATTCAATTTCTGCCCAGAGCACTCTATCAACTCTACATTCTTGAGTCTAGAAGATATAATGGCAGAAGATATAAGATGACTTAGCCCTGGGAATTCTCCGCATAAAAACTCATGGGTTATGTAGTATTTTTTTCCTGCTCTTGAGTGGTAATCAAGTATAATTATTATATATTATTATTACTTCTCTGTAAGAAGAACCCTGGGAGTAGCACATCACTTACAGTCCTGGTCCTGAGTTACCAACCAAATACTCAAATAATAGTACCTACAAAGTAATTATTTTATATAAGAGAAGTAAAAGCTTGTCAATAAATATTCCAAACAATTCAGAGTTTCTATCAAAGTTTCAATGAGTCTATAATGTGTTGCATACTTTGCACTACTTAAGGCATTATGTTCTAGTTTGAAAAAAAAAAAATCAGTCATTAGAAAAATTTTTGGTATTGGGAAACAATGAATAAAACTACATTTTCATATTGAGTCTCATACTGAGTTTCACTTGCAGGAACAAAACTGCAAAAATGGATTTAGATCATCTTTGGCATTTGCTGTTATCCACCCAAAATTAATAAGTATGTGGCAATTTTCAAAAATAATTAAAACTTTGTTTCTTCTTATTAAAAAAAAAATAGTCTGCAAGAACACAAGCTGCTCCACTTGATGAGGCAACTGAAATAAAAACAAGTCCCATTTTAGTATTATTTCCAAGGAGCCCTGAAAGCACCATTGTTGAAAAATTTGTGAACTATAGTGAGTTTCTAGTAAACCACTCTTCCTGTTGATCACTAGTTTCCTCTGAATCACAACCAAATTAGGCTTTAGCTGCTTTGTTTCAGAGTGATACTAGCCTCCACCAATCTCAAAAGACTTCAGGAAAGGTTTTCAGCCATTATCACTACCTTATATAACATTATGATTCTAAGTTACAATAAAAATAAACACATTTATGTGATCTAGTGTTTTCTACTTTCTTATTGGTGTAGAATAATTGCTGTGTCTATACTTCAATTCAATCTTTGACACGCTCTTTTCTATATCTCCCTGAATTCTTAATTTTAATGGTATATTAAAATGATAAAATGTAATAAAAATAAAAAATATGAATAAATAGCATAATGCTACTTACCTTCCTGAAAGTTGCATCTTATAAATTAAGAAAGTATGTCATATACTTAGATTACAATTAATTTCTTATTTGTACTCTCAGGTAGTTCACCAAGCATTTTATTTACCTGAACCAGAAATGATTTTTCTTTCAACAATGCTACTTCTTTTGAAAACTTCTCATAAGTATGATTCTACTTATTTACCCATTCCACATGTACCTCTGACCTTTGTCTGGAAGTACTCTTGATTCTTCTGCACTCCATCGCTTTGGCATATGAATCCTTCACCTGCAGGTAAAAACTTTACCCTGTTGAACTAGATTCCATTCAATAAGGGCAGCTATATCCTAAGTTATAGGTTACCAATAGCATCAATTCAACATGATTCTTGAATTCTCTAGCATTCTTTAAAGGCTTTGGCTCCTGGAAAAATATTGCTCTATCTCACATTATGCTATTATCATATGCAATTTCAAGAGTCATAAGCCTCACAGATTGAACAATGTAGGCTTGCAGATCCATGGATCCTTATGATGCCCATCTTTGGAATGATGATACAAACCTTGATTTTTAAATTGGCTACTGAAGCTTAAAATAACAACATATATATTGGTGAGCAAAGTGCTTAACTGTTGAAATTTCTAAATTTAGAACTCCATTCATAGCAGCATAGACTTCTTTCCTGATATGTCAATCTGTTGAATTTATTACAAGAGGTAATGTTATCATCAAGGCAACAATTTATTTCCCGTTTTCTTTTTATTCTTTCTTTCCCTCCTTTCATTTTCCACCCATCTACCCATTCAAATATATTTAAAGCTACTTTCTCTCTAGACTTCTTTCTATATGTATCTAGATCACATAGTACATCATTTCAACCATATTTTAGTAATGCTTCCATGTTTTCTTTTTTCCTGGCAAAGCCACAAATTTAGACCAGCCAGTTCTTTTATGTAAATAGTATCATTACTAAACAATTTAATTAATAATATGGATAAAGGAGATGATAAAAGACAGCTTTATAGAATGTGGTGGGAAGAACATTTAAGGAAGCGTTAACTTTCAATATCCACGGCAGAGATATACTACGGCAAAAAGATTAATGTTTTATGATTTATATTGAAGAATATGTTAGATTCAATTGAGCAAGTAGGGCTTGGTTTTAATTGTTAAACCTTGTAATTTACATAATTAACATTTATCTTACTTTTGTGAATGTAAATTTTAATGAATTTTTTTTTTTTAGTTTACGTGGTTTGGAATGTATGTGAGTTAAATAGTCTTGATATATTTTTCCAAATAAATTTGAGGAAAGTAAATTTCATGGATATATTGTTTTGACTAATACCTATTTTAAAGTGATTGGATAATAAATAGAAATCTAGTACCATCAGTTTCTTCAGTCTTTATTAGGCAAATATTAAATAAGTTACTTCAATGAGCAAGGTTTCTAACTGCTGCTCTTCTAAGTTCTGTAGATTTAGAAGTGAGAAATATAAAAAAAATTAAGGTTACTCATGCCTTAGATATTTTAATCTAGTGTTTGGAAACATAAACTACTGAAAGAAAACCAAAGAATTTTCATATGGTTCAAAATTTTGTGAAAAAATATAATGTAAATAGCAGATAATTTCATGCAAAGGATTACCTTTATTTTTTTGGTCAGGAAGGCCTCTATTAGAAGGGCACATTTGAGTTGAAAGCTGAATTACATCAAGAAACAAATCATGTGAAATTCCAAGCAAAGTGTCCCAGACAGAGGAAATAAACTACACAAATGTTCCTATTCTCTCTCTCTACAGCACTGCTTTCCCTTCTCTTTTCAATGATCAGAGAGAGAATATGTAATTTAATGAGAAATTGTGGAGAGAAATCTATGTTTTGGCTAAAAGAAAACCCAGAATTTAATTTTGCCACTTAGTTATTCTGTGACCTTATGCAAGTTGTATGCTCTTAGAAATGGCTACCACATTCATAATAAATATAAAATAAAGAAAGGATGAACTATGTGATCTTGAAATTTTATTTATTTTTTATTCTCTTATTTTAATCAACTATTCTATTTTAATCTTCTTAGCTGCTATATGTATTTAATTAAATTAACATATGAATTGCTTCTGTATTTCTTAGAATTTATTAACTATACTGAAGATTTCTACTAAAAATTTATCATTTGAAGATACAGAAGTCATAGAAATAGCACATTTGTTTACAACGTATCTAAATAAATGGAATTTTCAATAGAATAAATCGTGTTTACATATCTCTTTGTTCTTCATATTAATAAAATAACACAATATCATATTAAGGACAGAAAACTTATTGCTTTCTTCCTTGAAAATAAAAAATAACATAACAGCGTTATTATTTAATAATAATAATAATAATAATTAATAATAATAACATCATAATTTAATTTACAAGGATCTTGATTGTCTTTTCCTTTCAAAAAACATCACTCAGTTTCTTTACACTGACAGCATTATGATGATTCAATCAGTGAGCAAGAGGTAACCACTACTATAGACTTGTTGGTAAGGTATTTACATAAAGGTGGAAAATAAATCAAAGAAAAATTCAGATGTCTTTCCCCTTAGTAAAAGTTCTCAGTGTCCAGTATTGGATCTAAGAGTACCTATGGTCTGATGTGATCTCTTTCTTGGGTGAAGGGTAAATTGTTTTTTCTGGCCACTTCAATAGTTAGTGGACTTTTTGGATTTTGAAGGCAATATATCAATTATTTAGGTGAGTTATTCCAACTTATTTACTAAAAAAAAAAATATGCTGCTAGTTTGGCATGGGTATAGAAAAAGAGAAGGCTCTGCAACAGGTCAAACCATGTAAGCTACTTTTCTCCTTGGACCACAGGTTTGCAGATCCAATGGTGCTTGAAGTATCAGTGGTTCATAGGTATAGTGTCTGGATCCTCTGGCAGGGCTCTGTGGGTAAGTTACATTGAAGGCCCTTAGAAATTCAAAGCAAAGTCCTGCCATTCTGTGTGGACAATTACTTTCTTTTGAGTAATAAATTTTGTTCTACTATTAGATAAAGAGAATGAATGCCTAACCATGGCCACTGAGCTATCGTATGAACTGAGTTAATCATCATGAACTAGTTGTTATCTGATTTACTGAGTCATTAAGTAGAGTATGCACAGTGGCATTCTATCATCAAGTAGAAACTGTATGTACTAGACTGGGACTGAGCACCTGAAAGCTTAAGTAAATTCCATGAAAAGAGGAGCTCAAATGCTCATGGCTTCTACTACCTTCTGTACCTTCTGTCCTCTAACTTGCAGTTAGAACTTTAAGGGAAATTCCCTATGAACAAATGAGAAGAAGAAAAAATTCAGACCTGATTTGATGGTCCTGAATGATATGGACCATAAAAGTGAGCACCTGCAGTCCTACCTGAGATTATTCATGTTCTCAACAACATAAGTTTCTCCTCACCATGACGAACCTGGATAAAGACATCGCTAAATGCACAATATGCCAGTAAACAAAGATCAACAGAGTTCCTGACAGCACAGTTCCTTGGGGTGACTGCCTAGCTTACCTCATGGCAGGTTGATTACATTGAACAGCTTATATCATATGAAAAACAATATTTTCTCATATTGCAATAGACATTATTGAGAAAAATTTGCCTTTCTTTCATATAATGGTTCTATAAAAGCTACCATCTGTGAATGCACAAAATGTGTTATCTACCATGGTATTGTACAGTATGTTGTTTCCGTGAAGGAACTCACTTCAAGAAAATGAAGCATGGTAACTGGCCCAGTTTCATAATCTACTGATTTTATCATATTCCCCATCATACTAGAGCTGACTTGATTGAACAGTGAAATGGCATTTTGAAGATTCAGTTCAATATAAACTAGGTGGCAATATTTTTTAGAGTGAGGCAAGTTCTCCAAGAAGTTTTATATGTTCTGAATCAGCACCTGATATGTGGTGGTGTTGCTCCCATAGCCAGAAATCACAAGTTCAGGAATCCATTGTTAGCAAGGACTACTATGCTTAGTGAATCACTATCAATTTGCTTTTCTTCCTGTCCCTATGTTTTTTACATTCTTGTGGCTTAGTCTTTGTCAAAGGGAAGAATGTTTTCAGTTATCTATGAACTTAGCTGGAAGTTAATACTGCCTCTGGAGTTCCTTTGGGTTCTTGCTGTTTCTGAATCAACAGGCAAAATGCTGGATGGGATGATTGATTCTGATTATTAAGGGGAAATTAGAGTTCTAGTCTACAAGAAGTAAGTCAATGAATGTCTAAAGTAAGGATATCACTTAGGGTGTGCCTTAGTTTTACCCTGTGATGAAAATCAATGGACAATTGCAACAATCTAACCCAGGCAGAACAATGGCCTGGAACCATTAGATATGAATATTTGTTTCATCCACCAGGTCAAGAACTATGACCAGCTGAGGCACTTGATTAAGGGAAAGGAAAACGGAATAGGTAGTGGAAGAAGGTAGTACCAACTGTGCCACATCAGAGTAATAACCACTGAAATAATCATGCGCATTGCCCCCTGATTTTGTTATAAATGTATATGTGTGTGTACCTTTATTCTCATCCTTTTGTTATTCTTTTAGGTAACATAAAGAGAATAAACATAAAGATGGCTTTATATCACAGTATTTATGTTATGGGATATCAAGAAAAATATTAATCTTCACTCAAGGATTTCATATCCTTTTCTGAGGACAGGATTAGTGGGCTTAAAGTTTTATACTGGATTATTGTATCATATTAGGCAGAAATATGACCTGGTAATTGCCTTTATTTTGGAGATGATATGGCTTAATGGGGTGCATATACATGCCTAGGTAACAAGGAGTGCACTTGTGATCATCCATTTTGTGTGTCAACTTGATGAGGCTACAATATGTTCAGACACATGATCAAAAATTTCTCTGGCTATTTATCTCAGGGTGTTCATGAACAAGATGAACATTTAAATCAGTAGATTTTAAACAAAGCAGATTTATCTCCATATATGGTTAGGTTTCATCCAAATAGTTGAAGGCCTGAAAGAAAACAAAGAGCACCCTACATGTGTGTGTGTGGACACTCATAATCACACACACACACACACACACACACACACACACACATCATCATCATCATCCCAGTAAAATAAATTCCCTAAAAGACTGCTTTTAACCTCATGTACACCATAAGCTTTCCCTGCTTCTACAGCAGACAGCCTTTGGCGGAAAGATAATAATGCCAAGAGCACAAAATTATTTTCCCCATTCTCATGGTTAAAAGTCTGTTAGTATCCTTTGAATTGAGGATTTACTTCAATGTGAAAAAGTATATAAGGATTTCTTCTCCTTGATAGGTCCCAAAACTAAACAGAGGAAATACCTCAAAGGAAATAAACCCTGTGGGATATAAGTTACCAACTTGATTGAGCCCATTATTACCCAGAATGGATATCTAGATATATGAATGTAATTTTTAAAAAATATTTATTTGTTTTAGTTGTATGCAATGCCTTTATTTTTACGTGGTGCTAAGGATGGAACCTGGGCCCCACGTGTGCTAGGCAATGCTCTACCGCTGAGTCACAATCCCAGCCCTGCAAATTGTTCTCTTAAGACAAAGGTGTAACTCTTGCTTTGATTTGATTGCCATACAGCTAGAAAAAAGGAGATGGTGGGTGTAATTTGTCTCTTTGCTCAACGTGGTTCTTTCCCCTGATCTTCCCTTTCCCATGTCATCTGGTGCTTTGTGGGCACTGCCAACCAGGTAACCTTTATCTGCCTTTTGGTAATAGGTTTTGGTGGTATAGGATAGAAAACATCCAACTGAAGTCCTGCTATAATGTTTTATTCACTACATCATAACTGAACAGGCAAGGTTTGGGACTTCCAGTAGCCATCTATCCTTCCCATGAGGCATGAACCTATCCAAAAATATTAGTAAACAGAAATAAGTGCCAAGACTAGGCAGAGTCTAGTTACTAAAAGGGCTAGAACAAAACTTTGTGGAATGTTTGGGATACTGAATCCATGATGCATACTAACACAATTTAAACTGGTTTTAAAATAGCTCCCTCATTTTACCTCTGTTTTAGTCAGCTTTTTCACTGCTGTGACTAAAAGACCTGAACAGAACAATTCTAGAGGAGGCATAGTTTATTTGGGGGCTCACGGTTTCAGAAGTCTCAGTCCATGGAGAGCAGGTTCCATTCCTCAGGACTCCAGGTGAGGTAGAACATCATGGCAGAAGAGTGTAGTGGAGGAAGGTGGCTCGCATGATGATCAGACAGCAGAGAGAGACTCCACTGGCCATATTAAAAAATATATACCCAAAAAGCATGTCCCCAGTGGCCCACCTCCTCCAGTCACACCCCACATGCCTTCAGTTACCACTCAGTTAATCCCATCAGGAATTAATTCACTGATTAGGTTAAGGATCTCAAAACCCAATATTTTCTCCTCCAAAGCTACTTGCCTTGTCTCACCCATGAGCTTTTGGGGGATACTGCATATCTAAACCATAACAACCTCCCATAAATAAATGTGTCAAATAACATATAGCAACATGCAATATATAACCAGCAATTCTCAGTGCCACAGTTAAGAAAGAATATTGGAAAAATAATCCGGTTCATATGAGCCGCATTCTAATAGAGGCGAGAAAAACTGATGTTAGGTTTTCTGAATTCCATTTCTGAGAGTCAATCTGAAAAATCTTTGTGAATATTATAGACTTCTTGCTTTATTTAACCTAAGGGCTATTGCAGGCAAAGGGTGAGGGTGGCAGAAGTTGAGCTATAGGTTTTCTAATTAACCTAGACAAAAGTATTATGACCATGGCATCAGATGGTGTTCATATCATTGGCAAGTGGATTTTATTTCAGCAATCCGATATATTCCAGAGGAAAGAATTTCCTGAATAAATCAATTGTTGATTCAACTGTACTATTTTACCAGAGACAGAAACTCTCACTTCACAGTGCCTCATCTTCATACTGAATGGATTATATATCATACAGCTTAGATGTAATTATCTTAGCCTCTCAGCACTTGCCTGCAGCTCCTTTATTTATCTGTGTGTGAACAAACAATGACAGTACAGGAAATCATTACATGATGAATCCAGGTGAGGCCTTTTGTAAAGTAAAGGGTTCGTTTTATAATAAAATTTATACCACTTCACTTACCATTTCATAAAATAGAACTTGTGTACATGGCGTTTTCAGAAAAAATAATATCAAGAGGTCCCATTTATAAATTGTCAAGTAATGTTGACCTGGGAAATAATATGATAATAGTAAATAAGTGGTCTGATGGATTGATTATGTTCCCCCAATAAAAGAATGTAATTCTGTTTGTTTTGCTTTTTAAAATCAAAACCTCTTATTACTGAGAGAAGGCTTTATACAAAGTTCAACCTCTGAACTCTTAGTAGCAAAATTAAGATAATTAATATTTAATTGTGAATTGAATTAGTTTTTAAAGAACGGTTTTTTTTCCTAAATGAATAAAAATGTCTTTATACTTTCTAAGTAAGAATAAAAAGACATACAGACCTTTCATCTCTGTTGAAATTTCCACAGACATTGAGAAAATACACATAAAGAAGTCTCTTTATTGTCATAGTCTTGTGTGACATTTTGCATATTTTATTTCTCTTTATTTTTAATTGGAAAAAATGCTTTTATTCTTCTGTTTCTAGAAACTATGACCAGAAATAAAGATTACAAAGTAAATGTACTGATTTTACTCCCAATGTAATTGGGTTAGAAAATGTCTTTGATATTTAAAAGACTTTCAGTTTAATCATCAGGCTTATCCAGGAACTATAACTGCTCGAGGCGGGACTGTGGAGGAGATCAAGGTTGAATTCAACACCCATGGTCAGGTCCTGCTTAGTTCCTGGTGCTTACAGGCTCCTTTCCTATAACTTAGCTCAGCTTTGGGGCCTGAGGTCAGAATTGTAAAGGACTCAATTGCATGCCCTGGCATTTAGTATCAGTGTGATTCTACAAGATCCCTGATCTTCCTGTTTGACAGTCTTCTGGAGCAACCCCTTAGCATTTAAAGCTAGATTTGCCTTCAAGTGACTACTCCCTCCCACCTGGGAAATCTATTCTGAGTCTATGCAAACTCAAAACTTGCCCTGTCCTCCTGCAGTCGACTTTATGATCACCTCTCAAGACCAGCATCTCTTATCTGTAATTCTCCAGCTTTAAAGTGATCATTAATTCTGCACCCACCAGTGTATATTCACTGTCATATTCTGTGATCTGGACCTTACCCTCCAGTCCCTAAAAGCAAACCTAATTCAGCCTCATTTAAAAGGATGGACAAATTAGTGTGTTTACTGATAACAGCTCTCTGTTCATGTCCTTTCCCATGAATAGTATTCATATTTTAGAGATTAAGTTGCAAAACCTTATATTCTTCCTTTTATTTGAATTAGAAATTTTCCTTTCATTCAGGATTTTAATGGTCTTCTTGCTATGCAAACCAATTTAAGATAGAAATTCAAATTTCATTACTGGCATGAAGAAACACTTTTCTGGGAAGGAGGATAGAAATTTTGGCACCTCCCACATCATTAACATAAGTTAGCCTTTAAATATTTTCTTTAAAGAGGGTGGCTTAAGATTTTTGTTTTCATATTTAATTCTTAAAGAATGACAGAATTTGGTTTAAATAATTTAAGGACATAACTGAATAAAAATTTAAAAAATATTATTCTTTTTGCAAAAAGTTAGGAAAGTATAGTTTAGAATGCCAGCCAGTTTAAAGATTCACTCTCTTCAAACTGAGCTAACATGGGTTCATTTTATGATGGAGGAATTTCATCCTTTAAGCATCTTTGGTTTTCTTTCTTGTCTTTTAGAGAATCTCTTTCATGGAATCTGATGGTGGAGGCTAGAATGCTGTCCTTGATAATCATACTCTCATCTTTTTATTGGTCATGAACCTCTCTCACCTTTTGGGTTCTTTATTTTGTTTTTTGTTGTTATTGCTTTTTGTTTGCTTTCCTTTTGCTTTAAAAAAAAGTTTAAATGCTAGATATGAATCTAGGACCTTAAGCATGCCTGAGCTGGAACTCTGCCTCAGTTTTCTTTTTGTTTTGATTAATTATATAGCCCATCTAGCGCCCACACCCACACCCACCCTCCCTCTCCTGAAAACCACAATAAGCAACTTCTCAATTCTTTTATAGAAGATGGTGTGGTATTTGTATATAACCTATGAAGATCCTCTTCTGTGTTTGAAATAATTTCTAGGTCACTTATAATGCTGAATGTAGTGAAAATCCTCTGTGAGAAACTTCTGTATACTGCATTATTTAGGAGACAATGACAAAGGGGAAAAGTCTGTACATGTTGAATAAAAAGGCATATTTCCCTAAATATCTTTAATTTGAGGTTGGTTGAATCTGAGGATACAGAATTCCCAGATTCAGAGGGCTAACCATACCTGTCAAGAGAAAAGTTTCAACTACAGTGTCTGGATCTCTGTTTAATAAAAAATGCTCATACACACACACACACACACACACACACACACATACATATACATACACATACATACAAACACACACACACACACACACACAAACACACGTTTCTTCTTATCTGTATAGCCATAGGAGGCAATAAAAAATTGCCTCCTTAATTCCTTTCATTTTCCTTCTCTTCCATTTCCTGTCATGTATTCTTTCAAATTATTATTATCTTTTACCTTTTCCATCACCCTTCATCTTACTGTCATGTGCTTCCTTCCTCTCCTTTTTTCCTCCCATCTTTTACAAAGGAGAACTAATGCTTCTGCCTGCAGCAATTTTTCTATTGTTAAATACTAAGGACAAGGTCGCCAATGCTGTCAAGTGTGATAATCAATGTATTTGACCTCCCTGGTTAAATGGGAGAAAGCATAGGTGTGATGTTTTTAAACTCATTTTGTAAATACTGGTTTGTTCTCCACTTGGAGAAAACTGTGGTGACTCCTTTTGTAATAGTAAATTGAGGCAGCTATTAAATCTTGAAGGAGAATTTGGAAAAATGCCCTTTCAAAAATTAAAAGAATTATTAATAGAAATATTTTAGGTGTGAGCTGGCTTTCACAGGGCAATGAAAGAAACTTTTCAAATATAGAAGGAATTGGCAAGAGGTACAGAAGCCCAGGGATATGTGGTTGCTTCACTGACTCTATCAGAAAGTAGGACCTAGACATTGTTAAGAAAGAAAAAGTCTTCAAATTACATGGAAATTAGACTGTCAGAAGGAAATAAACTGAATTTTAAAGCAGAAAATAGAAAAGTGGTTTGAAACAAATAAGCCTAACAATTTACAAGACTTAATCTTTGTTTCTCTAAGGACAGATTGGGATAAGACTAGAAAAAATATATAGTGTAAAAATTACCTCTTCTAACAGGTACCAGCATGGGACAGTTGATTCAGATGATGCCCCTTCTCTAAAACACAATATGACTTATTATATGGCTGAGTTTTCTTGGGTTGTTCTTGGTCTGAAGCTATTGATTCTGCCTTAAAATATCCTTCTCATTGACTGCACTGATTTGTTTAGCTGACTGTACTTCACATTCCCACTGTGCCAATCACAAATGGTCAAGCTGGAAAATAATGGGGCCATTGTCAACAAAGGCTTGGGTTGCTATTAATCCTAAATGCATGATTGAAGATCTGAATGGTACTTATATACTTTGTATACAAGCAGTTGTATGTAAAAAGATGCTATACTTGTGCAATATGAATAAGTAAATAAATAATTAAATAAACAAAAAATAAAATAAAATAAAATGATTATCTTCATGGGAATGATCCTTTGCATTCTTTCCCCTGTTGTTATGGTTTGGATGTGAGGTGTCCCCCAAAAGCTCACATGTGAGACAATGCATAAAGGTTCAGAGGAGAAAGGACTGGGTTATAGCCTGAACCTAATCTGTGAATTAATCCCTGCTGGGATTAACTGAGTGGTAACTGGAGGCAGGTGGGGTATGGCTGGAGGAAGTGGTTCATTGGGGGCGTGGCTATGGGGTATATATTTTGTACTTGGAGAGTGGAATCTCTCTCTGCTTTCTGATCATCACATGAGCTGTTTCCCGCTGTCCCACTCTTCCAACACGATGTTCTGGCTCACCTGAAGCCCTAAGGAATGGAGCCTGCTGCGTATGGATTGAGACCTCTGAAACCATGAGTTCCTAAATAAATCTTTCCTCCTCTACAGTTGTTCTGGTTGGGTCCTTTTAGTCACAGCAGTGAAAAAGTTGATTAAAACACCTGCCAATAGCAATAGTTTCCACAGATTTTATTTAAATGGCAAAATATTTGTTTCTTTGAAATTTTATGTGAAAAACTGATGTGCATATCATAAAGGATTTTAAGGAGGACTTCAGAGTAGTAGGAATGCAGAATCCCTTTGTCCTCTTCACTCCACTTCTTGTGTTTCCCCAAATAGCTCCTATTGTTACCAGAGTCCTAGGCCAGAGGGAACTTGATGTTGAAGAATTTCAATAAAATAGTCTTGCCATTCCCCTGAAAAATCAAATGAAGACGGTAATGTTGAGGTAGGAAATGAATTTATTCAGTATATTTATGCCAGGAAGGACGAGGGAGACCAAACATTCTCAACTGTGCCTTTGAGGAGCTAACAAGAGCTTTGTGGTTAAAGAAAGAAAGAGAGAACAAAAGTAGGAGGTAGGGGAATAAGAAGTATGTATAGTCAAGCAGTCATAGTCAAGTGTGGTCTGATGGAACATTATCAGTGATAAGAAAATTGCTGTCCATTGGTGGTAGTTTCGATTTTTGTCACAAGATGTTTATTGATCAGACCTATTGTTTGTAGCATCCAAGGTAACATCCTCATCCAAGGAGAGAGTGATTCAGAGAAAGAGAAAGTCAGAATGGCTAGATAGAGTTAGGCTTCCAGATTTAGCGTAATGACTGGAGACTGCTAGGTGCCACACCTGTGATCTGGAACAGAGTCTTGTAAAAACTGGTAGCTGACAATCTATTGATTATGATATCCCTATAAATCTTGAAAATAATTAGTTACTCTTATTTTGGTGTCTTCAGCCTTGAAGGTGAGAGTCACCAGCTTTAGAGGAACATTGCTTAAATGGGTCATTTAAGCAATGTAAATGACTTAAATGAGTCATTTCATTTAAAGCTGTGTGCAGCTTTGAATGAAAATCTGACCAAAGGAGACAGATGAAAATGAAGGCATAAATGCCAAGCCTTTATTATGTTTTTAATTACCCAAAATACATCTGCAGGCTTAAGTGAAGAGTCAATGCCTAAGCAAAAGCAACTGCTAAGTCCTTATTACACTGCTACATAGCTCACTTTCTGTGGGGATTTTTGTGGTCCACATAGACATATTTCATACAGACAGAAGGATGTTGGTTACCTCTAACTTAATTTTTAGTATCTGACTACATATTATTTGAAAAATATTAGCACAGGAGTTTGGGCAAACAGGAAATGCACAATATGGTAATATAGCCTGCTTTTAATAGAGTATGAGACTTGATCATGGGCTAAGAAAGAACAAAGGAAAAAAAATACTACTGAGAAAGAAGACAAAATTGGTAATGTCTGAAAAAATTCTGTTCAAATTTGACCTTTCTTATTTCTAGAAGCAGAATCATGATAACCAAACTTGTGGGACTGAGAGAGCACACAGATTGTCAGTTTCAATAAACATGAACCATACGAAGTTACAGTTCTTTTACTTTCCTATCAACTTAATTTCCTCTGCTTTGCCAGCAAAACAGAAACAGTTGAAAAATAAGCCTAAGATGAGGAAATGGAATGTTAAGTTTGAAGAAATAGACAAAAAGTTGAGTAGACAGAACAATGAATGACTTTCTATCAGCTCACAAGCCACCCCAAATAAATACATTATGAAAAAACTTAGTGATCATCCCCGAACTAATAGCTCAAGAAGGACTCCCCACAATTCCTCCTCACCTGATACCCAGATTGCCATCTTTCTCTACATAAAAAAATTATCTCTTTAATCAACAAAAGATCTGTAGTACTGTCATCTATTTAGTATTAACAATGGGTATCAGGCATGTATTCAGAGGCAAAAGATTCAACTTGGTCACTAGTCTTTTTTTTCAGTGGGCTAGAATTATTCTCATTCCCCAGTGTAAATGGGAAGTAATAATCTGTGTAATTTCTGATGGAGAACGTACATTTCTTCCCCTCATTGTTAGAATTATCTAGCAGACTAAACACACTAGATATTGTGTTCAATCTAGTTCCAGCTGGTCAGAAAACAATATGAGAAAGGTGGCAGAATAAGACAAAGTATTTTTACCTTTTGCTTGAATGTGAGACATTCTTCCCCTCCCCCACAGTTCTGGGAAGTTAAATGGAAAGAAATAAAACTCTCATCACTCATACATTTCTGGTCAAGCCACCCTAAGGGCTACTTCCTGTTTTGCTGTGTGTGAATAATAGCCTGATGCTAAGGGCAACTGGCTTGTGTTTTATTTTATTGTACTGCTGTAAAGCAATTTTGGTCTCCAATTGAACATTTCATTTCTTCTTTATTAAATTTCATGATTGTTCTTTCACCTCAGGTACTTAGAGTAGTAGCACTTACATTTTTGGAGAGCACATTTTCTACAAAGTAAAGACTTATCATAAAGAATCTGGTGCTTTTCCATACAAGGAATCCAGGTAACAGAACAAAGGGTACTTAGAATCTGGAGTGGCTGAGTGCAAGCACTTGTTAAATGGAGAGGGAGGAAGGAGGGGAGTGGGGTGAACTGGCATAATGCATAGCAGAGGTATATGATGCCTAATCAATGTGGCAGAGGGGTCAAGCCTTCATGGCTGAGATGAGATTGATAAAGGACTTCATTTCTCTGAAAAGTCATTATAGGAAGAATGAATGTGAACTCTGTCGAAGACATGAAGGACACAAGCTACAATTGCATATAATAGATCTAAGGCCAAGTTCAAGTATCACCTTTTCTATCAAGTCCTCTCTGACTACATCAGATCTCACTGCTCTTCCTTGTCAATGAACTTACATATTGCTTCCTCAGTTCCTCACAACTTAGTACTCAACAATTTTCTTTGGATTACATATTCTTCCTTCTAACATTTTGAATACCTAATATCATTGGTTGAGGTGACCATACCTTACTCCTTAACTGGCAACAAGATGTTAAGGTGGAAGTCATGCCCTCAGCAAGATAAATGGATGGAGTTGAATAATATTAATGTAACTGTTTCAGTTGTATATGTTCAAATTTAACCCAGATCTATAAAACACTATAGCTCACACTTATTCTCCAAGTGCTGTAATTCTACTAAACATAAGTATTTCAATCTGAACTCATCCTCTCTAGTTTTGCAACTGTGGACATTTTCTTCCTTTTGAGTATGTGTGTAAACATATATGTTTACCTGTGTATTTTTATTTATTTATTTTCAATACTGGGGATTGAACATAAGGTCTTATATATGGTAAGCAAGTGCTCTAATACCATGTCTCGGGATCTTTTAAAATTTTATTTGTAGACAAGCTCTTGATAGATTGCCCAGGCTGGCCTCCAACTTACTATCCTCCTGCCTCAGCCACCTATGTAGCTGGGATTACACGCATGAGCCACTATGTCCAACCATTCACTTTCTTTTTAATAGTTGAATTTCATTATCTATAATATGGATATAATCTCTCCAGAAAACTTCTTAATACAGTTGAAGTTTCAATAAAATCATAACATATGCAAAGAAACCTATGATGAAATAGGGAAAATAATATTCAGGAAGCAGAATATGAAAATATTTAATCGATTGTATTGGCATTTTTCTTTTTTGATAAATTTAATTTCAAGGGTATGTACATGTATATGTGCTTATTGTCTTCAGCAAGTAGAATCTGTGAGGGAGGTGTCTGGAAATAACCACATTAGCAGAAAATATACCCAGGAAACTAATTACTTCTGCAAAGTTCAGCTGTTAATACGTCAGAAAAAAAAATTCAGCTGAAGTTATTGATTTGGTCAATTAAAATGGTACTTGGGCCTCAAAAGATAATTACTAGAAACCAATAACCTTGCTTTAAAAAAAAAATCTGGAACATTGCCTGACCTCTATTTCCCATGTACATACTTCATCACCCAAGGCAAGATAATTTAATTTAATTTGTTACAATTTGATGTTTATTTTAAAATTGTAATTATGAGAAACTGTTAAACTGGTAGTCCCCTGTAGACCATACCTTCTGGTAATCAGGCATTTATGTAATCTGTTCTCATATTAATTCTGGACTTGGCCACATAATTTTCTTTGAATAATGGGACAATACCAAGTGTGGCAAAAGCAGAGAATTAAGAATTACATCTTGGAGCTTGTCATTATGGAATCCCTTCCTCCTGAAGCTCAGCCACTGAACTTCAGCAAATCTCGGATGAGATTGTAGAATGATCGGCAAAGACACAGACACCTTAAAGGGTAAAAGGCCAACTTTCAAATTTCAGCCCCATTAAAACTCACCTGAGTGACGTTAGTGAAAAATGTGAAGCAAAACTAACCACACAATTGTTGATAATTCATCGTTGGTTAAAGCCACTAAATTTTTAGATGCTTTGTTTTACCCTAGTTAAAATGTTACTGAAACCTCGTTCCTTGCCCCTGATGCCAATCCAATAATGAGGATGTGGTTCTGAGATAAAGGAAAAGGAATTTTTTGTGCTTTGCTAACAAAAGGGAAAAACAGGGATGCCCAGAAACTGTTATTCTGCCCATCAAGGGGAGCAGAGGGCTTCTAGAGGTGATTCAAAGGCCATGATTATCTCAACAGATGCAGCTACCTTCCAGATGTGCCCTATGAGGGGTCATAATTCACCTGTAGCCTTGAAAGATAGCCATTTCTTAGATCTTCTGGTTCCATCCCCCAAAGTCTAAATGACTTCTTTCCTGTGGTGTGTGTTTGCTCGAGGACAGATAATTTGGCCTAGGATGGGAAGAAGAATGGGAGTCTTGTTTTCCCTAAGGTTAGGGAGGGGGAGAAAGACAAGAAAAAAAAAAAAGTGTGTGTGTGTGTGTGTGTGTGTGTGTGTGTGTGTGTGTGTGTGTATAAGTTTTAAAATAAGCCACAGTGACAGAGCAGCAAGTGTTATGTTCTAGTTAAGAAGTGGACCCCTGTTACAAAGACATTAACAAAGATTCCAACATAGATGTAACATGATTTTATCCTCCACTATCTTTTAATTGGCTGGCTTTCTCTCATGTATGTGAGTATAAAGATAATCAGAAGGCTAGATTTTGAAATTGTTGAGCTGACTGCACTGATCTTTACCTCCTGAAATACCAAACTACAGATTAGGAAGATTGATGTTCCTTCTTCATGTTCTCCCAAAAAGAGAATAGGAGGCAAAACTTGACTTTTTTTTTTTTTTTTTTTTTTGGTACTAGGGATTGAACCCAGAGGTGTTCTACTACTAAGCCTTGTCCCCAATCTACCTGCTCCTCCCTTCCTTCCTTCCTTCCTTCCTTCCTTCCTTCCTTCCTTCCTTCCTTCCTTCTTTTTTATTCTATTTCTTTTGAGACAGAGTGTTGCTGGATTGCCCAGGCTGGCCTCAAACTTATCATCTTCCTTCCTCAGCCTCCAGAGTAATTGTGATTATAGGCATGTGACACTGTACCCAGCTTGATTTTTTTGGGAGTGTGGGTGGGTTGTGGGTACCAGGGATTGAACTCAGTGGCACTCAACCACTGGGCCACATCCCCAGCCCTTTTGTGTATTTTATTTAGAGACAAGAGTCTCACTGAGTTGCTTAGTGTCTCACTTTTGCTGAGGCTGGCTTTGAACTCACAATCCTCCTGCCTCAGCCTCCCAAGCTGCTGGAATTACAGGCATGCACCTGGCTTGATTTTGTTTTAATACTCTTTTTCTTCAGCCTTCTGAGAATTGCACATTAAGTTTTGCTAGTAATCATGAATTTATTTCTGAGGAATTGGGCCAGTGTCAAAAGAAAGATAACAATATTGGAAAATTGTTCTGAAATGAAAATACAAAGAACAATCTCTGAAGGATTTTATTTCTCTTCAGAGTTTTCTCTTATGAAGGGATAGACCCTTTTCATAACTTTAATGTTCATGACACACTCTCTTAAACACCTCAGAAATGTTTTTTTTAGTGTTTTTTTGACTTTCACATTTGGATAATTCTCATCTCTATCACATAAAGGGCCCCTGTTTTATAAATCTCTTCTCCTTCCTTTGCAATCCACAAACATTCTCATTCCTTGATTAATTTCCCTAGAGCAGTTTTCCATTTTAATAACATCCAACTCATCAATGTTTTTTTTTTTTTTTTCATGTGTCGTGCTCGTGGTATTTTATATAAAAATTTATCAATATACTGGCATGCCTGTAACCATAGTTACTTTGGAGACTAATATAGGAAGATCATAAGTTCAAGTCCAGCCTGGGCACCTTAGAAAGATCCAGTCTCAAAATAAAAATTGCAAAGAGGGTGGGTATGGGGCTGAAGCTCACTGGTAGGGTTCTTGCCTAGGATGTACTAGGCCCTGAGTTTGATTCCCAGTACTGATAAAATAAAAATGAAAACTTAGTCCTCCTTCTAGAAGTCTTACACATTTGCATTTTACATTTAATTTCTATATTCTGTTTTAGGCTAATTTTGTGTAAAACATAAAATCTCTAGGCTTTTATTTCAATATGGAAGTCCATATTTTTCCAGCACCATTTGTTAATGGCTATCTTTTCTTCTTTGCTCCCCTGTCAAACATTAGTTGACTTGTATTTGTATAAGTCAATTTCTAACCTCTTTATTTGCTTCAACTTCCTCCACTGTACTTGTATTTGTTTCTCATAACCTTGAGCTTCCATACTTGAGTTCCCCTTAAAGAGTCAGCTTCTTGCAGTTCTTTTCACTATAATCCACTATTATGATAGAGCCCTGTTAATGTGATGTTAGGAAAAACTCCAAAATCTTCCAATTATTTTTTAAAAAATCTGTCCTGTCTCTGGGTTTGACCTTTGTGTTTCTTCTTACAAAGCTCCTACTCTCCCACCTCCTAGGTGAGACAGGAAGGCCACAGGGAGTGAATGAGAGGAATGGCTTTGCTCCATGGATCAGTGACTAGATACTGGTACGATTTTCCCCTCTGCAGAGGAGCTCTTTGATATGAAAAAGAAGATGGAAGCATTGTACAGAGGTTACCCTTCTTTCCTTGCCAGAACTGAAAGAAATAAAGAAACAGGTACCTAAATGGAAAAAAAAAAAAAAAAAAAAAACCTGAAAATTCTGCAAAAGTGAACAAAATGATTCTTTTTTAAACGTCTTCCTTTGATAAATGAACTTCCATAAGTAATTAAAAAAAAACATAGAAAAATAGTTAAGAATTAGACACTTCAGGTTCAAAATTTAGGATCCTTTTAAAGTTTAGCCATATCTTCTCTTTTTGTCTAAAGCACACTGTCACATTATATTGATCAATTAATCACAAAAGTGCTCGGAAACAAAAAGCAAGGATGAAGAATTATTTCCAGTCCATAATACTAGCAGCCATTGAGTTTGTTGGTGACTGTATTAAACTAGTATTGCAGATTGTATTTCTGAGTACATTGCTTAAATTGTTTTGAAAAGACAGTAGAAGCTTCTAGATACACATTCACTGTACAATGTTTAGAGGACCATTTGGTTTCTCGTATCTGGAGTTACAGGATTTTTCTAGTCTTTAATATTTACGTAGGCAAATATATATATATATGTGTACGTAAATTCAGAAAATACCTGAAATGGATTTATTCATATTAATTGCACTTTGTGGGGGTGTGTATGTGAATGTGTGGGGATGAGAAATGTACAAAGTATTAGTACTTAAATTTTGAAGCTTTTTTTTGTAATAATTTTTTTGATACTAGAGGTTGAACCTAGGGCCTCACCCAAGCACTCTACTACTGAACTACATCCACAGTTTTATTTATTTTTTTTAACATTAAGACTTGGTTTCCCTATGTTGTTCAGGCTATCCTTGAACTTGAAATTTTACTGACTCATTCTCCCAAGTAACTGAGATACAGGTATGTGTTACAGAACCCTGAAAAAACCTTGAAAAAATTTTGACACTCAAAAGTCTCTGGAGATAAATAATATGTATTTATTTTTATATAATATATATACATGTGTACATATAGCTTAAATATGAATTTCTTGGTCAATACTAAATCATAGTCTCAAAGCCATCATTAAAGTCATTTGAATTCAAAGAATATATCCTGCTGAATTCTGAACAGTAGGCAGTAACAAAGTTGGCAATTTGATTGATTTCTGGATCTTGATCTCATTCTTTTGGTAGTGTGTAGAAAAAGCTGAATGTAAGCTCAGTTTGATCACTGTAAAAAAAAGTCTCTTTCTTTTATTTGGCATACTCCATCAGATTTTTTTTTTTTAAACTCTAAACAAAAAAACTACTGTGACACCTTTGCATTTCTTATATAACAGTGGTTTCCAACATTAATTTTTCCACCAATCTATTATAAACTTTAGTCTCCTTAAAATGTAGATTTATGCTTATCACAAAATATACTTTCATTCAAAAATTAGTTATATCAAGAAAATTGGTCAGAATGGCAATCATTAACAAAGACAGTATTTTAAGTTCCAATCAAAATTAAGTTTAAGATATAGTGTGGTGTTTTGGCATACGGCTGTGATGGTAGATGTTGCTTCTATACCTTGCCACAGTATTCTTTTGAGTTCTGTTTTTGTGAACAATACAGAAATTAGATGCAAAGAGGAAGTGGTGGCAGAAATGTGATGAAGATTTGCAAAATAATCAAATTGATTAGGCATAGGTAATTACATTTTCTTTCACCACAAATATACTGAAGATTTAAGTTTAGTCCTTGAAATAGTTTGAAGTTGAAACCAAAATCCTCAAGTGAACAACATATTTTGTTGAAACTCAATATATATTTAGAATACCACAATTTTAGATCAAGTAATCAAAAGAGATCCAATTTTTTCAACTTTTAATTTTGAATGTGAAATACATATTTTGTAAATATTTAGGTAATTAGGTATTTACTTTAGAGCTGGAGAATAGGCTCTGAAAAGAACATTGAATCTATTAGAAAAGCCAATCTTTATTTTCTGATATTGATTCTGTTTCCATTTGCTCTCCCAAGAAATATGTTTGACACATTAGTTATACCATTATAAAATTATGTGATTATTTTTCTACACTGTTAAAATTATGACAGATTTTTCTTTGAGTCATAACAACACAATTATGTATAGGTTACTTTCTATTATTTGAGATGGATAAGGGAAAAGTTAAGGGACTCCATGTGAGATTGACTTGGTTTTTGTCAAGGATGTAAAAGGCTAAGTCTATGATTAAGGATAGAGATGAAGTCAAGACCTGAAAGAAGAAAGAATTTTTGAAGAATTTCTCTTGGGGGAAAATAATAAAAAATAAGAATTAACTTCACTAAGGATGGATGAAAAAGATTGGCCTAGAATAGAGACTTCAGCAAACATTTTTGGTTTGAATTTCTAAACTTCTAATAAAGATTCTTAAATATTTCCTTTCGAACTGACAAGTTTACTCAAAGTCTACAAAGGAATGAGGATCAGAAGGTAGAATCAATGGTCTTTTTACATGGCTGTTTATTATATTATTTATCCAGTGAGAACAATAAGCACAATAAAGGAAAAAAGATATTTTGTGTTGTTTTCCCCATTCTTAGTTCCGAGAAATGTCACCTAACAATTTTGAAGGGCTGTCTGTGTCTCAGAAGGAGAATTTAAGTAGGAGGTGATCCTCTCAGACTGTCATTGTGGAAAGATTATCATTACAGATGTTCAGTGGTTGGATATTTGATGGATAACTTGAAGTGTCATCTCTTAGTTGGGTATTTAAAGAGGTATTCAAATGCTAGTTGTCTCTTCAACCAGAGGTAATATGATCAGGATAATAATTCTATCATACTACCTGTGTCTCTGTGTTTTCCCCATTCATTTTCTCTCATGCTTCAACACCTGCTTTTTTTTGGTTAATTTATTTTTTATTCTAAGTTGTTACAAATGACAGCAGAATGTATTACATTTCATATTACACATATAGAGCACAGTTTTACAAATCTCTGGTTGCATGCAAAGTATATTCACACCATTTGTGACTTCATACATGCACTTAGGGTAATGATATCCATCTCATTCTACCATCTTTTTTTTTCTTCACCCTTTTGCCCCCTCCCTTCCCCTCCCTCTCCATTGGCCATTCTAGTGTTCTTCTAATCCTCCTATGCTCCCCATCCCAACCCGACTGTGAATTGGCCTCCTTATGTCAGAGAAAACATTTGGCATTTGGCTTTTTGGGATTGGCTAACTTCACTTAGCATTATATTCTCTAACTCCATCCATTTACCTGCAAATGCCATGATTTTATTCTCTCTTATTGCTGAGTAATACTCCATTGTGTATATATACCACATTTTCTTTATCCATTCATCTACTGAAGGGCATCTAGGTTGGTTCCACAGTTTAGCTATTGTGAATTGTGCTGCTATAAACATTGATGTGGCTGTGTCCCTGTAGTATGCTGTTTTCAAGTCTTTTGGGTAAAGACCAAGGAGTGGGATAGCTGGGTCATAAGGTGATTCCATTCCAAGTTTTCCAGGGTCATAAGGTGGTTACATTCCAAGTTTTCCAAGGTATCTCCATACTGCTTTCCATATTGGCTGCACCATGTTGCAGTCCCACCAACAATGTATGAGTGTGCCTTTTTCTCTACATCCTCTCCAACATTTATTGTTGTTTATGTTCTTAATAGCTGCCATTCTGACAGGTGTGAGATGAAATCGTAGAGTGGTTTTGATTTGCATTTCTCTAATTGCCAGAGAGGTTGAGAATTTTTTCATGTATTTGTTGATTGAGTGTATATATTCTTCTTAGAAGTGTCTGTTCAGTTCCTTGGCCCATTTATTGATTGGGTTATTTGTTTTTTTTGGTGTTAAGATTTTTGAGTTCTTTATATATTCTAGAGATTAGTGCTGTATCTGACATGCATGTGGTAAAAATTTGTTCCCAATTAGTGGGCTCTCTGTTCACCTCACTGATTGTTTCTTTTGCTGAGAAGAAGCTTTGTAGCAACCCCTGCTTTAAAAAAATGAATACATACAAAATGTTTGTGTGTGCATGCTTAACCTTAGTTTTACCACTGTTTCTCAGCACTGAAACAGTCCTTGTCATATCCCTAAGTTATATAGCTAATACAATTTTCATACTCAAAACAACATTTTACAAAATGACACATGTTCAGCCCACTTAGATAGAAGGTAAACTTATTGATTAAGTGTTATTATAAGAAATTGCTGCTTATGATAAATTACAATTTAACTGCCAAATTCTTCCATATCAAAATAGTTCATAGTGCCTTATAATCATACATAATACTAGAGTTCATTTTGACATAATAATACATACATGGAACATAGTTTGCTCCATTTCAGTTCCTTCTTTCCCTGGCATCCTCCTTCCCCTTGTTCTTCTTCCTCTACTTTCCTGGTATTCCTTCAATTTATTTATTTACTGCTACATATGCTGTATATATGTATATATACATACACAGCATAATTTGCTTAATTGGTTGATTTTTTTACTCTGTAGTTCCTGCCTTTTCGCATCCCTCTTTCCTCCCCCACAATCCCCTTCCTCTTCTCCATGGATCTTCCTTCTACTTCCATGGGATATCACCCCCTTTTTCCTCCTTATTTTGTCATAACTTTCACAATTGAGAGAAAAAACATTTGACCCTTGACTTTCTGAGTCTCACTTATTGCATTCAGCATGATGTTCTCCAGTTTCTTCCATTTATGAGCAAATGACATAATTTCATTCTTTATGATGGCTGAGTATAACTCCATTATATGTATACATTTCTTTATCCATTCATCTGACCAGCACCTGTGCCTCACAAGTTTAGGCCAGCCTTAACAACTTAGTAAGACCCTCTCTCAAAATAAATGATAAAACTTGGCTATTGTAAATTGGACTCCTATAAACATTGCTGTGTATGTATGACTATAGATGCTGATTTCAGTTCATTTGGAAAAATATAAGGAGTGAAATACCTGGGTAATATGGTGGTTACACTCCTAATCTTTTGTTTTTTTAACATTTTTTTTTATTCTAAGATGTTATAAATGATAGCAGAATGCATTACATTTCATATTACACATACAGAGCACTTTTTTACAAATCTCTGGTTGTATGCAAAGTATATTCACACCATTCGTGATTTCATACATGCACTTAGGGTAATGATATCCATCTCATTCTACCATCTTTTTTTTTTCCTTCACCCTTTTTCCCCCTCCCTTCCCCTCCCTCCCCATTTGCCATTCTAGTAGAATGCATTACGGTTCATAATACACATATAGAGCCTCTTTTCACATATCACTGTTTGTATACAAAGTATATTCATACTATTCAAGTCTTCAATCATGCATTTGGGATAACGATATCCATCTTATTATACCTCCCCCCTTTATTTTTCACCACCCCATACCCCGCTATCTCCCTCCCTTCTCCTCCCTCCCCTTTGACCACTCTAGTACTCCTCTAATCTTCCTAAGTACCCCGCTGTGACTCTGACTCCTTATATCAGAGAAAACATTTGGTACTTGGATTTTTGAGACTGACTAACTTCACTTAGCATTATGTCCTCCAACTTCATCCATTTACATGTGAATGCCATTATTTTATTTTCTTTTATTGTTGAATAAAATTCCATTGTACGTATATACATTTTTTAATCCACTCATCTACTGAGGGACATCTAGATTGGTTCCACAACCTAGCTATTGTGAATTGTGCAGCTACAAACATTGAGATAGCTGTATCACTGTAATATGCTGTTTTTAAGTCCTTTGGGAATAGACCCAGGAGTGGGATGGCTGGGTCATAGGGTGGTTCCATTCCCAGTTTTCCAAGAAATCTCCATACTGCTTTCCATAATGGTTGCACCATTTTGCAGTCCCACCAGCAATGCATGAGTGTGCCTTTTTCCCCACATCCTCTCCAACATTTATTGTTTTTGTGTTCTTAATAGTTGCCATTCTGACTGGTGTGAAATGATATCTTAGGGTAGTTTTGATTTGCATCTCTCTAATTGCCAGTGATGTTGAGCATTTTTTCATGTATTTGTTGATTGATTGTATATCTTCTTCTGAGAAGTGTCTGTTCATTTCTTTGGCCCATTTATTTATTGGGATATTTGTTTTTGTTTTTTTTTTTTTTTTTTTTTGGTGTTGAGTTTTTTGAGTTCTTTATACATTCTAGAAATTAGTGCTCTGTCTGATGTGCATGTATTAAATACTTGTTCCCAGTTAGGTGGCTCTCTATTCACCGCACTGATTGTTTTTTTTTTTTTTTTTTTTTTTTTTGTTTGTTTGTTTGTTTTTTTTTGTTTTTTGCTGAGAAGAAGGTTTTTAGTTTGAATCTATCCCATTCATTAATTCTTGATACTAATTCTAGTGCTACAGGATTCTTATTAAGGATCTTGGGGCCTAATCCGACATGTTGGAAATTGGAGCTTACTTTTTCTTCTATTAGGCGTATTGTGTCTGGTCTAATTCCTAGGTCCTTGATCCACTTTGAATTGAATTTTGTGCATGGTGAGAGATAGGGGTTTGATTTCATTTTGTTGCATATGGATTTCCAGCTTTCCCAGCACCATTTGTTGAAGAGGCTGTCCTTTCTCCACTGTACATTTTAGGCACCTTTGTCCAATATAAGATAGCTGAAATTACATGTATTAGTCTCTGTGTCCTCAATTCTGTACCATTGGTCTACCCATCTGTTTTGGTGCCAATACCATGCTGTTTTTGTTACTATTGCTCTATAGTATAATTTAAAATCTGGTATGGTGATGCCACCTGCTTCCCTTTTCTTACTAAGGATTGCTTTAGCTATTCTGGGTCTCTTATTTTTCCAGATGAATTTCATGACTGCTTTATCTATTTCTTCGAGGAATGTCATTGGGATTTTGATTGGAATTGCATTAAATCTGTATAATGCTTTTGGTAGTATGGACATTTTGACAATATTTATTCTGCTTATCCAGGAAAAAGGAAGGGTTTTCCATCTTCTGAGGTCTTCTATAATTTCTTTCTTTAGTGTTCTATAATTTTCTTTAAAGAGGTCTTTCACTTCTTTCATTAAGTTGATTCCTAGGTATTTTATTTTTTATCTTTTTTTGATGCTATTGTAAATGGGGTAGTTTTCATCATTTCCCTTTCAGAGGGTTTGTCACCGATGTACAAAAATGCCTTTGACTTATGGGTATTGATTTTGTATCCTGCCACTCTGCCGAATTCATTTACTAATTGTAAAAGTTTTCTGGTAGAGTTTTTTGGGTCTTCTAGGTATAGTATCATGTCATCAGCAAATAGTGCTAATTTGAGCTCTTCCTTTCCTATATGGATCCCTTTAATTTCTTTTGTCTGTCTAATTGTTCTGGCCAGAGTTTCAAGTACTATGTTAAATAGCAGCGGTGAAAGGGGGCACCCCTGTCTTGTTCCAGTTTTTAGAGGGAATGCTTTCAATTTTTCTCCATTTAAGATAATGTTAGCCTGGGGTTTTGCATATATAGCTTTTATGATGTTGAGATATGTTCCTGTTATTCCTAGTTTTTCTAGTGTTTTGAACATAAAGGGGTGTCGTATTTTGTCGAATGTTTCTCTGCATCTATTGAAATGATCATATGGTTTTTGAGTCTATTGATGTGATGTCTTATGTTAATTGATTTCCATATGTTGAACCAAACTTGCATCCCTGGGATAAACCCCACTTGATCGTGGTGTACTATTTTTTTCATATGTTTTTGTATTCGATTTGCCAGTATTTTGTTGACTATTTTTGCATCTATGTTCATTAAAGATATTGGCCTGAAGTTTTCCTTTTTGGCTGTGTCTTTGCCTGGCTTTGGAATCAGTGTAATATTGGCCTCATAGAAAGAGTCTGGGATAGCTCCCTCTTTTTCTATTTCTTGAAATAAGTTGAAGAGTAGTAGTATTAGTTCTTCTTTGAAGGTCTTGTAGAACTTGGCTGTAAAGCTATCAGGCCCTGGGCTTTTTCTAGCTGGAAGTTTTTTGATGGCATCTTCTATTTCCTCACTTGAAATTGATCTATTTAAATTGTGTATATCCTCCAGATCCAGTTTGGGCAATTCGTACGACTCTAGGAATCTGTCAATGTCTTCAATATTTTCTATTTTATTAGAGTACAAGTTTTCAAAGTAATTTCTAATTATTCTCTGCATATCTGAGGTGTTTGTTGTGATATTTCCTTTTTCATCATGGATGTTAGTGATTTGAGTTTTTTCTCTCCTTCTTTTCATTAGCATCGCTAAGGGTCTGTCAATTTTATTTATTTTTTCAATGAACCAACTTTTAGTTTTGTCAATTCTTTGAATTGTTTCATTAGACTCAATTTCATTAATTTCAGCTCTGATTTTAATTATTTCCTGTCTTCTACTGCTCTTGGTGTTGATCTGTTCTTCTTTTTCTAGTGGTTTGAGGTGCGATGTTAAGTCATTTAGTTGTTGGTTTTTTTTCCTTTTGAGGAATGAACTCAGTGCAATGAATTTTCCTCTTAATACTGCCTTCATCCACTCCTAATCTTTTGAGGATCTCCATACTGCTTTTCAAAGCCGTTGTACCCAGTTGAATCAACAATGAATTAGTGTACCTTTTCCCCCACATCTTCAACACCATTTATTATTATTTGTATTTTTTTCTTTCTTCTATTTTTTAATTTTTAATTTTTGTAATTTCTTATTTGTAGTTATACATGACAGTAGAATATATTTAATATATTTTGCCATATCATTTATACATGGAGTATAATTTCCCATTTGTGTGGTTGTACATGATGTTGAGTATTCTATATAAACTTAGGAAAGTTATGTCTGATTCGTTTTACTGTGTTTCCGATTCTCATCCCCCTTCCCTGTGAAATTTGGTAAGCCTCTCCCCACCCCCCATTCTGAGTCAGCATGTGTATATCAGAGAGAACATTCAGTATTTAGGTTTTGGGGATTGGCTTATTTCACTTAGCTTCATAGTCTCCAGTTTCATCTATTTACTGGCAAATGTCATAATTTCATTCTTTTTTATGGTTGAATAATATTCCATTGTGTATATGTACAACATTTCTTTATCCATTCATTTGTTGAAGGGCACCTATGTTAGTTCCATAGCTTAGCTATTGTGAATTGAGCTGCTATAAACATTGATGTGGCTGTTTCCCTGTAGTATGCTGATTTAAAGTTCTTTAGGTATATACTAAGGAGTGAGATAACTGGGTCAATTGGTGGTTCCATTCCAAATTTTCTGAGGAATCTCCATACTGTTTTCCATAGTGCTCCAATTTGCAGTTCCCCCAGCAATGAATGAGTGTACCTTTTCCCCCATGTCCTCACCAACCTTTCTTGTTGTTTGTATTCTTGATAATTGCCATTTTGACTGGAGTGAGATGGAACCTCAGTGTAGTTTTAATTTGTATTTTTCTGTTAGAGATGCTGTACATTTTCTTGTGTATTTTTTGGCCATTTCTATTCATTCTTTTGATAAATGGATGTTTAATTCTTTTGCCCATTTATTGATTGACTAATTTGTTGTTTTGGTGGAAAGTTTTCTTTGTTTCTTATATATTCTGGATATTAATCCACTGTTGGAGGAATAACCGGCAAAGATTTTCTCCCATTCTGTAGGCTCTATCTTCATGTTCATGTTTCCTTTGCCATGCAGGTTTTAGGTTGACACCATCCCACTCAGTGATTCTTGGTTTTATTTCTTGAGCTTTAGGGGTCTTGCTAAGGAAGTCAGTGCCTGCACCTATGTGATGGAGTGTTGACTCTATGTTTTCTTCTGTCAGCTGTAGTTTCTTGTCTAACTACTAGGCCGTTGGTCCATTTTGAGTTGACTTTTGTGCAGCATGAACAACAGGGATAGAACCCTTGAAAAGTTAAAATGATGTGTGTCATGGTCATCTTTTTTCTCCATTTATATTTAGATAAGGAGCTTCTGGTGCTGGTCTTAATTACATAATAAGATTTTATCTTGCCTATCTTTCTTAAATCTATTTACAGTTAAAGAAGTAAATGTGTTTTGATGACAGACAAGATATGGAAATGTGGGATTTCTCAAGGAGTCTGGTGAAAGTTAGTAAAATCATAAAGCTCTTCATGTGGACATTAATATTGTATGTTACCAAGGAAGCTGACAGAGAAAGACATTAAAATTAAAAAAAAAAAAAAAGTGAGGCTGAGTGAGGTGGTGCATACCTGCAATCACAGCTACTCAAGAGAGTAAAGCAGGAGGATCAAAATTTGAGGCTAGCCTCAGTAACTTAGTGAGACCTTAACCACCCTGGTGAGACTGTATCTCAAAATGAAAAAACAAAAAAGTGCTGGGTATGTCAGTCATTGGTAAAGTATCCCTGGGTTTAATTTGCAGTACCAATTAAAAAAAAAATAGAGGAAAAGAAAGAAAGAAAAAAAGCTGAATGACCATCAATATCTTATATCTTGCCAAATAAAGGAAAATGACCTAGAGTTAGATAACAATAACAAGAAAAGAAACAGAGTGGTTTTTCCACCAGACTTTTTTTTTTTTTTTTTTTTTTCCCACAAGACAACTATTAAAAGTAGAGGGGACTGAGCCGGGCGTGGTGGCGCATGCCTGTAATCCCACCATTTTGGGAGGCTGAGGCAAGAGGATCGCAAGTTGAAAGCCAGCCTCAGCAATGGCAAGGCACTTAGCAACTCAGTGAGACCGTGTCTCTAAATAAAATACAAAAAAGGGCTGGGGATGGGGCCCAATGGTCGAGTGCCCCTGAGTTCAATCCCTGGTACCAAAAAAAAAAAAAAAAAAAAAAAAAAAAGTAGAGGGGACTGGAGAATGCAGCACCAGAACACTTTTCTGGATGTAGCAGTGAAGTGATGTGGAGGTTTAGATCTTCCCTTATTCTACCATATTAGGATATGTTCAGGCAATATTTACATTTTTGTGTGTCATCTGGGGAAAGATGAGTGTCTAGGGAAAGTCTGTGACAATATTTGTCTATTATTAAGTGAAGTCATTTTTTTAAAAAATGATTTAAAAATGTTAGAAATACAGAGATTAAACTGAAAATTCATTTTTACCCATGGGGTGGGGAGGGAACAGTCTCATAGAGGACATAAGAATTGGGTAGTAAAGTAAATGGGAAAATTCACTTTAAGGAACAATGTTTGTATTATTAATACAGTTAAAGATTGGCATCCATCAAAACCCATCAATCCACCTTCAAGAACTGCATTCCTGAAAACTCTCATATTTACTAAAAACAAGCCCTAGAATATTTTGAATCCTTTCAATTACTGAAAAACAAAAAGCTAAAATGTCAATTATTAAAGCCCAAATAAAGAATGCTATGGTAGTACAGCTGAGAGCATTCAAGAGAAAGAATGCAACATAAATAAACCTCTGAAATCACATTTTGATAAAGACATGAAATATAAGAAGACATATGCACATGATTTTCACATAGGTAAATTATAAAAGGGTATAAAAGAATATTCCATCTCAAGATTGTTTATGTAAATGCACATATATAGTGAGATTATAACTGCTGAAAAGAAAGCATGCATAGAAATGTCAAAAGTAAGGATTACTTCTGATTAGAAAATAATATAAGACAAGGACATGGTTCAAAACTATTTCTATTAGAATACCTTATTTACTTATGTAAAAGGAAATAGGATAAATGAAGAGAGACAAAAAGGGGTTGTATTACTCAACTCTTTCAAGAAAAGAGGCTTATTTTGGCTCATCCTTCAGAGGTGCAAATGCAGGGGCCTCATCTGGTGAAGGCCTTCTGGCTGGAGGTACTGAAGTGGTATAGAGCATTATGTGGAAGGTACAGGGAGTGTGTGTATGTGTGCCCATTTGGTTGGTGTCCTTCCCACTTGTCTAAAATCACTAGCATTCAATCATGGGTGCTCCCATTTAACACATTAATCTAATAGGATCACTTTCCAAGGACCCCACCTCTGAACACTGTAATCTCCTCTGTTAATTCTCCACAGATGGAATCAAATTTCAATACATGATACAGGGAACACTCAAACCATATCAAATCATAGCAGGGATAGATGCAGGAAGAAGGAATGAATGGCTGAATAAACAGCCTGGACTCTGTCACATCATGCTTGTAAGAGGCCTGACCTAGACTCCTTTGTTGAGCTGAAGAATCATCTGGGGATCAGGCTGGACCTGAAGAAGCACTCTGAAAAATACATGTTCTTATTAATCTTAAGTTTCTATTAGAATACTTTATTTCCTAATTTTGTCTAAACTTAAGAAATGTTTTGCTTGAAAGTGTTAGGACTCTCTTATTTTAAATAATTGTAGCTATGAGGAAGAGGAAAAGAAAATTGTAGCCCACAATTGAGGAATTTAATGTGATGAAATTTGATAAGTGGTTAAAACTTTCTCTGTGCATCTAATGAAGAACTGATGCTAAACGCTAAGGCTTTTTTTTATTTCTTAAAAAAAAAAAAAAAAAAAAAGAAAGAAAAAAATACCTTTTCCCCGTAGGCCTATAACCTCACATCCTTTTCTGCATAAGACAAGTACAGGATCCAGAGACTGCAGCTTTTTAATTAACTGCCATGGGAATATTTAGGTGTGAAATTAGTCACCAGAGGGAGCCCATATTATTCCTCAAAAGCAATCGCAAAAGACTGAGGACAAAATGAAAATACATGTAGAGATTGGGTCAGAGAAGTTCAAGGAGAGTACAGAGTGTTCTCTTACTGTTTCTTGAATTGCAGTTTCCTCCCATTTTCAAGCTTCAGAATGAGCTAACTTTGATAGATGCAAAGGAGCTGTTTTGTTTTGTTTCTTTATAGCAAAGGCATGGAAGAAAACAAAATCCGTTTTTTCCCTTAGTGGCTACTTATCCATTGACCTTCACATTTGCTTAGCATGAAAACTTCTTTTGTGCATGATAATTTTATTTATATAAGAATTCAATATTTTATTAGGCTGCCAAGCAGGTTAACTGACAGTTTCTAAACGATGCAACTGTCAATGATTTGCCCGATTCTTCCCAAAATAAAATCAAAGCATGGCCATATAGTTAACAAATAAAATTTTCTACACACTTGGGACTTTTAATCATAATGAAAGAAAGTAGAATTTGAAAGCAAAAGAAATATCTCACTTCTGAGAACTTCCTATTGTGAAATTCCATAATTTTAGGATCCTGTGAAATGGAAAAGTGGAATCTATAAATTGTTGCCACCAATTACTTCAAATTGACTAAACACCAAAATCCCAGTCACATATTTTAACAATGTACAGTTGAACAGTTTGTACTTTTGAATGGATTAAGGTAAAAAATACCATGAACAATGTTCCCTGTGGTCTTTACTATCTTTGTTTACCCAGATTTTAAGCTCACAAAAGAAGAGCAAGATTATGGATTGTTTCAATTTTTCATGTTAAACTCATATTTCTGTCACTCAGGGTGATGGGCACTCTACTGAAGCTTGTATCTCAGCAAAGTCTGTAACAATGACTTGAACTGACCTGTGTTCCCAGGTTGCATTGGCCAGAAACTCTTTTAGCAAACAAAGAGTGAAACCTGCCACTGTAATACTCTTGCCACCCACTCATTTATTCAACACCTAGATACTTATATTTCTTGGCATTTCATCCTTTATCCCTGATGGTTGAAATAAGATAGTAGCTAGGGTAGATGTTATGCAGTTGATCCTATTTCTGAATCTGTATGTGAAGTGGAGTGGAGTGGTTGCTGGATGTGATTCCCATAGAGAAAGACTTTGACTCTGGATACTGGCTGTGGTGTTTTTTAGTTGTGTGACCTGAAGAACTTCCTTCATCCCACATTTTTGTTTTCCCATTTGCAAACTGAGTTAGTAGTAGTTCTTATTCAGATGATGGTTAAATAAGGAGCATTTAAATAAGTGGTTAACTTCTAAAGACTATTTTCTGTAACATGGTAAGTTCTCAGTAAATGTTATTTGTTGTTGATCTCTTTATTATCCCTGTTGGTAGTGGTATATTCAACCAAGCCCAATTATGACTATTCTCTAATCTCTGTTTTATTCTCGTTAAAGTAAAATGAACTCACTTTGATTTCCTTCAAATTCTCTCCTTAAACTTGACACTTTCAGTATAATTGAAATGTTCTTCCATTCCAAAAGGAATTGAAATGTCCTTGCTTTCCCTGATAAATTTTTCTTTTTTTTTTTTTTTTTTTTTTTTTTTTTTTGTGGTACCGGGGATTGAACTCAGGGGCACTCGACCAGACTGGGTCACATCCCCAGACCTTTTTTTGTATTTTATTTAGAGACAGGGTCTCACTGAGTTGCTAAGTGCCTCGCCATTGCTGAGGCTGGCTTTGAACTCGTGATCCTCCTGCCTCAGCCTCCCAAAGTGCTGGGATTACAGGCGTGCGCCACCGCGCCCGGCTTCCCTGATAATTTTTTATATTAAACTTGACCTCCTCACCAATACTTTATTAGTTACAGATTTTTTCATTCCAAAATCATATCTATCCACATACATATATTCAATGCTATGATCATAAGAAATGGGAACATGTGTGAGGAGGTTTCTGTAACTTCCAGCATTTAAAGCCATTTACAGGGAGTTGCTGCTGCTGCTGCTGCTGCTGCTATACAGGCAAGACTGGGGAAAACAGATTTGATCTCAGTCTGGTTACCATGGATCTTATCTATAAATCACAGTTATGGAGAAGGTGGAAACAATGGTAGAGACTCTGAAGAACTGAAAAATAATAGGAGGTGATCAATAGATCGTGGGATATTTGAACAATTCAGAGCCATGGCATTGTTAACTATGTGACTACTAGAAAGTACTACAGCTGATTAACCAAAATGGTCCACAGTGGAAATTTGAAACAACAATAATGAAAGTCATATTGTAAGAATGACCTGGAGAACATACTTAATCTTTCTTTTTGTTTTCCAATTTTAAACTGGGTAACTGGTAGTTCTTACTTATAGAACTGTTAAGAACATTAAATAAGCTGTTAACTTCTAAAGACTATTTTCAGTAACATGGTAAATTCTCAGTGATTGTTATTTGTTGTTGTTTATCTCTTTTTTTTTTTTTTTTTTTTTGTGGTACCGGGGATTGAACTCAGGGGCACTTGACCACTGGGCCACATCCCCAGACCTTTTTTTTGTATTTTATTTAGAGACAGGGTCTCACTGAGTTGCTAAGTGCCTTGCCATTGCTGAGGCTGACTTTGAACTCGCGATCCTCCTACCTCAGCCTCCCAAAGTGCTGGGATTACAGGCGTGCGCCACCGCGCCCGGCCTTGTTTATCTCTTTATTGGTGGTGTTTTAGTCAACCAAACCTAAGAAGGACTGTGGCTTTGTGACAACACAATTAACATACATACAGTTAAAATAAACATATATATACACACATTTATATACGTATAGATAAATGTATATATATAGTACTAGAGATTGATCTCAGTGGCACTTTAACACTGAGCTACACACTCAGTCCTTTTTATTTATTTATTTAGTTTTCGAGACAAGGTCTCTCTAAGATACTGATGCTGGTCTTGTATGTGGAATCATTACTGTCTAGGGGTGCTGGGTCCATTGTCTCCATTCAGCAAAGAATTGAAGAACAGGACACAGAGATGGCAAGCAAGCAGCCGGTTTATTGCAAAAAACGACAGTGACAGACTTCTCCAAAGACAAGGGGCCCCAGAGCTGGGTATCTGGTGGAGAAGTTTTGGCCTGTTCTTTTTATGATCTCTGGAATTTATTCCTTTTCTTATCTCCTCCTCTTTCCATGCTCTCCTCATTATTGTTCCTTAGTGCCCCCTGTACCCATATGTTTATTTTTATTTTTCTACTGGACCTTCCACTTAGTAGCATATATTGGGTCCTCTGATTGTGTCCATGAGCTCTTTCGTCCACCAGGAAGTTGACCTCATCGAAAGATCCTCTCCATGCTCCTTTGGTCTGGGACCTTGCCCCTGACCTCCTTAACTGCCATCTTGTCCTGGATGCCTACACCCTTCTACATCTCTCTGACAACCCTGCTGCTGGGATTACAGGTGTATACCATGATGCCTGGCTATACTTTTTAAGATTGTATTTTTTCAAAAATGATCCTAATTAAAAGAAGTTATTAAAATATTTTTCCTGATTTATATTTGTCTCAGAAATGTCACTGGAAACATAAACTGTATTCTTACAATCATATTAAAAATTGCAATGATTGCTAGTAGTTCATTAAGACTAGTAATAATTTCTGTTTAATTTATGACATAATGCAATAACTTTTTCACAGCATTTTTCAAAGAGTAAGGTAGCAACATATATAAGAAGTTCTCACTACTATCTACCAGATCATAAAAATGCCCATAGAAATTAACCTGTGCAATGTGACCTCAATGACTGGGTAATTATGATTGCTCCATGACCTTTTGAAGTATTTGCCAAAACATTAACTCTTACTGTCAGTTATATATAGAAAATTGCTCTAAAAGAGAGTAAATTTATGTTTATTTAGTGAACTTAAAACAATATGGAAAATTTTTTTTAAAAAAACTAAAATGATTTTGTTCTCAAACAAAAAATCAAAAATAGTTTGAACAGTGATTGCCTTTCCCTTCTCACGTTCCATCTGACATGAAGTAAACACTTTTCCATGCCTTGGGGAACTGGCATGCTTCTTTCCAAGTTTGGGTTTGCTTCTAGCATCTTATTGTTTCTTCTTCTGATGTGATGCAATAGCTTCAGGATTTCCTGTGATGTGAAGTGCATTTTTTTGGGGGGGTTTCATTTTGTTGTTCGTGCTGGTGTTGCTTCTTTTGGGGCATGTCCATTCTTTTCATTACATTCACCTAATCATGTTAATGAGGCTTCCTTCTCTAAATTCTGGCTGCATATCTATAGTCTCCTGATAGCAACAATATCAAGATTCAATTCAGCTACTTCTGTAACTGCATAGCATGATTTAGCTTTCACCTATAGTACTATCATTACTCTTTTACTGATGTGTTTTCAATTTTGTTGGCTAATTTCCTTTTTTGATTGTCACTTTCTATAAAATGGTGTATGGATTAATTACTTGGAAACAAGGAAATAACACAGCTACATGATTTGCTGTCAATATACCATCTGAATAAACAAGTGCTCAAAACGAGCTGATTTTGAGGAAGTGATGGAATTTGTCTGAGAACATGATATTTATCTGTTCTTCATGTTGTGATGTGTGGAAGGAAGAGCAAATAAAAGGCTTTCTGTTCCATGTGTTTTCTTCTAGCTAATAAAAATTTACAGGTGAAATTTTCACTATAATGGTTGAAGACTAGTTTTTTTTTTTTTTTTTTTTTTAATGGTCTAAACAAAAATTTGTGTGTGTTCTGAATAAGATCTTCCTATGTGTATATTGGAGCTTATTTTAATTTTATTAGACAGTTTCTTGCCACCCCTGTTGGCCCTGGCAAAGTCTCTACATGCAGATCTCAATGTCTTAAAATATTCATATCACAAGTACAGATGGGTAATTATTATCTGTCTATACTGAAGGGTCTCACAAGGTTTGGAGAGAGAGAAAAGAGATACAATGTAAACAATCATTTATTTAAAGGTCTACTAAGTGATAATTGCTACAATGAAGGAATATTATTTAAATGATGCAGAAATAAAAATAACTGTAGAATGTGCTCAAGATTTTATCACTCTTTCGTGTATTTGCAATGAGAAAAATTGCTTGAGTAAATTCTAAAATTTGAAACCGTTTGAGACTTGCCTGCTTTTAGAAAGCCAGGATAATTTTCATCGAACCTTGGGGAAGAAGTAATTTCTCTTTTGGATCAAGATCCATTATACTATTGGCCAGACAAGTTATTCAAGATGACCTTTGACGCTTTCTCTCATGTTAGGCCTGTTAAACTGTCTCATTTTAATCTATCTGTATAGGTGTTTTGGAATACACACTGATGGTCCTAATACTTCTGAGACCCTTTGTAGGTCAGCAAATCATTGCTAGGAGAATTAGATCCTTTTTCTTAGAAAAGGAAATAGGCAATTCCCTTCAGCCACTAATTGGAAAGCAATTACTTTCTTCAGTTTTCAGTGCTGGTGTTTGGGAAAAAATTGTTTTATCTTCACCTTTTGTTTTCCAGTGAGGTATGCATGGGCAGTCAGGACTTGCTGGGTCTCCAGCTAGCACTGCCTTCCAATCTTCTTTACTTCTTCAATGCATTCTGTTTGGTTTGACTTTGCCTGTATTTTTTATGTTGCTTATAATAACAAAATATATCCCTCCCTTAGGATATTCTGTGGATGCATCTCCCTCTGCCATGTCTTAAGGAATTACTTGGTATGATAAGAACAGAAATTGCGTAAAATGCTTTCATCTCCCAGAAGGATTGTGTATAATATTTCCACATTTAATTTTAGATAGTATCGAAAGCATTTTAAGAGACTCTTTACCTAGTAAAAAAGAAATGATCTGAAATATTTTCACTACACTAGTTAAAGTTGGCCGCAGGAACCCAAATGATATTACCAAGAGAAGTGATACATTTTCTATATTTAGAGTTTTTGAGAATTGAATATGCTATTCAGTCCAAATTGTCCTGGTTGCTCATATATATTCTCCATTGAAATCCTTCTATTTGCAGGAAGGAAAATCAAAACATAAACTACAAACTAAAAAAAAAAAAAAAAAAAAAAAAAAAAATAAGGTGGAACATATCTGTGAAAACAAAATTATAAATTTGGGATAATGGCTTTATTTACATGAGAGACCAATCATTAACTTAAATCTATTAAATGTGCTAATATTTAGAAAGACCTACTTTTTACCTAATAGTTTACTTAAAAACCATTGATTGTACTGATAAGTACACAGAGACAAAGACTCTAATTTCAAGAGAATAATAATCTTCTGGGAAAAATATATGACAAGAACCATTTAAAATGTATATCACTGAGAGTATGTGGGCAAAGGACATTTATCTACTCTCCACCTGGTCATGGGAAATGGACTGATGCATGTGACATCATATCAAATGATATAACTGTGCAGAGTGTGGAAAGGGAAAACCATCTCTCCTTGGTGACAGAGTGAATGGGACAGGGCAAGGACACAGAGCAGCCACATAATCACTGTATAAAGGCTGAACATCACTGCACAAAGCAGAACTGTGGCTTGCTGCTCCATCACCAGACATTCTGATGGAGCATCACAGGACGTGGAGCAGAAGATGAGGCTGCAGAGGCAGTTTTGGAATTTTTTGTTTAACATACCCAGAACTGGAATTAGATCATTGAGAAGAGAGGATCTGTGAAAGGAGGTAATAATCCAAAGAATGAAACAGAAAAATTCCAAGTATGATCACAATATAGGGGTTACTTACTTCCCTTCCCCATTCCAGGGCAGGGGACCCTTATCTAGCATTATTAGCAGAAGTCAAGATTCTCCTCTCTTCTTCCTTTTCTCCCTTTGTTCTTTCCTTCTTTTTCAGTTTCAAGTCATTTCCTGTTGTTTTATTTTTGATTTTACTGCTTCATGTAGCAAATGAGATACTTTAAGAAAATTAAAATAAGCAAATAGAATGAATATTTTCGGTTTCTCTCTGTATATTTGTACACATGCACATATTCACCAAGTATTTAATACTTTCATATAGACTTAGTTTTAAACAAAATGGTTTCATAATTGTGTTTTTTTTTTCCTAGTAGCAGAACACAACACACTTTTCCCATTATTTAATAATTATTTGTGTGTGTGTGTGTGTGTGTGTGTGTGTGCATCCACCGAGCTAAGTCCCCAACCCTTTATTGTTGTTGTTCTTTTTAAAATTTTGTTTGTTTATTTATTTATTGAGACTGCTGAGCTGCTGAGGATCTCATTAAGTTGCTGAGGATGACCTCAAACTTGCAATCCTCCTGCCTCCGACTCCCCAGTTGCTGTGGTTATAGGTCTGTGCCCCAATACCTGGTTTAAGTTTAAAAACAACATTTGTAAGATTATTTTCCAATAAATTAAATTATCACGTTGAAAAGTATAAAATAACATAGTAAAAAACAAAACAAAATTTATTACCACATGTCTCATCATCCTGTTCTACAATTCAACAACTTGTAACAAGTATCATTCCAGTAATTTTAAGTATATTTTCATGTACATAAAGTCATGTCTCTTTATTTTGGCAAATTGAGGCATACTATATACACTGACTGTAACATTAAAAAAAAATCCTAGTTTGCTATATTTCTATATTTACAAAGACATCTTCCACTACATTCTTACTTGTTTTTACATTGTGTGGATTAAAAACTATATTTGAGGACTGTGGATTTAAACCAGGGGTACTTTTTCACTGAGCTATATCCCCAGTTCTTTTTATTTTATTTTTCATTTTATTTTAGGCAGGGTATTGCTATGTTGCTGAGGCTGATAATGAACTTGGAATCCTCCTGCCTCAGCCCTGATTTGCTGGAATTATGTAGGTATGTGCCACTATGCCAGCAGATTATAATTGTTTAATAATCCCATTCTTTAGTATTTAGATGCTTCCTACTTTGTCACTATTAAGATGTTTCACATCATAATTTTGTACATGCAATTTGACTTTACACATATATACCTGAAGGATACTTTTTAGAAACAAGTTGTTTTGTTAAAGTGTTTGGGCATTTTAGATTTTGATAGATGTTACCAACTCTCCGTAGATAGGGAGCTAATTTACACTTCTACTAGCAGCAAATGAGAGTGGCTGATTCTCTACACCCTTATTTATATCAGAGATTATCAAGCACTTTCTTCTGAGTCAATGTGATAATTGGAGAAATATAGAATCCTGTTGTAAAGATTTGCCTCTCTAATTATCTGACCATCATTCATATACTGAGTTATTTTTCTCATCACTGCCTGCTCACACACTCTGCCTATTTCTTGCTGTATTGGATTACCATTGCTTTCAGCTGTGTGCATAATTTGCATTGACAACCCTTTTTGTCTCAGACATTATAGTACTGTTTTTCCTCACATTTAAAAACTTGGTAATTTAAAAAATTTATAAATGGTTTATTTTACAAGTAAAAATCTACACATCTTGCATTTTATGGAATTTGTACATGGTTTCATGCTTAGAAATCTTTTAACTATTTTGTTCATAGTAGTAGATCCTTCACAAAATTTCATGTTCTATGTCTCTTCAAACCCCACTTGAAAAAACTGTGAATAAATGAAGTCAAAGAAAACAAGTAGGGAAGCATTTTAATGATTTCTAGAGGTCCAAAATCAGATAAATTAGGATAACTGATATAGCAGGAGATGATATGCTGACATTTTTAAAAGTAGAGCAAACCTGAAGATTTGATGTGAGCAGGGATCAGTTTCCTCAGACCTGTTATATCCGGCCCTCAAAATGTACCCTAGGGATATATTTTTATCCTTAACCTCCAAAAACATTAGGCATGAAAAATATCAGAGTTCATTTTCAAAAATATTTGAGCTAGAAGGGCTCTGAACTCAGAAACCTCAACCTGACAGAGAAGGTCTTTAAGCTAACAAAGAAGGGTCTTAAAGCTATGGGTACTGTGTGGTAGGTTTGTGAGGCTGAGCTCCGAGTTCTCTCAGGCTTCTTCCCCACACTCTGCTTCGGGAACACAGGCAAGTGTGCGAACCCCACCCCCCACGCCCCCCCTACCCCGCAATCGCCCCAGAAATAGGTCCTGTGACACAAATATTTAGGGTTTCCTTAATGAAACATGGAATCTCCACATACCATCAACAATCACATTTGTCTTTTCCAAAAAGGTTTCCAAAATATCACATATAGGGGAAAAATCATAATTATGTTCTGATGGGAGGATGGATGCAAAAGCTATGGTATACAGAGGAGAGTAATAAATGTCTTCTACAATAAAAGAAAACAGATAGGTTAGGTTTTGTATTGGATAAAACAAGAGCTAGAGATACAGGCAAACTGTTTAGAATTATATAGTACAAAACGGGACAAACAGCTACACATGGTGGGGATTCTGCTAATTTTGTTTTAAGACATTTAAAGGGCTATAACATTGATTTGATAAAGTAATATTAGTTAACATATTCCTCTAAATTGTATAAAATGGTCTATATTTTCTTCAAAAGATTAATTTCTTCTTTTTTTTTCATTTATATATTTAATCAATTTGTATTTATTTTGGTTTGAAAAATATAAAGATCTAACTTTGTCTTTTTAGTTCTAAAGATTAATCAGTTGTAATATGAATAAGTTCTTGGATTCTAATGTTCCACATAGCAATTATAGTTAATAATACTGTAGTCGCCTGAAGCGATGGCCGCTTGGAGCAAAGAAGCCGCGGGAAGAAGTTTTGAGACGAACTGGAAACAAACAGCTCTTTATTCTGGCAACTTTTCTCCCTGGCTCTAACTACACCCCGACACGCCGTCCACGCTCCTCTAACCTCCAAAATGGCGCAGACCTCCTCCGCAATCTCGCTCAAGTCCCTCGAGATCTCCGGCCAAGTCTCGCAAGATCCCGGGCCAAGTACGGAAGGCGCCAATGCCCAAACATGTCCAAAGCCAAAGCCCGTAGTCCACCGCAATTTAAGCCATCTCCCCAAACAGGGCTCCTGCATTTCCCCCCTTTTGTTTTAAAAGAGGTAATGCTCTAGGACGTCTATGTGCAACCAACATTCTTACCCGTCATCGGATAATCAAGGCTGTGCCCTTGACTCCTGTCTTAGGTTGATATGTCGGCAACATGAGACTGTCCCGTGCGACTGTGCCTGTCTTAGGTTGTCCCCCTCTGGGGATCTTACCCGTCATTGGCTAACCAGCCATCCAATGGAGCCCTTTAAGATCGACTGTGTATGATGACTAACAGCCGTCCAATTGTGAGGAGATGTTGCGGCTTTAAGGCAACAAGCCTTTTGGTGACGAGCCAAATTGTATAGCATATCAAATTGTTTAAACAAAGTAGTTGCCCTAAGTTTCATCAAGTAACACACTGAATTCTCTGGACAAATGTCCGCAAGGCATTGTCCCGTAAAGTCCCAAACAATGAAAGATCAAAATGTCCATTTGTTATAACACGTTGATGTAGGAGGTCCCATGTATGTAGAGCAGAGGCCACACTGTTGGTGAGGTTGTTTGATGCTTGAGCAGCAGGGATGCTTGTGGTGACCGCGTTCCCTGCAGCTGTAGCAGCAACCGTCTTTTTTATATCTAGATAATGCCACCGGCAAATCTTCAGGGCCCGCTACCTAGAAACTCAAGCATCAATTATTAAAGGAAAGGCAGTGTTATTTCAGCACTGAGTGAAGAGTCGAGTTGTCAAACTAAAAAACAGAATTATTAGATTAGAAAATTAAAGTTGATTTCTGCTCATACACATTGTTGTTTGAGCTCACACAAACATAAGTTGTCAAAATATCATATTGAGAACAAAAGAAAGAAAGCTGAGGGTATTTACTGTATTAAAGATAGATTAAAGAAAAGCTAAAGGCACTTTGGAGAAATAATTTGTCAGCTGGAACCCTCAAGTCTCTGTATACACAGCAATTTTTTACCTGTTGAGATAATTGAAATTAATCAGCTATTAAACAAATGAAGTTAATAACAAATGAACAATCTTATGTCAAAACACCAAAATATTAGGTTATATAGCACTAGTCATATTGTTTGCTAAAGAGAAGTCCCAGGGATACCTATAATCAAAATTGAAAGTACCTTCATTTATAAAATTATTTACCTAAATTGAATACTCTTAACCTAAAATGAATTAAAGTTATTTGGATCCATATATATATATATATACATTCTTTTTCATAAGCGCTTTGTTCTTTGTGACGTCACACTGGACAGACGAACAAACATACAAACATATATTTGTGACGTCACATTAACATGAAATGTAGACAAATGTACAGACATAAAGACATGTATAAAAAGAAAAAAAATACAATTGTGTGCACACTAAAGAGAAATCTCCTCATCCCGGCCGGGAGGAATGACTCTTGAGTTGTGAAACATTTTGAAGGATACTTTTGAGGGAGTCATTCTATATCTTCATCTTGGTCTTCTTGATTTTGTAACTTTTTTATTAATCTTGATTCCTCAACAACTACATCTTGATCATTTTGATGTGGTACCTGCTTTATTAATCTAGATGGTATCCATATTGGAGAGGATTCGTGTTTTGGAAAAACACAAACAGATCCTCTCCCCCAAATTAATACTGGATCTGGACCCTTCCATGTACCTGAAAGAACATCCTTCCAGTAAACCAAGGGTTTATGTTGTTGGTGTGGATTCCAATGTCTGTCTCCAGCAGAATAACCATTAGAGTCTAAAGTTAAAAAATTTAAGGTAAACAGGGCAACTGCCAATCTGTCTTTAGGACTTTTCCAATTTCCTTCTTTTTGTTTTAATAACATAATTTTCAGTGTGCGGTTTGCTCTTTCAATAATGCCCTGACCCTGAGGATTGTATGGGATGCCTGTTTTATGGGATATGTTGAATTTTGCGCAAAACTGTTTGAAAGATGAGGACGTATATGCGGGGCCATTATCTGTTTTAAGCATTTTGGGGATGCCCAATGCAGCAAAAGCTTGTAAACAATGAGATGTGACATCTTTAACTTTTTCTCCAGAATGTAAGGAAGCAAAAATCATGCCTGAGCATGTATCTATGGTTACATGAATAAATCGCAATTTTCCAAAGCTTGGCTCATGAGTAACATCCATCTGCCACAAATGATTGGGCATTAATCCTCTAGGGTTAACACCAAAATGAGGATTGGGCAAATGTGTCATACAAGATTTACAATCTTTTACAATTGTTCTGGCTTGCTCTTTTGTAATTTTAAACCTACGTTGCAAGGTGGTGCTGTTGACGTGAAACTGGGAATGAAATAAAGTAGCTTGTTGTAGCGCTGAAAGTATAAATATTGTTTTTGTAAGTTCATCAGCCTTTTGATTACCTTCATGGAGGGGGCCAGGCAAATTAGTATGTGCTCTAATATGGCCTACGAATAGAGGTTCTTTTCTTGCCCACAAAAGTTTTTGTATTTGATAAAACAATTTAAAAGCTGGAGTATGAGGTGCTATTGGTCCTGCTAACTCTAATTTTGGGACGGCTTGTACAATATAGTGGCTATCTGAAAAAATGTTTATGGGCTGGTCTCTAAAATTTTCCAGAGCTCTTACCACAGCTTCCAATTCCACTAGTTGAGCTGATTTGTGTGCAGTTATGTAAGTCATATTTTCTTTTGTAGTGACTATTGCAGCAGTACCATTTGAGGACCCATCTGTAAATACATTAAATGCCTTAGGAATAGGTTGATTTTTTATTACCTGTGGAAATATAATAGGATGATTAATACCAAAAGATAATATAGGGGACTTAGGAAGATGATTATCAAAATTTGCAGAAGTAGAGCATTTAGCTATAGCCCAATCATTATCATTGAAGCATAAATATTCAATCTGTGATGATGAATAGGGAGTAATAATAGTAGCAGGGTGAATGCCAAATATTTTAGTAGAAGTTTTAAGTCCTTGAAGAATAAGTTTAGCCACCATGGAGGTATAAGATTCAATTATACTTTTAGGAGAGACGGGCAAATGTATCCATAATAAAGGCCCTTGTTGCCAAAATACTCCTGTGGGTGTATATTGTGAAGAAATAATAATCAATATCAGCGGTTGAGTTAAATCAAATCTGTCACAATGAGCTCCTTCGATGGCTTTTTCTACTAACTTTAAAGCTTTCCTAGCATCTGGAGTCAGTGTACGTGGTGAGGATGGATCAGGGTCCCCTCGAAGGATATCAAATAAAGGTTTTAATTGGCCAGTAGTGAGGTTTAGTGTAGGGCGAAGCCAATTAATGTCACCCAGCAGTTTTTGGAAATCATTGAGGGTGGTTAAATGTTCTTTATTTATTAAAATTTTTTGGGGTCTAACAAAAGTATCCATGATTTTAAATCCTAAATATAATATGGGAGATCTAGTTTGAACTTTTTCTTCTGCTATATATAATCCGTATTTTTTAAAATTTTCTACCATGTCACTGAATATATTAAATAAGATTTTTTGATTAGGGTGGGCCAGTAAAATATCATCCATGTAATGTAGACACATGAGGTTTGGATAGTTATTTTTAATGGGTTGGATAGCCTTGTCCACATATATTTGGCATATGGTGGGGCTATTAGCCATTCCCTGTGGTAAAACCTTCCATTGATATCTCTGATCAGGGCCATTATTGTTAATAGAAGGAACTGAAAAAGCAAACCTGGGGGCATCCAGAGGATGTAGGGGAATAGAAAAGAAGCAATCCTTTATATCAAGACTAATAACATGGAAACTTTTTGGAATAGCTACAGGATTCGGAAGTCCAGGTTGAGTAGGGCCCATGACTTGCATGGTTTTATTAATTTGTCTAAGATCATGTAATAATCGCCATTTTCCTGATTTTTTCTTGATCACAAATATGGGGGAATTCCAGGGAGAGGTGGAAGGTTCTATATGTCCTGCTTCTAATTGTTCCTGAACTAATTGGTGGGCCGCTTGTAATTTCTCTTTAGATAGGGGCCACTGAGGGACCCACACTGGCTTATCAGAAAGCCATGGTATTTTTAAAATTATTTTCTCAGTGGCCCCAAAGAAAAATGTCTTTTTCCTATATGATAATGATTTCTTTTAGGGTTACGCTTACCCTGTACTTTTTGATAATGATTTCTTTCAGGGTTAAGACTACCCTGTATTTTTTCACATTTAACACCTGCAGGTTTGGTTGCAAGGTGTACTCCCATTTGTTGTAAAATATCTCTTCCCCATAAAGTAACTGGTAGGTTAGGTAAAACATAAGGCTGAAACGTTCCTTTATGTCCTTCATCATCCTCCCATTTTAAAATTACTGCACTTTTTTCTGGGAGGTTATTATATCCCAAGCCTCTTAAACTGGTTGAAGCTTTTTGCAGAGGCCAGTGTTTGGGCCATTGTCGTAAATTAATGATGGAGGAATCAGCTCCAGTATCTATAAGTCCCTCCATTTCTATTCCTTGGATTCTTATTTTACACATAGGCCTCCTAGTACAGTCTCGAACCCAGCAAGCCATAGGTCCTGAATCAGTGGAACAAAATCCTCTATTGTTCCCTTTTTGAGGCATACTCATTTTAAATGAATTATGTAAATTTGGAAGGAGAAGCAGCTGAGCAATTTTACCTCCTTGATTAACAGAACTTATACTTTGGGGTGAGCTAAGCATTATTTTTATTTCCCCTTTGTAGTCTGAGTTTATTACACCTGGGGTCACTTGCAAACCTAATAAGCTTTGAGGACTTCGCCCGATAATAGGTCCTACAGTCCCTGAGGGAAGAGGTCCCCTGACTCCTGTGGGAATCAGTTGAACCCCCATTTCAGGTGTTAACACTATTCGGGCGGTGGAACAGAGGTCTAATCCTGCATTTCCTCTTGTTCCTCTGGCGAGGGAGTGGATGGGTAGTAGGGATTGTGTCGGGGAAGCATCTGAGTGGATGCTTGAGGATACTCCTCTTCCAATGCCTCGTACATTTGTGGGCCCCGGGGCATTGGGCCCCGTGCCCCGTTTTTTGAATTCCTGAACAAAGGATTTCCATGGATGTCAAATTTTGAATAACATTTATTGGCCCAATGATTTCCCTTTTTACACCTGGGGCAGCAACCTGGATCACGGTATGAATTTGGTCTTATTTCTCTTTTGGGATTTTGCCTAGAATAGCCTGATTGACTATGATAATTTTTCCTGGAATATCCTGATTGATTATAGTGTCTAGGTTGAGTCCTTGTGAAATTCTGAGGGGCAGCATCTCTAACAGCTGCTGCAATCATATTCCCTGTGACAAAGGCATCATTTATATCTTTACATAGTTGTATATATATGGAAAGATCCTTTTTATTTCTCCATGGCCTGATGGCTTCCTGGCAATATTTATTAGCGTTTTCATATGCTAATTGAACAACTAATGGCATAACTTGATCAACGTCTCCAAAAACTCTACCTGCAGTTCTCAAAAGTCGATCAGCAAATTCAGCATATGGTTCATTAGGTCCTTGAATTACTTTGGACAAGCTACCTTGTAGATCCCCAGGTCCTTGTACAGTTTTCCATGCCTTTAAGGCAGCTGCGTTTATCTGAGCATATACTCCTGGGGTATAATATTTTTGAACCTGTACGTCTGCGAATGGCCCTTCTCCTGTGAGCATTTCTATATTATGGTCTCCAAACCCTGCATCTGCATTTATTTTAGCTGTTTCTATACAAAGTTCTTGAAATTGTGATCGCCAAACCAAGTATTGTCCCCCACTTAATGTTGCTTTACATAGACGTTTCCAGTCTGAGGGGGTTAAGCTAAAGGTGTTAAGGGACTCCAGTATACTCAACGTGAAAGGAGCTTGGGGTCCATATGTCATTACTGCCTCTTTGAGAATGTTTATTGTTTTGAAATCTACTGACTGGTGGCCCCTCTCTCCATTTTCATATTCAAATACTGGCAGTTCCCAACGTATCTGTGAGTTACCCTCGAGAGCACATAAGCGCTCAGAAAGACTTTTTATTTCTATTTCTAGGGTATGCAAACGCCTAGTGATACCCTTCATATTTTCTGTAATAGATTCCACCCATGGGGGAGTGGAGGACATAGGTTCCTCCACTTGATGGTCCCTTATCTTGGTCTTCCTTAATTTCCTTTTGTTCATTTTTTCAGAATCACTTTTACTTAATTCCTCCTCACTACTACTACTCTCATTGGTCCTAACTGACTCAGTAACATCCTGAGTCCCGGATTCAATTGAGAGCATGTATCCTTGAACTATCTCTAATAAATCTTGAATAGCTTTAGCAGCTCGGATCTTTGTCATTTTTGAGCCCGCACTGATACTATCCTTACTGGCCCTAACTGACTCAGCCGAGGCCAAGCTTTCATGATCACTTTCACTTTTTCCAAATTCTCCTCACTAATAACTGACTCAGCTATATCAAAGAATCCATCAAGAGCCTTGTACACTTGGGTCTTAGTTATTTTCAAACCCATTTTAACCGCTCTGACTAGAGACTCCTGCGAGGTTCCTCAGTTCTTACCTGCCGTGTCGATTCCCCGTCCGGGCCACCACCTGTAGTCACCTGAAGCGATGGCCGCTTGGAGCAAAGAAGCCGCGGGAAGAAGTTTTGAGACGAACTGGAAACAAACAGCTCTTTATTCTGGCAACTTTTCTCCCTGGCTCTAACTACACCCCGACACGCCGTCCACGCTCCTCTAACCTCCAAAATGGCGCAGACCTCCTCCGCAATCTCGCTCAAGTCCCTCGAGATCTCCGGCCAAGTCTCGCAAGATCCCGGGCCAAGTACGGAAGGCGCCAATGCCCAAACATGTCCAAAGCCAAAGCCCGTAGTCCACCGCAATTTAAGCCATCTCCCCAAACAGGGCTCCTGCATAATACTGTATTGTTTTGTTTACTTAAAATTTTCTAAGAGAATGCTAAATATCCTCATGACCTACACCCACACCCCCACACATATAAATGATAACTATGTGTGGGGGTGAACATGTTGATTAATTTAACTGTGGTAATCATCACATTGTTTATTTTGAATACATAGTCTTTGTCAATCATATATTAATAAACCCAGAAAACCCTTTACTGCACTGAAAAAGTGAGTTAGATGTGTAAACATTATTTAAAAAGCATTGCTGTCTTTATCCAATAATTTGAAATTCTCTGATCACATGTGGAACTTTTATATGTACTTGGTCTCGTTGGTATACTAAATTCTATTCCATTGATTGTGTGTGTGTGTATATACATATAATATATATACTGTGTGATTGTGTGTGTGTATATATATAATATATATATATATATATGTATGTATATATATATATATGTTCTTTATTAAGCAGCTGTAGCCATCAGAAAATTATCATGTATAATAGAGTGTCAGAGTTCATGCCCTTGTTGGGAAAGGGAGCAGTTTAGAAAAATGATGTGGTTGCTTCTTGAGCATGTGATGAATCTGGAAGCAGAAGCTGTAGGACAAAAGATCATTTATACTGACCTGGTTTGATATTTGTTCACGGAGGAAATAAAGGCATTTGGAGTTGGAGATGTTGCTCAATGATAGAGCCTGCACTGAGCATGTGCCTAACATGGGCAAGATATGATTTGATCCCAGCAAAGGCAAGAGATGGAGAAGGACAGTCACCTCATGACTCCATAATCATATTTACCCAACACTCTTGCATTCTCCTCTCATAAACTCTGTATAAACTATTAATAAGCCATTTTGAGGGAAACCTCTGTAGTGGTTTGACACTATTTCCCCACTCACGTGATGGGAACAATGCTCCACTTTCCACTTTTCTTCTTTTTGCAGGAAACTTTTCAGTACCAGCGTGCAAACTAGGTTAATTTCTCCACCCTAAGTATATAATTAAATTGATGAAGAAATAAACAAAATAAGATCCTTGTCAATGTATTCACTTCTATTTGCTGCTCCATTTCTCTCTTTTCTATCAAAATTATTGACATGATTTGTCTATCTTCTTTTCACTTCAGTTGTTAGATTATCATTCTCTATTAAATTCTCTCCAATTATTGCCTCAACTACTCCACTAAAGTGACAGCTCTATGTCCATTAGAAGTCGATGTTCAGTCTTCTTCTGGTTTGACCTGTCAACTGTGAGTACTTTTACCCTCCTGAAATGACTTATTTTCACCGAAGTTCTTAGGATACCACACTTTCCTGATTTCTCTTTTTCTCATTTGTTACTCATTTTTTCTGATTTCCCAATCTCTATCTGTTATTGCACCCAGGGCTTGGCCTCTGAACTTATGCTCAATTTATATTCATTCCCAGTGTGATTTCATCTGGTCACATTGATTTTAATAGCATATGTTCTTCAATACTTTCCAGATTGTGTTCCTTCTAGACTTATTTTTTGAATTCTTGAATTAAATTTTTATATCAGCTCAGTGTGTTCACTTTTAATAGGACTGTCAAACTTAACATTATGTTATGATCTCGAGGCATGTTCTTTAACACTCTGTTTCTCCTGTAACATTTCCTGTCTTTGAAAAGGCAACTCTGATTTTACTATTTTTTTTTTAATTTCCAACTCTTGCACTTATCCTTGATTCTTGATCTGACAGCATTCATCCGTTTTATAGTAATTCCTATTGACTATGAGTGAAAAAGTCCAAAATTCTACTGTTTTTGTTTGTTTTTTCCATGTTGTACCTTCCTGATCCAAATAATGATGATTTCATCTGGAAAACCATGGTAGTCTATTGAGAGTCTATCTTTTACTTCCTGTCTGCTCTCATCAGGGCATACTGAGAGCTTATTTAAAAATCTCTCATTTCAAGCTTCTCCTCTCTAAAACATTTTCCTCAGCATCTATTGTCAGAGTCAAAACCAACTCGCTGCCATCATGTCAAAGTCTCTCTCTCACACTTTTCCATTCTAGCCACACTGGTCTTCTTCCTATCACTTAAGTCAAATTCCACTCAATATCAGGAACTTTGCAAATGCCATTTGTTTTGCTTGGAAATTGTCAGATTTCCAGGTCTCTCCCTCATTGCTGCCACATCAATTTATAAAGAAATGCATCTTTTCAATCATCCTGTCCCTAGTAATGCTATTTAAAAGAGCAACAAGGTGGGCATGCTGGCACATACCTGTAATCCCAGCACCTCAGGAAGCTGAAGCAGGAGGATACAGCGTTCAAAGCCAGCCTCAGCAACGGCGAGACACCAAGCAACTCAGTGAGACCCTGTCTCTAAATAAAATAAAAAATAGGCTGGGGATGTGGCTCAGTGGTTGAGTGCCCCTGGGTTCAACCCTGGTACTGACCTACCTCCCCCCACAAAAAAAGAGCAACAATATGTGATGTGCTAGTGGTGTTTATCATAGAGAAAAAAAATAGAAATAGCTTGGACATACACAAAATAAAAAAGGTTGAGTCCACACAAAACAGACTCATTTCATAAGGAGCAGCCATGTAGGTGTACAAACTTTTCCAAATGTTCTTATGACTAAAGCCTTTGACAAAATATAACTTCATGAAAATTCTAACCACTTGGTTTTGTTCTATCTGAGAGATTGATTCAAAATACATTATCTTTTCCATAAAATTAACCTTCAGGTATTTGTGAAAAAAATATATTTTGTCCCCAGTTTTTATATTTCTTTCTCCAAAACAAAATGCCCCCATTATTGACTGCTTTCTATTTTTATAAACTTAGAAATAAAATATATTGTCATATCTGACTATATTCTCATATCACTCTAAATAGAAAAAAATATATTCAGTTTCCCTCTTTAAATTCATTTACTATTCTGGCAAACCTCCATATGATCCTGACTATGAAAACAATTTGGAACTGTTTTATCCAAAATGCCTGCAATTTCCATTTCCTATGGATTTTATTTTTCTACCTCTTTGAACTTTCAGTGTATTCTTGTAGGAGGTTAAAATAAGATTGGAGTTTAATCATTTTATTTCACACATTATTCTATTTATGCTGCAGTGCTACAATTTTCCAAACAATTGCAGAGTATTTTTCTCTTTTTCTTTTTTTGTTAGTTTGAAAACTGGTTTATTCATTTTTTTCATTACCCTTTTTTTTATTTGTTCTAATTAGTTATGCATGACAATAGAATGCAATTTGACATGTCATACATAAATGGAGTATAATTTCTCATTCTTCTGGTTGTATATGATGTAGAATCACACCAGTTGTGTAGTCATATATGTACATGTCTGATTCATTCTACTATCCTTCCTGTCTTCATACCCCTCCCCTTGCTCAACTTCCCTGTACATATTTTGTAAAAAAGAAAAAAATAATAAAATTGTTTATTTTTTTAGTTGTAGATGGGCAAAATATATTGATTTATTTATTTTCATGTGGTGCTGAGAATCAAACCAAGTGCCTCACACATGGGAGGCAGGTGCCCTACCATTGAGCCACAACCCTAGGACCCCCCACTACTTAATTTAAAGTAACTCTATTCTTCCATAGCCCCACCATTTATCGTGATTTAGCCTCTGTATATCAGAGAAAACATTTGTCCTTTGGTTATTTGGGGGATTGGATTATTTTGCTTAGCATGATATTCTCCAATTCCATTCATTTGCCAGCAAATACAATCATTTCATTCTTCTTTAAAGATGAGTAATAGTCCACTGAATATTTATACCACTTTTATTTATCCATTCATCTACTGAAAAACACCTAGGTTGAATCCATACTTTAGCTATTGTGAGTTGAGCTGCTATAAACATTGATGTCACTGCGTCACTGTAGTATGCTGATTTTAAGTCCTTTGGGTATCAATTTCAGAATTGGATAGCTTAGTCAAATGGTGGTTCCTTTCCAAGTTTTCTGAGGAATCTTCGCACTGTTTTTCATAGTGTTGGCACCAATTTACAGTCCCACCAACAATGTATAAGTGTACACTTTTCCTCATATTCTCATCAATATTTATTGTTACTTGTATTTTTGATAATTACCATTCTGACTGGAGTGAGATGAAATCTTAAATTTTGATTTGTATTTCTCTAATTGCTAGAGATATTGAACATTTTTTCATATATTTGTTGATCAATTGTATTTCTTCTGTGAAGTGCCTGTTCAGTTCCTTAGCCCAGTTATTGATTGGGTTATTTATTTATTTATTTATTTATTTTTGGTGTTTGTTATATTTTTTGAGGTTTCTAATTTATTTTTTACTTTTTAATTTTTTTGGTACCAGGGATTGAACCTAGGGGCACTCAACCACTGGGCCATATCCCCAGCCCTTTTTTGTATTTTTTTTTTTTTTAGAGACAGGATCTCACTGAGTTGCTAAATGCCTCACCATTGCGTAGGCTGGCTTTGAACATGCAAACCTCCTGCCTCAGCCTCCCAAGTGCGGGGATTACAGGCCTGTGCAATTGTGCCTGGCTTTTGAGGTTTTTTAGATGTCCTGGAGATTAATGCTTTATCTTATGTGTGTGTGGTAAAGCTTTTCTCCCATTCTGTAGAATCTCTCTTCATAATCTTGATTGTGTGCTTTGATGAAAAGAAGCTTTTTAGTTTGAATCCCTCCCATTTATTGATTCTTGATTTTACTTCTTGTACTTTAGGTGTCTTTTTAAGGAAGTCAGATCCTAGGCCAACATGGGCCTACATTTTCTTCTGTTAGGTGCAAGGTCTCTATTCTAGTGCATAAGTCTTTGATCCACATTAAGCTGAGTATCATGCAGGGTGAGAGAGAGGGGTTTAATCTCATTTTGGAACATATGGATTTCCACTTTTCCCAGGACCATTTGTTAAAGAGGCTATCTTTTCTCCAGCGAATGTTTTGGGTGCCTTTGTTTAGTATGAGATAACTCTATTTATGTGTGTTTGTCTCTGTGTCTTTTTTTCTGTACCATTGATCTATGTATCTGTTTTGGTACCAATATCATGCCCTTTCTGTTAGTAAGGCTCTGTAGTATACTTTAAGATCTGGTATTCTGATGCCTCCTGCTTTACTCTTGCTAAGGATTTCTTTGGCTATTCTGGGTCTCATTTTTTCCAAATGAATTTTATGATTGCCTTTTCTAGTTTTATGAAGAATTTCATTGGGATTTTAATAGGAATTGCATTAAATCTATAAATTGTTTTTGGTAGTATGGCCATTTTGACAATATTATTTCTGCCTATCCAGGAGCATGAGAGATCTTTCCATCTTCTGAGGTTTTCTTCAATTTTTTTCTTTAGTGTTCTGTAATTTTCATTGTAGAGGTCTTTCACCCCTTTTGTTAGATTTATTCCCAAATATTTAATGGTTTTTATGAGGCTATTGTGAATAGAGTAGTTTTCCAATTTCTCTTTCAGTAGATTCATCACTGATTCATAGGAAAACATTTAATCTATATGTGTTGATTTTATATCCTGCTACTTTGCTGAACTCACTTGAGTTACAGAAGTTTTCTGATGAAATTTTTTGGATCTTCTAAATATTGAATCATGACATTGGTAAATATTGTTAGTTTGAGTTCTCCTTTTACTATTCATATCCCTTTAGTTTCTTCCTCCTGTCTAATTGTTCTGGCTAGAGTTTCAAGGACAATATTGAATAGAAGTGCTAAAAAAGAGCATCCTAGTTACAGTTATTAGAGGGAATCCTTTCAATTTTTACCATTTAGAATAATTTTGCCCTTAGGTTTAGCATATATCTTTTACAATGTTAAGGTATGTTCCTAATATCCCTAGTTTTTCTAGTGTTTTGAGCATGAAGGAATGCTGCATTTTGACAAATACTTTTTCTGCATCCATGGAGATGATTATATGATCCTTGTTTTTTATTCTATTGATGTGATGAATTATATTTATTGATTTCTGTATGTTGAATCAACCTTGAATCTGTGGGATGAACTTCACTTGCTTTTGGTGCATTGTTTTAAATGTTTTTGTAAGTAACTTGCCAGAATTTTATTGAAAAGTTTTGTAGCTATGTTCATCAGGGATATTGATCTGAAGTTTTCATTCCTTAATTTGTCTTTGTCTGGTTTTGGTATCAGGGTAATATTAGCCTCATAAAATGAGTTTGGAAGGCTTTCCCTCCTTTTCTATTTAATGGAATATTTTGAGGAGTATTGGTGTTAATTCTCCTTTGAAGGTCTTTTAGAACTTGGCTGAGAATCTGTCTGGTCCTTGGCTTTTCATGGTTGGTAGGCTTTTGATGTCATCTTCTATTTTATTGATTGAAATTGATCTGTTTAAATTGTGTATGGTATGTCTTCCCTATTCAGTTTGGGTAGGTCATATGTCTCTGGAAATTTGTTGATGACTTCAAGTTTTTCTATTTTATTGGAACATAAATTTTCAAAATACTTTCTAATCATCTTTTGTATTTCAGTAGTGTCTGTTTTGATATTTCCTTTTTAATCACACATTTTAGTAATTGGGTTTTTTCTCTTTGTTAGCATGGCTAGAGGTTGACCAATTTTTATTTAGTTTTTCAAAGAACCCACTTTTTGTTTCGTCAGTTTTTGAAATTGTTTCTTTTGTTTTCATTTCATTGATTTCAGCTCTGGTTTTAATGATTTCCTGTCTTCTACTATTACGGTGCTGATTTGTTCTTTTTCAGGGGCTTTGAGATGTAATGTTAGGTCATTTATTGATTGATTTTTTAAAAATTATTTTAGTGAATGAGCTCAATGCAATGAACTTTCCTGTTAGTACTGCCTTCATAGTATCCCAGAGATTTTGATATGTTGTGTCGGTATCTCTTTTACCTCTAGGTATTTTTTTTTAATTTCTTCCTTAATTTCTTTTGTGGATTTATGAGGTGAATCTCTTTTTCTTTAATTTTATTTTTATAATTTTTAATATGTACAACTCATAGTGCATATATTTAGTATCTTTTTACATTCAACTGTTTGTATACAAAGTATATACGTACAATTCAGGTCTTCAATCATGCATTAAGGAAAATGATATCCGTCTCATTCAACCACCTTTTTTTTTCTCCCCCTCCCTCCCCTCTTGCTCCCTCCCTTACCCTCCCTTCCCTTGACAATTCTAGTGTTCCTCTAATCCTCCTATGTACCCCCATCCAACAATACTTTGAAATAGCCTCCTTATATCAGAGAAAACATTTGGTACTTGGATTTTTGAGACTGACTAACTTCACTTAGCATTATGTCTTCCAACTTCATCCATTTACCTGCAAATGTCATTAATTTATTTTCTTTTATTGCTGAGTAAAATTCCATTGTGCGTATATACCACATTTTCTTAATCCACTCATTTACTGAGGGACATCTAGGTTGGTTCCACAACCTAGCTATTGTGAATTGTGTAGCTACAAACATTGAGATAGCTGTATCACTGTAATATGCTGTTTTTAAGTCCTTTGGGAATAGACCCAGGAGTGGGATGGCTGGGTCATAGGGTGGTTCCATTCCCAGTTTTCCAAGAAATCTCCATACTGCTTTCCATAATGGTTGCACCATTTTGCAGTCCCACCAGCAATGTATGAGTGTACCTTTTTCCCCACATCCTCTCCAACATTTATTGTTGCTTGTGTTCTTGATAGCTGCCATTCTGACTGGAGTGAAGTGAAATCTTAGAGTAGTTTTGATTTGCATTTCTCTAATTGCCAGCTATGTTGAACATTTTTTCATGTATTTGTTGATTAATCGTGTATCTTCTTCTGAGAGGTGTCTTCTCAATTCCTTAGCCCATTTATTGATTGGGTTATTTGTTTTTTTAGTGTAAAGTTTTTTGAGTTCTTTATATATTCTAGAGATTAGTGCTCTATCTGATGTGCATGTATTAAATTTTTGTTCCCAATTAGTTGGCTCTCTATTCACCTCACTGATTGTTTCTTTTGCTGAAAAGAAGCTTTTTAGTTTAAATCTATCCCATTCATTAATTCTTGGTAGTAATTCTTGCGCTACAGGATTCTTATTAAGGAACTTGGGGCCTAATCCGACATGTTGGAAATTGGAGCTTACTTTTTCTTCTATTAGGCGTATTGTCTCTGGTCTAATTCCTAGGTCCTTGATCCACTTTGAATTGAGTTTTGTGCATGGTGAGAGATAAGGGTTTAATTTCAATTTGTTGCATATGGATTTCCAGTTTTCCCAGCACCATTTGTTGAAGAGGCTATCCTTTCTCCACTGTACATTTTAGGCGCCTTTGTCTAATATAAGATAGCTGAAATTATATGTATTAGTCTCTGTGGCCTCAATTCTGTACCATTGGTCCACCAGTCTGTTTTGGTGCCAATACCATGCTGTTTTTGTTACTATTGCTCTATAGTATAATTTAAAGTCCGGTATGGTGATGCCCCCTGCTTCACTTTTCTTGCTCAGGATTGCTTTGGCTATTCTGGGTCTCTTATTTTTCCATATGAATTTCATGACTGCTATTTCTATTTCTTTGAAGAATGACATTGGGATTTTGATTGGAATTGCATTAAATCTGTATAATGCTTTTGGTAGTATGGACATTTTGACAATATTAATTCTACCTATCCAAGAGCAAGGTAGGTCTTTCCATCTTCTGCGTTCATCTATAATTTCTTTCTTTAGTGTTCTATAATTTTCGTTATAGAGGTCTTTCACCTCTTTCGTTAGGTTGATTCCCAGGTTTTTTTTTTTTTTTTTTTTTTTTTTTGATGCTATTGTAAATGGGGTATTTTTCATCATTTCCCTTTCAGAGTCTTTGTCGCTGATGTACACAAATGCCTTTGACTTATGTGTATTGATTTTGTATCCTGCAACTTTGCCAAATTCATTTACTAGTTGTAAAAGTTTTCTGGTAGAGTTTTTTGGGTCTACTAGGTAGATTATCATGCCATCAGCAAATAGTGCTAATTTGAGCTCTTCTTTTCCTATCTTGATCCCTTTAATTTCTTTCATCTGTCTAATTGCTCTGGCCAGAGTTTCCAGTACTATGTTAAATAGCAGTGGTGAAAAGGGGCATCCCTGTCTTGTTCCAGTTTTTAGAGGGAATGCTTTCAATTTTTCTCCGTTTAAGATAATGTTAGCTCGGGGCTTTGCATAAATAGCTTTTATAACGTTAAGAAATGTTCCTGATATTCCTAGTTTTTCCAGTGTTTTGAACATAAAGGGGTGTTGTATTTTGTCAAGCGCTTTTTCTGCATCAATTGAGATAATCATATGATTTTTGTCTTTAAGTCTATTGATGTGATGTATTATGTTTATTGATTTCCGAATGTTGAACAAGCCTTGCATCCCTGGGATAAACCCCACTTGATCGTGGTGCACTATCTTTTTGATATGTTTTTGTATCCTATTTACCAGGATTTTGTTGAGGATTTTTGCGTCTATGTTCATTAAAGATATGGGCCTGAAGTTTTCTTTTTTGGATGTGTCTTTGCCTGGCTTTGGAATTAATGAGATATTGGCATCATAGAAAGAGTCTGGAAGAGCTCCCTCTTTTTCTATTTCTTGAAATAGTTTGAAGAGCATTGGTATTAGTTCTTCTTTGAAAGTCTTATAGAACTCGGCTGTAAACCCATCAGGTCCTGGACTTTTCCTTGTTGGTAACTTTTTGATGACATCTTCTATTTCTTCGCTTGTAATTGATCTGTTTAAGTTGTGTATAGCCTCCATTTCCAGTTTAGGCAAATCATATGACTCAAGAAATCTGTCAATGTTTTAGATATTTTTTGTTTTATTGGAATACAAGTTTTCGAAGTAATTTCTAATTATCTTCTGTATATCTGAGGTGTTTGTTGTGATATTCCCTTTTTCATCATGAATGTTAGTAATTTGAGTTTTTTCTCTTCTTCTTTTTGTTAGCATTGCTAAGGGCCTGTCAATTTTGTTTATTTTTTCAAAGAACCAACTTTTAGTTTTGTCAATTCTTTGAATGGTTTCCTTAGTCTCAATTCCATTAATTTCTGCTCTCATTTTAATTATTTCCTGTCTTCTACTGCTCTTAGTGTTGGTATGTTCTTCTTTTTCTAATGCTTTGAGGTGTGATGTTAAGTCATTTACTTGTTGGTTTTTTGTTCCTCTTAAGGAATGAACTCAGTGCAATGAATTTTCCTCTTACTACTGCCTTCATAGTGTCCCAGAGATTTCTATACGTTGTATCTGTGTTCTCATTTACCTCTAGGAAATTTTTAATCTCCTCTTTGATGTCTTCTTCAACCCCTTGTTCATTCAGTAGCATGTTGTTTAGCTTCCAGTTGGTGGAGTAGTTTTTCTTAATCCTTGTTTTGTGATTGATTTCCAATTTCATCCCTTTATGGTCTGATAGAATGCAGGGTACTATCTCTATTTTTTTTATATTTGCTGAGAGTTTCCTTATGACCTAATATATGGTCTATTTTGGAGAAGGAGCCATGTGCTGCTGAGAAAAATGTGTATTCATTTACTGAGGGATGAAATATTCTATATATGTCAGTTAGGTCTAAATTGTTAATTGTTTTGAGGAGGCTTAAAGTTTCTTTGTTTAGCTTTTGTTTGGATGATCTATCCATTGGTGAGAGAGGTGTGTTGAAGTCCCCTAGAATAACTGTGTTGTGGTCTATTTTACTCTTGAACTTGAGAAGCGTTTGTTTGATGAATGTAGGTGCTCCATTATTTGGGGCATACAGATTTATGATTGTTATATCCTGTTGATGGATAGTTCCCTTAAGTAATAAGAAATATCCATCTTTGTCCCTCTTGATTAGTTTTGGTTTGAAGTCTACCTTATTTGATATGAGAATGGAAACCCCTGCTCGCTTCCGCAGGCCATGTGAATGATAAGACTTTTCCCAGCCTTTCACTTTCAGTCTGTTGATGTCTTTTTCTATGAGGTGTGTTTCATGGAGACAGCAAATTGTTGGGTCGTTTCTTTTAATCCATTCTGATAATCTGTGTCTTTTGATTGGCGAGTTTAGGCCATTAACATTCAGGGTTACTATTGAGATGTGATTTTTATTCCCATCCATTTTTATTTGTATTATGGTCTTTAGCTTGATTAGGTTTCTCTTCTGGTTGTTATTTCCCTTAGTTTAATATCTCCCTTTGTTGATTTTCGTTATCATCTCTCTCTTTCTTCTTCATGAAAAATGTTGCCCAGGATCTTCAGAAGTGTATTTCACCTTCGAATCTAAAGCTCAATTTTGCTGGATATAAGATTCGTGGTTGACATCCCTTTTCTTTCAGAGCTTGAAATATGCTATTCCAGGATCTTCTTGCTTTTAAGGTCTGGGTTGAAAAATTTGAACATAGTCTGATTGTTTTCCCCCTATATGTAATCTGCTTCCTTTCTCTTGTGGCTTTTAGTATTCTCTCCTTGCTCAGTGTATTAGGCATTTTCATTATAATGTGTCTTGGTGTGGATCTGTTGAGATTTTGTCTTTTTGGTGTTCGGTATGCCTCTTGAACTTGGTTTTCCCATTCATTCCTCAAGTTTGGAAATTTTTCTGTAATTATTTCATTAAATAAATTACTCATTCCTTTGGCTTGAAACTCTGCCCCTTCCTCTACGCCAATCACTCTTAAGTTTGGTCTTTTTATGCTGTCCCATAATTCTTGGATGTTATGTTCTTGATTTCTAACAAGTTTTGCTGTATAGTCTAAATTCTTCTCTGGGATATATATTTTGTCTTCATTGTCTGAGGTTCTTTCTTCCAAGTGGTCTATTCTGTTGGAGATGCTTTCAATTGAACTTTTATTTTGGTTTATTGCTTCTTTCATTTCTGGAATTTCTGTTTGGTTTCTCTTTAGAGCCTCTATTTCCCTATTGAAGTAATCTTTTACTTCCTGTATTTGTTTTTGGAGTTCTTTGTCAAAATGATCTTTTGCCTCCTGTACTTGCTCCCTCATCTCATATTTGAGTTCATTCTTAAGTTCCATAAACATTTGGCATATGTAATTTCTAAATTCCATCTCTGGCATTTGACCAACTGTGCTTGCCATGACATCTACTGATGAGGTATCTTGATTTCTTTGTGTCATTTTCTTCCCTTGTTTTTTCATGTTGCTTGGTGTCTATTCTTCCTGCACTGTGGGACCTTGACTATTTCGATTTTACCTTAAAGCCTTATGTTGTTCCTGTAGTACAATGCTATCAGATCGCCTTATAATTCCTTTACACTTTAAAACCTAACACTTTCTATTCAGAAAATCCAAGTTTGATCACAATGTACAGATTTGGTTAACCCAGATATTATTTCCAATTTACTCTGTACGCTTCTGATGGGGTTTTATAGCTTCAAGTATTGGATACAGAGGTGTTATGTTTAGGAAGAAGGAAGTGTCTTGAATTGTTCTTTCTTGGAAAGTATGAAAAGAGATTTCTATTGAAGTGTTTTAGTGGAAGTGGTTTAGTATCAGTAGACGAGGGAAGAAAGAGAATGGAGTAGACAATTAGGTGGAAAGACTAATTTATATATAAAGTTATTTGGAAAAGAAAAAAAATGATAAAAGAGTAGGAATTGGTGTAAGAGAGAGGAGAGAGAGAATCAAGAAAATAGAGAGTAAACTATATATAACACCGCTTTGCTACCCAGTTCAATTGCGCCAGTTCTAGAAATCCCAAGTTCTGCGTATAACTTGTTTTTGCCTCTGTTTAGTATGCACTGGCAGGGTGTAAACATGAAAGATGAAGGAGGAAGAAAAGATGCAAGAGTGAGAAGGAAGGAAAGAAGGAAAGAAAAAAGGAGCGGAAAAAAACAAACACACTGACAATCAATGCGGATGGAAAAAAAAAAAAAAAAAAAAAAAAGCAGAACAAAACAAAGCCAAAAAAAGAAAAAGAAAAATAAACAAAGAAACAAACAAAAAACCTCCCCGAAATCCAACAAAACAAGCAAACCAACAAAAAAGAAAAGAAAAAAAAAAAAGTCAAACCCCAAGTCTCAAACAAAACAGGCCCTGGGAAGCCCCCCTCTTTTTTCCTTTCCAGTTCAAGCCAATTGTTATCAGATTACGTCTAGACAGTCTGAGATCCTGTTAGTGGAATCAAGGCTGCACCTTAGGCTAGTGGCTGACCGGCTCAGTGAAGGAGTGGCCCAGGGAGGTTTGTGTGTGAGCAGATGAATGGCACCAGGAAGGGGACCCTCCAGAAGGCACCCCCTCCCCACGCCCACCCACAGTTGCAGCTTCTTGTGACCGCTGCGCTTGCCTCAGACACGCCCTCCCCTGCTGGCCACCCGAGCCTCACCCAGGTGTGCGTTGTCTTCAGAGAGCTGGAGGGTCCCTGGATGGCTGCAGCCGTCACTCTCTGTCTCCTCCCCTTTGTCTGGGTCAGACACTGCACCTTTCAAAGATGTCGGTGCTCTCCTCCCAGTCAGTAGCAGCTCCGCAGACTCCAGTGTCCTCGCCGATCGATTTCAAAGCCGTTGGGTGGATGTCTCCTTGCTGAGGTGGTATCGGGAAGCCGCAACTGTAACTGCGGCGCAGACAGCCGCTGCTTCGGACTGTGGACCGCTCCGATTGTGCCCCTGCTTGCTGTTTGCCGGTCTCTGTGCCACTTTCTCTGGGGCCCTACTGCTGAGGGTCGCGTCCGGCCGAGTGTGGATTAGAATTGGTGTTGTCTACCCGCGGTCTCCTGTGGGCCCCCAGCACCAATTCCACCGGCTGTTATCGCTGGCTTCACACTGGTGTGCCCTGAGTGTGGCTGGGGTTGCAGTTGCAGTGCGGTCTCTCCACACTGACTTTGTTTCACACGGCCTGTGCACCACCCAGGCGGTTTTGCAGAAGCCTCACGGCTCTAGCCGCTGCAGACAGCTTGTCTCCTTCTCTCCCTGGTAGTGGTAATCAAACCATCCAGGAGATTGGTATTTTCAGCCTATATATATATGATGAAAGGCAATTTATCTGCTTTGTTGGATTCTTTCCACGGAGCTGCCCTGAAGTGCGGCTTCCTCTAATCTACCATCTTGGATCTCTCCGAGGTGAATCTCTTGAAGACAGCATATTGTTGTGTCTTGTTTTTTTAAATCCAATCTGCTAATCTTTGTCTTTTGATTGATGAGTTTAGGCCATTAACATTCAAAGTTACTATTGAGATGTGATTTGTTTTCCCCATCACTGCCAATAGGTCTATTCTTAGGGTGCTGCTGCCAACCTGCCTCCCAGAGGTCCACTGCCAGGGTGTCTGCAGGTATGACTGCACATAGCTGTCTCCATCTTGGGACATGAACTAGGCCTGGGGGACCTGGGTGCCTGTATGTTTGCCATCACTGTGATCTGGGGTGCTGCCACCTCTGAGGATACTGGCCAAGGCCTGGAAGTCCACTGTCAGAGTGCCTGTGGGTTTGGCTGCACCTGAGGTCTTCCTGCAGGGAGTGAATGTGGCTGCCATATTGCTGCTTCTTTGAAGGGTTACTTCTTTGTGTGAGTGCATCCCTGGTGGTCTCTCTGCAAGTTGAAACAGTATTGAGATCTTGGGAATGCAATGTAGCCAAGCCTGGAGTATCTGAAGCCAAGATCTGTCAGATAGTGTCTGGGTTTGCATGGGCCATTCTGGGCCTGGAAATCCTATGAAAAGTCAGAGAGTGGGGGCATTTTGCTCCAGGGAGTACAGGTTGGAGAGGCTGGAGACAGCTAGGTTATTCACAGCTCTGTGAGTCCTAAAGTGTATGAGATGAATGGGGCTAGCTACATCAGGTCTGAAGGATAGAAGAGGCTGTGAGGGCATCTTGCTATCTATCAGCTTGCCCAGGCTACTGGTCTGGTACCCACTGGACTGAGGCTAACAACAAAATCCAGACAACCCCACCTATCAATAGAGAGGGGAAGCTGAGAAACATTTGAACTCAACAGAAATAATTATTCAATTTTCCATCAAGATTTTATTTTCCTCTCTAACATCTCTACCATATTTCAAACCAAGTAGTTTTCATGCATCAGTTTATTGAGGCCTATGATATATGTATAGTATTTTACAGTTTTGTTGTGTATTCTTATGTTTTTACTTTTTTTCTTTATATATATTCTTCCTCTCACTTATCTGTTTCCCTGGATTCTCTCTCTCTTTTCTCCTGCTAACATCCAATCTCTATCAATTCCTCTTCTACTCATCCTGTAAATTTTCACTTCTATCTTCTCTCCTCCTCCCTTATAAACTTCACTGCACACAGTACCATTTGAAATTGTAAAAACTCTTTTAGCAAATTTACTGTTTATATTGTATACAAAAATTGATTCACATCATTTCTGTAGACATTAATAGGAGCTCTTAGGTTTAAGGCTGTATATTGTATTACATTGGGTGCTGTTAATATTGGGAGCTATTAATATTATATTAATATCCACCTTAAAGATGAGGTAATGGAAACCTTCAGGGACACTAAAAGTCTACAGGGTAGAAACTATATTGCCTCAGATCGTTACTACTAGAAGGGAAAACACACAAACAACATGAAAAAACAAGGGAACGGAGCACCCCTAACAAACCAAGATGCTCCAATAATAGAATTTATTGAAAATACAGTAGAAGAAATGTTAGAAAAATAGTTTAGAATGTACATAGTTTAACTTATCTGTGAAGTAAAGGATGGTATAAGGAGTGAAATCAGAGAGAAAATACAAGAAATGAAAGATCACTTTAATAAAGAGGCAAGATTCTGAAAAAAAAAAAAAAAAAAAAAAAAAAACAAGCAGAAATGCTCAAAATGTAGGAATCAATAAACCAAATTACAAATTCAATGAAAAGCATTACCAATACACTAGACTAGTTGGAAGACAGAACCTCAGGCAATGAAGATAAAATATATAGTCTTGAAAATAAAGTTGACCATGCAGAGAAGATAGTAAGAAACCATGAACAGAACTTCCAAGAATTATGAGATAACATGAGTAGACCAAATTTAAGACTTATCAGGACTAATGAAGGATCAGAGAGGGATACAAGCTGAAGGAATACACAATCTTTTCTATGAAGTAATATCAGAAAATTTCCCAAACCTAAAAAATGAATTGGAAAATCAAGTATGAGAAGCTTACAGGACCCCAAATGTATAAAATTATAGCAGACCCACACCAATGCACATTATAATGAGAATGACTAACAGAATAAGGACAAAATATTAAAGTCCACGAGAGGAAAAAAATTAAATTACATGTAGGGAGAGACCAATTCAGATCTCAGCTGATTTCTCCGTGCAGACCCTCAAAGCTAGGAGGTTCTGGAATAATATATTTCAAGCTCTGGAAAAAAAAAAAAAGGATACCAACCAAGAATCTTATATTCAGTAAAATTAAGCTTCAGATTTGAAGATGAAATAAAAACATTCCATGATAAATAAAAGTTAAAAGAATTCACATCTAGAAAGCTTGCACTACAGAACATTCTCTATAAAATAATCTGTGGGATGAAGTGAAAAAAAAAGTGAAAAACACAAAGGGAGGAGCTACACTAAAACACTAAAAGTATAGTTAATCAAAGGAGAAACAAAGTCAGATTAAAAAGCAAAAAAAAAAAAAAAAAAAATCAGGAACACAAATCCTCTTTCTTAATAACAAATAAAATTTCTGTGAGTTATATTTTCCTCATTTTTCTACCTTTGCTTGATAAACACTTTTAGTCATATATGAAACAAAGTCTTTTGGAGAAAGTTACCTCTTATGACTCTGTTGTTATAGTCATAACATCTACATTATACAGGAATTTTTGTTATTATACTCATATCTAGAGAAGGAAAACTTCAAAAAGAGGAAGAAAAAAACACCTGTCCTACAGTATTCTGTTGTTCTCTACCTCATACTGCAGAGTTGAGTTGGATTCCTATTTTTTTTTTTTAGTACTATCATTTGTCCCTTCACATATCTGCAGAAACAATTTTTATTCTTATAAAAGTTGATTTGGCTTAAAGTCTGCACATATAGGACTGATAAACACAGTGGTGAGTTTGGGAAGTAGGTTTGACCCTATTAGGTGTGATTCCAGGGACACTCACGTACTAGTTCATGTTGACCACTGCTTGACACCTTCCATTTGACTTGCATAACATCAGCAGTAGCCATTCAGTAGAAATGTACGTTCTTTCAGAAAAACTAACACTTCGATATTGTCTGTCATTCTAAGTCATTTGTGTAGAAATGACCAAAAAAATTATTAACATAATTTTGCATTGTTCTCTGACATTTACTTGTCTATATGATATTAGTAGACTTGCTTTGCCAACCTTATTTTTGTCATCTGTAAAGTGATATATTAACAAAGTGTATCTTTTGGTTTTCTGTTGGAATAAGCTAAAGGAATTTATGAAAATACTTCATAAACTACAGGCTGAATTCCACATTTTTTGAGAGGAAACATCTTCACAGTATTTTGGAAAGAATGTGGGCTTTGCATGTAAACAGACCTTTCCAAAGTGTTTTTTGCCACATGGTAGTTGTGTGATCTTCTCCAAGAAACTTTTCCTCTTCAAACCTCAGTTTCCACATCTGTAAAGGGATTCCGATGTTCTTAACAGAAAGATTGTAAATTATTTCAGAAGAATATTTAGATCCCCTAAAGTAGTACCTGTCCCATACAATGCTGGCAAGTGCTAATTCTTTATTTAGTTTTCTCCATACAAACTTTTGAGAAAGTTTCAATATATGACTACGAATATGAGAGAGAGAAAGAAAGGAAGGAAGGAAGGAAGGAAAAATGAGTTCTGGGGTGAGGTCAAGAAATACTAAGCAATGATTGCTTAGACATAGGGGTTTAGGGGTTTATAGGCCATGCAGTCTTCTAAGCCCTCATTATATATTAGCTCATCTTATCCTCACTATAGTTTTTAGAAGTATGTGCCATTTTCTTCTCCAGTTAACATGAGGAAATGAGGCACAAAGATTTAAATATTTTCCCAATGTTACCTCACTAGGAAGTAATGGAGTTGAAATTTGAGCCCCGACAAATGGGTCCTACCTTGGTACTCTGAACCAGTACACTAGCAAATCTCACTGTTAAAGAACCTAGATCTCAGAATTTTACTCTTAAGACAATCCTCTCAGAAACTCATGCATCACAGAAAGATATGCAAAATTGGGAGAAGGGGTGTTCCATACCCATAAAATTAGATGTCATTGATCTTTCAGAGGCAGCAAGAAATTGCTGCCTAAGATTTGTTTTTCTATTACCAGCTCAGCAGTTTTCTCTTTGAATTCCCTCCATTTTGGCAGGTAGACAAGGTCACAAGATACACAATTGCCTGAAATTTTTTTAAAGCTATCCTCCTGACCAGAGTCAGTGACATTTGCAGTGTTTTAATTATACACATGTGCCCCTTTCATCTTGTATAATGCTGAGCAATAAAATCAAATGCACATTCTTTCCTCTTGGTGGCTATTTGGAGTATAAAGCATTTGTAATATGTGTTAATCAGCACATCTATATTTTGGCGGGGTATATATGGACAGGAGATGCAGGAGTTCACTTACTTTATTATAATGAATTTATAGTCCTGAAGAATCCACAAAAGGGTTAGAAAATGTTGGCCATTGTGCTCTTTTAAGAGAATATAATGCTTAAGGATGCAGAAGTGCTGACTATTGGGAAACCAAAGTGGATTACAAGGAAGCAAATAGCATGACATAAAGTTACATTAAAATAAACTTTTAAGAATTTGATCAGGAGACATGGAAGCCAAGTAACAAGGAAAATGAGAACACCATTACTTGCAAATGAGTGCTTCTTGGCAAGATTTGCAGGTATATTGGCTCTCAGAGAGAAACAAATTAAACAGAAATTGTATTTTCACTTCATGCTCAGAGAGACCACAACAAGCAAACAAAAAAGAAGCAGCAGATTTATATGTCTGACATCATAGTCCAAGTAGTACCATAATTGTGTTAATTTGACCATCCATCTTTTCATCTGTCTTCTTTCCTTGTTTTAGTACATTCTCTCAAAATATTCTGAGTTTCTTTGTTAAGAAATTATTTATTAAATTTAAAATATACTTCCTTTCCAGAAGGTGCAAGTACCTCGGAATTTAAAAGCCATTTTATAAAATCCAAATACCTGGTTTCCAAGCTATTTTGAATACAGTTTATTTCAAATAAGCAAACACTTAACTAGTTGAATGAAGAAAAATGTACACAAAGTTTTTGGTAAAAAATAGTTTACAGCACATGTTTAGTAAAACTCAGTTGTTTATATTTTAAATTCAGACAACTTGTATATCCAAGTTAGCTGTTCAACACTATTTTATTTTGTTTTTCCATTGAACCTTATTTTTTTCAAAGGTAGAAAATTAATTAATTTATTTAGGAGTATGTATCAACTTACTCTAGATCCTCTGATGCAAAACAGAAATGTGACTCAGTTATATAGCCTCAAAGGAAATGGGTATTCATACTGGTAAAAAGAGAATGTCATTTGATAATCGGTATATTTGTAGGAATATTTATGACTAAAAACAAGGGTAATCCAGGCCTTTCAAACTACTCAAGCACTTAAAAAACATATGAACATGCAAAGCATGAATTTGATCATTGTGAATCAGGGACTTCCTTTTGGAATTAATGGAAACATAATGTTTCGAAATGCATACAGATATTACATCATCTTTAAATATCATCTAATGCCTCTGACCTCAACATATGGGAATTTAGTTTGGGATTGGAGAAAACTATAATGAAAATGTAGTGTTTGTTCATTTATTTACTATTGTTGTTGTTATTTTGGTGCCTGGGATTGAATTCAGCCTCCTAGCCTGCTAAGTATTTACTTTTCCACTAAACTATGCCTCAACCTTAGAAAAGTGATTTTGCAAGGATCATCTAGCAGTTACATGTTGAGTACAAGTGATATAAAAATATGAGGCAAATATGATAAGAGGAAATTAAATGCAACAAAATATTTTAAAAATTAGCAGTAAGATTCTAGACTGCTGTAAAGATTATGTAGAAGATTATATAGGGCTAGATGTGTGTGTGTAAAAGATCACCAAGCTGGGCGTGGTGGCGCACGCCTATAATCCCAGCACTTGGGAGGCTGAGGCAGGAGGATCGCGAGTTCAAAGTCAGCCTCAGCAATGGCGAGGCACTTAGCAACTCAGTGAGACCCTGTCTCTAATAAAATACAAAAAAGGATTGGAGATGTGGCCCAGTGGTCAAGTGCCCCTGAGTTCAATCCCTGGTACAAAAAAAAAAAAAAATCACTATAAAAATGACTACTGTATTCATTAGGTCCTGAAAGTACTTTGGGTTATCAAGCAAGATATTTTAACAAGACACTCTTTATATTGGCCTGGGGATTTAGCTCAGTGTTAGAGTGTTTGCCTAGTATGCATGAGGCCCTGGGTTTAATCCTTAGCACTTAAAAAAAAAAAATAAAAAAAAGTCTTCAAGACTTTGTCTATGTGGAGAAAAAAAATATTCAGTAATCTTTTGGGGAAATATCTCATACAGCAGCTAAATCTTAAATACAACTTGTAAACATGGCTTGGAAGTTTTTTTTATCTCAAAGAAGAGTTAGGAGAGCATATAGAATAAGAGAATATGTCAAGGGTTTAGCCATAACTACTTTATTATAAATTTCATATTTTAACAAAAAATGGGGATTCTTTACTTGAAGACACTGTTAGCATTCATTGTTTTTACACTATTGAACATTAAGCTGCCCCATGGTTCTTTTCTTCCTAAGGTTTCCATATCTCCCATAAAGCTAGAGAGGAAGTGACTGTCAGTGTCCTAATTGTCTTGCTTTTTGGTAAGGTAAAAAGACATCCACTGAACTCAAAATGGGCCAGAATTATAGGGACACTATAAAATTCAAAGGAGCACAACAATGAATTTTTAAGAAAAGATAAAATATGATGACAAATACTAAAATGACAAGAGCTTTAGAAACAATAATATTGGGTAAATTTCATCTGATATGTTAAGATGAAGCACATCATAATTGGTAAGCTTCAATATGGAGCAGAATATTATATTTTGGCCATTTCTATAATATATTTCAGAGCCACTAAAAAGGTTAATTTGTTCTATATATTTGCACTTAACTTATTAAGTAAATGAGAATTTAGGCAGTAAAAACCTTGAAATCATTAATAGTAAAAACATATATCTAAAATTCCCTGTGTAATCTGTAAAATATCTTCAAAATAAATTAAAAATTATAAACCCTAAAGTTTAGCCATTTGTTCAATTTATGATTTTTTTTTTTTTTTTGTATAAAGAATTGTTATGGCTCTGGTTTGAGGTATATGTTACACAGTTTCTTTTATCAATAGAAGTTAGTCAAGATAAGATAGTTGATATCTGATATTGGGAAAAGAACATGTTCACAGGCATCAACTATAGTGACAGATGTTGGCAAATCTGGAAGTGGGTGGGGATCATCATCTTTCTGATTCAGGCAGAACTCTTCCAAAAGGTTTCTGAAGCAGCGGTGTAGTTATATAGATGAGCAAAATATCTACACTGCATAATAATCTGCCCCAACATTTAGTGGCTTTAAACAACCACGTTTTTATTAATTCTCATAATTATTTAATATGGACAAGTCTTGGTTGCTTCTTCAGTTCCTTAAGGTAAAGCTAGAGTAGAATGTTCCAGATGTCTTCCTCACTCACATGTTGAGTGCCTCATGGGAGTATCTCAAACAGAAATGGGCTGGCTGGCTATCTCTTTATTTCCATGGAGCTTCTAACATGTTTATCTTGTGTTCTCTAAAAGAATGGGGGTCGCAAGTTGTTGTGGTATGTTTCTGGAATGTCTCCCTATGTTTCATGTGTTCAGAGGAGAGGTTTTTAGGAAATGACAGGGTCATGAATGCTCTGACCTTGTCAGTGGATTAATCCATTATAGCTGAATGTACTGCTGAGAGGTGGGTTATAGTTGGAGTAGGTCACTAGATAAATGTCTGGAAGGGTTTATCTTCTCCCCAATTCCTCCTCTCTCTCTCTCTCTCTCTCTCTCTCTCTCTCTCTCTCTCTCTCTCTCTCTTCTTCTGGCTGTCTTTAGCTAAGCAACCCCCAACCCCACATCCTTCCACTGTGATATTCTGCCTTGCCTCAGGCACACAGCAATGGAGCCATGGACAGTGGACACAGTGGAGGAATGGAGCAATGGAACCATGGACAAAATCCTCTGAAACCAGGAGCCAAAATAAAAAATTGTCCTCCTTTAAGTTGTCTATGATAGGTATTTTGCTTATGGTAACAAAGAGATAAATAACACACAGGCAATGTGTAAGTGATAACTGCTTTCTAAGAGGGAACTTCACAAAATGCAGAAGTTGAAACTTGTAATTCTTTTAGACATGGAAGTTACCACAGAATCAATTCCACCACACTGTCTTGTTTAAAGGAAGCTACAGGGCCAGCCCATATAAAAGGGATGGGAAATAGACTCCACCTACGAATAGAGGCATGGTAATATATTTGTGTTCACTTATCACAGGAACCCAAGGTCTTTTTAACTTACAGTTAGCTGTATAATTGATAATCATTCCTAAAGTAACCCCTTGGTCCAAGACCTGCATTTGCATCTGACTTAAAGGTTTCCACTTCCCCTTTAAAGGACACATGTTGAAAATTGTCCTCTCCAGGTCTGCTCTCCTTTAGTTAGCAGAAATTAGCCAAGTGACTACAACCAGCTTTAAGGGAAACTGGAAAAAGTTTTCTTCAGGCAAATGTGTACCTAGTTTTTTAGGGAAGGGATAAGACATTGTGGAACAACTAGAAGTTTCTGGCACAAAACTTAGTACTATTTTAATTGCATGTTTTTCCAAATGTTCACACGTAGAATCTGTATTGATTTTACTTCTGTGTATCCTGTAGAATATTCTTCCAAAAGCACAATATGGAATGCTGCCAGATTTCTGTGGAAAAGAAGTGGCTTTACTGGAGGGTATCTACTTTTAATGGGATTCCCTATGGAACCTGCTTTAATTTTAAGACTACTTCCTGTATTGTAAGTTTGCGTTCCTCCCCTCCTAGGAGCCATGGGCATTTTTCAACTGACCCAGCATCCTTCAGTATCTATGCATATAGCCAATTGGTTCTCTGCATGCAAAATTCAGTGGAACTACCAGGAAAATACTGCACCAATGTATATCTCTTCCTGGTCTAACCATCATCTTAATAAATCTCAACAATGTTTCCTTCCTATTCAATAAGGACCATCTTTCTTCCTCACACAGAAATGACTGGTTATAGGCATTTTATTTAGGCAGAACAAGGTGGGAGCTGTCTGAATAGAAACAAAGTGATTTTCCTTGGAGTACTTTCCAAAATGCATTAGGAACACCTACTCTATTCACTGCCCAGTACACAGTTCAGTGCTCATTCCCTACCTGCATCTGCATAGCACATGTATCCAAAGAAGGCAAACCAGCTCTGAAGTCAGATTTTTAAGATAACATAAAGTGAAGATTAAAAGGGAAATCAACCCAGAAATTCTTTTTTTTTTTCAGAAATTTTAACTAAATATTTTAAGTCAGAATATTGTCATAACACTCAATGTTGTCTTTACCTTCATTTTATCTGTATAATATAGTTAACATGCCTATTTTCATGGCTAATATCTCTCAAAAATGTTTACCAATTTCTCTTTATAATACTATTTCACTAATTTCTTTAAGATATTGGGCTTACATGAACAATCTGCTTAAGTAACTTTTTTCCTTTGATTTTTGAGTACCTGATAAGACTTTTCTGCTTCTGCTAGTTTCTACTCTATTAATTTGGTTTAATTTATCATCTTCTCTTTATATGATACTGGTGATAATTAACCAAAAGATGAATTTGCAATGCATTTGGGGGATGGCATTGAGGTGGCAACCATCATTTTCTGTGGTCACCAGGGTCACTTACTATGAAGGGAAAAGGTAAAGGAGCAGGTGGGTTTCTACCTCTGCTCTAATCTCTGTGCCCCTACCTTTTTCCAAATGCTGAATCTATTAGCCAACAGCAGCTCAAGGCCTTCTCAGAAGCTCAGAAGCTCAGCTGCAGACGCACAGAGATAGAAACCATATAGAGTTAAAGTTATTCATAGATTTCCCCACAGATTTTTTAGTCACCTCATTTTAGCCAGTGTTCAGACTTGGCTAATCAGATTGAGGGCTTTTTGAAAAATTCGGAGATCTCCCAACTTACTTCTAGATGTTTTATTCCCACATTTTCCCCAAATTATGCAATATCTCAAATTTATGTCATATACTGTGATCAAATTGATGTTTTTTTTCTGTTACCTGGTTGAACTCTGCTAGGGTCTCTAGGATAAAAAAAGAGAATGATGACAAAATAAACACTTTTATTATAATTAATTTTTTTGTTTGTACCGTTGTTCATTCTCACACATAGTTTGATCAAAGCTAAATCCAAGCTCTTTCTAAAATTATTCCAAAGAGCACAATTGCCCTTAATGCCAAAATTACATCCATCTTATCCTGTTTAATGGATAGGAAATCAGATGCAATTTCACAGAACTAGTAACAAGCTTCATGTGCAAAAACAACATAACAATATCTAATTTTTCTTACTGCTATATTTACACCATAAAATAATAACAACAAAATAGTCCATAGTTAAAGGAAAACATTTATTGGATAATGAAATAAATCACTTTTGGACATATAGTCCTTTATGGATAATTTTGGAAGCTGTGATAAATATTTTAGACCCCCTGGGTAATATTTAGCTGCTGAAAAGTTAATTTATTTTATGAATCACTTAAGCATTAAAGTATGAATTTTCAATTGTATTTTCATAGCCTAGAGATTAAGAATTAATTCAGATAATCAGTCCCATTGAAATTCCAAATTGGAAGTGATATTTTTTAAAGCTATGTTTCTATTCTAAAGTCTACAGTCTCCTGGGGAGAGGTCCTCAGTTGTTGCAAGGAGTTCACAAATCCAGGTCTGCATAAGACATTATTAGAATATTAAATTATATGTCTAATACACATATGAATTACCATTTTTAAAAGGAACATGAATGATATATTTAACATTCACAGATATTTTAGCTGCTAAAATCATACTGTTTTTGTTCCCCATGCTCTCTCTTGATCAGTAGCTACCCAAAACAGAAATTCTGTCATCTGAGTCTCTACAAATTAAGTCTCTGGTGAGGGGGGGGATATGGTTTGTACCCAATTAAGTCATTCTCTTTCAAAAATCCCACTGAAATAGCAAAAGCAGTATGTGTACAAATACACACCAATGTATATGAGAACAGGCATGAAAACTATTCACCAGTGAAAAAAGAAGCTAAGACAAAATAAGAGAAGGGCAGAATTGCTCTAAGAATTACTTAAGATACATTGAATGTAGTTAACCCCCACCTGATTAAAAAAAAAAAAAGTCTTCATATATGTAATATACACTAGAAATCCACCTGTATTTCCAGCAGTGGCAGAATGGAGATAATGAAATGACTGTTATTAGTGGGCCAATTTTATCCATATAGACAAATAAAACTTTACTTTAACACACTGGATCAGGAAGATATTATGTGCCTCTAAATCTGATAGAATATTTTAAAAAATAGGATTAGTTGATAAGTATTTTTCCTAATACATTGAATCTCTTTTGGTCTTTAGCTCTAGCTTGAGGTTTTAAAAAACAATATCTATCTATCTTCATCTTTTTATCTTTCTTTATATATATCCACACATATACACACACATTATATGTATGCATGCACACATATACATATGTACCTAAAGCCTAGAGCATATTAAGTATCAACATGAGGAAACAATAGAATAAATTCAGAAAGGGAGATATTCTATAAGTCAATGTGCACTGGATATATCTGAAAACACAATTACATGTAAAAAAGTCGATATGCTATGGTACACCTAAATTTAAAATAATTAAGTGATATTGCCAAACTAAATAGATTTTCTTTGGATACTAAATTTTAAAAAAGGAAAAAATGAATTTAAAAAGTTAAAAAGATTGCTGGCGTTATGGCTATATAAAGAAATTTCTTTATACTTTGGACATAAATCATTTATGAATGATATATATGAGTCATAGGCATAAAATGGCCCTCAAAAGATGTCCACATCCTTATTAACAAACTCCCAAACTGTGATATGTTGTGCTACCTTTCAGAGTGAAAATTAAGGTTGCTAATCAGGATACTTTAAGGTAGAAATCCCTAGATTATTTGCATGGGTCCAACACAATCACAAAGTGCTCTAAATATAAAAGAAGGTGGCAAGACATGCATAGTCAAGATATGCTGAGCTCCTGTGAACAATGGCTTTTCCCCATAGAGATACCTTTCTGACTTTGGACCTCTAGAACTATAAGGTAGTAAATCTGTGTTACACAAAGCCTCTAAATTTGTGGTAATTTTTGCAGCAGCAATAGGAAATAAGCACACGAGTATTTGAATTTGACATTTTAGCAAAATAATAAAAAATTAAATCAAAGCAAATGTAAATAAATGAAGGGGTCAGATTGACTATCTTTAGGTATGTTTAAGAATGCATAACTTTTTAAATTATGAATTGTATGGAATATATTTGAAAAAATTGGAAAACAATAATGTGAAATGTTGCTACACTGTGGTAATATATAAAGTGCCATCTATTTCTCATGAAAGATTTCAATAGCAGGCAATAGGGTAATATGCAAATAGACTATGTTCCTGAATTTGACCCTGGATATATATTGCAAAGAAAATTTCCAGAGCTGCATTAAAGAACATAAATGACTATGGTGAATGAAACATCATTTGTGTTTGGAGTGGGTTGAAGTACTATCTTAATTGTAGATAATTAGGAGAATAAAGAAAATAGATCAGATTCAAACCACATAGAGTAAAATAGTTATGCTCTGCATAACAGTATTTGGTCAATGACAGATTTTATACACACACACATATATGTGTGTATAATGTCAGTGGACCCAGAGGATTATATTGTCAGTGATATTGTAGCATTCTTATTTTGTCTATATACACTCTAAGATGTTCACACAATGGCAAAATTACCTATGGAAGAGCAAATTTCTCAGAAAATATTCACATTAATAAGGGACTCATCTCTGTAGTTTCAAAGAGGAAAAATGAGATAAAGAACATAAAACTATTTACATAACATGGAAAGGTACAGCCATAAACAATACACTTTTTAAAAAACTATGATGCATCTGAAGGCAGAGAAAAATAAACAATAAATCAGTACTAGCTCAGTACAGACAAACAAGCTAAAAAAAACCCCACAATATTTACTTTTACGTGTTAGATTTGACCATTTGAAAACAAAAATGTCCCCCATCATTTATAGAGTTTTAGTAGCCTCAGTTTTTTTTCCAAATGTAATCTTGGCCATATTCTCCCAGTTACCCTGTAGAGAAAACAGATCTGTTTGAAGTGAGGAGGCCAAAGTCAGATTGTATTGTTACTTCCATAAAATTCTTCCCTCGTTTTCAAGAAACAAGACAACATTCTCTGTCTGTCTTTCAGGCTGAGGATGGGTACAGTGTGCTTCTTGTCATTCTCTGTCCTTTTTCTTCACTCCTGCTTTATGCTCCTTTCAAAGTCAAACTTTTATAACTACTCTTTTCTTCTGCCTGTAATCCCCACCCTGCTCTCTCCACTGCCCCAACATATGCACTTCCTAGGAACCCATATATTAAATAACACCTAAAACAAAAACAGAGGGAAAAAATATTCTGGCTTTCTGGTAAATTCCTTGATTGTGTATCTGTAGTACCTTATATTTTCACAGTGTTGATAGGAGTTGAAATTATGCAGCAAAGAAAAAAAATTCTTTTGTTTTGCTTTGTTTTGATTTCTATAAAACATTTCCCATCATGGGGGCTTTTAGACTCAATGCTCCTTAAATATTTGTGAATGAATTTTTGAAATCATTTACCAAACTATACCTCAATTATTAGAATAAGATTAGTCAGAAATGTTAAGGTGGTAACCTTGTTGTTAACTGATAAATGAAAAAAATTAAGAAGAATATTAGGTATTTGATCATAATAATGAAAACATATAATGAATATGTGTTTTAATACTTACAAATGAATATATAAAATGTGTATATATCACTGAAAATATATATTATTTCAAATTTCTATTCTTTTTAAATGAATGATATATTATTACCTTTACAGAATTAGGAAATTCACACAACATATCTAAATTAGGTGTAAATATGTAAGGTGAAAAACAAGAGAAAAAAAAGTATAAAAAAAATCTGAACTATTCAGAGGAAAACATTTCTAACCATCTCATGGGTCAAAGAGGAAGTGATTATGGTAATTTTAGCTATTTAGAAAATTACAAGTTCTAAGACAGAGGAAAAGGAGCACATTGACATATTTCAACATACTAGGATGAACTAAATTGAAAACAAGTAAAAATTTGAAGGGAGGGTGTCTTCATTAATTTGAAAACAGAAAATTAACAAAATTATAAATTATTATCCAGATGAAATCTTATTTGTATGAAATGAAGAGCAGTCATGAGAAACTGGCATATAACACACATCAATTTTTTTTTTTTTTTTTCTGGAGAAGATCCATTTAGGTTTTTCAGGCCATATGCTTTTATTGCAGCAACTAAGCACTCTGTTGTACTAGACAAGTAGTTGTACTACACACGTAGCCGGACAGTAAGTAATGGGTAGCGTTTTGTTCTAACAACCTTTACTCGTGGAAACTAAAATTTGAATTTTGTAAAATTTTCACTTTATTTGGCCTTTTAAAAGCCATTTAAAAGTATAGAAAAAGTAGAAGCCATCCATGGTTATCCAAGGCATGGAACAGGAATTGGAATAAATATTGAAACTGGCTAATGCCTATTGGAACTTTCTCTTTAAGTTAGCCAAGGGGGCATTTAGAGTCACAAGTAAACTAGGAAACACCCTGCTATTAAATTCCACAAACGTCTGGACTTAGACATCCTGTACTATATGCACATGTACTCCCTGAGGAAGATGCAGCACAGCCTTCCTTTATGTTCCCCTCCTTTTTATGTACCACCCTTTTTAACTGGAAGGAGTAAATCCTGAAGATGGCAGTAGGCTGGAAGGAATATATGTGTATTGTATTTCATTGATTTTAAGAGGCCCATTCTCTTATGAACAGCACCCATAAAATTGATTTTTATTTTATTATCAATAGTGTCTTACAATCTTTGTCAACCAATCAAGAGTCATGAGGTAGTTGTTATTGCCTGCGCATACACAGACTAGGTCATTGGTATTTTATTTTTCAATGTAATTGTTTTGTGTGCTTCATTGTTACTACATGTGTTGGATTTAATTGCTATATAAAATGGCATCATAAAGATTATACTATTCTTAAAATGAAATGTTTCTGATTATGCAGGAAGGTTCAGAAACAGAGCAGCCAAATATGCATTTGATTAGTGGAGCAAATCTTTGTTATTGGAGGAATGACAGCAATTGTACATCTTGGATAAAGCAACCACAAGTATAGTATGCAGAATCTAAAGAAAGGATACAAGGAGATGAAGCAGCATTACATTTTATTTTGAAAAGCATGGAACAGAATTACTTATCACAGGACAAACAATGCAAACAACTGTAAGTGGGAATGTCAAATTCTTTTTTAAAAAATGACAGAATTTCCAAGCAACAGAATACATACAAATAATCCTTTATTTTTTTCATTTTATTAACATATATTAGTTGTACATATTAATGTAATTCAATGTGGTATTTTTATACATGCATCCAGTCTGCATTGATCATACCCAACCACCCTTTTCAACCCTTGCCCCCACCGCTCCTCACAAACCCTTCCCAGCTCTAATAATCACTATTTTACTTTCAGATTGACTTACTTTAGTTTCCATATATAAAAAATAACCTGTGTTGTTTGCTTTTCTGTGACTGGCTTGTTTCACTTAAGTTTCTCTAGTTCTACTGATTTTGCTGCAAATAACAAAATTTAATTCTTCTTTATGACTGAATACTATTTCATTGTGTACATATATCACACATTTCCTTTATCCATTCATTTGCTGTTAAGTACATGGGTTGATTCCATATCTCATCTTTTGTGATAGTGTTACAATACAAATGGATGCATAGGCATTTTGTTTGTATGTTTATTTGATTTTTTTTTTTTTTTGGACATATACACAGGAGTGGGATAGTTGGATTACATAGTAGTTCCATTTTTAGTTTTTAGAGGAAATTCAGTATTGTCATCATAATGAGTACTAGTTTACATTTTCACCAATACTGTTTAAAGATTCCATCTTCTCTATATCATGGCCAGCACTTTTTATAATTTTAATTATTATTATTGATAATAAACTTTCTAATTGATGAGAAATTATCTCAATGAAATATTCCTTTGTATATAAATTATTATTGATATTGAGTATTTTCCTATATTTATTGGCCATATGTATTTCTTCCTTAAAGAACTGTTTGTTTAGAGCATTCATTTATTTTTAATTGGATTTTTGTGAGGTTTTTGAGTCCTTCATATGTTCTAGACATTAACCCTCCATCAGATGCATGGTTGAAAGACTTCTCCCATTCCATAGGCTGTATTTTAATTCTATTGATTGTTTTCTTTTCTCTGCAGAAAATTTTTAATTTAATGTAACCCTATTTGTCAATTTCTAATTTTTTTTCCTGTGCTATTTGGGGTCCTACCCAGAAAATCATGACCTGTGCTTGAAGAAACTTCCCCATGTTTTCTTCTAGTAGATTTTTTTTTTTTTTTTTTTTTTTTTTTTTTTTTTTTTTTTTTTAGTTTCAGGGCTTACATTTAACTATTTAAGTCTTCAATCCAATTTGAATTGATTTTTTGAACAGTGTGAGTGAACAGGGTCTAGTTTCAATCTTCTACATGTGGATATCCACTTTCATCAATAGCATTTGCTGAAGAGGCTGTCCTTTCTCCTGTAAATATTTTGGGTGCCTTTGTTAAGAATCGATTGGTATACAAAGTATATTTGTAGCATTCAAGTCTTCAATCATGTATTTAGAATAATGATATCTATCTTATTAAACCACTTTTTCGAATATACTTTGTATACAAACTGTTTTGTGTAAAAAGAGCCTCTCTCTATATAGTATGAACTGTATTACATACTACTCCTATAAATAAAAATTAAAAAAAAAAATAATCAATTGGCCCTAGTTGTGTAAATTTATTTCTGGGTTCTCTGTTTTATTAATTGGTCTAGGTGTCTGGCTGTATGCCAGTACCATGATGTTTTGTTTTTGTTGTTTGTTTGTTTTTTACTATTTTCTCTAGTTCTGTGAAAAATGTCATTGACATTTTTTTTTTTTTGTACCAGGGATTGAACTCAGGGGCACTTGACCACTGGGCCACATCCCCAGCCCTTTTTTGTATTTTTATTTAGAGACAGGGTCTCACTGAATTGCTAAGTGCCTTGACATCGCTGAAGCTGGCTTTGAACTCGTGTGCGCCACCATGCCCAGCTGTCATTGACATTTTGATAGGCATTGCAATGAATCTGTAGATACTTGTAAGTAGTATGTACATGTTAACAGTATTAATTCTCTGTATCTATGAACATGGGAGGTCTTTAATTTCTTTCAACCATCAACGTTTTGTACTTTTCATTTTAGAGGTCTTTCACTTCCTTAAGTTTATTCATAGGTGCTTTTTGTCTGTATGGCTACTGTGGATGAGATTATTTTCACAATTTCTTTCTTAGCAAATTCATTATTAAAAAGCTGAAGAAAAATGGTGGCATGGAGGAAGAGTATGTTTTCCAGCTGATCCATGGCTTGATATTCAAGAAGTGAAAAAAATGACTTCTCAGCAAAGTGGGTGACAAAGGAAATTAAGTATCAGAGAGTAAGAAAATCTTGGAGGCTCAGAAACTTAGATGCTTTGAAAATAGGACAAAAAACATACTCTACAGCCAGGCTGGTGGCGTCAGTGACACCAGTTTACTTTAGAGGGAAGAGCTGACACAGGCAGAAAGAGAAATAGATTGAACAACTTTGGCACAGGAGAACCTGTGGAACAGAGACCGTTAACTTTGACCTTAACTGCATCACACCAGACACTGTCCAGTGAGATGGGGTTTTAATAGTGCTCCATGTTTCTTGGTTGGTGAGTGGAGAGCTGATGCAGGAAGCATTTTCAGATGGTGACCTTGAGGATTGTTGCTTCAAGAGCCCAGCTGAACATGAAAGCATTATCAAACTGTCCCAGCCAGTTCCTGCAATGTTCCTGGTGGAGTGCAACTGAAATGAGCACAGAGAGGATGGTTTACAAGGTGATTCATGTTGGAAATGAGTTTTGTGTGTCTTTCTTTCCTCTTGGGTCTCTTGACCAATGGAATCATCTGGGGAGAGTCCAGAAGCTTGTCTGGAAGGTGTGACTGCACTCAGGGTTAGCTCCACTACCACATTTGTGGGTAGTGAAGAGTACAAGATGTGGTGTGGAGTGTTAATTACCTTTCCTAACAATGGATTTCTCAGGATGATCCAGAAACCCAGATTCCCATCAGGGTATGCATTTATCTGGCCCAAGGGGCATGTCAATCTAAGCTCCCTGAAGCAGACAGCACACAACAAAGTTTGGAAGTTTTGATCAGAGATAAACACCAGCTGCCAGACACTGCAAATTCCCATTCGGAACTCTGCATCCTTCCAGCCCTAGGAGTGCATCAGTCCAGTCAGTCCAGACAAAACTCCAGTTGTCTCTAATTGTAAGGACTTTCCCTTCTGTCCTATCTTTCACTGGTGAGAAGAAACACTGAGAGCTATGACAATCTGCTTAGTGTTGAGGCCACTCCAGCTGGCAGACTGAGGAGCAACACAAAGAAGATGTGTATAACAGTCCCCAACCCTTGCATTCTCTAAATGGTACACAGCCCAAGAAGATATGAAAAAAAGGGTAATAGGGATAGGCACACCCACATTCATCAACAGCTTTGACCACTTTTTTATCAGTAATTTTTTTCTCTCACTTTTTCTTCTTTTTTTCCCCCCCTCTTCTCATGTGTGTGTGTGTGTGTTCTTACTCTACTAATTGGTTCATGGGTAAACACAAACACACACATATTTTTATTCTTTTTTTTCCCCAGATATTCTTTTGCCTTGTTTTATCTTTAGAGAGTTAGAGTTATTTGGTTTTATTTGATTTTTTTTTGTCTATTTTTGTTTTTATTTTTGTTTTACTTATTACCATTCTTCTACTTTTTTCTCTCTCTAATTGCTAAATTATCTTGTTTGTGCTCTCTCTCTCTCTCTCTCTCTCTCTCTCTCTCTCGAGTGCACACCCTCTTTTTCTCCCTCTCCATATCTGTGTGTGTGTGTGTGTGTGTGTATGTGTGTGTGTGTGTGTGTGTGTGTGTGTGTGTGTGTTTGTGTTGCTGCCTGAAGCGATTGCCGCTTGGAGCAACAACGCCACAGGAATAAATTCAGAGGGGGACTGGAAACAAACAGATTCTTTATTCTGCTAGCTTCTCTTTCCAGCTCCAACAACAACCCCAACACCATCCACACTCCTACAACCACCACCACACCACAAAAAATGGCACTGACACGATCCGCCATGTCCGGGCCAAGTCTCCTGAGATCATGCAAATGGGGCCGACCTGATCCGCAATGTCCCGGAAAAGTCTCACGAGACCATGGAAGGTGGCAATGCTTGAACATCTCTATGGCTCACAGCCATCCGCAATCTTAGCCATCTCCTTAATTAGGGCTCCTACATTTCCCCCCTTTTGTTTTAAAAGAGGGGATGCTCTAGGACGTCCATGTGCAACCAACATTCTTACCCGTCATCGGATAATCAAGGCTGTGCACTTGACTCCTGTCTTAGGTTGATATGTCGGCCACATGAGACTGTCCCGTGTGACTGTGCCTGTCTTAGGTTGTCCCCCTCTGGGAATCTTACCCGTCATTGGCTACCAGCCATCCAATGGAGCCCTTCAGGATCGACTGTGTATGATGACTAACAGCAGTCCAATTGTGAGGAGATGCTGTGGCTTTAAGGCGATAAGCCTTCTGCTGACAAGACAAGTTGCATAGCATATCAAATTCTCTAAACAAATCAGCTGCCCTGAGTTCTATCAAGTAACACACTGAATTCCCTAGACAAATACCCACAAGGCATTGTCCCGTAAAATCCCAAACAATAAAAGATCAAAATGTCCACTTGTTATAACACATTGATCTAGGAGGCCCCATGCATGCAGAGCAGAGGCCACACTGCTGGTGAGGTTGTTTGATGCCTGAGCAGCAGGGATGTTTGCAGCAACCGCGAACCCTGCAGCTGTAGCAGCAAACATCTTTTTTATGTCTAGACAATGCCACCAGCAAATCTTCGGGGCCCGCTACCTAGCAACTCAAGCATCAATTATTAAAGGAAACGCAGTGCTATTCCAGCACTGGGTCAAGAGGCGAGTTGTCAAACTAAAAAATAGAATTATTAGATTAAAAAAATAAAATTGATCTCTGCTCACACACATTGCTGCTTGAGCTCCCACAAACATAAGCTGGCAAAATATCATATTCAGAATAAAACAAAGAAAGACTGAGGGTATTTACTGCATTAAAGATAGATAAAAGAAAAGCTAAAGGCACTTTGGAAAAATAATTTGTTAGCTGGAACCCTCGAGTCTCTGTAACCTTCCATGAAATTATCTGTTGAAATAACTCAAATTAATCATCTATAAAACAAATAAAGTTAATTCCAAATAAACATTCCTATGTCAAAACATCAAAATATCAGGTTGTACAGCACTAGTCATATTCTTCACTAAAGAGAAATCCCTGGGACACCTATAAATCAAAATTGAAGGTACCTTCACTTATTAAATTATTTACCCAAATTGAAAACTCTTAAACTTAAGTGAATTAAAGTTATTGGGATCCATATATATATATATATATATATATATGTTTATATATATATACATATATACATATATATATGAAAATATATATATATTTTCATAAGCGCTTTGTTATGTGTGACATCACACTGGACAGATGTACAAACCTACAAACAAACATATATTTGTGACATCACATTTACATGAAATTTAGACAAATGCACAGACATAAAGACATATATAAAAAGAGAACAAAGAAAAAATACAATTGTGTGCACACTAAAGAGAGATCTCTTCATCCTGGCCAGGAGGAATGACACTTAAGTTGTGAAATATTTTGAAGGACTCTTTTAAGGGAATCATTCCATACCTCCATCTTGGTCCTCCTAATTTTGTACCTTTTTTATTAATCTTGATTCCTCAACAACTTCATCTTGATCCTTATGATTTGGTACCTGCTTTATTAATCTAGATGGTATCCATATTGGAGAGGATTCATGCTTTGGAAAAACACAAACAGACCTCTCCCCCAAATTAATACTGGATCTAGACCCTTCCATGTACCTGAAAGAACATCCTTCCAGTAAACCAAAGGTTTATGTTGTTGGTGTGGGTTCCAATGTCTGTCTCCAGCAGAATAACCATTAGAGTCTGAAGTTAAAAAATTTAAGACAAACAAGGCAACTGCCAATCTGTCCCTAGGACTTTTCCAATTTCCTTCTTTTTGTTTTAATAACAAAAATTTTCAGTGTGTGGTTTGCTCTTTCAATAATGCCCTGACCCTGAAGATTGTATGGGATGCCTGCTTTATGGGATATATTGAATTTTGCATAAAACTGTTTGAAAGATGAGGACGTATATGCAGGGCCATTATCTTTTGTAAGCATTTTGAGGATGCCCAATGCAGCAAAACCTTTCAAACAATGAGATGTAACATCTTTAACTTTTTCTCCAGAATGTAAGGAAGCAAAAATCATGCCTGAGCATGTATCTATGGTCACATGAATAAATCGCAATTTTCCAAAACTTGGCTCATGAGTAACATCCATCTGCCACAAATGATTGGGCATTAATCCTCTAGGGTTAACACCATAATGAGGATTGGGCAAATGTGTCATACAAGATTTACAATCTTCTACAATTGTTCTGGCTTGCTCCTTTGTGATTTTAAATCTGCGCTGCAAGGTGGTGCTATTGACGTGAAACTGGGAGTGAAATAAAGTAGCTTGCTGGAGTGCTGAAAGTATAAAGATTGTTTGGGTAAGGGCATCAGACTTTTGATTACCTTCATGGAGTGGACCAGGCAAGTTGGTATGTGTTCTAATATGCCCTACGAATAGAGGTTCTTTTCTTGCCCACGAAAGTTTTTGTATTTGATAAAACAATTTAAAGGCTGGAGTATGAGGTGCTATTGGTCCTGCTAGCTCTAATTTTGGGATGGGATATACAATATAGAGGCTATCTGAAAAAATGTTCATGGTCTGCTCTCTAAAATTTTCCAGAGCTCTTACCACAGCTTCCAGTTCCACTAGTTGAGCTGAGTAGTGTGCAGTTATATAAGTTATATTTTCTTTTTTAGTGACTACTCAGCAGTACCATTTGAGGACCCATCTGTGAATACATTTGATGCCTTAGGAATAGGTTGATTTTTTATTACCTGTGGAAATATAATAGGATGATTGATACAAAAAGATAATATAGGAGACTTAGGAAGAGGATTATCAAAATTTGCAGAAGTAGAGCATCTAGCTATAGCCCAATCATTATCATTGAAGCATAAATATTCAATCTGTGACGATGAATAGGGAATAATAATAGTAGCAGGGTGAATGCCTAATATTTTAGTAGAAGACTTAAGTCCTTGAAGAATAAGTTTAGCCACCATGGAGGTATAAGACTCAATTATACTTTTAGGAGAGACAGGCAAATGTATCCATAATAAAGGCCCTTGTTGCCAAAATACCCCTGTGGGTGTATATTGTGAAGAAATAATAATCGATATCAGTGGTTGAGTTAAATCAAATCTATCACAATGAGCTCCTTCGATGGTTTTTTCTACTAACTTTAAAGATTTCCTAGCATCAGGAGTCAATATTCGCAGTGAAGATGGATCAGGGTCCCCACAAAGGATGTCAAATAAAGGTTTTAGTTGGCCAGTAGTAAGGTTTAGTGTAGGGCGAAGCCAATTAATATTTCCTAGCAATTTTTGAAAGTCATTGAGAGTGGCCAAATGCTCCTTATTAATTAATATTTTTGAGGCCTAATAAAAGTGTCCATAATTTGGAATCCTAGATATAATATTGGAGATCTAATTTGAACCTTTTCCTTAGCAATGTTTAGTCCATATCGTTTCAAGTTTTCTGATATATCACTAAATATTGGTGAATAAGACTTCTTGATTAGGATGAGCAAGCAAAACATCATCCATATAATGGAGGCACATAAGCTCTGGGTATTTATTTTTGATAGGCTGAATAACTTTATCTACATAGATTTGACACATAGTGGGGCTATTAGCCATTCCCTGTGGCAAAACTTTCCATTGATATCTCTGATCAGGGCCATTATTGTTAATAGAAGGAACTGAAAAAGCAAACCTGGGGGTATCCAGAGGGTGTAGAGAAATAGAAAAGAAACAATCCTTTATATCAAGAGTAATAAGATGGAAATTTTTTGGAATAGCTACAGGATTAAGAAGTCCAGGTTGAGTAGGGCCCATGATTTGCATGGTTTTATTAATTTCTCTAAGATCATGTAACAATCGCCATTTTCCTGTATTTTTCTTGATCACAAATATGGGGGAATTCCAGGGAGAGGTGGAAGGTTCTATATGTCCTGCTTCTAGTTGTTCCTGAACTAGTAGGTGGGCCGCTTGTAATTTCTCTTTAAATAGGGGCCACTGAGGGACCCACACTGGCTTATCAGAAAGCCGTGGTATTTTCAAAATTATTTTCTCAGTGGCCCCGTGCCGGGGCTGCTGAGTTATGAATGGGGCTGCAGTCTAAAGCTACCCCCCTTTTGGGCCCTAAAAGGGGGTTCCTTCTTGCCCGCAGAAAGGAAGTAACTTACCGGGCGAAGATGGGCTTAAGGACAAAATACGCTGAGTGCCTTCCTCTGCCTGATGGACAGAAACCACGCCACACCCAGGGAGTTTTGTATAGCAAGCGAGAAGCCAAAAACTCAACTTTATTGGCAAGGTGCTGAACTTAAATAGGCCTAGAACTAACCAATCAGCCAGCAGGGCGGTTCGGGTCTCTCACGCTACGTCATAGCCACACACCTTTGCTTAGCCCCGGTCCTACTAGGGCGTGGTAAGCAGCCAAAGTCCTTCCCCTTGGCAGACATGAGTCCCAACAATTCCCCTTTTTTGTTTTATTTAAAATGGGGTCTCTCCATTTTATATTTTAAAAATGGGATGTCCCATCTTGTAGGGTGTCCAACTCATTTGAGAGTGTGCCTGTCTAGGTTGATTTCTCCTCTCTGGGAAAAATCTTACCCGTCATTGGCTATCACTCTAGCACTTTAGGTGGACATACCTAGGGCCAGCAAGTGGCCAAGGGGAGCACACGGGACATGACAGTCACCTTTGGGAAGGCTTGACTGGATGGCAAACCTCTGCATCCTGTTAAGGACCGTGGCCAAGCCTGTAGGGCTATAGCTCAGGGTGACAGCAAACCACCCTGGTGTATCAATCTGGCTAGTTCTATAGGGCTAAAAGTGCACACAATGACAATGACAATCAGGGATTTCACCAAAAAGAGAAAGTCCACCCAACTAGCAGGGATTTTATCCAAGGGAGAAAGTCCATCCATTTAGCTTAGTTTAAAGGAAGTCTTTTGCCATAAAGTCCGAGCAATTGTCACAGGAATGGGACTCTTCTCTTAGAGTCCGAAGGAAGCCGTCCAGCACAAAGTCCAGATAATTGTTATAGGAATGGCACAGTCTGTCTTCTCTCATCATAGAGGGTTGAGATACTGACAAAGAAGGAGTCCAAGATAGTGTTTTTGATGAATTTTGGAATGGATGTGATGAAAAGTTTAATCACAGCAGGACAGGAGATTTGTCATGGTGTTTTCATTTCTGTGGAAAAAAGAAAGGATCACTCCTCAAGAGCTTGTGCTCCTGGGTAGTCATTTTGGTCAGATTGGCAGTATTTGAGATCTCTGGCAGGCACCCATATAGGGTTTTGTTCTCCCATAGGGAAGACACATCCAAAACCTCTGCCAGCACTTATTAACGGATCAGGACCTCTCCAGACTCCAGTTAATGGGTCTTTCCATCGGACCTCAACTTTTACATAAGGCGTTTGGTTAGACCAGTGTCTTTGAAACGCAGACAGAGGCTGCTGTTTGGAAAAATTTAAAATATTTAAAGTAAGCATAGCTGTTTTCAACTGGTCATGGGGGTTGCTTCCCCCATTTTGTTTTATTAATTGGTCCTTTAGGGTTTTATTATGTCTCTCTATGATGGCTTGTCCTTTTGGGTTATATGGGATCCCTGTGGTATGTTTAATATGCCAAGTTTGGAAGAACTTTTGTAATGATTTGCTCACAAAACAGGGTCCATTATTGGTTTTAACTTGTTTTGGCAATCCAAGAATAGCAAAGCATTGTAAAAAGTGACTTTCAGCATGTTTAGCCCTTTCTCCAGAGTGTGCCGTGGCCCAACAAGCATGTGAATAAGTATCTATGGACATAAATATATATTTTAATTTTCCAAATGGCACATAATGGGTTACATCAGTCTGCCAGATAGCGTTGGGCCGTAGGCCTCTGGAATTTACCCCAGGGGACTGGAGAGGTGGGACCTGTAAGAAGGGCAAACAGGACTTACATGTTCTTACAATCTTTTTTAAATCTTTTATAGGAACTAAAGGAAATTTATTATCTAGCCCTCTCCAATTTAAATGAGTAAGGTTGTGTAGACCTTGGGCTAACTGAAGGTCTTGTTGATATGGGACTGTAACTGTTAATACACTTGTGGTGGCCAAACGGTCAGCGGCCTGATTTCCCTCAGAGAGGGGCCCAGATAAGCCTTGATGTCCCCTAAGATGTTGGAGGAACACAGGTTCATTACGCCCCTTTAGCAGGGATCGAACCTGGATCATCAGAGGGGTGATAGGATTATTATCTATCTTTATATATGAGGCATTTAGAGTAGGTAATAGGTTAATTACATATAAACTATCTGAGAAAAGATTCATAGGCTCTTGGACATGGGTCAAGGCTAATGCAACAGCATATAATTCTTTAAATTGAGTAGAAACAGTAACTGCTTCAAAGTATTGTGTCCTTTGGCCTGAGGATGGGTGGAATACTATAACTGCTGACCCTTCTTTTCCTCCATCTGTGAAGACATTTACTGCCTTGGGGAGTGGCTTGCTGGAAAAAAGGATGGAGGGAGTCCACTCCAGTTTGGGAAAAGAAGAGGTCCATTTGGTTTACCCATAATGACAGTCAACTTTTCCTAGAAATCCTTCTAAAGCATAGGAGACTCTAGGGTTGTTTCTCTGTATCCATTCAAAGTCTGACCAACGGTAAGGAATTGTTAAAAATATCTGGGTCTTTTCCATAATGCCTCAATGATGTATCTCTCCCTTTTATTATAAGATCTGCTAATTGATCTAATTGGGAATAAACTTGAGGTGCTCCTTCCACAGAGAAATGTATCCATTCTAAGGGATTTTCCATCTGGGTGAGCACAGCTGTAAGGAGCTTAGCACCTGAGAAGATCCACAAATATAGAGGTTGCTTTGGTTGGTATCGAGCCAATTGGGTTGAATTGAGGGCATCTTGGACTTTTTAAAATATTGACAGATGACTTTCTTCTAGTTAAATCACATCAGAGGGGGATTTTTCCCGTAGTAACTCAAAGAGAGGTAATAAATCTTCAGTAGAGATATGAAGCCATGGTCTTAACCAGTTTAGCTCTCCTAATAGCTTTTGTAACTCTGCCAAGGAATAAGATTTTTGAATGACTAGTTGAGGTTTGAGAGGACAAACCGAGTCTAGGCTAAGTTTTGTCCCCAATATTTTAAAGGGAGGAATAGTTTGTATCTTATCGTTGGATATGTGTAACCCTCCTTTTTCTAAGAGCTCTTGAAGGGTTAGGTAAGCTGAGTTTAGTTGTTGGACATCAGCAGCTCCCAGGATGATGTCATCCATATAAACATATAGGGTGAGCTGTGATTTTTTCATTAATGGTGATAGAAGACATGAAACATAATATTGACAAAAAGCTGGGCTATTAGCCATACCTTGAGGGAGAACTATCCATTCATATTGCTCATCTGGTTTCTGAAAATTGACTGAGGGGACCGAGAATGCAAACTTTTCATAATCATCTGGATGAAGAGGTATTGAAAAATAACAATCTTTAATATCAATAACAATTAAGGTTAAATCTCTTGAGATAGAAGGGATCCAGGGGAGGCCACGCGGAGGCGTGCCAACAAGGAACATCCTATCATTAATTTTTCGGAGGTCTTGTAACATCCTCCATTTCCCTGTGGCCTTTTGTATAACAAAAACAGGACTGTCCCATGGGCTAAGAGAAGGTCTAATGTGTACTAGGGCTAACTGTTCTTGGACAATTGCCCTCAAATGGTTTAGTTTTTCAGTAGGAAGGGGCCACTGCTCGACCCAGATTGGGGGGCCATCTCGCCATTGAATGGCAGAAACTTGGGGAGCAGTGGCCCTTAGGATTGGGGTGAGACCCTATTTGATGATTGCAAGTTTTTCTCTCTGTATCTTTAGTTAATATATCATTTTGAAGCTCTCTATGGGTTATAGTAATGTAAGCCTCTGCTTCTCCTAAGATGTCTTGGCCTAATAAATTAGAAGTTAATCTAAGGGCCACAAGGGGATGAACTTCCCCTTGGTTTCCATCTATATCTCTCCATTTAAGCCAATTTTTGGTCTCTTCTGAATGAGTGTTTTCACCTACTCCAAGTAACTGAGGCCCTGGAATTAGTTCCCATTGGGGTGGAATCTCTTCCTTCCTTAGTTTAGTACGATCTGCCCCAGTATCAATTAAGCAAAAATATTTCTTTCCTGATATATAAATATCCATCTTTGGTCTAATCCCTGGAACAATAGGAACTGTCCAATGGACCTTAGGGGGACTGTGAGCAGGGGAACCTCCTTGGTGTAATGGGGCTGGAGGCTGCCCCCTCAGGAGTTTAAAGGTTTCCCCTGAATATCAAATTTAGACCTGCAATCTTTTTTCCAATGATATCCTCTTTTACACCTAGGACAAAGTGTTCTAGGGGCAGCTGGACTTTGAGTCTGGCCAGGGGAGCATTCTGGAGGCCGACCTGGGCCATTGGGGCAGTCTTTTTTAAAATGGCCTTATCGTCCACACTTAAAACAGGCTCCTTTTCCATTTAAAACTGTTGTTAATACCTCAGTGTGGGCATTAAGGGCATTGGGCAATAATTTGAGACTGGTGAGTTGTCGAACCCACATCTTTGGTGGCAATAATCCATCTCCCCATAGATCTATCTTTTAACCCAGCACAGGCCAGTTTGTGATCTGCGGTCATTCCTTCCCAAACTAACATTTTTGCAAATTGGTCACCAGGTGGAAGTTTCCTTTGAAGGCTTTTTTCCACTCTCTCAATAAATGTGGCTAGATCTTTATTAGCTTTTTGAGTGACTCTAGCTATAGGAGGCTTTGTTAAATTAACTGGAAATGCCATTACAGGTGAAAGCCCACCAGAGGGCGCTAGCACCTCTTGGTATAGCGGTGGGGCAGAAGGCTCAACAGGGGCTGGCTCATAAAATGGCGGATCCCACTCACAAGGTGGTGAGCCATGTGGCCGATGGCCTTTGTCCTCAGGGAATTTGTTAGAGCTCTCTAAAGGAGGGGCTGTAACTTCTAATTCCTTGGAGTGGGATTTTTTTTGTTTCTAGGGATTGGTTAGGCCTTTCTAAATTCACGGACCAGGAGGGGCTGTTTAATTCTCCGGACCGGGAAAGACTAGAATCAGCTATTTTATTTTCTCGCAGGGCTTGCTCCATTACCTCACCTCGTATGATCTGAGGTGCCTGCTCTGTGGCTTCTGCAGATTGTTTTGCTGTTTCTAAGAGAGAGCATGTTTTTAGGGCGGATAAAGTTGGATAAACTCCCGGAGGTGGAATTTCCCCGTATTCATGTTCTCGCTCTCTTAAAATTTGTTCCACTTCACGCCACGTTTTCCAAAAATTAAAATCAGACTTTGGGAGCCAGGGAGCCGCCCACATTAATGAATTCCAGATCACTTCCACTTGGCTATCAGATATTTGGAGACCTTGCTTTCTTAAAATACATCGCCATGCCTCGAGGGCTGGGTTTTGAGATTTTCTAAATGTTAATGCTTGCCCCATAATAGAGGGTATTTTTGCCAGAGAAAGAGACGCTGCATCTCTAACCGTGTTAAGCCCACCGATAATTTTCGTGCCCCACGTTGGGCGCCAACCTGCCGGGGCTGCTGAGTTATGAATGGGGTCTGCGTCTAAAGCTACCCCCCTTTTGGGCCCTAAAAGGGGGTTCCTTCTTGCCCGCAGAAAGGAAGTAACTTACCGGGCGAAGATGGGCTTAAGGACAAAATACGCTGAGTGCCTTCCTCTGCCTGATGGACAGAAACCACGCCACACCCAGGGAGTTTTGTATAGCAAGCGAGAAGCCAAAAACTCAACTTTATTGGCAAGGTGCTGAACTTAAATAGGCCTAGAACTAACCAATCAGCCAGCAGGGCGGTTCGGTCTCTCACGCTACGTCATAGCCACACCCCTTTGCTTAGCCCCGGTCCTACTAGGGCGTGGTAAGCAGCCAAAGTCCTTCCCCTTGGCAGACATGAGTCCCAACAATTCCCCTTTTTTGTTTTATTTAAAATGGGGTCTCTCTCCATTTTATATTTTAAAAATGGGATGTCCCATCTTGTAGGGTGTCCAACTCATTTGAGAGTGTGCCTGTCTAGGTTGATTTCTCCTCTCTGGGAAAAATCTTACCCGTCATTGGCTATCACTCTAGCACTTTAGGTGGACATACCTAGGGCCAGCAAGTGGCCAAGGGGAGCACACGGGACATGACAGTCACCTTTGGGAAGGCTTGACTGGATGGCAAACCTCTGCATCCTGTTAAGGACCGTGGCCAAGCCTGTAGGGCTATAGCTCAGGGTGACAGCAAACCACCCTGGTGTATCAATCTGGCTAGTTCTATAGGGCTAAAAGTGCACACAATGACAATGACAATCAGGGATTTCACCAAAAAGAGAAAGTCCACCCAACTAGCAGGGATTTTATCCAAGGGAGAAAGTCCATCCATTTAGCTTAGTTTAAAGGAAGTCTTTTGCCATAAAGTCTGAGCAATTGTCACAGGAATGGGACTCTTCTCTTAGAGTCCGAAGGAAGCCGTCCAGCACAAAGTCCACATAATTGTTATAGGAATGGCACAGTCTGTCTTCTCTCATCATAGAGGGTTGAGATACTGACAAAGAAGGAGTCCAAGATAGTGTTTTTGATGAATTTTGGAATGGATGTGATGAAAAGTTTAATCACAACAGGACAGGAGATTTGTCATGGTGTTTTCATTTCTGTGGAAAAAAGAAAGGATCACTCCTCAAGAGCTTGTGCTCCTGGGTAGTCATTTTGGTCAGATTGGCAGTATTTGAGATCTCTGGCAGGCACCCATATAGGGTTTTGTTCTCCCATAGGGAAGACACATCCAAAACCTCTGCCAGCACTTATTAACGGATCAGGACCTCTCCAGACTCCAGTTAATGGGTCTTTCCATCGGACCTCAACTTTTACATAAGGCGTTTGGTTAGACCAGTGTCTTTGAAACGCAGACAGAGGCTGCTGTTTGGAAAAATTTAAAATATTTAAAGTAAGCATAGCTGTTTTCAACTGGTCATGGGGGTTGCTTCCCCCATTTTGTTTTATTAATTGGTCCTTTAGGGTTTTATTATGTCTCTCTATGATGGCTTGTCCTTTTGGGTTATATGGGATCCCTGTGGTATGTTTAATATGCCAAGTTTGGAAGAACTTTTGTAATGATTTGCTCACAAAACAGGGTCCATTATTGGTTTTAACTTGTTTTGGCAATCCAAGAATAGCAAAGCATTGTAAAAAGTGACTTTCAGCATGTTTAGCCCTTTCTCCAGAGTGTGCCGTGGCCCAACAAGCATGTGAATAAGTATCTATGGACATAAATATATATTTTAATTTTCCAAATGGCACATAATGGGTTACATCAGTCTGCCAGATAGCGTTGGGCCGTAGGCCTCTGGAATTTACCCCAGGGGACTGGAGAGGTGGGACCTGTAAGAAGGGCAAACAGGACTTACATGTTCTTACAATCTTTTTTAAATCTTTTATAGGAACTAAAGGAAATTTATTATCTAGCCCTCTCCAATTTAAATGAGTAAGGTTGTGTAGACCTTGGGCTAACTGAAGGTCTTGTTGATATGGGACTGTAACTGTTAATACACTTGTGGTGGCCAAACGGTCAGCGGCCTGATTTCCCTCAGAGAGGGGCCCAGATAAGCCTTGATGTCCCCTAAGATGTTGGAGGAACACAGGTTCATTACGCCCCTTTAGCAGGGATCGAACCTGGATCATCAGAGGGGTGATAGGATTATTATCTATCTTTATATATGAGGCATTTAGAGTAGGTAATAGGTTAATTACATATAAACTATCTGAGAAAAGATTCATAGGCTCTTGGACATGGGTCAAGGCTAATGCAACAGCATATAATTCTTTAAATTGAGTAGAAACAGTAACTGCTTCAAAGTATTGTGTCCTTTGGCCTGAGGATGGGTGGAATACTATAACTGCTGACCCTTCTTTTCCTCCATCTGTGAAGACATTTACTGCCTTGGGGAGTGGCTTGCTGGAAAAAAGGATGGAGGGAGTCCACTCCAGTTTGGGAAAAGAAGAGGTCCATTTGGTTTACCCATAATGACAGTCAACTTTTCCTAGAAATCCTTCTAAAGCATAGGAGACTCTAGGGTTGTTTCTCTGTATCCATTCAAAGTCTGACAAATGGTAAGGAATTGTTAAAATATCTGGGTCTTTTCCATAATGCCTCAATGATGTATCTCTCCCCTTTTATTATAAGATCTGCTAATTGATCTAATTGGGAATAAACTTGAGGTGCTCCTTCCACAGAGAAATGTATCCATTCTAAGGGATTTTCCATCTGGGTGAGCACAGCTGTAAGGAGCTTAGCACCTGAGAAGATCCACAAATATAGAGGTTGCTTTGGTTGGTATCGAGCCAATTGGGTTGAATTGAGGGCATCTTGGACTTTTTTAAATATTGACAGATGACTTTCTTCTAGTAAAATCACATCAGAGGGGGATTTTTTCCGTAGTAACTCAAAGAGAGGTAATAAATCTTCAGTAGAGATATGAAGCCATGGTCTTAACCAGTTTAGCTCTCCTAATAGCTTTTGTAACTCTGCCAAGGAATAAGATTTTTGAATGACTAGTTGAGGTTTGAGAGGACAAACCGAGTCTAGGCTAAGTTTTGTCCCCAATATTTTAAAAAAGAGGAATAGTTTGTATCTTATCGTTGGATATGTGTAACCCTCCTTTTTCTAAGAGCTCTTGAAGGGTTAGGTAAGCTGAGTTTAGTTGTTGGACATCAGCAGCTCCCAGGATGATGTCATCCATATAAACATATAGGGTGAGCTGTGATTTTTTCATTAATGGTGATAGAAGACATGAAACATAATATTGACAAAAAGCTGGGCTATTAGCCATACCTTGAGGGAGAACTATCCATTCATATTGCTCATCTGGTTTCTGAAAATTGACTGAGGGGACCGAGAATGCAAACTTTTCATAATCATCTGGATGAAGAGGTATTGAAAAATAACAATCTTTAATATCAATAACAATTAAGGTTAAATCTCTTGAGATAGAAGGATCCAGGGGAGGCCACGCGGAGGCGTGCCAACAAGGAACATCCTATCATTAATTTTTCGGAGGTCTTGTAACATCCTCCATTTCCCTGTGGCCTTTTGTATAACAAAAACAGGACTGTCCCATGGGCTAAGAGAAGGTCTAATGTGTCCTAGGGCTAACTGTTCTTGGACAATTGCCCTCAAATGGTTTAGTTTTTCAGTAGGAAGGGGCCACTGCTCGACCCAGATTGGGGGGCCATCTCGCCATTGAATGGCAGAAACTTGGGGGAGCAGTGGCCCTTAGGATTGGGGTGAGACCCTATTTGATGATTGCAAGTTTTTCTCTCTGTATCTTTAGTTAATATATCATTTTGAAGCTCTCTATGGGTTGTAGTAATGTAAGCCTCTGCTTCTCCTAAGATGTCTTGGCCTAATAAATTAGAAGTTAATCTAAGGGCCACAAGGGGACGAACTTCCCCTTGGTTTCCATCTATATCTCTCCATTTAAGCCAATTTTTGGTCTCTTCTGAATGAGTGTTTTCACCTACTCCAAGTAACTGAGGCCCTGGAATTAGTTCCCATTGGGGTGGAATCTCTTCCTTCCTTAGTTTAGTACGATCTGCCCCAGTATCAATTAAGCAAAAAAATTTCTTTCCTGATATATAAATATCCATCTTTGGTCTAATCCCTGGAACAATAGGAACTGTCCAATGGACCTTAGGGGGACTGTGAGCAGGGGAACCTCCTTGGTGTAATGGGGCTGGAGGCTGCCCCCTCAGGAGTTTAAAGGTTTCCCCTGAATATCAAATTTAGACCTGCAATCTTTTTTCCAATGATATCCTCTTTTACACCTAGGACAAAGTGTTCTAGGGGCAGCTGGACTTTGAGTCTGGCCAGGGGAGCATTCTGGAGGCCGACCTGGGCCATTGGGGCAGTCTTTTTTAAAATGGCCTTATCGTCCACACTTAAAACAGGCTCCTTTTCCATTTAAAACTGTTGTTAATACCTCAGTGTGGGCATTAAGGGCATTGGGCAATAATTTGAGACTGGTGAGTTGTCGAACCCACATCTTTGGTGGCAATAATCCATCTCCCCATAGATCTATCTTTTAACCCAGCACAGGCCAGTTTGTGATCTGCGGTCATTCCTTCCCAAACTAACATTTTTGCAAATTGGTCACCAGGTGGAAGTTTCCTTTGAAGGCTTTTTTCCACTCTCTCAATAAATGTGGCTAGATCTTTATTAGCTTTTTGAGTGACTCTAGCTATAGGAGGCTTTGTTAAATTAACTGGAAATGCCATTACAGGTGAAAGCCCACCAGAGGGCGCTAGCACCTCTTGGTATAGCGGTGGGGCAGAAGGCTCAACAGGGGCTGGCTCATAAAATGGCGGATCCCACTCACAAGGTGGTGAGCCATGTGGCCGATGGCCTTTGTCCTCAGGGAATTTGTTAGAGCTCTCTAAAGGAGGGGCTGTAACTTCTAATTCCTTGGAGTGGGATTTTTTTTGTTTCTAGGGATTGGTTAGGCCTTTCTAAATTCACGGACCAGGAGGGGCTGTTTAATTCTCCGGACCGGGAAAGACTAGAATCAGCTATTTTTATTTTCTCGCAGGGCTTGCTCCATTACCTCACCTCGTATGATCTGAGGTGCCTGCTCTGTGGCTTCTGCAGATTGTTTTGCTGTTTCTAAGAGAGAGCATGTTTTTAGGGCGGATAAAGTTGGATAAACTCCCGGAGGTGGAATTTCCCCGTATTCATGTTCTCGCTCTCTTAAAATTTGTTCCACTTCACGCCACGTTTTCCAAAAATTAAAATCAGACTTTGGGAGCCAGGGAGCCGCCCACATTAATGAATTCCAGATCACTTCCACTTGGCTATCAGATATTTGGAGACCTTGCTTTCTTAAAATACATCGCCATGCCTCGAGGGCTGGGTTTTGAGATTTTCTAAATGTTAATGCTTGCCCCATAATAGAGGGTATTTTTGCCAGAGAAAGAGACGCTGCATCTCTAACCGTGTTAAGCCCACCGATAATTTTCGTGCCCCACGTTGGGCGCCAACCTGCCGGGGCTGCTGAGTTATGAATGGGGTCGCGGTCTAAAGCTACCCCCCTTTTGGGCCCTAAAAGGGGGTTCCTTCTTGCCCGCAGAAAGGAAGTAACTTACTGGGCGAAGATGGGCTTAAGGACAAAATACGCTGAGTGCCTTCCTCTGCCTGATGGACAGAAACCACGCCACACCCAGGGAGTTTTGTATAGCAAGCGAAAAGCCAAAAACTCAACTTTATTGGCAAGGTGCTGAACTTAAATAGGCCTAGAACTAACCAATCAGCCAGCAGGGCGGTTTGGTCTCTCACGCTACGTCATAGCCACACCCCTTTGCTTAGCCCCGGTCCTACTAGGGCGTGGTAAGCAGCCAAAGTCCTTCCCCTTGGCAGACATGAGTCCCAACAGCCCCGAAAAAAAAATCTTTTTCCTTTATGATAATGATTTCTTTTAGGGTTAAGATTACCCTGTACATTTTGGTAATGTTTTCTTATAGGGTTAAGATTACCCTGTACTTTTTGATAATGATTTGTTTTAGGGTTAAGATTACCCTGTAGATTTTCACATTTAACATCTGCAGGCTTGGTTGCAAGGTGTACTCCCATTTGTTTCAAAATATCTCTTCCCCATAAAGTAACTGGTAGGTTAGGTAAAACATAAGGCTGAAATGTTCCTTTATGCCCTTCATCATCCTCCCATTTTAAAATTACCGCACTTTTTTCTGGGAGGTTATTATATCCCAAGCCTCTTAAACTGGTTGAAGTTTTTTGCAGAGGCCAGTGCCTGGGCCATTGCCATAGATAAATGATGGCAAGAGTCAGCTCCAGTATCTATCAGTCCCTCCATCTCTATTCCTTTGGATTTTTATTTTGCATGTAGGCCTCCTTGAACAATCTCAAACCCAGCAAGCCATGGATCTCGAGTCAGTGGAACAAAATCCTCGATTGTTCCTCTTTTGAGGCATACTCATTTTAAATGAATTATGTAAATTTGGAAGGAGAAGCAGCTGAGCAAATCTATCTTCTTGATTAACAGAACTTATACTTTGGGGTGAGCTAAGCATTATTTTTATTTCCCCTTTGTAGTCTGAGTTTATTTCACCTGGGGTCACTTGCAAACCTAATAAGCTTTTAGGACTACGCCCGATAATAAGTCCTACAGTCCCTGAGGGAAGAGGTCCCCTGACCCTTGTGGGAATCAGTTGAACCCCCATTTCAGGTGTTAACACTATTCAGGCAGTGGAACAGAGGTCTAATCCTGCATTTCCTCCTGTTCCTCTGGCGAGGGAGTGGATGGGTAGTAGGGATTGTGTAGGGGAATAATCTGAGTGGATGCTTGAGGATACTCCTCCTCCAATGCCTCGTACATTTGTGGGCCCCAGGGCATTGGGCCCCGTGTCCCTTGTTTTGAATTCCTGAATAAATTATTTCCATAGATGTCAAATTTTGAATGGCATTTATTGGCCCAATGATTTTCCTTTTTACACCTGAGGCAGTGGCCTGGGGCATGGTATGAGCTTGGTCTTATTTCTCTTTGGGGATTTTGCCCAGAATAGCCTGACTGATTATGATAATTTTGCCTGGAATATCCTGATTGATTATAATGTCTAGGTTGAGCCCTTGTGAAATTTTGAGGGGAAGCACCTCTCATTGCAGCTGCATTCACATTTTCTGTGACAAAGTCGTCATTTATATCTTTACATAGTTGTATATATATGGAAAGATCCTTTTTATTTCTCCATGGCCTGATGGCTTCCTGGCAGTATTTATTAGCATTTTCATATGCTAATTGAACAACTAATGGCATAGTTTGATCAACGTCTCCAAACAATCTACCTGCAGTTCTCAAAAGTCGATCAGCAAAGTCAGCATATGTTTCATTAGGTCCTTGTATCACTTTTGACAAACTACCTTGTAGATCCCCAGGTCCTTGTAAAGTTTTCCATGCCTTTAAGGCAGTTGCATATATCTGAGCATATACACCTGGGACATAATATTTTTGAGCCTGTGAGTCTGCGAACTGCCCCTCTCCTGTGAGCATTTCTATATTATGGTTTCCAAACTCTGCAGCTGCGTTTCTTTTAGCTGTTTCTATACAAAGTTCTTGAAATTGTGATCGCCAAACCAAGTATTGCCCCACACTTAATGCTGCTTTACATAGACTTTTCCAGTCTGAGGGGGTTAAGCTAAAGGTGTTAAGGACTCCAGCATGGAAGGAGATTGGGGCCCATAGGTCATTACTGCCTCTTTGAGATTTTTTTTATTGTTTTGAAATTTACTGACTGGTGTATCCTCTGTCCATTTTCATTTTCAAATACTGGCAGTTCCCAATGTATCTGTGAGTTACCCTTGAGAGAGCATAAGCGCTCAGAAAGACTTTTTATTTCTGTTTCTAGGGTTTGCAAATGCCTAGTAATACCCTTCATATTTTCTGTAATGGATTCCACCCACGGGGCAGTAGGGGACACAGGTGGTTCCTCTACTTGATGGTCCTTTTTCTTTTTAAATTTCTTTTTGTTCTTTTCACTGGAGACTGTGCTCCCAGAATCACCTTTTGATTCCTCTTCACTACTATCACTTTTACTGGTATCCTGAATTTCAGCTTCTAAGGAGAGTACATATTCTTCGGCTAATTTCAATAAGTTTCTGATGGCTTTTGCAGCTCTTACTTTTGAATTTACACCACTACTCTTCTCACTGGTATTAACTGACTCAGAGGCTATGCTTTCTTGATCACTTTCCTCACTATCCACTGAGTCCACAATATCGAAAAACTCATCCATGGCTTTTATTATCAGACCTTTTGTTATTTTCACTCCCATTTTTAGTTCTTACCTTCTGGCTGAATTCCCCATACAGGCCACCACCTGTTGCTGCCTGAAGCGATTGCCACTTGGAGCAACAACGCCACGGGAATAAGTTCAGAGGCAGACTGGAAACTAACAGGCTCTTTATTTTGCTAGCTTCTCTCTCCGGCTCCAACAACAACTCCAACACCATCCACACTCCTACAACCACCACCACACCACAAAAAATGGCACCGACCTGATCCGCCATGTCCCAGGCCAAGTTCGCGAGATCCTGCAAATGACTCCGACCCAATTCGCAATGTCCCAGTAAAGTCTCGCAAGACCATGGAAGGTGACAATGCTTGAACATTTCTATGGCTCACAGCCAACCGCAATTTTAGCCATCTCCTTAATTAGAGCTCCTACATGTTTGCTTCTTTTAGTTACATTTTACTCCTCCTTCTTTATACCTGTTTTTTGCTATATTTTTTCTGCTTTCCCTCTGTCCAGTTTTTAAAATTAAATTTTATTTTGCCTTCTAATCTCATTTTACTATCTGTAATTTTGCTAGCTTTTAGAACTATTTAGTTTATATAATTCTTGCCCCCACCATTCATGTTGTTGCAGTTATCAGTTCTGTGGATGGTGAAGTTGACACCTGTTATTTAATGCTAGAAATAATTTGTGGCTGTTTAATGTTGTTGTTATTATTAATTTCAGCCTTCCATTTCCTATTTACATAGTAATTAGTCTTATAGATTGCAAAATAGTCAACAATCATTTATATTAATACGTATTTTTTGCTGTTGTTTTTTCTGATTTTTTTTTTTCCACTTTTTTGGTGATGTACAAGGAATCTACTGGGACAATATGAGTTCACAGTGTGAAAACATTACCACAACTCAGTGAAGTGATTTACTCCACACTCAAATTAAACTTGTTCAAGCTTCAAAAATACATTTCTATGTAGAGTTAGGGAAAGAACATCCACAAAGCAACAACCAGTCCCCAGATAGGAGTAGATAAGTGTAGAGGGAATTTCAGACCCTACCTTTGAGAATCAACTACTACAGCAAAAACAGAGAGAAGTTCCAAGGTGAAGGCTTAGAGGAACCCACAATGTTGCAGCAGCTCTCTAAGAGTGAATTAAATCAGCAGTTCTACAGTGGCAAAGAGGCATTGGTGACTGAAAATAGTATTAAGATTACACTGAGTATACACATTGAAATAACAAAGGACTTATTATAGAAAAGGTAACTTCACACCAAAGGAGCCCTCGTAGAAGAAAAAGAAGAATCCCTGTCAACAGATACAAAGATTCAAGACCTCCAAAAATATGAGGAATAAGCAAACAAGACTTTTCCCCTAATTTACAACTGTCCAACAAAGGAACTCAAATATATGGAAAGCGATAAAATTCCAGAGAAAGACAAAAAAATAAAGTTAGCTAAAAATATCTAAGGAATGCTTTAAGAGAGAAAATACAGAATATGAAAGAAAATTTCAATAAAGAGAGACTTTGAAAAGAAATGAAAAAGAATGCTTAGAATAAAAGATACAATAAATCAAATAAAAAATTTTCTTGAATATATTTCCAACATATCAGATTACATAGAAAATAGAAATTTAGGCCTTGAAGAAAAAGTGTATGAACTTGAAAACTCAGTAAGCTATAAAGAACAAAATATGAGGGCTAGGATTATTGCTTATTGGTAGGGTGCTTGCGTAGCATGTGTGAGGCACTAGGTTTGATCCTTAGCATCACATAAAAATAAATAAATAAAATAAACATATTAAAAAATGATCAGAATATCGGACTCTGGGACAACATTAAGAGACTAAATGTAATAGTCACTGCAATAGAAGAGGCAGAGAGATACAGTCTCATGGTATTAAGTAAATTTTTATTGAAATAATGGGAGAAAAATTGTCCAAAATTTAGGAATGAAATGTGTACTCATACATAGGAAGCACAAGACCTGCAAAAGAAAAATGTCAAATAACATTAAGAAGGAAAAAAACCAATTAGGCTTACTTCTTCTAAGCTCATAGTCTCAAATTCAGAGGGGCTTGAAATGAGATAATCCAAGCTACAAATAAAAGTAATTGTCAATAAATATTTTCATATCCAGGAAAGCTATCTTTCGAAATCAAATAAAAAATAAAAACTTTCCACTAAGAATAAACTAACTGAACTCATTATCACTTAAATTAGCACTACAGAAAATACTTAAAGATCTACTAGAAGAACTAAAAGGCTAACTCCATAGCCCTCAGATTTTGATAAACTCACTAGAAGAGCAGTTAAGAGTATGAAATTAAGACTGAATTAAATAGATGAAGAATACCAAATTGTCAAAAATTAGTAAGTATCACTATAAATACAAATATCAACTCTTAATTAAAAGACCTAGACTGGCAGAATGGAATAAAAAACAATATCTAACTATATGCTGTTTGTAAGCCACTCATCTTATAGGCAAAATACATCCACAGACTAAATGTAAAAGGATAGATAAAGAAATTCCATGCAAATGGAGTCCAGAAACAACAACAACAACAACAACAAGAACAAAAAAAAAAAACTGGGAGTAGCTAGTCTCCTGTCTCACCAAGCAGATTTCAAGCAAAAATTAATTAGAAGAGTCAAGGAAGGTCACTGCACAGATAAAGGCGAAAATCTAACAAAAAGATATAATGATAGTAAATTTTTATGCCCCAAATATTAGTGCACCTAATTACTTAAAAAAAAAAACAAAAACAAAAACAAACAAACAAAAAAACACTTCATATCATTCAGCCCAGGTAGACATTGATATAATGATATCAGGTGATTACAATGCATTCCTATAATACAAAGGTTGTCCAGACAGAAAAGCAATAATGACACTTCTAACCTAAATAATACTGTAAATCAAATGAACCTAACAGACATCTATAGAATATTCCATCCAACAACAGTTAAATTCACTTTTTTCTTAGCAGCTCATGGAAACTTTCCCAAAGTAGATCATGTTTTAGGTTATTAGTAAGTCTTAGTAAGTGCAGAAAATCAATATAATCACTATTAATATCTTGTATTTTTTCATTTGATAATGAAATGAAATTAGAAATCACCAGGAAAAAAATTAGAGAAACCACACAACACATGGAAATTGAATAATAATTTTTAAAATAAGGAATGGATCATTAGAGAGATAAAAAAAAAAAAAAAAAAATCAAATGAAAATGGTGATATAATGTTCCAAAACTTCTGGGACACTCTGATGGTAGCTCTAAAGGACAGTATGCTGCATTAAGTACCTACATTAATAAAATATAGAAAGGCACTAAATAATCTATTATTACTATACCACAGTAGAAGTTAGAAAGCAAGAAAAGGCTAATTCCCAAACCAGTAGAAGACAGGAAATTAAGAGGAGAGCTAAAGTAAATAAAATGAAGAATAAAAATATTATACAAAGAATTAATGCAATAAAACGTTGGTTCCTTGAAAATAAGTACAATATTGATAAACCCTTCATCAAACTAACCAAAAGAAAGAGACAGAAAATCCAAATCAACAGAATTCAAGATAAAAATAATATCTCATCACAAACATTTCTGAAATCCCAAAGATTGTTAGGGACTATTTTTAAAACATACATCCCAATAACTTGGAAAATACAGAATATATTGACAAATTTGTAGACACATATCACCTATTCTAATTGACCCAAGAGGATTTAGAAAAAATAAATAGGCCAATTTCAAGCAATGAGTTTGAAGTATTAATAAAAGTTTTCCAACAAGAAATGTCTTGAACCAGATGGATTTTCAATTGAATACAGACATTTAAAGAATTAATGTCGATACTGCTCAAATTATTCCATGAAATAGAAAGTGTTTAATCACTACCAAATTCATTCTATGAAGCCATTATCACCATGATACTAAACTAGATATAGGAACACCAAGGAAAGAAAATGACATACCAATATCTAAGATAAACATAGATGCAAAAGTCCTTAATAAAATATTAGCAATCAGCATTGAGAAACACATTAAGAAGACTATATATCATGATCAGGTTTGATGTAAAAAATCAAGTTGGATTCTTCCCAGAAATGCAAGGTTGGTTCAATGTATATCAATCAATGTATGTAAATTCATCACATAAAAATAGTCAAGGACAAAACTCACATGATTATCTCAAGAAATGCAGATAAAAATGTTTGACGAAATCCAGCACCATTCATGATGAAAACATACACAGAACTATGGACAGAAGGAAATAAAGTCAACATCATAAGAGCTATATAAGACAACCTCAAAACCAACATTATAGTGAATGAAGAAAAATTGAAATAATTTTCTTTAAAATCTGGACCAAGACAAGAATATCCACACTCATCACTCCTATTCAGTATCATTATTGAAAATCTAGCCAGAACAATCAGACCAGAGAAGAAAATTGAATGAATACAAACACACATTGGAGAAAGATTGCCTTTTAAACAAACAGTGCTGAGAAAACTGGACATTCATATGTGAAAAAATGAAGTGAGGCTCTATATCTCACTTTTGCACAAATATCAATTCAGAGAGCATCAGTAAACTAGGAATTAGACCAGAAACACAGAAACAAATAGAAGGAAACAGAGGGTCAAACTTCCAACATATTGATGTCGGCACCAACTTCTTTAATAAAACTCCTAAGGCTCAAGAAATAAAATGTTGAACAATTAGGATGGCATCAAATTAAAGAGCTTCTTCACAGTAAAGAAAATGATTTAGAGTGTGAAGAAAAAAAAACCACAGAATGGGAGAAAATTTATGGCAGTGGCTATTTCATCGGGGAATTAATATCCACAACATATAAGTAACTGACAAAACTTAGCCAGACCCAGAAAGTCAAGGGTTGAATGTTTTCTCTCTATGGGAGAGGTGGGAAATGATATTGGCCCAATGTTTTTGTCCAGAAATTTTTTTCCCATTGTTTCTAGATTTTCCAATTTGTTTTCATAGAATTTTTAAAAATAATATGTAGTGATCCTTTAAACTACTATGGCATCAGTAGTGATGTCTCCCTTTTTCATCTCAAATTTTATTTATTTGAACCTTCTCTTCTTTATCTTGATTTGGCTGGTTAAAGGTTTAATTTTGTTTATTTTGTCAAAGTATCAACTCTGTTTCATTGATCTTTTGTATTATTTTTTTAGTCTCTATTTTGTTTAATTGTGCACTGATTTTTATTTTTTATTTCCTTGTACTATTTTTGGGGTCTAGTTTGTTCTTTCCTAAGACTTTGAAATGCAACTCAAGTTATATATTTGAAATTTTATATTCTTCAAATGTAGGCACTCATTGTAGTAGACGTCCCTCTTAGTATTGCCTGTGCTTCATCCCTCAAGTTTTTGTTTCCTTTTTTATTTGTTTCAAGACTTTTTTTAATATTCCCTTTTTACTTTCTCTCAATGACCCACTGTTCAAAGTGTGTTAGTCTCCCAGTATTTTTATTAGTCTCCCAGTATTTGTGTTAGTCTCCCAGTATTTGTATGTCTAAAGTTTCTTTTGTCATTGACTTTTAGTTTCTTTCCATTATGATCAGAAAAGACACATGATGTGATTTTGGTTTTTCTGAATTTGCTAAGAATTATTTTGTGGCTTAATATGTGTTCTAATCTAGAAAAAGGTCAGTGCATTGATAGAACAATGTATATTCTGCAACTATTAAATGTTATATAAATGCCTAAGTCCATTGATCTATGGTAAAGTTTAACCCAGATGTTTCTTTGTTGATTTTCTTTAAAATGATCTGTCCATTGAAGAGAATGGATATTGAAATACTCCCTAATATTGTATTGATGTCTAGCTCCCCTTTAGGTATAATGAACTAGATGATCTGAAATTAGTTGCAGATATATTTATAAGCATCCTATCTTCTTGTTAAATTGATCTCTTGATCAGTACATAGTTACCTTTTTTGCCTGTTATTACAGTTTTTGTCTTAAAATCTATTTTGTTAGATATAAGTGTTGCTATATCTGCTCACTTTATATTGTCATTTATCTGGGATACTACTTTCTGTCACTTTCAGTGTGCATGTGTCTTTCTGGCAAGAGGACTTTGTGTGTGTGTGTGTGTGTGTGTGTGTGTGTGTTGCTGGAGATTGAACCTAGGGCCTTGTGCGTGGAGGCAAGCACTCTACCAACTGAGCTATTATCCCCAGCCCTCTAGATGACAGTTTTATAAGCAGTATGTTGTTGAGTTTGGGGGATTGTTATTTTTATCCATTAAGCCAGGCACATCTTTTAATTGGAGAATTTAGTCTGATACATGCAAAGTTATTACTGATAAAGACTTACATCTGTCATTGTGTTAATTCTTCTAGTTGTTTTGTGTATTCTTCTTTTCTTCCTCTCATTCATCATTGTAGTTTGATGGTTTACTGTAATGATAATGTTAGATTCTTTTCCATTTTTCTTTGTATATCTTCTAGTGGAATTTATACTTTCACATGTTTTCATGATGGTAGTTACCTTTCTTTCATTCTGCATGTTGAACTCCATTAAACATCTTTGTGAAACTGGTCCAGTGGTCATGGATTTCCTCAATTTTTGATTGTCTTGGAAGTCCTTCATTTACTCAGTATAAAGGTAGTTGAACCAGTGCAACAGAATATCCATCCGTGGGGCCCCAGAAGTGGGAATATATCAAGGATTCTGAACCCAAGAGCAGTCCGAATACAGTCAGCCTCTTCTCAAGATGGTTTTGGCACAGCATTCTGTGAATTCACTGGCAGATAATGTGAACATTGTTCTCCTGGGAAAGGCTATCATGTAGATTTTATGTTGCTTATATAAACTTCAAGCCTGTGAGGGATTTGAAACTTTCTGGTAGCTAGGATTACTGGCAGCCATGCTGAAAGAGTTTGCTTGTTCTCTTGCTTTCACTCTTGCCCATGCAAAGGGGAGACTTCTCCCTAGCTGTGGAGGAAGGGTAGAAGATGCCAGGATATTTTGTTTCTCTTACTGTGATGTTGTCCTGCATCTTTGAATCTTAAAAAGTTCTGCTGCTAATTTTTGGTGTTCTCTCACTCTCACTCACTTCAAAATACACTATGTTGTGTTGGTTCTTCTTTGTGGAGGAAGAGATAAACACTGGCTGCCTCTATATATCCATCTTGAAGACCACTGTGATATGCTTTTAAGGCACTGTGTTACAGTTGAATTAATAAAAAAAAATTCTTTATTAATTCCTTTTGATTAACAATGGGTTTTATATCTAATAAATAGTATAGCTAATAAAATATGTAATAAATCTAAAGGCAACTTTAAAGTCCCTCTGTAATATTGATTTAGGGGAAAAATTTGCAATATAAATAAGTTTGCATAGATCATCAACTTTTCCCTTTCCTAAAGACAGTTAGCAGCTACTATTTTTTTTTTTAATTTTCTTATTGGCTTTTGACATCCTCATCTCATCTACATGTTTACATATCTGAATAATATTTCTAGTATTATACCAAGTATTATACCATTTATGATATAAATTCAAAAATATTAAAATACAGGGTAAAAATAATATAAGCGGTCATAAAAAATTGGATTTTTAGTACTCCATAATTTTTTTTTCCTGCTTTTCATTTTTGGTGAATTTTTAATTTTTTTCTATTTCTTTAATTATGCATTATTTTAAAGCAATAATCTTTCTGAGAGATAAAAATTGAATTTAATATGTTCACTTTCTTTTTTTTTCGCATTTATTATTTTCTGTTTGACCTTTATCAAAATTTTATGTCACTTTTTCCTTCAGTAAAATTAATGACCATATAAAGGGTGACATTGACCAAGGTTCTGATGGAACTATTTGCTGAAGTTCATATTCTACACCTCTTCCTCAGGTTTGCCTTGATTCAGTTACCTGTTCACTTTGAGATTTAGCCAACAATCTATCTTAAAAATTTTTATCATCATGGTAAGTATTATTTTAGCAAGTTTTCTTATGGAGGCATATTACTAATTGATGAGTGAAATATATTATGAGTATAATTTTGGTTGGCTGTTGTGTTACTAGTTTCCAGATAGTTTCCAGTGTAGACTTACAAACATGATACAGAACAAGAATTTTTCCAGATAGTTTCCAGTGTAGACTTACAAACATGATACAGAACAAGAATCATGAGAGTTTCCAGACAGTTTCCAGTGTAGACTTACAAACATGATACAGAACAAGAATCATTTTTAGTTTCCAGTGTAGACTTACAAACATGATCAGAACAAGAATCATCCAGATAGTTTCCAGTGTATTACAAACATGATACAGAACAAGAATCATGAGAGATTAGATACACAAAGTCTCAGATGACAAAATAATTTGTCCAAAACCAGTTTGAGCAACATAGCCAACATTATATGAATGATTGAATAACAAAAAATAAAGAAACCCAAGTAAATGTTATATAAGAAAAAAGGATGACTCATAAACACAATTCACCAAAGTTTATTTATACAAATGTTCTTTATTTTTGTTCAAAGAATATTTTATTAGCCCTACATAAAGAATATGTGAATATAGCTTTGATTATTTAAAGGACTATTTAAATAAGTATTTAAAGGAATATAATGCTGATCACATGACCAATAAGAACAAATGGATCTTAAAAGAATGTCTAGATGAAAAAAGAAATTAGCTTTCCAAATATAATAGACATTTTTTCTGCCTTGTCAAAATATCATGCAAGTGAGATTTGCTGAGGGAGTAGCATGACAGCTGGAGCTGGAACTCACTCTGCGCTGATAGAATAATAGGACTCTAATGAAAGGGTCAGTCAAAACATACTCATTTGAGTTTTTTCTTTACAAGGTTTTATTTTTGCCTTCCCTGTATCCCAATATTTCACATTCAAATTTTCAATTTATATGAGTATTTGGAGAGAGTCTTTCAAAAGTTCATATAATGTTGGCTATGTTGCTCAAACTGGTTTTGGACAAATTATTTTGTCCTCTGATGCTGTGTGTATCTAATTGTGATATAAGAGATGTTGACAGGAGAAAATAAAACCTCTCATGATTCTTGTTCTGTATCATGTTTGTTAGTCTACACTGGAAACTAGTAATACAACAACCAACCAAAATTGTTGACTAACAGTTTAAGAATTATAAAAATTATCCATTCATCTACTGACGGGCATCTAGGTTGGTTCTACAGTTTAGCTATTGTGAATTGAGCTGCTATAAACATTGATGTGGCTATGTCACTATAGTATGCTGATTTTAAGTCCTTTGGGTATAGACCGAGGAAAGGGATAGCTGGGTCAAGTGGTGTTTCCATTCCAAGTTTTCTAGGAATTTCTATTCTGCTTTCCAGAGTGGTTGCAGCAATTTGCTATACCATCAGCAATGTATGATTTTACCTTTTTCCCTCACATGCTTGTCAACACTTATTGTTGCTTGTATTCTTGATAATTGTCATTCTGACTGGAGTGACATGAAATCTTAGAGTAGTTTTTTTTTTTTTTTTTTTTTTTTTCTATAGCATGGTAATTTCTAATGTACAGCAAAAAGTTTTATACTGTGTCAAATATAATCAGGTATGATTGGAAAATGATGAAAAAGGGGAGAGGAAGGAATGGATTCCTGAGAGTGCCAGCAAAATTTAGTATTGAAGGGGAAAATGGGGCATTGCCACAGGTCCACAAATTTTGTTGCCTGAGATTGATGAAAACTAATATTTATGATAAATATGTTTCTTACTTTTTGCCCAGACATATACTCCATGATTCCTTACTCCAAAAGATGAGAGAAAACATCACACTATATGGTATTATTAACTTAAGAAACACATTTTACTCTGAAGTTGGAATTGGGATCTTTGCCAACACCATCCTCTTTATAGTCCACCTCATCAAATTCTTCTGCCACCTGCCTGCTGAGTGTCCTCCAGGCCATCACCCTCAGCCCCAGAATCTCCTGCTTGGCAAAGTTCAAACCTAAATCCCCACAAGACATCCTGAGATCCCTTCTTTACCTGTGGCTCGTCTATATGTCATTCAGTGCCCACTTCTCAATCTCTGCAGTTGCCAACTCCAATGTGGGCACACACAGTATTATATTCCTCAGTGATTCCTGCATTATTTCACCCATCAGATACTTCCTCAGGCAATTATTTTCCATACTGGGTGTATTTCGGGATGTCTTTCTGATAGGGCTCATGGCACTCTCAAGTGGGTATATGGTGACCCTCTTGTGCAGGCATAAGAGGCATTTCCTACATCTCCACAGCACCATCCTTTCTCCAAAAGTATCCCCAGAACAGAGGGCCACCAGGACCATTCTTCTCCTTCATACTCATGCATGTTTGGACTGCATCATATCCTCCTCAAGAATTATGTGGAAAAATGACTCTGTATGTCATTCTATACAGATTATGATGGCCAATGGCTAATGCCACAATCAGTCCTTTTATTTTCATCTGTACTGCAAATCCAAGTATTACCTTTTTTCCATTTCTGCACCCATCAGTCATGCACACCCAGTACCGGAGGTGGATGACTTATTTTCCCTTGCGTTCAGAAACTCTACAGCCTGACCATTTCTCCACAGAGTGACCACTCTTTATAAGAAACTGTGCCACATTCACAAGCTCACGTGCTGCAGATGAACTTATCCAGGCTTTGTGGTGGTCCACATTCTGGGTCTTATTTTCTCTGCATGTGTCTGTAATCCCAGCAGCTGAGAAGGCTGAGATAGGAAGATCACAAGTTCCAGCTCAGGTTCACCAATTTAGCAAGACCCTGGACACACAGAGAGTCCACCGCTTCCAGTGAGGAGGGACTAAGGAGGCTGCACAGCGGGTCCTCAGCCTCCCTCCATGGTCTGCAGTGTAAGTGGGAAACTGAGGCCAGCAGAGAGGACTCTAGGGTCATATCTCGGCCGGGAACCCAAGGGCCCTACTTCCTGCTGGTCCACAGCGACCTCTGACAGGATGTCCAGACAGATGTGCCTTTCCTGGCTCCTTCGCCTCCTAAGGTTGCACCACTTCGCCCTCAGCTCACCTGGAGGCTCCTCATTCCTGTGCTGAAGGTGTCTGAGGACCTTAGAGTAGTTTTGATTTGCATTTCTCTAATTACTAGAGATGTTGAACATTTTTTCATATGTTTTCTGATCAACTGTGTGTTTTCTTCTGAGAAGTGCCCTTCAATAGATTAATGGACGAAGAAACTGTGGTATGCATACACAATAAAATATAACTCAGCATTAAGAGAATAAAATTATGGCATTTGCAGGTAAGGGGATGGAGTTGGAGAATATTATGCTAAATGAAGTAAGCCAATCTCAAAAAAACAAAGGCCAAATGTTTCCTCTGATAAGTGGATGCTGATCCATAATGGGGGGACAGGGCCTGGGAAGAATGAAGGAACTTTGGATTAGACAAAGGGGTGGAGAAGAGGAGAGCAAGCATGGGAGTAGGAAAGATGGTGGAATGAGAAGGACATCATTACCCTAGGTACATGCACAAATGGTGTGACTCTACAACATGTACAACCAGAGCAATGAAAAGTTGTGCTCCATTTTTGTATAGTGAAACAAAATGCCTTCTGCTGTCAGATATAACTAATCAGAACAGATAAAAAAAAGGAAAAGAATTATAAAAATTCATAATAGGCATATATGGTGAAATTATGGGGAAAAGACTACTTACTATACTGTTTTTTTTTTGACTCCCGCTCCCCCCCCCCCGAAAGAAAAAAAAAAAAAAAAAACACAATTCTGTGTCCGTAATTATACAGCTTCCACATATCCCATAGGATATGCCTGGGCACATCTCTCCTGGAAAGATGCTTTTCTCAAGGAACACAGTTTTCTTTCTGTCCTTTATTCAAGGAGTGTGAGGAAATATTATAATTATTTACATGAATTACAAAGATATTTTTCTCTTTAAATCAGCATTATTAGTAGTATTATTTTTCTTGTAGGTTTGAATTTTAGCTCAGGTTCAACCTGATTAAATAAATTGGAAGCAATAGGACTTGAAATGGCAATAGAGGAGAGAAAAAGCATTAGAATGGTTCTGAAGAGATGGAGAGAGATAATATTTCAAGAATCGTAGAAGCTAATCCAGAAAATCATGCATCCATAGAAATCAGAAGATATGGTATTATGTTGTTTTCTACCTTTTTAATTTGGCATGAAACTTAAATTTTCAATGACTTTTTTTTTTTTTTTTTTTAAATTTTGGTTACACCTAACACTTGAGATTGTTGCAGAGACTGGATTTTAAATGTGTTGCTTAATGTTAAACATATTTATTAACTGCAAAGAATTGCACAAATGTGACAAATTAATATCTTAGTATCATAAAGGTCAAACTTTTATAACTCAGTAGGAATTTCTGAAAATATTTTGATGTGCAGCTCTTATGTAGAAATCATAAGATGCTAAAATGTATTCCAATGTTTTTCTTTCTCAAGAAATTGTCACCTGTTTTGAGAACTCAACAAATATCATCATAAAATGGATAATATTTTGTGAAAAATCTTCAAGAGGGTGATGTAAATCTTAGCTATATAGTTTTTCATTGATCGATTAGAAATATAGTGAGTTGTACTACATATCTCTAAATGTATGTTCTTACAAAAAGCTTAAACTCAAACTATTAAGTTTATTATCTTAACATGAATCATTACTCCTAAAATACAAAAAAAAAAAAAATATTTAATTACCTATCATGATCCATTTTGGTAAATGTTAGTAACACTAACAAATTCAGCTAAAAAAAGCTTACAAAAAACATCTAATTAGTCACCAAAATTTCATGTCCTCATCCTTGCCCATTTAGGCCTTTCTTAGTTTAAACCTGTAGTAGTATACTTACAAAACTTACAAAAACACATCTAATTAGTCACAGCTTCCCTTAATTTCATGTCTCATCCTTGCCCATTTAGGCCTTTCTTAGTTTAAACCTGTAGTAGTATAAAAAAATTATGGTATGAGTATCAGTGTCTCTCCCCCAAAATTTAATAGTTGAATCCTAACCCTGACACGATGGCATTAGAAGACAATGAGTTTTAGATGATGAGGATAGGTCCCCTCATGGACAATAATAGAAGAGGAAGAAACACCAGAGTTTTCTGTTTCAGCTATGTGAAGACACAGAAAAAAGGCAGCCACCTGTAGCTCAACATGAAGTCCTTTATCAAGAACCAGATTGGCCAGTATTTTAACCTTTGACCTTCAGAATTTGAGACATTTGATCTGTTCACTCTATGGCATGTTATAGCAGCCAGAGCAGACTCACACAATTGATATCGATTTATTTGCCTAAATTCTTTCACATTTTAATTCACTCACTACTGGGTTTAGGGCATGCTTTATTTCATAAAATTATTTTCTTTGACAGTTTCTGCTTAAAATACTTTAGCAAATCCTTACTGCATTCAGGATAAAGCCTACCCCTCCAAAATCAGCATACAAGATCCTTCCTCAATTGAATTGAGACACCTCGTACAATTGCCCTGCAGTTTTTGCTGCAGTCATTCAAATCCACATAGGAGCACACATGGACCTCCCTGGGACTTTGTCTTATTTATTCTTGTCTCAAATCCTTCTCTATTTTTTGCTTTTCCTCATCCAAAATTTATCATGTTTGGTACTGAATTCAAGTTCACCAGTATTAAGCCCTTTTCTTACCTTATACATTTGAATAATTTTGAATTATAAGCATGTAATATATATATGTATATATATATGTGTGTGTGTGTATGTGTGTGTGTGTGTGTGCAAAATCAATCTATTTCAATAACTCTGTCAGGCACTATGACAGCATTGTTCATTCAAAACTGAAAAAAAAAAAAAAAAACTGGCATAGCTTCTTGCCTCAATGAATGTAAAATATGTCTGACCTTCCCTTTATTCTAGTAGCAATCCATTATTTCAATTTTCACACTTCTTCTAAGTTTATCCTTTATAGTAGTATGTTGTGTCAGTTAAAACGTTTTATTTGATTTTTCTCCATATCTGTTAACATCAGACCAAATAAAACTTATTGAATGAATAGGTCTTATGATTCTGAGGATTAAAGTATTAGGGAAGTCTATATGGAAGATATTGAATGTAGGTTGCATAAGAATAGCTAAGCTAACTTGGATTGTTAAAAGAATGGAAGACACTGCAGAATAGAGGCACAAAATTGAAAACCAAGAAGGAAATTGTTAACTTGACTTCAGGAGCACACAGTGGAATGTCCAATCTAACTGGATCCAAGAACACTGGGGAACATATTTAGCAAAAATTGGCTCAGATCAAAGAAATTAAAATAGCTGTTCAAATTCTCAGTTCTGCTTCTTAAGGCTGGTGTAACACTGGAGGAGAAAATTAACCTCTGTGAATCTCAATTCTTTTTGACTATAAAATGAAGAGAATCATTACATCATAGGGTCTTTGTTGATATTAACTCCCAAACTGAAGAAAAGGGCTTAGCATAATATTAGGTACATACCAAATAAACAATAAGTGATAATAACCATTACTCTTTTAAAAGATATCTATCCTGTGAAAGGTATTAACACTGATGGTTTAAAGTTTCCATGTGACTTCTGTGGGGAACACTACTGCAATTGACGTGATTGAAGTTGTGTTTTTCCTCAGCCTGCCCAGCAGTAATATAAAACAGCACAAAATAGTTTCTTGACTGAAAGCAGAAATGAGAAATTGATATTTATGTCCATATTTAGTTGCTGTTTATATATAAGTTATACACTTAATAAATCTTGAAATTGAGTACATCAGTATAAAAAAGCTTCGGTATATGTACATGCTATTAATGTTAAGTAATTTCTAAAGAATTATTAGCTCTTAAAACTTAAAAGACTCTTAAAGACTTAAAGAGACTATTGAAGAGAAATATGGTTGAGCAAATAGGGAAAAATTATAGTAGTTTCTTTAATTGAAAGACTAATATATACCAGGCGCACATTACCCTTTATGCTCATTGTCCCATATAAACTTCAAATATAAAGTATACTTCAAAAAAGGTATACAAATGCCCAATATATACATGAAAAGATGCTGAACATTATTAGCCACCAGGAAATGTAAGTCAAAGCACAATGAAATATCACTTCACACACACCAGAGCGGTTATATTCAAGCATTGGATATGGAGAAATTAAAACTCCCACACACTGCTGGTGGGAATGTAAAAAAGATGTAGGTGCTTTATAAAACAGTCTGTCAGTTCCTCAGCAGCATAAGCAAAAAGTTACCATATGAACTAACAATTTTACTCTCCCGTTAGATGCAAGAGAATTGAAATTATATTTTCACACAGAAAAAAAACATTGTGTATGAATCTTCATAGCAGCTATATTCATAATAGGCAAAAAGCATAGGCATGGTCCAATTGCCCAGCAACTAAAGAATGGATGAAAAATAGTGTCATATATTTGTACAAAAGAATATTATTTGTAAAGGCGAATTAAGTACTACTGCACAAAGCAACATGGATGGACATAGAAAACATTGCACTAAATGAAAGAATATAGTCACAAAAGGTCATGTACCATCTGATTCCATTTAAGTGAAATGTCCAGAATAAGTAGATCCATGTAGTCATAAAATAGATTAGTGGTTCCTTACACATTTGGAGGGAAATAAGGAGTGATTGCTCATATGAAGGGGTGTTTGTTCATGAGATATTCAAATGTTCTAAAAATGATTGTGGTAATGTTTCAGATGCCTTGTGTTCTCAAAACTTAGTCCAGATCCATGACCTTGTTTCTCAGTCCATGATTCTCAATTTTCTCCTAGAATCCAATGAAACAGATTTATTAAAAGATTTGTGGTTACTCATACCCCTGTGCATACTACAGGAACATCAGTTTCAAAGTCAAATAAACCAGGATTTGAGTTTAAGGTCTGCCTGCCCCTTGCTGGAGTAGTTATGATATGCTTTTCAAAAAGTCGATTTATCTCATCTCATCTTTGAAATTTAGGTAATGAAGATATTCTCAAAGGGCTTACATTAATATTAAATAAGGTGATATATATATGTAAGCTGCCTGTCACGGCCAGCCACGGCGCCGCCACGGGAGGAAAATTCTCGGAGGCAGAGTTAAGCTTTTCTACTTTTACTTCTACTTTCTTAGAGCTTAGAGAGGGAAAGAAAGATTTTTCTTCTTAGCTTAGAGAGAAAGAAAGATATAGTAGAGCTTAGAGCTTAGCTTAGAGTCTTAGAAAGATTAGAGCTTCTTTCTTCTCTCTTCTTTCTTCCTTCTTCTGTAGCTTAGAGTAAAGAAAGATAGAGCTTAGAGTCTTAGTTAGAAAGATAGAGCTTAGCTTAGAGTTTCTTCTTAGCTTAGAGTAGAGTAGCTTAAAGAAAGATAGAGCTTAGCTTAGAGAAAGACTAGAGCTTCTTTCTTCTCTCTTCTTTCTTCCTTCTTCTGTCTTCTGTCTTCTGTCTTCCTCGGGAGCCTCGGCCTTACTCTGACCAGTCCTCTGGAGCCTCGGCCTAACTCTGGCCAGTCATTACTTCTTCTATCTGGTTTCTCTTCTGTAACCGCTCTGCCTACGTTCTGGCCGCTCTGATTCTTCTGACCGACCGAGTGACTGCCCGGCTGACTGAATTCTCCGTTCTCCTAACTCGGACCGCTTTCACCCGGTTATATACCTTCAGGTTTGCGGGTGCCTACAGGTGCGTCACATACATATCAGGTGGAACTTATGGCTTCCAGCTAGCTACAACAGCCCTTCCTAATTAGGGCTCCTTCATATATATATATATAAATATGAAAGGTGATATATATATATAAATATGAAAGTTTATCTATATATGTATAAATGTCTAAACATACCCCATATGGACTTGCTAATTATTTTGTATTTTAATTACCTCATTTCTACAACTGCAATATTTACTGAGGTACTACTTTGATCTGAACCAAGCCCTTGACTGGCTTACCTGATAGGCTAATGTAGGCTTGACACATGTCTATCACTGGGAACCCAAGGTCAATTTTACTTATCAATTGTTGTACTCCTGCTGCTGAGTGTAGGTAGAATCTTACTTAGATGATGGAGTTAAAATGTATTTACAACTCTTAATTAGACAGTTTTATGGAAAATGCTTAAATTTATATTAATGGAAGCAAAGATATTCTAGTTATGTCTACAGTAAATTCTATAGAGAACATGTTTCATAATATACATTTGACCATTTTATTTTAGCCTTCATCAATTAGGATTTAAAAATCTAATAACCAAGGAAATACACAAGAACAGAATGAGATAGCATAATATACTTGCATCCCTTCATAACCACACATTGTGTGGTGAATACAGTTTTGTGATAATATGACAAAAGAGAATAAATTACAAATTGGTTGATTTTAATTTCTAAGTAATGTAAATATGAAAGTTTAATGTGAAATTTAATCAAATTGTAAAGACTTACAAAATATTGACTCTATATTATGTAGTTCCTAGCATGGTTGTAATAGTTGGATATATGTTTTTGTTTTTTTTTTTAGATGAGGAAACCTTTATTTGGGGCTCATCGTTTCAGATGTCTCAGTCCATAGACAGCGAACTCCATTCCTTAGAGCCCGAGGTGAGGCAGAACATCATGATGGAAAGGTGAGGTGGAAGAAGGCAGTTCAGGATATGACAATTGAAAAGCAGAGAGAGAGAGAGAGAGAGAGAGAGAGAGAGAGAGAGAGAGATTTCTCCTCTCACCAGCAACAAATAAAAACATCAAAGCTTTTTGTTGACCCACCTCCTCCAGTCACACCCTATCTGCCTACAGTTACCATCCAATTCATCCCTACTGAAGATTAATAAATTGTTTAGGTTAAGGCTCTTATATTTCACTTCTAACTTTTCTTGCATTGTCTCACACCTTACATCTGAACCATAACATTCCTCCAAATGTTCATGCCCATTTCACAAAGCAAAATACATTTAGTCAACTTCCAAGAGTCCCCATAGGCTCAACAATTCCATGATTGCCCAAAACCAAATCCAAATTTTCCTCTGAGACTCAAGGCAAACTCTCAGTTACATATATCCAACATATGAAGGCACAAAGTAAACATCCCCACTCTACAAGGGACAAACAGAGGTATAGAAAGAAGCAATGGGGCCAAAGGTAGACCAAAATCCAGCTAGGCAAAAAAAGTCCTTTAGATCCATGTCCAGCATGTGTGGCACATGGAATTCTGTTGTTCTCTCCAAAGGGCTTGTATAGCTTCACCCCTATGGCTTTGTTCGTTGACGCCCACACGACCTCTCTTTTGGCTTATCTGTACTCAATTTCTTTCTTTTTTTTTTTGGGGGGGGGGTGCTGGGTTGGGGGGGGGTACCAGGGATTGAACTCAGGGGCACTAAACCTCTGAGCCACATTCCCAGCCAATTTTTTTTATTTGATTAGAGACAGGGTCTCACTGAGTTACTTAGCACCTTGCCATTGCTGAGGCTGGCTTTGAACTCATGATTCTCCTGTCTCAGCCTCCTGATCCGCTGGGGTTATAGGCATGAGCCACAGTGCCCAGCCTGTACTCAATTTCTACAGCTTTCCTCAGCAGATGTTCCAGCATTTCTTAATCTCAGGGGTCTCAAATGCAGCTTCAGGTTCTTCCTCACATCTTCATTCATCACCCTCTCAGGGGCAGCCCAGAGGGATTATTACCCAGCTGCACTTTGCCTGGCCTCCCAGGCCTTCCTTTGAAATCTTGGTGGAAGCCTCCCTGAACCCCTAAATCTAGCATCCTGCATTCCTGCAGAACCAGCACCACATGGTTGATGCCAAAGTCTGCTACCCTGGAGCAGTAGTAAAGCTTTCCAGGGTCATGCTGCAGCAGCCTCTGAATACCTGGGTAGCTAACCTAACAATTTCCTAGGCCCTTCTGTGCAAGTTTCCCCACTAGTTTTTCCAGGATATATGTTTTTTAAAAAAATGTTGATATTGTAAATTATGATACCAGTATGAGCAACTAGTAATCCTAATTAGAATAAAGGAGGGTCCAAAATGGATTGAGACCCTTAGGAAACAATGACATACCAAAGCCCTGGATTTATCCAGAGAGACATATTTGCAGTGCAATCCAAAGATACAGCAGATATGTTATGATTTATCTCCATTTAAAAAGTGAATATAAAATCCTGTTTGTGTGATTTATGGAGTCTGAGAAATGCACATTTCCTTTTGGAGCATTAACAAATGAATGAACACTCTGGTCAAGAGAACCATTAATTTCGGAAGAAGATATACTTGATTTTGTGCTTAATCGAGAAATATATTTTCATAGGTTAAGGAAAGGATCCAAAAGAATTAGGAATGCAAGGTTGTCTCCCAGGCAGAAAGGTCAAGTGCTTTATAAAAATGGCAAGCTTGGCAGAGGGGTTTTCAATGCCTATTGTTTCCACAGCAGAGCTCAGGACAGCCTGAGGGAAGACAGGAGAGGGGAGGCCCTTCCCATGTTCATCTCAACTTAAAGGTCTGCAATAACTTTTGTCTAAAGGAGAAGCTTTCAGACTTTTTCAACCTCTGAGGCAGAATTTCTCAACCTTGATACTATGCATGTTTGGAGCCAGTTGAGTTTTTTTTGTTGTTGTTGTTGTTATTGTGAAGTTCTTTCTTGTGTATTATAGGATGTCTAGTGACATCCTTTGCTTTTATTCATGGGATGTCAATAGCATCCTCATTCCCAATCATGCGATGCCTTTAAACATTGTTAAAGTTTTCAGGGAAGATGGAAGAAAAATCACTCCTAGTTGTAAATCACTGGTCTAGACTTATTCTCATTTTCCTCACCTCAGAAATATATATATACAGCAGAAAAAAAAGTGGAATAGATCTTCAGCCATTGCTGCAGTCAGACTCTTTTCACCACCTAAATGCTTAGGGAAATGTACACCCCATGGTTTTTTTGCCTTTCTGTGTGCCTATTACAATTCAGCTCAGATTCCATTACCTCTCAAAACTTTCCCCAAAGATGTCAGTTTCAATTAGATGTCTTTGCTCTTTTTCTCACTCATATTTTTACCAATCATAGAATTTACCATGCTGCATTACAATTTATTGTTAACTTACCTGCCTGTTTGTAGGCAGAAACCTCCTATGTTCAAGGAATCATTTTTATCCATCCGTTTATACCATAAAGTCTTCCATAAGAATTTAGAACAGACTCATTTAAAAAAATGAGAGAATGATTGAATAAATATGAGATTTACATCTCTGATGTAATGTGTAACTTGAAGAATTAAAAGATAAGAGATAGACATGGAATAGCTAAAGAACCAAGGTATGTAAAATATCTGATACTCAGAAAGAAAAGAAAGTAAAGACCTCTTATGTAAGCAACTAATTATTATTAGAATGACTTGTAGCATGGGGAGGGTATAGAGAATGAAATCACCATCTATGCATTCTTGTTTGGTAACTGGATTATTTTCCATGAATCTGGGCCCAGTAGATAGCAGGAAAAACCAGATCTGTGAAAAGTCACAAGTTTGGCAAAGTATAGGAATGGAAACTATTACAGTTGAAATAAACCCTCCACAAATTTCTAGTTCAACCTTTTCAAAATAAGTTTTTTTTTTCAATATTCTTATCAAATTATGATTTTTACCAGACTAGAAAAACTCCCTTTTGTGTGGATGTTGTGTTTACCTTAAAATGAAAATGTTGGTTATTCAGGTTCTGAAGATATTTTCAGAATCCCATATCTAACCTTCTCTTTTTCATGTTAGATATTTCTTCCTTCCACTATCCCTGTGGCCTGGTTTCCTGACTCATCAAAAAGATATATACAAATAAGAAAAGTCTAGGGATAAATTGTGGTTCTGAATTCTAGGAACTAGTAAGTGTCACCTGGACTTTCTATATTCTTCCTCAATCATAAAATTGGAATAATCTTATCCTCCTTAAAGATTCTTATGAGAAAACTTGAAATTGTAAAAAAAGTCAAAGTGATTAGCACTTAGCAGGCACTTTATAAATATCAATTTGCATGTTTTCTTACCATTTCAGATTCTTCTTCCTCTCGTACTCACATTTGATCTGTTATGACATTGCCTTTAAGAGATTTGCTGACTACTTATTTTATGACTTTTCTCTCCCTTGCAGAATTGTCCTTGACATCTCTATATTAAGGTGAACAATCTTTGCTTAATTAATTACTACCGCTACTAAAAAATGATAGAGATACTAACGTGTTTGTTATATATCTGTCTTTTCAGAAAACTGGTCATGTTCAAGATCTTTTGCCATTACCTCCCCCTGCTCAAAAGATGTAATTTTACTATGTCATGATACCAGATAGTTCATTCTCTATGTTGTAGGCAAAGGCCTTCTCTTGGGTGCAGAGGAGATAAACTAAATGTCAAAGGTGGGCAAGACAGTAGGAGAGCTCCACAGTATCAAAATCTGGACATCACAAGGTTCTTATTCTAATAGGGTATGAGAAAGTAAAAAAAAAAAAAAAAAAAAAAAAAAAAGGACTGTGACACAATTGGAGTAAAATTACAATACTTTCCAGATCTTACCTTCTAAAGAACCAAGACTGACAGTTACTTAAAAGCTATGCTGCCTTTGTTTTAGAGGTTCAAAAGGCAAAATTTCACAAATAAAAATAGGGAGTTGAGATCCTGGTATGTGCATATTACAAAATCAATATTTTTATGAAGCACTATGTAAATAGATATAATACCTGGATATAAGTCTTGATACAAATTAATAAACCAAATGAAAAAAATATTTAAAAGGTCACATCTAGCTTCCTTATAATTCTTCATGCTTGCAGATCAAGTAGTAAACAGATAGATGTATACGCACAATTTTTAAAAAATATTCTTAAATCTCTGCTTTTTCTATTTGTTTAATCATGAGAAAATAATCTGAATTTGTTACCGATCAATGCCTAACAGTTTGTCCAAAAATATTGTGGGTTAAACCAATAAACATCTATCACTGTATAGTGTCCTGTGATGAGAAATTTGATAGTGGCATAGGGAGGAGTTTCTGGCTTGGAGTCTCCCATTTAGTTTCTGTCAAGCTGTCCATGGGGCTGTGTCCTCTGAAGACACAATTGAGAATGAAGAACCTGATTCCCAGATGCCCACTTACCAAGCTGCTGGATGGAGGTCACTCTCTTCAGAATAGCCTACCTGTTCTCCAGACATGAAAGCTGTCTCTCCTGGCACAAATGATATAAGAAAGAAAGCCTAACAAACAGACAGATGTCCCTTTATAGAGTCTAGTTGTTGGAGTTGCACATTCTCCTTTGTGCTTCAGTCTTTAATAATGAGTCATTAATTACAGTCTACATTCAAGGGGAGGGGAAGGGAAAATATCTTCATCTTTTATAACATACATATAAACTAAATATAAATAAACAAAAAAGAGAAAAGAAGGTGTTATGGTTTGGATATGAGGTTTCCCTCCAGGAGTTCCTATTAATGCAGGAATATTCAGAAGTAAATATTAGATTGTGAGAGCTGTAACTTGATCAGTCCTTCCTAGTTTATATGAACTGGGTTGTAACTGTAGGCAGGTGGGTATGGCTGGGGGAGATGAGTCACTGTCAGAATGTTCTGAAACCCTTCCCTGCAGCACCCCTCCCCCGCTTTCCTTGATGCCATGAGTTGAGCAGCTTTCCACTGTTGAGCCCTTCTATCATGATGTGCTGCCTCATCTTGGGCCCAGAGCAATAGAGTCAGCCATCTATGGCCTGAGACTTCTGAAACTGTGAGCTTCAAATAAACCTTTCCTTTTTCAAGTTGTTCTTGTCCAGTGTTTTGGACACAGTGACTCAAAAGCTGACTAAAATAGAAGGAAAATATTAAAACTAAATTTAACAGTAGCAAAAATGAGAATTGTTCACTGTACATGTGGCATGGAAGGGGATCACATTTGCATACCAGAACTGGGATGCTAGAAGATATGGATTCTCTGCCAAACTTTGAGACTCCTTTGATAAGATTATAGGCAAGTCAGTATTTCTTTTTCTCATCCTATAAATCAAAATAAAATACAATAATGCTATTTTTTTTTCAGTTCTAACATTCAGAGAGTGGGTGTACAAAAAAAGAGAAGAAAGATTTAGCATGACTGTCCTTAAGTCATAACAGACCAATTCTTCAAAGATGCTGATAATCTCTACTTGGATTTTGTGCTTAAATAATCTATTACAACAGAACAAAACAAGCAAAATATATGGCTCAAAGAAAAAAAAAAAAGATTATTCTCTCTCATGGTGTTATGGGTTGGTGAGCTGAATGTCTGTTGTATGATTGGAGTCAGGTGGCACTCAATCTGAAGGTTTGCCTATGCAGCCCATGTTGTATCAGCTGGAATTCAGTTATTGCCAGAAATGTAGCACTTACAGATGTTCTCTCTATGTGGCTGCTGGGTTTTCAAAAGACAGAAACAAATGATGTTAGGCCAGCTTGGACGATGTATAGGTTTGCCACAGCATCACTTCCTCTTTATTCCACTGGTCACTTAGAGTCTAGAAAGGGGAATTGTAAGTTTTGCCTCTCCAAGAGGGAGTTGTAAGGTCCTGTATTTGAAAGAAAAGAGGCAGACTGGATGTTTCTGCAATCATCTTGAGAAAATAAAATATGATCTGATGTGATATGAGGGACAAAGATATTTTCTATGCACATTCTGAGCATATTTGAATTTTTAAAATATTCTTAGTTATTTATCCTAAGGATGCCCATGATCAATCATTTATTGCTTTTGGTACATGATCAGAAGAGCTGCCTCAACATCTCTCTGGTTGCGAAATTAGGATTTAAAAATTGGTTGACTAAATCACTGTATATATTGGTACATTTAAATATTTCAGATTCATAGAACCCTTACTTTGGAAACTTTTCTTGCAAATGTATTCATGTTTATCTGTTAACATATTTATCATCTTCCAATATTTTAACAATTGTCACAGATTTAGCAAAATGAGTCAAGTAAACAAATTGACTTTTGTTTTTCTTGATATTGTTTTTAAATCAACAATCAAAATTGTCAATTTGTAGACCTCATAAACATAATTTTATGCTGAATTTACATATGAAGTTAATTATATGTCAGGTATCTATAATTTTCCCTTAACTTGCCATGCAAGTAATATTATATAGATTTTTATTTGCTATAAAAAATTGGAACCAATGTCACAATTTCACTTTACCTCTGCTGAAAATCATTTTTTTCTATATTAAGTTCCAAACTTTAGAAAAATATGATGGCTTTGACAAAGGCCAGGTTTTAGCTTTTAAAAGAATAAAGCTAAGCTTAGGAGACCATACAAAGTGAGAAACCTCTAATTAGATACATTAGCATTAGGATGATTTAAAAAATAATGTCATGATTATGTGAATTTCTTCCTTTTTATATGATTCCATTTTTGCATATATTTCCAAATGCATGTGTAGAATCTGTAAGCAAAAATAACCAAAACAGTTTCGGCACCATAATGAAAGCACAAGTAACTGGGATGCGAGCAGACTTCATGCATCAGGTATGCCTTTTATTCAACAGTGGGGTCAATCATTGTACCCAGGAGTAGAAAATACACTGAGTTACGACTTACACTGAGATATGACTTAATTTTTTAAATAGAATGCGTCAGTTTGGGCATTCAGGAAACATGTTGTGAGAATTTGAAAATTGTTTTGTCTGGGCAGTGTTTTTACTGGGCAAGAATGGAGGGTCTAGAGTTCAGCACTCGGTGCTTATCCTTTTTCTTCAGTCTTCTGTTCTGTCACTGGGAAAGGATTGATTGGGAAAGGATCAATGCTTGTTCTCTTCCCAGGGACTGCCATTTTAGGATTGTCTTGTCACTGGGAAAGGATTTATTGGGAAAGGACCAATGCTTTGCCTTCTTTCCAGGGATTGTCATTTTCCTTTCTTGGGAATTGTCATTTCCCATATCCTTCATAATTACTTAAAATGATATTTGGCTAGGACTATATCCATAGACAAGAGTATGCTGTTGGTTACAGAAACCACAGTGATACAGTGTGAAAGGGGATAAACAGTGTAAATTCCAGGGGTCAAAAGTCATCGTGTAATGAGTACCAAACAAGATAAATTCAAATCTCTTACCCTTTAGAAACAACTCTCTTCAATATTTCAGTCTCACATTTAACCAGCTCCTTAAATTTTAACACTGTAGAAGTTTTATGGGATATTTTAAATCAAATGTGAGACATATAATTTTATCCATATACTGTGTTGTTAATACAGTGTACCTTCAATAGATAGAGCTTGTTCTGAATGTGTTCATGGTGCAATCATCAAATCTAACAAAATAAAATTCATTTAATATTATGCAATTTCCGATCCATTCAGTTTTTTTCTGATGTCTTCCCAGGTAATGGATTACGGATTATTTTCCATTCAGTTTTTTCTGATGACTTCATAGGCAACAGATTATAAATTTACCTGCCCTTACAGTCACATCTTGTTTCTGACTATTTAAATGGTAAAGCTATTTCTATTACTAGCAAGGTCCAATCTACTTACCAGTGCTCTGGATTTAATTTTATTTTGTCTTCTCGCATCCTTTATTCCTTCATTCCTTCATTTATTTTCCATAATGATTAATTTTATGTGTAAACTTGACTAGCCATGAGGTTTCTAGATATTTCTTTAAACATTATTATGGGTATGTTTTTGACAAGTGCTTCTGGATAAGATTAGCATATGAATTTCTAAACACAGTAAACCAGATTGCCCTGCCTGGTGTAGATGGGCCTCATCTAATCCATTTAGGTCCTGAATAAAGCAGAATGGCTGAGTAAAGGGGCACTTTTCCTGCCTGACTGCCAGAGGGATCATTGGTCTTTCTTTTCCAACTTCGGACTCTATATGAAACATTGGCACTTCTTGTGTGTCCAGGTTGCTGGCGTTCAGAATGATATTCACACCATCACTTCTTTCGGTTTTCAAGCTTTAGCTAGGACTGGAACTACACATCAATTCACCTGGGTCTCTTAAATGCCAAATACATTTCTTGGAATGTCTGTTTCCATGATACTGTGAGCCAGTTTCTTGTTCTGGTGATTCTGTTTCTCTGGGGAATGTTGACTAAAACATTCCTTTTCTGCACCGTCACATGTTCTCTGCTAAACCCTTACCATTGACACATAAACAGGTGCTAAGCTGCCCTTACCTATTCCTCCTCCTTTACTACTTCATTTGCAGTTTATTCCTTGTGTCTTTCTCCCCCCCCCCCCCCCCCCCCCTGTCTTTTCTCTTTCTGGTAGTGTGATGTTAAGGGTTTGGAATAAAAGAAGAAAAGATAGAGATGACCTAGGAATTCAAAGCTTTGGGTGAGCAATGCAGATGGTAACTGAACATATTACCTACTGAATTTATTGAAACTCCAAAAATACATAATTTTTTCCATTTGCCGTCTTTTTGACCTTAAATTTACTAAATTGGTGAGGGGAAAAAATGCATTTCTCTTCTTTGATTGTATGGAATTTTTTAGTCCAATTGTTTAGTTTTTCATTTTTAGAGACTTACAAACAGAGTAGTTCTCAAGTACAAATATTTTCTATATATGATTTTTGAATTGCCAAATCACAGGACCTTAATTCAGCATAGCAGCAAGACCAAAAAAAAAAAAAAAAAAAAAAAAAAAAAAATATGTCAGCTCTTGCACTAAGACCTCCATGAAATAGTCAAGGGATAGAATAAGTAAACACATTGACATCGGGATTCAAACATGGTGAAAAAAAAAATGTTTTGGCTTAATGCAGACAGCATGGAAATTCATGTTCAGGGAATGACACTGCTCAGAATACCAGACCCCAGGGGTTCGTAGTGGCTGCTTGACCAGCACTTAACTGTCAGTCTCTCCAAATAGAATTTTGTCCAGTTCATCTCTGGAGAATGGTGATAGTTAACCCAGTGTGTTGTATGCCTTATTTTTGGGTAGACAACAATGCTTTTTGTTTTGTTTTGTTTTGTTTGGCATGATGTATTACTTGTTATCTCTCTCAGTTTTTCTTAAGACTGAGATTTATGTAAAAGTGGTGGCACAATGCAGGCAAGTAACAGATGTAAGGAATTTTGAGGCAATTAATAGTTTGACTTACACTTGAGTTTCATTTCTATTGGTGAATGGATTTTAGAGAGAGATCTGGTTTGCATCCCAACCATGTTTCCTCAATATCATGATCTTTAGCTAGTTACTTGTTCTCTTCTTTTGTTTTTTTTTTAATCTGCAAACAAACAAACAAACAAACAAACAAAAAACACCTATTTCTTAAGATACAAAAAACGTATATAGAGTATGGAATTAAACAGTTATACAATCTAGAATGTTCTAAAATTTTACTGTAGATTAAGAAAAACCATAGAAACCTGATGAATGATGGTGGTAATGAAATTTTAAATATCCCTATGTATTTAATATTTGCTTAGTAAATATTTTTAATTTCAAAAAATTGTGCCAAAATACACAAAACATAAAATTAACTATCTTTCTCAATTTTAAGTATACAGGTCAGTATTATTAAGTATGTTCATGCTGATGTGCAACCATCATGTCCATTCATGTCTAGAAAATTTTTTTATCTTGCAAAACTGAAATGCTGTATAAATTGAATATTAACTCCCAATAACTCTCTTTTTCTAGCCCCTGTTAGTCATTATTCAATTTCGGACTACTCTAGACACATCATTTAAGGGAATTTATACTGTGTTTATCTTTTAATTAGATTAAGAATGATGTTCTTACGTTTCATCCATATTGTGTTAGCTTTCTGTTAGTGTGACAAAATACTAGAGACAAACAAAGTAAAGAAGAAAGATTCATTTGGCCTCATATTTTTTAGAGGTTTCAATTCATAGTTGGTTGGTTCCATCCCTATGGGCTTCTCATGAGGACAGAACATCATGGTGGAGAGAGCATGGTGGACTAGAACTGTTTACTGCATGGCATCCAGGAAGTTAAGAGAGAGAGCAAGGGGTCATTGACAAAATTAACCCTTCAAAGCATACCCCTAATGATCTACTTCCTCCAACCAGACCTACCTTCTGAAGTTTCCACCACTTCCAATAGATCCACAAGCTGAGAAGCAAGCCTCTCTTTTCTGTCTTTTGTGTCCCATCCATGAGGTTAATAGTTTATTTCCAGCCTCTCCCAGTAGAATCCTAAAAGCAGTGAGTCTACTTGTTAATGGACTGAAAACTTCAAAACCATGAGCCAAAATAAGCTTTCTTTTAAGTTACTTGTTACAGTAATAGAAAGCTAACACACCATTGTAAATGTATACCAAATTTTGATTGTCCATTCATTGGTCAACAGACACTGGATTGTGTTCATGATTTGGCTATGTGAATAATGATATTGTTGGTGAGAGTTGTAGCAATGGCTTTTCACTTCTGTATCTGTACCTCTTCAATCAGAAGAAGCCATTGGTACCCAGAGCACATATCACTGACATTTGAAGGACAGGGTCTTCATTGTTCACTCTGGCTCTTGAAACTATGTCCAAGCTGCTCCAGAAACATGCACAGATGCCTATCATGGGGTTTGGGTTTGGGAATGGGTAGCTACTATTGAACTAACTGTTGAAATTCACCAGAACTAATGCCAAATTACAATCCAATCCTTCTCCTGGACGTTGCAAGACTTCAAATATACTTCAAGTTCTCAAAATACTTACATAAAATAGAGTTTGCCAGTAAATTTGTTGTCCAGATGGGAAAACACTTCCTGGGTATATGCTGCTCTGCCACCTTCCCAGAATCCTCTGTTCAGTAAATATTTTGAAAAAGAATGTGTTTATTTTACACAAAAAACAGAGCAATTTGCATTTTTGTTTTCATTCATATTTATTCATTTATTCCGTTTACTCATTCACAGATTGAATGGCCATCTTCTAGGCTCTGAGATTCAAAGGGAAATAATACAGTTGGCCCTCTGTAAGTAGTTTCTGCATTCACAGAGTGAAGCAACCTGGGATCAAAAATAGAGAAATTACATTTGTAATGAACATTTTCTTGTCAATATTTCCTAAACCATATAGTATAACAATTATTTTCATAGGATTTATATTGTATTAGGTTTTATAAGTAATCTAGAGATTATTTGAACTATATAAGAATATTGCATAGGTTAAGTTCAAATACTACACCATTTTGTGTATGTAACTGGAAATCTACAGATGTGGCACCTGTGTGAGAGATCCTGGTGTCAATCCAAAGCCTATGACACCAAGAGATAATAGTAAGGCCTTCTGCCTTCTAGCTTATAGAAACTTACCATGTAACAGGAAAGCAAGACATAAATAAATATAGTACCATTCATGTCAAAAGATCTGAAATTAAACACTGCTCAAGGTTCAGAGTGTCATGTCTTCTCCTTGGGTAAGGTGGGCAGGGGTTGAATGGGGAAAGGAAGGATTTGGCTCAAGCCATAGCTGTCTTCTGCATGTGAGTACTTTAAGGAACAAGGGCATCATTTCTGCTTCCTCTCCATCTTGGATGCTCCATCACTCTCAGAGTGCTACAAAGGAAGCAAACTTGTATTAAACATGGGAAACTAGGTAATTCACTAGTTTTTAAACTCATAATTTCATTTCCTTTTTAATCTCTTTTGCTCTCAGTAGTTCACTAATTTCAAGTCTGCTTATTTTATGCTACCAACTCATAAATGGTTACTTCTTATTCTTTTTTTATTCTTTTTCACTAGTCTCTGTATGTAGCCTGCAATGGCCTTTTGTAGATTGAGAAGGCTTTTTGCAGTTTCATTTGTTGTATTTAGTCATCTGCAGGAGAGGGATAAGCAATCAATTCCAAACTAAAATGACTCCTATTCCTGTTACCCTGGATCAAACCTCCTTTCTTTTCAAGAGCCATAGCAATTCATGCCTTCAGTGAAAGAAGCTTTGGGGAGCTTCTGACATCTCTGTCTCACAATGTCCCCATATGCTCTGCTTTTGTCCACTCACCAGAGACAGAAGCAAAACATGGTGGGACATCATGTACTGCATTATCTAGCAATGAGTAAGGAGGACACCCCTAGAGAAGAGTCTAATTTTAAACTGGGGAAAATAATGATTAAGAGCCATGGGTGTGAAGGAAACAGCAGCAGCAGATGTTGTAAGACACAAGTAAGGAGGATAGAAAGGCTTCAGCTGAGAGTGAATTGATTTTCCTCCTAAGTATTATATCCTTACTCAGTCATGACAGATGGAGAAGCAATCACCAAGACATAAAGTCCTGTTGGTCTCGCTGCCCTTCCCACAAGAGAACTGGTTGAAAATACTTCCCTAAAGCAGCAGAATGATAAAAGCAAATGCACTGTTTCATTTATTAATCAAGATTCAATTTATCTCACTCATTTGAGAGAGCAAGCTGTGGTAGAAACGAACAGACTTTGGGTTAGAGAGACATGTCTTTGAATCCTAATTATTTTACTTGCTACCTGTATGACCTTGAGGGAATTTCTTTTCCTTTCTGAGACTTAGCATTCTCACTTAGAAAAGATCAAGAGCTAACACTTTTTGAGGCCTTATTTGTGCCGGGTATTATGCTAATCATTTTATTTTACCACATTTAATCCTCTCCAACAACCTTTGAGTAAACATATTCTTAGCTGATATCTACGAGAGAGAAAAAAAGTAAAGCTAGATTAACGAGGTTAATTAACTTACAAAGGTTGGCAACCTAATGTAGACGTTGGGTACAAGAATAACAGGGATAGTAGGTTAGGTTTAAATCCTGGATTCATCAACTAAGCTTGGACATCTGCTCTAACCTCCTGTGACACAATGTCTACACAGATTAATCTAGGTATTGAGAATAGCTTTATTGTATAATTATAACTTTATTACATAATAGCTGTAAAATTCAATGATATAGTATGCTTTTAGTTTCATTACTAGAACAAAACATTCAATATATGTTAATCATATTATGATTTATTATTATATTTACTGTCACCATTTCATGTTGGATTGCTCTGCATCTAAGTAACAGATCTAAATTCAAATCCTGCTCTGTTGGTCTTCAAAGTCTATGATATTCTGGTGATTGCTCTTGTAAGGATTAATTATTGTATTATGGGTTGAAACTATAGCAGTTATTAGAGCATCAATAATTCCTCCCAGGTTATTCCTTTTTCTTTTCATTGGACAAAGGCTGCATATCTCTCTTTTAATTTTTCACACAAACTTCCCAATTTTCACTGTATTCTTCAAATAGCTATTTTTCGTGACAGTTCCTAGAATCATTCCATCCTGTAAATATTTTTGGTATTCAGGGATACATACCTGGCTGAATTCTATTCTCCTTTTTCTTGTTCTATTGTACCAATTTCACCTGAGTATAATGAGACTGAGAGACTTTATCCAAGCCCAAAGAGACAATGATAACAAAGCAGTAGTAATGACTGTAGTAGGGAGAACAGTAGGACCATCACATCTCAAGAGTGAACTGAAGTTTGTGTTTTATAAGATATAGTGAAAGAGCTGGAAAAGAACACAGCGTAGGGAAGAGAAATGAATGAGAGTGACCAGATTAAGCAATTAGAGAATGGCTTATCTGGGGGCCAGCCTATTTTCACCATCAGCCATTGGCTCAGGCTGAGGGTGAGTCAAAGACAAAGAATCCGGGGGAAGGAGAAACCTTAACCAAAGTTTAGTTAACAAGCATTTTGTTCCATTGATCAATGAGGACAGACTTCTAATTTTTATCAGCAGAAGATATGAATTTGCAACATTTGTGTCTGACCTTTCATACAAAAACAAATGGCATGTGTTAGTCTCATCTAAGTCATTGGTGCTGTTTTCAATCAGCCATTCTTAAAATACAAAAGGGGGGTAGATTTCTTAAGTATCAGAGTTTTTCAGGATTACAGTGCCTGGGTCATATTTAGCGCATTTCCCAAACATTATTTCTAGGTGTACTTAAGTATGTCAGACATATCACCTTGAAATTACAAAAAACATTTCAATGTTTTCATAATGAAGTTCACCTTTTCCACTAAAATTGAAAACACTTGTCTTTTCTTTTTCTTGGTGACACCAACAATGATAGTCTATTAAAATTCTGAATTGTGGACGTGTCAAGGAAAGAAAAAAGAAAGTGATTTTAGCTAAGTCATCTTCCTCTATGTGTCTATGTGTTTATATATTTAACATATAAAAACGTATGCAAAAACAAGGAAATAGACATGTAAGATATGTATTTTTAAAGCAAAATTGGAATTTTTATGTGGAATTATATGGAATCATGTGGAAACAACTGAATATCTAGAATAACAAAGCTGGAAGTTTGCTGATAAACCTAGTTATATTGAAAGAAATGTTGAGTTAAATATTATGTTTTTTCTTAAACCAAATAGTTTTTTTAAGTTTGAAAATACAATGTATTTTTTAGAAAATATTTAATTAAAGGCACATATGTACACATTACTGGTGTTAAAAAAATGGGATCACAGTATATGTGTTTTTTTTTTTTTTTTTTTTTTTTTTTTGTAACTGCCATTTTTCCACTTAAGAAGGTGTAATGCCTATTTTTCAGTACCATAAAGAATTATCCCATTACATGATTGTGGGAGTTAATGCTTTGTTAGAATACAACCATTTAATCATCATCATTCTGTTTTATTGGATATTCATGTCATTTTTAAACGTTTTACATAAAAATCATACATTTGTTTCTTAAGGAGAATTCCTAGAATCAAAAGGCATAGTCATTTTGTAGATAATGAAATCAAATTATCTTACAGGAAACCACTACCCTCTTGTACACCCCAGGAAGAAAATAAAGTTGCCTAGTTTCCTACAGTGGTAAATAATGACTATTGTACTTATAAAATCATTGGATTGTTAATTTTCATTCATTTGCCAACTAGTACATTTGAGCTTTTTCTCATGTGGATTAGATATTTATATTTCATTGTTGTGACTTGATTTATATCTCAAATGAAAGCACATTAAATAGGAGGATACATGAGTAAATAATTTCCTTCAGAAGCCCAATTTTAAACCCTTATTCTAGAGAAATAGGTATATTTTAACACTTGAAATAAAAACTACACTAATCATCTCTTAGGACATTTTTTAAACTATCTTATGTCATTTACATTCATATTTTAGAGTTTCTTCAATTGACAATAATTATACATATCTGCAGACTACAATATGATGTTTTGATACATGTATACATTGTAAAACATGATTAAGCCATGTTTAATAACATATCCATCATCTCAAATACTGATCATTTCTTTGTGGTTAGACTATTTAAAGTCTATTTTTTTTAAACTTATCTTGAAATATACAATGCATTAATAATAGACACACAATGTTAAGTAATGGTTCACCAGAACCTATTCGTCCTGTTTAACTAAAACATTGTACACTTTAATTAATGACCACCCCCTTGTTATTTCTGTGGGTTTTTTTTTTTTTTTTTTTTTTTGCAGCCTCCAGAAAACAACCATTATAATTTTCTACTTGAGTCTGAGTTCTTTGGATTTCAAATGTAAGTGAAGTCATTCTCCTTTCTATACCCAGCTTATTTCACTTAGCATAATGTCTTCTAGGTTTTTCCATGTTGCCACAAATAATAGAATTTCCTGCTATTTAAAAAGTGTTCCATTGTGTATAAATGCTACATGCATATATGCCACTGATATATTTTTTGATGTGCATTTTGGATATTTACTTTCTTTCCTTTTTTTTTTTTTTTTTTTTCTGTACTAGGGATTGAAAATGGAGGCACTTAATAATGCAGCCATGTCCCCAGACCCCTCTTTTTAAAATTTTTATTTTGAGACCAGGTCTCACTAAGTTGCATAGGGCCTCACTAAGTTGCTGAGGCTAGCTTTGAATTTGTGATCCTCCTGCTTCAGCTTCCTGAGCCACTGGAATTACAGGTATGAGTCACCGCTGTATATTTCCATATCATAGTATTATGAATAATCTGTAATGAGCATGGAAGTGCAGATATCTCTTCAACATACTGACTTCAATTCCTTTGGATATATACCCAGAAATAGTATTACTAGATCATGTGGTAATTTTATTTTAAAGTTTTTGAGGAGCCTCCATACTGTTTTCCACAATGACATGCTAATTCACATTCCCAAAGTAGAGAGTTTTTTTTTTTTTTTTTCAATGTTCTCACTAAAGCTATGTTATAAATTTGCATTTCTCTGATGATAGGGATATTGAGCATTTTTCATACCTATGTTGGCCATTTGTATGTATTCTCTTGAGACATGTATATTCAGGTCCATTGCCTATTTTAATTGGGTTACTTGCTTCCATAGTAATGAATATTTCAGTTCTTTGTATATTTTGGATATTATCACCTTGTGTTAGTCGACTTTCCATTACTATGAGAAATATCTGAGATAATCAACTCAAAAAGAGAAATGCTTTATTTTGGCTCACAGTACTGGAGTTTCCAGTACATGATCATTGGCCCTATTGCTTTGGGCCTGTAGTGACAGAATATGTCGCAGCAGGAGTCCATGGCAGAAGAGGTCTATTCACCTCTTAGTGGTCAAAGAGAGAGAAAAAAGAAGTGATGGTTTTTCCCAATATCTTCTTCAAGGGCATTCCTCCAATACCATAACTTCCTTCCACTAGGTCCCATCCACTAAAGGTTCCACCATCTCTTAATAGCATCATGATTTGGAAATTCTGCCTTCAACACATGAGCCTTGGAGGGACATTTAATATACAAACTATTAACCCATCCTTGCATCCCAGGAATAAATCCCACAAAATTACAATGCATAATTCTTTTAAGCTACCATTAAATATATTTTTCTAGTATTTTGTTAAAAACATTAACACGTAGGTTCATCATTGATTACTTTTTTTGTAGTTTCTTTGTCTGGCTTTGATGTTGGGGTAATCCTAGCCTTGTACAATTAGTTTGGAAGAATTTCACGTCTTTAATTATTTTAGAGGACTTTGAGAAGGATTGTTATTAATTCTTTAAATATTTGGTATAATTTAGCCATGGAATCATCTGGTTCAGAGATTTTCTCTAATGGGACATTTTAAATTGTTTATGGAATCCCCTTACTTGTTATTGTTCTGCCCATTTTTTATTTACTTGTGCTTCAATGTTAGTAATCGTAGGATATATACTTTTAGGGATTTTTATCAATTTTTTTTCTATTTTATTGATTTCTGATCTGGTCATTGTTGTTGTTTTTTTATTTTCTCCTGATTTTGGGCTTACTTTGTGTTCATGTTCTCTCTCTTTCTCTCTCTCATTCTCTCTTTCTTTTTGGAATACAATAGTCTGTATGTGTCTATTTGGTCCACTTAATCTGAAGTATATTTTAAACCCAGTTTTTCCTTATTGAGTTTTCTATCTGGCTAATGTTTGTATTGTTTAAAGTGGGGTATTTCAAAGTATTTCAAAGTGTGCTAGTATTGTGTTGCATGTTATATCTGACTGGGGATCAGTTAATATTTGCTATATGTATTTTGATGGTTTAGTGTTACATGCATTTATATTTACAATTGTTATATCCACTTGATTAATCTATCCCTTTATTACTATATAATGAACTTTTTAATGGCTTTTGACATAAAGTTCATTTTGTCTAATACAAATGTAGATATCCCTTCTGACTATTGGTTCGCATTTGCATGGTATGTCATTTTTCATTCTTTCCTTTTCCATCCAAGTGTGTCCTTCCAGGTGAAATGAGTTTATTGTGGGCAGTAAATACATGAGTCTTGTTTTACTATTGATTTGGGGTTTTACTTAGTTTTTTAACCAGTCACTCTGCTTGTTGATTGGGTCATAAAATTCATTCATATTTTACCTATCATCACCATTTTGTTAACTGTTTTCTGTTTTGTTTTTTCTCTTACTTTGTGGTTTAGATTCTTTCTATAGTGTTATGTTCTGGATCTTTTATTTTGTCTTTTGTGTATGTCTCATTGGCTTTTTGCCTTGTGATGATCCTTAGGCTTAAAGAAAACATTTTTTGATTATAATAAGATATATTAAGGTGTTAACAATTTAATTTTGATCACACATACAACCTCTACACTTTAATTCCCTCTCTCCCCAGGTCTTGTGTTTTTGTTGTCATAACATGCATCTTTTTACAGTTTGTACTCCTTAAATTATTATGGATTTAGTTGTTTTAAAAAGTTTGACTTTGCAATCTGTAATAATAGAGATAAAATTGACTGACTTATCATCATTGTGATATTAGAGTGCTTTGGATTCAGAGAGTATTCCCTTTTTCAAAGAGTTTTACAATTTCCTTTGTTTTCAGATTACCAATCAATGTCCTCTTCCTTAAGCTCCTTTCATTATTTCTCAAAACACATGTTTAATAGTGATAAATTCTATTAACTTTTGTTTATCCTTGATTATCAATTCTTAAATTTTTTAAAAACAGGATTGCTGATTATGGTATTCTTGGTTGGATATTTTGTTTTTATTTTTTTTTTCCATTCAGGATTTGAATTTAGTTACCTCTCAGTATTCATAGGAGATTGAATCTATGCCACACACACACATATACCCTGAGTACACAATTTTATGAATGCTTAAGTACCTTATCTGAAATGGCATAGTATTTGCATTTAAACTACACACAACTTCCTCTATGCTTTAAATTATCTCTAGATTACTTATAACAGGTAATACAATGTAAATGGTATGAAAATAGTTCTTCTACTGTATTACCTAGGGAATAATTATAAGAAAAGTTCTGTGCATATTTAATACAGTTGTTTTAAAAAGTTTTTTAAAAAAGTCTACAGTTGGTTGAATTTGCAGTTGTCAGTCAATCCAGCTGATATGTAGGACCAGCTGAAAATCATCCCAGTCTCTTCTGGCCTGATGATCTTGGTAATAAAAAAGAAAAAAAACAAAACAAAAACTACTGATTGTCTTATAAATATTCCCTTTTATGTAACAATTGCTTTTAGCTTGGTGCTTTCAAAACTCTCTGTCTTCAACTTTTGACAATTTGATTATGAAATATTATTATTGTGGATCTCTTTGGAACAATGTTTTCATATAATTTAAGATTGCTTTATCTGGATTCCAATAGTTCCCTAGCTTTGGAAATTTTTTGTCATTATTTCTTTGAATATGCTCTTTGGCCCTTTTTCTCTTCTCTTTTTGGAAAACCAATATGCATATTTTCCTGCACTCAATGATGTCCCATAAAAACTACATTCAATACTTTTGATTCTTTTGTAATTTTACTTCTCAGATTGGTTTATTTCCAGTGACCTGTCTTCAAGTTCACTGATCCTTTCTTCTTCTTGATCTGGTATACTTCTGAGCTCTCTGTTAATTATTTTAGTTTAATTAAAGTGTTATTCAGTTATATGATTTCTGTTTAGTCTGTTTGATTCATTTCAATACTTTCTCTTAAAATGTTCAAATTGTTCTCCAATTGCTATGCCAAGTTTGATGAGCATCTTTATGATCATTATTTTTAATTACTTTTAGGTGAATAAATCTTCATTGCAGTAGGGTCAGCTTCTGAAGAATCATCTTGTTCTTTTATTTGAAATACGGTTCCCTATTTATTTATTTCCCTTGACTATCTCTGTTGACTTCTACACATTAAATTACATATCCACTTGTGTACGTTTTAGACCAGCCTTGTGAAGAAGGATCTCATCACTACATGTAGCCACAGTTTTTGAAGTGTTTCTCTAACATTTGTTTTTGTACAAACTGCTCTGATTTTGTTTTGTTTTGTTTTGTTTTGTTTTGTTTTGGTGGCCTCATGGAGATTAAGATGTGTAACATCCTGTCAGTACCCCAAGACAAGAAAGGTAGAAACCAGATCCTTTAGATGTAAATGCAAAGGTGTGAGATATGTTTTAGGGTAGGGTTCCTTCTATCTTCACAATGAAGATGAGAATGGGCATTTATCTCCTTCTCTCTCTGCTCTGAGCTATTGACAAATATCTGTACTGGCATTCAGACAGTACTCTCTGATCCTGGGAAGATTGTTTCTGGAAATGGTCCCATTGGATGTTTAAGGCAAAGTCCCATTAACTCCCAGAACTATATCATTAAAGAAATAGTTCCTTGGGTAGGAGCTATAGAAATCATGGACAAAGTCCTTCCAGAAAAGGTGGTAGGACAGAATTTATCACTTGAGTTAGTCAGAAGAAAGGCTTAGAAACTGCATTATTTCTACTCAAGCTGTTGGAGAGGGTTGCTGTTTATCTACCTCATGACCTTTTCTTTTCCTTTTTTATTTTTAATTTTTTTTTAGTTGTAGGTGAATATGATGCCTTTATTTTTTTTATTTACTTTTATGTCATGCTGAGGATCAAACCCAGTACCAGACACATGCTAGGCAAGTGCTCTATCACTGAGCCACAACCCCAGCCCCTAACTTGTGATCCTTTCTAAGCAAGTTAGTTGGAAGCCAGTCCATCAAGCAGCCATTGGCTGAGTGTCATAAAATCATTCTGGGGATACTCAGGAAGCTGTGATATCAAACCTGTTCTGGACATTGCTGTCAGGAGATGAAGGCCTTGGAAGTCCTTACATGCCTACATAAAACCACCACTTCTCTGTGGTCTAAAGAGATTCACATATGCTTAATATCTTCTGCTCCCAAAGTTTGTGAATTAAGAAACAAATTACAAACAACTTTACAATTATGGAGCTATATAAGTTGTTGAAACCCTTCTCTCCAACATGTATTCCATGAGAATACATGGGGATTCTCTAAGGAATGGGGATTTCTTCCTGTTTTTGTGGACAGCCTAGGGAGGGTCCACATTTGAGTGTGCCTTAGCTTTTTCTTCTGGTTGGATATGGATATTTCCTGAGTTGCCTTGTGGATAAGAATCTTTCAACACTTTTTTAAACTTTCTTCTGGATGGAATTAATAAATGATATTTATTCAGAGTATGTGTAAATGGGATAAAAGTTGGAAATTTCATATTTTACCATGCGGATCTCAAACATTTTACATTAATTTTCACCAAAAATAATTGAGATGGAAATTATTATTTTAAATTGGTAGACAAGAAATTAAAGAGTATGAGTAAGAAATGTCAAATCACATTTACAATTATTTATTTAATAGGTCATGGGGATAGTTTTATCAACTTTGTCAAGTTCCCTAGTGTATGTAGGTGGGATTTGTCTTCAATCCTATTTAAAAAATCCCAAATATTCTCTAATGATTTCAATTTTTTTATTTTAAAGTGACACTCTTCAGCTTAATAAATTTAGAATTCAGGGATAGGGAAATTGGACACATAGGACTGGGGAAGGAGAGTCATGAACCAAGTAAAGGGTGTCAAATGTATTCCTTTGTCTGTCTTAATGTCATAACAAAATATAAAAGGTTTTTATAAGTCGAAAATACCCAGATTCTAAGCAATAAACTAATTACTGAATCCCTGTATGTTATGGAAATTTACAATTCAAGTGGCAATACTGCACAATTTCATGAAACATTGATTAATATAAATTCTTAGTATTTCTTTAAAATTATTAACTGTTCTCATTGTTTGTATTATCCTTAGGCTTTTGTATTAAGTTGTTTAAGTGCACTGGCTTTTCTATTGTGACAGTACTAATTTTGGCAACTTATCAGATAGTCTAGGTTTCTGAGCAATTATCTCAAGTAGGATTTTCAACTATCTATGCTACATAGTTCTGTATGAGCCTACATGGTTAAGCACTTAAAAATTAAGAGATATTTTTTTTTTTTGGGGGGGCGTGGTTCTGGGGGATCGAACCCAGAGCCTTGTGCATGCATGTATGATTGCATGAATGGTGTATCTAAACCATGTACAACCAGAGGTTTGAAATGTTGTGCTCCATTTGTGTATGATGTATTGAAATGCATCCTGTTATCATGTACAACTATATAGAACAAATAAAAATAAAAATAATATTTTTAAAAAATTGAGATATCTCATGATGCTCATAACACTTCATGGTGCCAAAGTGGCCTTTTTTTTTTTTTTATTAGATGAATATAGAGTTAGGAAATATATGGATGTAAAAATCAGCTGCTTCTGTCAAGGTCCCTGAGTTCCCTTTCTGACCTGACAGTTGTAGGCTATGGGTGAGGAGAGATAAATTGCCTTCACTCCCAATTCCACGCTCTGAAATCACAGAGATGTTCTCTTACTGCTGAAAGAGAAAAACTCAAACTGTCCTCAGTTGTTCTGTAAAATCACAGAATAGGAAGAGGGTAGAAAGGAAGGAAGAAGGAAAGAGAGAGAAAAAGGCTTTTAGCCTATCTGTTTGGCACTCAAGTTAACTTGTCTTTGGCATACTTAGAGAAGAGTCACCTTCTGTGCTATGATAGAAGAATTGCTAATCATTGTGTCTTTTGAAACATAAATCAGGAAGCCCCTGAGAGATCCCAAATCATTACCTGACTACATCTGTAGCTGTAATTAATGACTGTTTATAAAAGACTTTGAAGATGAAAAGCACCCTAATTGGAGTATTTCTCAATCTTGCAGAGGTAGAAAACCTAAAGTAAATGAAGACATTAAAACATAGATGGATTGCTTTACACTAGAGTAATAGGATTTTAAGTATAATCTTTTCTTTCTTAAATTTTCAGTTCAAGTTGAAAAGCCAAAAACAGCATATTAAGAATTACAAAGAGCTACAAACATCCCATGGGACATAACAAGAAAACTCCAACTGGTGTTTGGACTATTACCTCCCTGACACACTTTCAGTCTTAGTAAACTAGGAAAGGAAAGCTCCTTTGAAAGGAATTTGTAATGATAAATTTCATTTTGGCTTTTATATTCTCTCAAAGAGAAAAGGCAAGATTATGCTTTCCCAATCCCAGAATAGAGGTTGCTAAGAGAACTGCTCGGAATCCAGGAGAGATCTCAAAAGGAAAGGGGTAAAAATCAGAAATAGGACCATCTACCTTTGGTGATTAGAACAGAAGAAGGATTCCCCTCAGGGATTTGGAAATAGTACAAATTTTTGTGCCATTTCCTCCCTGATGCCTCAAATCAGGATTCTGGCTAGAATACAGAATGGCAAGAAAAGGAGAAAGAAATACTAGAAAAACTATGTTTTTGATAATTCATTGGGGCACATGGTCCCCAAATTAATTGACCCTAGAATGTTTTTTTAATACAACTTAATAGCAATGAAACTAAACTACATTTTTTTTTTAAATTTTAAGACATATATTCTTGAAATTATACTTTAGGATATAGTCATATTTCTAATCCCCAGTGTTACACCTCATCAATAATGTAAGTCTCATCTCAATACTCTGCACTGACTGTTCAGAAATTAGTTCCTAAAATTAGTGCTTGTCCTATTTCTTTTATTTTTTCATACCATATACACTCATGTTTTATTTTTACGAATTTGACAGAGCAAAATTTGCAATCTCAATCTGCTTTTCTTTAAGCAAGTAGATATATATTACTAATAATTAAAACTATATGTTCATGAAGGCAATAGACCAGTGTGAACAGACAGAATACCTTTTGCTATTTAGCTGGCCCACCAAGGAAGGCTGTTCCTTTCACTGCTCAGTCACTGATAGGGCAGTGCTAGAGGGCATCCAGAAACACATTTTCATACTGGCTTCCTGATGGGCATGAGAGTTGTAAGTACACAGTTGACTTATTGCTTTGTTAGGGTCAGTTTTTTGTTCGCTTTTATCATTTTAGAATGCTGTCATGTAATCATTGAGATAGTGTATAATTCATTTTGTTTTTGTTGTTACCCAAAGATGGTACAATAAAATCAGATTGGGGATCCTACTCACAGAATCCCCATCTGGCCTTGACTGTTGCGGATGTGACCCTGAATTGTGATTTAGGTTACATATGAAGGCTAGGATTACTTTGCCATGAAATCAACAAAGTGAGAAACAGGGCATGTTTTCTCCATAAAAGCCATTTTAATACTATAAAGATAAAGATACATATCCCTTTCTAGATGCTTATAATGATGAAGTCTTAGAGGTGCCAGTTTATATCTGGATGTGTGTATTCAAAATCTGTGTAATAGAATTTGACAATCATAACAATAGCACCTTTAGATTTGTCATGTACTGAAAGAACATGGCCTAAATGCATGGATAAATTATATGCCTCTGTTAGGTAAAAGTCTAATACAATGCTGTAATCACATATCATTAGTTAGGTTTTCACCATTTTATAGTTTCCTATGTTATTTGAATGGCATGATAATAATGTGAGATTCTTCTTTCTGTCACAGATTTCAGGAGACACGATCCAGAGGTGCTATTTTAAAATAGTAAATATATTTTAAATATTAAATCCAGGTTTGTGTTTTGACTTTGCTGCATACTAACTCTTATAACTTCAATTTATTTATTAATTATAGAAATAAATTTGATATTCCTGACAGATTTGTTATAAAAATTAAAAGATCACATGTTATATGTCTCATATAAGATACTTAAACAAATATTAAATTTGTTAATATAATTTTTAGATTTTTTTGCAGTACTTGGCATGCAGCAAGATATCTTGATATATTGAAAATAAAATTTTATGAGCTGTTTACTATCTTCTTTCTCCTATTTAACCTACTTTAATAGATTAAATCACTTCTTCAGCAAACATTTATTGAGTCTATGATACTCAAGAGTGATCATAGACACTGTAGGTATTAAAAAGATAAAATAAAAACTGAATCCATATTAAAAGATGTCAAGATTCAAAATGAAATATAACGTATGTCTGTAAATATTTTTTCAATAAAAAGTGAAGTTTAAAAAGCTTTAATATCATAAAATATTGAGATATGGAACTATAACAAAGTAAAAAGAAATGTCTATAAAAGTTTCTAGCAGAAGAAGGATTTAAACTGGATCTTTAAATATGGAGCATCGAGTTAGTAGATATGAATAAGGAGGATATATACAGGAAGTTCTAAAGATAGAGGAGTGATAAGACCAATGTTTATGTATTGGTGTCTGTTTCTAAGATGGTACCTTGAACACTGTGTCCTCTTAGGGAGGGAACAGTGTCCTGAGTGGCAGAAGACAGAAGGGCAAAGGGGACAGGTTAGCTCCATCAAGATCACTGAATCCCATCCACTCAATCACCTACCAAAGACTATACCTATCAACACTGTGTCACTGGAGATCAATTTTCAACATCAATTTTGGAAAAGACAAAAGCATTCGAATCATAGCAATGTAAGAAAAATCTTAGGAGATTCAAGGCCTTGAACGTGAAAAAGAAAGAGCAGAGTATTCTTTTTTATTCCCCCTTTGAAGGTATACATGTTACAGTAGATAGTAGGAGCTGATAATGAAAGATAACCTTGGACATGATCATGAATTCCTTGAATGTCAATATATGTATTTTTTTCTTTAATCTTAAAGTAATCAGTGTCCAAGATGGACTCTACTGAGTCTTAATTTACTCCCTACTCTGTGCAGAGCTACCCTACATTGAATTGGGTTTAATTTGTATAATTTGTAATATAGTATAAAATGGTAATATGAGATTTCTGACTCTCAGTTAAAAAAAGCACTTTGAATTCCTCCATGATCTCTAGGGAAGCCTGATACCATGCCATGGAATCTTCACAATGGCCTCTGGAGAGAAACTGAGGCTCCTATCCAGCATTCAAAATATTGTGAGTGAGCTACCTTGGAAGTAGATCTGCCAGGCCCAAACTTTCAACCAAAACAAAGGAATACAAACAAAAACAAATATTATCAAGTCAATAGATTCATCATTGCTGAAATAATAAAATCATTCAGCTATGCACTTTATGTACACCAATCTGAAATTTGTGTTTTTAATATTGTAGAAGGATTGTAAGCAAGAAATTGAGGATGGAATATAAGGCAAAACCCTTATAAGACATTTATGTTCTTTATTTTGCTCTAGTCAGACCCAGAGAACTGTAGTTTATTTGTTTTGCTTTTTAATCTCTTAAGATACCTTTGATTACTTGGTATTTTAGTCAACTTTTTCATAGTTGTGACCAAAAGACCCGAAAAGAACAAAGTAGAGGAGGAAAAGTTTAGTTTTAGAGTTTTAGTCCATGGTTGGCCAACTACATAGCTATGGTCCTGAGATGAGGTAGAAAATTATGGTGTAAGGGCACAGCAGAGGAAAGCTGCTCAGAACGTGGCTACCAGGAAGGGGGTGGGGAGAGAAAAAGAGGGAGAGAGATGGGGGGAGAGAAAGAGAATGAAGAAACTCTGCTCTTCAGAAATAAAAATATAAACCCAAAGGCATGGCTGAGTGGCCTACGTCCTAACCTACTTGCCTACAGTTACAACCCAGTTAATTCATATCAATAAATTAACCCACTGACTAGATCACAACTCTCACAATCTAATCATTCACCTCTGAACACTCTTGCATTGTCTCACACATGAACTTTTTGTGAGGCACCTCATATCCAAATCATAAGAGTTCGCACCATCTGCCTGGAATGATATGTGGTAGAAAATGCTGAAGTCACATTTGTGTTCACAGAATAGTAAAATCTGATGACAAATTGGAGATCCAATCAATGCTTGAGAGGGAGAGATTCTCAGCCTGAATTTCCATTGATGTCCTTAGGTTGTCACCATTACCTATGTGGGAGTATTTGAAGATGATAGCCATGGAAGACAGGAGAAAACCAGGGGGTACGTACATTTTTTAAAAATATTTATTTATTTGCTTTAGTTGTACACAACGCAATGCATTTATGTTTACATGGTGCTGAGGATCGAACCCGGGCTGCGCACGTGCTAGTCGAGCGCGCTCTACCGCTGAACCACAACCCCTGCCCAGGGGATACGTACATTTAATGACAGCTCTTTATAAGTCCAGATCCTCTTGAACTTGGTTAGGTACACTTAGAATTATGTTTGCATCATGTCTGGTTCTCTTCCCCAGGAAATAGAAAGAAGTAATGGATGGTACGAAACTCCTATGATAGCACTAATCCAAGCAGTTGAGTTTCTGCTGTGAGACAGATACTGAGGGAAAGAGATTAATGTTTCCTTTTATTTATTGTGGAAAATCCGCCTAGGACAAAGTTCTTGTTCTGTTATTTTTCAATACCAGATTTGACTCCCTCAAAGCTTTGTCTAACATTTCCAGCAGAAGTCTTCAATATTCTTACAGCCGCAGCATGAGTTCCTCTCTTTGTTTCCTGGAGTCTAGTTATTTTCTAGGACCTAGTCGGTCTCTAATCTTCTTACACTGAATCTCAGACTTCTGACTCAGCCTATTCCATTAAGCCTGAACAATTCACTTTATTATATTTAACTTACCAAATTTAATTGTTTGACTTTTAAATCGTTTTTCTTTAAAAGTATTACGTATTTGAGAAACATGATACAAGATGTCATTTAAATGCACTTGCAAGATTTTCTAAAATTATTAAATAGCCATAATTCTCCAATTATCAAGATTATCAACTAAGGCACTATTTTAGATTTTCCTGATTTTACTACTTTTGCACATCTAATCATGAGGACCAAGAATATTTCTGGTGTATACAGCACATAAAGAAAGTACTATAGGTATTGGAAACCCAATGTAACTGGCATCATGTCACCTTCCAGCTGTGCACAGGACAAAGAATATGGGAGGGGAATAGTCTCGCTTGCTTGGAGCTTTAGGCTGCCCAGCAGCAACCAATCTGTGCCCAGTATCCTGGGGGCAAAGGAGAGGAAGTGGCTAGGTAGCAGTCTAATAACATTTTACTTAAGCCATCTGGTTGTTGAATGTGATATGCATATTCCTACTGAGGAATATAAACTAGCCAAGGGAAACAAAATTTTCTCTACATCAAAAATAGAAAAAGAAAGAATTCAAGTTGAAAAATATCCCTACTCACCTCCAGGTACCCTTCCTAAATCTTCTTTTATTATCAATCCCTATTGCTACAAAAAAGTGATTATTTTTATAATAAACATCAATCTCAATACTAATAATACCAGTAACAACAGTGAGAGTTGAAAAGTTATTTGCAATTAGAGGGTTGGCAATAATGGAAGAGAGCCTTTGTGTTTTGAAATAATTATGGACATTCATGAAGTCCTGCTATATTATGGATTGGATATTGGTGTCAACCAGAAGCTCATTTATAAGATAATGGAAGAAAGTTTAGAGATGAAATGATTGGTTTATGAGAGCCTTAACTCAATCATTGAATTAATCCCTAATAGGGATTAACTGAGTGGTAACTAAAGGCAGGTGGGGTGTGGCTGGAGGAGGTGGGTCATTGGGGATATGCTTCTGGGCTATCCATTGTGTAAGTGATGAGTGAACTCTCTCTGTCTGCTTCCTGTTGATGTCTTGAGCTACATTTCCCCACCACACTCTTCCACCATGATGTTCTGTCTCATCTCAGGCCCAAAGGAATGGAGTTGGACCTCTATGGACTGAAACCATAAGTCCCTAAATAAACTTTTCCTCCTCTAAAAATGTCCTTGTCAGATCTTCTAGTCACAGCATTGAAAAAGCTGACTAAAACATGCTTACAGGTTTTAGTTGTCTCCCCACTCTATTCCTGGTCTTGTCCTAATACAGTCCCCTTTATTTTAATCAAGCAGCCCTTCCTTGAATGGAACTTGCTCACAAGAACCTGCAGTTTCACATTCCAAAGGGCGATAGTGTCCTCTGCACTTTGTCATTGGTGATGTTGGTGATGGTGGTGGCAGCTATGCCATTTCAATGGACCTTGGGGTTTTTCTTAATTCTTTCTTTTTTTTTCCCCCAAAGGAAAGCTCTTGAGGGAAAAAATGGACAAATATATTGATGCTATGAAAACTTAAGACATGTTTCTGATATATATACTTCCAGATTATTTTGCATATTTTAAAAATTTACCTTGGACTATTCTCATAAAAACTTTAACTAGACATCTACTTTCAATGATTCCCTGACCTAGGCTTTGTGGGGAAATTTTAAAAGAGCCTCAGGGTCACACGGGCAACCAAATGCACTTTTGCTGTTAAACAATGAATTGTGTGAATGCATAGGAGCTAAAAGAATGGAGAAGTATCCAGTAGGATTTGTGTGTGTGAGATAGAGGCATGGAAGTGTGTGTGTTTTTTGAGTATGTATATGAAAAGGAGAGGTATATATGTATGTCTAGGGAAATGTGAACATATGGATGCTTATACATGTATTTGCATATAGAGAGGCAGACAGTTTTAGAAAATTAAAGAGATATAAATTGAGCACCAAATAATAAAATTCTCATAATTATTATAGTTTGTGGTAGAATTTCAGAAATTTACAATCTTGTTAAAATCATAGCTCTATAGATCTGAACCACAATTTTTTTTTCTTTAAAACAAATGTCAAAATGTCCATTAAAAGGATACTTGCTAAGATAATGTACATGTGAGTACTTTGCAAAGTGCAAAATAGGTTAAGAATTAAAAAACAATTCCTTCATCCTAAAGCACACGTCCATCTCCTATAATATGAAAATCAAATTCAATAAAACAAAGCAACTCAGAACCATTTACTTTGGAACTCCTGGTGAACTTGGCCCTGCCCTTGCCTCTTGTTTATGTCCTAACAGTTACTAACTGGAGGTAAGGATCTTAAATTTAGGCTTAGCAAGTACTGGTTTAAACTGAATGTGTAATCAAAATGTTGAAAAACTATCTCCAGAATTCTGCAGTAATGTCTTAGAGGATTAGGATGTACTTCAACACACACTATTCCAGGAGAATGATTCAGGGGTTAGATTGTCTGAATTTGAATCCTGTCCTCACACTTCCTAACTGCTATGCAATCTACTTATTCATTTGTGTTATCTGTGTTTGAGGAATATTAAGAATTACTTTGTAAATTTTTTAAAAGAATAAAAATTGAATACATTTCAGTCTTAATAGTATCTGATAAATTGTCAATTTTCATTAATATTTAGATTTATGTTCTTTATAAATTATAAAGAGACTGTTTCCTATCACTGGTAACTCTTCCCATCCTGCATACCTTATGATCAATAATCCTTGAAGAGTAATATTAATATGAACTCAGGACCAATAATCCTTAAATTATTAAGGCTTGATGAGGGGAACTGGGACCTTGGTTTTCTGTTTTTGGCTTGTGTTTTCCTAGAAACACCAATATAATGTGTCTGTGTGATAGCAGGTGCACTTGGAGCTTCCTTGAATTAAATTTTTTGGTTTGCTAAGATTGCTGCAGATTGTCTAAGCTGGCCCAATGTCTATCATTTTCATATATAGTTAATTTTATTCACCTCCCACCCAACTCTGCAATTTTTGCTTCACAACTTGTAGATGTGATAAATCTTTATGAAATTGATGAAGAAATTAGGAGGGTAGCCACAACTTAACATGGTACCAAGCATGAGAGATTCTGAGAAAAAAGAGGTGTGTGTTAATTATAAATAAAATACTCCAAATAATGTTTATGGAGGCAGAGTATTTAATGAGCTTCAGGAAAACAATCTGAAACAGGGAAAGGAGCAGAGCAAGTCTTCAGTCATGGCATTACCTACCAAAGGATTAGCAAAGACATCTTACCTTCACCTTGCTTTGGAAGAGTCTCCTCAATTTAACATGTCAGAGAGATTTTAATGACACAGTGCTGCAGTTTTAATTAATTTTTTCATCCATATGCAAGTACTCAATTACAATTTTCCCTCCTCCCCATATGCTCTAGATTTGCAAGTTACTTTTCAATTTAATGCATTGTTGCAGTGGTAGAATGTTGGTGGTGGTTTTTTGTTTATAGATGAGGTCAAAATGATAGAGTGTTTTTTTTAAAATTATGAATTGCTTAGTAGGATGAGAAGAACACAAAACCCAAGAAGTCACTGGCATCTTAATCAGGTGTGATTTTGCCCTGTCTTCCCTTAGGATATTTGGCAATTTCTAGAAACATTATTTTGTTATAGTCACAACTGGGACGATGATACTGGCATCTAGTGGGTAGAGTGCAGGGATGCTGCTGAAAATTGTTTTAATAGAAATTGAATAATTTAGTTGAGCTTGACTCTATAGTAGTCTGAGATCTGGGGTAGAGTATTATTGTAAAAGGACTTAAAGAGGTTCCCTCCCCCCCATTTGAAAGAGATGCTTTGTATTAGAAATGAGGAAGTGAGAATAGAACACATTTTCTTGTCATTTGACAAGGAAATGAAGATTTGAAAAATAATCATAAAAAAGATGGAAATTTTGTTTTAAAATGGCTGGCATTATCTCTGATTGTAACCAAAGACAAGAGAAATTGAGGATTTAGAATACTCCTTCCTGTGGATGTATCTGTGGAAGTCTCATACATGATATATACATGGACTACTGTGGAGCTCCACCTCAGTTTCATGAATTTTTGATTAGTGGTTTTTAGCAAACAATACACATAATTTTTAAATTCAGAATTTTAGAGAATTAGACTTCCATAAATAGAATAGGCAGTGTAAGAAGTTTCAGTTGAAGAGGGTCAGCAAAGAGACCTCCTCTGTCTTTCCTACTCACTATTGTTTTTGCTCTCAGCATTGTCTGTTGATAAAAAGTCGATGAATAAAAGCTGACAGCAAATATGGAAACTTTCTATGAATTCAGAAAACGTTTAACCAAAATGAACAGATATATGCTTCAAAAATGCCTGAAAATATTAGATCAGGATGTTTCTTTCTGATCTGAAAAATACATTTAGGCAAATACAAAGAAAATATTATTTTGTCTCAGACAATTTACTACAAAGACAAGCAGACAAAAATCCTGTGACTTGAAAATTAGCTCATTTGAGAGAATCCAGAAGGTCTGAGGTATGCCCACCCCCACTTTTATTCTGAGTAGGGCAGAACAAAAGTCTCTCTCTTCTAGGTAAGCAGGGGGAAAATGGCTAAATATTTCCCTAAATGCCCTCCAACTTTTTACAATTTACAAACAGGGATTGATCTGCCGTCTGTGGAGGAGGAGATAATCAATTGTAGAAAGTTGTTTTTAGCTTGATGAGTTAACATCCCCAATTTCAATCACTTTTCTTTTGTGTATCTTTCTGGCATCATGGGTTAGTATTCTGGCTTTGGGGCTGCAAGTGTTAGAAAATTATTAAAATGGCTCAGATTGGTATGTTGAATTATCTCTAAAGCCTCACTCTACATCAGACCATCTTCCCATCTTTACTCATTTTTGTTCATGTATATTTTTTAAATTTATGTAATCATATTAAGTGGTAGAAATAATTCAAATGTCACATTATCAGAACACAGATGTACAAAAAGTTCCTCATTTTATCAAATTCAAATGAGAAAATAAATTTATCTATCTTGTAAAGTGAAATCCAAACAAGGTATAAAAAATAATGTTCAATACTTACAAAATAAGTTTTCAGTCAGTGTAGTATATTCTTACTCAGATGTAGGTGAAATTCCTTCAAGTTTTCTTCCACATGAATGAGGACAATTATTAGAGCACCTGTGAAATGAATGTATTTCATATATCTAACTATTAAAAAGTCTAAATATTTAAAAATACTAAGGATTAATATCTAGGTTTTCACAATGACAGACCTTAAAGTGATTACCCTTAGAAAAATGTATCCCTTGAAACTAGAATTTAGTCTAATTCAACTTATGTTCTCATTGGCAAGGACCCTAAGTGAGCTTCCATGATGCATAAGAGTGGAGCAAGAAATCAGTTTTTTAATTAATTGGGATAAATTATTTACTAAGAGGCTAATCATGGCATTAAGAATTAACCATACCTTTAAGGAAATATTTATTGGGTTGATAAATATTGATGTGTAACTTTTTTTCTCTCCATCTGGACACAAAATCATACTTCCTGGCACTCTTGTGGTAGGTAGTATGGCACTCTATGACTGGTCATGGACAAACTCTGTGACCAGGAGAAGCAGAACCTTTGTTTTAAGTACTAAATCGCCCAAAGCTCTATTTTTCTCTGCCAAGGCCCTTGGTAATATTCCAGATAGTGTGTGGTCTGTTTGAGTCCGAGAGTGAGGACAATAAACAGGAAAACTGATGAGAAAGCTAGAATGTTGCTGGTTATGTTTTGAAGAGCCAGAGTATTTGACAGCACTGTGCTTACATGAAAAAAAGACAAGGTATTGTGGTAGAAAGAATATGAGCACACTAAAGATGTAAGTATTCTAATCCTCAGAGCCTGTGAATGTTGTCTACATGGCAAAAGGGATTTTGGAGATGTTAACAAGTTCAGTTTCTAGAGATGGGAGATTATCCTCTGGTATCCCAGTATTTCCAATGTGATTATAGGCTGTGGAGAAGGTAAGAAAAAGGTTTAAATTCAGGGAGGAGAAATGATGAGGAACGAAGAGATTGGAGTGATAGGAGTGATACTCTTGGAAATGCAGCAAGGGTCACAAGCCAAGATAAGTGGGCAATGTCTGGAAACTAGAAAAGGCAAGGATATAAGATTCTTTCCTAGTACCTCCCAAAGGAATATAGCTCTGATTTTAGTCCCATGGGACTCATTTTGGACTTTAGACTTCCAGAAATCTAAGATTATGAATTTGTATAATCTAAAATTTATCTATCTGGCTGCTTCTTCTTGAACAAGAGTGATGGAACACCATCCAGAGACAGAGATGCAGAAGTACTTCAAAGAAAGCAGATGAACATGAAAGAATACTGGACCCCCCACCTCTGCAAAAATAAATAAATAAATAAATAAATAAATAAATAAATAAATAAAGTTTTCTTATTGAAGATTACAGTAAAAATAACTAGGATAATTGAGAGGCTAAGGAAGGAGATGGAATAAATTGTTTTTGTCAGGCACTTACTAATGCTATCAAGACATTCTCTGGGCTTGGTCAATTAGTAAATGATGATGGTAATGATTTCTTTTTTAAGAAGCTGGTTCTGATTTTCACATTTACAAATTGTGTTTTCAGTTCTTACTCTTTTGAGTACAGTTCCATGGACAGAGATCATCTTTGCTGGAGATGTTTAATGGCTTCTCTGTTGGTTGGAAGGATATTTTTCTCATGGTACAGCTATTATGTAAGCCAAATATTTAATGGGGATGATAAGTTTTTCTTGCATGGGAGTTATATAGCTATGGCCAGAATGCAGGCTGTAATCTGTGATCTGTATCCCCTGTCCCGCAGCATCAAACATTTTTAGTTAAAAAAAAAAAAAGATTGTGTTACTTGAATGTAAGCTGCCTGTCATGGCCAGCCACGGCGCCACGGGAGAAAAACTCGGAGGCAGAGTAAAGCTTTTACTACTTTTACTTCTACTTTAGCTTAGAGAGAAAGAAAGATAGAGCTTAGCTTCTTCTTGTCTTCTTGTCTTAGAGCTTAGCTTCTTGTCTTCTTGTTCTTAGAGAGAAAGAAAGATAGAGCTTAGCTTCTTGTCTTCTTGTCTTCTTGTCTTCTTATCTTCTTAGCTTAGAGAGAGAGAAAGAAAAATAGAGAGAACTTAGCTTTGAGAAAGATTATTTTTTAGAGCTTCTTCTTTCTTCTTGCTTCTTTCTTCTTTCTTCCTCGGGAGCCTCGGCCTAACTCTGACCAGCCCTCGGGAGCCTCGGCCTAACTCTGACCAGCCATTACTTCTTCTATCTGGTTTCTCTTCTGTAACCGCTCTGCCTACGTTCTGGCCGCTCTGATTCTTTTCTCCGACTGCACAACTGACTGAATGAATTTCTCCGTTCTCCTCACTCGGACCGCTTTCACCCGGTTATATACCTTCAGCTTTGCGGGTGCCTACAGGTGCGTCACATACATATCAGGTGGAACTTAAGGCTTCCAGCTAGCTGCAACAACCCTTCCTAATTAGGGCTCCTTCACTTGAAAAGTATAAACTTGAAAAGTTCCAGAATCTTTGGTATCCTTAATATTCTAACACTTTGGGTATTAATTTCACAAAGGTTAAATATAGAGAAGAATTAATATATAGCTGCTTATTAGAAATACAGGTACTTGAATTCCACACTAGACTTACTAACTTCATTTTAACTAAATCTCCCTGTGATTGGTATACAGATTAAATATTAAAACCTTTGGTTTTTATTTCGTATTCTAGGCAGTGACAAGTAACCTCCTTAATTTACATCATGTATATGTCCCCAGTTCTGCCAAATAAGGTATAATGACTTCTATTTTGAGATTTAAGGTTGTTAGTCTAAATATTGGCCTGGAGGTACCATTTTCAAACCAGAAGCCAATGTGACCCTGATGAACCACAGTGGCATTGACTGATATGTAGGGGAACCCCTCTTGCTAATCACTTGAAGGTGTTAATCTCAATGTGCTGAAGAACATGCTCCAGTAACAGAGTTTTCCACATATAGATAGTTTTAAAGTCGTTTCCCCCACTATTTTTATCCTTTCATTTTGTATTAGTGTGTGTTGGGTCACTTGCCTGAGGCATCACATTTAAAGGAAGTAGGGAAAAAACTTAGATCAAGATAAGTACTATTTTAATGTAATAAAGTTCCAGAACTCAAAATTAATGTACAAATTCTATAATAAATAAAATATAAAAAATTCAAATACAGACAGAATCTGACATTGTACTTCTGTGGTTTATTCTTATTTAAATTCACCTAATTTGGGCTCTGACTGAGACACTAATGTGACCACAGCTTACTTGTGGGAAGATAAGAAGATAAAGACACTGAAGAATGTGGAAACTTTTATGACTTAGACTTTATTCTTCTGACAATTAAAAAAGAAAAATTATAACAAACTCCACCCTCAAAAATATCCACATTTTTGCTACTGAAAATACCACATATTCAGGAGAAGACTAATAAACATTCCCCATAAATGCATCTGAGTCCTGTTGGCCAAATTTCACATTGGACTTGAAAAATATTTTGTTTGATGATTTAGTAAAAGAGAACCCCTTGGTCACCAGATTTACCACACTGTCACATTTTTAGTATGAAAAAGCAAATCTTAAAAAAGAGAAAAGAAACGAAAAAGATTCCTAAAAGCCATTGTACATGTTCTAATTTCATAGAGTAGAAAATATAGCTGAGATTAAGACCTCTGTGTTTCTAGCAATCTCAGAAAATAGTATTCAAAAACAAAAGACAGTGTACAATCTACCACTACATGATGGGATTATGAGTCCCCAGTCTATAGAGTTGAGCACATTGAAAAAATGGATGATAACAGAAACGGGGCTAATTCTTGCAGCAGTGACATTATAAATGAACACTCACTTGAACAGCAAAATAAGCACAGATTATTGTATGAAATTTTCCAAATTCTCTACAATCTATTTTTATTTTTTGTATCTGGGATTGAACCCAGGATCATTTAACCACTGACCAACATCCCTTGCCCTTTTTATATTTTTTATTATGAGACAGGGTCTCACTAGGTTGCTTACAGTCTGGCTAAATTGCTAGCCTGTCTTTGAACTTGCCTCAGCCTCATGAGCCACTGGGAGCCACCATGCCCAGCCCAGTTTAGAATCTACTTTGATATCAGTTTAGAAGCTTGTATTCTATATGTTTACTTCAACTGCTATCCACAATGGATCCTAAAATTCCCTGTTTCCTATACCTACTTATTCACTCTCCATAACCAAAGGTACACACTTTTCCATCAGGAGGTGTGACCTTGCTCACATTATGTAGTCACTTGACATCTTTGTTTATGATAGTCTTTTCTATTGACCAAAATTGTATTTCTTATTAGACTCCTAAGATATTTTCAAGACTTATCATTTCCTCATGGACAAATCTTAGCTATTGTCGACCATAATGAACCCTCTAATGTCAGATTGCAACCCATCTTTCTACTTCATCTCCCATTAACTCCTAGTGCAAATTATCAAACACATTAATAGACTCTTGTCCCTGCATTTCATTTCAGTTTTGTGCTTCCATCACAATGCTCCCTTTCTACTAGGTCCCATATTCATTTCTGATGTCCTGCTCTAAATAGTGCTTTGTCTCTCATATCAACACTGTTCTGACCATCTAAGTACAAAGTGATTTTATTTACCTTTCACATTTTATATGTGAAAATTCACATAAATAACAAAAATGGATTATTCACTTTGAAATAACAAAATACTTCAGTTTATTTCTCTATTTTTTCCAGTAAGTATGTGGCATGGCTACTCAAATAGAATAAGACACTTTCCAAGTTAGGCATGCAGTTTATCCTCTTTAGAATCTCAGGAGTTCATTCTGACATTCAGCAGCATTGATACTTACCCAGATTCCCAGTTCACTGAAATGAATGATGTATCATCCATCTTATTCACCATTAATTTGATCTGTCCATCTAATTTAACACTCTCCCTTTTATCTTGTCTTCACTTCATAAAAACAGATAGTCCTTGATATTTTCCCTTCCCTTATATTCTACATAGAATTTGCTTTTATGTTTAATTGATTTCATTAAAATTCACTAGCTATTTCACTGAATATTTTCAATTTTTCTTTCTGTTTCCATTATAAGTACACACCAAACTCCTTATCTGTTTTCCAGTACTATTCTAACTGCCTATAAAGCATTCTTTTCCAACTCCATTCTGCATACTACAATGTAATCATTAAAAAAGTCAGCAATTATACAGATAAAACAAATATTAATAGAATTGAAGGGGAAATTTCATGGCAAACAATAAATTAAAAAATGAATAAATAATCCAGACAGAAAATCAATAAAGACAAGACTTGAAAAACACTATAAAACTTATGGATCTAACAGGCAAGGACAGAACATTCTATCCAAGCATAGAACATTCTGTCCAAGAGAAGTGATGAAATACATTATTTTCAAGTATATGTACAACATTCTCCTAAATAGATCATGTTAGACCACAAAACAAGTCTTAACAAATTTAAGATTGAAATCATTTCATGTATTATTTCTGACCACAATAATGCAAGTAAAAATCAATAACAACAGGAAAACTAAAAGAAAAAATCAAATATGTGAAAATTAAACAGTATATTCCTGAACAGCCAAATATCAATAAGGACATTAAAAGATAAATCTAAGACAAACAAAATTGGAAACAACATAAGAAAACTTATGGAATGAAGCAAAAACTGTTCTAAGAAAAAAAATACATATTGATAAATGCTAGTGCTATCAAAAGCAAAAAATTTGAGATAAGCAACCTAAATTTACAAAACATAAAAGGGATTAGGAAAAAAGAGTGAATTAAAACAAATTAAGCCTAAAATCAGCAGAAGAATGGGAATAGGAAATATCAGAGCAGAAAAAATTAAATAGAAACTAGAAAAAATATAGAAAACATCAAAAAAATTAGTGTTTTTTTTTTGGAAAGATGAAATTGATAAATCATTAGAAAATAAAGGAAAAAGACTCAGGTAAATAATAATAAAAATGAAAGAGGAGACATTAAAATCAATATCACAGAAATACAAAAGATCATAAGATACTAACAAATGGCATAAGAAAGAAAAAATGGGTAAATTTCTACCAATATACATCCAGCCAAGACTGAATTATGAAATGAAAGAAAATCTAAATTAACAAACAACTACTAAGGAGATTAAAGTAGTAATCAAAATCATTTCAAAAAGAAAAGACCAGAATTGGATGGTTTCATTGGTGAATTCTCCTGAACATTAAAAGAAGAATTAACACCAATATTTCACAAAACCTTCCAAAAAAATTAAAGATTTCATTTTTTGGGAATTGACTTATTTCACTTAGCATGATATTGTCCAGTTCCATCCATTTGCCACAAATACCGTAATTTAATTTTTTCTATGGCTGAGTATTATTCCATTGTGTCTGTATACCATATTTTCTTTATCCATTCATCTGTTGAAGGGCACCTAGTTGGTTCCATAGCTTAACTATTGTGAATTGAGCTTCTCTAAACTTTGATGTGGCTATGTTACTATAGTATGCTAATTCTAAGTCCTTTGAGTATATGATGAGGAGTGGGATAACTGGATCAATTGGTGGTTCCATTCCATGTTTTCTGAGGATCTCCATACTGCTTTCCATAGTAGTTGCATCAATTTGCAGTCTCACCAGCAATATATAAGTGAACATTTTCCCCACATCCTCACCAGCATTTACTGTTACTGGTATTCTTGATAATTGTCAATCAGACTGGAGTGAGATTGGATCTCAGTGTAGTTCTACATTTCACTAATTGTTAGAGATGTTAAACATTTTTTCATATAATTATTTACCTATCATATTTCTTCTTTTTGAAGTGTCTGTTCAGTTCCCATTGATTGGGTTGTTGTTTTGTTTTGTTTTGTTTTGTTTTGTTTTGTTTTGTTTTGTTGGTAATGTTTTGAGGTTTTTATATTATCCTAGAAATTAATGCTCTGAGGTGCAGGTGGAAAAGATTATCTCTCAATCTGAAGGCTCTCTTTTCACATTCTTGATTGTTTCCTTTGCTGTGAAGAAGTTTTTTTAGTTTGAAACCATCCCATTTATTGATTCTTGGTTTTACTTTTTGCACTTTAGTAGGAGTCATATTGAGGAATTTGGTTCCTAAGCCTACATGATAGACAGTTGGGCCTACATTTTCTTCTAGTAGGTGCAAGGTCTCTGGTTTAATGCCTAGTTCCTTGATCCACTTTGAGTTGATTTTTTGCAGGTTGATAGGTAGGGGTTTAATTTCATTTTGCTACATATGGACTTCCACTTTTCCCAGCACCATTTATTGAAGAGGCTATCTTTTCTCCAATGTATGTTTTTGGCACCTTTGTCTAGAATGAGAAAACTGCATATATGTGGGTTTGTATGTGTCTTCTGTTCTGGAACATTGGTCTCCATATCAATTTTGGTGCCATTACTGTGATGTTTTTATTACTATAGCTCTGTAGTATAATTTAAGGTCTTGTATTGTGATGCTTTCTGCTTCATTTTTCTTGCTCAGGATTGCTTTGGCTATTTTTGGCCTTTTATTTTTCCAAATGAATTTCATGACTGCTTTTTCTGTGTCTATGAAGAACATATTGGAATTTTAATAGGAAGGGCATTAAATCTGTATAGTGCTTTCTATAGTATGGCCATCTTGACCACATTAATTCTGCTTATCCAAGAACATGGGAGATCTTTTCATCTTCTAAGATCTTCTTTAATATTTTTTTTTAATGTTCTGTAGTTTTCATTGTAGTGGTTTTACACCTCTTTTTTATTTTGATTCCCAAATGTTTGATGTTTTTTGATGCTATTGTGAATGGGATAATTTTTCTAATTTCTCTTTAAATTGGTTTGTCATTGATGTATAGGAATAAAATTGATTTATGGTTGTTAATTTTATATCCTGCTACTTTGCTGAATTCATTTATGAATTCTAGAAGTTTTCTGGTGGAGTTTTTGGGGTTTCCTAAATATATACTCAGCAAATAGTGATAGTTTGAGTTCTTTTTCTATCCGTATCCTTTTAATTTCTTTCTTCTAATTGCTCTGGCTTGAGTTTCAAAGATGATGTTCAAATAGAAGTGGTGAAAGAAGGAATCCTTGTCTTGTTCCAGTTTTTAGAGTGAATGCTTTCATCTTTTTCTCCATTTGGAATGTTCTTGTCCTTGGGTTTAACATATATAGCTTTTATAGTACATAGGTATTTTCCTACTATCTTCAGTTTTTCTCATGTTTTGAACACGAATAGATGCTGTATTTTGTCAATTATCACAACTCTTAGAATGGCTACAATAAAAATGAATTGTAACAGTATTGTCAAGGATATGGAGGAAAGGAAATCCTTGAAGATTTGGTGAGAATGTAAATTAATAAAGTCATTATATAATACAATATAGAGGATCTCCTCCAAATTAACAATGAACTGTATACTTGAAAATTGCTAACATTATAAATCCTAAATGTTTTCATCACAAAAGGTATATGAGGTGTTGGGTATGTTCACTGGCTTGATTTAAGTGTTTCGCGATATATATGTGTGTATCCCGAAACACTTAAATATATATATATATATATATATATATATATATATATATATATATATATGGGGTGGACCACTGGTGAAAATAACAGCAAAGTGCAAAACAACCTCACAGTCAGTAGGATTGCAAATTCACAAAATTTTTACAATTAAGTGGAAGAGAAAAGGTCTACTTCAAATATTTCTGTTTTAGAGTTGATGGAAGATGTATAAAAAATGAGTTAACATCATATTTTTTCTAGCTTTCTATTTCTTCTTAACTACAATAATTTCCATCATAGGTAGAGCTATGCAGGGCATTTTATTATTAGTGCTAATGAATTTTATTTTAAAAATGAATATACCAGACATTTAACACAGAACAGAAGTTAGAACACCAAGGATTATTTTTTTAATTCTTCTCTATCATCTGAGAGTAGAAATGCTAAAGGGTTTTTTGTTTTGTTTTTTGGTACTGGGGATTGAATTCAGGGGCACTTGATCACTAAGCCACATCCCATCCCCAGCCCTATTTTGTATTTTATTAAGATACAGGGTCTCACTGAGTTACTTAGTGCCTCAACATTGCTGAGGCTGGCTTTGAACTTTTTATCCACCTGTCTCAGCCTCTCAAGCCGGTGGGATTACAGGCGTGTGCCACCATGTCCGGCTTGCTAAAGGGTTTTGACAGAGGAATGGTCAAAGTTCTTCCATGTTCCTTAGATGCTTTTTCACCTTGATTCCACATGTACCTGTTGGAATGTACTTTTGATAGTTTTCAGATCCCTGGACAAAATAAATTGGTCCATACAGAATTCAACACTGTGTTTTAGCCTCATAAATCCTTGTGAGAACAAATATAAATAGTGGCTTTCAGATGAAGCTGAATCCCCAAAGTTACCTTCCAGCTGGCTGTCTTTATGGGATTGGTAGAATATCAGCCTAGTTCTTTTTTATTACTTAAAAATGTTATTTACTATTTTAAAGATTAAGTTGAATTTACCTTGAAATCCCCCCAAATTGGAATCTGGTTAGATTATCAAATAACAAATGTGTTACCTTATTCAAGGTACTCTGAGGTTTACTTTATTCACATGTAAGACAGATGTAATAATTCCTAATACATCTAAACTTCCATTTCTTACATTTTTATATATTATGGATCTGTATTACTTCTCTTAATTAAAATAGTGTAATATTTTATTAAAAATGCATTATTATATTACTAAGAAACATTTTTCATTACACAACTCTCCATCTGACGTGTTAATCAGTGGTGGTCTGGATGAATAAATTGTTGTACAAAGCTACCATAAAGTTCATTGATAAAATAAGAAGAAATAATATCTCTATATAATGGAATAAAATCTATTGAAAATATAGTTCTGGTTAAAAAAAATAATAAAAGCAGAAGCTTAGTAGAGCCAGGTGTGCGGCTCTGGAGACTGAGGCAGGACAATACCAAGTTTGAGGCCAGCCTGGGGAATTTAAAGAGCCTCTAAGCAACTTAGCAAAACTCTGTCTCAAAATAAAAAAAGTAAAAGTCTGGTTATGTATCTCAGTGGTAAAGTGCCCCAGATTTGGTCCCACCCTGTTACCAAAAAAAAAAAAAAAAAAAAAAAAAAAAAAAAAAAAAATTAATGGACAATATACAGATGGATGGCTATGGTTTATTTAAAAAATAAGTATTTCATGTTTAAATACATTAATCCAAAGAAGTATATGCATAAAATAAAATGAATATTACCAAAGAAAAGAGAGTAGAATCAATACAGATAAAATATTTGCAAGATAGAGTCCTTAGAACACACTTTGGTTTTTGAATTTACTTAGATCATTGTTCAAATAATTTACATAATTTTAAAGTTAAAGTAACATCCCAAAACAATGAGTGATTTGATGGCAATGGATACTGTTAACATCCAAATAATGGTCTGTGGGTTCCCTGAAACAAAGGATGATTCTTGGTTGGAGAATAAAATATATGAGGTGAACCAGAACATATTGTGGTAACTTAAGTAACTGTACCAAAGACTATTAGGATCTTGTTAAATAACTCAGGAAATGCCTAAATAAATGACCCCTGAAGCCAGACATGGTGGTGTACTCCTGTAGCCCCAGCTACTCAGTAGGCTGAGATGAGAGGATAACTTGAGCCCATGAGTACAAAACCTGAGTAACACAGTGAGACCCTGTCTCAAAATCATATATAAAAACAACAAAAAATAACAATAAATGACCACTTGTCAAATATGGGACAAGTTGACATCAGTATGGAAAATAGCAACAAAGAATAGAAATATATGAAATATGCTAACATTCATGAATTTTTATAATAATGACTACACACACAATCACATACACCACTCTATGATGCTAGCAAATCAAGTTATTATTGTGGAAATGGCAAATAAGCATAAAAAATCAAGATTTTAAAATGTATTTTCTATAGTTTAAGAATTAAAGCATCTCAAAACCAGCCTTCACCTCCGTGAGTGTCTGCTTATACAGGAAACTTCAGCTTCTATCTGTATGGCAGGATGTGAGAGAGGGAAAATGAGCCAGAAGCTTCATTCCTGGAGAGGGAAGAAATTTCTCAGCAGGACTGGGAGTTGGACAACCCTTTCTCCAAGAGCAAATTTGTAGTCAGACATTTATGGTATCTGTGTTCTTTTAAAAGCTCAATTTTATTTATTTATTTATTTACTTACTTATTTATTTGTTTGTTTATTTGTTTATTTATTTACCAGAGATTGAAGCCAGGGATTACCGCTGAGCCACATTTTAGCCCTTTTTATTTTTATTTATTTATTTATTTATTCATTTTTTCGAGGCGGGGTTGCTAAATTGCTAAGTCTGGCTTTGAACTTGGGATTGTTTTGCTTCAGACTCCTGAGTTGCTAGGATAATAGGTGTATACCACTGCACCCAGCTTAAAATCTCATTTTAATAAAATATGTTATGAAAAAGCAAGAGATGTTCTATAAATAAATAAGTAAGTAGATAAACAAAGAAACCAATAAATAAATAGACAGCTCTAGAGCACCTGCTTTGGAACTGGGCTAAAACATATCCTATAGAAATAAAATGTTAAGAAAAATTAGCACTTTTAATCAAAATTTGAAACACAAAAGACTAAAGTGTGCATTGAATTGAGAGCCTGAAAAAAACAAATAGAAAAAAAATGCCAGTCTTCAGATATTACAATTTTTATCAAAGCATAGTAATTGAGTATGTTTAACATAATTTCAAAAATAAGAGTAACAGATAATATAAGTAACAAAAGCATATCAAATCAAATCAAGCTAAAAATAATCAAATAAAACTATTAAGAGTGAAAAACAACTAAAGTTAGAGTTAAAGGCATTTTAAAGATATGTGAAGAATGAGAGGGTTATCATTCCCCTAAATGCATGTTTGAAGACATGAAAGATATGAATATACTTTGCATACTAACGTGATATGTAAAAAGGTGCTCTTTATGTGTATTACGAATTGTAAAGCATGCTACTGTTATATATACAACACTGAATAAAAGAAATTAAAAAAAAAAATACTGCAAGATCCCTGTCCCGAACAACCAAAGTCTAACATTTGTAAATAAAGAACAAAATGTGCAAAAAAAAAAAAAAAAAAAAAAAAAAAAATATGTGAAGAAAGTAAAATTGAATATAGATTTGTAGAAAGTATCCAGGAGACATTAAAATACAATAGGATTTTTAAAAAATGAAAAAAAAAAATCTTTCTTAAAGATTAGTAGATCAAACAGGAAAACAAATCAGGAATATACAAGATTTGAAGAACAAAATGTATACATTTGATCTAGTGGCTAACTATGGATGTTGATCTGTTTCATTGGTGAATATACATTTTTTTAGACTTCATGTAATATTTATGAAAACTGATCACATGCTAGACCTTAAAGCTAAATGAATTTTTAAATATTTAACAGACCATGTTCACTGTTATAAAAATTAAATTGGAAATAACATGTATACAGACTGTAAAACTCTCATATTTGAGTATTAATAAGATACTTCTAAGCAATTTTATTTCAAAAGTAAAGGCAAAATTAACATGCCTCTGTGTGTGTGTGTGTGTGTGTGTGTGTGTGTGTGTGTGTGTATTCATTTATATTAAGCCTAACACATTATTGCATAGCAAACTTTGGAGATGCAGGCAACTGTTATTTATATGACTACTTATAATGTTAAGTGACTAATGCTTGAAGGACAGAAATGTTTAAAATTGTTCAGCCAAGTTCAAGAACTTAGCAATTAAACATTAGGAGAAACAAACAGAAAATAGTAGACAGAAATAAATAAATAAAGATGACAGAATAAAGTACTAAAATTAGAAAAGAAATTTATAATATAGAGTATAAATTATAGAAAAAGTTTTTTATAAAAAAAGTTTTCTTAAGCACAATACAAGATTTATAACTCAAATAATAATAACTTTTTAAATAGAGAAAGAATAATATGTATTTTTTTAATGAAAAGGGGAAAATAGAGACTATCATATATTAGTCCACTATAGTAACTACATATGCATCCTATAACATCATTTGGTATAACTTGAATGTACATAACTTATTTAAAAACAAAATTAAAGAAATAATATATTATGAACTGTTTTATCAGTGATCAATTTGAAAAATTAGATAAAACATATAAAGCATATCCCTTCACAGATATAACTTGCCAAACATAACTCAAGAAATATGTTAAGCTAGAGAAGTCTTATGACCATTTAACAAATTGAATAAGCAATTGGAAACATCCCCAAAAGAAAATACAAGACTCAGATAAAGGATGAGTTAAATCTTTTACAACGTTAAAAAATAAAAATAGTAAGAGAACATTTTCTAACTTATTTTATGCAGTAAACTTTAGTTCATACAAAGACTACACAAAATGAAGATTGAAAGACAGCCATCCTAAAAAAAAAAAAAGTAAACAAATATTCACATATCGGAATCAACAATCAAAAATTTAAAAAAAAAAAAAAAAAATTTACCAAGTGAAGTTTAAGCCAAGAATGGGGTTTTGGTTTAGAATTAAAAAACTCACTAATTCAACAAAGAGACAGATGGCGTGATACAGAAATACAGTATTTTTTTCAGCATCCAATGATATTAAACATTTCTGGTAGCCAGGCATGGTGACACATGCCTGTAATCTCAGCGACTTTGGAGGCTGAGACGGGAAGATCGTGAGTTCAAAGCCAGCCTCAGCAAAAAACGAGGTGCTAAGTAACTCAATGAAACCCTGTCTCTAAATAAAATACAAAATAGGGCTGGGGATGTGGCTCAGGGCTCGAGTGCCCCTGAGTTCAATCCTTACTACCCCCAACCCAAAATTTTCTGGTTAAAAAAATAGTAAATATGCCTAACTTGATAAATGTTATCTGAAAACAGCATATTGCAGAAGTAATTTACTTAACACATTTCATTAAAAACTGGAGCACTATAAATAAACTATTTTTACTAAACATTACATTACAAATACAATAAGATAAGAAGAACAATAAACATATAAGACCTGAAAGGAAGAAATACAACTGGCATGTTCTACAAATGACATTGCTCCCATAGAAAAAACAAATCTACAGATAAAAGATTGGAATTGGTAAGAGAGTTTAACTGATTTTCTAGTGTAAATTCAATAGTGCAATGTAAATTACATTCCTAAACATTTTCAAAATGCTATTAGAATATGCTTGAAATAAAATCTAGATTACATATTATAATGCCTTAAGAATGTCTTCTCTGACAGAAGCTTCTGAACCTTTTTTTTTTTTTTTTTTTTTTTTTTTTTTTTTGGTACTGGGGATTGAACTCAGCGGCACTAGACCACTGGGCCACATCCCCAGCCCTTTTTTTTTTTTGTATTTTATTAGAGACAGGGTCTCACTGAGTTGCTAAGTGCCTCGCCATTGCTGAGGCTGGCTTTGAACTCGCGATCCTCCTGACTCAGCCTCCCAAAGTGCTGGGATTACAGGCGTGCGCCACCGCGCCCGGCTTGAACCATTTTTATTTTATCTACCACAGCAAACAGTAAAAATGAAAAATTTGTGTCAGAAATATTTTCCAATTTTGAGATTTTTGTTTTTTTATGTAAACATTTATAGCTACAAATGTCCTCCTTACCACTACTTTTGCTGTATCCTACAAATTTTTAAAATTTTCTATTTTCTAATTTTCCTTGTGATTTTTCCTTCAATCCACTCATTACTTAAGTATGTGTTGTTTAATTTCTACAAATTGATAAATTTTCCAGTTTTATGTCTATCACTGATTTCTAATTTCATACTTTTGTGATCAAAGAATATATTTTGTATGTCTTTTTAAACCTACTGAGATTAAATTTGTAGTTGAACCAATTACCTAAGATGGAAAATACCCCCTGTGCTTCTGAGAAAGATGTGTGTTCTACTGCTGTTTGGTAAATTGTTCTGTATGTGCTGTTTAGATCTGGTTGGTTTCTTATATTTATAAAATTCTGTTTCCTTCTGTTTGGTGGCTTCATTCATTATTAACAGGCAGATAGAGTCTCAAATGATAATTACCGAACTGTTTATTTCACCCCTTTAAATATGTCATTTCACACATTTTATGATTTAGTAAAAAAAAAATAAATAAAAATAAAAAACATAATTTTTATAACTTTTTGCTGTACTAAGCTATAATATCATTTTATGCATCTTGTAAACTTTTTGTTTTATTTAAAGCCTGTTTTGTGGATACCAGTACAGATACTCAGACACTCCAATTCCCTTCTATTTACCATTTGCATGGATTCTTTTTCAATCATTTCACTTTCAATTCAAGTCTTTGGATTTAAAATGAACATCTTATAAATAGTGTACAATGGGACCACATTGTTTTACATTGTTCCAATCACTGTCAGTTGATTAAAAAGTTTAAAACATTGAAGTACTTACTGATTAAAACAAAAAAAAAAGAATTTCTCTCATTTGGCAATTGGGGCTGTACACATCTTCTGGGTGCCTTATTTCCTGATTCTGTCTCCTTTTGTGTATAGTTGACTTTTTTTGTTGTTGTTGTTGTTGTTGTTTTTGGTACAGGGGATTGAACTCAGGGGCACTCGACCACTGGGCCACATCCGCAGCCCTTTTTTGTATTTTTATTGGAGACAGAGTCTCACTGAGTTGCTAAGTGCCTCGCCATTGCTGAGGCTGGCTTTGAACTCGCAATCCTCCTGCCTCAGCCTCCCAAGTGCTGGGATTATAGGCATGCGCCACCGCGCCCGGCTTGTTGTTGTTGTTTTGTAGTGAAATGTTTGAAAATTTTTTTTCATATCTGATTGTTTATATTCTACTGATATTTTCTTGGTTGTTATCATGGTCACTATGTTTAAGATCCTAAAGATTTATTGCTCTGTATTGAGTTTACATCAGTTTAACATCAATAACGTGCAAAACCTGCTCCTTTACAGGTCTGGCTCTACCTCTTTTTTCTTACTGATGTCACAAAATTACATGTTTACACATTGTAGACCCTAAGCATAATAATTCTTTCAAATTCATAGGTCTTAAGCTATATAAAAACAAACTATGGAGTTAAACTGAAATTACAAGAGAACTTTTAGGCTAATTTAAAAAAAAAAACATATTAGTCTCATATGTATATTCTATAGATTCTCTTCCAGTCTCTATTTAGTCTCAATTTCCCCATGATGGAGTATCTTAGCTCAGACTAAGATAACAAAATACCAGAGATAGAGTAGCTTCAATAACAGAAATGTATTTCTCATGGTTTTGGAAGATGAGATGTCTGAAGTTAAGATGCTAGGGTACTGGAATGGACTATTTTGCTAGCTGTCAGCTGACTTCCTTCTTGCTGTATCCTCACACAGCTGGGTGCAGTTTGAGCGAGAGCAAGAGAGAGGGGATAGGGATAGATTCAAGGAAGAAAGAGAGACCATGCTTTGTAGTTGCTTGTAATCTCACAAGACCCACCCTCATGACCTCACCTAAATCTAATTATTTCCCAAAGGCTGTACTTCTTGAAGGTTATGGCTTCATTGTATGATTTTTTTTGGGGGGGTGGAGGGCACAAAGATTCAGTCCATAACTTAGGGATAATAAAATTATAATGCACAATCTATAATATTATGAGGTTTTGGTGAAGATTAAATGAGACCATACTTGTAAATTATTTAGCTTGGTGGCTAGGCAGGTACATATACAGGTCATTTGATTAGTTTTCTTCTAATTACTATAAGCAGTAGCAGCGGTAGTTATGTGAGCGCTTCGTGATGACTTAATCATCATAGGCTCATAAGGCCTATGTTAAGTATTATAAAACACACATCTTGTACTTTAAACTAATTGATTTGTAATGTAGTAATGGAAATAAGCAGAAAGGTACAATGAGCCCAGCCACAGTTTACTCACAGATAACAGGAAGTTTTGACTACAAAAGGAAAAGTAAGTGCAGTGCAGGAAAACACCAGAAGCAAAACAAATTCCCAAGTGAACTAAAAGCCTTAATTTTCTCAAGACATTTGCCACCTGCCACCAATTTAGGTGCACTGCTTTGACCCCTAAATGAGAAGTAAACTGAGAAAGTGTCACCCCACATAGAAAAAGCCCTGGAGAGAAACCAGATTGTCTGGCCAGTACATTAGCTTCACTAAAGGTGCTAAAGTGTTTCTGGAGTGAGCAGAGACTCCTCTGACCTAACTGGTGAACCCAAATCCACAACACAGCTGCTAATTTGCTGTACCCTGAACCATAAGCACATTTGCTATTGTTTTATTATAACTGCTTTTAACACAACCATGGGCAAAAAACAGATTAAAAAGAAATAAAGATACAATATCCATAGAATGGGGGCTAGTTTTATATATTTTCTAAATTATTCAGAGCAGTACCAGAATGGATACTTTAAAATGCACAAATGTGAATGACAAAAGATAGTTTAGGCTGCTGGTAACAAGGAAATAAGCTAAAGCACTGTACATTTTTTTCAGGAAATTTTTATAAATGCCTGCACAGCCAAAGAGAACACAAGCAAAACTAACCATAGAAGCCAAATAGCCACTTCTATTTATGATGTGAGAATTTCTATTCAGGGAACATTTGCCAAGCCCACTCATAATTTGCTTTTAAATTTAATTTAGCTTTTAATACTTTAGGGAATTTTAAGTTTATTTCTAGTTTAAAGATTCTTACAAAATACCCAGATCCTATTAGAGTGGAGAATAGGGTAGCAATTAAGTTTTCATTGGGTAAAACTTGAACAGTGATTTTTCAATAGTATCCATGAGCCAAAATCTTGTTGCAAGTGTGACAGATAAACTCTGAAAGAATAATAAGAAAAAGGAAAGGAGTATTAAAAGATGAATTTGAAAACCGAGAATAGCAATTTTTTCCTGTTTGAAATATTTCCTAAGACAAGGTCAAAGTCCATTTTAAAGCAGAACATTTTAAAGCAGAACTTTGGAAGTTTCAGGTTGGATTTTATGAGCAAAAAACAAGCCAGATTATTAAACAGTAGGTTGGACTGAGATTATGTGATCAGGCAAAGAAATAAAAAGAGAACTCAAGAGTTTCATGGAAATTATTATGAAGTTGTAAAAGCTCTCACTGGAAATGACAGGCTCAGGAATAAGTAGTAATTATTATGGTGTTGATATTTGGATTACTGACTCAAAATTATCAGGTGATGATGATGATGGTGGTGGTGGTGATGGCAGATTTTTTTCAAAATAGCCAAAACCTAATATCATATTAGTAGAAACTAATAAATATTTATTGCATTAACTTATGCTGAATTTCATAAAAGAAGTAACTATAAAAGAATTTTGAACATGAAGAGTAACTTGGGGGAGTGAGCACAAATATTCACTTTCATGTCTATCTTACTATAGATTCACTCAGTAACCATAAAAAGATACTGATTTTCCTGTTTGTAATGCAAGAAATTTGGATCCACATATGTGCAGGAATGATTCTTATCTTTGTTATTTTTGTCATGGAGTAGTTCCCAAACTTGAGTTGGGCAAACAGTAAAAATATTTCACAGAGAGGAGTCTTTGTGTGTGAGTGCGTGTGTGTGTGTATGTGTGTGTGTACGTGTGTACATTTCTGTTTCGCCATTAATTATATGTCGATCTACAATAACCAAAAGAGATGTTTAATTCCAGATTTTAGAAAAAAGATTCAAGATAAAATAAAATAGTTCCTTCCACTTTAAAGAATCAATTCTAGTTGAAAACAAATTTACCTAGAGCAGCAGGACCTGCCACAAAAAAAAGCAAACTCTGATCCCTGGTAGCCTTCTTTTATATAGTCATATTTATAGTGTATAATCAGATGAAAAAGAGTAATCAGTCTAGAAAAGCAAAGCATTACCTTGTTTTTCCTAATTATTCTTTACAATGATATATTTAGATCACAGATGTTGACATGGTCATTAAAACCATGTAACCTGGGGTTGGACTACTTTTGTTCAAATCCAAATTCTCCTGATTACTTTGTTAAACTATACTACTTACTTAACCTAAAAATTGCATGATTTCTTTGTTTTTAAATGAAGTATATGCCTGCTATTCAATTCAGGGATCCCATTTATATGTAATATCTCAAGAGAAATGACAACATTTCAATAAATATATATTCCTACAAAAAAAAATTCAACACAAATTCTTACTATGGTTCTATTCATAATAACCAAGACTCACAATTATGAAGGTAATTAAACGATCCAGATGTTCATTAAGTTGTAAATGCACAAACTCTGGTGCATTTATATCATGTAATATTATTAAAAGTTAAGAAGAAACAAATTGCTGATATGTCCATGGGTATGTGCAGCAGTATTAATTAGCTTGAAATGCATCATGGAAAATGCAAAAGACAAAAGCTTAAGGAAACAAAATGAACTAGTTACCATGAGCCATCAGTGAGGAGAGAGGGTTGACTCCAAACGGGCATGAAAGAACTGTTTATGAATAATGAGACGGCTGACTGGAATGTGATTATATGTCTTTATGCATTTGTCAAAGGTCATAAAGCTGTACACCAACAAAATGTGACTTGTACTGCTATGAATTCAAAACACCTGTAAAAAAATGATAGCAGATCTATTTTACTAGGTTGTTGTGAGGATTAAAAGTGAGGCATATGAAATATTGTAAAGATTGTTTTAATATTATATATACAACAAATAGCAGTTCTCATTATTACCATAAATCCTTTGTAATTATAATGGTGAAATTTTTTCAAGGGAAAATTATTTCCAAATGAAACCCAGTTACTGTTTAATAACTTTTTATGAAAATTTAGGGTGTTTTGTTTACTAATAAGTCAGTTTATGGTGAGGTCTCCCCTGAGACTAATTTGTTACAGAGTATTGCTACACTCTCAGGGGTGCATTTCCAAGACAGATTCACTTATTGAAGCTGCTCATAAGTCAGAGTTACAAATGAGTCTAGTTATAAGCAAAGTTAAAGTAAGAAGAAATCTTGCATCCAGGCACAGTGGTGCACGCCTGTAATCCCAGCACTTGGGAGGCTGAGGCAGGAGGATCGTGAATTCAAAGTCAGTCTAAGCAATGGCGAGGCACTTAGCAACTGAGTGAGACCCTGTATCTAACAAAATGCAAAAACGGGCTGGGGATGTGGCCCAGTGGTCGAGTGCCTCTGAGTTCAATCCCTGGAGAAAGAAAGAAAGAAAGAAAGAAAGAAAGAAAGAAAGAAAGAAAGAGAGAGAGAGAGAGAGAGAGAGAGAGAGAGAGAGAGAGAGAGAGGGAGGGAGGGAGGGAGGGAGGAAGGAAGGAAGGAAGGAAGAAATCTTGCTTGTTGTCAGGTACAGTGGTGCACACCTATAATCCCAGCAGGTAGGGATGCTGAGACAGGAGGATCGTGAGCTCAAAGCCAGATTCAACAAAAGTGTGGCACTACGCAACTCAGTGAGACCCTGCCTCTAAATAAAATACAAAATCGGGCTGGGGATGTGGCTCAGTGGTTGAGTGCCCCCTGAGTTCAATCCCTACTACCACCACATCCCCCCAAAAAAGAAATCTTGCTTGCTATATTCATAACCTTTTAATGTTTTTCACCCTTCTCTGGCCTTTACCCCAGAGTGCATGATAAAGACCCTTCCTGTGTTTCTCTAGTTCTTTCTTTCATTTTTACTTTCTACTACCTTCCCTCAACTCTCTCTGAAGAGACCCACACTGTGTACAATAGAAGTGGGATCACTTACCCTGGATCCATGTCACATACCTCCCAGCTATACCTGAGCTTTAACCTCCATCTAGTTCTGCAAGAATCTTGATTTACTGAACTAATTTCATCCCCATTACACAGTGCATGGTCAGAGGTGGGTGTGGTACCTTTTCAACACCGTGACCAAAATACCTGACAATAACAATGTAAAGGATCATTCCATAGTCAACTGATTCCATTTCTTTGGGCCTGAGGTGAGGCAGAAAACCATGGTGGAAGTCATGATAAAAGAAAGTAGCTCAATTCAAGGCAGTCAGAGAGTAGGGTGTGAGGAGCCAGGAACAAGATATTACAGCCCCAAGGGTGTGCCCCCAGTAACTTAATTCCTCTAACCACTCTCCACCTATCTATCGTTTTCACATCCCAGGAGTATTAGTGAATTAATCCACTGATGAGGTCAGAGACCTCATCATCTGTTTACTTCCCCAAACTCCCCACTCTGTACTTTGCTGAACTGGGGACCACTCCTTCAACACATGAGCATTTGAGGGTCCTTCCAGTTCTAAAGTGGATAACATCTTGAAATTTCCTTAGCCATACATTGGGATGAAAGCAGAATACAACACAGTTGTTTAATAGTTTGGAGGAACACAGGATCTCTTATCTATTTTCATATATGGAAATGTAAATAAATAGATTCTGTAAGTTCCATCATACAGGAAAGCAGCCAGTCTGACCCTAGTCCTTACCATTACAGTGGTTAAAACTCTCTTTGTTTTCTTTTTTGGATGACTAAAACATCTTTACTAATATATTTACCTCACCTATTGACACAAATTGATATTTTTCCAAGCCCATTAATTTATATGAAGAGCTGGTGATCAAGTAATCTCATAAATTAATATGCATTAAGCCCTTAATGACATGGAATACAATGACTCGTATGTATACATATATGTATTTCAATAGCCCATTTTAAAATATGAGTTTTTCTAAATTGAAAATTCATAAAGTGTGGCAGATTTTGTGAAAATGTTTTCTAAATTTACTGAACAACTCTGAAAATACTATCCTGTAAAAATTTTCTCTCGATTATTGACCCTATAATTTCAAAATAGTAAAACACATGTACCTATTCAAGCATGCCTTTTAACACTGAAGGGCTATTTAATGCATTAGAAAGTATACAACTTCTTGGGTTCACAAATGAAATTACTTAATTTTTTTTTACAAAGGTATCTTAACTGAGAGTGAGAGACTGATTTAATTTCACTTACATTTTAAAAAGAGTACATAAAACATCTAGTAAGAACCTCAGTTCTTTTTGGTATAGAAACAAAATCAAGAGAGCTTATATTTAGTGATAAAAATATAATAAATTATTAACAATAATCTGTCCTAGAATTTTTTCAGATGTAGTTGTTTACTTTTGTGTGTGTGTTTGTTGTAAGTTATAATTATCTTATTCTTAAGTTATTAAATTCTGTTATTTGTTAGTTTTGAACAACACCTCTCTCTCTGTAAAACTTCCTTTCCTCTCACCTTACTTAAAATTTCACAATGAGGCCATGTTCTCAATTAGTGTAAATAATTTTCCTTTGAGAAACTAAAATACTCCATGGAAGTGTTCACATTTCACTTTCTTACAAGTTTTTGAAACTCAGTGCTAATGAATTTATCAGTCATTTCCTTAAATTAAGGTTTATGTTGAGCCAGGCATAGTGGCACAGGCCAGTAATCCTAATTTCTAGGGAGGTGCAGGCAGGAGGATTGCAAGTTTGACACCAACCTGGCAATGTAGTGAGATTCGCTCAAAATGAAGAAAAGAAGATGGGTTGGGAGTGTAGCTCAGTGGTAGAGTGCTCACGCATGAGGTTCTGGATTCAATCCCCAGTAACAAAAATAATTTTTTAAAAAGAAGAATTATGATGAATAATTAAAGTCAAGTGAAGACATGAGAATATGAAGCAGAAGAAGAGAGGTATCAACTTAAGATAAAAGTTTATGATGAATTAACAAGTTAGAACACAGACGAAAGAGAATGTCGAGGCAAGCTCATCCCTCCAGTATTATTAACCCTCGTCCTTCCTTGCTGAATTCACCATTGGATCTCCAAGAAACCTTTCCAAGTGATCAGTGTGTGAGATAGGATGGCAGTATGCAAAAGAGGAAGGCTTAATCCTACCCTCAAAGCAATAAATAAACAAATAATGTTCGTTGTCAAAAAAAAGACTATGAAAAAAGTCAAAATGAATTAGAAGAAATAAATTATATAAATAATCAAAGAGAGAGGGAAAGCAGGAAGAAGAAAAAACAAAACTGAGAGCCTGAAATTTACCTAGTCCAGTTGTTCTCAATCTGTTTACAGCTCCAGCCTTGACATACCTAAATATGCTGTGTCTTCATGCAAGCACCCTTTGAAGAATTTTGAAAACAGGATCCATTGTCTATTCTGTTTTAACTATCTAGGTGGACTTGGAACAGGATCCATTTTCTGTCCTGTTTCTTACTACTTAGGTAGATTTGGGCATATCTTTTACTCTAAACAATGGGGTTCATGTTATGGTCCCCCCCTTTCCTTTAAATTGAGGGAATCATGTTGACTTCTATAGATTTTTCTGAACCTAGGAGTGATGGAACATCCTAGAAGACTTGTGATACCAGAGTTCCAGGGAGGCTTGGGTGTGGTAGAAATAAAGCAGGGAGGATTTGCTCCATCTGGAATTTGTACTTATCACTTTGCCCACATATCAGAATTCTATCCATCTTTGAAAGTTCATCTCAAATATCAGCCTTTCACTGAAGTTTATCCCAATGCCCCCACTCACTGTGACTCCTCTCTGGTTTGCATCTCCATAGTGATTTGTTTCTTCCCTGTGCCATTTAAGATGTCCTATGGCCCTGGGTCTATTTTTAATCTACTTTAGCATAGTCTACATTTTTGGTGGGCCCAGTCTTTATTATTTTAATCTTTATATTCTGTCTTACCTGCCTACTATAAATTATCAAACAAATTTTTGTTGGTTTTACCATCATCTTCTTCCAATTCAGAGTTGATATTTCTGTCTTTTCTCAATAATTCCTCTTTTGCATTTGAACAATACTATAGTTAACTTCTGGCAATAGAGTTGAGATGAAATTATAGTTTTTCAGATTTTGAATGCTTTATGCACACTGTCTAGGAAATAGGGGGCAATGGAAGTGTAATATATAAGCAGAACCATATATGGGAGAAGGCAGATTGAAGCATTGATCAGACAAGGACTGGTCTGGATGGCCTTTTTTAAGGACCTAAGTCAGAATTTGTTATATTTACCTAATTACCTAATTCAGTAGGAGTCACGGAAAGTATAGTTTGAGGTTAAAATGTTAGAAGTAAAGAATTTGGTATTAATGGAATTTTCATTAAATCTTAAAATTATTAAACTCTAAATACTCTCTTACTCTCCATATACACATACATATTTCTGACCAGCTAAGAGCCTACTAAAAAAGGACCAGAAGAATCCAAACATGAATATCACAAGTGTCCCTAGTTGATGGTTCTTTTTGTACTTCATTTGGAACACAGCCTGATATTTATGCAAAGTCCATCTCCGCTGAAGTCTTCTATCTTGATTTGTCCTTTACTCCGTCCTACTATGGACTAGATAAATATTGACGTCAATTTCAGAGTTGATCCAGTAGATGAAGCAATGCCACTGAAAGCAGTGGAATGTGAATTGGGATTAATTTCGAACATTTAGAGAAAGGGAAGGTGTAAGGTTAAACAACCATGTAAAAATATTTTATTTGTCCAGATTAATTTTTTTGTTTTGGTTTGGAAATTTTCAAAGTATCTAACAAAAGACTGATTATATGCTTGACTGTACAGAGCCTATGACAGTAGAAACTGAGCTGGTGTGAAGTTCCTGCTCTCTGGAGGTTGGAGATGTAGTGTGATCAGTTGTGGCATTTTGAAGGGTGTGAATGGATTTAGAAGAATAGTGTAATGGACATAGATTGCATGTTGGATTAGCTGCCAAATAGTTATAAAACCAAGGACTATCAACCAATTTATTTATATTTTATTCTTTTAGAGGGCAAACAGGAGCAGAAATTTTACACTAATGTGTTTACAGGACAATTTACATTAAATATTTAAATAGATATTAAATTTAAGAGAGGGCCTTGATTTTATTTTAATGGGCTCAGTAACTAAATGAGAAACTGATATTTCATCTGTCATCTAGATTTTTTTTTTCCTGTTTCCAAAAATTTGTGATAGCGAATGACATGTAGACTCAGAATAAAGTTGAGGTGGATGCTTGGATGTTTTAAGGATCAGATTTTTTCCCTCTAACTCAAAGTCTGACTTTGTTTACATATCTCCAAGTAAACATATTATTTGAGAACTCAGTACCCTCAGTAACATTAACCCTCTAAATTATTTAGAAATAGATTCTGGAAGAAAGTGATTCTTAATGGTTTATAAAACCAAAACAGATTGAAAAAAAAAATACTATTAAATCAGAATCTGCCTGGAAGTTTGGAGATCTCCCAGTTAGTTTGTGTTTCGTGTGTTTGATGTCAGTTTGATTGACATAGCTTTCTTCTTAAATCTAGATAAGTATTGTCCTCCTACCCCACCCCAATTTGACCAAATCTAAGGGCTGCCAGCTAGTAGCTGGCCTGGCAGTGATGCCCACTATTCAACAGAAATAATCAGGAAACTTCAACACATAACAAGCTCACTCTTGTTGTGATGGATTAAGACCAAGTAAGATAATGCATTATTATATGTGAACATGACCAAAAAGAAGCCTTACACAAACCACCAAAATGATCACAGGTCTCTCTTTCCCAAAGATACAAATAATTACTTTTCCTTTGTCAGCTATGGTCTTAGTCCTCATTTGCCTCTAGTGTTCCTAAATAAAAATTATTAATGTGCCTAATCAGAGAATCACCGTCATCTTGTGACAGCTCCCAAATCAAGAAAAGATCTGCTTCCTTGACCTCTAATTGAAGGGACCTAACTTGGGCACCAATTGTATAATTAGCTCCTCCTATCAAAGGCATATGCAGAATTTTAGAATATTCTCAGTGATTCATAAAGGACAGACACTGTGTTAACCACTTCATAGGCATTGACTCATCCATCTTACTGTAGTCTCAGAAGGATGGTAATGTCAGTATCTACTGTTTCCATTATAAAACTAGTCGTATAAAAGTTGAATGTATTATCCAAAATCTTTATGCCTGAGACAAAAATTCACTGCTAAGGATGCCTGTTAAGGGTAGCATAGTTGATTGACAGTGCCAGTTGCTACATCCTAGATCTACCACTAAGTTCCATCAAAGCCATACTTCTCTAAATGTTTCCAGGCAAAACCAGAGTACTAGTGTCAGCGTATTCCTAAAGCATAGGATTTCTTTAATGGACCACTATGGCTGAGAGACTCCCCACTAGCCTGGAAAAAAAAAAAAAAAAAAAAAAAAAAACTTCCTTAAAATTGAACTGCAGCCTGAGACACTTCTTACCCAACTCTTGTATGTTCCTCCTCTGTTATTACAGGTGCCTGACCTACAACATGGTCTCAAGACTATCTTGCTTCCTTCCCTTTATCTATCACAGACATTTTCTCAATGATAACTCTTGCTTGTCAAATCCCATCTATGAATCTGCTTCTTGGAAGACCAGAACTTGAACAATTGCTCAATGTGTAAGCAGCAAAAGATGAAAATTTAAAGAAGGGAAAATAAATGATCCTACTGATGTTTTTAATATCAGCAAAACAGAAAGAATATTTTTAACTGTCAAATATTAAAGGGTGACTTTGAAAATTCAAAATAGCAAAATTACAGTGGTAAACTACCCTTGGATTTAATCCCTAATATCAAAAACAAAAAAAAGAAAGAAAAGGCAAATTTTTAAAAAAGCCAAAATAAACTAATACCAAACATTTTGTAAAATTGGTGCATATGTGCCATGTTTAATTTCATATGAGAAATACAAATCCCTTTCCTTAATTTCTCACCCCAATTTTATACCTGTTTTTTTTTTTTTAATTTGACCCTTGTCTCTGACACCTATGTCTGAGTTGTGAATTTCCATTTTCTATTAATTCTGACTAAAGTCTCTTCTATCCTGTATGAAATCTTGATCCTTCCAATGCACTCTGCTTCTTGAGGGAGTGGTATTGATGCATCTAAAGGCTTAGTTTGTGTTCCCCTTTTCATTTGTGTTTATTATGTATGATGAAAATTACCAGTTTCATCTCTCAGATGGAGAAATAATAAGAAACATAATAGGAAACATTTTTTTTTAATATTTGAAGCTCTCAGCACAATTTCCTGACAAGTGATCAAATAAATGAGTGATCATTAGTCAACGATTCTGATTCCCTCTGAATTTCATATTTTTGCACATTCTAAGTGGTCTTTGTTCCAACTCATTTAAATGTCTTGTATTTTCTCTGCTGCTTGACCATTGTACTAACTCTTAAATCATGGAGTCACATGCTTTATTAGGTCAGATGTGGATTGTCCTTGTATAACTGGACAGATTTTCTGATTAGTTAAATCATCATGTCTTACTACTATGTCATAGATATATGATACCATAGAAATAAAGTAATTACTATGATTTCAGTGATTTTATTGTTCCCACCATTACTTTGTATCTAGTGTTAGAATTTAGGCAAAGTCTCTTACGCAGGGAATGCCATTTTAATAAAAGGGAAGTTTATTAGGGGCCACGCGGGGAACGGACGGGAACAGGGGCAAGCGCGAACAGAGAGCGGTTTCAGTCCGGGGTGGCTTAAATAGAGTGGGGGGTCAGAGAGCCCCCCCGGAGTGAGTCTTTGCCTTATAGGCTACCAGAGGTCATAAGGTAGTGGCCAGGGCACCAGCTGGTCAGTTTTTTTCTGGTCATGCTGAGGATCCTGGGAGCTGTAGTTTTTCACAAAGCACCTGGGGAGGTGTGGCCTTCTGCCTGGGAGGCTCAGCCTCTTGCCTGGACTCCAACATTCCCCCCTTTTTGTTTTCTTAGGAAGCGGGGCATCGTGTTTCAATCTGGCTGCTTCAGAGCTGAAGTGGGCGACGTGGGGTGTTATGAGGGAAGGAGATGTGGACAGGCAGGTCTAGCTGGAGGGTGAAAAAATTCCCAGGAGGTAGGCATGGAAAAGATGAATCTGTCCAGGTATGGGATCGATGAAGTTCCTTTGAAGCCATAGGTCGGTGAGGGTGTCAAACCAGGCTTCTGCAGAAAGTCACTGAGGAAGTCAGCCGGAGAGCATGTAGAAATTGTGGGTCTTGCGAGTTTGCAGGTAACACTATTATGGAAGCAACAAAGGGAAAGAAGGTGAGATGGATTATTGTCCATAGGCCTGTGTTCCAACAGGTGGGACTTACAGTGAAGAGGCCAATGGAGAGTGTGAAGCACATCATAATGAGCATCAGGTGGCAGCATAAGGGCAGGACTCAGCAGGGCTCTCCGGTTGGAAAGTCATCCGTTGGTTTTTTTATAGTTGATAGTCCCTGAGAAAAACTGGTTAAAGGTTTAAAACAAGAAAAACAGAGAAGATTATTTTGAGTTGGTATTGGGGACACGAGAGAAACGAATTTTTAAGGGATCAGTGGGACTGGAAGAGCAAGTGTATTGAGGTAGTTGTTCGTCATCTTTTTGTGGATCTTCAGTTGGTTGAGCAGCTGGTTTTAGTCTGGAAATATGAATCTAAGAAGTTAAATTTTCTGAGGTTTCACGAAGCTTAGCAGCTGTGGGTGTGCACAGCACAACCTGGAAGGGGCCTGTCCACTTTGGGACAAGGGAGACTGATCTTGTGTCTTGTGGAGGGGAGAAATATACCCAAGAACTGGGTGTTAATGGGAATGAAGCAGTAAGTTTATTTGGGTCAGGCAGAATGAAATCTTGGCACATCCGTAGCTGATGTCTGATGAAGGATAGACTTTACTTTGAAGTCTGGGGAAGGTTGTAAAGTCAACAGGAATGAGAACTTTTATGAGAGAACACAAAAAACATAAGTACTGAATAAATGTTGCAGCATCTGGAACATGTCAATGTATACCATGGAGTTAATTTAAATTTTTAACATGTATAGAGTTATCAGGGATGTAAACACAACATTTTACTTAGGGCTGAAGTTACCTTTACTTCTAAAATGTCCAGAAGTGATTGTGTATCTGTTTTAACTGTTACTGGATGTTTAGGATGAAGTTTGTCAAATTGACTTTTGTTTTTGACTATTGCTAAGAGTCAGCTGTTTCTGATGGGAATCTTGGGGAAACTTGAGAACAGCTTTTCTGCTTGGTGCCTTCTGTAAGGATGGGTCCAGGTCTTGCTTGACCTTGTGGCTTTCCTCAGAAGCATTAGGGATGTTTCTCCCTTTTTATGGACCCTCCTTTTAGCAAGTGCACTGATTGGCTTTTTTTCTCTATTGGTCTCATTTATCTCTCTTATCGGGAGATCATGTGACCCAGAGATGCAAAGCTCTGTAGAGATGTTTCCTCTTCCCTCATAGGCAGACTCTGGGACAAGAACCAAATACTGATCTTCTTGGCCCTTTTTGATTAATTTAGAAGTTTTGATCTTAGACATCCAGTAAGCTAATCTTAAATTGAGAACATTGAGCTTTAACTTTAATGTTTATAAACTTACAGTAGCCGGGGTCTGTGGTACTTATCTGTCTTGATGATTCTTGAAGGTCAGGTGTTTAAGTTCTGAAGTTGATTTCTGTTAACATATTTGAGGTTTTAAGAACATTAGCTGACAAAATATAACATTTTAGAACAAATTAAAGAAAGCTGAGAGCATTTAGCTGACAAAATATTACAATTAGAACGGACTAAAGAAAGGCTGAAAGCATTTAACTTTTTGTGGAAAAGTATTAACTTGAATTTAGGAAAAATATTTTTATGGGGTCACACTGAGCAAGGGAGGGAGTCTGAGTATCTCAGACTTTAGAGTCTACCAGGTCAATGGGGGCAAGGTACTGGGAGGTTTCTACATCAGTCGAGGCTGCATCGGTAAGGGGTTGTGAGGTTCCCGCTGTCTTGTTACATGTGTTACCGTGCTGTAGACTGCTGAGACAGTAGGAGTGAAGATTTTGGAGGGAGGGTCGCGTAAGCCAGTGGCTGGTCTATGTGTCGTGTCCCGTGTGAACGGGAAAAAGAGTCTGGACTAGGCACAAGGCCTGAAGAGATTTTAGGGAGAATTGAGGGAGGGAGGGTCATGTAAGCCACTGGCTGTTAGGAAAGAAGACTTTTAGTCTCTCGGGCTGTGGCGGGGTCTGGCTCACCGGAGCCAGGTAGACTTAAGGGGAGGATAGAGGCTCTATGTGTCGTGTCCCGTGTGAACGGGAAAAAGAGTCTGAACTAGGCACAAGACCTGAAGAGATTTTAGAAGATGGCGGATCAAGGAAGGGCGGAAGTGGAGCGGAAGTGGAGACAGATTTGGGCAGAAGAACATGGTGGATCTGAGAAAGGGGGAGGGAGCTAGCAGAGCTGGTTGATTGGAACAAGTGACCGCGAGGCTAAGAAGTTGCATGTTGAAACAAAAGAAGAAGTGCACCCATGTTGTCGGCCGTGGGGGGATTTGGCCTGCGCGCGAAGAAACGCTCGGCTAAAATAGATTGGAGGAGGCAGGGTGGACCGGGTTGCCGGGTGTCAGATGTAAGAGAACAGAGGAAGCCAGCAAGGAGCGCGCTGTTGCTGTAGCGGCAGCGGGCTGGGAGCATGGACAGGGAGCGCACTGCTGCAGCTGCGGCAGCAGGGGGAAGAGAGAGAGAAGAGGGGAAAAGAGACGAACTTGCGTAAACATGCTGAGAGAACGTACCCAGGCGCACAGACTAAGCAAAAGCAAAATTTCTGTGGCTTGGATGAATGGCGAACACCTGGTCGCTGTTTGCTGGCGGGGGGGAGGGGAAGGCGCGCAGAGTTAAGGATGGACTGAGGAGCTCGGAGCAGGCATGCACGGTGGGTGCCGATGGACTGGAGAACTGCAGGTTTTAGATCTGAAAGCTGAGGTTCCCAGGGAAGGGAGAGGAAGAGAAAAAGAGGGAGAGAGAGAGAAAAAACTTCGCGACTCTTACCCATCCTGAGAACAGCGGCCAGCGGTGTCTGAGAGCAGAGCGTCAGCAGAGAAAGAAAAAAATAGCAATTTTAATTCTAACATCTAGTACCTACAGTATCTGACATGCATTAAGTAGTCAATGAATGATACAGGAGTATATAAAATACTAAAAAACGCAAAAAAAAAAAAAAAGTTTATGTTAAGAGAATAAGAACTAATATCGATTTTTCTTTTTTTTCTTTTTTGGTACCGAGGATTGAATCCAAGGCTTGGTGCACTCTAAGAGAATGTTTTACCATTGCACCAGAACCCCAACCCCAAGAATGGTAATGTATTCTTGAAGGGGTTCAGGTTTGACTCTAAGAGAATGGGGAGATAAAATCTATTTAATTAGACTGCATAAGACTATTGGAAATTTTTCATCAGTGGAGGGCTCTAATAATAAAATAAAGACCATGCTGCCCTAATACAAACAGGAGGAATTAACAGAACTTGACATAAGTGACCTCATCAAACTTTCTCCATTCATTTTTGTCCTATGATTGCTAAAGTGGTCATCTTGAGCTCAAGCACTGAGATTATGAAAGTCCAGAATCTATTCTACAAGGTGGTAAAATCAAGTGAAATTTAAAAATGTTTGGTGATCAGACTCTTGTATAACAATTCATCCAGAATAGTATATCACTGAGATTCTGTTAAACACTATTTTGCTGCTGATTATGTTTTTTATTATCCATATAAATAATGCAAAATAGCTATGTACTTCTAGTAAATGGACCAGATTGGTTACTATATTTACTAAAAAAAAAAGAGTAGATGCAGTTTATTGATTTAAATATAAATAATCCTTTCTTGTCAGGGAGATTCTATGTAGACAATTAACTACTTACTCATAGGACAATAATTCTGTGTTGAGATACTGTTCTTGGAGTAGCAAGAATCTTTTCCAAATGGTAGCATTTTCTCTGGTAGTTATCAAACCATAAAATACCAGACTACCTAGGTTAAAAAGGAATATGACTCAATTATTTTCATATTCGCCAAGGCAAAGCAAGAATAATTGTGAAATCACTTTGGTGGAAAAATAATATGGGGGGGGGCATGGGAGGATTAGATGAACTCTAAATAGGACAAATGGCAAAAGGGGAGGTAGGAGAAGGGTGGGGGCATGGGGGTAAGAAAGACAGTGGAATGCAATGGTCATCATTACCCTAAGTACTGTATGAAGACATGAATGATGTGACTCTACTTTGTGTACAACCAGAGATATGAAAAATTGCGCTCTATATGTGTAATATGAATTGTAATGCATTCTGCTGCCATATATAACAAATTAAAATTAAAAAAAAACTATAAAAAGTAAAACCAAATATTAAAATATATATACATTTTTTGAGAAAAATTAAAAAAAAATACAGACTTCTTCATGCAGAAGAAAGCGTTAATCAAATTTTTTTTTATCAAAAATAATTTTGTGTGCCTGAAATCTCTGACTTAACATTTAGTTGTCATTGAGTCATACATTCATCAAATCTTTCTGAGGAGAGCCCAGAGTCTAATCTGAATGTTAATGGATGCTCCTTACAATTGTGAATATGTATGCTCCTTAGCTTTTGCACCAGTTGTCTCTGCTCCCATGAAGCCCCAATAAAGCCTGACTGAGATAGGAAAGGTGACATAATGGGAACTCACAAAGGGACCAGCAATTTCAAATTGGAAGCCAAATGGGCTCTAATTCCCACCATCACTCAGAACAAACAATTCCTAAAAAGTTGGTTTCCTCAGAATTCAAGGTAACCCAAATCTTCTACTGGGGGTATAAATCAAGTGCATATCTGCATGAAACTTGTGGTTTCTCAACTTTCACAGTAGAATAAAAATCCTGTGCTTTTCCCCAAAACTAGCTATCAAAAGGTAATTATTACAATGCAAACTTTTCTTAAAAGAAAACAAGAAAACCACATTTCTGATTATGACTCTGCAATAGAGAATAGTGCTTAGCAAACAGAGTGATCCAAATAAATTACCTAATTATGCCATTTAATTATCACAATAACTTAGAGAATTGAGACAGAGCAAAGTTCAATAGTTTGCCTAAAGTTATGCTAAAAGAAAAGGGCTGACCTGGGATTAGAAGGCAGGGCCACATTCTTTAACTGAAGCTGCATTTCTTGGCATTTCAACAGACTATGAATAAGACCTGATAAAATTTACAGAGATAAATTCAATTCGAAAATAAAACATACTTAGTAATTATAGTACTGCATTAATTTAACACACTGTTCTCAATATGTATTGGCCTCTTGTCTTTGGGTTTCAGTTCCTGGTAGTATTAAAGCAGAAATTGGTCACTCATTTCTCACAGATGCTATAGGTGAACATGAGTTGTTCATAATGATGATAAATTTGTGCAGCATTTAAAGGTTAACACATTATTGTCTTACTCTAAATCCATAACTGTAAAAAGAAAAAAAAAAATAGAAAAGAAAAACACAAAATTCAGTACAGCTTGCTTACATGGATATGACCCTATCATAACTAATCTTTAAGAGTTAAAAGACCTCAGGGAAGCCTATATACCTATATGAATGTACATATATATTCAGGCATAGTCATAGGATATTATTTATAAACTATAAATATGTAATATTTTATATTATATATAGCTTTGTGTTGCTGGTTTAGCAAGCCAGAAACCAGGACAATAGGATCATGTAGAGTTAAGGACAAAATGCACAAAATGCATCCTTTCCTCAGTTTGGGTCATGTGATCACCATTAGCACGAACCATTGGTGACCGGAGAGTAGACTCACCTAACGGGAACATGGCTTCCCAAAACCACTCCACCAGTACTCCAGTATTCCTTAAACTGTACTGAATGTGGGGAGGCCTTGTATTGTGAGTGTGCTGCATGGATTTCCAAGTGAATCTCAGCTTGTCTAGCATGCAGACACTGTTTATCTCTTGTCCTCCCCAGTCTCCAAGTAACCTGTTTCCAATTGAGTTAAATCTCTAAATTCTAAAAAATTTCTAGAAAAGCAATTCAAATGAGGTGGGATATCATGTTTGATTATAAGGTATCAAGTTTCAATTATTTTTGTTTTTCTGTCTCTATTCAACTATTACCAGCTTAGTTTAACACATTTCTTCATTTATTAAAGTCAGAATCTTTTTTAACTCTATGAAAAGGCAAAGCATTTTCATATTATGAAGAAATCACTTAGTATTAAGTTTTCTCTGCATATACCTGATGTAACCATTCACTATGTAATCTTTTCCATACTGGTATCCCTCCAAACTGAGACTCCTATGAATCTGCCAGATCAGCATTCTTCTATAAATGACAAATTTGGACTGTCATCCAGCATGACAGATGAGACACTGATATGAGTTCTTGTCTATCAGTGGTCAGTGACAAATGCCACAGTGAGTGCTAGAGCTGGCAAAGTCTTTACATGAGTCCATATGTTCTGCTCTGATTCAGAATTTAAGACAGATTCTGTGGCTTTTCTCCCACAAAAATATTTCAGTTATAATAGTCACCATAAGCCTCTTCTATGTTTCTCTGCAAATCCCTACATACCCTAGCACTTCTTTTGATTAAAAAATAAAAGTTATACTCACTTCTAATCTCAAAGGGATATTATAAGCATTAAATGACTCTGTACACTTTGTAAAGATAACTGATATCCAAATAGTATTTGATATGCATAGCTTAATAAACAATTTTTATTACACATTTTTTTTTAGTGGAAGAGACTCACCTTTTAAAAACACACATGTTTAAGTATAAGTTGCATTTTACAATATGATATTCTCAAGATCATTCTCATTTCCTTCTTTTACCCATCTCTCCTCTACCCATTTTATGAGTTTGGGCATACAAATAAACCTGGCTGGCTTTTTTTACCCTAATTATATTTTTGCAAATATCACTATTCATTTCTTGTTTCAGAGTAGTATGGATATACCACTATTTGTTTATCCACTCGCCTATTGATGAACATTTGAGTTGTGTTGTTTTTATTTCTTGACTATTCCAGATAGAGGTGCTAGGAATATTTGAGTCCACTTTCTGATAGAGATTTCTTTTTGTTTCTCTTGGGTAAATTTCTAGGAGTAGAATGGCTGGTGGAAAGTATACATTTAGATTTTCAAGAAACAGCTCAATGAACTTATAATATTTTTTATGGGAGAATATAAAATACTTTCTATTAAATTTTAATATTTTTAAAGTTAATTAAACCCAAATAAAAACTATGCTACACTTAGTAACAATTTAGTATGTACTTCATAACATGTAAAAATAAAATATTGTGAAAAACAATAGCACATAATATAATTGGGGGATCTGAAGTATGCCTACTTACATGATATAAAAAACATCACTAGACAAGAACACATTAAATAAACAAAATAAAGTCCATTAACAACTAAAAATTTTTAAAAATGAATACTATAAAACTAATTTAACCACTAAAATCACAAGCAAATCAAATATGAAAGATTATTAGTTTGATAAAAAGCAAGAGCTAATAATATGAATGCTGATAAAAGATGAAACATAAAGACAGACATAAAATTAAAATAAGAGAAAAAAATTCCCTCCTAATACAAGTTGAAAGAAAATTGGAGTAACTTATTGATATATATGAAGTGAATTTATGAGTAAAAGATGTTGCCAGGAATAATGATAAAGTAATAAAAGTGATCAAATATATGCCTATAAATATACCACAGTGAATTTCACCTTTAGGTATATCAATAAAGCACCAATTTAAAAAAAAAAAAAAAAAAAAACAATGAATAACGAAAAAGAAGATCAGTTGAGTAGAGGAAGGGGAATGAGGAAGGCAGGATGGGAGGGTAATAGGAAGCAGTAGGGAGTGAAGTGGATCAAAGTAAATTTCATGCATATATGATTATGTCAAAATGAACCCCACTGTTACATGTAACTGTAATGTACTAATAAAAGTATTTACAAAAAAGCATATCAGTTTGGATTCTTATGATGACTTTTAAGTATTAATTTTATTTGCCAAATATAACTCCTTCATCAGATAAATGATTGGAAGACTTGTTCTCCTAGGCTGATGAAATTTGACTTTTTATTCACTCAAGAGTTCATTTTTTAGAGAAAAAATATTTAACTTTTAATCATAAAAAGTTGTACTTTTTCTCTTATTATTTAATCTTTTTGCATTATATCTATTTGGGAGGTGTCACTAAATATTTTCCACTATGTTTATGTCTACTAATTTTATAGTCATGTGTATGTCCACAATCCATTTTGAGCCAAATTTGTATTTGATATGAGGTATAAAATTAAAATTATTTGGGTATGATCTTCCTGTTTTCTCACACCTTTGGATTAACTTCCTTGAACTGCCACCCAATTTACTTATAAAGTAATTGCTTTTATAAGTATAACTCTATTTCTGAGGTCTTTCTTCACTTTCAATGATACGTCTATATTTATACCAATTCCTAATTAATGCGGCTTTATTAATATTTTTGTTTTGTTTAGCTTGGTTTGGTTTGGTACCAGCGATTGAACTCAGGGACATTCAACCTCTGAGCCACATCCCCAGACATATTTTGTATTTCATTTAGGGACAGGGTCTCACTGAGTTGCTTAATGTCTTGCCATTGCTGGGCCTGGCTTTGAACTCACAATTCTCTGTTTCATCCTGTGGAGCCACTGGGATTACAGGCATGTGCCACCACGCCTGACTAATGCAGCTTTATAATAAGTCTTGAAACAACGTTGTATAAGACTTTCAAAGAATTCATTTCCAAGTGAATTTTATTTAGATTTGGTTGGTAATTTTGACAGAAAAGAAAGCTGCTAAGATTGCATTGAATCTATAGATTATATCAGGCAAAAATGACCTCTTAACATCTTTGTTCTGGTTCATGAATATGAGTAAATAATAATAAATATTATGAAATATTTAATTAGAATTTATTTAATTAATTATTTAGTTATGTCTTCTCAGTCATGTTTTGTAATATACTGTACATGAGTTGCACAATCAGGTTTGTCCTTATTTTATATTTTTATTGTTAAATGTATTATTTTAAAATTTTATTTTCTAAATTTGTTATTGTTATAGAGAAACAAATTTATGTTTGTATATTGATCATATATATTGTATCTTTGTCAACCTCATTTGAATTGTTTTTTGTTTTTAGAATTTATAAAATTTTCTTCACAAATTTTCATGTCACATGTAAATTTAAAATAGCTTAACTTTCTTTTCTATTTAATAACTTTTATTTCTTTCACTTTACTGCAATGACTAGAACATACAATAAAACAATGAATAGAAGTGAGATTAATTAATTAATTCTTGATTTTAAGACAAAAGCATACAGTGTTATGAACCAGGCTATGTGGGCAATGACCAAATAGGCTGCATTTTACCCTGAGACTTCATATCATGTAAGAAATGCTTCTCCCATGAGAAAACTCCACCTCTGCCATCCTGATCCTGCTTAGCACACCCTGCTTAGAAACACAAATGTTTCTGTTCTTAAACAATGTAAAATTGTTCTCATTTTTCTTCGATAATGTACCTTGTCAGAGAATGATTGTCTAGACATTAATAACCGTTCTTTAACTTGTACTCAACTGGTGTCGTTTTGACCCACTTCCCCTTCTGCTTATGATTTTAGATCTCATGGTGTCTGCTTATACTTTTGAATCATAGCAACAGCCACTTATGATTAATGTGGTTTTGGACTATAAAGATGTGCTGTAACCCTTGGAGAGGGTCGAAGGGTGTAGACTTGCAGCCTGCCGCTTGGCCGGCCAGCTGGTGAATTAAGATGGTTCCATCTCCTGCTTTAAGTTCGACTCAGTGATTTATTGCAATCTTGCCATAACAAGAGCTGTTCTCTTTAAATGACTGAAGAGTTGTTTTACCTTGATTGTAAGATGCCCTGTATCATCCTAAATTTTTTAAAAATTTTTTCCTCTTTACCTTTTCCTGAGCAATTTTACATGTATTTTACTTTGTTAATTTCAAATATTAACGCCATGCTATGTCATTGTATTAGTCAGTCTTCCCAAAAGAAAAAAGATTGATGGGAGACATAAAGATCTCAAAAATTTTATTGTGAGAGAAAAATTGGTTTATACAATCGTGAGGTTTGATAACATTACTGATGAGGTGTCCATTTATTTCCAAGTTCTCCACATGTTGAACAAAGAATGGAGCAAGACAAGCAGAAGTGACAAACTGAGCATAGTTTTATTAAAGGTGAAAATAAATGTCTATTAAGTCAGATGAATATGCTTCATAAAGTGGAATGGGCAAAGGGAGAGAAGGAGAGAGAAAGATGGTATTGCCCCCTCAAACACACACATGATTGAAGATCCTGACTCATTTTTTTCCCATGATCTCTTAATGACACCTAATTAGAATACTGCTTACTTTTCCCCAATTTGTTATTTTATTTATGCCTAATTAGTATATTGAACCTGTGGTAGGAGTTGTCATGGGTGATAAGACCATGTGGTGGGAGTTGTCGTGGTAAGGTACTTATCCTAAACAGAGACATGATGACTGAGCTCTCCTCTTGTACCCCAGCCATTTATCTTGTACCCTGCCTCTGCCATCTTAATGTCCTTGATCTCCAGCCCAATAGTAAGTCTGAGATTTAAGGCAATATTTTTGCACATTGAATCCTTCATCTCTAGGAAACCTTAGTGTTTTCTCTTTAGGCCTTGAGCTTATTAGACTATATGTACCCACATTATTGAAGCTAATTTTCTTTACTTAAAGTCAACTGATCATATATGTTAATTCTACTTTGGTGGAAATTGAATTTAACAAGAGAACGACCACCACTTTTAGGGTTGGATATCTCAGGTTTATTACTTTGGTGGACCCAGATGAGCTAGTGTTCTGAAATTCTGGGACCTGAGCAATGGGGTTACAGGGTTTGTATAAGCCAGTGCAGGAAATCAGGTTGCAAGGGCCATACTGGTTGCTCATAGCTGGTTTAAAATTGGAAGTTGCTCAAGCAGGAACAGTGGTTAGGGACGGGGAGGGAAGCTTGTGGCAGAAATTCTTTTGATAAGCAGTTCACCAAAGAAGAACAAAGGCAGAGAAGCATCTACAAGTGATGTGGGAAGTGGCCTTTATCACAGGTAGCATTTTCTCAAGGTAACTGCAAGTTTACACTCTAAGAGCTATAATTTAAACCTAGCATAGAAATTTTACAATTTAAATAACACTTACAGAGACCAGTAATTCAGTAACACTCTATTTATAAAGACCAAACCTATAAAAATATTTTCCCTCTTTATGATCTGCAAATAACCTTCAGAGCAAGGTTCAGATTAGAGTGTGACCACATGATATGTCACCTAGGAATCACAGTCATTAAATATGGCTGTTTTTATATAGTGTTATAATTGATTTGGTATCATTTTGTTCTTTAGTTTTGCATCTGTTTCCATGAGGGAAATTTGGAATTTTGTTTTCTTGTCTTCTATTCTGGTTCTTGTAAGAGCATGATGTTGATTTTATAGATTGAGTTTTTAAGTATTTCCTTTACTTCCCTTTTCTGTAAGATTTATTATATAGTTTATTTCTTCCTTAAATGTTTGATAAAATTGACCACTGAATCCATCTGGGTCTGAAATATGCTTTGTGGAAAGTTTATTTCACAAATTAAAATTTAAAAATAAGACTACATAGGCTTTCTAGTTCCTTTTGAGTAAGGCTCAGTAGTTTTTTTCATTCAAGAAATTTGTCCATTCTATCTAAATAGTTGATTTTATTTGCATAAATTCATTTATGCTAAATTTACTTTTTTTCTGTTAACTCTACTTTTTATTTAATGTTTGCAAATTTTGCTGTAATGTTCCTATCTATTTTCAGATGTTGTTAATGTGTCTCTTCTCTCCATTTTTTCCTGATCATTATAACTGGAAATCTTCCTTCAGTTACATTTTCGAACAGACTTTAATTTCACTTATGTTCCCTAATGTTTCTCTCACTTGTGTTTAAGTTGTTTTGGCTTTAATCTATACCACCACCTTTCTTCTGTATTTCTTTTAGTTTATTTATTTGAGGCTTTACTTTTATTTCTATTATGTTGCCAATTTCCCAATGAACACTGTTTTAGTGGCTGGCATTCCTTGACTGTAATATGTTTTATTTTTATTTTTATTTAGTTCAGAATGCTTTCCAATATTCTTTGTGAATTCCTCTTTCAGTGATAGGTTATGGTTCACACTGTTAAATTATAATTATATGGGAATTTTTCAGAAATCTTTTGTTAATATTTCTAATTCAGTTTATTTTGCTTACAGAACATGCTTGATATGCATTAACTTCTTTTAAACTTACACAGAATTTTGTTATATGGCCTGATATGTTCTCTCCTAGTAAATGCAAAATTTGTTCTAGAAAAGAAAATTTGTTATACTGCTGATACATAAAAGGTTTCATAAAATTAAATTAAGTCACCTAGGTTGAAATTTTTATTAAAGTCTTTTCTAATTGTTCTATAAACTGTTCAAGAAGAGTGTTAAGCTATGCTACAGTAATCTTATTTTAGTTTTTCTATTTCTTTTGGCATTTTTATAAGGTTTAGCTTCATGTATTTTGAAGATGTGTTACTAGTTGCATAAATATTTTGAATTTTTATGCTCTCTTAATAACTAGATATTTTCATCACTATGAAATAACTTTATTTATCTCAGATTCTTTGCTCCCAATTTATTTTTCCTGTTGAGTTATTCCAGCTTTCTTTTGATAAACATCAACATATATCTTTTTTTATTATTTCACTTTTAACCTATTTGTAACTTTGTATTAAAACTGTATTCTAGTATAGGCAGCATTCCCCAGGGTTTTCTTCAACAAATCATGTAATGTCAAACTCCTACTTATTTAATATGATGATGACTTCTGGTTAGTATCAATTTATCATCCATTGGTTTCTATTTTCCCCTATTTCCTTTGCTTTTTTTTTTTTCTTTTTTTTTCCTGCCTTTTTCAGTGAGTGTTTTTGTATTCTATCTCTGTTAGCCTATTTGCTCTAGAGTTTGTAATATACATTTTTATGTTGTCAAAGTTTATATTCAGGTAAAATTCTATCAATTCAAACATACATTAAGAACCTTACAATAATTAACTTCTATATGCCATTTTATATTAGCATCGAAGGATATGAACAACAGGCCCAAAAGGAACTTACATCCCTGATCCCTTACCTATGTTCCCGCCAGGCCCTAAATGAGCCCACCACCAAAACTCTACCTATGACCTGGCCCTGCCCCCTGCCAGTCAAAAGGGCCTGCCAAAATCACTAATTCCCCCATTGACCTGGTTCTGCTAACCATAATATCTACCCAAACCATCATGTGGCCCACTGCCATTTTGTCCCTGAAGATATGTCCCTCTGGTGCTGAATAAAACACCGCTAGTCCATGGGGTCTGCCTCCATTTTTCTTTTTATATTCCTTTCCATGTGGTTTAAGTCATTATCAAACCTTTTATTTATGCATGTTATAATCCCTAGAGTTTATTATTTTTATTTAAATAGTGTTATGGTTTGGTTGTGAGATGTCTCCCAAAAGCTCATTGTGATAAGAGGCAAGAAGGTTCAGAGAAGAAATGATTGGGTTATATGAGCCTTAACCCAATCAGTGAATTAAGCACCTGATGGGATCAATTGAGTTGTAACTGAAGACAAGTGGCTGGAGGAGGTAGGGCATTGAGGGTATGGTTTTGGGGTATATATTTATGTCTGGTAAGTGGAGTCTCTCTCTCTCTCTCTCTCTCTCTCTCTCTCTCTCTCTCTCTGCTTTCTGATCATCATGTGAGGAGCTTCCCTCTGCCACACTCTTCTGCCTTGATGTTGTACCTCACCTGGAACTCTCAGGAATAGAGCCTTCTATGGACTAAGACCTCTAAAACCATGAGCCTTCAAATAAACTCTTCCTCCTCTACAATTATTCTGGTCAGATCTTTTAGTCACAGCACTGAAGAAGCTGACTAAAACAAATAATTATATATTAAAGACATTTATCTTATGTGAAAAATAATTTTATAAGATTATCCAGATAGTTACTATTTCTGGAGCAGTTTATTTTATTTTCCCACCTAGTAACAATTCATTCTTGTCCAAAAGACTTCTTTTAATTTTTCTTGAAATGTGGTTTTTGCTGGTGACATTTAAGTTTAGCTTTTACAATTCTGCAACTGGTTTATATTTTGCCTTCTTTTTTAAAAGATATTTTCTCTGGGTATAGAATTGTACATCTACAAGCGTGTTTTTCTCTTTCTGTCTAAAATATTCTGCAGTCTTCAAACTTGGTTGTTTCTTTGAAGATTTTCTTTTTATATAAAAAAAAATAGATTTCTGGAATCTAGTCTGACAAGTGGAGAGCTTAGAATCTATTGCTCTTATCCTTCCAACAAGAAAAAAAAACAAAAACAGAAAATCAGTAATTCTTTCTGGATCCATCAGAGAAATGAGGTGACAGAGAAAGCAACTTCCCTGAAAATGTTAGTAGACAGAAACAGAGGAACATATTTACCTGAGCAGACCACGGCTAGAGCCAACATTGGGTTGGAATACTTTAAAGGTATTTATTAACCTATGTAGACAGAACATGGACTAGCTTGATATTGTCTTGGGAAAAAAATGAAAAAGAAAAAGAAACTTATGGAGATTGGACCATTGGGAATTTCCTATTCATTTGTGAGTCTTATTTCCAGGAGCTCCACAAGATTGTCACTGTGAAGATCTGAAAAAAATCCTCCTCTGCTTTCAGCAGGGAAGCAGGGAAATGGCTGTTGCGAAATTTCGAAATAACTTGGCCTACCTTCAAGAGAAAGTATTTTCACAGAGCTTAGCCAAGTTGAGTGAAAGGAAGTACTCTACTCTGAACGTCTTTAGTCTTCAGGGAGAAAGTAGAGAAATGCCTAACTGCAGCCTCCTCTAAGCAAATTTAGGGAAAGCAAATATTGATCTTATGTTCCCTGCAGTTTCCCTATCTCACTTTTATTATGAAAAAAAAAAAAAATTGAGAAGCACTTAGAAAGGTCATATCTCTGGGACCAAGAATCATTAAATGAGACCTAATCATTGGATAATAAAATGTATCTTTCCCACCCACATCTTAGCACAAGAATAATGCCCCCATATAAACAGAAAATTACAACTGGAAAGAAGTCCTTGCCTCAGACTCTACTTGAGAAAACGTAGGTAAGTGCAAAAAAAACAATGGGGTAACACAAAGTACAGCAGAGTAAAAGTTAGAGCCCCTGACTGAACACAGGGTCACGTGAAGCCTAGAGGGTTCTTGTGTCATGCACCCAAAGAATGAGGTACACAGATGACAGGGTGAGAATTCAGTAGCATATCTATTAGAAGCAAGCAAGGAGCGCTCCCACAGCATGGGAAAGATCCTGTCTAGGGGTTTATAAACTGTTTTGCTGAGGTTCTCACCTTTCATTGGAAAGTCTTCCCTGATTGTTCTCTTTCTCAGACTTAATTAAAAGTGTACAAGTATCTTATTCCCATAATGGGATGGTTTCATATGTTTGTTAACCTGTTTTCCCAGTACTTGTTTCTTAAAACAAAAGAATTGCTTGGGTTCAAAACAACTCTTTGGGGTTGATTAATGTTAGGGTAGTCAAGGAAGCTGGGACAATAAGAGAATGTATGGGCATCCAAGCATGAAACTTAAGGGAATTTCTAGTCAGCAGCCAAAAACAAAATCAAAAAAGCTTTAGCCTAGGGTTTTAATCTGGGGTGGTAGGATCCCATTCTCCAAGATACCTATCCTGCTTTACTGACACCTACAGATACAACAAATAGCAAAGTGATTCTAACTCCCAGCAGACAAATGTAAGATTTCTCTGTAAAGACTAATTCACCTCAGTTCCTTTTATGCAATTGATATTTCTGGCTTTCAGCGCAAAGTTATAAGATACACTAAGAGGTAAAACACGTAGTCTGAAGATACAGGGTAACCATCATAACAAGAATAAAATATGGCTATGATTTTGACACTGCCCGACTAAGAAATTAAAATAAATATTAAGAATATAATAAAGGTTTTAGTGGAAAAAAAGGTCAAACCAAAACATATGGGAAATGTAAAATCAGAAATGAATTTATAAGAAACAAACAAATGGGACTGACAGAAATTGAAAACATTGTAACAAAAATGAAGAACTTGTTAGATGTTAGATGCAGCCAAGGACAGAATCAGTGAGTTCAGAATATATCAACAGAGACTTTCCAAAGTAAAATTCAAGGAGAAAAGAAAATAACGAAATATTTGGAATAGAATATCTAAAAACTCAAGAACTATTACAAAAGATGTAATATACAGAGCATAGGACTATTAGAGGAATAGTAAAAAGAGAAAGGAACAGAAGAAATATTTGAAGTAATAGAGGCTGAAACCTTTTTAAAATGATTGACAGATAAAAATCCAGAGATTCAGGAAGCTCAGAGAACACTGAACAAGAAATGTACAAAAGAGAAAAAAATATTATACCCAGGTACACCACATTCAAACTAAAGAAAAGCAAAAGCAAAAGGAAATTTTTTAAGAGGACAAAAATAGGTTAAATAGATCTTACACAGAAAGTAACAACAAGAAGAATCATATCAGAAACCATGCAGTTGAGAGTGGAGTGAAAGCCTTGAAAGAATAAGCCAAGACAAAAACACCATTTTAGAATTCTGTATCTAGCAAAATAATCCATCAAAAGTGAAGACATAGACTTTCTCAAATCAACATTTGAGGAAATTTGTCCATAGTCAAACTCACTTCAACAAAATGTTAGAAGGATTTCTTCAGAGAAAAGGAAAACAAGGCATGTAGTAAACCCAGATCTACATAAAGAAAGGAAGATAAGTAATGCATTCTGCTGTCATATATAACAACTTAGAATAAAAGAAAAAAATTAAAAATAAAAAGAAAGAAAAGAAAGTACAGGCTATAAAATTAAAAAAAAAGAAAGAAATTAAGGTAAAATAAAATCATTTTATTTTTTTAAATTTTTAATAGTTACAGCAGATAACAGCTTATTCATAACATTAGCAGCCATGTACATGAAATGATTATAGCGACGGTTAAGTGAAATATAGTATAAAAATATAATAAGGATGGAAATATTGGGCCTATTCTATTATAATGTACCTGAACAAATCATGTAGTGGTATAATTGAAAACAAATATAGATTACTTGGACGTGTATGTTACCTCAGAATAACTACTAAAAATAAATAATTCTATAAAATGCTTAATTAAAACCATAGAAATTTTTAAAAATAGGAGACCAAAAACGAACCTAAGAACAACAGCAACAGATATAAGAAAATACAAATATAGCAGATATTAATGTAACTGTGTCAATAATCACTTTAAATGTGAATATTCTTCATACACATATTTATATACAGACTGTAGTGTATATGTATAAAAAAGGATATGTTGTCAACATAAAATCACATTAATTATAAAGAAATGAAAACTGAAGTAGTTGTTCCTAGAAATGTTTGTAGGCTATTGTTACGGAATTGCTTTCCTGATTTCTTTTTCAGTTAGATCATTACTGGTGCACAGAAAAGTTTCTGACTATTATATACTGATTTTGTGCCCTGCTATATTAATGGATTGATGATCATTTCTATGAATCCATTGGTAGATTTTTTTTAGGGTTTTCTAAGTATAGAATCATATCATTAACAGATAGGAATGATTTTAATTCCTCTTTTCCTATTTGTACATCTTTTATTTCTTTCTCTTGCCTAATTGTTCAGGCTAAAATTTCTAGTACTATACTGAATATAAGTGTAGAATGGATACCTGTTCTTATTCTGATCCTAGAAGAAATGATTCCGTTTTCCCCCATTAAGCACGATGTTGGCTATGGTTTTATTATAAACAAACTTTATTATATTGAGGCATGATCTTTCTATACCTAATTTGTTTAGGGCTTTTACCATGAAGAATCATTCAATTTTATCAGTGGTTTTCTGTATTTATTGTGGTGATCATGTGATTGTTATCCTTGGTTCTATTTATATGCTGTATTTAATTTACTGTTTTGAGTATGTGGAAATATCCTTGCATTCCTGAAATGAAACCAACTTGATCATGTTGTATTGCCATGTTAATGTGCTATTGAATTTGATTGTAAATATTGAGAATTTTTACATGTTTGTCAGAAATATTTGTTTACAGTTTTCTTTTGTGGTTTTTGTTGTGTCCTTATCAGATGCTGGTAGCAGCATGAAAATGTCTTTATAGAATGAGTTTAGAAAGTTTTCCTTACAGTTTGTGGGCCAGTTTTAGGAGTATTGGTGTTAGTTCTTTAAAACCTGGCAGATTTTAGCAGTGAATTCTTCTGAGCCCCTGCCCCTTGGGAGATTATATTACTGCTTCAATCTTATGAATTGCTATTAATCTCTTTTGGTATTTTATAACATCTTGGTTTAATTTTTGGTGGGTCACATGTGCCCAGAAATTTGTTCATTTCTTTTAAATTTTCCAATTTGTTGACTGGAATTTTCCAAAATATTTCCTAAAGACTCTTTGAATTTCAGTGATATCTGTTCTAATGTCTCATTTTTCACCTCTAGTTTTATTTATTTTAGTCTTCTCTTTTTTGTTAGTTTAGCTAAAAACATCTGTCAATTTCATTTATCTTTCCAAAGAACTAACTCTTCATTTCATTAATCATTTATGTTTTCTTTTGGACTTTGTTTTATTTGCCTAGCTTTGATCTTCATTATTTCATTCCTTCCATTGATTTTTGGGTTTGGTTTGTCCTTGTTTTTCTAAAATATTTAAATGCATCATTAGATTACTAATTTGAGATCCCTCTGGTTTTTCTTTTATGTAATAACTTACTGATATAAATGTCCCTCTTACTAGTGCTTTCACAGTATTAACACAGATTCTCTTATGGTTCATTTGATTCTGTGAATTTTTAATATTTATTCACTGATTTCATCAATTGCTGTTAATTCAAAACCGATTTGTTCAATTTCCTTTTTCATAATTTCTGTAGTTTTTCTTACTTGTCAATATCTAGTTTCCTTTCACTGTGATCTGATAAGATGCAAAAAAATTATATTGATTTTGTTTTTAATTTGCTAACTCTTACTTTATGGCCCAATATGTAGTCTTTTCAGGAAAAAGTTCTGGATGCTGCAGAAAACAATGCATATTCTGTAGCTATTGAATGAAATATTCTGTAGATGACTATTAAGTCCATTTAATGTATTTTGTAATTTAACACTGATATTTCTTTGTTAACTATTTTTGCCTGGGTGGTTTATTTATTGGTGAAAGCAGAGCATTGAAGTCACCTACTATTATTGTGTAGGGGCTTATCTCTTTCTATAAGTCCAGTAGTGTTTGATTTATAAACTCCAATGCTCCATTCAGTACATTTATACTTAAAATCTGTATTTACTTAATAAATTGTTCTCTTGATCAACAGATATTTGTAAGTTCTCTTTATTATATCTTACTTTTTCCTTTATTGCTGCCTGAATGTAGCATTTTGACAGAATAATCTTTAAACTCCAATATTTTTTATTATGCTTGATTTAGCCTGCTGTTGAGGCATTCAACTATGTTTTGTTTCTAATATGATTTATTGAATTTTTTTCATTTTTAGGATCTCTTTTTGGATTCTTTTTCAAAATATCTCATTATTGAAATGCTTATTTATATTTTCTGTTGTCATCCTTAATTTGTCCAATTATTTAATTGTGTTCTCTTGTATATCACTGAGCTTTGTAAAAATAATTCTTTTGAATTTTTTTTAGCATTTCATCTACTTCAACAACTTTGGAATCTGTTACTTTGGAATAATGAACTTTAGGAGACATCATATTGCCTTATATAATCACTTTTTAAAATTTCCTTTTTATCTATGTAAAGATTTGTGCATCTTCTTGGATAGATATCTCTTCCATTTTATGTGAGGGTCTTCTTACTAAGCAGCCTTCTTGTCTTGTGGTATTGACTTACTATTTAGTGTTGAGTTTGATTCCAATAGCATAGTCTCCCTGTGGCTATGTGGGCTGTGATTGGTGGGGTTTGAAACAACGCATACCACATTTGAATTTGAGGGATCCACTTTTTATTTAAACCTCTTAGGCAGGTGTGGTTCAGATATCAGAATAAGTGGGGTGCACTTTCTGGATACAACTACAATGAGAATGGAAGCCCCTGTCGGGTGATAAAGGTTTACTCAATGTACCCTTCATGGTTCTGATACCAGAAAAACAATTCTAGTGCTGACTGTCCTCGCCATAGTAAAGTGGTTATACTCTATTTAGATACTGCAGATTCTGTGTTCCATGGGGAATTGCAGGGACCAGATCACAGTTCCCTCTCTGTTACACTCAACTCCAGTCTTATCAATGTATGGTCTGATGGGGATGGGAATGATTAATGTTCATGGGACAGAGTCTACCATAGTTTTCTATTTCTTTTTTTTTTTTTTAATTTTTCTTAATTTTAATTTGTTATATATGACAACAGAATGCATTACAATCCATATTACACATATAGAGCACAAATTTTCTTATCTCTGATTGTATACAAAGTAGAGTCACATCATTTGTGTCTTCATACGTGCACTTAGGGTAATAATGACCATCACATTCCACCATCTTTCCTACCCCTGTGCCCCTCCCTTTACCTCCCTCCCCTTTTCCCCTTTGCCCTACCTAGAGTTTATCTAATCCTCTAGTCCCCCCCCACACCTGGCCCCGTAGCATATTATGAATCAGCATCCTTAAATCAGAGAAATCATTTGGCATTTGGTTTTGGGGGGATTGGCTAACTTCACTTAGCATTATATTCTCCAACTTCATCCATTTACCTGCGCATGTCATTATTTTATTCTCTTATTGCTGAGTAATATTCCATTGTGTATATATACCACATTTTCTTAATCCATTCATCTACTGAAGGGCATCTAGGTTGGTTCCACAGTTTAGCTATTGTGAATTGTGCTGCTGTAAACATTGATGCGGCTGTGTCCCTGTATTATGCTGTTTTTAAGTCCTTTGAGTATAGACTGAGGAGTGGGATAACTGGGTCAAATGGTGGTTTCATTCCAAGTTTTCCAAGGATTCTCCATATTGTTTTCCATATTGGCTGCAATTGTTTCTTTAGAGATGAATGTTTAGGAGCAGGTCATCAACTCTCTCAGCCATCCCCACTTTGGGATAAATCACTGGCTTGGGGTTTCTGAAGGTGAAATATGTGCTAGTTTTGGGGTCAAACTGGAGCAGAGTACACCCTCTCAAATAATCTGGAAGAGTATTTCAGAAGAAGTCCAGGCCTCACTCCTCTGTACCACAAAGAAAAAACAATGGATAAAATATAAAATAAAAAACACATAAAAAACAAACAAAAAAAACAAGCGAAACCACAACTCAACCAGCAACCACACTCCAGCTGTTGTCTCCATGAGCTAACTCAGGGTATCAGAATGAATGATGAAAAACAGAACAGAAAAGAGAAATAGACATTGCCTATCTAAAGTCTTTTTTAAATTTTTTCTTTTCTTTCTTATTTTATGTCAGGGCTCTTAAACTTTCTAGTTTCAGATTCTGGAGCATTTCATATTTAACATTCTTAAACAAGAGATGCTAAAGTCTACAAAGATGGTAAAGTCTACAAAAATATTACGAAATGTAAAAAATCCAACATCTGAAACACTTCTGGTCCCAAGCATTTTGAATAAGGTACACCCAACATATGTTGTAGTTAAGAGACTGTAGTCCTTATATTAATACTTGACAGATTCAGTAGGTAGAAAATCAGTAACTATGTACTTGAACATCAAGTATATAGTTGAAACATCATTAATCAACAGAATCTAATTAAAATTTATACAATATTCATTCAACAATATCATAATATGCATTTTTTTGAGCTTACATAGAATATTCTCCAAAACAGACCATATCCTAGACCTCAAAACACACTTAACTGTCAATGAAGCCTAGTAAAATAGAAACATCTGGCATCTAGGAATAACCAGTGGACATTTTCTCTAGTCAATTGTCCAGAGACATTGTGAATTTCTATCCTGCTCTGCCATGACCCACACAGCACCTGAGATGGGTATGACCTGCCAAGATGCCAATCAACCTACTGACTGCAAGACATCACAAAGCAAGACTCTGCCTTTGAAACCTTATCCCTGCCTTTGATGTACCCCCTTAAACAAACCACCAGAGTCATCTTTCCTTTGTCTAGTTACAGCTCTTGTGTGGACTGGATGTATCAGGGGCTCTACTTTTGTAAATACATTTCTGACTCTTTTCTTTTGTTCTTCACTAATTATTTTAGACTTTAAGTTTTCAGGTGGCTTACACCTCCTCTGCAGGAAGAAGAACCCTCCAATGAGACACTGGCCATCACCCCTGTTACTTTACCAAAATTAAAGGGTATGAATTATGACTTTTCAGACCACAATAGAATTAAAATCGAAATATAAAGTTTAAAAAAGTTAGAAAATCTCCAAATATCTGAATATATAAAGAATATATTTCAATGTAATTCATGTACCAAAAAAGGAACATTAAGTATTATTTTTTAATTAATTGACAATGAAAATACAACATTACAAATTTTGTGTGATGTGGAAAATGAACTGCTTATAGAAGAGATACTGTTGAATGTATACCTAAGATGAAATATCTAAAACAGTAATCTAAGCTTCAAACTTAAGAAACTTGAAGAACAAATTTAATCCAAGTCAACAGTAAAAAAAAGAATGAAGAAGAAGGAGGAGGACGAGGAGGAGGAAGAAAAACCATAGCATAAATATCAATGAAGTTCTAGACAATGAACAGGAAAAAAACCTGGTCATTATCAATACAAATTAAAAACCTGCAGTTAAAATGAACAGAAAAAATAAAGAGACACAGATGACTAATTTTTGAAATGAAATTGGAGCCAAAACAACAGATACTTTGGTTATAAAAATAGAAATAAAGAAATATTGTAACTCAAAGTAGATCATAGATATAAACTGAAAATGAAAAACTTAACAATTTCTAGAAGGTAACAGGAAAAATTGTGACATTGGGTTTGGCAATGACATTTTAAATCAACACCAAAATCATGATTCAGAGATCGAGAAAAATTGGTAGGTTAGATTTTATTAAATTAAAATCCTCTGCTTTTCAAAGAAACAGATGAAAATGAAAAGAGAAGCCACAGACAGGAATGGCAACTAAGTTTGTGAAAAGATGCTCAACATCACAGGTCAACAGGAAATTGCAAATTAAAATATCATTGAAACACCACTACACATCTGATTTTTTAAATTAAATCCAGTTTCATGTGTATCTTAGAATAAATTTATCCATAATTTTCCTTCTGCAGCATGAAATATAAGGCATGTGGAAGAATGAAAACTCCTGTTACTCAGAAATGACATCACTGCATCTTACTCACACCCTCCATTCAGTTTCTACATCCTCACAAATTTTGTTTTCTATGTTTTATATATGTAATAGCTGATAATTACTTGTCCTTCATCTCTCCTTTTTCATTAGGAATAATTAATGAAATATCATATTAATTATTAATTAATTAATTGGTTTAATTAATTTGACTAATTAATAATTACTTAAATATTAGAATAAGATTTAGCAATATAAAAATAAAATGATACATGGAACTAGCATTTGATTGTTTTCAACTTTTCCTTACTTCGGAGTTCTAAGAGTGTTTTCTCCTTAAACTATTTGAAGAATTTATATTAGAAATAACATAAGACAAAACGACATGTTATACATATCTTTTCAACAGTTATTAACAAGATATAAAAAATTATATTTAAATGTTGATTTACCCCTTCTACTGTGAATATATATATGTATGTATTTTTTTTTCAAATATTTATTTATTTGCTTTAGTTGTACACAATGTGTTTATTTACATGGTGCTGAGGATTGAACCCAGGCCGCGCACGTGCCTGGTGAGTACTCTACTGCTGAGCCACAACCCCAGCCCTGTATGTATTTTTAATAAAATATAATGCATGAATAAAATTTGAAAGATAGTAAAGTTTATTATTACTCCCTTGAAGGTCTGAGAGTTAAAATTTAATGATACCAAAATTGAACTGGTCTGGTATGTCTGCTGCTATGTAATCATACTGAACATGTTAGAAGTGGTCATTAATGCAGGTAAATCCTTGTTGGGCCTTCTTTTAATTGATGTAGCTGCTGGTTGACAGTACGTATATGCGTAAATGGGTCACTCAATAGATAGACGACAGAGTTCAGAGCAATTGGCATCTAGTGCAGTGATGCATTTTTAAAATAACTGTGGTGTGTGTGTGTGTGTGTGTGTGTGTACCATATGCTTTGAACCAATAAAAGGAATTAAAATGATGGTTACTCTGTCTTGTGTTTCAAATATATTGATCACCTTTCATATTTATTGACATTTATAGCAATGCCATGGGGTAGATACCACTATCAGAAATTTGTGAATCAGAACTCTGTGATTTATATAGGTTGCCCCAAAGTTCCACAGAAAGTAAAAACTACTTATAATAATTTTAATAATTAATGAAATATTAGAATAAGATTTAGCAATATGAAAATGAAGTGGTACATGGAAGTAGGACTTGATTGTTTTCAATTTCTCCTTCATTTGGTATTCTTAGAATGTTTTCTCTTTGAAGAAAGAGAGGAGAATATTTTGTCCTCTAAGCAAGAATTTGAACACAGGTTGTTTGACTCAATATTCTATGCTCATATACTGAGAGAAAACACACATGCAACAGATTAGCCATTTCACAATAATGCTGCATAATAAAAATTCCACAAAATTTGGTGGTATAAAATAATACTTATTTTACTCATATGTCTGTGGGTAAACTGGGGTGTGGTTGATTTAAGCAGACCTCAGTTGTACTGGATTTCAAGCTACACAATGAATCAAGATGTGCTTTATGTGACTCATGTTAGGCCAGTACCTGCTTTATTTGAAGCATATTCTTCTGGAAACATTTAGGATCTTGAAAAAATGAGCGCAGTTGTACAGTCTCCTTAAACTTCTGCTTGTTCCATATCCCACTGGCTAAAGCACATTACTGGTAAAATTCAGTATCCATGGCAAAGAAAAGTACATTTTCCTTTGTGGTTAAAAAGAGGTAGTAAATATTTACTTTATCATAATATGATCTAATGCAGGAGTGCGTGCACACACACACACACACACACACACACACACACACACACACACACACACACACACACACACACACATTCCCCATTGTCACTCAACCCCATAGGTATGTGCTACATATTTTTTCCAATCAAAATTTCTGCCTTAACTAAATCTATCCAATTGTTTATTGTCTCTCTAATATTTAGTTGGGTTTATTTTTAGTGTGAGAGTCCAGATCCAGCAACCATTATCTTTGTAACTGTTTTCCAGAGAGAATTCTTGCCTCCTGCTACACTTAATGGCACATTTGTTTATTTGAGGGAGGAAAACTTCAGTATCGCTGGATACATAGTAGTATGCAAATGACTTAGCCTTATAGATTAAAAATAACAATAGTGGAGAAAAGATAGATTCATAATGGAGATAAGGTCATTATTTAAAGGCAGAGCTAGTGGGGTGCAATGGAGCATACCTGTAATCCCAGTGACTTGGGAGCTGAAGCAGGCAGAACCCAGGTTGCATGCCAACTCCATCAATTTAGTGAGACCATCAACAACATAGTGAGAGCCTGCCTCAAAATTAAATCTTTAAAAAAAGGGCTGAGGATATAGCTCAGTGGGAAAGTGTCACTGGGTTAAATCTTCAGTACCACACACATTGTAGTAGTAGTAATTATTATTAATGTGTTAATAATAATTATTATTATTATTCAGAGCTTTAAGTTGTGATTCATTTGTAATTAATATATCAAAATTCTGTGATCATAAGTACATTTCACAAGCACTACCATTTATGCCAATCTAATAGAGGCTATAGAGCTTGATAATTTCATAATCTCTCCTGCAGGATATTAGCTTTTTGGCAGCATAATAAGAGAATACATAGAGATGAAATCATTTAAACCAAGAGGTAGGAATAGTGCTTTATATATTTAAGGCTTTCAAGAATTGACTTTAAAATTAATGTGTTATGCCTGTGTGTTCATAATCTCTGAATCTGAGAGAAGAAGAAAAATTTGAGTTCGCTATCAGGGTCACAGCATGATGAAGAATTCTTTTCCAGTGAGAAAAATATTTGCTTCATAAAATCATTGAATGGTTTTTAAGAATCACGTGCCAGATTTGTCTTTTGAAAGCGAGAATGAATTTAGAAAAGCTGCCCATGCCTTCACAACCACATGTTCAGCCTTAAAAACTTATTTCTTTATATTCAAAACAAACATTTTGGAAGATTGAAATTATCAGAGAAGTTCTCCTCATTTTGTATTGCCATCTGGGTGTAGAAACCAACACAGCACCATTTTGTTCAGAAAGCTATTCTTGGAAAACAGAGCTGGAGTGAAATGAGAAACACTGTGGTTTTAGTGCTTGGGCTGATTTCATGAGAATTCTAGCCAATTTAATGCACAGAAAAGAGAGAAAAATCCTCTTTAGGACCTTAGAATTCAGTCCAGCCTTAGTTATTCTTCAACCACATGATACACTATACATTGCATTTATTATTTCTTTGTTATTCAAGGCAAGACAGTTCATTTGTCTTTGTGCCTACCTTATTCTGTAATAAGAACACTAGAAAATAGAGAACACTGTGGTATGGCTATTATGATGTTTAAGAGAGACTATATTTTGACTTTGAAAAGACCGAACACTGGGCTGAGGGTGTAGCTCAGTGACAGAACGCTTTTCTAGCATGTGCAAGTTCCTGGGTTCAATCCTCAATACACCAATACACACACACACACACACACACACACACACACACACACACACACACACAAAAAAAAAAAATAAAAAAAGAGAAAGAAAGAAAAGGAAAGAAAAATGAAAAAGTCAGGCATGGTGGCACATGACCGTAACCCCATTGGCTCATAAGGCTGAGGCAGGAGGATCAAGAGTTTAAAGCCAGCCTCAGTAATTTAGCAAGACCCTAAACAACTTAACAAGACCCTGTCTCAAAATAAAATATAAAAAAGTGCTGGGGACATGGCTCAGTAAGTGGTTAAGCACCCCTGGGTTCAATACTTGGTACCAAAAAAAAAAAAAAAAAAAAAAAAAAAAAAAGACTGAAAATATGTTACTACTTACTCATCCTGAAAAATGAAAGGCATCAAAGTTCAAATAATTATGAAAGTATGGAAAATGTGTCAGGGAGCCAGAGAAATAAATTAATAGCTACTAACATTTAAAAGATGCAAATTGGACTTAGTTTCAGGCCCTATCAACAATAAATTACATAGCTTAAATTTATCATAAAGCAGTTTAGATTGACATTGTAAAGTTTTAAGCTTTCATTGGTCCACAGCTCTTAGAATTTCTATTTAACATTTCTCCTCAAGTCAAAGATACACACTTTAGTGATTTTTTCCCAGTGTCCTCTACCTGCCAACATACATTTATATCTATTAACTACTGTTAAGTGGAGATAATCTGAAATGCCTATTGTGGTTAAATATTGTTCCTTAATCCTTTCCTGATATTATGATCAATTTAATATGATATATTTTTTTCTAACAAAGAAGGCACAATGAAAGCTGATTGCTCTCTCCTAAAAACATGTCCAGTCTCTGAGTCCATAATCTCTACCCAAGCTTTAGTGCCAAACATGCTATTACACAAACAGGTGCGTGCCCATTCATATATGTACGCTAAGGTATGGTTTGAGCACAGATGCAGTTATTAAAACATATTTATCTTTTTTGTATTATCCATGTTCAAAATGTCCACTGTAGACTGATGCTTTTGTCTTTTTTGCTTCCGTGTTGATCACCACTCACTAAGATAAATCAAATTCGCTTCTAATTAGTAGTCTCTTAATATGTAATCTCACAATAGGATTCTTAGGCTATAGATCAGAGCCCTTAGTCTGTCCAAATGTAACTGCGAAGAGCCACCATTCTCCCTTCAAAAATATTCTTCTCACCATCATTGTCTTCACAGCTGAGGGGGTTGGTCTTATCCTTTCTCTGATGCTTTGGAAAACACATTTTCATATATGGCTATTTCTACAGATATGGTCCTACCTTGGTTATCCTGAGCCCAATGTAATGTTCATATCTAAATGTTTTAATTTTTGTCAATACATAACCTCTCCTTCTCTTACATACACATATACTCTAAAACTACCCATAGTAGTATGCCTGAGCCATTACATGCTTCTTTTCTATGAGAATGAATTTCCTATTCTTGGTACTTTATATCAAGCCTGCCTTCTGTTTTATTTTTTTCCAGATATGAATGAAACAATGGTGTTGACAAAGTAAAACATGTAATACAGAGCTCCTTGAAAGTGGAATGAAAGAACTGAATGCTTACATACTTGCATACAATCCAACCTAAGGAAAGACTCTTGAATTTAAATAGAAAAATGACAATAACTGATCATTCTAATAACTTGCACTTAGAATGAACTAATTAGCTTATGCATGTTTTGCTATAGTGAAAATACATTTTAAAATCCATATATTAAATTTAAGATAAAAGCAATTTTTTTAAAACTTCACTTGTTATTAGTTAATGCTTTCATAGCAATATGAATGAATTGTAAAATATAAATTGAAGCTCTTGAAACATGATTAAAATTACTATTTTCACTTGCTTTTATCTAGACCATTTTATAGCCTAGATGAATCCTACCTGCTTCATTCTTTCCTACTTGAACAGATGGATCATAAAAGTATGGGCTCACCAAGGAAAATTTAGTCTCATTCCATTACATCTGCTGGCCAAGGGAGAAATACAAAACAGACACTATCTGATTCATACAACCATCCAAGAAAACAGCTCTGCAGGCCTTGCTGGCCAGCTGGATTTGTCTTTGGCTTGCTCTCAATAACATAAAACTAAATTACAGTAATTGCTGACCACCAGATATTACATGTACACAGGCACTAAGAATTATATTACTTCAATGGCTGCATAAAGAAGGTATATCCCTAACATGGAGAATGTAAGGAACATTACAAAAAGTCCTAGTCTAAAGAAATGATCCCTCTCAGACCTTGTTCTCATAGCCATATTTCAGTACTGTCTGTGAGATACACTTCCCTATTGCTCCTGGCATCCCCTGTTTTGTAGTTTACCCTAAGAAATTCCTATACATGTTAAAATATGGTCAGCTCTCTATGTCCATGAAGTCTGAATCCACAGATGCAACCAAACACACATCAAAACTGTTCAATACAGATGCAGTTTTTTATTGTGTGCAGACAATTTTTTTCTCTTATAATTATTTCCTAAACAGTACAACACATCTGTGTACTTAGTATTAGGTAGTAAAACAATCCAGAGGACTAGGGTAGGTTATATACAAACACTATGCCATTTTATGTAAGAAATTTGAACATCTGGGGAGGAACTAATCCCCAAGGGATACTGAAAATTCACTGTGTATATACTCATAAATATGCTTATGAAAATTTATTGTGATGACCAATGATTGGAAATGAATGAAGTTTAAAGCAGTGAAGATAGGATCAACAGTTCATGCTGTGTGTACACTATAACATTAGGTGTTCATTAATAATGATAAATAAAAATGATCAACATGTAAATTTGTTCATGATACATGTGCAGGTACACAGACATTTCATGCTTTGATTATTATAATTCTATTAATATAAAAGTTTACTCTTGTATATGTATATAAAGATCTAAAATTCACCAAAGTGATGATAATGAAATTTTAGTGACTTGCTATCTTTAAAAAGAAATAATACTTTTTGGTTGTAGGTGGACACAACGCCTCCATTTTATTTTTATGTGGTGCTGAGGATCGAACCCAGCACCTTATGCATGCTAGGCGAGCGTTCCATCTTTGATCCCCAGCTCCAGCCCAGTGACTTGCTATCTTATCTGTGTTTTCCAATATATTACTTTCATTAGTGAAAATGGGTATATATTATAGTTTTCAAAATGATAATTCTCATGTCAATGTACTAACTCTGAGTAACATACATTTTACTTTATTTACTTGTTTACCTTTTCTTTTTGTATTAGAAATCGAACCCAGTGCTTTACTGCTGATCTACATTTCCAGTCCTTTATATTTTTATTTTGAGACAGGGTCACACTAAATTGCTGAGGGCTTGCTAAGTTGCTGAGGGTAGCCTGGAATTTGTAATCCTCCCATATCAATGTCCTGAATTCCTGGGATTACAGACATGTGACCCTATGCTTGGCAACAAATATATTATAATTAATTCATTCAACATTTTCAAATGCTTGATTTGTCAAGTTCCCTTTTTTTCCCTTGAAAATCTGTTGGAATAATGCAGTAGAATAATATACAATAAATATGTGAAATACATAGAAATATTTAATTGCTACTAAAATTTCCACAATCTTACTCTTAACTTCTATACTTCTCTTATTGCTAACTGAAAACACACTCTATCAGCACAGGTCTGTAGACCTACTAGGGAAAATAGGGTAGTTACTATGGAATCAAGGAATGATTTTTTTAAATACTATTTAATCAGGATTTCAATGTTATAAAAAGAACCATAAAATCTCAATGGCCTATGCTAAAAGGGCATTCTATTAAATAATCAGAGTTTGTTGTTCAGGCCATGATCCTCTTTCTTTTATCTCACTCCATTAGAACACTTGGCTTCTGCATCTCATAACAAGAAAAAAGAGAAACGAAAAAGGAGAACTAGGTTTTTGTTCCTGATTATAAAGAACAGTCCACTAATAAGAATTAACATGTGATTCCACATTAAACAATAGCAATGGTGAGAAACATAGAAAAGAAAATGGATGTCTGGTGAATATTAACTTTATGGAGCAGTTGTTTTAAGTTACCTGATACTATCAAGTTTATACAACTAATAAGGGAGTTCAAACTTTCTAATAAATACAGGTCTTTTGAATCCAAATTCAATGTATATTTGTATCCATCAGGATGGATGAGGCTATACTGAAGTAGCAATTTCACCTTTAAATCTTAGGAATGTAACACATGGAAGTTTCTATCATGCTGTATTTTGTGACTCTTCCCTCTCTGTGTGAGTTTTCCAGCATGACAAGGGCAAGAGAAGAGAGTGCTTGAAGAAGTCATAGGCATCCTCTTTCTTCTGGTCCAGAAGTGATACGTGCCACTTCCTGTCATAGATAACTGTCAGGAGTTGGTCACATGGATCACCACTACCAGGGGTCTGGGCAATGAGGAAAAGCAAATGTGTGTTTGGTGATCAGTATCCAAGAAGATAGGCATACATAGCATTCCATGAATACAAACCAACTATTAATAATTACAGTTGCAATAGTTCTACATTTTTAATTGCACCTGTAGGTAGATTTGTTGAATTAAATTCAAAATTTGCCTAATTTATCCTTTACATTTCACTCTTGCAGCTATATGTCTACCAAAAACTAGTTCAATAATCTTCCTGAATTGTTCAAAACTATTAAGAGCTGTTTGAAAGACAAATATGTAGAAAAATTAGGCTATCGACAATGTGTACATACTTAGTCTCATATTACCTTCTTTTGACTTCCAATGATTAAAAAGTGAAATAATAACAGGCCTAATCATAGTTCAACTTTTATACCAACTGAGAATAGATTTATCATTCTGTTTTCTTTAACACAGTCTAGAAATTATGTGTAAGACACTCACTTCTCAGGAACCACTTATTGGGATGAGATTGCATATGAAACTTTATCCCTGGAGAATCCCCTAAAAAGATTAGTGAAAGTATATTTAATCAAAGAGAAGAGAGAGCCATCTTCCTCTGATAATCTAGCATCCACAAATGTGAAGCCAGTAGGAAGGACCAGGTGAAATCTTCAGACAAATATTAGCCCAAGAATGCAAAATACAGTCATGTGTTTGATTTGGATTTACAGTCATCACACAATTCTGTCCCTTACATACTAATATTTCATCTAAAAGTACAATGTGAGTTCAATAATAAAACAAGTTGGTGTAGGAAAATGGCATCTGCAGGTGTAAATATAACAGCAGATCACATGGAAATTGTGAAGACTTACAAAAGAGTGTTTGACTTGGGTTCTCCACTTCATCGAAATTCCATGTCTGTGGTAACTTCCATCTGTCTTGGCAGATATGTGGATAAAATTATCAGTTTGTTATTAGCATATGTTTTCCTTCTCAGATGTTTGTTTATGGGAAAAAATTAATGTAGCATGCAACTTGCAATTAGTTTTCACACTGTTAATGACAGGTTCCCATAAAGTGCCTTGCATTGAAATATGGAAGCTAATGGCATTAATAAGGCAAACAGATGCTCAGACTCAGGTGAAAAAATAAGCCAAATCAATAGTGTACCTATACAAAATTTGATAGGGTTGCTAAGAATTTTTCAGTCTCCTATTTAGTAATTAAAATATTAAGGAGTAATTTATAGTCACCATCCTCGATACAATTTGCCTCTTGTGGTTAGAGAATGAGCAAGATATTTACTTCTACCTGCACACATGAACAGAAAGAACATGCACCTGTACTTGTACACAAGAAAAAGATATGCAATGTGAATTATATGAAGTGGAGCTGTGAAGCTCTGTTTGAAATCAACTCTGGACTTGGGTCCAAAAGACTTCATGAGTAAAGCATGGTCCTTATCCTCCAGGAGACTATTTACAGCAGTGAATTTTATATATCAATGCACATTAGAAACATTTGGGGAACATTTTCAGATATAGAGATTACTAGGATATTCCCATCATAGCATATGAGATAGATTCTAACACTAACTCTTGAATTGGGTCTAGACACCTACATTAAAAAAAAACAACAAAACAAAACAAAACAAAACTTCCCTTTGCTGGTGTAACTAGTTAGCTAACTAAAAATTGAGAATACCCACAAATGTAATGTATTTTTTTGTTCTCTAAATGTATTATTATCTCCAGCTGAAATGATTTTCCTCCAAGTCCCCACAGCCTACATAACTTAAAAACTTAATCTATGTAACATTTTTATTCTCCCATATGACTTAGTAGATTGAAACCTCCTACAATCCATGATCATTTTTTTTTTTCATTCTCTGATGGAAGGAATATACACATACAAATAATTATCACTGAAACCAGGACTAATTGTATTGTTATAGAGTCATGAAATCTGGTGATAATACAGAGGCTTGGCAGTAATTTAATGGGCATCTTGACAAAGGAATAAATAGCAAGACATTAAGAGAAGGCAGAGATATTCTAGAATTTCATTCCAGAACTAAGTTCTATCCTTTGGTTTCTCCTCCATATGTGGAAGATCATCTGCATTTTCTACTTTCTTGAAGTCTGAAATCTGGTTGGAGTTAACCTTTGGGGAGCATAAGCATGAGATCAGTCCGGGAAAGAGAAGATGTGACATTTAGCCTTCCATTTCCCTCCACACCACACTGTGGATGGATGACTAGTCTTATTACACTGCTCTCCTTCAGTGTGGTTTTCCTTGGAATCCAACCACTATTTCCACCTTGATTTTTTTTCATTAATTTATAGTTTATGTAGCAAAATGTTTATCCTTCTAAAGATTACCATTCAATTTATTATAGTATTAAGTTATGCATCATCAATACCATGTTATCACAGAGCATTTTTATCACCCACCAAGAACCCTATATTCCTTACCTATCACTCCCCATTTTCTCCATCCTCATGTTCTTGCAATCACGTCTGTCCTTTTTATCTCTATTAATTTGTCTCATCTTGGCATTTTATGTAAGTGGAACTTTACAATATGTGAGCCTTTTTGGTCTGACTTTTTATGGTGTGCATTTTTTTTAAAGTTTCATCTTTTAAAAAAGATGGTTGGCCATGGTGGTATATTCCTATAATCCCAGTGGCTCGAGAGGCTAAGGTAGGAGAATGGCAAGTTCAAAGCCAGCCTCAGCAATGATGAGGTGCTAAGCAACTCAGTGAGACTCTGTCTCTAAATAAAATACAAAATGGGACTGGGGATGTGGATCAGTGGTCAAGTGTCTCTGAGTTCAATCCCTTGTACCCCCCAAAAAAGAGTAAAAACTATAAAAAAATGTTCCATCCATTTTGTAGCATAAATCATTATTTCATTCTCTTTTTATGGCTGAATAATATTTCATATGATAGATATACCACAATTTGTTTTAAGATTCAGATAGCTGTTAACAAGCATTTGAGCTGTAGTAATGTTTCTATGAACTTTCATGTAGAAGTTTTTGGAAATAGGTTTTCACTTATTTGATATGGACCTAGGAGTAGTATAATTAGGTCATATGATGGTTTTAATTATTGGAGATCCAGGCAGAACATTTTTCCAAAATGCATGCTTTCCCAAAAGCCAGAAGGGTTCGACTTTCTTTACATCCCTGACAAGACCTGTTATCGTGTCCTTTGATTGTAGTTACCCTAATGTGAATGAAGTGGTACAACATTGTCATTTGATATGCATTTGCCTAATGACTAATGATGTTGAAGTTCTTTTCAAGTGGACATCTACATATATTTTTGGAGAAATGTCTATTCAAATCTATTTTAACCAGGTATTTGTCATATTGAGTTGTAAAAGTTCTTTAATATATTGTAAACATTAGATCCTTATTAAATATGATTTACAAATATTTTTTCCATTTCTGAAGCTATGTTTCAACTTTTTGTGAGTGTCCTTTAGAGAACAAATCTTTTATTTTTATGAAGCCCAATATATTTATTTTTTCTTTGATCATATTTTTGTGATATATCTTAGAAACAATTATATATTTCAATGGAGATTTATAGCTGTGCATTCCTCTAAGACTTGTATAGTTATGTTTCTTAAATTCAGTTATTTGATCCATTTTGAGTTAAATTTTGTGAATGTTAGGAAGTAGCAATCCAGCATCATTCTTTTGCATATAGATATCAAGTTGTCCTATATTGTGGTTTGGATGTGAGGTGTCCCTCAAAAGCTCATGTGTGAGAACCTTCTTGCATTCAAGAAGGTTCAGGGGGCTGGAGTTGTGGCTCAGCGGTAGAGCGCTCGCCTAGCACATGCACGGCCCGGGTTGGATCCTCAGCACCACGTAAACATAAATGCATTGCATTGTATACAACTAAAGCAAATAAAGAAATATTAAAAAAAAAGAAGGTTCAGAGGAGAAATGATTGAATTCTGAGAGTCTTAAACCAATCAGTGACTTAATCCCCTCATGGAATTAACTCAGTGGTAAACTGAAGGTGAGCAAGGTATGGCTGGAGGAGGTGGGTCATGGGGGTCTTGTGGGTATATAATTTATATCTAGTGAGTAGACTCTTTCTCTGCTTTCTGATCATCATATGAGCCACTTTCCTCTGCCACACTCCTCCACCATGATGTTCTGCCTCACCTCAAGCCCTGAGGATGGGAGTAGACCTTCTATGGACTGAGACCTCTGACACCATGACCCCTCAAATAAACTTTGCCTTCCCTAAAATTGTTCTTATCAAGTCTTTTAGTCACAACACCAAAAAGCTAACTAAAATATCCTACCACCATTTATTGAAAATACTATTCCTTCCCCATTTAATTGTTTTGGAAAACTTGTTGGAAATCAACTGACCAAAAAACTGTATGGATTTATTTCAGGACTTTCAATTCTGTTCCTTTGGTCTACATAACTACACTTTTCTCAGTAATACACTTGCTTTTTTTTGTTTGTTTGTTTCATCAAAACATTTATTAAAACCCAATTATATTAGAATATATGCAACAAATATTATGGTTCTTATATTCATTTTCTTTTGTTCAAATTAGTTATATATGACAGCAGAATGCATTTCAACTCATTGTACACAAATGGAGCTCAACTTTTCATTTCTCTGGTTCTACAAAATGCAGAGTTACACCATTTTTGCAATCATACATGTGCATAGGGTAATAACGACCCTCTCATTCCACCATCCTTCCAACCCTCATACCCCCCTGCCCTACGTCACTCCCCTCTGCCCAATCCAAAGTTCCTCCATTCTTCCTTTGCCTACTCCCCGCTCCCCGCCATGGGTCAGCATCCACATATCAGAGGAAACATTTGGTTTTTGGGATTGGCTTATTTTGCTTATCATGATATTCTCCAACTTCGTCCATTTACCTGCAAATGCCATAATTTTGTTTTTCTTTAAGACTAAATAATAATTCATTGTGTATATATGCCATAGTTTCTTTATCCATTCATCTATTTAATGGCATCAGGTTGGTTCCACAGTTTAGCTATTGTGGAACTGCTATAGACATCAATGTGGCTGTGTCACTATAGTATGCTGATTTTAAGTCCTTTGGGTGTAGACCGAGGAGTGGGATAGCTGAGTCAAATGGTGGTTCCATTCCAAATTTTCTAAAGAATCCCATATTGTTTTTGAGAGTGGTTGCAACAATTTGCAGTCCTACCAGCAATGTATGAGTATACCTTTTTCCCAAAACCCTCACCAGCATTTATTGTTGCTTGTATTCTTGATAATTGTCATTCTGGCTGGAGTGAGATGAAATCTTAGAGTAGTTGATTTTCATTTCTCTAATTGCTAGAGATGTTGAATTTTTTTATATATTTGTTGATTGTTTATATATCTTCTTCTGTGAAATGTCTGCTCAGTTTCTTAGCCAACTTATTAATTGGATTATTTGTTTTCTTTTGCTGTTAAGGTTTGCGTTCTTTATACATGCTGGAGATTAGTGCTCTATGTCATGTGCATGTGGTAAAGATTTTCTACCATTCTTAGGCTTTCTCTTCACAATGTTGGTTGTTTCCTTTGCTGAGAAGAAGCTTTTTAGTTTGGACCTCTACATATCTTTTTGGAGAAATGTCTATTCAAATCTATTTTAACAAGGTATTTGTCATATTGAGTTGTAAAAGTTCTTTAATAAAGTTTATGGAAACAGGGCATGGTGGCATATTCCTATAATCCCATTTATTGATTCTTGATTTTATTTCCTATGCTTTAGGAGTCTTGTTAAGGAATTCAGGCCTAAAACAACATGATGAAGATTTGGGCCTACTTTTTCTTCTATTAGGCACTGGGTTTCTGGTCTAATTCCAAGGTTCTTGATCCACTTTGTGTTGAGTTTTGTGCAGGGTGAGAGGTAGAGGTTTAAATTCATTTTGCTGCATATGGATTTCCAGTTTTCCCAGCACCATTTGTTGAGAGTCTATCTTTTCTCCAATGTGTGTTTTTGGCACCCTTGTCTAGTATGAGATAAATGTATTTATGTTGGTTTGTTTCTGTGTCTTCTATTCTGTACCATTGGTCTACATGTCTACTTTGGTGCCACACCATGTTGTTTTTGTTACGATAGCTCAGTAGTATAGTTTAAGGTCTGGTACTGTGATGCCCCCTGCTTCACTCTTCTTGCTAAGTATTGCCTTTTTTTTTTTTTTTTTTTACTTGTAAGATGGGGTTTTGAAATTTTTTTATTTGTTTGTTTGTTTGTTTGTTTGTTTGTTTGTTTGTTTTTTTATTTATTTATTTGAAGTTGACAGCAGAATGCATTACAATTCCAAGATGGCAGACCGGAGAGAGGTTGCATTAAGTGTCAGTCAGTAATTGAGGTTCAGAGTAGTGAGAATACTGCTTTGTTGCTAGCAATACTCCTGCACCTGCAAAGGAGCCACAGCCATCGTACCCCTCTGGAACTGTGGGAGAACAGACTATAGCATGGGAATGCCGATTTGGTCCTGTGTGGTTCCCCTACTCCCAGCGTGGGTTGGTCACCACTATCTTTGAAAGTTGCAGCAGCAGAGGGAGAAAAAAGAAAAAAAGAAGAAAAAGTCACCTATACGCAGTATCCTGCATACATCCGAGGAATTTACACAGGCTCTGAAGTCAGCTGACAACCACACATGCCACACACAGACCGTGGCAGAGCTTGTATCTGAACCCAGCTGAGGATTGCTTTGGCTATTCTGGGTCTCTTATTTTTCCAAAAGAATTTCATGATTGCTTTTCCTATTTCTATGAGGAATGACAATGGGATTTTAATTAGAATTGCATTAACTCTGTATAATGCTTTTGGTAGCGTGGCAATTTTGACAATATTAATTTTGCTTATCTGGGAGTATGGGAGATCTTTCCATCTTCTGAGGTTTACTTCAATTTCTTTCTTTAGTGTTCTGTAGTTTCATTGTAGAGTTCTTACACCTCTTTTGTAACATTGATTCCCAAGAATTTTATTTTATTTTTTTGAGGCTAGTGAGAATGAGGTAGTTTTCCTAATTTCTCTTTGAGAGGATTCATCACTCATGTGTAGAAATGCATTTGAATTAGAAGTGTTGATTTTATATCCTGCTACTTTGCTGGATTCACTTATTAGTTCTGGAAGGATGGTGGTAGAATTTTTTAGATTCTCTAAATATGGAATCATGTCATCAGTAAATAGTGATAGTTTGAGGTTTGTTTTTTTTTTTTTTTTCTATCTGTATCCTTTTAATTTCTTTCATCTGTCTAATTGCTCTGGCTAGAGTTTCAAGGACTACATTGAATAGAATTGGCGAAGGAGGGCCTCCCTGTCTTGTTCCAGTTTTTAGAGGGAATGCTTTCAATTTTTCTCCATTTAGAATGATGTTGGCCTTGGGCTTAGCATAGATAGCTTTTACAATGTTGATGTATGTTCCTACTATCCTTAGTTTTTCTAGTGTTTTGAACATGAAGGGGTGCTGTATTTTATAAAATGTTTTTTCTACATCTATTGAGATGATTATATGATTCTTTAACTCTTTTGATATGATGAATTATGTTTATTGATTTCCATATGTTGAACCAACCTTGCATCCCTAGGATGAACCCCATCTGATCATGATGCACTATTTTTCTATATGTTTTTGTATGGGATTTGCCAGAATTTTATTGAGAATTTTTGCATCTATGTTCATCAGGGTTATGGTCTTAAGTTTTCTTTCCTTGATGTATCTTTTCTTGTTTTGGTCAGGGTGGTACTAGCCTCATAGAATGATTTAGAAGGGTTTCCTCCTGTTCTATTTCATGTAATAATTTGAGGAGTATTGGTATGAGTTTTCTTTGAAGGTATTGTAGAATTTAAATAAGAATTTGTCTGGTCCTGGGATTTTGTTCATTTATAAGTGTTTGGTGTCATTTGCTATTTCATTGCTTGAAATTGATCTGTTTAAATTGTGTATGTCCTCCTGATTCAGTTTGGGTAGATCATATGTCTCCAGAAATTTGTTGATGTCTTTAAGATTTTCTGTTTTATTGGAGTATAAATTTCATTGTAGTTTCTAATTATATTTTTGTATTTCATTGTCCATTGTGATATTTCCTTTTTCATCATGAATTGTAGTAATTTGAGTTTTCTCTCTCCCTTTCTTCATTAGCATGGCTTAAGGCTTATCAATTTTACTTTTCAAAATCCAACTTTTCATTTTGTTAATTCTTTTGTTTCTTTTGTTTCAATTTTGTTGATTTCAGCTCTGATTGTAATTATTTTCTCTCCTCTACTGCTTTTGGTGTTTATTTGTTCTTCTTTTTCTAGGGCTTTGAGATGTAATGTTAGGTCATTTATTTGTTGACTCTATTCTTTTAGTGAATGAGCTCAATGCAATGAACTTTCCTCTTAGTACTGCCTTCACAGTGTTCCAGAAATTTTGATATATTGTATCAGTATTATCATTTAACTCTAAGAATTTTTTTATCTCTTCCCTGAATTTTTTTTTTATCTCTTCCTATTGAGTCCCCATGTGTTTCAGTATCTTCTACCTTTATTTTATCATTGATTTCTAATTTCATTCTATTATGATCTGATAGAATGCAGGGTAGTATCTTTATTTTTTTGTATTTGATAAGAGTGCTTTGTGGCAAAACATATGCTGTCTTTTAGAGAAGGATCCATATGCTGCTAAGAAAAAAGTGCATTCATTCATTTCTTGATAAAATATTCTATATATGTCTAAATTATTGATTGTATTATTGTATTACTGATTTCTATAGTTTCATTGTTTAGTTTTTTGTTTGGAAGAGCTAACCAATGTTGAGAGAGGTGGGTAAAGTCAGCTAGTATTACTGTGCTGTGGGGTACTTGATTCTTGAAATTGAGAAGGGTTTGTTTTATGTACATAGATGTTCCTATTAATATGTTTACAGTTTTGTTGCAAGAAACAGAAATTACGTGTTTGTTATCTAAAATATAAATAGTAGGTTTACAAAAGAGTCTACAGCTTCTAATGGTAGACAAAGAAAAAACCAGGGGCAGTGGGTGTAGGATGTGATGTTTATGAGGTAGGAGGTGAGGATACAGAGTTATTAGATCATAGGAAGAGTGAAAAAGGAATCAAAAGAAGTTGGCTCTTAGCAGGAGAAAAGAGAGAAGACTCCAGAGAAACAGATAGGTGAGAGGAAAATACACAAAGAGAGAGAGAGTGAAAAAAAAAAATAAATAAAAGAGAAAATTAATTAACTAATTAAAAAAATAAAATAAGAAAAAATGTAAAAATGAAAGTGTGTACAACAAAACTGTAATATACTATTCAGACATCCCAGTCCTCAGTAGACTGATGCATGAAAAGTACTTGGTTTCAAAAATGTTGGGGATGAAGAGTGGGAAAGAGAGAAAAATAATCTTGAAAGAAAATTGAATAATTGTTTCTGTTGCAGTTCAATATCTTCTCTGCTTCCTTTCTCATCCAATAAGTGGAGTTGTGTGGAGTTTTCTCGTCTCACCACCCTCAGATTGGTGAATTTTACTAGGGTGCGAAGGTTAGTCTTGGAGATGAAACTGCTGGAGGCAGGATATAGTAATTGCTGTTCCCCATTGGAAGACTGCACCCCAGGAATCTCCTTTGGGGTCCACTCCTGTGATGTAGGAGTCTGTTCTTAGCCTCTTACATTACCTGTGAAGCCCCCAGTTCTGGCCTCTAGTGTAGTCTCTAAACTTTATCCCTCCCACCCTTGCCCTTTTGACTTCCTGATCAGGAACCCCTTTCTCTCTGGAGGTCCTGAGGACTGAGCACCTGAACAGTGTACCTATTGTTAAGAGCTATTCTGTTTTGGGCAGATCAGGACCAGGCATTGAGAGCTGTGGGCTGGCCACATAGCTGCAAGTGCTGGGCTGGGTTGGTTGCTAAGCAGGGATTTGGGGAGCAGGAGGTCCCTGTTGATTGCCAAACTGGTGGGAACAGGTGATGGGTGGATGCTGGATTGGGGAGGGAGTTGGGGACAGGGCTGGTGTCAGATCCCACCAAATGCAGCCCAAGTTGGCCCTGGGAACACTATGAGTGCCGGGCTGGTTGCTAGGCAAGCTGGGATCAAGATACCCTTACACCCTCTTCCAAACTACAGACCCTGTGCAATGCTCTCTCCTACCTCTGCAAGATGGTGAGTACTAACACACCTAACAAGGAGACCTCAGGTGTAAACAATACTGCAGGGACCTTGGTGATGATCTTCCAGGCCCTGGCTGTTGTCCCTAGATGGTAGCAGCCATGTCCTTAGTTGGTGGAGGCAGCAAACATGTAGGTACCTTAATGTTGGGTTTCCAGACACCAGCCAGTGACAAAAGATGGAAGTTGCCCCAACTAAAGATGGCTATGGTGGCAGTGGAGGTAACCCAAGGTGGTGACAGAGATGTCCTAAGGTGAAGGTGACTGCTTTCAGGGATGGGACAGTGAGGGCAGGCCTTGCTCTGGTGTTGGGCTGCCTGTTGGAAGATGTAGCACTGTGGTGAGTGGTGCTGCGTTGGCCACTGCCTCCAGGCCCTCTCCGGTGTCCTAAGGTGAAGGCTACTACATTGAGGGTTCTATGTGTTCTGTCCGTGGCTGCAGTGTCCCAAGATGGAGGTGGCTGGGGAATCCAGCAGTGAAGGTGGTCCGTGGCAGTGCAGTTACACACTTTTGATGGATGCAATTTTGTAGTAAGTTTTGAAATTGGGAAGCGAGTGTACTCCAACTTTTTTATTTCAAGATTATTTGGGCTATTTTCTGAACCCCCTGTTTATCCATGTGAATTTTAAAATGAGCTAGAACATTTCTGCAAGAAAAAAAAAAAAAGCTATGATTTCTATAGAAGTGACTAGGTTTTATCTTAATGTGTAAGTAATAGGTTTCTTAAAATAAGACTTTGAATCCATGATATCAAATATTATCTATGTATTTAAATTTTTAATTTTTTTCAATGATGTTTTATAGTTTTCAGTGGAAAAGTTTTGTACTCCTTAGGTTAGATTTATGCCTAAGTATTTTATTCTTTTTGAGGCTATTATATGTTGGATCATAATTTCAATTTTGAATTGTTCATTGTGGAGAAAAATATTTTTATATTGATCTTATATCTTGCTGAGGATAAAATATATAGCGATGCCAAAGTTGTTATATGTATAACTTTGCTGAAGTTGCTTAATTGATTTAATAGTTGTGTGTATATCTCTTTTGATTATCTAATGACATTTGCAAGCTGAGATATTTCCTTCTTTTCAATGTGGATTTTTTATTACTTTTTTTTTTTTTTTTTTTTTTTTTTTTTTGCTTTTTTTGCTCTGTTGCCCTAGCCAGTACCTCCATTAAAATATCAAATACAAATGTAAAAAGTAAGCCGGGCGCGGTGGCGCACGCCTGTAATCCCAGCACTTTGGGAGGCTGAGGCAGGAGGATCGCGAGTTCAAAGCCAGCCTCAGCAATGGCGAGGCACTTAGCAACTCAGTGAGACCCTGTCTCTAAATAAAATATAAAAAAAGGTCTGGGGATGTGACCCAGTGGTCGAGTGCCCCTGAGTTCAATCCCCGGTACCAAAAAAAAAAAAAAAAAAAAAAAAAATACAAAAAAGGTCTGGGGATGTGACCCAGTGGTCGAGTGCCCCTGAGTTCAATCCCTGGTACCACAAAAAAAAAAAAAAAAAAAACAAATGTAAAAAGTGGACATTTTGTCTTGTTTCTGACTTAGGGGGAAAGCATCCTGTCTTTCACCATTAAATATGCCTTTCATCAGGTTGAGAAAATGGCCTTCTAGTTATAATATTTTGAGTATTTTTTTATGAAGAACTATTGAAACTTTCCAATTTTGTTTTAGTTTCTAATGGAATAATTATGTGCTTTTTAAATTCTAATTTGTTATATATGCTTGCAGAATGCAATTGATTTCATATTACATATAAAGAGCACAAATTTTCAAGTTACTGATTTTATATAAAGTATTTACAAACCATTTGTGTCTTCATACATGTACTTATGGTAATGATTATGTGCTTTTTGTCCTTCATTTTACTGATCTATGTTTCATGTTGATTGCCATATGTTGAACCTATCTTGCATTACTAAAATAAATCACATTGGTCACTGTGTATAATCATTTTCAGATGATAATGGATTCATTTTGTAAATATTTGATTAAAGATTTCTGTGTATTTATGCATACAGGTTATTAGTTTCTAGTCACCTTTACTAGTGGTATGTTTGCCTCGTTTAGATCACAGGATGAAACTGGCCTTACAGATGAATTGGGAAGGATAACCTTCTTTACATGTTTTGGGAAAATTTGTGAAGTATTGGTTTTTACTCTTTGTTGAATGTTTGCTAGAATTATACTTGAGAAGCTATTTTATTTGGGAGGAAATTTTTACTCTAAACACTTATATTTATAAGACAAATCATATTTCCTAGTTTTTCTTGAGTTAGTTTCAATAGTTTTTGTCTTTCTAGGAATTTGTTCATTAAATTCAAGATATCAAACTTTTTGGCATAGAATTAGTTACAGCATTTCATTGAAATCTCTCCCCACTTTTATTTCTGTAAAGTTGGTAGTAAGTATTCCTGGTCACTGTTCTGCTTGATCGTACTTTCTTTCTTCATCTCTTTTCTACATCTTTAGAAATGTTCTGAAAATTAAAACATCTTAGGATTCTTCTCTTGAGTATACAGTTTCCTAACTCATACATCAGAGTAAATTTCTCAAAGAAAATCATTTTTAGAAAAGAGAATACAGAACATTCAAGGAATGATGAACAAGTCAATATTTCAGTGATCTAGTGTTGTGGCTGATATACTAAGATTGGTGGTCATAGAAACTGGGAAGTACTCATCCACCAGCATCCATCCAAGATATGTCACTGTCAATTCCCTTAGAGTACATTCCTTTTTTCAAAAAAAATATTAGTTCAAGATTTTATCTATTCAAGGTATATCATTAGTGAGCATACTAATTCTGAAGAAAATATATTTATAATTAAATTGTTAAATAATTATGAGATGCAAACCAATTTCTAGAATAGGTATAAAAATGCTTGTCTTAAATTTTATATGTAGTGAAATGTTTCCCTATTTTAAAGTGATACAGGTTCGTTGAAATTTTGTGGAAATATTTAAAAGTAAGCATAAGAAAATACTGTGTTTGCCGGGCGTGGTGGCGCATGCCTGTAATCCCAGCACTTGGGAGGCTGAGGCAGGAGGATCTTGAGTTCAAAACCATCCTCATCAATGGTGAGGCACTTATCAACTCAGTGAGACCCTGTCTCTAATACAATACAAAAAAGGACTGGGTATGTGGCCCAGTGGTTGAGTGCCTCTGAGTTCAATCTCTGGTACCAAAAAAAGAAAAAGAAAATACTGTGTTTCCACTATTTGACTCCAATAAGTGACTCTTAAATACTGTGTTTCCACTATTTGACTCCAATAAATAAGCATATTTAGGTATGCTTATTTTCCATATTTTATACAGACTATTAATACTATTTTATGTGGTTTTGTTCATAAATAACCTCTTTATGTATTTTTACAAAACATGACCTTTCACTTAAGCTTTCTTAATGCATTATGTGAAAACTCTAACTTATTTTGGGTGGTTTTCAAGTGTATGTTCTATAATTTAATTAATCCCTTTCAGTTTAGTATTTGTATATTTTCCAATCTCTTATTATAAGGATGATTCATAAGAGTGAATAAACATGCTAATTTCACTTTGTTTTGCATGTTTTCTAGGTTGATTCTCCATTATTCTTAATGCTTGAAACTGGGATTCTTTTGTATTTTGGAATTTGGAATACGAGCAACATACAGAATGAGATATCTTGGGGATGGCACCCAAGTCAAAACATGTAATCATCTTTCAAATATTCCTTACACACGTAGTCGGATAGTAATTTTATACAATACTTTCAGTAAACCTTCAGTTTGACTGTGATCCATCAAATGAGGACAGATGTTAAACTCGTAGCATTATGTTAGCAAATCAAGAAATTTCAGATTAGTGATACTCGAACTGTATAAAGTTTTGTGGTTAAAAAAAAAAACAGATCATATTGGTTACCAATTTGTAATATGATTTTCAGAAAATATGAGGGTGTAGAGTGAACATTATAAATAAAAGCACAGAGATGTTTATCAAAGCTAAGTTTGGGGACAGGTGGATAAAGCAGTTTTCTAAAGCACATAATTCATTTAAAAAAAAAAAAAAAAAGGAGAAGGGAATAGCTTAAGCTGTGTTTCATTAGACTTACCCCAAATTAACACCCTCTACTACATGTAACCTTATTAATGTAAAGCCTTGCCAAAATATCTTGCTACTTTTTCAGGGAATACTGAAGAGATGCCCATTATGAAGCGGATTATGACTATAAATTTTGCACAATTTAATGTAAAAGGCAGTGACTATACCACTTTCAACAAAGATTTAAGAATCAGGGTGCAGTTCTCCATACTTTCTTGTCTGCCTTGGGAGGTGGATGCTCCTTTAGCTTATGTGTTGAAGTGACTGTTCATATAAGTTTGTTAGATTTGTCATAAATTACCACAGACTGGGTAAATGTAACAACAGAAATTTATTTTCTCACAGTTCTGGAAGTGTTGGTAGAGTTGTTTCTTCTGACACCTGTCTTCTTGGCTTGGAGATGGTCCTTCTCTCTGTGTCTCCACATGGTCTTCCCTTCTCATCTGTCTGTTTCCTGATCTCTTCTTATGAGAACACAAATCATGTTGCTGTAGAGCCTAGCTATATGAACCTATTTTACCTTAATTACTTCTTTAAAGGCCATATTTCCAAATACAGTCATACTCTGAGATATTGAGGGTTAGTATTCTAATATAAGAATTAGAGGGAATGTAATGCACCCCATATTGCTACTGTGGGTAGTGGGTCCTTTGCTGACCCACTAGGAACTGTAATGTGAACAAAACTTAATCACTTTTTTGTGCATGTTGAATGACAAAAGCTTTAGTTACTGTAGCATAATCTAGAAAATTCTGAATGACATATTCAATCAATAACTATTTTATAAGTCATGCTGTGCAAAGGCAAAAATAATGAGAAAATAATACCAATGTCCCTCCTCTAATAGACCCTGAATTTTAATGTGTGAGAATGACAAATGCTAAACCAAAAACTAACTCAAAGTAAATGTATGTGGGCTGATTCTATCCATGAAGAATCATAAATGTTTTTGGAAACTGATCCATGAATCTACAAAATTTAATCTACAACAAGTAAAAATGTACACACACACACACACACACACACACACACACACACACACATATATATATATATATATATATATACACACAATCCATATAAAGGTAATTGAAAACCATGAAACATCTTATGGGGTATCTATATTTTTCTTATATTAATAATATAGTTTATAACACAAAAACTTTATCTATGATGAAGCTGATGGCTAGAAAGATTAATTATCTAAGGTTAAAAAGTCTTCTGTTTCCAGACATTGCATGTTTTCCAAATTCACAATTGAATTTTTACTTGATTTTTTTGTTTCAAATTTCAATTTGATGACAATAAGATCATTATTTTAGAAGGCAGGTGATCTATGCTGCCTGTAAGTAGCAAAAATCTCACAGCACCCTGCTTGATTAAGCATACAACTGAATCTTCTTCTTATTAAATTCTCATTTTGTGGTGAAAGGTGGAAAACCAAATGCATCTAATCTCTATGTGTTTCATGTATATAAATATGCATATGCATATAAAATACATATTTATAAATATATACATACAAATTTTAGGAAAAATAAAAATATCTCAATTGTTGGGAATTCAGTAATTCTGAAAAAGTAAGGTATTGAAAGAATTTAGTATTTATAATCATAATTAACTTGATCTCTTAAAATATTGCCAATTAAAACAGGTGTTGGCCTTTGTATCTATGGAATTGATTGCTTTTCTTCTCTTCTACTGAAATATATAATTATGATGTTAAGCTATAATTCTACTAAAATATATGGACATTATTTGTGAGATTAATATTTTCTCTCTATATATAGTATTAAGCTACAAGCTTTCCAAGGAAAATTTCACTTCTACCTGTGAGCAACATCTTGTATATAATACTCACTGGCTAATTATATTATATGTATATGATATTATGTACATATTATGTTATATAAAAATACTAATATTATATATTAGTCTGGTATAACACATGCAATAAAAAAGTAAATAGTCACTGTTATTGCATGAAGGATACAAAAATAAATGAAAATGTGTATTTTCTGGATATTAAAGTTTTGTTATGAAAAATATATGAATCATGGTAGTATGTAAATGTCATATTAGAAAAATTATAAAAAAAAGACAGCATGGAAATTCCAAATTGATAGGCTTGAGATTATTCCCCCTCATATCCCCAAAAAAGGAAAAAGAAATTATTTAATTAAGAAAAATTGGTGCTTTCTGGGATTGAAAAATTCAATGTAAGTTTGAAGAGACAGAGTATAACTTAATAAATACATTAGTGTCTTGATTCTTGACATGTTTGTAAATTAAAGTATAATATCTGTTTTTAAATCCAGTAGATTGCTTTTTTATTCACTTGAAGTATGTTTATCCTCCTCTTTTAAGTTTTCTCTATGATCACTTTTCTTTCCCATCATTTTATTGAACATTAAAAAGTCATATTTTTAACATGAATTCTTCTTTGAATTGACACATATGTTTTATTCTGGTAAATATCTTCACTTACATTAACCCAGATCAACTGAACCATCTACAAACCACTTTATTTTGAGATATAGATATACTATATAAATATTTTATTTTTTATTCATGTAGGCATTTTATTCCCCCCCTCCAAAAAAAAAAAAAAAAAAAAAAAAAAAAAAAAAAAAAAAAAAACAGAGCACAGAGATATTCTTAAGCTTTATACTGTTGAAATGTTCTACAGCAGTCTCAGGCTTTCAACAGCTCCTAATAGGTGGTTCTAATAATGTTGTTTAATCTCTTTGAGATTCATTTCCCTCATGTGTACAATGAAGATGATGATCTTCGTATAATACACACTAACAAATCTATGTCATAGGAAAGGCACTGTAATTTCTTTTATCCATTTTATCCTTCCATAAATTAAGCTATCTTCGTTCATAGAACCAATTATGACTTATGATATCTCCAGAGTCTTCAAAATGACTAGACCTACTTCATGTATTTCTTTCAGATTATTTAAACCTATTACCTTCCCTTACCCGATTTTACTGCTAATCTTTATCTTCCTTAAGAATCTTCCTTTATCCTACCAAATAGATGAGAAATTTACGTTTTCTAAATGAAAGCATCTCATTCCTTCTTATTTTAAAATAACTCCTTTCAGTTTAAGTCATTTATTGGAAGTACTATCTTCTACATAAGTTGCATAAATAGGTTCTTATGGATGATTTGGTGTATTTAAAAAAAAAATATATTTATCTCTGAGTTCTTCCCTCATCCCATTTTAGTCCCTTAAATGGATCTCATCTAGCAACTTAAGATTTTGATGTTGTGGGGACAAGGGGCTCTTCCTGAATTTGGCATTTTCTGAATCTTTACTGTTCTCTGTTGCATAATGAAAATTTAGGAACTTCTCTCAAAGATGACAGATGAAGTGACAGACAAGAATCCACTGCTGGAGAACATAGCCTGAGCAATTTTTTGTGTTTGTTAAGCCACAAACACCTTGGCCTTGGGGACCAGAGGATGAAACTATTCGGACACACTTTGAAAAGATACAGATACCTCTGGTGCTGAACATCCCACAGGTAGATGAGGGTAAGCCACTTTTATTTATGCATGCATTTCACAACTAGGGCAGTAGGCCATGACCCTTCATCTCATTTAGAAGGAGTCTAAATGAGGGTTTCTTTTATGGTTTCAAATGGCTTGATCTGCAAAGGCCTCAGACCTTGCCTACCAGTCAAGAAGAAGGCTGGTACTCGTGTGCTAGCAAGTGTCTCTCTTTCTCTTTTCCTCAAATCGCTGACTTAGCAGGGTGGGGGAGAGTCTTCATACATGCTGGGGGCCAGCCCCAGTCAGGGGGTACAACGCGAGCGCTCAGCGAAGTATGGAGACAGAGAAGCAGTGACGGGGAAAATAACACACTGACATGCGAGTCAGGCTGTGGACTCTGCTCTTTTTTACTTTCACTTTGTTGTAGGTTTTAAGCATAATTCTTGGCAGCACAGATTGTTTACACTTTCTTTGGCGATTTCATTACAGACATGACTTAATTTTTAGACATATTAAATTTCTTATTATATATATATTTCAAGGTTTTGAGGTCACTTGCACCTTTTCAAGGCTCTGTACGTGACTGAGACTGTTTTCTCTGCATACTATTTAGGCTGTCTGATAAAAGTCAACCTTCTCTGTCTGGGATTCCACAGCACTATTGTTTTTCTTTTATAGCAGTTGTTTATAAAATCTAGAAGCAGGGCAAGGCTGAATGTTTGCTCATGGGAGACTTTTTACTCTAAGGGATTCATATCTACTTTAAAAGTAAGAGAAACTTATTTTTAATCACAAAAAGACTCTTAAAGCTTACTAACTAGAAATTAAGTACTTATAGAAAAAGGTTTGTGTTACTCTTTTCAAGAAAAGATAAATGTACAGAGTTAGTCTGGATCTAAATAATTGAAATAGGGATACCTGGTGGCCATATATGTGAATAAAGAACTGAACAGCGAGTAGAAGTCAAAGTTAATTCTTTCAACACCATGATATCTTTCATGAAAAAGGAGAGGGCTTTATAGAAAATGCCACAACACATACACTCCAAGTTGTCTCAGGACTCTTGGCTTTTCTAGCAGGTAGAAACTTCATAACCTAATATGGCCTGAATTTTGTGGAATTAATTACATTTCAAATTTAGTATTCCATCTATTATCATAAAATCTTGGTATTTAAAAATCTATCAGTTCCCTAAAAGCAGTCAGCTAAGTCAACAGTCAACTGAGTAGTGACTTCTTTAATTTAGGAGAAACTTTCTTCTTCTTGGGATAGTAGTATCATAGTTCAGCCTTGGAGCATAAGGCTCTAGGGGAACACAGTTTGTGTAGTGAAGAGTAAACATATAGAGTCACAGTGTTATTTGAAAGATACTGAACAATTTTGCAAATGTAAAGTGATCTTGATGGATTTACTTCCTTAACTTTTTGTGGATATAACTCAATGGATAATAAAAATGCTTGAAATTAAAATTAGGTGCACACATGTTAGGTGTGCATGATTGGTATGGCAGCATTGTTCAGTAGGAAAAAAAACACAAAGTAAGACATACATAATTTGCTTTCCGAATTTGTCTCAGCTCTGCTGTTGTCTACAAGGGAAAACCTCTAGTAAATATAATAGCTGATAATTGCATAAAACACTTAAAAAGTTTTAATATGTGTTCATGGAAACAAAATTCCTTTCTTCTACCTATAAGTGAAACTTTCTTTGCTAATCCCTGTCTTGTATCAATTCTGTTGCATATAGCATTAATGTGGCAACAAACTGGTATCTCTCTGATTCATTTGGACTTTACTTTTATTATATGACCATGAACACAATGAAAAATGTTATTCTCCTTCCAAAAACCAACCTGAAAATGATGTCTTTCAGCAGATATCTTAGAAGGTCAAGTTGGAAAAGAACTGAAGGATGGATTCTGACGAATTTTGATGCAAGGAGCCAAGTTATGCAAGCAGTTATATGCTGCTTGGTAAATCAGCAATTTTGTCTGCCCCATTCATGTTCCATTAACTTTTCCCACATATTATTGAAACACATGGATTTATCTTCAACAGGCATGAAAGCAGGTGTTTAAAAAGGAGAATAATATTCTGCCTGCTATTGGTCATTACTTAGTATGATATTCTAGCACCTTTTTAAGTGAGTAAATTGGTATTTTCATCAATCAATCAACATACTTAATTTCTCAAATGAATTTAATTGTATTGATATATGTCATGGAAGAAGGGCAAACATATTTCTCTGACCTCTGAAACTATAGAGCACAGTTGCCTAATGCTGGTGGCACCATTTCCTGATGGAAAAGTGTTAGGATAGATAGAAAACAACATCTGTTAAAGACTGAGGAAACTTGAGCAAATCACCTGGTCTTGACCTTCAGCCTATACTAACACTCCTTCCCTTGATTTCTTACTCTGTGCCAGTCACTGTCATTTTTTTTTTAATTATTGAAATATCATATTTTATATCTTTATGAGGGCATATTATTGTAATTAAATACATGCATGTAATGCATAATTATCAAATCAGGGTAATAAGAATTTCTATCTTCTCCATCAACTTTATGTGTCAGAAATTTAATACTCACACTTTGAAGTATATGATATACTGTTCTAATCAGCAGTTCCCTACTATACTACAGAAGCCCAGAACAAATTCCTCCTCTCTGTTTGGTTCCCTTATTGATCTCCTTTCCACTTTGCTCTTCCCTGCCCTTCCCAGTCTTTAGTGGCCACTATTCTACTTCATTAGTTTATGAAATTGACCATTTAATGTCTACAAATGAGTGAGAACACTTAAAAATTGTCTTTGTCTGGCTTATTTAACATAATGACCTCCAGTAGCATCCATATTAGCATCCACATTTTAATTGGATTTTGTTGTTGTTGTTTAGCTTTGAAGTTTCTTATATATACTGGACATTAGTCTCTTATCAGATGAATAGTTTGCAAATACTTTCTCCCATTCCGTAGGTTGTCTGTTAACCTTGTTGATTATTTTCCCTGCTGTATAGAAGTTTCTTAATTTTATACAGTCCCACTTGTTAATGTTTTCTTTCATTGCCTGTGAGTTTGGGACCCTCTAAAACATCATTGCCCACACCAGTGACTTGAAGTGTTTCCTATATAGTTTCTTCAGCAATTTCATACTATTTCAACTATTTTGAGAATATTTTTGTACATAGTAAAAAGAAGTGACTGAAATCCATTGTTTTGCATATATATCCAATTTTGCTGGGACCATTTATTGATGACATTATCTTTTCTCCACTGTATTCTTCTAGAATTTTTGTTAAAAATTCAGTTAGCTATATGTATCTGGGTTCATTAATGGACACATTATTTTGTTCAATTGAAATATATGTCTGCTTTTAGGCTAGAACCACACAGCTTTTGTCACTATACCTTGGTAAGCTTTGTACTATGTTTTGAACTCAGGTGTTATGATGCATCCAGCTTTGTGAGTTGCTTTTGCTTCTTTGTTTTATTTGCTGTTGTTCTTGTTGCTTAGTATTGCTTTGGCTATTATGGGTCATTTTTGGTTCCATATGAATTCTAAGATTTTTTTTTTCTCTACTTCAGTGAAAAAAGTTTTTGGTGTTTTGATGAGGATTATATTGAACTTGTAGATCACTTTAGGTAGCATGGTAATTTTAATAATATTAATTCTTCCAATTCATGAACAGGAGATACCTTTCCATATTTTGATGTACTTTATGATTTCTTTTGTCACGTTTTTGGTAGTTATTCACTGTAAAAATTTTTCACTTCCTTGGTTAAATTTATTCCTAAATATTTATAGTTGTTGTGAATGGGATTTTTTTTTTTTTTTTTTTTTTTTTTGGTACGAGGAATTGAACCTAGGAGGACTTAACCTGAGTTAAGTCCTGAGCAACATCCCCAGCCCTTTATTTGTATTTTATTTAGAGATAGGTTCTAGCTCAATTGCTAAGTTCTCGCTAAGTTGCTGAGGCTAGCTTTGAACTTGCTATCCTCCTGCTTCAGCCTTCCAAACTGCTGGGATTATAGGAGTGTGCCAGCACACCTGTCTCAGGATTGATTTCTTAATTTCCTTTTCATCAGATTAATTATTATAAAAATGTTTCTATTTCTCATATGTTGATTTCATATCCTACAACTTTTCTGATTTGTTTGTAACTTCTAACACCTTTTTGAAGGATTACATAGATTTTTTATGTATAGAATTACATCATCCAGAAGCATAGATAATTTACCTTCCTCCATTCCTGTTGATTCCCTTTATTTTCTTGACTTATTTTTCTCGATAAACCTCCAGTACTATGTGGAAATCTATCTTCTTCCACAATTTCAGATAAAATGTTTCTAGCTTTTCCCCATTTAGCATGATATTAGGTGTCAGGTTGTCTGACACAGCCTTTAGTATTTTGAGGTAAGTTTCATTTATACATAATTTGCTGAAAGTTTCATGAAAGCATGCTGAATTTTACTGATTTTTTTTTTACATCTTCTAAGATGATCATATGGCTTTTGTTCTTCATTCCTTTTGTGTACTGCATTGTGTTAATTGATTTGCATATTTTGAAACATCCTTACTTCTCTGGGATGAATCCAACTTGATTATGGTGAATGATTATTTTGACATACTGTTAAATTTAGTTTCTTGGAATTTCATTGAAATTTTTGAATCTATGATCACCAGAGAGATGGTTTTAGAGTTTTCTGTTGTCATTGTGACTTTATCTAATTTTGATTTTAAGGTAATCTGGCCACATGATATGTTTTGGTGGAGTTTCTTTCATTTCAATTTTTTGGAATAGTTTAATACAAATTTGCATCCTTTGTTAAATGTTTTGTAGAGTTCAGCGATAATGCCAATGTGTCCTGGAATTTTTCAGCAGGAGATTTTTTTTTTTTTTCATTTGTTATTTATAGTTATAGAGTACAGTATGGTCTGTTTTGACATATTTATACCAACACAGAGTATATCTTATTCTAATTAGGATTCCAATCTATGGATGTACATGATTTTGAGATTCACTATGGTACATTCATATATGTACATAAGAAAGTTAGGTCAGATTCATTCTACAGTCTTACCTACTCCTATCCCCTGCTTCCCTTATATTACCCTTTGTCTAAACCACTGAATTTCTATTCTTCACCTCCACCCCCTTATTGTGTATTAGCTTCCACATATCAGAAAGAATATCTGACCTTTGTTTTTCTGGGATTGCCTTATTTCACTTAGCATGATAATCTTCAGATCCTTCCTTTTGCCAGCACATGTCATAAAGTCATTCTTCTGTATGGATGAGTAATATTCCATTGTGTATATATGCCACAATTCCTTTATCCATTCATCTGTTGAAGGGCACCTAAGTTGGTTTCATAGCTTATCTATTGTGAATTGAGTTGGTATAAACATTGATATGGCTACATTAGTATAGTAGGCTGATTTTTCTTTTTTTTTTTTTTTTGGCGGGGGGTGGGGTACTGAGGATTGAACTCAGAGGCACTGGACCACTAAACCACATCCCCAGTCCTATTTTGTATTTTATTTAGAGACAGGGTCTCACTGAGTTGCTTAGCACCTCGCTTTTGCTGAGGCTGGCTTTGAACTCACAATTCTCCTGTTTAGCCTCCCAGAGCTTCTGGGATTACAGGTGTGCACCACACCTGGATACTATGCTGATTTTAAATGCTTTGGGTATAAACCAAGCAGTGGTATAATTGGATCAAATAGTGATTCCATTCCTAGTTTTTTGAGGAATCTCTATACTGCTTCCCAGAGTGATTGCACCAAATTGCAGCCCCACCAGCAATGTATAAGTGTACATTTTGCCCTACATTTTCACCAATATTTATTGTTACTTGTATTCTTGATTGTTGCCATTCTGACTGGATTGAGATGAAATCTCAGTATAGTTTTAATTTGCATATCTCTAATTGCTAGAGCTTTTAATTACTCATTACTCATTATTTTGTCTTAGATTTTCAGCTCTTACTTTTTAAAAGGGATTTTCAATGTTTTCCCTATTGTCTTCTCCTTTTTAATTTTCCTTTTAAATTTTCACTTTATGGTGCCCCATAAGTTTTGTAGTATTTCTTCATTCATTCCATTTAATTACTTTTATCTTTATTTGTTTTTTTATTTTATTTTATTTTGTCTGACCGGGTTGATTCAAAAGAACTTTCCTCAAGTTTATTCTGCTTGTTGTAATCTACTGTGGAAGATCTCAACTGTGATTTTTATTTCATTGATGGAAATTTTTAGGACAAGGATTTCTGATTACTTTATTTTTATTTCTATCCCTATGTTGAATTTCTCATTCATTTCTTAAAATGTTCTCATTTATTTGTGCTATCTGTATTATCTTATATCTCCATAATTTTACTTAAGATAAGTATTTTGAAATCCTTTTCAGGTATTCCATAGGTTTCCCTCAGAGAAGGTTCTATTTCTGGAGAATTATTGGTCTTCTTTGAAGGCATCATAAGTCTTGGGTCCCTACATTGATATGTGAACATTTGGTGTAACAATGGCCTCTTCCATGTTGATGGAATAGTTTTTCTAGGAAAAATTTTTTTTTAATTTATATGGCATGTGGGGTGTCAGTCGGCCTTGGTTATAGGCAACCTCAAAAGTACAGCCTCTGTCTGATTTCTTTAGCTTTAGTTGATGTCCACAGTGTCTATGAATGCCTCAATAGTTTACACTACAGAAATTCATGAAAGTTGTTTTATGATTTTGCAGTAGCTATGGGCTTCCCAAGGTGTGTTTCTTAAGGCTCCAGACCGGTAAACACTGATGGCATTGGGGCTTGTGGAAGCAGCTTCTAGAGCATTGATTGTGCAGGATGTGGAAAAGCTGTTGCTACATTCCTAAAAGCCACATTGATGGTGACATCAAGGGTTGTGGCATCATTAACCATGGTATAGGATATGAAGAATTTCCCCAGGTCCCTCAGTATGAATGTGTGAGACGGCTGAGTCCATGGCACCAGGAGTATCAGTTCTGAGCCTCAGAATGGGAGAGGAACTTCTTCAGGTACTGAGAGATGAGTGCATGTGATTCTAGGGTGTGTGGTATCTATCCATCCATCACTACAGACTTGAGGTTGTGGGATGCACTTCCTTCCTTCCCTTGGGAGAAAATTCAGGCAGTGTTGGAGTTTGTATCATTTGTAGTTACTTCACTGGAATATGGAATCCAAATGGTCCCTACTTCAGGTCTCAAGGGACAAGTTTAGGTGATGCCAAGATATCTGGAACCAGCATCTGTGATCTCAAGTCCATGAGTTGGGAAGGGGACTTTCTTAGATCCTTTGGGGCATAGGCAGGTGATGTTTAAGTTTGTGTGCTGGTATCCATGCTCCTGGCAGTATAAGATATAGAGGACACCTATCTTAGGTCCCTTGGGTCACATGTGGTTAGAATTGGGGCATCTGGGGTTGGTATCTGTGGTCCTGAAACTTCAGGAGGTGAAAAAGAATGTCTCCAGTTTACTCAGAGCAAGCACACAGTGAGGCTGAGTTTTGTGCATTGGGTATCTTTTGTCCTGGAGATGAAGGGCAGAGATGTTATCTTTTTCTGGTCCCAAAGGACAACTTTGGGTGATACCAAGGCTTTTTGGAAGAACAGCTGCAGTCCAATAGTCATGGACTAGGAAGGAGACATTCCCTAATTCCCTTAGGGTAAGTACAAAGGATGCCATGTTTGGGGAACTAGTAGTCACATTCATAGAGCTAAAAAATGTGGCTGGACACCTCTGTAGGAGATTCTGGACAACTTTAGGACAGCTGTAGTTGATGCCAGCACTTTTCCCATCAGCTGCTTCATTCTCAAGGCTGTGGATTGGAGAGTGGACTCTTTATCATTCCTACTGGGTGAGCACAGATGTTGACAGGGTTTAGGGGGGCTTCTAGCTGTGTGTACAGAGTTGCAGGACATGTATGGGATCATTTCCTGGTTCTGAAGGACAAGTGTCAATGATACTGGGGTTTGGACTCCAACAGCCACAGTCCCAAGGCCCTGGGTTTAGGAGGAAACCTTTACTAGTCCTAATGGGTGAGTACTGGCGTGCTGCTAGTCACACGGGAGCATTGCAGGAAATGTACAGGGCCTTTTTCAGCTCCCTACAGATTAGTGTGTGTAAAGCTGGAACTTTTAGCCAACAGTTGTAGTCTTGATGCTGTCAGTTGGCCAGACCCTCCCTAGTTACCATGGGGTAATTGGAGGTGGAACTCAGGCTTGTGTGTAAGATAGCTCCTGGACCTGAAGCTATAGGGTGCTAAGAGGACTGTCTTCCACACTTTGAGGCATACAGAGACCCAAGGCTGCTGACTGGGTCAGAGGAGCAGATGCAAACCTTTAAAGCAGGATAATATCTAGCAGTGACTGTTGTAGCAGATTGGTTTCGGGGGGAAGAAACCTAATATTAATTATTTCTTTGAAACAAAAGAGTTGCTTTTAGATCAGTCTGTTCCCCAATTATTTTTAAAGCCTGTGAGGACTGTCAAATTCTTCTGAGAAGTTAGGACTACCAGTCTGTTACCATGTTAGGCATTGTTGGCATTTTATTCGATTACATTTTCCCTGGAGTATGGAGTTTCCCCCTCAAGCAGGAGAATGGAGTTGAAGCTGCAATTTGCTTCGTTCCAACTTTCGGTGCTGTTTAGTGTTCTCAACATTTTTTTTTTTTTTTTTTTAATTTTCAGAGTTCTCCCTCCATCTCCTTGAAATGCCATTTTTCTTTTGCTACCCTGATTTTTGGTGGTTGGGTGGGGATTGAACTCAGGGGCATTCAACCACTGAGCCACATCCTTACCCCTATTTTTAATTTTATTTAGAGACAGGGTCTCCCTGAATTGCTTAGTGCCTTGCTTTTGCTGAGGCTGGCTTTGAACTCTCCATCCCTCTGCCTCAGCCTCCCAAGCCACTGGGATTACAGGTGTGCACCACTGTTCCAGGGTGCCCTGATTCTTCTTTGTGGCAGAGTCACAAGCTTGGCAACTCTACAGCCATCTTGGATCCTGGCACTTCTCACTGTCATGTTTCACATGGATGATTTTCCCAAGAACCCTCAAATACAGGTACATGGCATTCCTCCATTTCATGGATAGGAAAACAGAGGCTAGATAAAGCATATCTAGCAGCCAATGAAATATAGTAAACACATAAGCTGAGTAAAAATGCAGCAGTCGTCTTTTAGAATTCATGTTTTCATAACTATTACTCAAAGTCTCCAGCTAGAAAATAGATATCAGTATTTTGACGATATATTTTGCTGCAATAATGGAACTGTTCAAGTGCAGAAGCAAAGAACACTTTTTCTATATCAGGATATAGGCAAATTATGGACCTAGGAGCCAAATCTGGCCCAGCATCTGCTTTTATAAATAGTTCTATTATAACCCAGTCATACTAATTTATTTACATATTTTGTAGGACTGGTTTCACATTGTAATTGCAGAATATAGGACTTGTAATAGAGATTGAAAAGCAAACTGAAATATTTAGTATCTGGCCCTTTATAGAAATTTGATGACCTTCAGTATCCTATGGACATATTGTCATTTTTTGAACCTGTTGAAGATAGCTAAATACCCTAAAATTTCTATGAATGACTTATCTCCTTCTAGTTTTTCAGTGTAGTAGAAATATTTCAAGACTCAGGTGGGGAGCCATTAGAAGTATTCAGCCTGTAATATATACATCATAGTGATGTCACAGAAATAATGTAGAATACCATAACTAAAGGGACATGGATCTGGGAATCAGTGAAGGTAGGCTCATTTATAAATTGCAATAACTTTGTAAAGAGTACCTAATTTGTGACAAGGTTTTCAACATCTGAAGAATACAAATCTGTGTCTTGCCTTCTTGTGACTTAAGTAGATGAACAAAAAAATAAGGGTTTGACTTTTCCATTATTATCTGGGATTGACCATATACAAATGTGTCCTCCTTTGGTCTTATACCTTAAGGAAACAGTGTTCTGTCTTTTCCTTTCTTCTCTACTATGCATTGGTCTCCATTAGAGTTATTTCATTTTATAGCTACTCTGAATCCCCTTGTTTGTAGTCACAACTCCTGCTCCCTACCTAAATGTCCATTCTTCCTGAATCTAAAAGTTCATAGGTAGTTTATGAAGACCTAAAAGATAGAGCACATCATGCTGACCTCACTGAGAAAAAATTATAAAATTAGTGACTAAGGGCTTGCAGTAGATGTTACACGTTTGGGCTAAAGCAAGTAATTTGGTGAAGTGCTTCATGAAGTTTCACATATAAAATTGGTTCAAATTATTTGGGAAAAGAATACTGTCAAGTTAAGAAGTGGCAAGGGGCTGAGAGGTAGAAGCAATGAGATACTGTGGAGTTCATGAATATCTTAATCTACATAAATTGATAGAGGATAGAATTCATATTGTTTACAGATGATTTGTGGAAGAGAATGAAGTTTTGTTTTTGTTTTTTTTTTTTTTGCATACCAATATTTTAAGAAATATAATGTTTCCATCTATTTCTCTCCAACCCTGGCCCTTCCCTATTAAAATACATAATCATTATTTTCAGGCAGACCAATATGAAAAACACTGAAGCTCATGAGAAGTATATAGAATTATACCAAATTCAGGATGTAAATAATTGCGAATAATGCTATTTTTCACTTTGCTCTCCACACTTCCATTTAGGTATTTCCTTATGCCAAATGCTCTGTTTTAATAGTAATATTTTGTTACTAAGGGTCTCTTAAACTCTTACCCACCTGCCACACACAAGTTACCCATTACCCTATCTGCTTTTTAGGGCTTAACAGACTTGATTAATAAGCAAAAGTTATTCTCAGCTTCTCCTTCTCACCAATGCATACCTGGTAACTGCTGTTATGGTCCATTTTAAATTCAAGGCTATCTCTACTAGGAAAAATTATCACATAACTCTACCAAGACAAAGGCAACAGATCTATCTAGGACCATAAGCCTTAACTAATAGGGAAAGTAAATTATGCAAAGAACTTGTCCAACCACCAATGTCTGAGCCCCTCCTCAGAGTTTCTGGTTGAGAATTTCTGGTATAGAGAATGAGAATTTGCATTTTTAGCAAGTCTACAGGTTCTGCTGATACTGCTGCTGTGGGGTCCCCAGACAAAATAAATCAGCATGAGAAGAGACAGTGGTAAGAAAAGGCAAGGAATCTCCAGAGATTTGAAAGCAGTTTGATGGAGGTGAGCTACTGCAGGCCTCCATCCTGTACTCCTTGACTTTGCTGTCAAAAATAACTTTCACAGTCTGATAATATCAGACCCCTGATTGCACTCCTCAGGCAGAATTAATAACAGAATGATTCCCATGTAAGATATCTAATAATAAATTCCACCATCTAGTTCTAGACTCATCTCCTGCTAACGGCCTTGGGCTCCATCCACCATATATTATAAATTAGTTACACCAAACTGCTTTCAAATCTCTAGAGACTCCTTGCCTTTTCTTACTGCTGCTGTCTCTGCACATGCTGATTCCTTTTGTCTGCCTGACAAACTGACCCTGAAGTATTGGTTTACAGAGACAGTGTCACCCTTCATGTAAAGCACTTTGATTTTCTCTGAAGTATTAGGAACTTCATTCTCTGCAGTTCTGGTATTTACTTATGTTAGGAAACGTATTTCATTGTGCTGCAATTGCTTTCTTGCTTGTCTGTCTGTAGCCAGAGAACACATGTTCCTTCAGTGTGCTGGCATAGATGGTTAACTGTCAGTGTACATCCAATCAGTTTTCTATATGGTGCATTTTAGGTGTTCTGTATGTATAGAACAAATGTTTCCTCCATTATGACACTTGACCCCAGGTTGGCTCTGTGAGTGAGATGTTTTCTTCCTTGTGAATGCTTCTTCCACAAAACTTTAACCAAAGCATTAGGCAAGCATTAGTTATAGACACTGAAGGGTCTTTTCATATCTTTGAAAATTCTGTTAGAAGAAGTACCTTAGCTGTATCCTGTATAGAGCCAAAGCTTAATATAGTGATGTGGTTATAGTTTGTAATAGGAACAATAACAAACAACATCTAATGTTTATTCTATTGGGTACTTTTTCATGTGTTTGGAGATATTGCTCACAGTTTAAATGTCATGTGTCTTTAAAACAATTGTATCTCTTGGGTACTACTTTTAATTCCATATTACAAATGGAAAAACAGAAAAATTAAGTTTTTCAATATTGTACAGATTATAAATTTCAGTGGGTTATTTTAGCTGACATTCTAATATTAGCACCCTGGATGAAGTAATACTATCTCTCTGAATATATATATGATTATCACCCACCCTTGCAGATTAATATTATTTCAGTATTTGCTTAGTTACCAGGATAATCATGTATTCTTGTGCTTAAAGTAGAATTTTCTCAGGAAATATTTTTCACTATTCTTTGCATGAGAGGGATAAGTTATCCAAAATGTACACTGTGGTGCTCCTCAATCTCAAGAAATTTGAGTGGTGGTCCAGTGTGAAACATCTGTAAGGTAAGGCCGTGTTCATGATTCCCATTTCTGAGTAGAATTTCCAAATTTCATTGGAGCATAGGAAAAAGCAAAGCTCCTTCTCTTCTACCAGAATCCAGAAATAGATGGTGGAGGTCCTGGAAGACTTTAAATCGATTTTATGATTTAGAGGATCCTAGAAGTCATAAACTAGATGGAGTGGATGGAATGGGACTAGAATAGAGGTAGAGGATGCTGGAATATAGGACATTCAAATAGAGAATGTTCTGCTAGAATTGATTTAGAGATAGATTTATCCAACAAAATGTTTTCTTTTATAACAAAATTAGAGGGGGATATTACTCTATATCTGATTATTTGTGGAATGATTGTACATTCATTATTTGTATTGTCTTCTATCACTTAACAGAAGGCTTAATTCTCTGAATTAAGTTCTGAATGTTGAGAAAAATGTCACCATTAGCCTTTTTTAATTATGTACTTAAATTTGTATATATTTTAAAAATTTCACCTCTGTTTAATCATGTAGTCATATCTATAAATAGTTACATAATAAGTACTACATGTAAGATATTAACCAACAACTTATCACAGATATGCGCATCAATGAGACTTAGTCTTACTCTTAAGGAACAAAGAGAACATTCAAGAATTTGAAGTTTCACATGAAGACAGTTGCTAGAACTCAGAGACATGCTCACTATGCTACCTCCTTCAGTAAGTAGGAATGATCCTGGAGAAGCAGACTGATGTGTCTGAGCTTGCATAGCAGGAAGATTAATCAGGCACCAGTACTGAAGAAAATATAGACAAGGAGATATATGCTGGAGGTATGACTCAGGAACAGCAGGTGTAGAGCAGTGCTCAAAAACTCAGACCTGCCTAGTCAACTCAGCAAGACTCTGTCTCTAAATAAAATGTAAAAAAGTGTTGGATTTTAGCTCAGTGGGTAAGCACCCCTGGGTTCAAACTCCAGTAACAACAACACAACAACCAAAAAAAAAAACCATGAAAATAACAATAAACAAACAAACAACAACAAAACCTTAGACTTGTCTTGCCTCAAGTCCTAACCTACTTTCTTGTGGCATGACTGGAGCAATTTATGTAGCTTCTCTGAGACTTACTTTCTCCCTGTTTAGATGGAGAAGATAACATTACTTCCTTCACAATATTGCTTTGATGATTCACTTGAGATAATGTATATGAATTACTTATGGTACTTGGCACCCAACAGGTATTTCATAGCTGTTAGGTATTATAATGATCACATTATTATCCTTCTATTTTTTAGTATAGAAAGAAGAAAGACATGTATATAAGAGGTATTATAGGAGTATAATAAAAAAATAAAACTTGCTGAGATGTAGAGAGAGGACCAAGAATGAAGTGTCAAGGTGACTTTAAAATATTGACTCTAGGTAAAGGGAAAAAGACAACATCATTAATAGGCATGAGTTTCACAGTGATTTCTGCTCCCTAAACCATCTCCTGGCAACAGAACTAACAATAATAAAATGCAGACAAGATTATGTGGGTTCAGCCTTTCATCACATTCTTTTCAAGCCTTATCCCCTGCAGGGGCTCAGAGCTCACCTGACTTATGAACACAGAGTGACAGCAAACTACCAAATTATACTAAGTGACACTGCTTTGGAGGCTCAAAGCCACAGCCACTAAGGAAGCCAAATTTTTATTTTTATATTTTGGAAATGGTTTTTATCCACAATTATTTGTTGTTATTGTTGTTGTTTCTTATTGTCCACTTCTAGTTGGTTATATCCCCACATTTTGCAATTCCAATCTCAAAACGTTCCTTTCTAAAGGTTTTGTGTAGGTTAATATATACTAGAAAACTAAAGATTATGGGCTTCTGACCACAAATTATTTTGAGTAGATGATAATTTAGACAATACTTCAAAAAATACATAGTTACCATGGCAATACAGTTTACAGTTTTGAAGAAAAAATATAAAATCTGTTTCTATGATTTTGTGACTAATTAAAAATCAAGTGATTCTTAGGAACTGAATAGTGAGTGAACCAAAGGAATGGAAGCAGTGTTAGCCAACATTGCAGTTTGCTCCTTCCATCCATAAATCTGTTGCACACACAGAGACACTTACTAAGCGTTCTCTTACATGAAATTATTTCAATTTGATTGCAAAAGCTACAAATTAACAGATCAATAAAAGCTACAATTACTTTCATTACACAGAGCAAGAATGTGCTTTATAATAACAGATATGTAAAGAAAATGAGTTTTTAGGGATGCTTAAAAAAGGTCTGTATAAAGTAGCACAGAAAATATAAATTCCTGGCTTGGCTCCCAGCCATCTGTCCTCCTCTAATGAGCACCAAGGCACCTGCAGACTACCTTGCCACTCCAGGAACCAGGGGTAATAATTAACCCACATATTGATAGTGTTTGATTAGAATATCCTCCTGGACAGCTGCACTGAACACTTCAAGAGAGGTCTGCTGGAGTTCTCCCATGTGTATCCATTCCATGCTGAAGCTTGATCTCAACACCTGCTCTTTTTATTTTATTTTAAATTTTTTTGGTACCAGGGATTGAACTGAGGGGCACTCAACCACTGAAACACATCCCTATTTCTATATTGTATTTTATTTAGAGAAAGGGTCTCACTGAGTTGCGTAGTGCATCACCATTACTGAGGCTGGCTTTGAATTTGAGATCCTCCTATCTTAGCCTCCTGAGCCGCTGGGATTACAGGTGTGTGCCGCCATGCCAGGTACCTGCTCTTTTTATACCTGGGTATTATAGAAACTTCGGTTCTTTTGTCTGCTTCCTCCATTTCATAATTCAGGAATTTCAGAGTCAAATTATTATATGCTTTTCTTTTGCCTTATCCCACCAGGTGCCCTTCTGTGGATTGGACTCCTTATTTGCTATATTGTGCTTTGTTTTTCTAAGCATTTTGTTGAGTTGGACTTTGATATTCCCATCAACTTCTGACATTCCGAAAGTTGTATTTTTCATTTGCTCTTAGATAGCGTACCTATTAGATTTGGGTATTTCACCAGGATTAGGTGATATAGGAACTTGTACGGATATGGTAAGATGTGTAGTATAGTATCCCGCAGAATCCCCAGAGAATTGGCTGCAGGACCCTCCACACATGCCCTGCAACTCCTCCTACCTAAGATCTGTGGGTGCTCATGGCCCTTATCTAAAATGGCACAACATTTGCATATATCACTCTGTGAGCCTTAAATCATCTTTAGATTACTTAAAATACATAATGCAAGTGGTAAATTGTATGTAAATAGTTTCTAAATGATATTGCTTAGGGAATAGTAACAAGAAAAAGAAAGTCAGTAGATCTTCAATAAATGCAGTTTTTTTTTTTTCTGAATATTTTCTATCTAAGGTTGGTGGAATCCATGGATATACTGCCCAACTGTGTTCTAGAGCTCCTTTACTCAGCCCTCACTCCTCTCCACATTGCCTGGTATTAGCTCCTTCTCTTGTTCAGTTTGATTCCTATTCCATTTAGGTGGTTCTTCTGATGCCCATTAAGTAAAAATATATTGTCATCATTTAATATGGGAAAAGAGCTAAAAAAGTTTCAAAACTTGTACACATAAATGAATGGTTTTCTACACTATTGCTTTGATACTAAATTTTCTGGAAACAAAATCACATTAAGTAGCAAGTCAACGTGGTGCCAAAGGAGCCAAATGATTAGACATAAGTCTTTATAGAAACAATTATATTTGAAAATAAGTTGTAAAACTTCAATTTGCATATAGTGAGGGTTCTCTGTGACTCAAGCCTTTCTGCTCAAGTATTCTGGAATGATGGTATATATTGATCTCTAAGAAAGAGCTAAAATTAGGAGTTTAAATAGTTCTAGACCAATTATTATTTAATTATTTGTCAATTCTGCATTAGGTATGAAGAACAGAGAATTTATGGGAGCATGAGAAGGGTATGTGTATGTTAGTGACTAGATATACAAACATGCCCTCATAAATATAGATAGAATTTCATTGTGGATAAATTTCTTAAAACCTGAACTGTGTGTCCATTATTAGCATGACCTAAGCTTCACTTCTGGGTATTTGGTGTTTCCTAATAATTCCACTCTGTATGAACAATGCCACAAAATACAAGATTGCATAATCTTAATTTTATATGACATATTTCATCTTTGTTAACATGCAAATGTTTCAAAGAGCTTTATTAGCATACTTGAATCCAGATAATTTTATAAGCATTGAACTTGATGAAAATGGAAAAAGAAAAGTGAAAATAAGTCAATAGGAACTTAATATCATAATATTTGGGGAAAAAAACAGGAAGAGGAAAGATACAGAAAAGCTAACTCACAGCATTTTGTGCAATTTTATATAAGATAACCTGTACTAATTCTCCTACCTCTTGAATTCTCCCAAAGATAAGCTACTTTTGAGAAAATAATATTACCAAATATTTTTTCAGTTCTTTTCATTCACCAATTTTCCCTACTTTTTTCTATATCCTAACATTAAAATTCCAAGGTCAGATTGACATTCATAATCAACTCCTGTCTTTTGAGTCAGTCCACTTTAATAGTTGACTATTCCTGCTTTGGAATATATATATTTTTTAATTAAGCTAAAATTTTCTCTCTGCTCTAGTACTTTTCTCTGAGAAAATTCCATACAAGTTAAATCATTGTACTTGAGAATGTTTCAAATAATTTGAAGTAGCTGCTATATTTCCCCTTAAGTCTTCACATCTATATATATTAGTATGAATATTTTCTTGGATTTAATATGACACTAAAATCCAATTTGTTAGGCTCTTCATCCATACTGATAAAATCAATTTACTTTGGAATCATGTGGCTATAACCCAATTGATTCTTGAGATAAGCATGTTTTCTTCTTGAGAACCCCTTCCTGGAATAAAATATCACTGGCTGAGAGGGCTTTTAAATTGTTCAGTCTTTCATGCCTTTGTATCATTAAGGGAAGTGACAAATTCAGTTTTTCAAGCAGTTCTGAGTTTTTAGAGTTGGAAAATATTATACACGTTCAGAGAGTCTAAAGATATAACTTTGGTTACTGGCCACTAGAAATCAAATTTCAAGAATACAAATTAAGACCCCTAACTCTTTTTCTACTTTCTAAGAATAAATCAACCATATTTTCTAAGAAAACCTGGTGTGCTCAATTGTTCTAAGCAGAGATTTAATGCTATGCTCTCAGGGTTTGAGGTTCATATTTGAGTCAGGCAGATGGAGATTGTTTTTACACTATTTGCCAAATTAACTGAAAATATTACCTACCATTTTGTTCATAGTTCCTATGTTAACACTCATACAAAAATTAAGATTTCTCTTCATTACATGACAAACAGAAAATGCATGCAAAAACAGAGTAGAAGTGTATACTTTGCAACATCTAAAACTAATAGTAGCAACATGGACAGAACTGGAGGACTCTGTGCAATAAGATAGCTTCTCAAAGGAATTCTATCCAGTCACAGAAAAACAAACACCTCATCTCTTTTTCCACCCAAATGTGGAAACAAACGTAGTTGAACTCAAAGAAGTGTAGAATAGCATAGTGGTCAATAGAGTCTAGGAATGATAACAGGGAGGAGGATAGAAAGAAGTTAGGTAATAGGAACCAAAATACAGTTGTATAGAAATTATAATAAGTTCAATTATTGTACAGCACAGTAGAATGACTATAATTTACAGCAATTTGTTATATATTTCAAAATAACTAGAAGAGTTTATAAATGCTAATTACCTTGATTTTGTCATTGCACATGCATTGTGATATATATATATATATATATATGTGTATATATATATACATATATATGTGTGTGTGTGTATCACCCATTAATGTGTACAATTATTACCTGTAAGTTAAAAATCAATAAATTGGGAGCCAGATGCAGTAGTGTACACTGTAATTCTAGCAAGTAGGGAGCCTGAGGCAGGAGCTTCACAACTTTGATGTCTGTCTCAGTAACATAGCAAGGCCCCAAGCAACTTAGACCTTGTCTAAAAATAAAACATTAAAGAAAGGCTGGGGAAAACTCAGTGTTAAAGTGTCCCTGGGTTCAACTCCTAGTACAAATAAATAATAAGTAAACCAGTAAGAAATTAATGTGTACAATTTCAATGAACTACTAAAATCTACAACAGGAAAAAATAAAGCACCCATCTTTAAAATGGGTAAAGAGTAAGAATAGGTGATTCAGAGAAGGGAAAATAAATAGTGTTGTCACAGTGTTATTTACCTTGATTATAATTTTTCTCTAGGCTTGAGGAAGGTACAATGTTTACTATTTCAGCATCAAATAAATGTGACTTAAAATGCTTTATGTCTCTTTGAGACAAACATTAAAATGTTGAATGAAACCAAACGTTGACAAGAATTTTGGGTAAGAAAAACCCATGTATGCAGTTAGTGGCAGTAATAGCAGATGATACTTTCTGGTATAAGATTATGTATATTCCAGGACAGAGAAGTCTCACGGGAGAAGCTCTCTAGTAATTCATGGAGGATAAATGCAGAGAAATGTGTGGTGCCTCATCTAGCAAGCAATTGTGGGCAATCTAGATGTTTATAATCTATAGAACAGAAAAAAAAAAAAAAAAAGGATCCACATGGATGGAATTTTGTGGAGCAGTAAAAAGGGAAATAAACCTTATAGACATAGGAGAGCACTGAAGCAGGTTATAAAAAGGTATTAAAGAAATCAAGAAAGGAGATCCAAGATGGTAGGCTAGAGGGAGGTTGCATTCTGTGTCACTTCATGACCTTGGATTCTAGTAGTGGGAATACTGTTTCTCTGCAAGTGATTAGAAGACCTTGATAGTGCTCCCACAGGAATCACAGCCTCCATGCTTGAGCAGGTCTCCGGGCCTCAACATGAGCACAGGAGTCCTGGCCACTTGCCCACACAGGACCTACAGCCACCATGCTCCAGCAGGACCACCAACATCTGCATCCATGCAGGACTCCTGGCCACCCACCTGCTGCTCCCATGCAGGATACCATACTGCTGCCCACACACAGGACCTTCAGCTGACACTCCCATGTACACCCCCATCTACCAACGTGGGGCTCCTCCGGTCACCTCCATCTTGGGACACTGTAACCACTGCCATAGTCCCCCACACATGGTTGCCTGCACCTGGGGACACCGCAAAGGGTCTAGTAGAGATAGTCACCAGCCACAGCACTGCATGCCACAAAGCTGCATCTCTGAACACGCAGGCCAATGCCACCACCCACTCCCATCCAACCTGACATCCCATCTCTGAAAGCAGCCACCTACATCTTGAGACACCTTTGTTGCAACTCCTAGTTTAGGACACCAGCTGGGGCTTAGAAGCAATATCAAGATACCTATAGTCTCCAGCTCCCCCCTCTCCCTGGCAGCTGTTAAGGTGGCACAGTGCTGCAGCTACATGGTCAGTCCTGATCCATAGCTCAAAAAATCTTGTCCTGAAATGCTCAATACAAAACAGCTCTGTGCCACAGGTGTATAGCCCCCAAATCACAGCCCACAAGACCTCTGAAGAGAAAGGTTCCTGATTGGGAAGTAGAAAGGGAGGGGTGAGTGAGATACAATTTAGAGACTAAATTAGAGACCAGGAATTGGGATATCTACAGGTGATAAAAGGAGATAAGACCAGGTGCCCATATCACATAAGTGGGCCCCAAAGGAAATCCTTGGACCAACCTTCCCACCTTAGTAACATTCACCATCCTGAGGGTGGAGATATCAGCAAACAACAGACAACTCCACCTATTGCATGAGCAGGGAGGCAGGAAAGATACTGATCTCCAACAAAAACAATCCTTGTATCTTCCTTCAAGAATTGTTTTTTCTTTTTTCTCTCGTTCTGTTTTCTCTCGTTCTGTTCTCCTGCCCTCACATCCCAAACACTTGTGAACCAAGTACCTTTCATGAATTAGGCTCTGAGGATTGGGATGTCTGAATAGTATATTACAGTTGTGTTGTGTATTCTTTTATCTCCTATTTTTACATTTTTTATTTTTCTTGATATTTATGTTTGTTTGTTTCTTGTACTCTCTCTATTGTCTTCCCACTTACTTTTCTTCCAAAAAATTACTTTTTCTCCCTTCTCCTGCTACTAAAAAACTTCTTTAGACTCCTCTTTTACACTTACTAAGGTGTAATAACTCTATATCCTCACTTCCTAACATCTCATCCTACACCCCACCCCTGGTTCTCTCTTTGTCCACCATCAGAAACTGTAGATCCTTTGGCAAACTTACTGTTTATATTGTAGATAATAATGAACTCACCATTTCTGTATATTGTGACAAAACCATAAACATCTTAATAGCACCTATTTGGTCTAAAGCTTTATATTGTTTGTATTGTGATCTGTTAATATTGTTCTCCCCAAAAAGGAGAGGTATTGGAACTGTGCAAGGACACTATAAGCCTATAGGGTAAAAACTCTAATGCCTTGGCTCCACAGTGCTAGAAGGGAAGACACATGAACAACATGAAAAAAGAAAAAAGAAAAAAAAAAAAAAAAACAAGGGAAGAAAGTGCCCTAAACAAACCAAGATACTACATGATTAGAATCCATGGCCAGCACAACAGAAGAAATGACAGAGAAGGGATTCAGGATGTACATAATTAAAGAGTTCTGTGAATTAAAAGATGACATAAGAGAACAAATACAGGCAGCAAAAGATCATTTCAATAAAGAGCTACATAAGCAAATACAGGAAGCCAAAGACTACTTCAATAAGGAGATAGAGGTTCTGAAAAAATCAAGCAAACAGAAATCCTTGAAATGAAAGAAACAATAAACCAAATTAAAAACCTCAATAGAAAGCACTACCAACAGATTAGATTATATGGAAAACAGAACCTTCTGATAAAATATATAATCTTGAAAAGAATGTTGACCACACAGTGAGGATAGTAAGAAACCATGAGCAGAACATTCAAGAATTGTGGGATAACATAAAAAGACAAAATTTAAAAGTTATTGGGATAGAGGAAGGCATAGAGTAACAAACCAAAGGAATGGATAATCTATTCAATGAAATAATATCAGAAATTTTTCCAAACATGAAGAATAAATTGGAAAATCAAATACAAGAGGTTTGCAGGACACCAAATGTACAAAATCACAACAGATCTACAACAAGGCTCATTATAATGAAAATGCCTAGCATATAGAATAAGGACAGAATTTTAAAAGCCACAAGAGAAAGAAATCAGATTACATACAGGGGGAAACCAATTAGGATTTCTGCAGATTTTTCAACCCAGACCCTGAAAGCTAGGAGATCCTAGAACAGCATATACCAAGCTCTGAAAGAAAATGGATGCCAGCCAAGAATCTTCAATGTAGCAAAATTAAGTTTTAGATTTGATGAAGAAATAAAAACATTCCATGATAAAATAAGTTAAAAGAATGTAAAACTAGAAAGCCTGCACTACAAATCATCCTCAGCAAAATATTCCATGAAGAGGAAATAAAAAACAACAATGAAAGTCAACAAAGGGAGGTATTACACTAAAAGAAAAACCAACCAAAGGAAAAACTAAGTCACATTAAATACCGAAAATTTTAAAATATGACCATGAATAGAAATCATGTCTCAATAATAACCCTGAATGTTAATGGCCTAAACTCACCAATCAAAAGACATAGACTGGCAGACTGGATTAAAAAAAAAAAAGAGAGAGAGAGAGAGAGAGAGAGAGAGATCCAACAATATGCTGCCTTCCAGAGATTCATCTCATAGGAAAAGACATCCACAACCACAGGTGAAAGGTTGGAATAAACATACCAATCACATGACTACAGAAACAAGCAGGGATTTCCATCCTCATATCGAATAAAGTAGACTTCAAACCAAAGTTAATCAAAAGGGATAAATAAGGACATTTCATGCTGCTTAAGGGAATCATATATCAAAATGACATAACAATTATATATGTCCCCCAAAATGAAGCATCTATATTCATCAAACCCTTCTCAAGTTCAAGAGTCAAACAGACCACAATACAATAATTCTGGATGACTTTAACACACCTCTTTCACCATTGGATAAATCAAAAGCTAAACAAATAAACTATAGAACTCAATAATGCAATCAATAACTTTAGACTTAACTGACATATATAGAATATTTCATCCACCAACGAGTGAATACACTTTCTTTTCAGCAGCATATTGATCCATTTTTTTAACTAGTTTAATTTGTTATACATGCTTATAGAGTGAAATTTCTTTCATATTACATATAAAGAGCACAGTTTTCCAAGTTATTGGTTTTACACAAAGTATTTTCAAACCATTTGAGCTTTTATATATGTACTTAGTATATTGATGTCCAACTCCGTTTGCTATTATTTCTATCCCCTTGCCCCCTCCACACCCTCCCTTCCCTTTGTTTTATTTAACATTCCTTCACTCTTCTCATCCCCCCTCCCTTGCCACTATAATTCAGTATCATCATAGCAAAGGAATCAATTGACCTTTCATTTTCTGGGATTGGCTGATTCACTTAGCATTATTTTCTCCAACTCCATCCATTTACCTGCAAATGCCATGATTTTATTCTCTTTTAGTGCTGAGTAGTGTTCCATTGTGTATACACACCAAAGTTTCGCTATCCATTCATCTATTGATGAGCATCAGGATTGTTTCCACAATCTAGCTATTGTGAATTGTGCTGCTATAAACATTGATGAGGCTGTGTACCTGTAGTAAGCTGTTTTTAAGTCCTTTGGGTATAGACCAAGGAATGGGATAGCTGGATCAAATGGTGGTTCCATTCCAAGTTTTCCTAGGAATCTCCATACTGCTTTCCAGATTGGCTGCACCAATTTGCAACCCCACCAGCAATGTATGAGTGTGCCCTTTTCCCCACAACCTCACCAGCATTTATTGTTGTTTGTGTTTTTGGTAGCTGCCATTCTGACTGGTGTGAGATGAAATCTCAGAGTAGTTCTGATTTGCATTTCTCTAATTACCAGAGATGTTGAACATTTTTTCATATATTTGTTGATTGATTGTACATATTCTTCTCAGAAGTATCTGTTCACTTCCTTAGCCTGTTTATTGATTGGGTTGTTTGTTTTTTTGGTGTAAAGGTTTTTGAGCACTTTATATATCCTTGAAGTTAATGTTCTGTCTGATGTGCATGTGGTAAAGATTTGCTCCCATTCTGTAGGTTTGCTGTTCACCTCACTGATTGTTTCTTTTGGTGAGAAGAAGCTTTTTAGTTTGAATCCATCCCATTTCTTAATGCATGGTTTTATGAATCCATCCATTTATTAATGCTTGGTTTTAGTTCTTGCGCTATAGGGGTCTTATTAAGGAAGTTGGGGCCTAATCCAACATGTTGGCGATTTGGGCCTACTTTTTCCTCTATTAGGTGTAAGTTCTCTGGTTTAATTTCTAGGTCCTTGATCCACTTTGAGTTGAGTTTTGTGCATAGAGAAAGATAGAAGTTTAATTTTATTTTATTACATAAGGATTTCTAGTTTTCCCATCACCATTTGTCGAAGAGGCTGTCTTTTCTCCAATGTATGATTTTGGCACCTTTGTCTAATATAAGGTAACTGTAGATGTGTGCGTTAGTCTCTGTGTCTTCTTTTTTTTTTAAGTATTTATTTATTTGCTTTTAGTTGTACACAATGTGTTTATTTACGTGGTGCTGAGGATAGAACCCGGGCCACACATGTGCTAGGCGAGCACTCTACCGCTGAGCCACAACCCCAGCAAGGCTCTGTGTCTTCTGTACCATTGGTCAACTGGTCTATTTTGGTGCCAATACCATGCTGTTTTAGTTACTATTGCTTTGTAATATAATTTAAGTCTGGAACAGTAATGCCACCAGCTTCACTCTTCTTGCTAAGAATTGCTTTGGCTATTCTGGGTCTTTTATTTTTCCAGATGAATTTCATGATTGCCTTTTTCTATTTCTATGAGGAATGATATTGATATTTTGATTAGGATTGCATTGAAATTATATGGTGTTTTTGGTAGAATAGTCATTTTGACAATATTAGTTCTACCTATCCACAAACAAGGTAGATATTTCCATCTTCTAAGATCTTCCTTGATTTCTTTCTTTAGTGTGCTATAGCTTTCATTGTACAGGTCTTTCACTTCTTTTGTTAGGTTGATTCCCAAGTATTTTATTTCATTTTTTTTTTGAGGTTATACTAAATGGGGTGGATTTCTCTTTTTGAAGATTTGTCGCTGATGTACAGAAATGCCCTAGATTCATGGGTATTGATTTTATATCCAGCTACTTTGAATTTGTTTATTAGATCTAGGAGATTTCTGATGGAACTTTTTGGATCTTCTATGTATACAATCATATCATCTGCAAATAGTGATAATTTAAGTTCTTCTTTTCCTATCCATATCCCTTTTATTTCTTTTGTCTGTCTAATTGTACTAGCTAGGATTTCAAGAACAATGTTAAATAATAGTGGCAAAAGAGGACATCCCTGTCTTGTAATAGTTTTTAGAGAGAATGCTTTCAGCTTTTCTCCATTTAGGATGATGTTGGCCTGGGGCTTAGCATAGATGGCCTTTATGATGTTGAGGTATGTTCCTGTTATCCCTAATTTTTTCTAGCATTTTGAACGTGAAAGGGTGCTGTATCTTGTCAAATGTTTTCTCTGCATCAATTGAGATGATCATATGATTTTTATCTTTGAGTATGTTGATGTGGTGTATTACATTTGTTGATTTCCTTATGTTGAACCAACCTTGCATTCCCAGAATGAACCCCACTTGATTGTGATGTACTATTGTTTGATATATTTTTGTGTTCAATTTGCCAAAATTTTATTGAGAATTTTTGAATCTGTATTCATTGGTGATATTGGTCTGAAGTTTTCTTTCTTTGATTTGTCTCTGCCTGGTTTGGGAATCAGGGTGATATTGGCCTCATAGAATGAGTCTGGAAGGGTTCCCTCTTTTTCTATTTCATGGAATAGTTTGAGAAGTATTGGTGTTAGTTCTTCTTTAAAGGTCTTGTAGATCTTGGTTGTGTATCCATCTGGACCTGGGCTTTTCTTGGTTGATAGGTTTTTGATGGTGTCCTCTATTTCTTTGCTTGAAATTGATCTATTTAAATTGTGTATGTCATCCTGATTTAGTTTGGGCATATCATATGTTTCTAGAAATTTGTCGATGTCTTCATTATTTTCTATTTTGTTGGAGTATAAATTTTCAAAATAATTTCTAATTATCTTCTATATTTCTGTATTGTCCATTGTGATGTATTCTTTTTCATCATAGATATTGGTAATTTGAGTTTTTTCTCTCCTTTTCTTAGTAGAACCTTTTTTAAGATAGACCATATATTATGCCACAAAGAAACTCTTAGAAAATACAAAGAAGTAAAGATACTACCCTGCATTCTATCAGATAATAATGGAATGGAATTAGAAATCAATGATAAAATAAAAAATAGAAGCTACTCCAACAACTGGAGACTAAATAATATGTTATTGAATGAATAATGGGTTGCAAAAGACATCAAAGAGAGAGGAGATTTAAAAATTCATAGAGGTAAATGAGAACACTGATACAACATATCAAAATTTCTGGGACACTATGAAGGCAGTACTAAGAGGAAAGTTCATTTCATGGAGCTCATTCCTTAAAAGAAGAAATAGTCAACAAATAAATGACCTAACATTACATCTCAAAGCCCTAAAAAAAGAAAAATAAATGAACACCTAAAGCAATAGAAGACAGAAATAATTAAAACCAGAGCTGAAATCAATTTACAAAAGAAATAATTGGAAAATTTTACAAAACAAAATGTGGGTTCTTTAAAAAAAAATAAAATTGATAAACTCTTAACCATGCTGACAAAGAGAAGGAGAGAGAAAACTCAAATTACTAACATCCTTGATGAAAAAGAAAATATCACACAGACACTACAGAAATACCGAAGATAATAAGAATTTGTTTTGAAAAATTGTACTCCAATAAAATAGAAAATATTGAAGGCATCAAATTTTTGAGTCATATGATTTGCACAAACTGAATCAGGGAGATATACACAAGTTAAACCGATCAACTTCAAGCAATGGAGTAGAAGAAACCATGAGAAGCCTATCAACAAGAAAAGCCAGGACCAGATGGATACACAGGAGAGTTCTACAAGACCTTCAAAGAAAAACTAATACCAATATTCCTCAAATTAATTCATGAAATAGAAAAAGAGGGAACATTTCCAAACTCATTCATTCTATGAGGCCAATATCACCCGTATTCCAAAACCAGAGAAAGACACATCAGAGAAAGAAAACTTCAGACCAATATCTCTAATGAATGTAGATGAAAAAATTCTCAATAAAGTTCTGGCAAATCAAATACAAAAACATATTAAAAATATAGCAGACCACAACCAAGTGGGGATCATCCCAGTGATGCAAGGTTGATTCAACAAATGGAAATCAATAAACATAATTCATCATATTGATAGACTTAAGAATCATATGAGCATCTCAATAGATGCAGAAAAAGCATTTGACCAAATACAGAACTACTTCATGTTCAAAACACTAGAAAAACTAGGGACAACAAGAATATATCTCAACATTGTAAAAGCTATCTATGCCAAGCCTCAGGCCAACATCATTCTAAATGGAGAAAAACTGAAAGCATTCCCTCTAAAAACTGAACAAGACAGGGAGGTCCTCTTTCACCAATTCTATTTAACATAGGTCTTGAAACTCTAGCCAGAGCAATTAAACAGATGAAAGAAATTAAAGGGATACAAATAGGAAAAGAAGAACTCAAAATATCACTATTTGCTGACAACATGATTCTATACCTAGAGGATCCAAAAATTTCCACCAGAAAACTTCTAGAAGTAATTGATGAATTCAGCAATGTATCAGGATATAAAATCAACACCAATAAATCAAAAATATTTCTGTATATCTGTGACAAATCCTCTGAAAGGGAAATGAGGAAAACTACCCCATTCACAATAGCCTCAAAAAATAAATAAATAAAATATTTGGGAATCAACGAAAGATGTGAAAGACCTCTATAATGAAAACTACAGAACACTAAAGAAAGAAATTAAAGAAGACCTTAGAAGATGGCAAAATCTCCCTTGTTGTTGGATAGGCAGAAATAATATTGTCAAAATGACCATACTTCCAAAAGCACTATACAAATTTAATGCAATTCCAATCAAAATCCCAATCACATTCCTCATAGAAATAGAAAAAGCAATCATGAAATTCATCTGGAAAAATAAGAGATGCAGAAGAGCCAAAGCAATCCTTAGCAAGAAGAGTAAAACAGGAGGCATCACTATACCAGACCTTAAAATACACTACAGAGGATTATAACAAAAATGTCATTTTATTGGCACCAAAATAGACTTGTAGACCAATGGTACAGAATAGAGGACACAGAAGTAAATACACATAAATACAGTTATCTCATATTAGACAAAGGCGCCAAAAACATATATTGGAGAAAAGGTAGCCTCTTCAACAAATGATGCTGGGAAAACTGGAAATCTGTATGCAGAAAAATGAAATTAAGCCCCTATCTCTCACCATGCACAAAACTCAACTCAAAGTTGATCAAGGACCTAGAAATTAAACCAGAGACCCTGCACTTAATAGAATAAAATGTAGGCCCAAATCTCTATCATGCCCTGACTTCCTTAATAAGACTCCTATATTGTGAGAATTAAAATCAAGAATCAATAAATGGGATGGATTCAAAATAAAAAGCTTCTTCTCAGCAGAAGAAACAATCAGTGAGGTAAATAGAGAGCTTAGATACTGGGAGCAAATTTTCACCACACTGACATCACATAGAGCACTAATATCTAGGATATTTAAATAACTCAAAAATCTTAACACCAAAAAAAACCAAATAACCCAATCAATAAATGGGCCAAGGAAATGAACAGACACTTCTCAGAAGATGATATACAATCAATCAACAAATATATGAAAAAATGTTTGACATCTCTAGCAATTAGAGAAATGCAAATCAAAATACTAAGATTTCATCTCACTCCAGTCAGAATGGCAGCTATTAAGAATACAAACAACAATAAGTATTGGTGAGAATGTGGGGAATAAGGCACACTCATACATTGCTGGTGGGACTGCAAATTGGTGCAGCCAATATGGAAAGCACTACGGAGTTCCTTGCAAAACTTGGAAGGAACTATTTGACCCAGCTATCCCACTCCTTGGTTTTTACCCAAAGTACTTAAGAACAGCACACTACAGGGACACCGCCATATCAATGTTTTAGCAGTACAATTTGCAGTAGCTAAATTGTAGAAACAACCTAGATGCCCTTTTGTAGAGAAATGTATAAAGAAACTGTGGTTTATATACACCATGGGATATTACTCTGCATTAAAAGAGAATAAATTCATGGCATTTGCAGGTTAATGGATAGAGTTGGAAAATATTATGGTAAGTGAAGTAAGCCAATCCCACAAAAGCAAATGCTGAATGTTTTCTCTGATATGTTGATCCATAATGGGGATGCAGGGGTGAGCATGGAGGAATGGAGGAACTTTAGGGCAAAGGGGAGAGAGTGGAAGGGAGGGGCCATGGGGTAGGAAAGATGGTGGAATGAGATGACATTATTACCTATGTACATGTATGAAGACACTCATGGTGTGACTCTACTTTGTGTACAACCAGAGACATGAACAATTGTCCTCTATATATGTATTATGAATTGAAATGCATTCTGCTGTCATGTATAACAAATTAGAATAAATAAATAATTTTTTTTAAAAAGCAAGTTTTATGGAACATCATTCTTTATTAAAGAACATCATTCTTCATTTGGTATATTAACAAAAATTAATGCCACATGATTTACAAATATCCAGTGGAATGAATCAATGCTTATGAAGATAAGAATTAGGAATGAACGAAGGTGGGAAATTAAGAAGATAAAAAACAAACAATAGAAATACATCTGGCTTACATAAGGTATTACGAGCAAAGTATGTCATGTACTGAAGCATATAATTAATTCTATGTACCTATCTTCTAAAAGAAAAAAAAAATCCTCTTCAAATTAAGTTGTAGGAAAATTCTTCTTCCTCTGAGGCAATACATAATTCCATTCATTAGTTCATTAATTTTATTTTTGTTAGAAATGAGAAATGATGGAGAGCTTACTCTATGGTGTTATCTGGATCACAAAACAACAGCAGTAAAATAACATGATTCTCTCTCCACATGCACTCCCACTACTTATCCTTCCCCTTTTCTGTTTATCCCTCTTTAACTTTGGGGAGGAGGAAAAATTAGCACTGGAGGTACAGCAAATCAAATAGGAAAATTTGAGTATTGAAGTCAAAAGAAAAGAGGTGCTATAATTTGAAAGGTATAGTCCTTCACAGGTTAATGTGTTAACGATTTAGTCCCTAGTGTGGCACGTTAGGGAGGTGATTGAGCCTTTAGGAACTGGGGTCTACTGATAAGTTTTGAGTGATTGGGTGGGGTATGTCCTCAAAGGGGATTATAGACCTTGGTCTCTCTCTTTCTTTTAGTCCTCAGGTGAATGAGCCTCCTTTGCCATGTGTTTCTTTCATGATGTACTATGCTACTACAGATTCAAAGTAACAGGGCCAGTGGGTCACAGACTAAAACCTCCAGAGTGAAGAGCCAAAATAAACCTTTCCTCTTCATAATTTGATACATCTCAGGTGTTTACTAAAATGATGGAAAGCTAAACAAAAGTTCATCAGTATTTTCTTAAAAGAGCAGAGTTTGTTTATTTTGCACAATGAACATCAAGCTCTATGAAAGTGTTCCACATGCCAAAGATACAGAGGGATACAATTTCAGGAAGGGAGGTGATAAAAGAAAACCAGATGATGGGATTCCATTTATTTTTTGTAGTAGACCATATAGAGTGAAAATAAATTGAGTAAGTTTTTTTTTTTTTGACTGGCTACTAATTCATTAACTTTTTTATAATAATTTACACCAGTATTCCTTCTTTGCATAAAAAATTAACAAACTTAAAACCAAAACTTGTGCTAACATGGAGATGCCTATATGCAGACTCATTGAGAGATGCACCAAGAAGAAGTTACTGGAAGTAAGTGGAACAGTTTAAGGCTCTATTGAGTAGACTTGAATGCAAATTATTTAACTTTAAGCCCAAAGCTCTTTCCAATATATTTCATCTGTGTTTCTAAAAGTGTTAATATATTCCAAAGCATTTTGTAAACTGTAAAATAATCAGGGAATGGACAGAATTAGTTTGTTGATTCACAAAAATAATTCCAGCTATCCATAAATAATTCCTCAACTCCAAATATTGCATTATGTATTCAGTTTGGCCATTTGGTGAGTGATATATCAAACTCTAGTTTATAGTTGAATGTTTTATAAGAAAAAACAAAAACAGTGGCAAACTAGAGAAATATTTTATAAAACATCTAGTCTGATTTAGTAATATTTAATGAAATTCAGCCACACTTATATGATAAATATCCCCCCACAGAAAACACTTAAAAGAGTGGATTTATAGATCAACTGTCCCTGATGAAACTTGTTGAAGGCAACTTTTAACATTCAGATCCTGGAGGCTGATCTAGCCACACTCTGAAATACTTATCAGACTCCTTATAATCTGTCAAAATTCCCCTTCTGCTCCGGCTGCCAAGACTGCAGAGCAAAATTTATGATCAATTACAGTAACTCTATGCATTTGGCATATTTACATTCCATTCCCTCCATATAATATTTGAACTTAACATTTAAATTTAAGTGGTCTTATTTTAAATATCCTTTATTCTAATCAAACTCAAAATTTTATAGGAGATATAAATTAAAACTTCAATAAACAAAAATTAAATGAATAAATATGGTTTTGGTGAGAGGGTTCAGGGAGAGAATAAAGTCTTTATTTATAAACATGAAGTAGTTAGTAATGTCCTCAACAAGATGCTCAAGGAAGAGCTGCAGAAGGAAAGGGGAGGAGGTAATATTGAGGGAGGAATGGAGATAAGGAGGGAAGAAAAACATGGATGTAGTTCTAAATGCAATTGTAGCCATCATAACCCTGGCTTTTTACTGAGTTTGAAAAGTTATCCTAATGCCTCATGTATTTTTATAAAATGCAATCCTTATACTAACATGAAAATAAACATTACTTGCATTTCCTTCATACTAATGATGAGGAAATGGTGAAACAAATGATCTCCTCCATAGTCATACCTCCAGCAAAAACAACCACAGTGCTCTTTGACCACAAAGCTCTTTTAGGAAAAAAAAAAAAATCAGAATTGATTAAAATAAATATTTTCAGTAAAGATGATTTCAGGCTAGGATAATTAGAGATGATTTCTTGCGGGACAAAAAAAAGAACCATATTGTGAAGAGGACAGCAAAAGATCAGCAGAGGTAGGACTGGGGAACCAAGGGGGGACAAGGGGGTATGTGGGATGGTGAGAAGAAAGGGGTGGAAAGCACATTGCCTCTTTAGTAGTCCCAATTATAAGCCACTCACCCACTTCCTTTAAAGACTATGAATAAACCAAAATATGATTTAATATTTTCTTCAAATCAACTCAGTTTTACTTAAATATATCAATTCATGAATAAAACACTAAAGCATAGCCACAAAAACATGTTTTTAATAATGGGAAGCCATAAAATAAACCTTAAAAGCAAAGCATGCTTTTGAATTCCAGCTAGCTGTCAAATGCCTGCCAGCTTAAGATTCTACATCTTCACTCTGTTTTTATCCTCATTTTTATGGAAAATAATAATTTTAATTATAACTAATAGAATTTAAGTCTTTATCATTTGATAGATGCTCTGTTTCCTAAATACTTTGTGTCCAGTGCTTTATTTGATCCTAGTAGCAACTTATTGTGGTAGGAACTTTTATCCTCCCTTCCTTAAGCATAAGGAAACTGTAACATGCAGATTTAGTAAGTGGAGGAGAAATATTAATGATATATTAGTAGTAGCCATACACTAAGTCTTCCTAATCCACAACCCAAGGCATCCAAAGAGGGTGGGAAAAGCTGACTTTCAGCAATGAGGTTTAATGTTATACCCAGATAATTCCTAATGTCCTAATGCTTTAGAGTTTACCTGTTACCTCCTCTTACCAAAGACATCTCCTGCATGCTTTGGAACATCAAGAAAATGTTTATAATAATAAAGTTCTAACATTATAATTTTTGTGAGCCAGACAGTTACATCATATTTTGGGTACAAAACATTTCTATGCATAGTGGGGTGAAGCGAGGACAATCAGCATTGTGTTATTTTATACTTTCATTGATTTAAGATTCACACTTGCAAGGAAACAGGAGCAAAATAATGTGTAAAGGCACCTACACAAGGGTCATAGAGGAGGATACCAAGTTTTTATTAAAAAAAAAAAAATGATGTTGGGGAGATCCTTGGACAAATTAAATGAGGAGTTTAAATTCACATGGGACTTCATTATAACATGTTCCCCTACCCCCTTGTTTCTTTAGTTTTTGATTCATATGCTGATTTATGCAAAATGCTTGTGTTTCTCAATGGGTATCACTAGAGCAAATCAAGTAATTCTTAGGAATCCCAAGAGTCCTGAATTGCAAAGTTGTGTAATCTAGATCAATATTATTACTTCTACTCAATATCATACAGTTAGACTTACAAATAAGAAAAGGGAGAACATACAAGAACTCACTACGTCCCTCTATTCTAATAAACAGCTTTTGCACCACAGTCTGAATCATAATCCCCTAAGTGGTGCTGCAGTCTCCAGGGCAAGAGAAACACCTTATTCAGTTGAAGTGAGAAAAGTAGTCCTCTTGGAGGCAGGGAAGAAAAACACAAATTCTGTTGTCCTTAAACAACTGATATTTCTTTACTTTTACAAGAAGGCTAACCATGAATAGAGCTTGGTGACAAAGAAGGCTGCTGTTTTTGTGCATTTGGTATACACCAAAATGTCCTTTTCCTACAAATCCTCCATGATACTTGGCAATTGTGCCATTAGAAATCAATTAAATTTAAAAAATGCAATGTCTGAAATAGAATGCACTGAGCACTAGCAGTAAATGACATCCTACTCTGATGAAAATTAAATCTGGAGGTATAGCGTAGTCATTGAACAATGCATAGGAAGTGAGGTTAGCCTGAAGCGTTACTATGAGAAAATGCACAGGAAACTGAGATGGCGAAAATCCCTGAAAGTACTACATCAGTTTTGTTTGTTTGTTTGTTTGTTTTTGGGGGGGGCGGTTGGACTGGGGGGTAGGGGAATGATAACAGAAAGGGAGACAGAACTATGCTAAAAACCCATATCTATCTGTCATATGTCTCTGTTAAGGGTAGGTTCTATATAGTGTATATTCAGACTATAAGTCAGTCAATTCCAACTGTATAGGTAGTGAGTAAGTATAAAAGCCAGTCCTCATGACCCTTTCTATTAATAACCTCTTTTAAAGTTATTTAGACCTAATTTCTGTCAGTTATCAAGGAAAGTTGTGAAAATGGTCACTTGTGCTCACATACATGAGCAGTACTCACATAAAATAATGGCTTGCTTTTCCCCTAGGCTAACTGTTCCTTATCGTCTAGGGTACAGTGCAAGTTTGAGACTATTGAGTCAGGTTTTCCTCTGTGTTATTATCATACACAGTGCTTATTTCTATCACAGCCCTAATGATTTAACTTCATCCCACAAACAACAATAACTACAGAAAAAGACAGACAAACAAATGGTCCACAGATGAGTTGTTACAAAACTTTGCAAGTTGAAGTAATTTAAGTAAATATGGTGTCAGGGAAACTTCACTCAGGAGCCAGTTAAACCATGCATCAATGAATGGATAGGGGATGAACCAAGGAGGATACACACAACTGCATGAACAGCATGATCAAATACATGCCAGTGAGGAAGAAATGTGTCAAAAACTGCCTTTTGGTAGAGTCTTTTCTTGATTAATATACTCAAAGCATTTTTAAAGTCTTAGTTTTTTAACCTCACATATTTGAGAGCAAATCAAAACAGAAGAGAAGAAAAAACAATATGCAAGATGAGTCATCTGGGCACCTGTGTTGCTAAGGCAACTGCCTCATACACAGAGGGAGGGGGAGGCAATGTTACTTACCAGCAAATGATTGAATCATATCTACCTCTAATAAAAATGTGTTAGCTCAAGCTGTTCAAGCCAATAAGTGCCTACAGTCCTGCGAATGTCTTCATGACTGTTTTGTGGATTCAACTTTCCTAACAAAGCACAATTGATTTTATGCTAGCTACCAACAATTTGGTTTTCTTAATACACTCATACTGATAATGAATTTTCTTCTCTAGATAGATACGTGTATTCAAGCACATGAATATTCCAGACAGATCTATTTGTCCAATACTTATTGAACCTGAAAAAAAGATGTATGTTTTCAAAACCAGTTTTGCTAGCCTGGACATTCACATGACGATTAAACCTATGTTCAGTGCCTTCCCAAAAGGTCTGTAAATGTCATTCTATGTTCCATAAACTGAAATACATTGCTGTAAGGTTAAGAGAATATCATTGTTAATGATGCCCCTTAGTGCACTTATAATTTCCTTATAAGAGTTATTGGCTGAGGGACATTCCCAAGCCATATGGACATATATATTCTCTAGTCATTATGGAAATTCCAATGTGAGCAAGGGTATTCTCAAATCTTTCTATGGGCTGGCATGGGGAACATAGAATGTTCTCAGTTTGCCTTTTTTCTTCTTAATCATATTCAGAGAGGACCAATGTGGCATGCAAAATGAACTCTTTTCTTGGGAATGGTTCAGCACTACTTTTAGGTTTATTTTCCACTTAGCCTGGATCATTACATCTTTTAAGTTGCCATCATTCAAGATATTTTTACAACTTTGGGTGCCAGGTGGCTGCTCCTGGAAAACTCTTGGTCCCACTTAACAACTTAACATGCAAATATCTATCTGAGGATCTCCCAGTAGTAAGAAGAATCTGCTCATATACCTGAGAAAGGAAGGGGCCCTGGGGGATTTTACTACAGACCAAAACACTCACACTCTAAAGGAAGAGGTTGGTGCATTCCAAAAACTGTTACAGTATCTTTTTTAAGAATCTTTTCAAACAAATTCTAGGGTTTCTGCTGCAGTTATACACCCTCCATGAACCTGGCCATAGGAACATCCATCCCACAGTAAAATCTTTCTTATCCTATATTTTGTGTTTATTTATGCCAGCCAGCCAGACACCACATCATAAAATCTACTTCATATTAAAAATAATTGAGAGTCCATTTCTTTAGAAGGCAATACTTTTGTTTCTTTGGCATAGCCAACATTAAAATATAGTCCTAAAAAACTGTTTAGGAATAAGAGCATTTGGAAGCCTATTTATCAATTGGTAAATGAAATGTGTTTGTGTTTATGTAATGAACCCCTTTATAATATACTAACCAGAAAAATGAGATAAATTTTCAAGTGTATAGGGTTATGATCTGAAAAAAGATAGGATTTGAATCCAGTCAAATTAATTATTTGTAACATTAGAGGTAGAACCTCAGTAGCTATATAATGAACTTTTAGAGAACCCCTATATAATTCTAATGCAAATTGTGGTGACATTTTTTGACACTTTACCATCTCCTATCTCCTACTGGTCAATATATGTTAATGTAAAAAGCCATGGTCATTATTCACTGAAGGACAAAATGCTGGACCTTATAATGTGGATTTTATATCTGTTGTCATATTTGATAATTGACAGCAGGCCTCTGATATGGGTAATACAATTCTCAATTCGTAGCTGAGAATCTGAGTCTTGGGAAGATTAAATTATCTTATTGAGGCCATATTGCTAAAATACTGAGGTCTGCTTCTCTTGAAAACTGCGTTTTTCCATACTGCTTTAAATCCTCATCTTTCCACTGTCTCATTCTTCCCATCCTACATTCATCCCCTCAAGCTTTCTCTCTTCACTTTTTCTGTGCCCCTGTCATTATGCTTCAAAGGACTTATTTACTCCAACCTCACAGTTCACCATGGTCTTTGCAAATTCCTTTAGAGCATAGCTCATCTTCACCACCCATGTCCCTGGTTGAAAACTTTTAAATAACTGTTTCTCTGATATTTGATGAATCAAATCTGATTTATTTTGACCTTGAAAACCAATCCTGATTTTAATTCCAACACTGTCTTCTACATCTCTATTTCACCTTCAAATTTACTGAAGGGCATGTCTGGTGTATATGCAGTGTACCCTGTGCAATCCAATGTCACACCTTTTTTTTTCTGCTTTCTTCCAAATCTGCCTAATTACAAACCAATCATGCTTAACGTCTTAGTTTTAATGTCCTCTCTCTCCTCTCACTGAAATTGGTAATTCTCGACCCTCTCTGAATCCCCATAACGGCAATCGTATTTCGTAGTAACAGAATTTATTACCGTTTATTTTATGACACTGTGCACATGTATTATCTACTCCATTAGCTGTACAGATTTTTTTTAAATAATTGAGACCTTCAACTCTCTTGCCTATACTCCCATGTCTGAATTTAGCCCATCGTATTGTCTGACTTGCCTACCATCATTTCTAAATGCATCTCATGATTTGGCTCACCTGATCCTGTTCTTTCATTCTGGGTATTGATTGCTGAGTCTAGTCCTCCAATTCATGCTACAATAACCAGCTATCCTGATTTTCTTGGTACAATTCCAGTTTTCCTAGGATTGTCCTGATTTTAGTCCTGCATGACCATATGAAAAGAATCTTTCTGGGGCCCAGGTGAACCGCAATGATTGGTGGCTATTTACTCCCTGATAATTATGCCCACTCCCCTAAATGGCAATCAGCAGAGAGGTTACCAAATTCTATCTGATTCATAGCCTATACCTTACTTTTCTAGACTAATCATAAGGTTCTCTTCTCTAAACCCTGGAAATATGAGCTGCTGAGATTTCCCCAGACTCTGTCCATTTTTTTTTTTCCCTTTTCCATGATAATAACTTAGCTTCATATCTGTTCTCTATTCCCAAGACTATGTTGACTTTTTAAATGTATTGTTGTTTTTGAAGCTTTATTTCTAGTATTATATGACTCCAGGCAGGATGGTGCTTCTAGTGTTTTGCAGATCATAAAGATCTCTCAACTACAAACATGATGTTTGTCATCTGATTCCTGTATATTGACAAAGTTCAGATCTTCCACTCTAATTTTTCTGATTTCTTCCCTTTTCTTTTTTTTTGTTGAGGAAGTCCGTCATATTTGAGAGTTAATTCAAAGAACAGGTTTTTAACAGGTTGTTAAACCTGTTGGTTTAACAGGTTGCTAGTAAGTTTCTGATTCCTCATCTGTAAAACCTTAGTATTAAGGTTTCTATTTTCTCCTTTAAGAGAATTAAACAAGGTAGAGAAAATGAAAAGGTATTTCAATGCCTAGTGTGCTATAAGTGTTCAATGAATCATCATTTACCATTAGACAAATATGAAACATCAGGGGTGTTATTAACAAAAACAGAAATGCTGAGTTTTCCCGTGACACAGACTTGGTGCCACATGCAAAGGGGCAGCCTTCAAACCCTAGGATACAGGCCAAGGGCAGCCATGTTTAAGATAATGACAGCAGAGGTGAAGCCCTCAGGAGATCCCATGTGCTTGGTTGGGGTAAACTAATCCCACTCCTTCTCTGCAGGTGATAGTTTTCACCTCAAACCTTGTTTCTAGTTTGACAGAATATACATTGATTAAGTTCATCCTGAAATTTGTGGCAAAGTGACACGGAAACAAATTTCCAAACCTCTTACTAAAATCATAGCCCAACAGAGATAGGGCTAGGGTAAGGCAAGTGAACTACCTGCCTCAGGCACACAATTAAAGAGACATGAAAAAATCAGTAATTAGATAAATCATATTTCACACAAATTTTTAAAAATCAAAATTATGACAAAAATTATGATGAACAATAAATCAAGTTTTAAAGTAGAGACATGATCTGCATTATTGATTTTTCCTTTTGCCCTATGCTCCAATCTGTCTCCACACATCACTGATCTCCCAGTACAAACACAGGAAATACAAGAGTCCAGATTCAAAGACTACATTTAGAGGTTGTTATTAAGGTAGAGTGAAGAAGAGTATCCCCATGGTGAGTTCAGCTCAGGATTCAATATAGTATTTGATTTCTAAAAGCAAAAACAATAGGCAGGCTTTGTGGTTACTGTTGTCTTAGAATTAGGAATAACAACACTTGTTCATAAAGGGGAATTGGAAAGGGTTCTAATATTTTCCTGGAATCTATTGTGGACATAGAGCTCCACCTGTATGATCTGATGTATTGCTCATAACAACTTCCCAATTTTATACGTGAAGAAACTGAAGTTGATGGAGGTGAGGTAGCTTTTGAAATTGGTCAGTGACATAGATTTATCAAGATCTGTTCAGCTTCCAACAGCATGGCATTTTTTCTACCACCTTTGTGTAGATTGTCCATAACTTCCAGTAGTTAGAATCTTGCAGGACCAGCAGTGGCTTTATTTTTATTCTCTCTGTCCTTCATATTCTAACTATGCCCACAGGTTACAGGTTAATACAAATTCATTCCCTGTCAGTTAGTCTTCCTAACTATTTCCTATCTTATAACTTGATTCTCCCAATTTTCTCTTTAACATATTTAAAAAAGTTTGGTACTACATATCCTCCCCAACCTATTGCTAAATAGTTTAATAGAAATTGTTTTCTATTTATTTCTAAATATTTCTTCAAATATCTCAATTCCTGAGAAGTAAGAATCTTATTACTAATTTATTAACCTTCTCCTTTATACTGAATGCAATGCTATGTCAATTTGTTAGTTTGGTTTAAGACATGCATAATTTAATGAATCAATTATTCATTCAATATTTATAAGATATCCCATGGTAGTTTATCTGGATATTGAAAAAATCAAATTTTGGTCTTACTGTAAACTTCAACATAGAAAATTTGACCATTTTAATACATCAGAGCAGAGTTTGCTGTCTTCATTGTACCAAATGAAGATGTACTTGGTCTCTGGGATGACTCTTGCCATGGCCAGGAACTATGAGCAGCCTTGCCAAGTGACCTCAACTAGCTGAAACAACCTTTCTTGGTCCCCTGCCATGAGGCAATGATGACATAACCACTTTCAGAGAAATGACTTCGCCTATGAAGTGAATGAAAGATTTCAGGATCCCAGGATGTCATTGCACAAATTACATTCTTGAGCTCTACAGCTATTCCCTGTGAAGGTCTGAGAGGGTTGAGTTGTCTCCAGTGAATGACAGATTGCTGTCTAGGACAATCTACTCAACAATGACAACACTGAAATGGAGAGGGTGGACAAGCTGGAAAATAAATGATCATTGAATAATGGCAATGATGGGAACCTTGCCCTGTCTTTTGTAGGAGAGATTCAATAAAGTGCAAACCCAAAGAGCTTAAATATTCCAGGAAGAAACTGAACAGCCACCCCAAAAACAAGTGACAAAGAAGCATGTACTTCTTATAGATTTTCATTTATTCCCCCCCTGCTTTCAGAAGGCTCTTTGTGCTTAAAATATTTAATAAGTTTTTCAAAAGGCGTTAATATATTTAATTGTGATTGTCGATGTACACATTTTTATTACTTTTACATGCATTTATATTTTGTATTTACATTTATCATTTTTATTTGCTAATTCCCTTCACATAAAAACAAAGCCCCAACTCCACATATGTATCTCCACAAATACTTAGCACTTGAAAGACACTTGGGAGATACATTGTTCCAAAATTAGAGGTAGGTGAGTAACTATTAGTAGCTTCTTTTAAGATATTTTAATGATGGCACATTCAATTTTTGCCTTAATAAGTGAGTTTGGACAACAATTTCTGTCTTGGATGAGGGTGAATTTGGACAACAAAAATTTCTGTCCTGGATGAGGTTCTTAAAATTTGGTTAATGATTTAATTGCATTTGATATTTTTTCAAGATCTCCTTCATTTACTTTATGCAGAGTTCTTCACAATTCTTCAGCCATTGGTCACATTGACTGTTCTGATTGTACTTTTCACACCAAGACCAAGTCAAGCAAGAGGATAAATTTGATTTGGGAGCAAAATAGTAGCCAGAACTTATTTACAGGGCATCATAGTCTAATTGGAAGCAGAAGATACTAAGAGCAAAAGGATGATGTAAACATTTATTTACACCATCTATTTATTCTTCCAACAAATATTTCTTGATTATTTATTATGTACCAGGCCCTATTTTCATCTTGAGACACAAGCAGAATGAAAAACTAAGTCCTGAATTCTATGCAGTGGGAGTCTGAGGCCTCTCACCTCATGTCATTTCTGCACAGGCCTCTGGGGAAAAAGGTCATGAAGAACTGTGGGGAAGAGACAGAGAAAGCAGAGGTAAGAGAGAAAGTAAGGCAATAGCTCCTTAGACATCCTAGCAATTACTGAGATAAATTTCCTTTAAATCTTTTTATAATCTCTGTTCAATTTTTTTTTTCTGGAGACATATTGAATAAAATTTAATTATGTACTACTACTTTCCTTTCTAGCTATTTCTCATTCAAATATTTTGAGTATTTGCATGCATGTGTTTCTACTTGTCTCAAATTTTTCTTTTTTTATCTCAGTATCAAGACTTAATATTTGTTTGGAATGTGTATATAAAATTCAAAATATTTTTTGCTCCTTATTCTATTTGTACTTCAAATATAGATCATTTTCTACATGCTATGTCTATATTCCTTATAGCATTTGTAAATTGGTTACATTATGTTATCTATAGACATGTCCAATGTGAAATGAAATATTTAATATTACTACATATTACAAAATGAACATCAACTTTTAAATTCTATGACATAGCTTTTAGATCAGGCATAAGGAATAACCTCTGATGGTAGTGACACCATGGATTCATCAGTATGAAGGGTCTCAAGATTTCAGAATAACCCAATTTTCTAAACTTTAACACAAGTACCCTGGGCTGTATAAAAATATATATATCATACACCTGTCAGATCTTGGGGAAAATATTAAACTGAATCAATGACTCAGTGACTGAATAATACATACATTAAATTGAAAATATATAGAAATATACTTTAAAAATTAAGAAAAGCATACTGTATTATGCCTCACTTAAGTACCATAATGACCGAATTATGCTATGAAGAAAAACTGTTTTAACTTTAAAATATTGAAAATCAACTGAAGTCCTTTGGAGAGCAAAACAGAGACTGTGATTTTTCTCTTGAACAAATTGAATGATAATTTCTACATAGCTCTGCCCCAGCAGATAATAGATGATCATCCCCAAGTTTCCCTATGCTGATTTTGCCTAGCCTGCATGTAGGCATTTTTTTCTTCCATATTTCCCCCTCTTTTTCTATCCACCAGCATCACCAGGCTACCTTCTGGATGTATTATTTCCCATTAGGTTTTTACAAAAATCCTGTGAGACAACAAACAAATGAGGCTGGGAGCCTGGACAAAGAATGTGATCCTGTAAGTCACTGACTTTTTACAGTAGGGTGATCACTTCAGCCTTTCGCAACCATGGTGCACACACCCTATTTACTAAGGGTGCCTATTCCCAACTTCCTCACACATAATCACTGCATTCCATGACAAGACACAAATTGAACCCACCACAGATGTCAGAATTTTCCAACAGTTCCTCAAAAGATAGAGCTAATCCATCCATCCTGCTACTAAGTAGACCCAAGAATTTTTTTGTCAAACAATTAATAAAAGTAATTATTCTGAGCTATAAAATGATTAATCAGAGAAAATACACTAATATACTTTCTTTATCTAGGAAATATAGATATGCAATTTAGGGCACAGTTTACCTTATCTGATGTTCTGTGTCATGGATTCTAGAACTTTCTTAAAAGTCCAGACATCTTAGTGCCATTAATTTGTTGTCTTCACAAGACACTCATATGTAGACTAGACTGAGTTTAAATGTCAACTCCTTCCTTCTGTAGCATTTGCTTCAAGATTCCATTTACATAACTTGGGGCCTAGCACTTCAGAGCATCATTCCATTCTGTTTCACTGAGTCAGGACATGGAACTACAAACTTCTAACTTCACTTTTTTTCCCCCTAGTGTCCCTAGTACCATATTAATCTACCCCATGAGTGACTCTGTGTGATTTTTCTTCATAGCTAGGCAAAATAGTGCACCCTCCTAGTCAATATCAATAACTTCATTGCCTTGGAACTAGTTAGAAATTCAGACACTCAAACCCTCCACCCAATGAAGAAAATGAATCAGAATCTGTGCTTTAACAGGATCCCTGGGGATGCATTTGAACATTCAAGTTTGAGAAGCCCTGATGTGGGAATGTTAGTGGTTGATAACAATCTCAGGAGCAATATTCCATGGTTGAAAGTTGATTATTAAGATGCCTATCAGGGCCTGTAAGTCCAAGTAAATGTGAGAAGAAAGCAGGACACAAAAAACAGCAGGGAATAGTGGAGAATAAGAAATGCATTTTTTAAGTATTCTGTCTAAAATTGTATAGAAGCCACATTTCCAGTTGATGATTGCCATTCAGAAAAGTAGACACTAGATCTACCAGATCTTCTGAAGTTTGTGAGAGGAAATATTATTACAGAAATCTTCAGTTTTTGACCTAGGTGGCAACTAATCACATTTTATATGAGATACCTACCAAATAAGTTTGTAGGATACATTACATCATGAATCACCAGTTTATAACCACTGTTCTGAGGACTGTTTTCTCATTACAGGGGGTGTATTTAAAGAATACTAAAATATTAACAAAGCATCCACTTACATCTGAGTTTTCTTTAGTACATTCCTTAAAGAATCAAGATCCTAATTATAACTGTAAAATTAAAAATTATAACCATAAAACAATACGGCTAACCTATAGGATATCCTTATGACCTTATTTAGTACAGAAAGCCAGGACGACTTCATCAAGGAAGTGAAATAATAGGTGAGTTCTGATGAATGAGAAAAATGATTAAATTAAGAAATATGATGGTAGGCAAGGAGATGTGCCTACAACATTAGAATTAGAGGAAGAATCTGATGACTTAAACAAGTATTGTGATAATGCACAAATTGTTTAAATCAAAAAATACAACTTCTATTCTCAGCATTTGTCTCCATTTACTATGTTAAATAAATGGGGTTGGGGGACCCACGGCACAACATAGGATTAATTCAGGATTTACTTCAATATGTACATCCTAAACAACATTATCCAGGTGCTCAGCAAAGTCTACTCCTCCCATGCAATTCTGCAATTAATGGACGCAGAACAGAAATCTGGAACGTTACCATCCTGCCTAAGTGTGGTTAGGTTTCTTAGTTCTACAGAATGTTAAAATCGTTATTTTCTTCCAATGCCCTAGCCAGCCTTTCATATGCCATAAACACTCTCAACAGAAACTAGTCACTTGAGTTTGTCATCAAAGTCATGAGTCAAAAGGACTTAATGATATTTTCCCTGTAGATGCCCCTCAGTTACCTTGTCTGTTGTCAGAATGCTAAGAATTTTAGATCTTTCACCACTAAAATAAGTAAATCCTACTAAGGTGTTATATAATGAACATACAGTGTGTGTAGTCTATAGTAGATATGTTAGCAATACATGATAATTTCCCTATTCTTGAATGAATTGAAGGCAAGTCAATATTTAGATGTATTCATAATTATTTTAAAAAATTCAAGAAATGCTTTGATGAATTGAGCTTTAGGTATATTACCTGAATCTATACCAAATCCCTGAAAAGGAAATCCATCTTCTTAAAGCCTTGTTACCCCATAGGTATTCCCAGGTTTTGGCTTAGGAAATAATTATTTAGGATCTGAGTCCTACTCCATGTGAAATCAATCGGAACAAGCATTTTGACAAGATCTAAAGGAGATTTTTACACCTAGATTTTAAAATTTGAAGTGCATAGACTATCTTCAAAGGTCATATGTCTGTCTCAATTTACTCACACGCACATGTGAAGTAGAAATCAACTGTGTACCCACTCAAAGCCAGAATTATTGGGGTCGAAGCTTCTGGTTTAATTTTATTTGCTAATACTTTTTTACAGAGCCTGACAACAATAATTGTTCTTCTGGGCTCTTTATTTCCCATTCCTATTTAGTGTGCATCCCTGCCTGGTTTTCAAAGCTTATTATTGTTCCTCACTGTCTGTATAAGGTTATTTCTCACAAATTCATTACAGGCATTGCTGGTCCACAGGCAGTTCTGCATTGGGTACCCTTTAAATGTTTTCATCTGTGCTCAGCTCCGTATTGATGAACCTCCCCGATTCATTTTAACACTTCTATATTCCACAAGATGCCTATATCTCCTTTTTACAAAATAAATACAAGAATATTAAATGGAGCAATGGAAATTAAAGAAAAAAGTATAGCCAGAGAAATTATTACTTAAACAGTGTGAATCGAGATGAAAATAGGATTTCTGAAAAATATGCACTTGTTGTATATAAGGGATGATCTGGTGAAAGAAAAAGATAAAAATCTCATGTGGATATTACTTTTTTCTGTAAATAGTATCTACAACTGTGTCTATAATGTCATATAAATAGCCTCTTCCTATAAGATTTTTGTTGTGGATTGTGAAATTATTTGACTTTTCAGATACTTAAAGTTCTCTGAATGGTGTTCTGTAACACATATATTCATACAAATAAATGAGATATAGTAATTAAAATAAATATCTTTAAATCACCCCTCCTTTTCTTGCATTTTCCCTTTACATGGAATTCTACCACATAATTTTTTAAAGAGCAGGCTTTTGCATAAAGAAAGTTCCTCTGGGGATGAATCCTAATGTCCTGAAGTGTACTGAAAGATACAGATTGATTATAACCTTTGTTTACCTCTTGGATCAGTGAGTTAGTGATGAATCGCTCTCCTTTGGCCTCCACAAGAGGCTGCAGTGTTGGCTGCTGCATATTTACCCTGGAGGGCAATGCTGAACCTAAGATATTTACAAATTTTTTGGAAAGTTAGATACCTCATTTTAGAGGATAAAGAAGACTTTTTAAAACTTTATAATATATTTACATCATAATTTGCATTTCTTTATTTTTACACTTTAAAAAATGAATGTCCTGGGAAGTGGAGAACTACAGTGAAGATTTCAATGTACACCAATACTTAACAATATTCAGATGATGACCTGTTCCCTGCTGAATAAAGTCTAAATGTCAGTTATCTGCCCTGTTCATTTATCTCTTATACTTTCAAAAAGTACAACTGACAATGTCACCTCTATGCTCCTACTCCATGCTTAAAATGTTCCATGAATAAATGAATGAATAAACAACAGAAAGTAAAAACTAATGCTTTGACTCAGTGAATACCTGAGATGATGATTGTGCACTAGGTTAGCAAATTCTATTGGTACTTTCTGTCCTATACACTTTTGGATGGAGATAGGGAAAAATTTGGTAGAAATGGAAAACCATACATACACTGGTCTTATACACTAAATAAAGTTAATCTCATCAGATGTGCCAAACACCTATTTACTTTATAGTTATTTTTGTCAAAGCTTGTAAATGTTATCCTCCCCTCCATAGTAATCTTCAGTGCTAGAAGTAGAATTAATTCTGAAAAGGAAGTCAAGAAGGTCATGGTGTCATGTATAGTACATGAGACAATTGCAGTATACCTCACTGAAAGCAGGAGAAGTGGTCAAGGACTCCCCTGGTCAATCAGCAACCATACACATTTTTTCAGCATCCAACTTGGAAACTGTTCCTCATAATTCATTTATATATTTTTTCATTTGTTCTTTGTTTATGAAAGCTTACTTTTTGAAAGGCTCCATGTATTGGGTAGTAAGGACATAATAAAAAGGGAGACAGATGTGTCTAGATCTCAGAGTAGTGTTGTAGATAAATATTACTAAAAAAAATTGTAACAAAATATATAGAATAAGTGTGTGTGTGTGTGTGTGTGTGTGTGTGTGTGTGTTTTGTGTTCAGAAGACTTGAGTTCTACTCTTAGCTGGAATGGCTGTCATGGCTAAGACCCAGATGCAGTTATTTTTTAGTTATCCTAAGTTATTCCATGGATTTTATGGGTTGTATTGGTGCATTATAATTATACATAATTGTTGGATTTATTGTGATATATTCATATGTTTAACCTATAATTTTTAATGTTTGACATTCAGCACCCAATAGAGTAATAGATAATCTATGCTGATTAATCAAATGGATGATTACCCATTTAAGGGATTTATCCAGTCTATTCAGTCATGCAATTACTTTGATACTGAGCGTGGATTTGACTGTCAATTTGACTGTGATAATCCAATGCAATAGCATTGCCAAGTTAACTTGGGCTCCCCAATCCTTTCAAGCTGATTCCAGAAAGGCACCAAGCTAAGAAGTTGCTGAAAAGAGGAGTGTGGAATAGCTGTGCTTTCTCAAAATTTATAAGTTTCCTGAAAACCAAGATAATCTTTCCTCAAATTCTCATTGTTACTTGATACGTATGAAGTCCTTTGTTCCATATTATGAGATGATGTTAATAATGTCAGTTCTTCTGGACGAGTCTGTGACCTGCATCCTATGTTGTAAATTCCCCTTATCCTATCTTCTTCTGGAAGCAGATCTCAAAAGAATAAGGACAATATTAACTGCAGTTTTTTTGGATATTACCTATTAAGTTGTGTAGGTCCCTTCTATTCCTGGTTTGCTGAGAAAATGTATCATAAATTATATTTAATTTTGTCAAATGTTTATTCAACATCAGTTGGTATAATAATATGATTATTCTTCTTTAGCCTATAAATAATATAGATTACATTAATCTATTTTAAATTTTGAGCCAGCCTTACAATTGTGGAATAAATCCCACTTGGTTGTGAGGTATTACTTTTTGTATATCAAATTATTGGCTTATTTGTGAATATTTGTTGGAAGTATTTGCAATTAGAGATTTTGGTCTATACCTTTATTTCCTGTATTTATCTAATTTGAGTGTTAAATTATTGCTTACATCACAAATCAATTTGGAAGTATTCCCTTCTATATTTGCAAAGTTATTTAGAGAAAATTAGGACTTTTTTCCCCCTTAACTATAGCTCAACTTATGAGTATAGCTCTGTAGACACACTGTTTTCTTAGTTGGAAGTTTATTAATTATTGATTCATTTCATCTATAGATATATTCCTATTCGGATTTTCTATTTTTCCTTGGTTAAGTTAGGTAGCTTCTGTCCATTTCTTCTAAGTTGAACTGATGGACATATTTTTTTGTAGTATTATTTTTTACACTTTTATTGTCAATAGGATAAGTAGAGGAGACATCTTTATTTATATTAGTTGTGTCTTTGTTTTTTGGTATGTCTGTACACAGGTTAATTAATTATATCTGTCTTGTTTAGGAAAAAGCTTTCAGGTTCATTGATTTTCTTCATTAGTTTCAATTTCATTGATTTCTGCTCTATTTTTTTATTATTTTTTCTTCCTGATTTATGTGTAAAATTTTAAATTGCTGTTCCTTTTTTAGTTTTCTAAGTAAAACCATAGGACATTGATTTTATATTTATCTTATTTTCTAAAATATGAATTTGATACTATACATTTCTTTCTGAACACTGAATTTCCTGTAACTGACAGATTTTGATAGATTATATTTTCATATTCATTTGGCTTAAGTATTGGGGAGGTTACCAGGGATTGAACTCAGGGGCACTCAACCACTGAGCAACATTCCCAGACCTACTTTGTATTTTATTGAGAGACAAGGTCTCACTGAATTGCTAAGCTCCTTGCGATCCTCCTGACACAGCCACCAGAGCCACTGGGACTACAGGCATGTGTCACCATGCCTGGGTTAAATATAGTTTTAAATTTTGCTTGAGAACTTTTTTTTGGACCTACTTATACTTCAGGATGTTGTTTAAGATCCAACAATTTTGATTTTTTCCAGTTATCTTCCTGTAACCATGTCTAGATTATTAACACTTCAGTCTGAGAATACACTTTACAAAATTTCTGTTGTTTTACATCTTTTTACATGTATTAAATTGTGTTTTATGGCCTATAATGTGGTACATTTTAGTGAATGTTCTATGTAAGTTTGAGAATATGTGTTCTCCTTTGTTGAATGGAGAATTCTATAAATATCACTAGAGGGCTTCAGATGAAGCTCAGGGGTAAAGTGCTTGCCTAACACATGTGGGGTACCGGGTTCCATTTCTAGTACTACAGGAAAATATAAACACAGACAAAGACACACACACACACACACACACACACACACACACACACACAAAATCAGATTAAGTTTTTTGCTAATGTTCAAGTCAACCATACACATGATGTTTTTGTCTTCTGGATCTACCAGTTCTTGAAAGAAGAATGAAGTTTCCAATTAAAATAGCCAATTTCTTTTACTCTTCTTGTAGATCTATCAATTTTTGTCTGATGTATTTTGACAGTCTCTGTTAAGTTGCAATCGTATTAAATACATTTTTATTTGTTGTTTTTATATATACATGACAGTAGGTTATATTTTGACATATTATACATATATGGAGTGCAACCCAGTCCACTTTGGGTCCCATTCTTGTGGTTGTACATGATGTGGAGTTGCACTGGTCATGTATTCATATATGAGCATAGGAAAGTTATGTCCAATTCATTCTGTTTTTCTTATTCTCATGCTCAACCCCTGCCTTCCCTTCATTCCCTCTTGTCTAATACAATGAACTTCTATAATTCCCTTTCCTACCTTCCCTTGTTATGGGTTAGCATCCACATATCAAAGAGAACATTTGGCCTTTGGTTTTTTGGGACTGGCTTACTTCACTTATCATATATTCTTCAGTTCCATCCATTTACTGGCAAATGTCATAATTTTCGTCAAAGGAAAAAATCAAAACGTGAACGGGGAGACTATATATTAGGAGAAAATATTTGCCACCTGCCCCTCATATAGAGCATTAATCTCCAGGATATAAAAAAGGAAGTTAAAAAACTTAAAATCATAAAAACAAATAACCCAATTAAGCCCAGCGCGGTGGTGCACGCCTGTAATCCCAGCACTTTGGGGGGCTGAGGCAGGAGGATCGCGAGTTCAAAGCCAGCCTCAGCAATGGTGAGGTACTTAGCAACTCAGTGAGACCCTGTCTCTAAATAAAATACAAAAAAGGGCTGGGGATGTGACCCAGTGGTCAAGTGCCCCTGAATTCAATCCCCGGTACCACAAAATAAAATAAAATAAAATAAAAATAACCCAATTAATAAATGGGCTAAGGAATTGAACAGGCATTTCACAAAAGAAATACAAATGGTCAAAAATTATATTAAAAAATGTTCAACATCTCTAGCAATTAGAGAAATGCAAATTAAAATTACACAAGATTCTACTTCACTCCAGTCAGAATGGCAATTATCAAGAATACAAGTAACAATAAATGTTGGAGAGAATGTGGGGAAAAAGATACACTCATTCATTGCTGGTGAACAGCAAACTGATGTAACCACTATGGAAAGCAATATGGAGATTCCTCATGAAACTTGGAATGGAACCACCATTTGACCCAATTATCCCACTCCTCAGCTTATACACAAAGGACTTAAAATCAGCATATAGCCACATTTTATAGTAGTTTGATTCACAATAGCCAAGCTATGGAACCAACCTAGGTACCCTACAAGAGATGAATGGATAAAGAAATTGTGGTACATATATACAATGCAATATCAGTCAGCCATAAAGAATAATGAAATACTTTTTTTTTTAAGAACTTACTCCTTCTCTTTGGATAATTTCCCAGTTCTCAAGTCTGATTTATGTCAAATATAACCATTCTAGCTTCCTTTTGATGAATGTTAGCATGTTAGATCTTTTGCCATCTCTTTAAACTATGTATTTCTCTATTGACAGGTTTCTTCTGTTCAAAAGATACAGTGTGTTCTTTATTTTCCTAAATTCACTATGACTCTCTCTATGTTTTAATTGCTATTTTTAGATAATTCACATTGATATTGGTCAAATTTTATTGTTATATTGTGTGCATCTTTGAATAGGTAACAACACACCCACCATTACGTAAAACTGTAATGCACTAATAAAAAGATGGAAGAAATTTTAGAAATGGAAATAAAAGAGGGAAATATAAAAAAGTTGATTATTTATTTATTTGGACTATATTTATGTGTCAGTTGTCTACTTGTTTCTTTTTTCTCCTTCCCATTTTTATTTCTACATTTGCTGTTTTTATTTGAAATTTACACATAATTTCAATGTCTATTAACATACTGTGTGCGTGTGTGTGTGTTTGTGTGAGTGAGTGTGTATGCACGTGCGTGTGTATACATATGATTGTTCTGGACTTTGAAACAGATATTTGCAAAGATATTTGCAACAGACAACTAACTTATGACCACAGGCAAATAACACCGCTTTAAAGAAACTGCAGGTATCTCTTAGCAATGTATTCTCAATTCTTCTCACCCATCAGTTAAAGCATTGATAATATAGAGAAAGGAAATAGCTTTTCCTAAACCATCATTAGATTTATTGTTCAGGACCCTGTAACAAAGCACAGATTAACAAGAGGAAAACATACAAACTAATTTACTATAAGTTTTGTGTGACAGAGAATCCTTCACAAGGAAATGAAGACCCAGAGAATCAGGTAACCTTGTACATTTTTATGCTTAAGTATAAAAATGAGAAATTATTTGAGGAAAAAAGATATGATCTAATGGTAATAAATGAGGGGACACTCAGCAAGGCCTATTTGTTCAGGTTATCTCTGTATCCCAGCTCCATTTTTTCTGAGTGGAAAGTGACCAGCTGTTGTGGTTTGTGAGGTGTCCTCCAAAAGCTCATGTGTGAGACAATGCAATGAGGTTTGGAGGAGAAATGATTGGGTTATAGCCTTAACATAATCAGTGAATTAATCCCCAATGGGATTAACTGAGTGAAAACTGGAGGCAGGTGGGGTGTGACTGGAGGAAGTGATTCATTGGGGGTGTGGCTATGGGGTATATATTTTGTATCTGGAGAGTGAAGTCTCTTTCTCTGCTTTCTTTTTATTTATTTATTTATTTATTTATTTATTTATTTTTTGTTCTTGTTTTCACTATTTTTTTATTTTAGCTGTTCTGATGGATGTGTACTGATATCTCATGGTTTTAATTTGCATTTTTTTCTTTAATTCGAAGTTGTATATATAACAACATGCATTACAATTCATAATATACATATAGAACACCTTTTTACATAACACTGTTTGTATATAAAGTATATTCATACTATTCATGTCTTCAATCATGCATTTAGGATAATGATATCCATCTCATTCTACCATCTTCTTTTTTTTTTTTTTTTTCCCTACATACCCCCTCACTCACTCCCTTCCCCTCCCTCCCCTCTCTCTCTGCTTTCTAATGGTCATGTGAGTTGCTTCTCTCTTCCACACTCTTCTGCCAAGATGTCCTGCCTCACCTTGACCCATGAGAAATGGAGCCAGCCATTTATGGACTGAGATGTCTGAAACTATGATCCCCTAATTAAACTCTTCCTCCTCTACAATTGTGCTGGTTGGGTCGCTTAGTCACGGCAGTAAAAATCTGACTAAAACACCAGCATTCACATGAGTGTCTGATGACCTCTTTCAGGAGAAGCCATCAAATTTTTCCTGGGTTATGCCTGACACTGGGAAGGAAATCATGAGAAACTGAGAGTGACCTTTCTTCTTCTGCTGCTTCCTCAAATGCCACGGCGCTCTATTTTGGAATATCATGTCCGAGCCCTGTTGCAGTGTTATGGTGTAGATCTGAGGTGTCTCCCAAAAGCTCATGTTTGTGACAATGCAAGAATGTTTAGAGGAGAATTGATCAGGTGTCGTGGCAGTCTTAACCCAATCTGTGAATTAATCCACTGATGTGATTATCTGGTAACTGAAGGGAAGTAGGTTATGACTAGAGGCCCTGGGGTGTTGTATCCCTAGAGACATGCCTTTGGGGTACATATTTTGTACCTGGAAAATGAAGCCTTTTTCTCCGTTTTCTGATCATCATGTGAGCTGCTTCCCTCCTCCACATTCTCTCACCATGATGTTCTGCCTCACCTTGAGCCCCAAGGAACCTGCTGTTTATGGACTGAGACCTGCTGAAACCGAAAGCCTGCAAATAAACTTTTCCTCCTCTTAAATTGTTCTTGTCAGGTCTTTTCATCACAGCAGCAAAAAAAAAAAAAAATGACTAAAACATCCTGTAACTTATTTCACTTATCATTTACTATAACAATGATTATAGTAGTAACAATAGTATTCTTTTATTACTTTGACAATTATCTCTTAGTCAATTAAGAAATACAAAAATAACACATTTTATTTTACCTTTATCTGTTCCTTCTCTGATGCTTTTTACTTATGTAGATCTAAATTTTTCACCTATACAATTTTCTTCTCTTCTGAAGAAATTCTCTTAAACTTTCTTCCAGGACAGTTTTGTTAACAATGCATTTTTTTCTCAGTTTTTATTTATTTGAGAACGGTATGATTTCTACATCACTTCTGAAGAAAAATTTTACTGGATACAAATTCTAGGTTAATGAATTTTCTTTTTTTGTTTTTATAAATTTTTAATTATTTCACCTTATTTTTATTGCTTTGCACAGTTTCTTGAGAGAAGTCAGCCCTTATTTTTATCCTGGCTCATGTCTTGGTAAGGTGTCCCACTCTGAGCTTTTATTTGCTCTTTATCTTTAATATTCTTCAGTGTGAATATGAAGTAACTACGGTTAGTTTTTGTGTGTGTTTAATCTTGCTGGTGTTTTCTGTGCTTTTAGAATTTATAGTTTTTGTGTTTATCATTAACTGCAAAATTCTTTGCCATCATGACTACAAGGAGTTTTTTTTTTTTTTAATTCTGTATTGTCTATGATATTTCAGTTACATTTCTGTTACTACTGTTAAGATTACACCATAGGTTTGGGGGAAAAATTTTATTCTGCTTATTTTTTTATTATTATTTTTTACCTTTTGCATTATATTGGGAAGTTTCATTGGCTTATGCTTATATTCCCTGATTCCTTCTTCATTCATGTCCAGTCTCCTAATGAGTTCAACAAAGACATTCCTCCATTCTGTTACAGGGCTTTAAAAAAAAAATCTAGATTTTTTCTTAGAATATCCATCCCTTTGTTTACATTATTTGCATGTTATTTTGTATTATCTATTTTTTTCCATTACAGCTATTAACATACTATAGTTATTTAAAACTATTTGATAATTCCAAACTCTGTGACATAACTGAGGCTTATTCTGATGTTTGCTTCATTTCTGCAAGGATATGTTTCTTCTTATCTCTTCTAATGCATTTTATTTTATTTCTTGTCTTTAAAGCCAACATGATGTATCTCTGGTAACAAGAGATGAAGTGAGTAGACTTTGAGCATGAGCTTTATATTAATATGGCTAGGAGTTAGACTGTATTAAATACTTCCTGTAGTTTTATGTACCAGATGTTTCCAGTTTTTCTGATGTCCTGCTTTTGTTTTTCCTATAGTTTTGCATTTCACTGCAGAAATATAAAAACCTCTGGATTTTCAAAAGACTTTCATGTTGGTGAAGCCACAGAATAGCAGAAAATACTTGTAGCACATACGACCCACAAAAGGTTCTATACAGCAGAACTAACAAATTCAAACCAATTAAAGAAAAGACAGCCCAATGTTTAAAAATTGGCAGAGACTTGTATAAGCATTTTACAGAAAAAGCATATCCAATTGGTCAACATAGATAGAAATGTGCTCAATTTCACTGATACCAAAAGCTTAGTCATTTTCCCTATTGCTGATCCAACAACTAGGATGAGGGGTTGAGAAAAAAATGAAATTTTAATTCTTTGCTAGCAAAGAAGATAATGGACTCATGTCACAGAGGCTGCTATTTTTACTGATAGGGGAACAGAGGTCTTTAAAAGGGGTACTATAAGGGTTATTTTCCAGGTATTATTAGTAGTTGTAATAATGTTCAAATTCATCCTTAAGAGAGCTGTTTTTCCATTTCCAGGTCTAGAGTGTCTTTGTTCAGGTGGGTAATAAATGAAAGAACAGATAACTGAGCTTAGGACAGGAGGGATGTTCATCACTTGCCCCAGAGTTAAGGGAGAGAAGAAAGAGAAGAGGGAAAAAAGCATGTCAGTTTTAAGATAAGCCACAAGTGGTCTAGCAGCACAGTTTATATTCAAGACACCAAGTGGATCCTGGGACATGAAAACGGTCCCTGATACATTATTACTCCTCAGGAAATTCCAAATACCAATACAATGAAGGTATTCATACTTTCACAAATATAAACAAAACAAAATAACAGTTAATGAGTGTGTTGGTGAACATGTGAGGCAACTGGCACTACAAAGAGTCAATAATAGTATAACTTCATGTAACCTGTTAAGTTATTTAGCAATAGCTACTAAAATCACAGTTATATAGGCTTTACAGTCTAGCATAATCAAGTTCTAGATACATATGAAACAAAATTATGTACATACATGCAGTAGTAGAAAAGGTACAAGAATGGTTCATACTTAGTGAAACACTCTTAAGATAAAAGTTCAACAGCAATAATGGGACTAAATAAACAAATCATGATATGTTCTTCCAAAGAAATATTATATAGCAATGAAAATAAATAAGATATTACAACCGAAAACAACACAGATACATCTTAAAAAGTAATACAGAGCAAAATAATCCAGACCCACAAGAATACCCATTTTACAGTTTGATTTGTAAAATTCAAAAACAGACAAAACAATTTATAGAGTTAGCACAGCAACAGTTGTTTCCCTTGGTGGTGAGGGAAAGTTTATATACTAGGAAAGAGTCTGAGTGGAGTGCTGTGTTTGAAATGATCTAAATTCTCCATGTTGGATATCCAGGGAAGAAATACCTAAGTTTGATTTCTACATGTCTTCTCTAGTTTGGATCTGGAATGTACCCCAAAAAGTCCATGTGCTGAGAGATTGGTTCCCAGCCTATAGTACTAATGGGAGTTGGTGGAAACTTTAAGAGGTGAGGCTTTCTGGGAGATGTTAGGTCATTGAAGGCGTACCCTGCTGTCTATTCCTTTTTCTCATTCTGGAACCATGAGGTGAACAGGCTCCCTCGGCCATATGCTCCCACCATGAAGAGTTGCCTTGTTACAGGTCCAAGAGCAAGGGGGACCAGTCTCTGAAACTGTGAGCCATAATAAACCTTTCCTCTTTTACAGCTGATCTCCTTAGATATTTTGTTAAAGTAAAGAAAAGCTGACTGTCACAATATCTAATATGGATATACAAGTAATTTCCTCAATGAGAGTTAAGGGGGACATATGACATATTTTCAAAAGTCATTAAATGTGACATTAACCATAGTTAAGGGGGACATATGACATATTTTCAAAAGTCATTAAATGTGACATTGGAAGTGCTTAAATCCCTTTTCCTAGTATTCAAAAATTTTTGTTATTTTGTTGTAAATGCTAATGGAGAGAGGGCATTATGCCTCAGTAATCTTGCCGTCTCTTTACCAGCACCCTTAGACTCACAGATCCTATAACACAACTCTTTCCTCTTCGTCTAATACAGCCTACTTTCACTCTCTCTTTGTAAGTTCTTAGCCCCTTTATTGATATTTGAATATTAAAATTTTTCTTTTAGAGTATAAAGGAAGTCTTGTGGTTTCAGTCAAAGAATTTTAGGCATCAGTAATGAAGGCTCCTTGTATGTAATTAATTTGTTTGACCTCCTGAAAGGTGAAGATGAGATTGGGAGGGCATTTTTACTGTGAAAAGTGACTGCATATTATTTAGCAGATGACATATTTTCAAAAGTTTTAAGTGCAAAATCCTTCCTTAAAAAATAAAACAGCAAAAAAAACTATTTTAAGCCAATTATGTGAAAAAAAATAAAACTGGAATTTTCTTGCTTTTACTTTATGGTATGCCTGTCTTTTGTCCCAGATCCTAATTGGCTTCCAAGTATCCTGACTAGTCACCAAAGTCCAAATACACTTATTGAAAAGTCATTATATAGCCATCCCTCGGCATCCATGGAGGATTGGTTCCTGAACCCTCCCCTACCCACTCATGTGATACCCAAATCCATGGGCTCTCAAGTCCCTTGTATGAAATGGCATAGTATTTGCATATATTCTATGTACATCTTCCAGTATACTTTTAACTCATTTCTAGATTGCTTATAACACCTAACACAATGTAAAATCTGTGTAAATAGTTGTTACACTGTTTTGTGTAGGGAATAATGAAAGATGAAGAAAATAATTTTTTCAGATATCAGCAATCTGTGGTTGGTTGCATTTGCAGGTGAGAAATCCAGGGATTTAGAGGACCAAGTTCATATTTGTAAACCCTCATATGTTTTCTATTACTATTTATGTACCTTGTGATATCTAATGCTGGCATCCAGCAATCTTGTTACCTTCCATGATAGTGTCAACAGTATGGACTTCGCTGTTATAGTTATTTTGCTTCCTGTTTTCCAAGATCTGGATTACTAAAAGGGGTCAACTTACTGGAATTCAGCATGCTTTCTCAGATTATCTAATCAGGCAGCTAATAGAACTCTGATTGAAAGGAATATTAGATTGTAGGTTTGAGTCAGACAAACAGCTAACAAAACGTATCTAGTGGGAATTGAGACTCCATCCAAGAAGCACACATCTATACTGGGGAGAATAATTTGAATAAGCAGCCATGGAGCTGTGTACCTGGAATCATGGGAAATTACAGTATACAGTAAATACTTAGTATTATTTCACTACTAATACAGTAGTATTTTACTGTTGCTCTAAGAAACTAAAAGCACAATCTAACAAAAACTGTCAACAAATCTTTGCTTTAGCCAGAAATCGTCTCATAAAAGCTAATCCACCTTTAAATTACACTGTGCTTTATATTTTATTAAGTATAGTTAATTCCCAGATCATATTGTAATAATATGATCATATTGTAATAGGGTCTATACATAGATAGTGAAATCAAAATAGATAGTGAAATCAAAATCAGAGAAATAGATTTGTTGGACAAGTCATAGAACTGGTATATGGTTCATTTGGGAACTAGACTCTGAACTTTAATTTTAGAGATCTTCTTAATATTTTTCAAATCTTGGAAGATATATAGCATAGTGCCTTAGGAGAAAAAGCAGGAAGCACTTGTTATTTAGAAATCCAGATTCTTAATCAAAACTTCTAAATTTGTAAGATTTACAACCACTGAGGTGGATATTGTTACCAATAAAATATCTCAAGTAAATTGGAAAAGTAAGGGAAAAATTGATAGACGTTAAATATGATTATTAATATCAACAGTTTATAACTATAGATTTGTAATTCCTGTTTTCTTTTTTCACAAAAAAGGTAAATAGGTGCTGATGGAAATAAAACAGATTTCTTAAGTTCTTCTACTAGGTAAGAATTAGAACCAATATTTGAGTCAGTCTAAGTTTAAGAATTTAAGTTTTTTAAACTATGCTGTAATATCTCTACTCTCATCTATAAAATGAGGGAGTGATGAGTGTAAGGGTTTTTGTCTGACATGTGACTGGAGGATGCCACTCACATTACTTCTCAGAAGCAGAAAAATGTTGGCCTAGATGATTTTTAACGTTCCTACTTGACTCTGGATGTCTATGATTGAATTTGGTGGTTTTTCATATGTTTTTAAAGATGAGGCATTCAAAAAACTTTTGCAAAATAGAAAATATGAAGTTCCATTGAATCATTTTGACTTTTAAAGCAAAATATATTTGCAGAAATATTAAACCAAATTTCTAAAGTTTTAATTTTTAGGGGTTGCAACTATCTTTAAAATTAGTTTTGCTAAAATTCTTCTATACTACAGGCAAATTACAGCTGCTTTTTCCTCCACCTGGTCTCATTACACTGCCACTTAAAAGGCTTATCACATTTTCTTCCTATTTTTTTTTTCGTGTGTGTGTGTATGAAAATAGGAGTTGTGGCTTGTAAATCCAAAGGTTACAAGCATCCTCAGACCTTGTAGATGTTGACATAAGAAATGACCTTTAGCTGCCTTCAACTAAGCCAGACAGGTGACATGGAAGCTATCCCTTCCTATTTTATGATTAGCTCCCTATAGCAACTTGAATCTCTGTTAACATCTAAAGGGATATGTGGCATCTGGTGTTTAAAAGGGTCAAGAGGTCCAAGAAATCTTGAACCCAGAGAACTATCAAAAGGAAATTGTCTCCTTAACCTCTTCAATTCATTAGTACTGAGCATCCTGTGAGGTTCCTCAAATGACGTTGAAGTGATTCCTGGAAGTTTTCTCCTCTTTAACAGGTAACCAGATGATGTCTTATATACCCAGGAAACCCATTTCCACACTACATTAGGAATGTATCAAAGCAATGCAAATAGATTCTCAACCAAAATGAAGGAATATAGGGAAGATTTCATGGCTGTGGTTTGCTTTCTGTCTCACATAATGCTTTATGATAATGTATCAGTATTTTCTCAGGCTTCTATTGAGTTTATTCTGTATACTTCTGCTTATTTTTTACCATAGAAAATAATAATAAAATTCTTCCATCTCTGTAAAGCATCTACTGCTCACTAGGATTAGCATAGAATCAAATTCCATCGCTATATTATGGGGTCTTTTATTCTGGGTAACTACTTCCAGGGAAAAGTATTGAAAATGCTACACTGTCACAGATCTAAAGGCAATATTGTGGTTTTTTGTTGTTGTTGATGTTGTTGTTTTTTAACTAAAGAAATTCCTTCTCCATTCCAGAGAAATATTAACATAATTTCAGCTATTGATCAAAATCTATTGCAAAGTTTTTCATATACTTATGTCAATGTCTTGACAAATGGCATCAATTTAACTTGACTAATTCTTTTCAGGAGAAAAGGGGCAGGAAGAAGAATCCATGAAACAAGTGGTTTAGCTGCTTTCTTGTATGAGAGGAGTAGTTTGTGATAGATCTTGCCTTCCATTTTGGAAAATTCATTTTCTTTGATTGATTTTGGTGTCAACCGATAGTTGCAGCTGATGCTAATCCTGAAAGGTCACTGCAGACAGTATGTGCCCCAAGGAGAATCACTGAAGCAGGGGAATTGTGATGCCCCTCATTCTAACACTGCCTCCTTCCTTCCTCCCAGAGGGCCAGCTCTGACAACCCTACCACATTAGGTCCCCTAGAAACATAAGCCACTTTAGTCAGTTTACAATTATAGATCATTTTTAATAATTATTATTAGTATATTTTTCATGCTTACATCAGATATCAGCCCACTCCAGGAAAAATACATTAAGTTCTCTAAAAGCTCCCGGAATCCATTCTCACTAAGGTTGATAAGAGGGAAAGCAAACCTTCACATTTCACCTTTTTTCTGGGAGGAGGAACTCGGTTCATACTAAGAACAGCTGCACCCCAAATCATGTCCCTCAGCTACTTCACTTTAACAATCTTAGTCTTTGAAAGTGGAGAGTAGTATAATTTTTACTAAGCTGATTTTGAGCTCATTGCTTTATGAAGACTACAAAGATGACTTTCACCTTACAATGGTGTAAGTACTCATTCTGTTTTGGCATTTCTGAAACTCAGGTGAAATTGACAAGAACAGGATACCGTTCTTAATATTTAGTTCCATCAGGAACTCAATGACTTCTGCACACCATGGTCTATATTGTCAAAGGAATTCTGGTTAACAAAAAACAATGAAGAAATGGACCATTAATGGTAGAACTTGAAGCTTCAGATCATGATATAAGATGGTTTCAATGAGCATGAATTTTTTTTATGTTACTTTCAATCTGTACTTCATGAAATATATTGAAAAAGCAATTTCTGCTTTGCTTCTTCCTGATATGTCTAGTCCCATTTATAGATAAATCTTTAAGAAAAAGAAAACTCTGATAAGAATCTGAATTCAAATCTATATTTGGGCATAACTTACATGTAAGACTGCTAGATAAAATAGAGGACACATTACATATAAAGATATGAAAGGAATTGCACTCTAAAAGCATGTATAACAAATTAAATTAAATTTTAAAAAAAGCCTCTTAGAACATAAAGGCACATTTTATTATCATTTAAATAAAACAGCTTTTGAGTGTCCAGGATGCTTTGTATGGGGAATACCGAGCCCTAAGCTAGTCTTCACATTCAAGTACCTACATCAAATATCAATGACTTTTCACATTAGTACGGACTCCTTGGAAATTTATAAAATATTATCCTTTATATATTAAACATTTGACAAACACAATTTTGGGAGATTATAAGAAGAGTTATTGTTCTTTGCAAAATGTTTCTGACTTTTAAAAATCTAGACCAATGTGGTTTCTTTTTTCTTTTTGTTCAATTAAAAATTAAGAAAAATGATTTTTTCAAATAAAAAAATAGAGGACACAAAGTTAAATTTGAATCTCAGATAAATAAAATTTAGTCTGAAGCTATTAAATATGTTTCATGCAATGTTTGGGATATTTATATAAAATATTTAGCTAAAATTCAAATTTATCTGGGCATTGTATTTTTAATTTGCTAGATCTGGCAATATTATTTACATACTCACATACCAAATGTTCTCCTCCTGTTTAGATTTAATGAGGCTAAACTGAAAAGTTTACCATTCTGTACAGGAAAACCTAGGTAGAATACTCATCTCATTGTTTTTTTTTTTTTTTTTTTTTTTGTTTATTTGTTTGTTTGTTTGTTTGCTTTGTTTTGGTACTGGAGATTGAACCCCAGGGCACTTTACCATTGAACTACATCTTCAATCTTTTTTATTTTTTATTTTGACACAGGGTCTCACTCAACTGTTGAGTGTCTTGCTAAATTGCCAAGGCTGGCCACTATTTGCAGTCCTTCTGCCTCAGCCTCCTCAGTTGCTGGTATTACAGGCATGTGCCCAGCCCCATATTGCTTATAAATAGCACAATTCCATTATTTAAATCAGTATAAGCATAATCATTTAAGATAATGTTTGAGTGTTACATAACTAGTTGAAGGATTTGGGAGCAGAGGGAGTTGTGGGGGTATTCTGAATTTGGAAGTGAAATGACTTCATAAACAAGGATGACTTAAAGATATGATGAAATTAAATGTGTGGCTGATTGTTATTGTACAGGCCTGTTAATAGTTTATTAAGTAGTCTCAAGTCAGTGTTGTTTGACTGTAGAATAGTTTTATTACTATTTATAAATTGCTGTCTTTGATGATGCTCTGTAGCAGGACTCTCAGGGCACAAAGATGGGTTGTATTTAGAGTAGATTTTAGAATGTGTACAACTTTGCATTTAGTGTGGATTCTGACACAAGACAGTAAGATCATTTTACTAAACCTATTAATTAATTAATGCTCTGTTTGTTATTTTCTTCAATACACCCCATATATTTCTTTTCCTCTTGCCATATTCATGTAGGAACCCTACTTAACTCCCTCAGGAAAGGACTGAAAATACAACCAACCACTTGCTCACCTAGTATTAATTTTCAAATGACATTAGCAAAAAAGAAAGAGCATAACACAAGGCAGAATAATTTGAGGAGAAGAAAATCAAGAGCAGAGTTGTTTCAGGATTGTAACAGATTTTTATCTAGGCCCAAATCACTGTTCCCTAATCCACAGCCTGACGGTGATGATGGATTTTCCATCTACCCTGCTAGTCATGCCAGTTCACTCTGAGAGTTTCTCTACCTGCTACATGAGGCCAGGTGGTTGGAAAGCATACTGCAGCCACAGGAGAACATGGTGAGCCTTGAGACAGCTGAAAACTGTGTCCTCCTTCCTCTTGACCTGGTTGGGCTACTAAGTTCTTTAACACCTGTGACCCATTCTCCCATTCTCAAGATGATCTCTGGATCGCAAAATGGTTTTATCAGTAGATTTTTCAGTTGGAAAGAGAGTGCGTTTAGTCATGGAGATGAGATTTCCAGGGTTTCAAAGAATATTACCTAACACTTATCCTCTGCACAGAATCACAATTACGGAACTGTAAAGCTGAGCAGAAGCACCTCTACCCATCCGGGAAGGATGTCCCCATGAATCCCACTTCTTTCATTTGAATGTCATGTCTTTTAGCCTTGGATATGTTAACTTAGAGGAAGCAATTGCTAGGAAAGAAAATGTAACGCATTTATAACAAGCATTGTAACTTGAGCTTTTACCCATTTTACTGGACATTTCATGTATGTGTGCATACATATGTAGATACTGCATAAATAGAGAGGCAAGGGGACTGAAACTTCATATTACACATATACCAATCCTTGGTTCTCTTGGCCTCAGAGTGGTTTATAGTTTCTTGCAGGAAGCTTCCCATGAAATGTGCATGGACCAGATTGGCTGTGAAGCCATTGAGAGGGAAGATCTGGTATCTGGGGACTCAGTGGCACTTCCTCCGGTGAGATGGCCCTGTACAGGTGAACTCCAGCTCAGGTCTGCCAAAAGGTACTCACAACACAGAAGATGGGCTGGACCATTAAGAGCCAAACAGCCTGCCTACCCACCTGTTTTTCATGAAGAACCAAACAGGAAGGCAAGACTCTTCCCATACTGAAACCTTATACCTACCAATCCCCTTTGATCTGTACTGCTATAAATAAAGCAAGAGTGGGCTCCATCATTGTTAGAAGCTGCACCCTTGTGGTCAGCTTGGGCCATTGCTGCCACTCTAAAACTATATTTCTGTGTCCTGTGGTTATTTAGTAATACTATTTTCTTAGCTTTTATTTCTCAGCTAGCCCATCCCTCTAGAGGGCAATCCTTTCCCTTGCCCATGCAGGATGTGTGTGAGTTCCTTGTCTAAAGGTTCTGCTTTGATAGTGTTTCCTATTCTAAGCAAATTCTCTTGCTAAACTTTTTCAAAATGGAACACAATCTGATGATGAATAATTAATTAGTTGTCCTAATGATTGTTCAGTCTGTCGGTAATCATATGATTTACTAACCATCTGCTTGCTTTTATCAACATAAAGCTGGATTGTAGATGAAGAATTCCAGAACTAGTAGAGATATAGAACCTTGATATTGTAAACCACCAAAGACAAATTATCTGATCAAAAGTTCTTGGGAAGGGAGATACTATAGAACACGTCCACTCTCTTTTCCTCTATTACTTCCCTAATATTTCTATATTCCACAGAGTACATTTTATGGATGAAAATTTATTCTGATGTAATTATGTAAACATGGAATATATCTTATTCTAATTAGGATCTCATTCTTGTGCATGTACATAATGGTGGGATTCACTGTGGTGTATTCATTTATGTACACAGGAAAGTTATGTCAGATTCATTCCACCATCTTTCCTTTTCCTATTCCCCTCCCTTCACTTCATTCCCTTTCAAAATGGATTCCACCGTCATGTATAAAAAGAACTAATAAAAATAAATAAATAAGAGCATTTCCTATGTTGCATTATCATTTAAAAAAAAAAACAAAAAAAGGAAATTTTTTTCTGTAGATTTATTGAAGATGTTGTTTTCCATGAGTAGACTTCTTGTTGAAGCCCATTTACATGTTACTGCCTGTTTTTCTTCCGTATTTCTTTTATATGTTATTAATACACTAAAATAAGAGCTTTTCTTGCTCAAATTCAGTGTCTATATTGGGTGGAAGGGAAAGGATGCAAAACTGGTATATGACGGAGGTGAAATGCTTCCTTCATGTACTCCATGCTCCTTTTAAGTCAATTTCTTTTCTTTACTTCTGTGAAAGCCACATTTTTCAATTCACTAAAATTTTATTCTGTCTGTATCCAACATTTAGCAAGTGTTTAGTGTTTGAGGTTTAACTATTGAGCCTCAAAAGAATAGTTATGTTACTCCTAATCTAGAAAAATTAACTTAATATTTGACCTTTAGAAATATTCCTGTTTTAGGAGATCACAGAGAGAAATACCAAAGGAAAAGAAATTCTAATGGTAGAATTCAATCACTCATGTTCAATCGCTGGAAAAAGGAAGCTACTTTGAGACCTCGACATGCCCAAAGCCTCAATGAAAAATTTCCTTAAATATTAAGAAAATAATGATATCTAGTTGTACTTTTCAATGCTACATTTTTTATTCACTTCTTAAAAAATGTTTTTGTCTTAAGCATAATTTTATTTATATTTGTTTAAATCCTGTGCAAACACAAAGAATTGCTTATGCTGTCTTAAAAATATCACTATGCAGTTTTTGTATTACTCATTTTCTTACTTTAAAATGGTAAACACCTATAGAAACATCCTAAAAATATAGCCTGGTTTTGCATGTTTTTGAACTTTATGCAAATAGATTCATATTTTATATATATATTTGTACATCTTTACTTTTCTCTAAACATTTTAAGATGACCCACTTTTTTCTTTGCAGTTGTTTCCAACTACTTTCATTGCAGATGTATTCCACTGAATGAATATTTCAAATTTTTTCTGATTATATATGCAAGTTATTTCTACTGTTTAACTATTTAAACATGTCATTCATATCATTCATACATATAAATATATAAAGCATATATATAAATAAATTGTGTGTATCTATATACATATATATGTGTGTGTATAAATATATAAACTCTCTATATAAAAAATAACTTTTATATATAAACTTTATATGCGTATATATATGTATACATATATAATATATTATATATAAACTTTATATATATAAAGTTTATATATATGTTATTTTCATGATCAGAAATTTCCTTTGGTATATATGTATAGATGGGGTGCCTTGCATATTAGATTTCTGTTGCTATATAAAGATTATCATAAAGTAGGTGGCTTGAATGGACACATTTTTTCCATTCCCATAGTGCCTTGGATCAGAAACCTGAATGCAATCATCTGGGTACTGTTCTCATGATCTCAGAAAGCCATAATTAAGGCATAGGCAGAGCTTGACTTTCTCTCAAAGTTCTGAGGAAGATTCTGATTTCAAGTTTTGCTTTGTTTTGTTTTTCAGGTTTTTGGCCAAATGCATTTCCTGGTGGGGATAGGACTGAGGTCCCTAAGGTTCTTTAATTCTTTGCTGGCTGTAAGCCAGGGGCCTCTCTAAGGTCCTGAATGCCACTGATAGTACCTTTCTGTGGACCTTCTCCTTGTCAGCAACAAGCAACCCCCCTTGCCATATTCAAATTCCAGTCTTGCAGAGTCTGTCTGACTTTCTCTTCTCTCATCATCTGGAGAAAATTCTCTGCTTTATAGGGGTCATGTGATTTCTCCCTCTCTGAAAAGCAGCTAAGCAATAACCTGAAAAATCTGTATCTCTATCTGTAAAATCTCTTTTGCCATGTAATTTAACATATTCATAAGTGTAATATGAAGGACTAAAGATCATGAAGACCATTTAGAATTCTGCCTACCATAGCTGGGTAATAGGGTTTGCACCTCTTCAAGTTTATCATGTAATTCCAACTTGTTTTCTAACATCACTTCGCCAATAGATACATTCACCAATAATATATCAGACTTTCTATTATTCTATAACTTCATTAGTCATCAACATGATTATACTTTCTACTTGTTTCCAATTTGGTACACACATTTTACTAAATTTTGGAAAAAAAAAAAAAAAAAAAAAAAACATTTTGCCAGTTCTTATTTTTATTGAAAATTTTTTCAATGTCCCAGAAAAGCTGGGAGACAAGCATGAAGACTTTCTTAGCTCTGAATATTGAAGAGTATGTTATAGACATGACATCCCAACACATTGTTTTTCTGGGAATCAAGGACATTTTATTATTAACCATATTATGACCATCTAAATTGAGAAACCAGTGTTGTCACATTACTGACATATAATCCATAGATGGTATACAAATGTTACCAATCATCACAACAATGGTCTTCGGAGCAAAAAATGAATCATTACAGAATCAAGTTATTTAGCTATTGAGTATATTTGGTTTGACTCTTTGGATTTGGAACATTTCATCAATCTTTATTTGACTTTCATGATACACTTTTGAAGGTCACAGGCAAGCTATTTTATAGAACTTTCCTCAGTTTGGGTTTATTTGTTTTTTTCTCATGATTAGGCTTAGATAATTCGTTTCTTGCAAACTCATACTAGAAGTATTACTTTGTTTTTATCATTGAAGCCTATTATGTGGTATGTAATTTTGATTTGCCAATTTCCTGGCAATGTGAATATTAGTGATTTCATTAAGGTGCTATTTGCCAAGTTTATCAATTGAAAAATGACTCTTATTTTCCCTTTATAATTAAAATGCATGTTGTGTGGGCTGGGGTTGTGGTTCAGCGGCAGAGCACTCGCCTCACATGTGCGCGACCCGGGTTTGATCCTCAGCACCATGTAAACATAAATGCATTGCATTGTGTACAACTAAAGTAAATAAATAAATATTTTTTAAAAATGCATGTTGTGAGAAGTACTTTGAGACTATGCAAATACTCTGTTCTTCATGATATTTTCACCTAGCATTTTTAAATTTATTAATGTTTCTTTACTGAATTAATTTTCAATTATGAGGGTTGAAAACAGACCAGAGCAACTGTAGAGGAGGAAAAGTATATTTTGAGGTTCATGGGTTCAGAGATTTCAATACATAAATAGCAGGCTTCTTTCCTGGGGGCTCAAGGTCAAGCAGAACATCATGGTAGAAGACTGTGGTGAAGGGAAGCAGTTCATATGATGATCAGGAAGCAAGAGAGAGAGAGAGAGAGAGCGACTCCTGGCACCAGAAAGAAATATATCTCCCAAAGCCACACCTCCAATGCCCCACCTCCTCCAGTTACCACTCAGTTAGGGGATTAATTGACTGATTGGGTAAAGATTCTCACAACCCAGTCATTTCTTCTCTGAATTTTATGGCATTGTCTCACCTGCGAGCTTTTAGGGGAACACCTTGCATCCAAACCATCACAGTAATCAAATTGCTTCAGAGTTGTACAGAGAGAGCTCCCTTAAGTTAGTCCTGATATCTGATATATTCCCAACATTTCTTGGGCATTTCTTCATTTTCTGTCATGGACGAGGAAGTCTGGGCTCGTACCCACTGTGCCCATTTTGAAACAATTCATTGTTCCAAGATGCAGTAATTTATTTTTTTATTTTTTTGTAAAATTGGAGAATGTGGCTTAGAAATCAGGAAATTTCAGCTAGTTTGGTATTCTATCAAGTATTGCTACTTATATTCTGCAGGAGCCCTGTTTGGGGATTGACTTGAATTATAGTTGACTATGGGCCGTGGAGATTTGGCCATTGTCGCCACCCGTAGTCTCACGGGACTTGTTGCGGGATCTCGAGTGACTTGGCCGAAATTGCTGATCGGGTCAGCGCCATTTTAGTGGTGTGTGTTTGGCGTGTGTTAGTTGTTGTTAGAACCAGAGAGAAAAGTTATCAGAATAAAAAGCTGTTTGTCTCCAGTTTGCTTCTGAAGTTCTTCCCGCGGCTCCGGTGCTCCAAGCGCTTCAGGCGACTACAGGTGGCGGCCCGTACGGGGAACTTCGGAGCGGACAGGTAAGAACTGAAAGGTCTCTAAAGATGGGTTCGAATATAACTGAATCCCAAGTGATAGAGGCTATGCAAAGACTCCTTGATATACCTGACTCTGTTCTCAGTGAGGAGTATATAGACAAAAGTGAAAGTGATCAAAAAAGTGTAGATTCCACTGGGCCAACTGAGACCAGTAAAGAGAGTATTAGAAGAGACCCAAAAATGACAAAAATCCAAGCTATTAAAGCTATTCGGGAGTTATTGGCGAAAGCTGAAGGATACTTGCTCTCACTGGAACCTGGGCCTCAGGATATTGCTGTCAGTGAAATTAGCAGTGGTGAGGAATCTAGTAAAAGTGATCCTGAGAAAATGAGGAAAAAGAAATTTAAAAAGACCGAGAAAAAGGTCCGTCAGGCAGAGGAGTCACTTGTGTCCTCTACTCCCCCATGGGTGGAATCCATTACAGAAAATATGAAGGGTATTACTAGGCATTTGCATACCCTAGAAACAGAAATAAAAAGTCTTTCTGATCGCTTATGCGCTCTCGAGGACAACTCACAGATACATTGGGAACCGCCAGCATTTGAAAAGAAAAATGGACAGAGTGTCCATCAGTCAGTAGATTTCAAAACAATAAAAAATCTCAAAGAGGCAGTAATGACTTATGGGCCCCAAGCTCCTTTCACGTTGAGTATGCTGGAGTCCCTTAACACCTTTAGCTTAACCCCCTCAGACTGGAAAAGTCTATGTAAAGCAACATTAAGCGGGGGGCAATTCTTGGTCTGGCGATCGCAATTCCAAGAACTTTGTATAGAAACGGCTAAAAGAAACGCGGCTGCAGGGTTTGAAAACTATAATATAGACATGCTCACAGGAGAAGGGCAATTCGCAGACTTACAGGCTCAAACAGATTATGACCCAGATATATATGCTCAGATAAATGCAGCTGCCTTAGAGGCATGGAAACCTGTACAAGGACCTGGGGATCTACAAGGTAGCTTGTCAAAAGTGATTCAAAGACCTAATGAGCCGTATGCCGACTTTGCTGATCGACTTTTGAGAACTGCAGGTAGTGTGTTTGCAGATGTTGACCAAGCTATGCCATTAATTGTTCAATTAGCTTATGAAAATGCAAATAAATGGTGCCAAGCAGCCATCAGGCCATGGAGAACTAAAAAGGATCTTTCCGTATATATACAACTATGTAAAGATATAAATGACGCCTTTGTCACAGGAAATGTGATTGCAGCCTCAATGAGAGGTGCTTCCTCTCGAAATTTCACAAAGGCTAAACGTAGATATTATAATCAATCAGGATATTCCAGGCAAAATTATCATAATCAGTCAGGCAATTCTAGGCAAAATCCCAAAAGAGAAATAAGACCAAGCTCATATCGTGCCCCAGGCCGCTGCCCCAGGTGTAAAAAGGGAAATCATTGGGCCAATAAATGCCATTCAAAATTTGACATCCATGGAAATTCTTTGTTCAGGAATTCAAAAAACGGGGCACGGGGCCCAATACCCCGGGGCCCACAAATGTACGGGGCATTGCAGAAGGAGTATCCTCAAGCATCCACTCAGATGCTTCCCCGACACAATCCCTACTACCCATCCACTCCCTCGCCAGAGGAACAAGAGGAAATGCAGGATTAGACCTCTGTTCCACCGCCCGAATAGTGTTAACACCTGAAATGGGGGTTCAACTGATTCCCACAGGAGTCAGGGGACCTCTTCCCTCAGGGACTGTAGGACTTATTATCGGGCGTAGTCCTAAAAGCTTATTAGGTTTGCAAGTGACCCCAGGTGTAATAAACTCAGACTACAAAGGGGAAATAAAAATAATGCTTAGCTCACCCCAAAGTATAACTTCTGTTAATCAAGGAGATAGAATTGCTCAGTTGCTTCTCCTTCCCAATTTACATAATTCATTTAAAATGGGTATGCCTCAAGAAGGGAACAATAGAGGATTTTGTTCCACTGATTCAAGTCCCATGGCTTGCTGGTTTCGAGACTGTTCAAGGAGGCATATGTGTAAAATAAAAATCCAAGGAATAGAAATGGAGGGATTAATAGATACTGGAGCTGACTCTTCTGTTATTAATTTACGCCAATGGCCCAAGCACTGGCCTCTGCAAAAAGCTTCAACCAGTTTAAGAGGCTTGGGATATAATAACCTCCCAGATAAAAGTGCAGTAATTTTAAAATGGGAGGATGATGAAGGCCATAAAGGAACATTTCAGCCTTATGTTTTACCTAATCTACCGGTTACTTTATGGGGAAGAGATATTTTGCAACAAATGGGAGTACACCTTGCAACCAAGCCTGCAGATGTTAAATGTGAAAACCTACAGGGTAATCTTAACCATAAAAGAACTCATTGTCAAAAAGTACAGAGTAATCTTAACCCTAAAAGTAATCATTGTCATAAAGGAAAAAGATATTTTTTTTCGGGGCCACTGAGAAAATAATTTTGAAAATACCATGGCTTTCTGATAAGCCAGTGTGGGTCCCTCAGTGGCCCCTATCTAAAGAGAAATTACAAGCAGCCCACCAATTAGTTCAGGAACAATTAGAAGCAGGTCATATAGAACCTTCCACCTCTCCCTGGAATTCCCCCATATTTGTGATCAAGAAAAAGTCAGGAAAATGGCGATTGTTACATGATCTTAGACAAATCAATAAAACCATGCAAGTTATGGGGCCTACTCAACCTGGACTTCCTAGTCCCGTAGCTATTCCAAAAAATTTCCATCTTATTACTCTTGATATAAAGGATTGCTTCTTTTCTATTCCCCTACATCCTCTGGATGCCCCCAGGTTTGCTTTTTCTGTTCCTTCTATGAACAATAATGGCCCTGATCAGAGATATCAATGGAAGGTTTTACCACAGGGAATGGCTAATAGCCCCACCATATGCCAAATATATGTGGACAAGGCTATCCAACCCATTAAAAATAAATATCCAAACCTCATGTGTCTACATTACATGGATGATATTTTATTGGCCCACCCTAATCAAAAAATCTTATTTAATATATTTAGTGACGTGGTAGAAAATTTAAAAAAATATGGATTATATATAGCAGAAGAAAAAGTTCAAACCAGATCTCCCATATTATATTTAGGATTTAAAATCATGGATACTTTTGTTAGACCCCAAAAAATTTTAATAAATAAAGAACATTTGACCACCCTCAATGATTTTCAAAAACTACTGGGAGACATTAATTGGCTTCGCCGTACACTAAATCTCACTACTGGCCAACTAAAACCTTTATTTGACATCCTTCGTGGAGATCCTGATCCATCTTCACCACGAACATTGACTCCTGACGCTAGGAAAGCTTTAAAGTTAGTAGAAAAAGCCATCGAAGGAGCTCATTGTGATAGATTTGATTTAACTCAACCGCTGATGTTGATTATTATTTCTTCACAATATACACCCACAGGAGTATTTTGGCAACAAGGGCCTTTATTATGGATACATTTGCCCGTCTCTCCTAAAAGTATAATTGAATCTTATACCTCCATGGTGGCTAAACTTATTCTTCAAGGACTTAAGACTTCTACTAAAATATTTGGCATTCACCCTGCTACTATTATTACTCCCTATTCATCATCACAGATTGAATACTTATGCTTCAATGATAATGATTGGGCTATAGCTAAATGCTCTACTTCTGCAAATTTTGATAATCATCTTCCTAAGTCCCCTATATTATCTTTTTGTATTAATCATTCCTATTATATTTCCACAGGTAATAAAAAAATCAACCTATTCCTAAGGCATTTAATGTATTTACAGATGGGTCCTCAAATGGTACTGCTACAGTAGTCACTAAAAAAGAAAATATGACTTACATAACTGCACACAAATCAGCTCAACTAGTGGAACTGGAAGCTGTGGTAAGAGCTCTGGAAAATTTTAGGGACCAGCCCGTAAACATTTTTTCAGATAGCCACTATATTGTACAAGCCGTCCCAAAATTAGAGTTAGCAGGACCAATAGCACCTCATACTCCAGCCTTTAAATTGTTTTTATCAAATACAAAAACTTTTGTGGGCAAGAAAAGAACCTCTATTCGTAGGCCATATTAGAGCACATACTAATTTGCCTGGTCCCCTCCATGAAGGTAATCAAAAGGCTGATGAACTTACAAAAACAGTATTTATACTTTCAGCGCTACAACAAGCTACTTTATTTCATTCCCAGTTTCATGTCAACAGCACCACCTTGCAACGTAGGTTTAAAATCACAAAGGAGCAAGCCAGAACAATTGTAAAAGATTGTAAATCTTGTATGACACATTTGCCCAATCCTCATTTCGGAGTTAACCCTAGAGGATTAATGCCCAATCATTTGTGGCAGATGGATGTTACTCATGAGCCAAGTTTTGGAAAATTGCGATTTATTCATGTGACTATAGATACATGCTCAGGCATGATTTTTGCTTCCTTACATTCTGGAGAAAAAGTTAAAGATGTTACATCTCATTGTTTGCAAGCTTTTGCTGCATTGGGCATCCCCAAAATGCTTAAAACAGATAATGGCCCCGCATATACGTCCTCATCTTTCAAAGAGTTTTGCGCAAAATTCAATATATCCTATAAAACAGGCATCCCATACAATCCTCAGGGTCAGGGCATTATTGAAAGAGCAAACCGAACACTGAAAATTATGTTATTAAAACAAAAAGAAGGAAATTGGAAAAGTCCTAAGGACAGATTGGCAGTTGCCCTGTTTACCTTAAATTTTTTAATTTTAGACTCTAATGGTTATTCTGCTGGAGACAGACATTGGAATCCACACCAACAACATAAACCTTTGGTTTACTGGAAGGATGTTCTTTCAGGTACATGGAAGGGTCCAGATCCAGTATTAATTTGGGGAAGAGGATCTGTTTGTGTTTTTCCAAAAGACGAATCCTCTCCAATATGGATACCATCTAGATTAATAAAACAGGTACCACATCAAAATGATCAGGATGAAGTTATTGAAGAATCAAGATTAATAAAAAAGGTACAAAATCAAGAGGACCAAGATGAAGGTATAGAATGATTCCCTCAAAAGAGTCCTTCAAAATATTTCACAACTTAAGTGTCATTCCTCCCGGCCGGGACGAGGAGATCTCTCTTTAGTGTGCACACAATTGTATTTTTTTTTTCTTTTCTTTTTATACATGTCTTTATGTCTGTACATTTGTCTATATTTCATGTTAATATGACGTCACAAATATATGTTTGTATGTTTGTTCGTCTGTCCAGTGTGACGTCACAAAGAACAAAGCACTTATGAAAAAGAAAAAAATATATATATATATATATATATGGATCCAAATAACTTTAATTCATTTTAGGTTAAGAGTATTCAATTTAGGTAAATAATTTTATAAATGAAGGTACTTTCAATTTTGATTTATAGGTGTCCCTGGGACTTCTCTTTAGCAAACAATATGACTAGTGCTATATAACCTGATATTTTGGTGTTTTGACTTAAGATTGTTTATTTGTTATTAACTTCATTTGTTTAATAGCTCATTAATTTCAATTATCTCAACAGGTAAAAAATTGCTCTGTATACAGAGACTCAAGGGTTCCAGCTAACAAATTATTTCTCTCAAGTGCCTTTAGCTTTTCTTTAATCTATCTTTAATGCAGTAATTACCCTCAGTCTTTCTTTGTTTTGTTCTAAATATGACATTTTTCCAACTTATGTTTGTAGAAGCTCAACCAGCGATGTATGTGAACAAAAATCAACTTTAATTTTCTAATCTAATTATTCTATTTTGTAGTTTGACAACTCGCCTCTTGACTCAGTGCTGCAATAGCACTGCCTTTCCTTTAATAATTGATGCTTGAGTTTCTAGGTAGCGGGCCCTGAAGATTTGCCGGTGGCATTGTCTAAACATAAAAAAGACGTCTGCTGCTCAAACATCAAACAACCTCACCAACAGTGTGGCCTCTGCTCTACATGCATGGGGCCTCCTACATCAACATGTTATAACAAATGGACATTTTGATCTTTCATTGTTTGGGACTTTACGGGGCAATGCCTTGCGGGTATTTGTCTAGAGAATTCAGTGTGTTACTTGATGGAACTTAGAGCAGCTGATTTGTTTAAACAATTTGATATGCTATGCAATTTGGCTCATCACCAAAAGGCTTGTTGCCTTAAAGCCGCAACATCTCCTCACAATTGGACGGCTGTTAGTCATCATATATAGTCGATTCTAAAGGGCTCCATTGGATGGCTGGTTAGCCAATGACGGGTAAGATCCCCAGAGGGGGACAACCTAAGACAGGCACAGTCGCACGGGACAGTCTCATGTGGCCGACATATCAACCTAAGACAGGAGTCAAGGGCACAGCCTTGATTATCCGATGACGGGTAAGAATGTTGGTTGCACATAGATGTCCTAGAGCATTACCTCTTTTAAAACAAAAAGGGGGAAATGCAGGAGCCCTGTTTGGGGATTGACTTGAATTGTAGTTGACTATGAGCCGTGGAGATTTGGCCATTGTCGCCACCCGTAGTCTCACGGGACTTGTTGCGGGATCTCGAATGACTTGGCCGAAATTGCTGATCGGGTCAGCGCCATTTTAGTGGTGTGTTTGGCGTGTGAACCAGAGAGAAAAGTTATCAGAATAAAAAGCTGTTTGTCTCCAGTTTGCTTCTGAAGTTCTTCCCGCGGCTCCGTTGCTCCAAGCGCTTCAGGCGACTACAATATTCCCCTCAGTGGAAACAGGGAATGCATACAAGCACACATACAAACACACATTTATATCTGTGTTTATGCCTATATGTATTGAAAATGTTTATTTGGCTCTGAAACCTACAATTCCAATACAACTCTGAGGAATTCTTGTCCATTTACTTCTCTTCATGTTGTTCTCCAGAAGTGAGCCATTTGGCTTCCATAGTCTGCAATATATTTACCTATTGATCAACTCTCCTTGTAAATAACCAATTGCCCAGTAATACCACTGACCCTGTCTACCCTTCAACAAAAGTCTTCCTTTTCTTGCTGAGAGTTTGATATTACACACTGGGCTACCATTAATGTCAACCACTCTGGTAACCTTTTCTCCCATCTAAGGCTTCTGCAGCATTTGCTAGACTGCTGCTACTGCTGTCAGCCTGACATGGCTATCCTCCTGCCTCAAGTAATCTCATGATCCTACTCCAAGCTGCCTCCACCAACTTCTACACCTACACCTTATTTGTTCCAATGAAATTTTGACATTCTGTGGCAGGCTGGTTCCAAGCCTACCCTGAGTCCTGAACACATGGAGTTTACCTTGCTTGGGTTCACACCTAATGATTTGAATTAAATTATTTAAGAAAGGAAACAGAGAGAGCAAGAAACAGATGGTGAACAGAAAGGACTAGGAAAGGGACCCACTGGTTTAATTGGTATTTTTTTCAATTAAAAATGAGTTTGAGCCTGACACAGTGCATATGCCTGTAATCCCAGTGACTAGCTGTTGGGGTTTTGTTTGAGTTGCTGGGGTTTTTAGTTTTCCCCGACCTGGGTTTAGCTTCTTCCGGCCAGTGGAGAAGGCTAGGGGAAAAATAGGCCCCAGCGGAGGCGTGATTGTGAACAGTAGAAGTCAGGCTGGAGGCCCACACCAGCCCTCAGAATGGAAGACAATTAGGGACACGCACCAGGGAGAACTTGTCAAGGCACGAACTCGTTTATTGAAGAAGATGGACAGCGTTTATAGAAGACATGGGCCAATCAGCAGAAAGATCATAGGAGCACATAGGGAGCATGAGCAAATCACATTGGCAGAGCCATTAGCCTATCTTAGTGGCGATCTGATTTCCCATGACATGTCAGGGGATCGCCTCCTGATTAGACCAAGCTCCCATATCAGGAAGTGGGAGGCAACCAGAGAGTTAAGTTTTTCTATTCTTTCCACCGATGTGTTCTTAAGTCCCCAACAACTAGCGAGGCTGAGACAGGGGGATCCTAAGTTCAAGGCCAGCTTCCGCAATTTAGTGAGACCCTGATCCAAAATAGGAAATAAAAAACGCTGGGGATGTGGCTCAGTGGTAAAGCACCTGTGGGATCAATCACTGGTATTGAAAAAAAAAAAGCTTTAAACTTTTCATATATATTAGCCACTTGAATTTTGTCTAAATATAATCATGTCAATTTTGAATAATGATTATTTCAAAATTCATTTTTAAATTTTCGTATTTTATTAGATATTTATCTAATTGCCTTATTTAATGAATTAAAACCCCTAAAAACTGTTAATGTCAGATCCATGATAGATAGTATCAATGCCTTTTGACTCATGTTAATTGGATAGTTGTATGGCTTACTATAATTATGATACTTGTAAGTTTCTTATAGAAACTCTTTATTAAAGCATTCTTCCTTCTAAGTTTCAAAAACTTTTTATTTTGTTTACTAGCCTCAAAATTATATTGTTTTATCAACAGAATATTTTTCTATATAATAGCCTTTTATCTTTTCAAATATTAGCTTATATTAACTGACTTTTAATAATGATCAAATTATAGCCAACTCATTTATACAGCATAGTGTTCTATTTATGTATCAGTAGCTTGAGAGTTTATGTTTTGCTTAAGAATTCTACAATTATGTTTATGTATTAGATTAGACAGATATTTTCCTTTCTTCTACTGGCATGTTTTAGTGTTTTAAAGGATATTCTGTCTGTATAAGATGAGTTCTGAGTGATTAATTTTTTTATAATCTCTGGAGAGTTTATAACAATGAATTCATTTTTATATGAATTACTACTTGGTAATGATGCTATCCAAATTTTAATGTTCAAATTTCATTTGAAAATTTTTATTTTTCCAGAGATCTGTCCATTGCATTTAAAATTTCAAAATGTATTGACATGAAGCCATTAAAAATTGACTCATTTAATTTCTGATATTGGGTAATTTCTTTTTGTTGATTAATCAAAATAAGAGATCTATAAACTTTAATAATCAGTTCAAAGAACCAACTTTTTGGTTTTGTTTCTATGCATTATATCAGGAACATCATTTTCATTAATTTTTGCTCTTTTAAATTTTATGTCTTTCACTTACTTTATTTTTCATCATATGTATAACTTACTCTGCTGGATGCTGAACTCATTGGCTTTTCAGTGTATCTTATTTTCCGATTCGGGAAAACAAGGTCATTGCAATTTACTGTGTCAGAAGCAGAGTACTTCCTGAACTTTCATTTTTTTATATTTTCCTATTCATCTAGAAATATGGTATGATTCCTTATTCTTCACTATGTCCTTTTAATTTAGTCACTCTGATTAAATTAATTTAAATATGGTAATATCCATATTTAAGGTGTACAGCTCTAAGATTTGACTAACAAGATCAAGCAGACTTCACCACAATCAACACAGAGACAAATTCCATCCATCTCCAGACTTTCTCCATTCCATTTTATAGTTGAGACCTGCCTCCCCCTCAAACTCTGGCAATGACCAAACTGATTTCTCTCCCTGTAGGTCTGTCTTTTCATGGTTTTTATATATGTGGTTTTAGAGTTCAGTATCCTTAACTTCACTTAATGTGTTTGAGATTCATGTATTCTCTTACAATAATTAGTAAGTTGTTCCCTCACATTAAATGGATGTACCACAGGATTTTTTTTCCCCATAAATGCTTCAAATATTGAACATCTGGGATTTTTTTAAATTATTATGGATTATAACCAATGTCTCTCTACAAATTTGTGGTAAAGTGCTTTGCTTTCTGTCCATAAACATAAACTTTGCACCATTTTGCATTCCAAAAAACTAGTATAAATTTATGTTTCTCTGCATACTGAGGAAGAATTAATATTATCTAATTTTTACCTTTAATTTTGTTCATAACAACATCTATTCTGATAGTGGTGTACTATGAGGTATCTTCCCATGTCTTCATGAGTAATATGTATTGATAATACTGGAAGACTTTTAGAAGGTAGTAAAGATATTCATACTCTTGGTGATTTGTAACCCATTCAGAACCTGGTTTTATGAATCTTCACAGGATCTGTTTAGTGGGAGTGATGATGTGCTAAATATTTGCATACTAAGATAGTCTTTTGTAACCTGTAATGTCATATTAATTTGATGATTTCAGGAATGATTTCAGTTGATAGCATTCTGCAAACCACATTGATTTTGGTATATTATTACTTTATAGATCAAATTAGCCTATTAGCCAGCATCTTCAATCTACTCTGTGTGTGTGTGTGTGTGTGTGTGTGTGTGTGTGTGTTTATACATTATCAAAACTTCAGTTATTTCTTTAAGCTATCCTTCCTTTTTATTCTGTCTGTACATGTAAAACAATAGCCCAGTGCATTTTCTGTGTACTTATAAATATATATATATATATGTATAGATATATGTATACATACATATATCCCTTATTTTTTTTAAGATGGACACAGTGCCTGTATTTTATTTTTATATGGTGCTGAGGATCAAATCCAGTGCCTCACACATGCTAGACAAGGGCTCTACCAACCGAGCCACAAACCCAGCCCTTATTTTTTTCTTAAAACATTCTTACATGTGATTAACAATTGCTGTCACAAGACTATTATTTAATTTTGATGCATTATGCCTACTCACTTATGATCAGATAAGCTGCTTTTAAAAGAAAATAGTACATGACTATGTTTTAATCATACCAATGTAAAACTAACATTACAACTCATGATCATCATGAAAAAAGGTTCTTTTTAGGTAAGTTGTGACTTCTATTTCTAATCTGCCCCACAATTCATCATTACTGCCAGTGCTCTGAATGTGACACAAAGTGAGAACACATTCAAGCAAATTTCCTGAGTAACTACTTCTGCATGTCATTGCCTAAATAGTTATGTGGCCCACTCATAATTTGTATAGTAGGCTACAAAATACCTTTTTGTTGTTGTTGTTGTTGTTGTTGATGCTGGACATTTTTATTTTTTTATTTTTTGGTTTGTTTTTGGACTGGGAAATTCCTACCCTATCCAATAAATTGATTTTCTTACTAAGGAAAATGGGTGAGTTGACAGCCAGTTGGAAATTAGGTCTCTGAACCATCCCAATCATATCAGCATTTGTAAAGTATTTGCAAATGTGCAGTAAAAGGAAGGAAGAATTGGAATATAGAGGCAATACCATGGTATCAACAAAGGATGATCAGTGAATAGATTACTTCATTGATTTTGGGAATAGAGAATTTTCATTTAGTTCAACAATTATATTGAGCAACCATTGTTGCCAATTCAATACAAAACACAGGAAAGGTATTTCCAGATCAGAGGAGTTCATAATATCCTCAGTGAGAAAAAAAATAATAATTTCAGTAGCAAAAAAGTCAGGAGGGATTTTGAATAGACTTAGAGAAGGAGAAGAATCTGTTATATGATAATTTTTTTATTTTGTTTAAGATATCATTTGCTAGTCACTATTGAATGAGAAAGAATTGATAAAACAGAATGATCTTGGCAAATCAGGCTTGAAGCTAATGGGTTTGAATGTGTCTGGCATATCCTGACAGCCCAGAAATGTTTGATGTATAAACTAAAATAAATGGAGATGCTTACAGTGGAGTTGAGATGTTTAGTAGGTATACTGAAACCTGACTCAAACTATTTGTTATCTTTATAGTCCTTTTAAAGTTTAGATGAAGAATCTTTCACATTGCATTAATATGTTTTTAGTTAACTGTCACCATGTCTGAATTGAGAAGCTGCAATATTGGGATACCTTGATTATGAAAGATAATAGCTCAAATAAAGGAATCACCCCAAGTATTCACTGATAGATAAATGGATGAGGTATGTATAAACAATGGACTACCATTCAGTCTTAAAAAAGAAATTCTGTTGTTTGTAATTAGATAGACAAACTTGAAGGACATTAAGATCAGTGATAAACCAGGAATAGCAAGACAAATACTTAATGATTTTACATATGTTATATCAGTCAGTTTTCAATCATTATAATGAATGTAATGATGCACTTTAGACTCAAATTTGCGAAACTGCATAAAATGATAACTTTTAAAGTTTTTACACATGTATACCTTCAGTATTGAAAATTATGTGAAGAATAAATGCACAGCACAGTTAACTGTAAAAGTGATTCTAGCAATTTTAAATAATGGGGAAGAGGAAGCAAAAAATATATATATAATAAAATTCACCATGTAAAAAAAAGTGAATTGCAGGCATACATTATGGGCCATTGCATAGACATGATACATACAAGCTGGCCAGCTTTCACACTCATGAAATGTATTTTGAAGTCTGGTGTCAAAATGGACAGCTACTTTGAGAGAACAATTCTACTTGGTAAATATGTTCACATTCATTTTCTACACAGTATTGCTGTTTTTGAAATCATTTTATGATTGAGTAAGAATTTCCTGTTAAATTTTTCCCATCTTCTGTGCCATGCTTTTATGTTGTTTTAAGCACATGTGCTCATATACATACTGCAAACTTGATGTGAACAACAATTAACTTATCTGCTGCATATAATTTATTTTTGAATAAATCTGTAACTTCACTGTCATCTTCAGGAAAATGTAGCTGTAATCAATTAAAAGTTCGTAGAATTTCATCAGCTAAAAAATGCCAATGCAGACAAATGATGCATTTTTAAACTGAAAATTTTGTTCCTGCCATATTGTGGGGACAGTTCACTCATCTGATTTCTGTGCCAAATGCACTGGACTGAATGGAAGGAAAAAAAATCTTTATTGTTAACACTTTTAAATTCACTTTTAGAAGACTTGATTGCACCTAATTTCAAAACTGTCTTTATTGTTTGAAGATTGAAATAAAATCTATTTACTTTTCTCCAACATCAACCAGATCTTCAAATAATCATTTGTAAATTACCTCAGTATTTAAAGTTATTAACACAAAAATTAATAGATAAATTCCAGAATTTTGGGATTTAACAGGGGCATTGATTACATATAGTCTTTAAAACATAGTGGGACCATTTTGAAAATGCAACCCATTGGCCAAAATGAAGCATCTGCTAGTTTTTCTAGGTAAGATTAAATGATAAATACATCTAACTTTGACAGTCAAGTCCCTCCTATATAGTAATTTACCACTTAATGTGTTTTGTTACAGTGAAGGAATCTTTATATCACCAAGTATTTTTGGTTCAGAAAGTTGCTAACATTGTTGAATGCTTTTTATTCTGATAGAAGACTTTTCTGGAAGGACAGAAGTATCACCTGATTGAAAAAATAATGCTTTATCAGGTTGGTAGATATTTATTGCCTCCGAACATGATACAAGTATCCTGTGTTCAACTGAAAAAGAACCAATGCTTTCCCCAGAATTCAGCTTTCTGCCCATTTTTATATTGTTGTTGTTGTCATTTTGTTTTGTTTTGTTTTCCAATGGGAATGGCAGCTGTCAGGACTCGGGCTTTTAGGATTTGGTCCTTTAGGATTTCAACATTAGGGATTTTGTGTTGTCACTTGTGGATTTTTAGACATTAGGAACTGATCGTTCAGGAGTTTAACATTTGATATTATCAGATTCAGGATTGTGACATTTGGGTGTGTGATCCCTCCTACCTTTGGATAACCTTAGTGAGATTTCGGTTGTCAAACATTTCAACATCTGAAGGGAAAGCTTCTATAACAATGGACTATACATCTTATGAGCTAATAAAAATCATAAATTTATCAGTTATGGGAGAGGTTAATTGAGATAAATAGGATCTGTCCTCAAACAGTATTTTCATTCTCCATTATGCTACTTTTATAAATGTGAAGGAACACACAAAAAGAAGAATCAGTTTTAGAGATTGAAATTCAAGACAGCATGAGATTTTCACCCCATACAGCCCCCATGTCTTTCATAGGGTTTTCAATAAATGATTTGGAAAGTTCATTCCACATCAACAATGTATTAATTCCTTATAGACTGCAATAGTCAAGAGCCTGCATTTGGTGCATGATTATTGATAAGTGCAAAGTGGCAAGATTTAGGCATGTAATGAGAAATTCAAGATGAAGTACTTAGATAAGCACAATAATGAAGAAGTGAAAGAGTTGACACATTGCTTGTTTTGTGAATACAATATTTGATTTCTCAAAGGCTATTGCTAATTGGAATAAGCAAATTTGATTAAGAATGCATCATTTCCATATATTGGATCTCAATAATTGATTGGGATGCAATGTTACTAGTAAAAATCTGATGACAGGTTAAATGCACACATTTAGGACAGAACTGTTGAAAATAGATTTAGTGCAGTTATGGAAAATGACTGTAAGGGAAAGAAACAATAAATAGTTGAAGAGGCTAAGGAAAGTAAAGCTGCATGGAAATATTTAGCTCATCAGGGGGGATTAGGAAACATGGCTCTGTCTGCATTCAGTCTGAGAAAGGCAAAAATGATCAGAAAGTCAGACTAATGAGTATCCTAGATCATATGGGATCAAAAAGAGTTTGAAATGACAGTGAGATAGGCAAGCATGAAGAGGATTATCATGAAAAGGTGATTATCAGAAGCTAGGGGAGAAAAATTTGTTGAAATCTAAAGGGTTACAACCTTTGCAAAATGCATATGCTATATAATCATCATTGGTCCCATAGAAAAATCAGCATGAATGGACTTTCACTATCTGAAACTACAGTAAAGATTTGAGTTTTTAAAATATTCTATGGAATAGTTTGCTTTCTAAGGATTTTATCTGAGGCAAAAGGCTCGCATTTATTTACTCAATTCAGGAGATGGGCACTGAGACATGGGAGCTATATGGGGTGAAAACACAGATTTAGCTAAGTAGCTTATACCTGGTGTTCTGTAGTTATAGCAGTCTCTATCAAAGTATGTAATACAAGGGATTGAGGATCATAAATAGATTAATGAAGATTTCCTAATGGTAGACATTAAATTATAATGAAGAATCTAGAAGCCCTGCCAATATTAACTGCAGTGGGCAGAAAGTTGGACATACTGCAAGTTCTATTGTTGGATAGTATAATAGCAACCACTAGAGACTCTGCCCCCCCAGATAGAAAGAGGCACTAACTACCTGAGCAGAACTGTTCTCAGAATCAGTAGAATAACCAGAAATCCAGTCTTGAGATTGGGTATCTAGAATTGTGTAGTCTAAGTAACCTCTTGTCAGTATGGAGGTATCACTATGCTTAAAGAGAACCTTTGGTTTTAGCATTCTTTCTGGCCATATTGAACATTAAGCTCCATAATACTTGAACTTAAGGGGGCTAAAAACTTTGAAGTTCTCTACTACATTCAGAAATTGCATAGAAAGTCTACTGAAAATAGGACACATCAGTGGACCCAGGAGATGGTGTTAAGGAAAATATGATGATGGGGGATTATAGGAACAAACAGTCATAAAAGCCTGGTAAATTTATATGACTTGTTTTTCACTTAAACATTGATCACTATTAATACAATTGCATCTCACAGCAAAATAGTGTACTTCCTCTTTAAGAAAGTGATCAGGGTACTTGATCAATTAATGTTCTCATTTGTTGGTATGATGTGTTCTGCATTCCTAAATTTCACTTTTTTCCTATAAGTAACTTTTCCTATATCATGTGATACAACATCAATTATCTTTGCTGTGACATTTTTTTCTTTTTTAGTGGGGGAAGTTAGGACATCTTACAATTATAAAAGCTTGGCAGACCTTCTCTTGGAACTCTAAAGGTGGCAAGATGAAGATGCTGTCTTCTGCAAGTTGATAGCTCTTACAGATTTCCACAGGCAGTTGGTCCTCACAATTCATGGATTATATATTAGTGACTTTTCTTACTCATTAAAATTTATTTGTAACCCTAATATCAATAGTCACATGGTGTTCTCTAGTCTTTGTGGATGTATTCAGTGTTGAAACATTTCACTCATCCTGAGCAAAGATTTTACCTGAGGTAAAAAAAGGCAACACTCTGCCTTCTTACCTCCTGATAATATAAACAACTTTACTTTGAGTTGTTCATTTAAAATAACAGTTTCCACATTTTTTGTTATGTTCATTGGTTATTTGATTGTTTAAAATGAGTGAAGAAGTGAGTCCTCTCTGTTTGTGGATAGTATTATGTTATAAATAGAAACCCTAAAGAATTCACCAAAAAAACCCTGTTGGAACTCCTAAACAAACACACACACACAAAAAGTTTTAGGGTAAAAACCAACACATAAAAATAAGTACCATATGTGTACGTTAGTAAAAAATTATATAAAAAATAAATTGGGAGTATTCTCTGACTTACAATTGCTACCAAAAATACTTAGGAATAAATTTAACCAAAAAATTGAAGACCTATATTGGAAACTGAAAAATGTTGATGAACTAAGACACAAATAAATGGAAAGATGACTTGTATTCATGGACTAGAAGAATAAATATTTTGAAAATTTCCATACTACACCAGCAATCCACAGATTGAATGTAATCCTTATCAAAATTCCAATATTTTTTATAAAAATACAGAAAAGATAATCCTAAAATTTAAATGGAATAACAAAAATGAAAAACCTAAATAATCAAGGCAATCATGAGTAAAAAAGGACAAAATACAAGGTATCACAGTACTTGATTTCAAACAACACTACAACACTATAGTAATTAAATAGCAAACTTGTGAGTGGGGTGAGATATTGACCAGTGGATCAGAATAGACATCCAAGAAATAACCATATGCAAGTATAGTTAATTGATTCAACAAAGTGCAATAGTACTCTGTAGGAAAATGATAGTCTCTTCAATAAATGGTGCTGAGAAAATGGGATATCCGTAGGAAGAGGAATGATGTTGACCCTTATCTGTCAGCATGTACAAGAACTGACTCAAAATTTATTAAATATATTAATGACTTAAATATAAGACTAGACAACCTTAATAAAAAGAAAACCACATAAAATTGTTATGGGGAATGATTTCTTGGATTTGATTTCCAAAGTGCAAGCAACAAAATAGACAAATGGAATTATATCAAATTAGCAACTTTCTGCATGGCAAAGAAAACAATTAGCCACATATAAAAAATACTTAGATACTTGGAAAAAATATTTGCAATCCATACATCTGATAAGGAGTGAAAATTCAAAGTATAAAAGAAGCTCAAACAACTCCAATGCAAATAAAAAGAAAAGAAATAAAATTAAAAATGCATGAGGGATCTGAAGAGACATTCAAAACAAGACACACAAAAGATTGACATCACTAATCTTGAGGAAAAGGCAAGGTAACATCTTAATGAAATGTCACCACACACTTGTCAGAATAACTATTATAAAAATAAAAAAATAAGTCAATACTTATGAGTATGTGGAAAACAGGGACCTCATACTCTCTAGCTAGGAATATAAATTAGTATAGTCATTGTAGAAAGTTACATGGAGATCTTTCAAAAAATTAAAAATAAAATTTCCATATGATACAGCAACCTAACTTCTGGATATTTACTTAAAAGATTTGAAACCAGTTTGTTAAAGAGATATCTGCATTCCATATTTGTTGCAGCACTATTCATAACTGCAAAGTTATGGAATTGCTGGAAGTACCCATGAAGAGATGGACACATAGAGAAAATACGGTAATATATACACAGTGCAACCATTAGCCTTACAGAAGGAAATTTTGTCATTTGTGACAACATGGATAGAATTGGAGAACATCATGCTAAATGAAATAATCCAGGCACAGAAAGACAAATACTACATGTTCTCACTTGTGTGTAGAACCTAAAACACTCGAACTCACAGTATCAGAGAATCGAATGTGAGCTACAGATGCTGAAGGAGTTGACGCGATTATGGCCAAAGTGTAAAAGATTTCATTTACAAAGGAGATATATTGGAATTTTTTGTTTTGGTTTTATTTGTTCATTTTAGTTCTATTGCGCAGAATGATGTATGTAGTTAATAAAATGATTACACATTTTGAAAGTCCCATAAGTAAATTTCAAGTGATCTCACTACAAAAGCTACTAAGTACATGAGAGGATACATATATTAACTGGCTTGATTTAATTATTCTACATTGTATTCATAATTGGTAATATTACTTCATAATATAAATATATAATTATTAATTATTAATTTATGTTTTTAAAAAATTTCTTCTGCCACCTCAACAGGTGATGGTCCTCCTCTTTATTTATCTTGCTACAGGTTCATTGAGTATTGAACAAAATTCATCACCCTTGTCATGCCCTGTGTGATTTTTTTACTTTTTAAACTTTTTATTTCAACTCTTCCTGTTAAAAGTCCTTAGGTTAAGTGAAGAAAATTTAGACTCAGAGATATAAGTTCCACAATTTCTGTCCCACATGTGGAAAAAACTAAAAGCTGACCTTCATGTAGAATAGTAATTACTAGAAGTTGGGAAGAAGAGGGCAGGGATAAAGGCAGACTGATTTGATCAATGCATACTGTATGCATGTGCTGAAAAATCACACAAAATGCCATTAATATGTGCAATTAATACATACTAATTGAAATAAAATATTTTCAAAAATAATTCTATGCTAAATGCATGCTAAACTACTATTTTACCTAATCCTATCATGTTTTTCATAGATTTATGCTGTTCTAATTTTTATTTCATTTCTGCAATACCCACTCCTATACTTTGAAACCTCCTGAAATATTCAGATCTAGTGTTACTTTCTTTGTAAATCTTGATTTCCTTACCTTGAACTTGGAATCAAGTTCTGCTCTGTTTGTTTCCAGAGGAAACACAGGTGGTGAAGAACACTGATGATATTTACACAGAATTGTATTTGAATCTAGTCCACTTACCAACTGTGGGATTGGTCTATATTAGTTCTCTGGTGTATACTTTATAGATTTATCTTTATCATTAAAAGAGTATTCAATAGGTGTGTCTTTTTATCTTTAAGAAGCATAGATAAAGCCGGGCACTTTGGTGCATGCCTGTAATCCCAGCGGCTTGCCAGGCTGAGTCAAGAGATAGTGAGTTCAAAGCCAGCCTCAGCAAAAGTGAAGTGCTAAGCAACTCAGTGAGACCCTATCTCTAATTAAAATACAAAATAGGCTGGGTATGTGGCTCAGTGGTCGAGTGTCCCTGAGTTCAATCCCCAGTACCCCACTCCACCCTGCTGACTTCAGATAAAATCAGTCACTACAGCTCTGCAGGAACCATTTCAAGTAAGTCACACATAGTAACAGGGAGGATTTTATTAGAAGGTAAAGGAAGGAGGAAAAGAACACTATCAAGAGAGAAAAGGAGTGTGAGTCCTCTCAGAGAAGAGAGTGCAGTATAAACCTCCTGCCTTCTATTTCTAAAGGAAGGAGGAAAAGAACACTATCAAGAGAGAAAAGGAGTGTGAGTCCTCTCAGAGAAGAGAGTGCAGTATAAACCTCCTGCCTTCTATTTCTGCTGGATCCCAGGGTAGTTTTCAGAGAGTCCCACCCAGGTTTACCTCTTGACTGGACACCAGGATTTCTGTACCCACTATGCATGGCCTTAATCACAGATACCCAGGAAAAACCCATAGGTGGTAGGGGTGGGTTTTACAATTATAATGACCTGATAAAGATCTACAGGCAACTCTGGGTCACCTGGGCTCATGCATTGTTCTTTATAGTTGGTGGGTTTTGTTTCTAATATTGTCTCCTTCTGAGTTCTTGAACCTTTGTTATTTAGTCACAAAAGTCCCTTCTATTCTCTTCTTAACATCAAGGAAGGGACTTTTGGACTATATTCCTCCCTCTGGAACACAATACGGTTTTAGCTAAGGAACGAGATACAGCTATTATATTTGGATATGAGGTGACTCCAAAAGTTTCTATGTTAATACAGGAATATTTAAGGTGAAATGATTGAATTATGAGCACTATGACATAATCCAGTCATCCTAGTTTGAATGGAGTGGTTGGTAACTGTATGCAGGTGGGGTATGGCTAAAGGTGGTGGGTCACTGGGGACTTGTCCTAGAAGGGTGCGTCCTTCCAGCTAGCTTCTTGTTCTTGTTCTTGTTCTTTTTCCTCTTGCTCTTTTTCTCCTCCTCCTCCTCCTCCTCCTCCTCCTTTTTCCGTTTTTATCTTCTCTCTCTTTCCTTCCTGGCCAGCCATGAATGGAGCAATACTTCAACACCTCTCTACAGTTCTTCCGGTATTCTGTGCTGCCTCACCTTGAGCACAAAGCAATGAAATTAGTCATCTATGGATTGAGACCTCTGAAACCATAAGTACAAAATAAACTTTTCCTATTCTGGTTAAGTATTTTGGTCACAATGATGAAAAGCTGACTCAAACAACATCCCACTGAAGTAACCTAGTAACTCTCAAGAGAAAGCATGTGGGGTATCAGCACAGTAGGCCCAGTCTACAGAACCATCTCCCCACCCCATGTAATAATAAGCTATATAACTCTTTTCAATCTGCTATCAGTTTATTAGATAATTTAAGACCTATAACTGAAAGAAATCTCTAATGAAGAATATCTTAGACATAGTATACTATACTTTATTAAACAATTTTTTTAGTTGTAGATGGACACAATACCTTTATTTATTTATTTTTATATGGTGCTGAGGATCAAACCCTGTGCCTCGCACATGCTAGTCAAGTGCTCTACTACTGTGCTATAACCCCAGTCCTATATTTTATTTTTTAATGATTTATAGTTTCATGTTAAATAAAGCCTTATGAACTCATTAGTAATTGATTATAACATAATTCCCTATTATTACATGTTCCTGATCATTGTGTTTTTTTTTTTTAACTCTATATTGTATTTTTTTTTTCTTTTTATTGGTTCTTTGTTTGTTTTTGTGGTGCTAGGGATTGAACCCAGGGCCTTATGCATGGGAGGCAAGCACTGTACCAACTAAACTATATCCCCAGCCATTTTTCTTCGTTCTTTTTAGTTATGCAAAACATTAGGATTTATTTTGACAAAATTAATAGTGCCTTACAGTTATACATGGTGAGATTCACTGTGGTATTTTCATATATGTACACAGGAAAATTAGGTCAGACTCATTCCACTGTTCTTGCCTTATCCTTTTTTAATGCGTGGGTAGTGCCCAGTCCCAGCCACAGAAAATTTAAATGGAATATTCCCTGGAAATTCTTCACTTTAAAATTGATCCCTTCTCAAATCAAATCCTTGATAGTTGACTTGGCTTAATTGTACATCTAGATTTTAGTAAACGTTTCTTCAGTGAAAAATGTCCTTCATACATCTGGAATTCACAGGAACATCTTGTAATATGTATCCTAAATATCATTAGTACCACAGTACTTTTCATAATTAATTTTTGTTATTATTAGTTCCAAGAAAATCCTGTAAAGATCTAAGTTTTTTTTTTTTTTTTTTTAATATAAATACTAACTAAATAGAACAAAAACTTGTTTGAAGAGATCTAACAAAAATTTGTGGGTCTTGAACACAGAAACTAGGGGATAAGTAAAGTATTAACTAATGTTCCATGTATGGAAGGAAACAACACAGAATCCATATTTCTTACTCTATTCTTACAACACAGATCACTTCTGACACCATGTGTGTGTGAAAAGCGAGTAATCATTTTTGCAGCAGACACCAGCTGCATAACCCCTAATTTAATTCATTTTTGATATTGTCTCCCAGAAGCTGCATCAGATTCCACTGTTTGAAGGCAGAGTCCCCAACAATGCCTTTCTTCTTCACTTCAGATGCAAACCGTAAGCCCAGCATTCCACAATTTCTTTTTAGATGCAATTAATTTGCTTCAGTAACTCACAACTTAGGGGAAATACTTCTTAATTAGTTTATTACAGGACATACAGTTGAAGAGGTGCATAGGGAGACAGGTGAAGGATGGGTATAGAGCTCTGTGCCCTTTCTGGTGGCACTACTCTCTAGGACCCTCCACATGTTCAGCTCTCCAGAAGCTCTTAAAAGCTTGTCCTTCAGGGTGTGGTGGAGACTTCATTGCAAAGGCATGATTGAAACATGGACAATCATGTCAAAATGTAATGCAGTAAGCATATGAGTTAATGGTAATAGACTATTGAGTGGGACCCACTATGGTATGTCTGTACAGCTTGACTTCTGTGCAGCATTGCCACTTCCCAGGTATTTGGTAAGGCATCTTCTGAAGTGGGGCTCTTAACATAATATCTTAATGACCAGCTGTAAGATAGAAAGGCAGGGACGATTAGAGTTTCTATGATTTACCTAGCAGAAGAGAAAATTTAATTTCTTTGACCTGCCTTGGGGAGGAACCATGGGTTAAAACCAAAATATTGGCTGTAGTCTTAGATACTCAGAAGGCTGATGCAGTAGGATCACTTGGACCCTGGAGTTAAGGCCAGCCTGGGCAAAAATAGTGAGATCCCCACTCTTAAAACACACATCTTATGACACTATAAATAGTATTCCTGGGAATCAGTGCAAAAAATTGCTTTTCTTCTCTTAAAGAATAAAAATAAAAACTAACCTTTGTCTTTACCTTTTATTTGTGATTCTTGAACACTTGTCTTCTAGGAGACTTGTGCATTAGAAAAAGTTACAGAGCAGAAATGATGACTTTGCAAGACGTACTTTAATGTCTCATGATTGTTTTTCCTTTGGATGTCTTTGGAAGAAAGGTAGAAACCAGATAGCTATCATGTATTTGTGTGGGAAAATAGTAAAAAAAAATAGCTTGAAACTGAATTTCTCCTTTATAAGATCACCAAGAAAGCACTTGGCAGGAGGAAGAATACCGAGAACCAGCACAGACTATGAATGGAAAAGCTGCTTATCCTTCTACCATTGACTCATGATGATTCCTTCCAGATGCCAGAACACACACAAAAAAAAAAAAAAAACAGACTCTGCCAACTCCGTGTAGTGAGTGACAGGTTTGAAGAGATGAATTTTATAGTTAAAAAGCCATTTCCATTTGAAAAGGTTTTAGAGTATTTGTAGTTAAAGGACTCTGAACTCTAGCAATGTTGCATGTCTGGGCCAGCAAGAGCAGATCCAGACAGCCTAACATTTATGACCAAGAAGATTATATTAGAAAAGCATTGTCTAAAAATGTGAACTACAGTTTAGATGTACTATTTAATCATGTTGCTAAAAAGCAAATTATGCCAATGTATGTTTAGTAGTGTTTGTCAAAAACCTCTTTCATATGTGATCATCTAAATAATACATATGCATATACATAATCAAAATATATTTTTGTATGAAAATACATTTCTTATTGCTGGGGATTGAACCTAGGGCCATGTGCATGCTAAGCATATGCTCTATCACTGAATTATTCCTCTAGCCCCTCAGCAAATGCTCACTAAAATATTAAACAGTTACATAATACCATTTATATATTTCTGATTTGAATAGTTTCTCCACTCCCAAAATGGGAATCCTGTTAATTACATGTAAAAAGTAGAGTTGCAAAAATATTAATAGAAGTAAAACCAGATGGGTGGTCTTATTTTACCACTGGTTAACTTACCAAGGACATCATTCAGTCAGTTCCCTTAGCCTAATGAAGACTGATGTTCTCACCAGTATTTCAAATCAGGTGGATTACTGTTTTTATAGTAACCACATTTAATAAGATATGTCAAGAATGATGCTTTTAAAAGACTAAAATAGAGCGAATAAATGGAAAAGACAATGTTTGCAATCTGTATAAAACTGTAATTATATAAAATGTGTACAATTTCCTATCATTAGCCTGGTACTCCTATCTCACTTTTTTCTTACAGTAACATCATATTTTCCTTTCAAAATCCATAATTAAGTTCGTGAATGTCATTACAGAAAGTAGTATAATTACTCTAATTAGAGTTATGGGCAATCATTTAAAAAGCCATTAACAATTAGTCATTGTCTTTCAGTTGATTTGTTAACTAGAAACACTACTAGAATTTTCTTCCCCAGAGTTAAAAAGTGAAAAAGTCATGTTGTACTATGCATTTTCATCTTGTGAATAGAAATGGTTTTTAAGGGTATGTCTTCAAGACAGAGAGATTCCCTATCCTATTCTTTAAATCTGAAATGACTTGGTAGTCAAAATCCACAAGAGGACTCGGACAAGCCACCAACCCATGATTACCACTATGTTATTAAGGATTCCTACAGTTTAATTGTGGTTTTACACAATGATAGGCAACAAAGTAGGTTATACATTGTATGTCCACTCCCTTTTTTCACCTATGTAGAAAGTGAGCATCAGTGAAATAAACATCTCAGATAATTATTTATTTGCAAAGATAGTTTCCAAGTTGCTCTTGACTCTAGATGCAACTTCCTTTCTTCCTTTCTTCTATTTGAATACTCCATGAGATGTTTGTAAATTAACCAACCAGACCACAGTTTCTTCTTTCACAACATTATTCTCATACTTCAATGTATACACTCCCACACATACTTTATACTCCCCACCTACGCAAATTATATTTATCTTTCTAGATCCAATATACACATCTGCAGTGTCATACTTAATTAATGCAGATAATAATGATTTCTCCATTTTTTAAACATGTACATAATTGTATGTTTCTTTATTGGCGGTATCTATTAGGTATGTGTTCTGTTTGCTCAATCCACTTTATTACATGACTAATGAGTTGTTTCTGGAATTTTTTTCATATTGAATTTTTTTCCCTTTTATAATATTCAAAATGACTATGCCAGGTATAAATGTGCTTTATATATTTCTCAAAGGAAAAGATTAGAGTCCATGAAACACATTGTTTATAGATTATAGGATACTATTATAGACAGAGCAGGATTGAATACACAATTGTCAAGTAAAAAAGTGTGTCTACTTCTCTTGAAGAGATCTGACAACTATTTTGGGGTTTTATGCACAAAAACTGAAGACTGTGAGTAAAATATTAACTGATAACCAAATGTCTGTCTAGTACCTATTTTGGTTCTATTTTATGAACAGAGTGTTAAATAAAACTTTTCTTCATAAAATATTGATGAAAATGTCAGAGGCAAAACTTCAAGGATGCTGGGCACATACCTGTAATCCCAGTGGCTGGGGAGGGTGAGACAGGAGGATCATGAGTTCAAAGCCAGCCTCAGCAAAAACAAGGCACTAAGCACTCAGTGAGACCCTGCCTCTAAATAAAATACAAAATAGGACTGGGGATGTGGACTCAGTGGTTAAGTGGCACTGGGTTCAATCCCCAGTACCTGCCTCCCCCCCCAAAAAAAAAAAAAAAAAAAAAAAAAAAAAAATACTTGCAAGGAGAATGTGTCTCACTGGGTCTTCTCAGTCCTCTTGCAAATCCTGCCATGTGGCCTATTGTTTAGTTTTCTCCCCTCCTGCCTCTGTTTTTCATAGAACATGTTCTTTTGTTTTAGTTAAGACAAAAAAAAAAAAAAAAATTGCTTACATCTTAATGTTGTTATCCATCTTAGTAGAACATTTCCATTTTTGTATTTATTACTGAAAATGTTCTAATTCTTATTTATTTGGTATGGGCTTATGTTTGAAGGAAAGCCTGAGTAATATTATTTGCTTACAATAAATCTAAAAGCAAATAGTATTTAAAACCTGTTCACTTCAGGAAGAGTTTTACAAAACATATAACTCAGTGGAAAATATCAGCAAGCTTGCTTTATCAAAAACATAGAGAAACACACAAAATAGAGCAAAATTATACAAAAGCATATTTAAATACTAAATTTATGCATCAGATGAATATCAATTGTAAATCATAAAAGGACATTTTTCTTACATTTGTCTTACCCATGCTATGCTAATGGGTATCAATATTCATTTGTAATGAACAAATTCTTTTTAGTCAAGTAGGAAGATTAAAATCTAGAAACTGAAGAATATTACTTCAGGGATGTGAGATAGAAGAAGATAAAACCAGCTATACATCTATAGATAGCCAGTTTAGGTCCTTTGAAAAAGAATTTCACACTATATTCTGATCTGCAAAATGGGGACTTAACAGTGAAAGATAAGGATTTAACTCCAGCTGTGAGTAACATATGGATTGCACCAAACTCAGATCTAGATTGTGGAAAGCATATAATAAGCCAGAAGTTAGGCTGAGAAACAGAAATCATTGAAAATCAGCAAAAAGGGAAAAGCAAGTGGCCACCTGATCACATTAAAAAGGAAAAAGGTAAATACTGTAGTCAATAGAACTGGCATACACAAACACACACAGGAAGGCTGGCAAGATGTTTATCGAGAAGAATTGTATAAACAAACCACAAAGATGATATTTGGGGATTTTTGCTTTGTCCTCTTGACACTTAGGCTTTTAAGAACCTGGGGTGCTCTTTTCTCTATGGTAAATTTTTCTTTTTTTTTCCTTCCTTCCTTCCTTCCTTCCTTCCTTCCTTCTTTCTTTCTTTCTTTCTTTCTTTCTTTCTTTTTTTTTTTTTTTTTAATGGGCCAAAACATAGTTCTGTTTCTTTGTGTGCTCATTATTTTTTAAAGTGTATTTAGACCTTTCAATTCTGATGGTGGAGAATGCCTCATTCAGTTTTACATTTGAGATTACCCCACTGACGTATGGATTCTGGCTCTAATTGTTTTGTAAGCTCCTCAATATTTTTATCAGTTATGCAAGATATTTTAAAATGTTTGGTTTTATATAGCTCTACTATATTTCTGCCAGAGATAGCTATCAAGGAGGGATATCACTTAAACTTTTATATGCTTCATAAAATCTAAAACCTGACTGATCGTGCTCATTAGTTATTTCATAATTTCAAAATTCATTTTACTCATAATTCTGTAAAATATTTGCTCTTAAAGGCATATAACCAAGAGTTGTAGAACAGATGGCCTTTTTTCTACTTTATTTTTATTTCCAATATAATAAAAACAAAAAATACTTAAATATCTTGTAAATTCCATTTTTATGTGCAGTTAACATTTTAATGTACTGTACCATATCTAAAAATCATTATATAGTTAAAATGAATATAGTTTCTGTCTTCTTCAATTCTTTTATTAAGAATTTTCTTTCAATATTCCTTAAAAACAACAGGAACTTTTCTGCTTTTCAGAACTCAGTGTCTATAGATGTCTTATATATTACTTAATTTTTCCCTTGACATGTGTATTAGGGGCTATGGAAGTTGAGCTTACCAATTTCTGTAGTGTAAATATTCCCACCATAGTGGATTTCAAATTACCTGTGTGACATGACTAAATGCATTTGGGCCACAGGTACCAAATTGACTCTACCACTTTAGTCAGTTGTATATTTTTGTTGCTATTAAGAGGATGATAGATGCTTTAGGATGTAAATATCTGATAATACATTTAATGTATATATATATTTATAAAAGTGATATCACAAAGTGAAAGACTAACATTTTTAAAGATCTTGATTAATGCTTCCAGAAATGTTCTAAATTTTATTTTCATCATTGTTATATTATTACTTCTAATTATGGATTTTCTTTGCCCTAATGAATCGTATTTAAAGCTTAAAATGAGAGAAAATATTTCTGGTCAAATATTTATATATACCTCATAAGTTTTTTATTTTGTAATTGGGGGTTCAGAAAGAAGTAAAATATCATATTTTATATTGGGGATCAGCCAAACCCAAAAGTTATGTTTTCCTTACAAAAGGAAGCCAGCTGATTCAAAATCACATGATGGGAGTAATTATGAGAGACAGAAAGAGAGAGATTTGGAGATGCTATATAGTTGCTTTAAAACTGGAGAAAAATCCCACAAGGCAAAAAATATAGGCAGCACCTAAAAGCTGAAGTAGGAAAGGAAACAGATTATTTCTAAAGCCTCCAGAAAGGATGGAACAGGCTTACTCATTTTAGGCTCCTGACCTCATGAACTGTAAGATAATATATATTTGTTATGCCACTGAGTTTGTGGTAATTTATTACTGCAGCTATAGGAAACTAATATATGTTATTAGAAATTCACTACAATGTACTTATTGAAGGTTGAAAATAAAAGAAAGGTAAGCATACAATATTCTTTTTCAGGATATGGAAAGAATGGCCATATTAATAGCAGAAAAGTAGACATTAAAGGAAAAAATAAGATTTTTAATGTTCTCCATATGAGTACATGATAAATGATTAAGGTGATGCACATCTTAATTACCCCATTGAATCCTTGCACATTATACGCACGTGTTGAAAAACTACACTGCAGCCCATAAATATGATTATCAGAGATAGAGACATTATATAATGAAAAGGTTCCACTAAGAACTCAGATCAATCCAAAATGTGTATGTTTCAAAAGATGAAACTACAAAATACATCAGGCAAAATATGATAGAACTGAAAGAAATAAACAATTCTACAGTTAATTGTTGGGGACTCCATCACCAGCTCTCACAATAATTGATAGAACAGAAAATTAGTAAGGACACTTAAAAACACAAGACCACCACTACCAAGCCAGCAGTTCGCAAGTTATCTCTCAAACTTGGTGATTCTCTTCTAGGCATACCTACAGACCTAGAAATGCTGTTTTACTCATATTTATGGTTATTTTCAGTGAAATGCAATACATATCTAAATAAATAGTTATTCCATTTTACTAGATTAATAATGCTGTTGAGCATGAGAGTGCTAATGTTTCTTTTGGATTTGGATTTCAATTGTTTGGATAAATATTCAAAAGTGGGATTGCTGGACCCCTTGGTAATTCTATTTTTAGTTTTTAGATTATTATTACTTTTTTTTTTCTTTTTTTGTTGTACTGAAGATTAAACTCAGGACTTTGTACATGTTGGCTAAATATTTTACTATGCTAATATTAATTTTTGAGGAATTTCCATACCTGTTTTCCATAACAACTGCACCATATTATAATGATCACCAATAGTGATCTAATTTCTCCACATCCTAAAGGACATTTATTTCTTTTTCAGTTATTTTTTCTAGATAATAACTCTATTAACAGACCAGAGATGATATCTCATTGTGATTTCGACTTGCTTTCTCCTGAAGATTATTGCCATGGAAAATCTTCATATGCCTCATTGCAATTTTCATGTCTTTGGAAAAATGTCTATTTAAGCCTTAATTCATTTTTAAGTCAGGTTGTAAGGTTGTTTTTGTTTTGGTATTAAAGTGAGTATTCCTATATATTTTGAAATTTAACTTCTTATCAAATACATGATTTGCAGAGAATTTTCTCCCATGTTGATTGCCTTTCTACTCTGTTGATTATTCCCTTTGCTATGCAGAATTTTATCTTGAGGTAGCTCCACATGTCTACTTTGATTTTTATTATTTATGCACCTAGAATCACATTCATATAATAATTGCCATAACTAATGTCATAGAGCTTTTCCCTCTGTAGTCTTCTAGAAGTTTTATAATATCAGGAATTACATTTAAGTCTTTAAATAATTTTGAGTTGATTTTTGTCTATGGTATAAGATAAAGGTCCAATTTTATTCTTGTCTCAAAATCATTTGTTGGAATGTCTAACCTTTCTCCACTGTGTATTTGTTGACCTTTGTTGAAGATTGGATAACCTTATATTCTTGAATTTATTTGTAGCTCTCTGTTCTGTTCCATTGCTCTATGTGTCTCTCCTTATGCCAATCCTAACTTTTTAATAGATTCTGAAATCAGAAAATACTAGGCCTTTCAATTAGTTTTTCTTTCTTAAGATTGATTTTGGTAGGGATGAGGATTTTGCTTCAGTGGCAGAGTGCTTGCCTAATACATGTAAGGCTCTGGGTTCAATCTGCAATGCTGAAAGACCAATTGTCTTTGATTATTTTGGTTCCTTTGTAGTTCCAAATGAATTTTAGAATTTTTGTTTGTTTCTGTAAAAAAAAAAAAAAAAAAAAAGCCATTGTGATTTACACAGAGTTTATATTTAATCTGTAGATTACTTTGGGTAGTATGAACATTTGCATAGTGTTGCCTTCTAATTTGTGGAGCAATATCAAGTGTTCCTTCCAATCCATTTGAAATCTTCCAATCAATGAACTGTCTTTCCATTTGTGTCTTAAAATTTTTTTTTTTATTTATATTGTAACTTTCAATGTGCAAGTCATTCTTATCCTTAGCTAAATTTATTCTTAACTATTTTATTATTTTGGCTACTGTTATGACCATATGTAATTATAAGAATATTTTTATTTAAAAAAAAGATGGGAATTATTCAATATGAAACATAGGTGAACCTTGAAGATATTATACGATGTGAAATAAGCCAGTCACATAAGGACAAGTGCTCCATGACTTTACTTGTGTGTGGTATCTAAAATAGTCTAAATCATAGAATCAAAATGGAATGGTGTCTGGCAGGAGTTGGGGGAGGGGTGAATGAATTTTTTAATCAATAGGAATAAAGTTTCAGTTAGATAAGAAAAATTCTAGAAATCTGCAATACAGTATTTTGTTCATAGCTAATAATACTGTAATATCTACGTAAAAAAATAGTTGAATGTTTTTATCATTAAAAAAACAGTATGAAACTATCACAAAAGACATGCAAATTATTTCACATTCACTTTAAAGAATAATAAACATTTTGTAATGATTTTGTGCTAGCTTACTATGTAGATTTTTTAAGAAGATAGAAATATTTTTAAGAAGATAGAAATATTTTAAGAAGATAGAAATATTTCCAGCTGCAGTGACATGAAACTAGGAATCAACAAGTGCAAATTTTAAAATTATCCACATAATTATGTGGATATACACATGCTCCTAAACAATGCCAAAAACAATTAAAAGGAAATTTAAAAATATATGTTGAGATAAACAACAATAGAAAACATAATACCCAAATCAATGGAATGAAGCAAAAGCTGTTTTATGGAAGAAGTTCAGAGCAACAAATGCCAGCATTAAAAAAAAAAAAAATTTTTAAAAAAATAATTAAAGCCAGACACAGTGGCCTATGCCTATAATCCCAGTGACTAGAGAGGCTGAGGCAGGAGGATCTCAAGTTCACAGCCAGCTTTGGCAACTTAGAGAGGCTCTAAGCAATTTAGGGAGACCTGGACTCAAAATAAAAAATTAAAAAAGGATGGGGATGTGACTCGGTTGTTAAGTGCCCTTGGGTTCAATCCTTGGTATAAAATACAAAATAAATAAACGAATGAATAAATAAATAAATAAGATCTCAAATAAGTAGCCTAATCCCATATAAGAAGCCTAACATTACAACTTTAGAATTTAGGATGAAGAAAAACAAACTTAACTCAAAGTTAGCAGGAAAAAGAATAAAAATTAGAAAACAATAGAATTTGAGTACATCTAATAATATAAAATTAATGAATTAAAATAGAGAATAATAAATAATAGTGATTTTAAGAAACTAATGAGTTTGCATTTTGAAAAACGTAAATAAAATCAAATTCTTAGCTAGACTAAGAAAAAGAATTTGAAGTGGACAATATCAGAAATCTTAGAAATTAAAAAGATCATACAATACCATAAGAAACAATTATAGGACAACAAATTGATAACCAAGAGGAAAATGATAATTTCCTATTACCATAAACTACAAATTTGAATTGTAAATAGAGAACTTGAGCAGTCATAATGAAGAGATTGAAATTGTAATTAATAACCTGTGAACAAAAAGAAAACAAGAACCACAAGACTTTAACAATTGATATTTAATCGAAGACAAAGACAGAAATCTATAGGTCAATATATCTGATGGAGATGGACATTGATACAAAAATCCTCAATAAACTATTATCAAATCAAATTCAATAACATCATAAAGATTATACATCATGATCAGTAGGGATTTTTCCCTGAATTGAAGATTTATTTGGCACTTGCAAATTGATTAAAGTAATATATTATATTAACACACTAAAAATAACAACCATATGAACACGGCAATTGATGCAGAAAACATTGGGCAAAGTTCAGCACTTTTTCTTGATAAAAATCTCTGAACAGTTTAGGCTTAAGAAGAAAGTTTCTCAACATAATAAAGGCCATTTGTGAAAAACATAGTATTAGTTATATAATCAATGGTGAAAACTGAAAGCTTTTCCTCTGAACTCAGGTATAAGGCAAGTATGCTCACCTTTTCTACGTCTATTCAACATAGTACTGTAACTAATTTCCAGGAGCAATTAGACATTAATTCAAAGATATCCAAAATTAAAAAGAAGTAAAATTATACCTACTTGCAAATGACAAGATCCCATGTGTGGAGAACCCCAAAGATTCCACCAAAAAACTAATTTTTTAGACTAAAAAATTAATTCAGTTAAGATTGCAAATATACAACCAACATAAAAAAAATAACTATGACATTTCTATACACAATCATCTAGATAAAAATAAATTTAGAAAATAATTCCATTCATGATTATAAAACATACTTAGTTATACATTCAAGGATCTGAAAACAATAGCACAAATACATGCTAAGATATTTCCTTTTTGTCCCTAGTCCATGGTTTTTTATTTATTTGTTCTAATTAGTTATGTATGACAGCAGAAAGCATTTTGATTCGTAGTATACAAATGGAGCACAATTTTTAATTTCTGTGGTTATACACAAAGTAGAATTACACCATTCACATCATGATGCAGTACCTAGGGTAATGATCTCCATCTCATTCCACCATCTTTCCTAACCCCATACCACTCCCATCCCCTCCCTCCCCTTTGCGCTATCCAAAGTTCCTCCATTCCTCCCATGCACTCCTCCCCCCATTATGGATCAGCATCCACTTATGAGAGAAAACATTCGGCCATTGTTTTTTGGGGGATTGGCTTATTTCACTTAGCATGATAGTCTCCAACTCCATCCATTTACCTGCAAATGCCATGATTTTATTCTCTTTTAATGCTGAGTAATATTCCATTGTGTATATTTCTTGCTCATGAATCAGAAGGATATTTTTTTAAAATGAGTTTATTGCCATAAAGCAAACTATAGATTCAGTGTCATTCCTATAAGTAATTCCAATGCCATTTTTCATAGAAACAGAAAAAATAGAAAACATGTAAAGAAGAAGTGAGAACCACCCTAAACTACCTGTCTGCACAAGTCTGTATTTCTGCTTCCAGTAACTACTTCTGCCACTGTGGCCACTGGGCCCAAGAGAAGGACAGCAGGCACTAATGGAAATCAAGCCAAGGTGAAGAAAAAACTGCAGAGAAGATTCACAAGATTGTCTGCTAAAACTACTCCTCTGAACACCAAAGCTAAGTCTAAAAAATTCCTACAAAGAAGGGAGAGAAAATTCCAAAAAAGAAAATGGAAAAGTTGATGCTGGCAAAGATGGGAATAACCCTGCAGAGAATGGGAGATGCCGAAAGAGAACAGGGGCTGGAGACACCAAAGGAAGTGTGGGCATTTTTGACAACTGTGTACTTCTGAACTACTATTTTTTCATCAAGTTTTATAACAATGCAGAATTTAGTTTTACTTTTTTAAAGCTACATTGTTAGCACACAGGACACATCACTGTTGATTTTTGAGGAAGAAGCATGTGTTCCCTAATAAAAGTTTCTGAAGCTGGATTGTTGTGGGAGAAAAAGCCTTTTCTGTATAATTTTAAGAGACTTCCTCTTGACTTCCAGTATGAGGGAGGACAATGACACATACAGCCACCTTGGCATAAATACCTTGTGGTATGGAGAAACTAAAATTAGTTTTTATATCTTCCTCTTCCCGCGTGGCTTCAGCATAGAATTAGCTTTCTTCAACCAGGGACATGACCCTCCAAAACTGGCTACCTGTATGTCAGGCAATCTAGATTTTCCAGTGGTAGCATTGAGATTGCATTCCTCAAAAATGCAGTACTTCCTTTTATAGATCGCAGATCCCCAGATTAATAAACCTTTCATTTTTCAGTTCATTTCCTGAAAGTCAGGGTCAGCTTATGAAAAGTTGCTAAACAACATGCTGAATGTGAAATCCTCCCTCTAAAGTTTCCATGTGCAGAGAATTAAAGATATCACTGGGTTTTACAATGGCTTTTGGATCTTGGTAGTCCATTAAAGAAGGAAGTTTGAAAGTTGTTGTGTACTTTTAACAATTGTTAGTCTTGGTGAAGTACTATGATTGTTTAAAAAATATCTTTAGTAAAACTGGATACAGTTTGAATTTGGAATTTTTTTTTTTCAAAAAAGGATTTGTACAAATAATCCCAAAACCTATTTGGAATCTCTCTCTCTCTCTCTCTCTCTCTCTCTCACACACACACACACACAATCTTAATAAAACTGGATACAATCTGGCTTAGAAAAAAATTTAAAAGGAAAAGTTTAGAAAAAACAGTCCCGTAACCTAAATGGAGTCCCAAAAGACCTCAACAGCCAAAGAAATTCTTAGGGAAAAAATTGGAAGTATCATACTCCTTCACTTAAAATTATATACAAAGTTACAACAAAACAGCATATTACCATCCAGTGAACAGACACATAGAACACTGGAACAGAATAAAGAGCCTAGAAATAAATGGAAAAATACATGGTCATCTAATTTTCAATAAGGGTATAAAAAAGACAATGGGGGAAGAATTTCCTCTTCAATAAATGGTGGTGGGGGAAATTGGATTTCTACATAAAATAGAATGAAATTATATTCTTAACTTACACTATATACAAAATAATTTCAGATGTATAGAGGATCTAAACATAGGAACTGAAATCATAAAATTCCTAGAAGAAAAGATAAGGGGGAATTCCTTCTCATTAGCCTTTGCAATTACCACCTTATAGGGACACATTTATGGAAGAGTTGTTTGTTTTCAATAGATGTAGATGGGGAAAAAAATCTACAAATAAATGGATAAAGAAATTGTGTGTGTGTGTGTATGTGCACACACGCGCGCACATGCTTGTGCGTGTAATGAGATATTATGCAAACTTTAAAAAAAGAGAGATCCTGCTAATGGTCAAAACATGGGTGAACCTAGAGGACATTTTGTTACATGAAATCAGTCAAACAGAAAGAAAAACATTGAATGATCTCATGAAAAAAAAATTTTTTAAATCAAATATATATATAGAGAGAATAAAGCAGAAATTATTAGGGTCAGGAAATACAGAAATGTAGACCAGATGATAAAAAGTAGCAAATATATAGGATGAACAAGTCAAATGATCTAATTTAAAAGGGTCTACAGTTAATAATAGTGTATTGTATTTGAGAATTATGCTTAATTAGCACATCAGCTATTTTTGCCTCAGTGAGAAAAATAGGTAAAGAAGATGATGATGTTAATTTGTTCTACTGTAGTAACCATTTCACTATGTATATATGTACCTTATAATATTGTACTATATATCTTAAACATACACAATAAAATTAAAGGACTAGCCAGGTGTAGTGGTGCACTTCTGTAATCCTAGTAACTTGGGAAGCTGAGGCAAGAGGATTGCAAGTTTGTGGCCAGCCTCAGTAACTTAGAAAGGCCCTCAGCAATTTAGTGAAACCCTTCCTCAAAATAAAAAAGGCTAGAAATAGAAAACAATATACAAATATTTTAAAAGAAAAATACACACAGCAATTTCGTTTTTCACTTTGAGAAATGAAAGAATTTTTATGCAAGAAAAGAGAAGTATTTGCTTGAATGAAGTGCTTTGTGAGTTTTGAATTATTAAAACTTTATTTCAGCTACAGACACAATTATATATTTCCCAAGAAAGAGATGTTATTTTACTTTAAAGCCACCATGAAGACTCTCCTGTTAATTGATAATTTGTAAAGTTTGACATTGTAAAAATTACAGATATCTTTATAAAGATTTAAGTATATTCAGTTTCTTTTGGAAGATATTCATAGGGCAGATTGTTAAGGTTGGTATTAAAATAAGTAGTGAGTAAAAGCAGGTAGAAAAGATATATAACCTATACAGAATTAAACTTAAATCTGCCAACCAATGTGATTCCATTCAATAACAAAATAAAAAATACATTCTATTAATTGCAAATTTTTAAATTTTTCTCAAATATCACTTTGGAGATATTTTTTAAAATTTCTGCCTCATTTTTTTCCTCACTTTGGTAAGATCCTCACTTTGTTAGGATTCTCACTTTCATTAGTAGCCAAAATATTGAGAATCAAAATGCCCATCTCTAATTTATAACTCTGTCCCTTTTTCTTGTGATAATGGGATAGCCATTTATTTTTTTGAACTTGTTTACTCATCCATAAAGTGAAAAGCTTGGGTAGCAACATGGTTCACCACTGCTCTGTTTTCTGCAGATAATGGAAAAAATTACTTTTAAAAAAAATCATAAAATCTAAATCACAAGTATTGTTTATGCATTTATTTTTATTCTGTTCTCTTTCCTCATTTTTATGCATATTTTTAAAACAATCAATATAATATTAACAGAAGCAAAGGGAGAGGAGAAAAGAAATATTTACAGTGAAAACAATGTGCAATTACAAAGACTCTCCTGTTAATTGACATGACTACATTAAAAAACTCCCCTTACAGATGGTACAGGAAGGATTTTCAAGATTATTTCAAATCTAAAATTTTATGTTAAAAGTACACACAAAACTCTTTTAATAATATCACAACTATGTTTTTAAATGTTTTTATTGGTGTCTTATAGTTACACATAATAGTGGGGTTTATTTTGACATAATCACACAGTCCCTAGTATTTCCTCTGTCCCTCTCCTCCTCCCTCCCTGTTCCCTATTCCTCTATGCTACTGGTCTTCCCTCTATTTATTATTATTTTTTAATTGTTGCATTATTGATATACATAAAGGTAAAATTCACTGTTATATTCACTTATGTACATCGCAGAACTTAATTAGTTTTGTTCCACAATTTCTTTCCCATCCTCCTCCTGCCTACCCCTCAAGGGGTTCCACTACTCCACTGATCTTCCTTCTATTTTCAAGGTATCCCCTCACCCTATTTTTTAACCTTATTTTGTTCTGAGAAAAAACATTGACCTCTATTTTCAGAGACTGGCTAATTTCACTTAGCATGATAGTCTACAGTTAATAAATAGGCAAAAGAACAATACAGACATTTCTCAAAAGAAGAAATACAAATGGCCAACAAATATGTGAAAAACATATCAAACACCCATAGCAATCAGGGAAATAAAAATCAATACTACATTGAGATTTCATCGCACTCCAATTAGTCAAGAATACAAATAATAATAAATGCTGAAAATGATGTAAGGAAAAAGTACACATACACAATGTTGATGGAACTGCAAATTAGTATAGTCACTCTCAAAAACAGTATGGAGATTTTTCACAAGAGGAGCAACTGAACCATCATATGACTAGATATTTCACTCCTTGGTATTTACCCAAAAGAATTAGTATGGTATAAAGGTAAAGCCACATCAATGTTTACAGCATTGCAATTTACCATAGCCAGGTTATGGAATCAGCCTAGGTACCTGGTAACATATACATGGATAAAGAAAATGTGTTATAGATACACAATGGAGTTTTACTTAGACTTAAAGAAGAATGAAGTTATGGTATTTGCTGGTAAATGGATGGAACTAAAGAATATCACAATTATGTGTTTTATGCATATGCTTCTAAATTTCACTAACAAAGAAGACTAATAATTCATTAAAAATTCAAATGCATTTCTTCTATTTCTGATTTAATATTAATTAGTATTTTCTTCTATGCATTTCTATATGTGTACTCAGAGAATCCAAACTAAATCCAAACTGAAAAGGAAAAACATCACTAAGAAAATCAGTCTGCTGAAAATATCCTGCCCCATAGAATGGAAGCTTTGTATAACTATAGAATCCTCAGTTGGCAAGGTTCTTTGAAGCTTATCACCTGAACCTATACTATGTTTGATCACATATATGTTCAAATTCCTTTCGAACATATTCAGAAATGGTGAGTTCACTAACTCATGGACTTTCAAGAGTTAACAAATCAATCTACAGCCCAGCAAGAAGATGATTCTTCTAAATCTTCACATTTTTATGTAATTTTTGAGACTCATGGTAGAGAATATGCCCTCAGCCTGTCTGGAAATATGGTCAGGTAGAATGCCAATAACCAAGGCTAAGGTGATTCACTGAATTGAAAATGACAGGCTATATCTAAATATTCCATCTCCTCATGAATAATTTTCCCTCTTCGTATCCAACAACAAAGACTCAGATGATAAATGATTCTGTGATGTACATTAACTCCAAACATTAAATTATGTTTTTTACCTCAGGACTTATCATTCATAGAACATATAATGTACCAACCAGAAGGTCCTTCCAGTGAGCACTACCACTTGCTAATGCTGAAGCAAATTTAAATCTCCCTGGACTCACAATGAGATTGCTTGTTCACCTGATTGCTTTATTCGACTAATGATTTTGCAATATCACATTCAATTGAATAATTATACAGGAGAGATGCTGAATGCCCATCTTTTCTAGATTAGAATAATTTATAAATGCAGTTTTTCTATTCCATTAAGCAGTACCACCTTTTAGTGAGACATAGAACAACAAAGCAGGCACAATGATATGTAACAAACAAGAAAAGGAAAGTACAATTTGGGCAAGCAGAAATGTTTGTGGAATAGTTGTCAGAAGAAAGGTTTTTTTTATTTTTCATCAGAGAAATATATAACAGGAAGGACCCTAGATTAGTGCTCACTCACCCAAACAGACACACACATATATTTATACATTTGAAAATAAATAAATGGAAGCCTAGAGAAATGAAGTGTTCCTCATTCTGTATGCATGATTAGTAGCAGAGACAAGTTAAAAATTTTGAGATCAGGGCTTGTTTTCCTCCTGACATAGATTGAGCCCCGTTCCTGGAGCATGGATAATATGTGCACTTATTCTGACTTGAGAGTTTAAAGGAAAAGTGATTTTAGTCTGCCCTTTCCTCACTGCACTCATGCTTCCAGTATGTTATACTGTTTTGCCACACTGCTCTTCTTAAACTTGGTTTAAGTCTGACAGTTTGGTGCTAGTTATGAAGGTCTCCTTGGGATGCCAGATGGCAGAAATATTCTTCTCTCCTGTAGGCTACTGCCAAGGGCCATAACTTACTCATTTCTGGATTTTAGTTCAACAGTGAATTAAGAATTGGTTATAACATGCTACTTTTGAAATAGCAAGACCTAATTTTATAATGGCCTTAATATAGATGTATAATTGGTTAGGAAAAATTTTTAAATTCACATTCTCTAACCATGTTTATGTTTTTAAAAAATAACCTTATTCAGAAAAAAGTTGGGTATTTGTTCATGAAAACAATTTATTATGTCATATGTGTATACAGGAAACATAGTTAGAAAATTATTTTAGAATCAAACTAATTTAAATATCAGTTTCTTATGGTGTCATTACATATCCTGGGATTCATAGTATGCATTTATACAACATGATCTTTAAATCTATAGGAATATCATCTAAATGCATGTAGAAGTATAATCATTTTTAAAAGCCTAATTACCTGGCATTATAGAATAGTGGTTTATAAATGTATTTTGTGCAACTTGTATGCCATTACAGGGATCTGGATTTGAGAGTACTTATGGCTAGATTTTTCTAATCCCACTTCTTCAAGAGAAAATTTGGTTTTGTACCAAATGTAGTCTGATTGTTGAACATGAGAAAAATGTTTTGAGTAAAGCCTACCCAATCTTACTGAAACGTAACCCACTTACTCTAGTGGAATCTGCGTTTACAGAATGAAGGAGAAGGTGATATATGTTCTTATCTCAGGGCATTTGCATGTCTTTGCTATGAGATGTCCAAAAAGGGACTAATAATAATAATTTAAAAATTCAGCTGTTTTCGATTAGAGCAATTACTAGGGTTGTAAGAAAGGTAGTGACATCAGAATTCACCCAATTTCAAAGATGCCAAGGTGCAGAGCAGGTTGAAGTAGTGGCCTGAAGGTCTTCCACAAAGGTATAACCCACAGTGAATCAAAGCAGAGCAGTGCTGTGTTCAGTGGCTACAGAGAGTGAATGCAGAGAAAGGAAACAGCCAGTTTCCAGGAGGGAGATGTCTACAATGGGTGCTCACCAAGAAATGAGGGTTGCTTCTAAGTAAGAAATTAAACAGTGATTAATGTTATTCTATTTTTCTTGCACAGACTACTGAATGAGGCCTCAGAACTGCCCAGTTTGATTCAATGGTCAGAAATAATTTATCACTGCAGGAGTTCATATAATTTGGTAAAACTAGGAACAGTGGTTTCCTTTGAAAATTATGACAATTACCTGTTTCTAATAATATGAAAAAAATTTGAAAAGTAGGACATTTACAAAATAATTTTTCAATTGTGTCATTTTCTTGGTAGCCATTCTTTCTCTCTATTCATAAACTAAATTTGTTATAGTTTAGATTAGGAAGTGTCCCTGAAAAGCTCATGTGTGAAACAATGCAAGAAAGTTGAAAGGTGAAACTATTGGGTTATGAGAGCCTTAACCTAATTAGTGCAGTGATTCCCTAATATGGATTAACTGGGTGGTAACTGCAAATAGGCAGGGTGTGGCTGGAAGAAGTAGTTCACTGGGAGCTGGCCTTTGGGGTTTATATTTTGTCTCTGTGCTTCCTAGTGTGATACACTTAGCTGCCTTCCTCCACCAAGCCCTTCTGTTATGATGTTCTGCCTCACATCAAATCCAGAACAATGGAGTTGGCTATCTATGGACTGAGAACTCTGAAACCATGAGCTCCAAATAAGCTTTTCCTCCTCTAATTGTTTTTGTCAGGTCTTTTGGTTACACAATAAAAAAACCTGAGTAAAACAAAATTTTAAGAAGTTTTTGATATAAAGGTGACATTTTAACCTTGTATCTCAAAACACAAAACTGCATAGATGCCTAGAATTTTAGCATGATGATGATCTGCATTCTAGCCTCAGCTGTACAACTTATATTTATGTTATAGGGGCTATACTTCTCAATGTCCCCATGTCTCTGTTCCTCGTCTATATAAAGGGGATAACAGTTGTGAACCAAATTCAAAAAACACCTAGCTTTGTGACAACTATTTTAAAAATACAAAATAAGTCACATAAATTGCTATTTAGGATAAGGATTATGTCCATTAGAGTCATTATTGTAAACCCAGAGTCTAAAACAGAGGTACTTAGTCTGAAAAAGAAAAGCAGCATTCACTGAGGCAGACTGAGTGAGACAACCTTAGAAAGGCAGCTTCATGTCAACTTTGAAAGGATATCACAAAGACAGGTGTCCATGGTCAGCTTTTTCCTTATTATTACCATATATAGAATTATTAGTTGTCTAATGATTTTTCATATTGAAACCTTTATCTACATGCGCATGTTTTAAAGTGTTCCTTTGCATATCTTTATGATTGAAATAGAATAATTTCTGATATTTAGAATGGATGAAGTAGCTTAATGAATTTCTGCAGGATTCATTTCCAAAACATGGAATTCGTGAAATGTTAAAGTGTGTCTCATTCATTTCAGAAAATGAACCACCCTGGTGTTGAAATTGCATAGTCACATCAGAAATGTCACAAAGGGGGCCATTTTCCTGTAATATATCACATTTCTGTTTAGATGGAAAGTGATAGAGAGGACAAGGCGAAATAATAGATGATATGCCTCATTCTTAATGCTTTTTTACTCTAAAATATCCCACAGCCATCTGTTATCTACATGTCAGGTTATTGCAAGTGAGTGACATTTTTCTTTTTTATTTGAAAAGAAATTTATGGAAGTGCTGAGCAAAGTTAATTTAAACACATATGGTGATATTAATAAATCACCTATTTAAATACTAAATTCTCATTATCTTTTGCATTTATGGACTTGCATTTGGTTTCAGCTGTATTGTGTAAGCTTCAGAACAAGCCTTACTGTTCAAATCTGATGGAAACTTGGACATTGACCATGCAGGCAGAGAGAGATAAAAATTACATCAAATTTTTGAATAAATCTAGAATATTAAGCATATTCTTCTGGAGAACCAAATAATTGAGTTTACAACATATTCTGCTTTTGCCCCATGCATTTGCCTCAAGCATCTGTTTCTTGGGTTTGTACATTTTTATAATCTTAAACATTGCAAAAATTGACTACAAAGCATAAACTTATTAAGAAAGGGAATATGCAGTTGAAGGAAAAAAAAGGCTTCCTTTTATTCAAATCATACATAGTATGTTCCAGGGGAATGATTTGAAGTTGAATGCTTCAGATATTAGGGGAACTGATTTTTTTCCCTGTAACATCAGAATATAAATTAATAGTATTGAATTATATTTACTTATTAGAGAAAATAGACTTCATTGAATATTGTTTATTTCAGTTATGTATAATCCAGTTTTTGTCTAATCACAGGTAGGAAAATCAGGGTTGACTTACCATAAACAGAGTAAGTGGCCACATTGTGAGATTGTTTTAGGATTTCTAAGAAGCACTTATTCACAGATTTACATGGTAATGCCAAAAATTTCAATAATGGGGATTTTTTTTATACTAGAATTTGAGGTAATGTTTTAAAAGTATAGGAATATGAAATTAATGATTCATCTTAGGTGAAATGTTATATATAAAGATAATGTAATACTCCTAACGTTGCTATGGTTACATTCACTTGAAAAGATAAATGACTATTAAATTAGACCATGTCTAAAATCAAATTTTGTAGAGGATAAGGAAAGGGAGTCTAGGGGCTCATTAGAACTCTAAAGAGCAGATGGGGAGGATGAAACAATAGGAGAAAATCAGGCAGAGATTGTGAACTCTGATGAGGGACTAGATTTCACTGAATCTGACCCTGGGTATAAGTTTTTTAAAAAGAAATAGAAAAAAGAATGTGGGCTTGGACTATTATTTTTCTGAAATATTTCATATATTTATCTACTTTAATACTTTATAATACAATTGCCATCAGCATTATATGATTTGGTAGGCTATCAAAGAATTTCCTGTCAACTATAACCCACCGTGTGACATGTTCCTGACCCACATCACAATGTTTCCAGTGTGACAGAGATTTTGACAAATTGGAAATATAACGCAAATAACACTTTTCTTAGAGAATAAAAGTGAGAGTAACACTATTAAGCCATTGCCAGGAGAACTTAAATGCCATGCAAAGAATAAGAGGGCACTTGTTAAGAAGGGAGATAGAAGCAATAAAGATAGAATAAAGTGTCCAAAAGTGGCTACTTACCTCAAAATCACATTCTCAATATACCCAAGACTCAAGTTTGTAATTGAACTATAACATTCTGCTAAATGAAACAACACAGCTCTAAAGTTGAATGTCTACCTTCTCTCTTATTTTTCATTTTTATTTCATATGCAATCATAGAAATATTTTTCTATCTAATGGGACACCTGTAAGGATTAATTTGGTAGATACTTAGCCATTTAATTCAATATTCATCCAAGTGCTATATCCCTTCATAATTTAAATTAATTTTTAAGGAAAATTTTGTCATTTTTCGTTCATATTATTTTTACCAAGAGCAGAGAGGAAACAGACATGAATTAAGCTTTGGTTTTTAAGGGACTGATTGCCTTCTGTAACAGGAGAGTGAAACACTGAGAAGTGAAAGTTTACTCAGATGTCTTAATTTGGCAATAGCAGGAGCATAGCTTCAGAGTTCAAAATCTTTGTTTCCCAGTTGTACCACTTTCTGCTCACTCCAGTGAATAATTTGTTTCTTCTGAGTTTCTGGATCATCATCTTTCAAGTGAGAAAATGACTCCTACTGTTGGGGCTCAAAAACTGACACCCAAAGTGTGGTGCTTTGGCATGCTGAGTACTTTGAACTAAAGGAGACTGGAAAACCAAAGAAGCCAGTTCTCACTGACCTTCCTCCCTCCTGCCCCTCTATGTCTTTTGAAGCCAAAGACCCATAATTTTCTTATGTTAGGTGGGTCATAGAAACAAGTCTCTCTCCTCCAAGTTAGGCCACCTAGAAAACTTACTCTCTTCCCTGAAGACCATCATTTCAAAGGCATTCTACCTCACACTTACAGAGAAGAAATGCCACACAGAGAAGCCAAGAAGCATATGAACCAACAAGACCTGTTGAAACTTCCCCCTAGGTGAAAAGTCACACTCCATCATCCAATATAATAATTCACTCCTGAAAGTTTATTGAAAAACCATTCACAGCAACCAATATGTGGAATCAACCAATGTATCCACCATTGGGTGTATGGATAAAGAAGATGTGATATACATACATAATGAAATATTATTCAGCCATTAAAATAATGAAATACTGTCATTTTTGGCAACATGGATGGAATTGGAAGACATTATGTTAATTATAACAAACCAGGCACAAAAAAGACAAAATACTGCCTGTTTTCACTCATATGCGATAGCTAAAAAAGTTGACTTCACAGAACTAAAGAATTGAATAGTTGTTAATAGGAGGAAGGGGAAAGGAAGAGGAGAGGGTTGGTAAGTAATGAGTAACAAGATAGACAAGAGGAATAAATTACAGCATTCTACTCCACAGTATGATGACTGCAATTTAGAATTTATTATTTATTTTTCTAAAAAGCTAGAAAAAAAAACAGTTTGAAGTTTCCTAACACCAAGAAACTAAATGTTTAAGGAGAAGGAAGGGCTAACAATGCTGATTTGATGATGACACTTTGTATATTTACATATCAAATTAACACACTGTTCCCATAAATATGTACAATAGCTAGCGTGTCCATTAACAATTTAAAAACATAAAAATGAGTAAACAAAACCACAAAGAACACAGGAGTAGTAGTACCTTTTCTCTTTCATTCACACGTGTGTGTGCACATGCACGCACACACAGACACACAAAGCTACTTGCTGTTCTGCATTGTAAAGCACTACTTTCTACAGAATTTCCTTTCCAATTATAGAAGATTAAGAACATACTCCCAGAAATGACAAAGTTTAATTTCATCATACCTATTTATGATACTTTGAAGAATTTTTGTGATAATCCTAACATTGGATATGTTTTCCCCCTCATTCTTTTATTTTTAGGCTAACTTTTCTATTTATTTCTTATAAGGAAGATGGTGAAGGAAACTGTTGAAAATGAAATAAATTATTCTTAGAAATTGTTAAATCTTTCATCTTTTGTCATTTTTAATAAGTTAACAGATATTTGGATTAATGGGAAATTTAAACACTTTTTAAACTCAAATTAGACCATTATGGAGCAGTTGATTTTTAATAGGAATTACTATTTGTATTCTCAAATCATTTATTAAAAATGAAAAACATAACATGCTGAAATTGACTGTTATTATGATACAAACAATATTAATTGTGTAGCTACAATAATTAATATTAAATAATTATGTGTAGATATGCTTAGTAAGATTTCTGAAATAATATGGTAGAGGAATCATTTCTTATTCTACATGTAAACAATGAGTGGGGCTGTTTCTTAAATATAGTGACTTTGAGAATGCTTTATACTATCTAGAATTTCCCAGTACAAACTTCCACATTCTTTTTTTTTTAAAATATTTATTTATTTACTTTAGTTGTACACAATGCAATACATTTATGTTTACCAAACTTCCACATTCTTTTATCCCATGTTAAACATTATCTGCCTGTACATCTGTAATTCAACCTGAAATCATAGAGATGAGAAAAATCTCAACCTAAAGGCAACTCCATATGTCAACCTGGTCTCTGTGTTCCTCAGATATATACATAGAGATAGATCCACATACACATATATATATAATAACATTTTTTACATTGTATGATGTAAGTTTTTTTAAAATAAGCATTAACTTCATTGGACTATAGTTCTGGAAAGTATGTATTTGGACAAAACTTTGCAAGGTAGAACCCGGATAAAGGAAAGAACTGAGGATTGTTGCTAGAGTCCTGAAAGTAAAGAATTTTTGCCAACAAGCACTAAATCAGGATGTAGCAATGCAAAACATCAGCACAATCACCTAAGTAGCTAAAACTACAGCATGCTTAGAGTACTTACGGTACAATAGCCATGGAATTTAAGCACACTAGATTTCAGGTATAATGTGCCTGATGTCAGTGGTTTGCAGTGAAATTATCAAATAATTTTGCATTAATATCACAGGGAAATATCCTTACATAAAGAAACCAGATGGAGTATGCTAAATACTCCGTCTCTGTAGATATTACATTACACTTGTATTGTTATTGTTATTGTTCATTAAATAAAGGCACTTTGTCAATGACTGGGCTTTTGCAGACTTTTAGTAATTGTATTTGAACTGAGAATAATAATCACTTGTCTAAGTAAGGATAGTCTACAAATAAAAATCCTTTCCTCTTTACATAATTCTATGTAACATGAGGAAAGCAATTCAGCAAACAAAAGCATGCTTTCCAATTGAAAATCTAAGTAATAAAATTAATCATAATGATGATGATATCATGGTGGTAATAATATGATGATAATTATAATAATAGACTTACTGAGATTTTACTGCATTTGTAGTACTGATATATTATACCTATTCAGTCTCATTTAATTCTTAAAAAAAATGCTAGAAAATGCTTATTATCAATTCTAACTTAGAATGAAGAAACCAAAACTCTTGCAGTTGAAACGACTTACACAAGGTTAAAAAGTTAAAAAGGTCAAAGTTAAAAATATACACTTGGATTGTTGGTCTCCAAATTCACACAGTTTTCCTTGAAGTACATATTAATACACTAACGGTAACCTGAGTAAAACTCAGTTATCACTTTTCTCATAAAATATAGAGTGATAGGGAGAAGGGAGTTATGAATTTGCTGCTATCTACTCCTATCTAAGCACAGGTAGTGGGGTTCTTCTTTCTGCACAATAAATTTCTTTCTACCTGATAGAGACTGTACCTCCTATGCCAGGGTGAGTAGCTGTATGAGTGTTCCAAATCATTGTCAGGAGAAGAGCCACATCATTTCAGATCTGGCTTAGCCACTCTTGAGGAATATGCAGCTACAGTTTTGTAAATTCACGGGGGGGGGGGGGGTTACATAAACAGATGTTGATAGAGATGCAGCCCTATGGACATGGCTCCTTCATGGAGATGGCATGTGATGAATGATTAAATAATTATGGACAAGTGTTCTTAGATATTGGCTCAGTCTCTATTGGTTTCTGCTATCCATGTTTATCTTCCCTTTCTGTTTCTATCAAAGGCCACTTTTATCTCCATCAAGTTGCTACCAGGCCTCCCCAAGCATTATCCTTTCCTATTCTAACCCACGGGACTTTTATTTATGTCTCAGGTGTTAATTACTCTTGGCCTTTGGTTTTCTTTCTCTTCTGCTACTTATCTTAGATTCTAAGATGTATACATTTTTCATATTCCAACATTTCAGAAATCAACATGTACCTGTCAATCAGTAGTCTTTAAATAGCCAAAAGAACAGTGATGATTCAATTACCATTATCAGAAAACATATGAACTTTACCACATTTGTGCATATTTTCATGATATAATCAAAATTTTAGGTCTAAATTAATTAAAAGCATTTTTTAAAAGTTTAAATAAAATAAGATACATTATCACAAATTGGTAGATTTTTTTTTTTCCTTAGTATACAAACAATGTTGTTGTGTCCTAATGTACAACATCTCAGAGTACAAAAAAACCCCAGAATTTTCAAGGTACAAACTCTACTACTTGCTTCCTTCAGTCATCTTCTTATATACATAAAATATGTATATAAAATATATACATATATGTGGAATGTATATATTTTACAAGTGTTGATTTTTTTTGTTTTACCAACTTAATTGAGGCATATCTTATAGGATATTTCTTAATTTTAATGTACACTTCAATAATTTGTAATAATTTTTTTTAAAAAAATTCTTCTAAATATCACCATGATCCATTTCAAAACATTTCCATAACCTGAAAAAGATTTCTTTTCCCATTCACAGGTGATTTCCATTCTTGTACCCAACTTAAGATCATAGAGTTATCTTTTCTATGTATTTCGTGTAAGTTAAACCCATACAGTATGTGGTATTCCCTGTCTGAACTCTCTTAATTAGTTTAAAAATGAGGTTCTTTTTGTAGTTTGTGTCAAAATCAATGAAAATTCAGAATAAAGGCACCTCCTTCTCTGATATGTTTAGCACCACACTATTTCCATGACAAGCTGTCCTGCTTAGCTACCCATGAAAGGTTGAAAAGAATATAGGCATCCCAGTTAGAAATAATTGGGTTTGAATTTTGGTCCCTGGAAAATGTGCTTACTTTTGTAAATTTTATCTTCTTCAACACAGTGGAGAAAACTATACCTAATGTTCAGAGTTATTGTGATAATTAATCAAAATTAAGTTTCATTCTGATCATACATAATGAAAGTTCTACATTCTTTATTGTCTTCCAGATTAGTGAAGAGAAGAAATTTTTGTATCAGAATTATTGAGCATGAAGACCAAAAGAACAATAAAAAAAATGAAAATACAATCAGCAATTAAAACAGCATCTTCCCTTATATTTCCACTTACATCTTCCCTAGTTTCTAGCACTTTCTTTTCTTCTTTCAAAAAACTTTTCAAAATTGTGCTACTAGCATAGTCTCTGTATTTTTACAAAGAAATATATTATCTTTATGTGGTATTTTTTTTGTAATTAGTAGGAAGTTATGAAAACTTGTATTTTTTTTTGCAAACAGGTATGAGTTAGATGAGGAAGAGCTGGAAAAGTTCACATTATTTGCCTTGAATGTGTGTACAGAGAACACACAGTTCTTTGTAAATATGTTTGAGGGGGCTGTCAAACATAAAAGTAAAACGCAATTATACTTGCTTTATTTTAGTCCAATATAAATGAGAAGAGATAAGATAGTTGTCTTCATCACAAAGTTATGGAAAAAAAGTCTTCTTTGCATATAGAAGGTATTTATTTACTTTCTAGCAGATTTCTCTCTCGTGATTGGAAATGTCAGGTATCAGACCAGGCTGCCTTGGACATAGAGGACACTCCATCACTGGGTGTAAAAAGTGATTGGTTATTGAAAAGGTAGTATTTCCTTAGGACATAAGAGGTCTCACAGGTCTTTTCATGTCCTAATATCACAACTCTACAGGCTTTTAAAGAGTTTCCAACAGCTTATACAATGGAGTTACTGATAGTGATATTTCAGGATGGCAGGAAAAGTATTTTGGAGCATGAATGGTTCCAACCAACTGCTCATTTTTTAATTTTTTCCCTTGGAAAAAAACTATCAAATGATACCTGCAGCCCTAAAGACAAATTTATTTCACAGTTAAGAAAAGGAAGGCAACTGCATTTGAAAGTGACTGTTTTGCTTCAAGAATCTGAATCTAAATATGTTTATCTCAAGGGAAATGGAGAAAAGCTATACAGTTTGGACATCTGTTCTACTTTATTTCATTTTTTTGTTCATTATGCCATGTCTTTTCTCAACATAAGGCACTTTTCCATTGGGGAATTTACTTTATCTACATCTGTGTAGGTCTGAGAAGCCTATCATTGACGTATCTTTGCTATAGAAGTAGGATTATAACCTAATAATTGCTAATCATTATAGCTATACCCTTGTTCCTCTTTCATAGTGATTGATCAGGGGATGGGTCCATCATCTACAGAAAACCTGAAAACTTCCTTTTGTACTTATCTTACAGAATTTTAATCTTTAATTCTTTGAAGTCAATATTATTTTTCTAGCAGCAAGAAAAAATAAAGGCAAATTTGGAAGACCTTGAAGAGTGACTGAATGATAAAGAATAGAAAAAAAATTTTTTCTGCATTTGAAAAGTTTCAAGGGCCAAATAAATTTCCAATCTCTTCAGGTAAGTGAGCTAATGCATTTCCAGTTTTTATTTTTTCTTTGATTTGCTTGAATTGTATCTCTGTCTTATGCAACTTAAATCCAGGCTAATATTGACATTGCTGCTAATGGTGGATGTTCCAAGTGACAAGTTTTGACATACAATATTGGTTGAATTGAGATGGGAAGTTAAGTAATGAAGATTCCTTTTACTAATAAATTTTGATAGTCCCAATAGTTCTCTCTACTGAATCATGTTTGAACTATCAGCCCAATCCTTCAAAGACATTCATAGATATACTTGAGATTTGTAACTATGATGAAAAAACAGGCAATATCTGCAGCATGTAGCCTGCTTGTAACATTTTTTCTAAAGATCATATCTTAAAGAGAAAGATTTTTTCTATGCCAACACATTTTCAAGCAAATGGTTGTACAAGAGTTTTGATAAGGCACGATTACCAAAGGAGCCAGAGCAAAACAGAAACTTGATTTCCTTGAGTCCACCCAAATATCTCCTTTCGATTACCAAATGGCTTGAAAAGACAATAATTTCTTTATAAAATGCCAAAATGTGCTCTATGAGTGTAATATGAATTGTAATGCATTCTACTGTCATATATAACAACTTAGAATTTAAAAAAAATAATAAAATAAAATGCCTTCAAATAGGGGAAAACAAATGGTGATGGAGAAACAATTTGCTAATGCCTAGCTGCTCCAGCCAAATATTTTTTTGTGTGTCTAAGTGCCAGAGATATTTTGTTGAGATCTAAGATACCTTCCTTCCATTTACAAGAGCTCAAAACTACAAAAGGACAATATATGTTGAAGAACCATTATAAACTACTGGAGTACAGTAAAATTGATGCATAAGACAGTTGACCTTGTTTTCAAGGTTTATCTCACGAAATCCTGAGCTTGCCAAGAGTACCAGCGTTCTAAATTAGAGAAAAGGGAGCTCTCAATTACATATGCTATGAAATGATTATAGAATAAGAGTTGCTTATCCATTTTTTCTTCAATTAACCCTACTGAGAATTGTGTAAATTACAATGATCACTGTCAATTTGTGTCAGGATTACACACACACACACACACACACACACACGCACACACATATGTCTGTATGACAGAAGAATTGTTGCTGGATATGGTGATTGACTATCACTCATATGTCTGGTCTTTGGTTCAAGTGCTTGTTGTGGTGTATTTTTTAAATATATGCATTATGGTAGGAGAGGTCATTTTAAAAAGAAAAATCCATCTCAGTACAGTCTCTTTAATATTCACAAAGAGATATTTACTTTGCTAGAGAGGTTTTCACTAAATGCCAGTAAATTTATCTTTAGTAAGAGGATTTCAGGCACTGATTAAAAAGTAGTTTGGTACACAGAATTTTTTTCATAACCATTAAAATCAAATAATTTTGGCAAATATTACTCCACTGACATGGAAAAATAAAGATTTGTTTCCTAGCCAATGTCTCCAAGGAGGTTGTCTCTAAATTTAGATATGGATTCTGTAAAACATGCATGTACTTAGTAAGGGACATATGATGACGTGAGAAAAAATAAGAGCTATAAGAAGAGGTCAATGTAATGTGGAAGAGGAAAATAACATGCCAAAAAGTTGCCTATGTGTGACAATAAAAAAAGAAAGAAACCTCTCTGAGAAGCAACAAAGATGGGACAATTGCATGCTAATTGCCCACCAACTAGAATCAATAAAACCATGTCAATGAGTTTCATAAATTGCGGCTATTTTCTGTTTTATTTAAGGTTTTAAAATTGTCCCTTTATTCTACTCATCAGAATTTCATCACCTCACCCCCATTTTTGTATGGAATTATAATTTGAAATCAAAGGCTTAATTAGGCAAGAAAAATTTGAAGAGCTCTGACAACTTCTTTTCAATTGAAGCTCTTTTCCCTGAGCAATGCAGTCCATTCAAGAGCGGCTACCTGGAAGCTCTCCCTCAATGATCAATATTGTTTTCCAGTATGGCTCTGACCTCATCAGAGTAATTAAACCTGCTGGTTTGCTAACTTTCTCCAAAATAATAATTTGCATTTTAAGTTATTTGCTGTTTAATGTTGTAACATATCTGCTGGCAAACATCAATACCTACATGGCCAGTCCAAGCCAATGGCTGAGATTCAAGCTTAATCTTCAAATTTTTGTGGTTGCTCTTGGTATTGATGGTGTTTTACCAGTGGTTGGACTCAGAGTTGCTCTACTTCTCAGTTACATCCCCAGCACTTTTTTTGAGACAGGATCTCACTGAGTTTTAGAGCCTGCAATTTGTGAAACTCCTGCCTCAGCCTCCTGAGTTGCTGGGATTATAGGCATGCCCCACTGCCTCTGGTTTAGTCTACAAATTTTATAAAATGAAAAGAGGAAGAATTCAGAGGGATTAAATTCTCTATAAATGAAAATTCCCAGGAGGTCATCCTCTTGCCATTTGCTCTAAATTCTGCTACCATTTCTCCCTACTCCCTGATTTTACACTGACTTTCCTTGATTAAATTTAGTCAAACTCCTCTAAGACCTCTTTACCAAGACTTCTACCTTGAATTCCTTATTCATCTTATGGTAGGAATCTTGTTGAGTCAATTTAGAATAGAATTCATATTCCTAATGTCTGATTGCTTTTGATATCTAATCAAATTCTTCATCCCCAACTCTGAATATTTGATCATCTGGGTCCTTCTTCTGCAAGAATCCCGCCTGTTAGTTGGGCTTAATCAGAATCCTCCCCCAATCCTTACTCTGATGTTTCCCATTAGTAATTTCCACCCACTAGCCTCCACTTTGCTCCAAGCATGGCTGTAAGTCCCTATTTGTTCTTCCTGCATTCAGAATTGAGTTCAGTTTTATATTAAGTTCCCATTTCCCACATTGCAATAATTCCTGATTATTTACAGTGCTTTAACTCCTATTTGGTTCTGGTTTTCTTTAAAAACCCATTGCAGTCTTTCATTTTTCCCAAGCAGTTGAAACTAAATGGACACTAGCACTCATTATCTATTTATAAACTTCCACTCTACCTCTAAATGCAAACTTGCAGATCTCTATTCTGAAAGGTACCGAAGGAGACCTGATTAAGCCACTGTAGCATAGAAGTTATTTTGAACTAAAGACATTTGAGTTCCTGAAAATCCTTATTTGCCTAAAAGCAAAGCTTCCAAAAAACTCAATTGTCATAAAGCCCCTCCTCGGAAGCAACCAACTCTAGAATTGTCTTCTTGGAGATGAGAACTTGGCACAACCTTCAAAGACACATTGTCACAAACCAAAGATGTGATTATCTTCTATCTATTAAGTGCACATTTATTTTTCCCAAGTTTATATGTTTATCGATAATGCCATTTCCCCCTCTTCTGAGAAGTCATTTTGTTATAGGACTGGGAAACTGAAGCAGTGTGAAGACCCCTCCCCCCTTCAAACTCCAATTCTTGTGAATAAGTCAGAAAGAGTTCAGATATGTGGCTCAAAGTAACAGATTTAAGTTTATTGAAGGGACAGGAAAAGGGAAAGGGGACACTTTTAAGGGAAAGAGTGGGTCCTCTCAGAGAGAAGAGGAACAATGTGCCTCTCCTGCCCTCCAGTTTTATCGGGGAAGAGAAGTTTCTGGCCCTTGTCCACCTCTTGAATTTTGACTATCAGTAGGATGACATCAGACTCTCAAGTCTCCATGGTCATGACTACTCTAGGACACATCCTGACCCATGCTGAACAGTTCCAGATGGATTCTTACCCATAAATTCTTAGCTTTTATAGTTAGGAGGAATTATCTTTATCTCCCTGAGTTTCAGGATTTGGTCTGTAAAAAAAGTCACAAAAGTCTCCCCCTTCAAGGTAATTTGAGTTCCTCGTATCAACATTTTTAAGGTCTGCGTTTCTTCTGCAGAAAACAGGTAGTTTGTTGAGGAATGTGACATATTCTTTTCACTTAAGCCATACAGAGCTGCAGGTAAATAAATTGCTTTTTGGAAATGAAAGCATGTGGGGGTCAGCACAGTGGGCCCATTTTATCGAATTATTTCCTTAACCTTGTGCTCCTTGTGCTCCTCATCTGTCTGTCACTTATCAATTTGTTCTCCTTAAAGTGACTCTACTTCTTCCCATATCCTATTTAGATGGGATATGAGCCTCAAACGCTAATCACCATAAGCCACATTTTGTCAAGTTCAATACATACAAAATGAAATCTGTTTTTTATTTTGCTAATATGACTTTTGACAGTTTGGTTTGCATGTTCCCCCTCACTGACCTTCAAAGGGTAAGAGGAAATTTTTTCTTCCAGAAGAATAGTTTCATGGTCTAGCCTCTCTTTTCTACATGCCCACGTAGCCACAAATAGGTTCATATTATATGATAGATATAGATCTTTGTTTTATTAGATTTATAAAATATATAAAACTATGTTTTTCCTTTTTGTATAAACAGAGTTCTTTAAGGCTAAGAATCACATTCATCTTTAAAACTCCTTTATAACTTACAAAATGCATGAAACTAGGTAGGCTGAATAAACATCTGGTGAATGAATGAGTGATAAACAAATGAGTAGTATTAGTTATCTCTTGAGAACTTGTCATCACAATCAGCTACCAATCTTGAGTTCCCAGATTTTAACTCTTAAGACTCAACAACTTATGCTACATCATCAATAGAATAAGGTGTTTAAAACTTTAAAAATCCCAACATTCTCTTAAGGAATTGTAGATTAAAGATACATGTAAATGAGAGCTGGGGTTGTGGCTTAGTGGTAGGTGTTTGCCTAGCACGTGTGAGACACTGGGTTCAATCTCAGCACCACATATAAATAAATGAATTAAATAAGGGTCCCTCAACAACTAAAAAAAATATTTAAAAAAGATATATGTGAATGAAATAATTTGTTTTCTAGAGGTGAAGCTAAGAATGTGATTTTGGAGAGATTTGACAAATTTATTTAATGAAATTGTGTTTGAACAGTGGCTTTTACTTTCATTTTTTTCAACATGGTATTTCAAATCTTGCTGTCTTCATCACACCTAAGATAAGTAATGTGTTGCTATTATTCTTGGTCTTAAGTAGTTGTACAATTGCTTTCACTCTTACTAAAATGTAAGAATTACTAACACAGTGACTGATACATCTTATTTGCCATTGTATTTTAATGTCCTATTGAAGTAGCCCCCAAAGTCCCTTATCATAATTAAGCTTCTCCAGGGACCCCCAACATAATTAAGCTTCTTGTCAGCAATATTTTATAAAGACAGTCAATAGGATCTCACAATCTCTGCAGACAGCTTAATGAGGTTTGAACTTTCCTCTTTCTTGTAAATGCCAGATTTGCAGAAAAAAAGGTACGATGGACTCTGTCTCAAAAGAGTTTGTTGTACAAACAATCTCTGGTTTCCTTAGTAAAAACTTGTGAAACCTTTGTCTGACCTAAAATATGGGACAAAGTGTAAATTTTATGTATCCACCCACTGTCGTGTACCTACCCCCACTGAGTACAAATCTCAAAAGAATTTCCAGACCCAGGGTCCAGAGATTTTTAGGAATTTGCTTTGGAACCCTGCAACTTAAATAAACCTGCTTCCTGCTAATTCCTTTGGTGGCCAGCCTCATCTGTTCTACATCACTACTACTGTACATATGGTACATACTAGGTTCTAGACACACACCCTAAAAAATGAGCAAATGAATCAGGCACCATTGTAATTACTGATTAAAAGTTGCCCTGCATGAAATTCACTGCTCTCAGTGTTGCTCTTCTCCATTATTTCTCATGCATCTTCCCATAGGTTTACCAAGTACCTGAACATATATGCCTTCAAGGTAAGAAATCTTATGCCACAGGGTCTTCTTTTAAGAAATGTCAGATGTCATAATGAAATCAGATAAGGCTTGGATATACCTGGACGTAAATGCCTTAAATAACAACGTTCTTAAGTTATCTTTCAAGAAAAACCTCCAGAATAGACTCAAGGATGGTTTGGAACTGGCTCTGCAAGAAGAGATATGAGCAGAAACTGTCAGCTCATCCAGTCAATGGAGTCACAAATCCAAATCATTCCCCCAGGAAAAACATGATAAAGTCCTCTCAAAAGAAATATGCAAGCCGGGCTCGGTGGCGCAAGCCTGTAATCCCAGTACTTGGGAGGCTGAGGCAGGAGGATCACAAGTTCAAAGCCAGCCTCAGCCATGGCGAGGCACTTAGGAACTCAGTGAGACCCTGTCTCTAATAAAATACAAAAAAGGGCTGGGGATGTGGCCCAGTGGTCGAGTGCCCCTGAGTTCAATCCCCGGTACCAAAAAAAAAAAAAAAAAAAAAAAAAGAAAAAAGAAAAGAAAAGAAATATGCAATGTGTGAAGAGGCATGCTGATGATTTAGGCCTCTCCTGTGTTTGACTGGACTCTGGAAGTGGCAGGTGGCAGACCCTGACCTGTGTGGGACCCCTCAATGTTGGATCCCTGGCCAAGAACTCAAATAACATGCACAAAAGAATACTAAATCTCTCCTTTGTTCCTTACTACTAACTCTTTGTAACAGGGACTTAGAGATTGCTGTTGCTAGAAGCACTGATGCCTCACTTGGGCTTGCAGATGTCCAGTGGGTAACTAAACGCAGGATAAAAGCTTTGCATCTCTACCTCCATATTATATCTGTGTTCATTGCTACTTTAAACTTTTGATCAGGTTCCTGCTGGACTGCATGGAGACATTTTAATGTTACTTAAAAATTGTCTGTCTAAAAATGGGTGATACAAAGTAATTAGTCCTAAATTTATCTAATCTCACTCATCCTCCTTCAAGATTGACAACAGCAAGATAAGAGTAATGTTTTTCAACATTCTAGCAGTACCAAGCCTTGCAGGCAGATCACCTGTGATAGAACTGAACCCTAACAGGAGCAATTGTCCCAGGACAGAAACTGATGTTGCCCCCCTTATTCAAGAGCAATAATCTCATGTTGGAAACTGAATTGGCCCCTTGAGCCAGACCAACCTCCACAGTGACTTCCCTAGAGACATCAGGATGAAAAAATCAGACTTAAGATAATGATCAACCAGATCAAGACTACTTAGCTACACTTACTTCTTACCTCCTGATTTTGTTCTCTATATAATCCAGGAGTACATGTCAGTACCCTGAAGATAGGCTTAAAATGCCAGTCCCCCTGCTTTCTAGTGTGGCTGCACTGAATAAATTCCTTTTGTGCTTTGCTACTACTTCTGACTTTGACTAGACTCTGGAAGTGGCAGGTGGCAGAGCCTGGTCTTTGTGGGATGCCTCAATGTTGGGTCTCTGGCCTAGAGCTCTAATAACATTATTTGAGTTCCATTATTTTTTTTTAGCTCCTAGCTTCACTGCTGGTTAACCATGCAATAAAACATTTTCATTGGGAAAAAAAAAAAAACAGTGCCATAGTATTAGCTTGATTGACAGCAACAGAATCTAACATGTTAGAATAATGACTAACACTTATTTAGCAACTATTGGTTTTTAGTCATATTACCTTTATTAGTTTATTTTCCTAAGAATGCCATGAGGTGGAACTTCTGATTTTATAGGAGGAAACTGAAGGCTATATAATATAAGCAGTATGTTAAATGTCTTGCAAATGGAATTCAAACATTTTAATGATAATGGTTTGTATTTTTAAAGCAGTTTAACTTGAGTTTTCTCCTTCCTTATAGATCATGAATTTTGATTCTGTAATAACAATAGGAAAGCCAAGAAATTTCCTCTTCATCTAGGAGCAGGGGAGTTGATAAAGAAACTGCTAGGTTGCAGCTCAAACTCAAGATGTTTTCACCAGCTGTATTTCCTACTTAGAGTCCAATTCAGCAAAATAAGGGAATTTAGTTTAAAGATAAGAGCATCCCTGTGTGATTAAAATTGAAAAAAAAAATAATTTCAGGGAAATAACTATTTTACATGAGTGTATCTTCCAAAGGAAGTATCAGTCAGGCCTGTTGCAGCCTAAGCAGTTCTATCCTCCTGAGCAAGTATAAATCATTGATGAAGGAAACAGAGTAAACAAGGCTCGGATGAATTAAGTAGTTATTTGGGAGCTGTCCTAGTTTGTTATCTCTACTGGAGTACAATAAAAGGACACAGAGAGGAATTAAAGTGAAAGCAAGCAGAAGTATTCCTGACTGAAAAATCATACAAGCTCACACCAGACAGATGAGAAAAGACTCTGAAACATGAGGTGTCTAGGAAAAGTCCTCACTATGGAAAAGACCCTGAGCTGGGGGAGGGGACCACTGGTGACAAGCACACTGTGTCTTTAAAAATTACCTTCAGTTTTTCTAAATGTTAAAGTAGTAAGGACATGGGGTGGTGGAGGTAAGACCAGCAGTTAGAGATGATTATCTTTTACTATATATAACTTTATTATAAATATCTGCCTAAATATGTTTGTTTGAGAACATACTGTTTTATTAGCACTATGTATGTTCTCTCTTAGTATTAAACAATGGTTATTCCTTCAAGTTATTAGTGTTTTTATTTGTATGAACATAAATTTTAAATGTCTATTATTTCCATGTATGAATGTATTTAAATAACTTAAGTGCTTTGCTATCATAGTGCATTATGGATATTCTCCCTATGACAAAGATATTTTTTATAATATGCATGTGTATCAATGATTTAAAAAAAACTGGTTAATGGGGCTGGAGTTGTGGCTCAGCGGCAGAGCACTCGCCTTGCACGTGAGCGGCCCGGGTTCAATCCTCAGCACCATGTAAACATAAATGCATTGCATTGTGTACAACTAAAGTAAATAAATAAATATTTTTAAAAAACTGGTTAAAATTTCAAAATTCCTGCATCAAAACGATGCATGTTTCAATGTCATACCTACCACCCTACTATTGCCATTGGTCTCTCTCCACACTGCATCCATGGTCAAATTCTCTTTTAAATTGACCCATGCCAGCTGTTTCATTGATTCAAACTCATTTGATAAGGTCTAAGACATCAAAACAAAAAAAGTAAAAAATTTTATTAATAATCATACTGCAGACCAATAGTTCTGGTATAGAGAATGAGTCAACCATTCCACTCTCCTCTCCACCCTCCAACTCCTCACTCTTGTTTTTCTGGTACCAGTTCTTGGTTTGTAGCCAATTCCTGGATGATAGATAGTGTTTGAAGAAAGAGGATGCTGAGAGAGATGCTGAGGCCTAAAGAAAGGATTATTTACAATTGGAAGCAGCAGCAGTAAGGGATATTCCTGGGAAGAGGATTTATGTGAAGAGACCATGCATCACAGAGTGACTATTAATGTAATCAGAAGGTGGAAAAGCCTGATGTGGATTCTGTGTGGAACCTAAGGCTCAGGTGGGAAGTGGATAGCTAGTGACTGTTGCCTTTGCAACAGTCTATGTTAAAAATTTGCTAGAGCCAGAGTATCTTTGCCAAGGGATTCAATAGTTTTCAAGAGTTTTCTAGGAGTTCACCGTTGCCCCTTTTTTTCTGTTCACTTCTACCTGTCACTTCAACTTATTATTAGGCTTTTCATTTTACTTTTGGAATTTTTTTCCTTTCTCAAAATCAAAAGGATAGTTTTGAATTCCCAAAAAGAAGGGGAAAATACCTGTTAGAGTAGGAAGCCAAAAAATATACTTAGCACAGAACTCCATCCAGTAGTCAATAAACACATGCTAATGCTTTTAAATATCATCTACAAAATAAGGTAGAAGCAGTATTTTCAAGAAAAAGTAAAATTGTGATACTTCTTTTGTGTTTTCTCCTGAGTGCTCCGTGTATGTATGTGTGTGTAGCAGTGAGGGAGGTAGGAGGAGATGCATTCAATCAGTTTTAGACATATGACTATGTCCCAGGTTCCTATGTGCACAATACATTCAGATGCAAAAATTTCTTTTTTATTTCTCTCTTTTAAACCCTAACCCTACAGATGTGGAAATTCCATCTCAACTCCCAGTCCACACATCCTGACACCTCTGGCTATAAACATCTGCATCCTGAACCAAATGATGAAATTATCTAGAAGACAGGGACACTTTTCCAGATATTGTGCCATGTGAATCTCCCACTGCAAAATGTATCTGACCATTCCTGAACTCATCAGCTATGGTAGTTAATGATTAAGATTTTCTCTGTCCAGGTTTGGCTGGACATTGAAAGATCTATCACTATCCTCTTGTGTCTCATCCTCTGGTTCATAGGTTTCCTTGTAGATAGAAATTCTCTTCCTTTCTAACACTTGCATTATCCAGTAGAGCACCTCTCACAGACCATGAGATGGATGAATTGAGTTCACTTTAAAAGGAATCAACTATTCATGTAAAAAAAAAAAATCTATAGTTGTTTTTAAAGAAAATAGAATTTAGGGTATTTTAAGGTGTTTGTTTCTTATTGAAAAGATTTCAAGTACATTTTAGCAGGTTTTTAAGTCTGGAATTTCTTATTTTGACTTTTGCTAGTGAAAAGCAACCCTTCATGATATTGCATGCTTTTCAAGGGAGATTCTTTTATTTTTATTTCTATATCTATTATTTATTTATTTATTTATTTATTTATTTATTTATTTGTGGTGCTGGGGATTGAACCCAGGGCCTTATGCATGTGAGGCAAGCACTCTATCAACTGAGCTATATCCCCAGCCAGTATATTTTATTTTTTGATGACATTAGAATCAGTGAGTCAAATTAGGGACAAATCATTTGGGTTACACATGAAATAAGTCAAAATAGATTGAGAGGGAATGAATCTACATTTTCCAATATTCAAGGCTAATAAATGAAGACAGCATCATGATTTTAAGAAGATGAAGGCCATTTTTTATCCTGTAGTGTACCAATACCACATATTGTATCTCAATCAAGAAGAAGTTCTCTTTGAAGTAGGAAGGACATTTCCTCCAAGTATCTGTCCACCTTCATTATCATAAACATTATAAAGTGGCCAGGGATTCAGATCTTGGTAGAATTTATATACAGTTTCTTATTCTTGCTAAAGCAGATGTTTTCTTTGCCTTGATTTGTGTACTTCTGCTTATTCTTGCTATGGTTGTTATTTTATCTGCCTTAGCCATGACAAACTTGACTACATAAGAGAGCATAAAGAATATTGGATGTTCTGTTCCACTCTTTACCTGAAAGCTTAAAAGCATTTTGATAGCCATAAAAATCCTGACTGTGAAAAATAAAAGAACTGAATTAAAGCATTGTTTTGCAAATCATTTTCTTTTGTTCTGTGTAGTTTGGTTTGGTTTGGTTACATTTCTTATTTTACTGGTCAAAGAAATAGCTTTAATTATTTAAAACTTCATCTTCAATGATCCATCACTCCTGATGAACATTTGCCTTCTTTCTGTGAGTCTGAGAGTTTAGTACACATCCATAAATGTCTACATAACCAATCCCCCATGTGAACTTTGAATATTGAGCATCTAACTGCTTTATCTGAAGAGCTGTATCATACCCACATCACTGCATTATGTTGCTGGGAAGAGGATGCTTCAGGTAAAACCTCATATTTAGAAAGAGGTAACGTGGTGGCTCACACCTCTAATCCCAGTGGCTGGGGAGGCTGAAGTAAGAGTATTGCAAGTTCAAAGCCAGCCTCAGCAAAAGCAAAGCACTAAGCAGCTCAGTGAGACCCTGTCTCTAAATAAAATACAAAATAGGGCTGGGGATGTGACTCAATGGTTGAGTGCCCCTGAGTTTAATCCCCAGTACTGCCACCCCCCAAAAAAGAGGGGTAGAACTAACCTATAACTTTTCCCTTATTATCCAACCATTTATCATTATAATATCATTATAATAATTGTTAGTCATGAGATATCTACATGCCAAGTCATTCTAGAGAATATTCAAATGTGCAGGTGGTCTTTAGAAACTCCCACATAGACGTGTTAGGTAAGCAACAGACAAGCAAAATGGAGTCTTCGTTCCTTGCTATCACCACTTTTACAATCTCTCTTTTCCTATCACACAATCTACTGAAGTTTTTAATCCCTGAGATATAATTTTACTTGCTTTTTATTGTAAAAAAAAAAAAAAAAAATGATCTTCTTTGAAAGTGTTCAGCAATTAGCCAGATACTTCAGAATCATTTTCAAAGGGCTATATGTACATTAAAAATTATTTGTACTTTTTATAGTAGAAAAATGCATAGCTGTGAAAGATTTCAGTCAAAGAAACCACATAAAACTGATGGAAATATATATAGTGGATTCTGTAGGTAGGGAGGGAGGCAGGTAGGATACTGGTTGGGATACAGCAGTTTGGGATAAATGTGGCCTAAACTAAGGTGGTTGGAGTTGAGGAAACAGCAAAAAAGTGTTTAATGTATTTGCCTGAACAAAAGTGTATCAGTTGCACTTTGACAGGTCTTTCAAAACTGTTCCTGAACTTCCCTGCCTTGCACTTGAGATAATGATATTTACGTGCTTAAAAGAATGAATAGAAAATGAAACTTACTGTCTAGCTTTATGTCAGTCATTGAATATGGCACAGAGCCAATGGTTTCTTTTAAGTTTTCCTTATTATTTAGATTTTACTCAGTGAATTCTGCCAGAACCCTGTCCATTTTTATCATATTACTCTCATAACCTTTAATATTTTCTATAAATGCAATCTGAAAGTTCTGAGTACCACTGAAAACAATATCAACTGAAATTAAGGTGGGTGTTTTCATTTCCAAGATATAGGCAGGAGAGAAGGAATGCAGAAGCATTTTTGCAAAGGCTCATTTTCTCCTCATTCTTGCATTTCACACTTAACAAAGTCATGCACTTTGTTAAATGTTGGTTGCTAAAGTAAATGAGAAAGAAAATATTTGGTGATAGCATAGAAACGTGGACTTAAGTAAAGACATTAAAGATTAGAGTCCAGTTCAACATTTATTGAACAAATAAGTGTTTGGGTGGGGCATGGTGCTGCACACTTGTAATGCCAACAGCTTAGGAGGCTGAGGCAGGAGGATTGCAAGTTCAAATCCAGCCTCAGCAATTCTGCAAGGATTTAAGCAACTGAGTGGGAACCTGTCTCAAAATAAAATATAAAAAGGGATGGGGATGTGGTTCAGTGCTTTAGCATCCCTGGGTTCCATCCCGGATATGAACAAAACAAAACAAACAAAAAGACTAAATAAGTGTTTTGAAATTTTATTTCCAGCCAGACTATATGTGAGGTGGCAGAGAGTTTTCAAAGATAAAAAAGGCATGAGTCTTACCTTATACAAATTTAGAGTCCTTTGTGATTAGGGAATGTGACAAACATGCCCATGCAAATAGATGTTAAGACACCCTTTTTACATGGCTTATCTTAAAACCATGTTTTGTTTTGTTTTTAATATCAATTATGTCAGTAGTCAGAAGAACACTCTTTAGAGCAGAAACTAGGAGGAAATGATAATATATTGTCAGTGAGGATCAATAGTAATAGAAAATAAAGAAAGTATTAAGGGGCCAAAATATAATGTGAAATAAAATAAATATGTCTTGTGAGGTTGGGAGGTGGGGAGAGTAGACAACAACTTTTAGTTTAATTTGCATTAGAAGAATTTTTGTGCTGTTGGAGATATTTTTTAAAATAGGAGATATGCAACTAAGGGGATGTCATTTTTCTTCTGAGACTATATGCTGTTAAATGCATCAGATTTCTTGCACTGAGGAGACATCAGTGTAGAAAGAGCAATATTTACTCTGAGGGTTAGCCTTGGAACAGTGAATTCAGCCACTATTATAGTCAATGTTTGCATGTAAAGGGAACTAAAATGGGGAACTAATAACTATGCTTAAATAAATACAAAAGCTTCCTTTTATTTTCAATTATATATATTATTTTGTTAGCATGTATATATACATATATGAACTTCTTTTTATTTTCATTTATCTTCTAAAAGCAATTTCTCTTTCATCCAACATGGGCAAGAATTGTCTTGAAATGACCAAAAGATAAGCTCTCTTCCAGTTGTGGTCATCTTAACATTAAACATCACTGTGACATGCTGTTGTCTTTTGACCTGATGCTCATTCTATGCAGTTTTAAAATGATAATTTACTGGGCATTTTTGTTCCAGAAACTTGCTACTTGCTCTGCATGCAACATTTTATTTTAAACGGGAACAGTCTTAAGGAGGATGGGTTATATCCCATTCCTTATTCTTCACAGTGAGAGAATCCTGAAGCTGCGTAATATTGCTCAATGTCTAACACATGATAAGTGGCAGAGTAAGTAATGAATGTATGGTACCTAGCTTTAGTGAATATATGCATAACCACGCACAGAACTGCATTATTCTTAATTGACTCTTATGTGCTTCCTTAAATGTCATTCAAATGCAGCAGCAAGCAAGGATGTGGCTCCTTCGATATCCCTACTTGCCACTGAATGTGAATGACATTGAAGGCAGAGTGTTGACTCCCTCCTTAGGTATTAAGAGTACATGTAACGGCAGGCTTCTTCCTGTCCCAGCCACAGTGCGCTTAATAATTTACTGTGAACAGTCTGTGATCTTCCTTATCTGGAAGGAAAGTGGAAGCTCTTTTCTCCTGTTTTCATAGAAATGATTAACTCCCTATTTGACCAAAGGCTCAGAAGGCTATATCCAAGTGCATATTCTAATAACTTGTAATGCATAAAGGTATGGGGGCAAAAGCAAGACACAAACTGTGATAATCTGGAGGAAAGTGGAATCCAAACACTTGATATCAGCAATTAGGGAAGAAAAATGGAAAGAAGTTTGAGAGCTTCTAAAAGAGATGGCTCAAGTTGTTTTGAATAAATACCTTAAGGAATATTATATAGCATGGAAGCCTCAGCAGATATTAGAGAGCAAAGATGTTTCAGCACTCTTTTATGATTGCTGGCGGCAACCAGCCCAAGGTAAGAAATCACAGAAGAGAAAACAAGCAAGTTACTGAAGGATCAGAGTTTGCAACAGAAATACAAATCAAGACCTAAATTTGAAGTACATGGGAGAACTCAAAATGCACTCAATATGACAAACTGGGGATGTCTTTGTTGATAGAAGCTGTAAACAGTGTGTGTTGGTGGATCATGTGGAAGAACTGGAGTCCAGCATATGATCAAGAGTAGCTTCAGTAAGTGCAGGAAAAACAACACTGATGACACTATTATGAGTAGAATTTCATAATCACTTGGACTGATCTTAAATGTGGTCATGCTTGTGATTGACAGAGTGAATAGATACCAGAATTATTAAAGTGGAGGAGCTTAAGAAACTAATGATTATAATGATGTTTAGAGATTGAATAGCAGGAAAAACATTGATAAAATATCAAAGCAAGAAAATTGTTGGAAAAGGTGGTAAACAGAGATAAAGAAAATGGAAGTTTTCTCCCCCTTGCTTTTCATAACACTCAATAATTAATTAAAATATAAGCTTTAATCATTTATATGTCCATTTCTACATCAGAAGGTGAGACCTACAAGGTCAGAAGATACATGTTATCCTTCATTGTGTCTGGCAGGCAACTCACATGCATTTGCAGGAAAGAATGGAATATATAGCTAGATAGAAGGGCGATCGATATAAATTAGTAAGAGTATATATGAAAGGTATAGATTCCATAGGAGAAATATTATTGATGTATAGGGAAATGAAAAAAGAATCATTAGAAATTCAGTGTGTATTAAGATATTCTCATTCCATGAGTTGGAAAAATAAGATAACTTTTTCAAAATTAAGAATGGAAGTTTTTTCTAGGGAATTGATGCTGAAGAAAAGTAGAAGTTGAGATTACTGCTTATATGAAAAGAGTAGTGGCCATCGTGGAGTAGTCTGCTGGAAGAGTGTGCATGGGATAAGAAGTGTGGTTGAGCTGTACTGAAATAAGTTTGCAGGAGAAGATGGCAGAACGTGCTATTTAGGACAGATCCTGGGGGTAAGTGGGATGAAGATGTCAGAAACCCCGGAGCTTTAAGTAACTCTGGGAATGAAAGTATCACAAAAGGAACAATGAGTAGCTCCACTTAGCATTTGTTTTATGTCAGAGAATGGAGGACCTACTTGCCAGCCTCAGCAATGGCGAGGCACTTAGCAACTCAGTGAGACCCTGTCTCTAAATAAAATACAAAAAAGGGCTGGGGATGAGGCCCAGTGGTCAAGTGACCCTGAGTTCAATCCCCAGTACCACACACAAATAATAATAATAATAACAATAATAATAATGTAGACTTTGCGTAACTCAAATTTGTTACATCATGAAAGCAACCATGAACAACTCAAGAACAAGTGAACATAGCAGTGTCTTGATATTTTACTTTACAGATTTGAATTTCATATAAGTTACGTATAAGGTAATAATATCTCTAATGGGTCTTAACCATTTATAAATGTGAACATCATTAATGTTTAGAGGCTAAAAACTGGTTTCAAATTGACACTTTTCCATATTGGGTAGATGCCCTGGTAGGTATACACACATATAGGCTCCTATATAATTTATTTACTCTATAATATATGTGTATATTACTGTATATATGTAAATACCAACTTTCTGAAGGTTTGCTTCATTATTTAAGAAAAATATAACCTAGTAGTAATCTTAATAATTTAATTATCAGTTTGATGAAAAGGGAGAAATTCTTCCCTAATAATTATAAATGATACTTACCTAGCATTTTAAAAGTGTATGAATGAAAGATAATCTTTCAGAAATGTCAGCATTGTTTAAGCTGAATAACTAGAAAAAGGGGAAAATGCAATGTTCAAACTTAAATATACTGGAGAGCAAGTCAACTAATTTTAATCTCAGCCTCAAGATATTTGTTTTTCTATCCTAGGAAAATAGTATCAATGCCTAAGAAATTCAATTTTTTTTTTTGCAGTGAGGTTGGATGAAATAGTTTTGATAACCTCTGTTAGCAAATACAGATAATATATAAATGTTTATAAATGAATCTATAAATTTCAATATTTAAATTATTGTATAATGCAATATCCCCCCACCCAAGTGGAGATGTCTTTAATAGTTTCATATTTTGTGTATACTAGAAATCTGAGCTCTTATCTTGTGCACCACATTCTTCTAGGAGGTCACTGTAAGACATATTTTGCAAATACCATTGGTGTGTGTGTTTTAGGCAAAGGGTCAGGTGTCTAGACTTATCTCCTCAATTCTAGGGTCTAGAAGAAAGACTTGAGCTATTTCTGGTGAGACAATAGTATGAGATGACACAAATTTAGAGTATTATCTGGAAAAGGCATTAATGCACAACTACTTAACATCAAACAAAAGTGACAAGCACTATCACTAATTGAACAGCTACAAGATGTTCAACTGAGAAAAATGTCTTTTACACATATGTCCTATCATTTGCAGTGATCCTCTATATAGACATTATCATTCTCCATTTTAAACTAGTGAGTAGCAGAGCTAGAATTAACCCCAAGTTTCAATCTATATAAGTGTGTCCCAAACCTCTGAGCTTCAGGAAATCAGGAATCCTGATTTCTGAGGGAGAAATCCAAATGTGTGGAAGAGCAGTGGTAAATGGAGGTAGGATTATATATTAAGATTTTAACCTCAGTCAAACTCAGTGCTTTCACAGTAATTGTGGACCTTGGGGTAAGTTACTTATCTATTCTGTGTAATAGAGATAAAAATGCATGAAAAAACAACAACAAAAAAATAGTGCCCATCCTCATTTCCTTTAAACTATACATAAAATCCTTAGACTGTTCCCAGTTGTTTTGAACATTCTCAATAAATGAAGTTATTGTTTGCCATGGGTTGAAAGAAGCCAGAGTTATGAAGTGATCTTTTTATCCAGGAGAAGAGAGTTCTGAAAGATCATACTAAGATTACACCAAAAGAGTTTTATTTTATTGACTCTGGTTTACTCTATCCTTTGAAATTCAAATACAGCATTTTGACCTCTTATGTGTTCTTGGGATGTACACACATTTGCTGATGTAGCTGACTTCTTTTTTTTTTTTTTTTTTTTTTTTTTTTGGATAGTAATGACCATGAGTTAATTGTGCAATCAATTTAAATCAAGTAAAAAGACTGCAGAACCCATGAGATGTACATTTTTCTGTTATTTTTTTCCCACTGTATCCTATCAGTCTTGAAAATGAGATCTAGGCCATTTATTTCTGTAACGTAACCACGTCCCTTTTATTTCCTCCTCACCACCTTGTCATGGAACTTCATTTAGCTACATCCATATGGTGCTCTTGAAAGATGCCGTTGCTCCAGTCTTTGTAAAAGCCCATGTAGGCCACAATCAGAAAACAAAATTACTTCATTATATGGTTACATTAGAAATTGGTCCTTTCAGGGCAAGGGGGTATTACTGAGGGTTTAGGAAATAGGTGACAGGAGGACAGCAGTGTAGAAAATTAGTATCACTTGGAGTGACATGCGAGGTTGCTGACAAAAGGCAAATCTGATTTAGGAGGATGCTGGCAAATGAACACAGTAATTTAGCAACTGCTAAATATGAGGGAGATTTACAATTTGACAGATATTTGCATAACACATAATTGTAGAGGTTGGGGAATGACGAAATTTAATAATCTTGGTTTTGTGATCAGATCTTTAGAAAAAAATTATGTAATCATGCCATGCGTCGCTTTATTTTGTCCTTGGTTGTCATTTTTGTTTGTTTGATTTTTAGATAATTTTGTCATTATTATTTTTCACCCTTACCATTACTTTCCACATCACTTTTGCTTCCTTTATTCTTCTACACTTTCTTTTTTAATGAAATTTCTTATTTCCTCTATGTCACCTGTTTATAGCGAAAGATATATCCTGGGGGTTTTGTTTCCAATTCCATTGCTCGCTTATCTTATAACCTGGAACAAACTTTGGCATTTTAAACAAGTACTTGAGTATCAGAACTGAAAGGAAACTCTAAAACCATTTACTCTAATATTTTCTCATTTTACCAAATAAGAAAAGATGAAATTAAAGCTTAGAGAGGTGAAAAGAACTGCCTGACATCAAGCAGTTCATCAGTAGCAAAACTAAACTGAAGCTATGCATCCTGATGATGATTTCAGAACTCAGAATACTGAAACTTTAAGTGATATGAAAATCATGGCGAAAATAGAAAACTACTTTTTTTTTTTTCATCTTTAGAGTGAGATCTCTTAAAAGCAAAGTTAGTATAGTCATACCTATGTAGGAAACCAACTCATCTTCAAATATATCTGTTGACAATATCATTAGATGAAAGTGTAAATAAATTCAAATGCTAATGTGAATTTAGGTGTATATACCTTCCCAGTACAAATAATGAAAACAACCTTGTGTTTTCAAAAATGTAGCATTTATATCCTGCCTTACTATGGAATAATTTATAGAGAAGTATTGAATAAAACAAGTTAATAACTTTCAAAATACATAAGCAAACTTTAGTCTCAGATGAAAAAAAGACAACTGTGATCTTCCTTCCTCACCATCCAAAGTTGATAACAGAGAAAATGATGAATACATCAATGGCAATAGAAATGAAGATTAGTTCTGAATAATCTCCTAAACATCAGGGTAATTCTAAACAAATTCTATGCAAATATCTGTATTGAAATAAGGAAGAAATGTGAATAAATGAAAAAACTGTGTAAATGTGTAAATCTGTTCAAATAATTGCTCTTGGTGTCTCTAAAAACAAAGAAATAGCCTCTCACAATCCAGAATTCTTCCCTTTCGACATGGGGTTACTGCTGCTAGACCAACACAGCTTTTTTTCCTTTCATACATCATATTAACCCACTTCTTCATCCCTTCTTTGGGGTTGTTGCCATCACAAATGCAATTTTACTTGTGTCTCAAGGGATAAATGGAAGCCCTTTAAATTTGGTAATATTATTATGCAGGCAAACATCCACAAACGAGAGAGAATGGGTCCTCTCCTTGGATACCTCAATTAAAAAACTATTCTGTCACAGTTTCAGATTTGAATGTAAGAGTCATATTTAAAACAAAGAATTAGAATCAAATTCAATGCTAGCAATAAACCAGGGTGCCAGCGTACTCATCCAATAAGAAATGGGAAAAAAATCACAGTATTGAGATTTGAGAAGAATCTGTACTTTAAGAATTGAAGGATTTGACATATAAAAGTATAATTGGAACATATTGTAGAGCAACACAACATACATATAGAAACTGAAAAAATTATGGTTATACATCATAAACTATCATGAAAATATGAACAAATTCATGTATAAACCACCCATGAAAAATATTACAATCTAATCAATATTCATATATAGTTACACATTTTCAATTTGTCCCTCTGTTCCTAAAATTCTGTGATTTTTCTGTGATTTTTTTTCTTTCCGAAGAAATCCTCTGTTTTCTTTTCCTTCTTCTTCTTCTTCTTCTTTTTTATTTATTTTGTTTTTAGTGTTGGTTGGCTGATAATAAATTTCCCCTTTGTCTAAAAATAGTTTTAGTTTACATGTACTTTATTTTTTCTGTTGCAGTTACTCCTTTGTCTGTGTTTTAATTTTATCATATCATTTTCCTTTAGTTTTTATTATTTCTAATAAGAAGTCAGTTGAAAATCTGTGTTTTGTAGGCAATGGCCTTTTCATTCACGTGGCTTTGAAGATGGGCTTTTTGATGTTGAATTTCAGCCATCTTACTAATTCAACTAGGACTGTAGGTGTATATGCAATAGCATACACAATTGTGTCCCACATGAATTTCCCTCTAGGACCCAGGTACTCATTCACCCATCTTCTGAGAGTGTTCATGACTGAGGATACTCATTTGAGTCTATCTTTAGGATTCTCTTTAGAAAAGAAAGTCACCAGCTTCAAGGTCCCAGCTCCTTCCTGGTGGGCGTTGTGGGAAACTCCATTCAAAATCTGATTGACATGGACACGTAAAGGCCTTGATGAAACTTTTAATTCAGAACAATTCTAGAATGACTACTCCTACTCTACAGATATCCACGGGATGGGTTGAGACTTAAACTCCAGTGATGTTCAACTTATCCTCAGACTATTCCTACTTATTCCCCTTCCCAACAAGTGTCTCTCACAACAGCACTCTTCAGTAAATCTCCTATACACCTTGATCTCAGATTCCGCTTCTGGGGGAACCCAAACTGCAATAGCAGGTGTGTTTCATTTTTTATACTACTTAAGGATTGTAGTGATTCTTGATTCTGTTGCTTAATCCCTGATCAATTTTGAAAATGTGGATACTATTAAAATAATAACATTTGCCCTGCCTTATTCTGTTTTCTTCTGTCCAACTAGAAATACAATATACCTATGACTGAATTTTCACCATCCCGGAATTCATATGTACACACATCTGTGTGTCTATATCCATGTATATATATATATATATATATATATATATATATATATATATATATATATATAGCATTTTTAGCAAGCTTCAATGTGGATTACTTTTATTCAGTTATCTTTCAGTTCACTAATTATACATAATTGTGTCCAAATTTAAAGCCATCCGTGGGAAAAACGTTTTCCCACAAATGTATTGCCAAACTTTTTCCAGAGAAGTTTATCACAAAATTAATCAATATCTTAGACAACCATGGGGCAACAACTATAAAACCTAGAGAAGACCATTTCAGAATTAGTTTTCTTTCAATGAAACTTTCCTTTGGTAAATTCAACCAAATGTCATTTTTGACTTCTCAGAGATTCAATTATAATATTGAATAATAGAAACAAAACACAGAAGAAAACCATCATATGCTTTCATTTTAAAATTCAAATACAGGAAAAGAACTGCAATTCTACAAGTAAAAACAGCTAATTTGTAAAAATAATGGAGAGTTAGTATTAGGGTGAGGCACCTGGAGGACTTGGGGTGTGAGCAAATTTCTGCTTTTGATTTGGGTGCTGATTACACAGACATCTGATTTGTGATCCTTCATTGAACTGCAGTTTTCTTTTTGCCATTTTGTGTATGTGTATTTAATTAAAATATGTGTTAAAGATAAAAGTAAAGACAAAAATGACAGAACATCATGTAAATGCCAGGGGAAAAAGGCTTGTCCATATATGGAAGATTAATTTAGAACAAATAAGGCATTTTAAATCAATAAGTTTAAAAGAAATTTTTTTTATAAATTTTGTTATAATAATTTGTTATGGTAATTGTCTATTAATTTTTACTCTATACAATAAATTGAATTCAAGATAGATTAAACATATAAATGCAAAATAAAGCATATGACAAGGGGTTCGTGTACAGAATACAGGAAACTGAAAGAACTAAAATATTCATCAAATGGAATCAACATAAGAGTCTATCATCTGACTAATGGATAAAGAAAATGTGGTGGAAATATGAAATGGAATACTATTCAGTTAAAAAAGAAGGAAATCTTGGAATTTGTGATAGCATGGGTACCATTAGATGATGTTGTGTCAAGTGAAAGACATTAAGCACAGAATGACAAATACTATGTGACCTCATCCAAATGTAGAATCTATAGAAGTGGATCTCAGAGAAGTTGAGAAAATATGATTACTAGAGGCAAGGTAAAAAATTGGGGGAGATCGGTCAATGAGTTTTAAATTACAGTTTGATAGTAGAAATAAGATCTACTATTCTATTGGACAGTATGTTGAACTTAAATCTTGATAAAGTATGAAATATTTTTAAAAATAGGAGAGTATTTTGCATGTTCTCACTGCAAAGAAATACATACATATCTGTTTGAGATAGATATGCTTACCCATCATTAGAATGTTATACAATGTATACATGTGTCAAAAATCATATGATAACCCATAAATAAGACAGTTATCATGTATTAATTTTAAAAAGTAATATATTTAACTTGTTAATCAAACACCCAATTTAAAACTCATAAAGTAAAAAGATATTAAAATCTATTTGATCTTCACTAGATCGTTATGTCAAATACATACATACATATTGAAAATCAATGGTCACGTAAACATAGAAATCAATAGAAAATGAGAAAATTATTTGAATAAATAAGTAAAACTCCAAAGTCAATCAATATTATCTCTTTGTAAAACTGTACAATGAAGAAAATTCTCAGCATATTTTGGTGGACATAATTATGGCTTGAACACTTGGGAAATGTTTACATTACTAACAAACTTAAAGACCTTTCCAGTCCATTGGTAAATATGAGTTCCAGGGAAATTATTTCAGTAGTGTACCTAAGGTATGTGTTTAAGAAAGTAGCAGCCTTGGCTGGGCATGGTGGCACACACCTGTAATCTCAGCTACTCAGGAGGCTGAGGCAGGAGTATCAAAAGTTCAAAGTCAGGGCTGGGGTTGTGGCTCAGTGGCAGAGCGCTCGCCTTGCATGTGTGCGGCCCAGGTTCAATCCTTAGCACCACATAAACATAAATGCATTGCACTGTGTACAACTAAAGTAAATAAATAAATATTAAAAAAAAAAGTTCAAAGTCAGTCTCAGCAACTTACAGAATCCCTAAGCAACTTAGTAAGATCCCATCTAAAAAAAAAAAAAAAAAAAATAGATAGATAGATAGATAGATAGACAGACAGACAGGGGTTGGGGGCAGTGCTCAGTTGTTAAGCACCCTGTACCAATAGAACAAGTGCCCCTGGTTCAACTCCCTGTACCAAAAAAAAGAAAGAAGTAGCCACTTTATTTGTAATAACAGATAGAAGCCTCCTAAATGTCTACTAATGGCTAAATGAATAATTTTTACACCCATTTATTTATTTAAAACACATCTATTTATATATTTGAAGAAAGCACAGGGGAACTAATAAACAAACTTCAACAACATGTATCAGTTTGGCCAAATCTTAAAAACTCCACTGATTAAGAAAACCAGCTGGTCCCTAAAATAATGCATGCAGACAGTAATACCAGTTTCAAAAATTGTCAAAACTAAACAAGATATTTAAGAATATATAAACAATATAAAGAAAAAATAAGGATTAATTCACAAAATAATCAAAACAATTTTTATTGCTCTGGGGAGTGTTTTGGGATTCAGGAGTACACAAACTGCCCCTAAGATTCTAGTAATTTTCCATTCCTTAAGCCATAAAATGAGAACATAATGAATTGAAAAAACAAAATGATCATCTGTTTTTCACTACTTTAAAATACATGATAAATTTCACTTGAGCTATTTTTAAAAGGGAAATTAATGGAAACAAAAAGTTAAAGAATCCCAAATGATGGGCTTGGGCTGATGGAAATTTCCTGGGCTTGGGCCAATGGAAATTTCTGTGTCCTGAGAAGCACACTTGTTTCATTTTCCTGGGCAGGAGCCAATAGGCTTAAAGGTCGCTCTGGTACACCCGCTACCAGAAATCCCTACTTAAGCTCCTGTCTGCCCAGAGCTCAGTCTCAACAACTCTTCCACGCTGAGAAGAGGCAGCCACTGTACCAGACATAGACAATCCACCACCTCCGGCCTGAAGGCAGCTGCCCTAGTCGACAGCTTCAGAGACCACAGCCTGTGCATTCAGGCACCCACCTTCTGTCCAGAGCTCGCACACTCCTCTCTCCCTGACTCCTCTATCCCTGTATTCTTCTACCTCTGACCAGACATAGAGGCTGGTGAATAACTCTCTTGGCTGCACGGTTGTCTCTGGTGTGATTTTTGCCCTTCACCAAAGATACTTTTATTGTTAAGAGGTACAGATAGGCATAGCTACAACTGAAAGAAAATATTGGGCAAACAGGTTTTATTGTTCTTGTTATTTTTAAAAAGAGGTGTTCCATCATGTGTGAATAATGTTAGAAATGTTTTAGTAGAAAAGATATAGGAGATAATTAGATAATAAGCAGTAATTTCAGCAGTAAAAGAACAGAGTAGGTAAGAGCTGATGGGTTTCAGAGAAGAAAAGTTAAGTAATTTACTGGTATTTTCCAGCTATTAGTTGGAAAAGTCAGAACATTAGCTCTCCCATACCTCAAGGTCTGTGTTAGGTAGATGGATTAATCTCCACCATCTATTTCCTACTCCTTATTGTTGCTTTTAAAATTAATGTTAGTAATTACCTCCCCAGCCCTTCTGTTGGTTCATAATAAGAAGAGATTAAGTGGCAGTTTCTTCTGCAGGGCTCTAAGTCTCTGGATTCCTGTACAGGTCTTTGCTACATAGCTGTGTATTCCTGAATCAAACCAGATGCAACATCTGTGCCCCTAACTGTAAATCATTCTTTAATCATAATTGGAGAATGAATAATATAGTGGTTATTACACAGACTTTTAGAGTCAGACCTACCTAACATTACCAATTCCTATCTGACCATAAGCAATTTATTGTTTATAAGCTTCAGGTAGTTGACCCTTAAAAGGAAAGCACCAATTTGTCTTAAATTCTTAAAACTATAGTATAGTGTGTTTTCTTTATTTTTTCTTTATTTTATTTGTTCACTTTAAGTATACAAAATATTAGGTTTCATTATGACACAATTATGCAAGCATGCTCTATTTCAGTCCCCATTACACACCTTCTCCTTCCCCTCCCCTCTCTGTCTGTTACCTTTCCTCTATGTACTGATCTTTCCTCTATTTTTAGCTTGTTTAAAATTAGTGACTTGTGGTTATACAAAAGATGAGAGTCACTGTGCTATATACATATATGAACACAGAAAAGTTAACTTCATATTGCTAAAAGGAAAAAAAAGGCTGACCCTGTACTGAGTTAGAAACAAATTTAGATTTGGTATAGAAAGACCAATAATTTAGTGCATCCTCTGTGAACTTAGTTCACCTTCACTGTTTAAAATTACATGAAGTAGAAGTCAGTCCAGTTCCTCTGCTGCCTGCCCCACATGGCTGGGATCAAATATAATGGACATAGAACAGCTATATAAATCATGAAATACTTCACTCTCATATATCATTGTTTTTATTTGTATCATAATTATTCAGTTCTATGGGCATCAGTCAGAAGGAAGTAATGAAATACAGACTTAGTGACAATGCTCATTGGCTTCTTCAGCTGAGTGACTACTGCCATTGTCCTAGAGTTCATTTTCAGGAAGGAGGCAGAGGTAGGAGAATTGCACAGAGCAGAAAGAAAGCACTTACCTGGACAAAGTGAAGAATGGATTCCATGTCCTAGGGACAGATGGGTAGCTGTCTATCTGGCTCTATAGGAATGAGCTTGTGATCAGGGGTCTCAGTCAGGCACTAGAAGTTCCCTAATGGTGTTAGAGGGAAGATGTTGGCTTGGAAAGATTGCTTTCATTTTTACATGTGTCTTGTGACACAGCATAAACTAAAAGTATTAATATATCTCAATAATTGGGGGAGTCATGCTTTTGGGGAAGTATGCAGAAAAGTAGAGTTGTTTGTCTGCAGGTTTCTAATTTCTATCCATTTAACATAGTTTCACAAAACACCACTGTGGGAAAGGGTAAAAGTTCAGCCTTCTACTATGGTTTTCTTTCTTTTTTTTTTTTTTTTTTTTTTTTTTTTTTTCTTTTGAGAAAGGGTCACTCTCTGTTTCCTAGAATGACCTTGAATTTTGGATCCTCTTGTATCCACCTCCCTCCAGGGTTGCTGGAATTATAGGCCTGCCCAACCATGCCTGGCCTGTGCTAACTGAAAGTTCTACTTGAAGGGAAAGTATTCTGCGCACCAAAGCACTGGAGAGAAGAGTGCAAAGGGGAGAAGGACTGAGAATTTGGAGATCTTTTTCCAGTAATCCAGAATTAAATCATGCATCTGAAATACTTTATGATTTTGTTATGGAAATGATGAACTTGTCATAAATTGATTGCAATGCACCCTATATTGTTCTGTTTTATTTCCTTATTTTTCACATACATAAATGTCTCATTACAATTGATGGGAACTTACTTAATGTTGACATAAATGTGTTTTTAATAAAACCTTGATATATTTTTGTCAGTTGTTGAAATGATTTCCACCCCCCTTAGTCAGTGGGAGGGAAAATAAAATGCCATTATGCTGGGCAGAAATCCTAGGGTCCTTTCTTCTATAAGATATTTTTGCCTTCAGATACTTTCCCCTGTCATTTTAGATATTCTAACAACCCAGGGACTGCTACAAAGCCAAAAGAATTGAGATTGTACTAAAAGTTGTGGAAATGGAATTCTGTCAGTCACCTTATTACTGCTTTCAGAAGGAAAGTAATTTTTTTTTATATAAAAAAAGAATTGAAAGGGCCTTCTTAATTACTAGTTAGTACAGTGGTACTTTAATCCTTCTTTAAAAATGTGGAGAGAAAAGTGCCAGATCTTGACAAGGAGTTAAACCAATGAATTGAAGGCAGAAATGTCGTCCCCTGCAGATTTCACTGCAGTGGCAATAAAGAGAAGGTAGAAAAAATGAGACTTTAGCCCTGGTGGGGTCAATATACCAGTGGAGTCCTAGAAGATAGAAATGGACAGGAGATGAGTATTAACTGACTTAGGAGGTTGAAGGACCTTTATCTGATTTAGCAGACCAGTGTGGTACCTACAGAAGAGGTAGAATTGAGAAGTAATGTTCACAGGATGCAAGTTTCAAAGAGCTAGGCCCAATGGTACAGGCTACCTAAGATAGGCTTGGGCTTCATGCTAACAGGAGAAATGAAATTTTGTCTTCTGAGTCCTGATAGCATGGGAATCTCTGACTTCCTCTGCTTCATTCTCAACCTCCTGGTAACATAATGAGTGCTGCTTAGCTTGTATAAAGGTATCTGTTGAAGATATTTTACTTGAGAGCCTGTATATTTCTAGACATGGTGGCAGGGAAGGGGTGGGGGTGTGTGGAGAGCTCAGGTGACAAAGCAACACAGAAATAAACTGGAAGCTGAAAGGTGAATGATGAGATTCCAGGCACCTTCCATCATCCTGATGTCATTCGTATTCTTCCTAAGCTGGACATTGGAAGGTAGGTTCCAGAAAAACTCAATGTGATGGGAAAGTACCTTTAAAAACATGAAATGCTAGAAAGTCGACTCTTCCTTCCAAAAATCCAACTCTCCACCTATCCCCTTATCTTTAAGTCCTGTAGTCAGCCCCATCTATTAACTTGAGGTCACAGCTAGCTTTCCAGTACCTTACTCTGAATTATTTTAAAAAGTCCATGATCACTAGATGTTTGAGAAAATTTACATGAATAGGAAGGATATATAAAAATGATATTCAATAATACAAACAGTACAGGAAGGAGATACATCTGTACATATATATGTACATAAATGTATGTGCATGTGTGTATATATTTTTATCATATTATATATGTATGTAAATATATATACATATATATATATATATACATATATATATATATATATATATATATACACACACACATATCACACTAAGTATGCAAAAGAAGAATATTACAAAGACACCCAGAATACAAAAAGGTCATTTGAAATTTTTAAAATGACCTGAAGTGATTAAAGAAAATGAAAAGTGAAGAAAATCTTCTAGAAAATAGAACAAAAAGGACCAATAATTAACAGGAGGATCACCTCTAATAAGGTCAAACTACCAGAAATGATGGGAATTTTAGGGAAATGAAAGAAGAAAATTGGAAGTAAAGAAATTTCAAATAAATATAATATGTAATGGTATACAATAAGAATCTTTTTCAAGACTGGATTATGTGAAATTTCCAACCAACATATTAATAAGTGGTTGATATATCAAATGATAAAAAGCTCATAGCAATTCAAGTTCTTATGAAAGGATATAAAAACTAAAGTGAAAAGTTCCCTTCTGTATTTATAGGGGCAAGAAAAACAGATCATACACATACACACACACGAATGAAAATTAAAAGAACTTCATTATTTTGTGTTACTAATGACCAAGGATTTTGGAATACACTTTAAAATCTGATGAAAGTTTATTTCAATCAAGAAATCCGTGCTCTGGCAACTGTAACTCAATCAAATATTTTTAGTACTTTAGAAAGTAAAGGTTGCCTACAATATAACAGCACAACCTAAATTTCCCAGGACTAAACAGAGTAGGAAGACAAATGAACAGAGGGAAAAATCTTGAGAAACAATGGAGATGATGGACTGTTTGCTACTATGTTTGATCTCGGGAATAGAGACAAATACATCTGTGACAGAAATGTTTATAAAGATTCTATAAGAGAAAGAAAGTCTTAGCTGAAGTTATTACTGGGTTGATCAGTAAAGAATGTTTATGAAATAATCATCATGTAGATAAAAACCATGTAAGTAAACATTTGAACCAAATGAGCTTAAATATGGGAATTCAAATTGGGGTGTCTGTATGAGAAGACTGTTTTCAACAATAAAAAGTAATAAATATAATGTAAATATAGTAAAACATACCGATTATGAGCAAATTATTTAGATATATAGGGAAAAATCTTTGAAGGTTACAGGTTTAAGAACTGTGGAGGCCTCCTGAAGATGAGGACAGGGGTTGAGGGGAAGACAAATTACAGGACTATTGTATTTTATAATATATATCTTAATACTATTTGTTCTTTCAAATACACAAAATGTTGAAATATTCATATAGCACACTTGGTTGGAAATGGAAATCCAGTATACTAAGGGGCACTATTGCTAAGGACCTACCTTTATGCAAAAAAAATATGAAGTATACACCTCTGATTTACTCATACATAAGACTTGACTGTCATATCCAGTACCATGGGAATGCTAACCCTTTGCTCCTTGCAATAACATATACAGTCAAGCTTAGTAGTCAGCATGGGGTAATGGTGTTTCCTGTATGTAAAGAACAGAAATAAGCTAAGAATCATGTATTTCCAAATCCATACATGCATATCTACCACTATAATTAGGATCTAGAATGTCCCCTAAAGGTCATGTATAAAATGTCTTGTCTTGTAAAATATCCATGCAACCATTGCAAGGTGGTATAAGCCAAAACGTGGGATCTAGAGGGAAATCTTACATCATCAGTGCCATGCCCTTAAAAAGGCACTTCGGTCTGTCTCTTCTATTCACTTTCATTCCTGGACATGAGACGAAAGTGTTTCCTCCACCACATGTTCCTGTTATGATGTTCTGCCTTGCTGAAGATGGATTGAAACCTTCAAAACTGTGAGCCAAAATAACCTTTCCTGTTTTTAAGGTCATTTCTGTGGTATTTTGTTATAGTAGTAGGAAGCTAGCACAGCTACATGCTTTGAAAACTGGAAAACTATTCAAAATTATTCTTCTGGAACAATAGTTTACCCTGATGAATCAAGAGAAAGCTGGCACATATTCATTTCAACTTACTTTTAGAGTCAAACATCAAAATGTGGTGCCATAGTGAAATACAAAAACAATTTTAAAAATCTCTAGGAAGGGAGATGATGAAAGTTCTAACACTTTAATCAAATGAAAGGTTTAGTGCTCATCACCCATCACAAATATCTTGTCCTATATCAAAGTGTTCATGAATTTGGTCTGTTTTCTACTCAATCAAGAAATGAATAAAACATTGATGCCAGTACTTGGTATTTCAAAGAAAAAACAAAACTAAGTAAAATAAAATATTTTTTTTTCTGTATTCATAGAATGGCATACCTTCAATATCTCTTTTACAAGCTGAAAATGATTGGTTTTTGTTTATAATTCACTTTTCCTTACTTCTTGTCTCTTCTTCCATTCCTTGAAATCCTCAAACACATGTTATTCCTCAAAATCACTCCTCTTTCTCATTCCTCTGGACCTTTGCACATGCCTTTTTTGCATCTGGAATTCTGCTCCCTTGCCCTTTCTTCATCCACCACATGCATCCAGATTACCACTTATTGATTCTGAAGAACATTTGTCTTTATCCTATTAAAATGAGAATTTCCCCCAGACTGCTCCTGCGCATGCAGACACACTTGCCACTGAAACACCCCTTCTCTCTGCTCCCAAGTACACCTGGATTTACTGTTATATGCGCAATTTTAAATGGTTTGCCTGACCCCCCCCATGTAAGTTTGGATACCTTAGTGGCAGGCATGTTGAAGATCTGAAATTCCACAGCTAAAATGTAATCCATTTAGGGAACATTTGATTTTGTTAAAATGCAAATAGTCTTGTAAGAAGTATAGTGCTTTAGCTTTTTTACAATAAATTAGAAAATGATGCCTGTGATTATAGCTTTTCAAATACAGAGGGGTATTGGAAGTATTAAGAAAAAAAAAAAGGGCAGTATTTTAAAATAAATAAAATCACAGTGAGGAGAATATGGCAATACTTTTCATAGAAGCAAGGGAGTATGCTGCCTAGATATTGACAGTAACTCTCTCTGTACCATCTTGGTCACTATCCTTTTCAAACCAGATACATAGGCATTCAAATGAAGGTAGACGGTCAATAAATTTGCTCACTCTTTGTCACAAAAAGATTTTTTTAATTTTATGGAGACTTGCATGAATTTAAATGAAAGTATATATGCAAGGAAACATTTCCCGGTAATTTTTAAACAATAAACATACAAATCTCCAAATCCAAAATAAACGTGAGATTTTCATATTTATGATTTTCGTCTTCTCTTTCAATATAGCCACCTGAATGTTATTTTGGAGTCTGATAGATTGAATCTCGAAGTGTTAACAGTGTTTTCAACTGAATTAATCTCCTAATTTTCTTTGACTAAAAAAGGCCCGTGGAGATATCTATTTGAATTCATAGTAACCCTCAATTCTATATGCCCTCGATATACATTCACACATATACACAAATACAACTTTAAAATTACTGCAGTTTTACTACTTTTTTCAATTAGATGTCATTATTTTGGATAATGTTTCTCTATGGTTTCCATATATTGTGGAATAATGGAGAGATTCATGACATTTTCCTTAGTCTAAATACCCGGACTTTCTATTCCCAGGCAGAAAAACTGATAATTTTTGTAGGAGAAAAAAAATCAAACATATCCTTTGTTGCATTATAATTCATGTGACACGGTGCCATGTCTACCCCAGAGCCCGGGTGTAACCTGAAACTTGGATGCATGAAGACACTTTCTTTGGCAAATAGCAATTTGTCTTTTATCGTAATAATTAAGTTGGAAATGGTAAAAACGAGGACGAGATAAGAAGCACAGAGAGCTCAGCTGCATTTAGTAACACATATACACAAATGTGGTTGGGGACAAGCATAGCCAGATGGATTTATGCCATAGGTCAAACAAAGGTTGCTTTGTTATAGAACAAACTAGTGACTCAATATAAATATTTTTTTTTATTACTAAAGTGTGATTTAAGTGTTAATTAATTCCTGTCATGGGAGTTTTTTTTAAAAAGTCAGAATTATTTTTTTCTAAGATGCTGCGAAAGCCTCTTACACTTAAACAGAATTCCTAAAATGGTTATACACCTGAATCACATGAAGAAGTTCTCAAATTTCTAGATCCTCTCAGTCCTAGTAAATAGTCACCTTAATAGTACCCAGTGTCTGTAATTCTCACTTCCCAGCTGATTCTGAAGCTTCTTATTTGCTCCTACCTCTAAACCAGTAGTGAGAACCAGGTTCAGATGATCCTATTTTGATTCTAATGTTTTGTAATTAGAAATGCTGAACCCAGGGGAGGTGGGGGGGGGGGGGCGGTCTAGAACACTTGTATAAAGGGCATATTAGGTATTCCATTATTGGCCAATAAGACAAAAGCATTTTTTAAAAAAATATTAAAAACTTTGAAATCTCAGGGAATGTCATCTTTCTCAAAATGATGGACCCTGAGATAACAGTATTGAAAGCAGAATAACAATCATCTGATTTATTGAGTAAATGTGTTATTTATTATTTTTATAAGAATCAGCTGTGCAACTCAACTTGGAATTCTGTACATCTGCACATTTTCCTCCTTTCTTCTAATCTTGCTCTTTTCATTGATATCAGCATACTATCATAATAGAAAAATATGTGCACCCCCATCTGAATCATCTTGTTTGGGTCAAACAGCTTTAGAAAATCTCTTCTTAACTGATAAAGTTATTGCCATTCATAGACATTATCATCCCTGCCTTGGATTGTGCTTGATTATTTTGCAATTATCAGGTTAGCCTTTACATTCAGTCAGAGCAAACTACCAGCAAATGCTTCCATAAAATCTATTAACTCCACTAACTTTTGCACCTTTTTAATGCAAAGGGATTTGGTTCCTTATTTCCAAGGTGTTCAATGTGCCAGACTATTAGCAAATTACACCTGATATGTGGCTTTGGTTGTAAGTTGAATTTTTTATTGACTTTACTGGTCCTTCCAGATTGTGACACCATTTCTTTCCTTCTGCTGTTTTTTGAGTATTTGCACAAAGATGAGATGCTATGCATCCTGGCATATCTCCTAATTAAGCTGATTGTAGCACCATGTATATGAGGCTAATTCTTTTGGCTTTATTTTAAATTGCACACTCTGTCTTCTCTACAGAAATATTTTCATCAAACTAATGGTTTGCACAGGGAAATGGACACAGGTGGTTCCCGTGGAAATTTTGGATCTCAGGACCTATGGCTTTTGCCAAATTGAAGTTCAATAAATTTGCCTCTTTATTAGTCAGATTAATAAAAGGTGTCATCTATTATTAGGAATGGCAGTGTTAACTAGCAGATGCTCAAACCAGCAATCAGGTGAACCAAGTTCAAATATAACTGTAACATTGATTGGCTGATTAACTCAATGGCCTCCTCATTTGAGAGGTGACAAATTTGCCTAGATCAATGATTCTCAAATGCCAAGGGTGTGCAGCAGATCAGAAATATGTGTAAAATTATGAAATACTAAAATCCTATTAAATAAAAATATGTAAGTATGAAAAAATATATAGGTATAAGGCTTGGAAATTTTAAAATTTTCCTCGAAAGACTATAAAGGGTCCAGGTCTGAATGCTACTCACATAAGAAAATATTTATAACCCCATAAATTATGGAATCTGTAGACTTGACTGGAGAAGAAAGAAAATATCTGAAGAGCTTCCCTTATTCAGTTCGTTCAGCTTTATTGAGCATCCTGTTAAAATCTGTAAAGTGTGACCTAGGAAATATAAAGAGAAAGTGCTAAACAGGAAAAGACAATGGGATCCTTTTACCGTGGCACAAGAAAATTTGACATAACACACAAAATACTGTTTTCTCTTAAACACATGACTCTTTGAACTATTCCCTTTGATAATCCAATGGCATTGGATCTTCTCTATATTGAGGGGACTGGAGATGCCATTTAAGGGTCACAGATTTAGTGAAACAAAACATGTCAGCTACATAGTATCACTATGTTCTAGTGCATGAGCCATTTTTCCCCTGGGTGCATAAGTCCTGAATTTATACATTTTCAAAATATGAAAGAAATAGGCTTACTAAGTAGCTCTTCTTTGATAGTGTGTCTGTCATATTTCCCATATGCCAGGAACTGGGTTGGTGACTGGGTATTAAATTCCTTCCTGCAGCTATTGATACCACCAGTTGTGGGTGATGAGTTCTGCTCCCCCAAATGTTGAAGTTTGAACATTAGAGAAGCATGCTGAGGCAAGGGTATAAAGCAGGGTTTATTTTATTTTTTGTGTGTGGTACTGGGGATTGAACCCAGGAGCAGGGTTTATTTAAAAGGGTAACAGACTTCTCCTAGGAAGGAGATGGGGGCCATTGCTGGTATCCTGGTATCCCAAGAAGCAAGGCAGGTCTGCCTTTTTTATATGTCCTAGTGTTACCATGGTTTACCATGACGAGTCTTTGCTTCCCCAAATGTTAAAGTATAACTATGAAGAAGCACACAGAGGCAAGGGTAGAGTGGAAAAGGAAAGGCATTATTTAAGGACAGCAGAAAAAGACTTCCCCTAGGAGGAGAAGGGGACCTGGAAGGCGGGAATCCATGGGAAGGGGAGGTCTTCTCCCTGTTATATCTAAGGTCTTCTTTTGTTCTCCCTAGTCTCTTTGCTTGTGTCCTTCTGTCCTGCCTGTGATGGGAAAGCCAAAAGGTGTGACACAGGTGGGCCCATGGGGGTGGGGGAAGAGTGGTCTGGCAGGAAGGGCTTAGGGTAAGTTGATTAGCATCTCCCTGTTTGCTGGGAGCTGCTTTGTTAACATTCTTTAGGATGATCCCTGACTTTGCAGACATTAACATTTTAATCTCCCAGGATTTGTTCTGGTTTTCCCATGGATCAGGCCAACTACATTTCCTTTATGGACTCCATTCTCTTTATTAGAATCGATATTAGACCCAATTTACTTAACTACACTCACTACCTATCTTTAAATCTGGCTTCACTAGCCTTCCTTTGTTCTGCTCTCTTCCCCTTATCTCTCTCCTTCCTGTGTACAGGACCATGCCCAGTAATGCTCTGTGGTCTGGCCAAAAGGTGAGAAGCAGATGGGCTGAAGGGGGAAGGGCAGGGTGGTGCAGCCCAGGACACATGAATTAACAACATTATAGCTCCCTGTAGGGAGGGGCAATTCCCCCCCCCCCCCAGCAGGTTACCTTGGCAACAGGTTGGGGCAGGGGCAGGTTATTGATAAGAGTGGAGGAAGGGCTCTGAAGGAATTAATATTTCAACCCCTCTGGGGACAAGTCTCCAACTTCCCTGGACTCACTCAAAATTGGCTTTCTTGATCTGACCTGACTCAATTTACCTATCTATATTGACTGCCTGTCTAATTCTGGCTTCACTATTAAGAATAGAACAGAAAACAAATCAATTTCAAAAATAAAAAAATAAAAATGTGCATGCATATATGTAGCAAAAATGTAAAAGTCTGATTATAATGCTAATATATAATTAATAAAAAGCAAGTTTAAAAATATGGCTAGAGCCAGGTGTGGTGGCGCACACCTGTAATCCCAGTGGCTCAGGAGGCTGAGTCAGGAGGATCAGGAGTTTAACGCCATCTTCAGCAATGGCAAGGTGCTGAGCAACTTAGTGAGACCATGTCTCTAAATAAAATACATAAGAGGGCTGGGGATGTGGCTCAGTGTATATATATGTATATACATATGGTTCGGATTTAGATTTGAAGAAAGAAATGGGATTTAAGAACATTCATGATAATTGAGATTTTACTTGCCAATGCTGATCTTGGGTAGGGAAGTGGAAAGGGAGCTCCAGCAAAGAAAAATATAAACAAAGGTAAAGAAACAAAAGACAAAGATTATCGCTTGCCTTCATATTCTCCTCAAGGACTAGAACAAAGTAGGTACTTATTAAGTATATGTTGAAATTAATAGAGAAAAAATAGAATGTTCCATGTAGCTAGAGTACCAGGTGTAAAGCAGGCAATATAGAAAATGTTAGATAAAATTTGGCCCCCAGGTGCATTAGAATTATCCAGTGAGCCTGAGCTTTAACTTCCTGAAAGTGCCCATCTCTCCCAAGAATCCAAATTTGGTGGACTCTGAGTCCCCGCCCTTTCTGATCCTGGGAATACTTGCCTCTCACGGGAATTCACCCTGGGGTGGGCTCTCCCTTTCTGAGTCAATCCCAACCATACAAGTCACTCTTCTGCCGCTCTATACTTAAGCCCCTGCTGGTCCAGGACTCCTCCCTTTTTTGCCTCCGTCTTCTCACCAGCTCTTCCAGTTCCCTTTTCCCTTCTCCCTTTCTCCCCTTCTTCCCTTCCCCTTCTCCCTTTTTCCCCTTCTCCCTTTCTTCCCTTTCCCCCTCTCCCTTTTCCTTCCCTTCCATGTGCCATTAGGGGCCGGTTAATAAACCCCTTTTACTACAGGGTGGTTTCTGGCATGGGTTTTTGCCCTTCAGAAAAATATAAGCAGTTTGTTTCTGAAGGTGTGATGGTTAATGTTTCATGTCAACTTGGAATGTGTCCATAGATAAGGTTGATATTTAAATCTGCAAACTTTTGGTGAAGAAAATCGCCCTTCATAATGTGTGTGGGTTTTATCCAATCAGTTAGACGCATGAATAGAACAAAGACCAACCTCCCATCTGCAGACTGCAACTATACCATCAGCTTTCTTGTGTTTCAAGTCTGCTGGCTTACACTGAGAATGTTAGATTTTCCAGCCTCTACAATCACTTGAGCCAATTTCTTTAAATAATAAATCTTCTCTATATGTGTATTCTACTGGTTCTGTTTCATTTGAGAACCCTACAGACTAGAAATCCACTCTGCTTTAGGTTTTTTGTTTGTTTGTTTGTTGTTTTTAATCCTGTGTGTTAGAAAGTCACTTCATTTCTAATAAAGAGAATATAGGATGGTGTAAATGCTTTTAAGTCTGACCCTAATAGTCATTTGGATACTAGGAAAAGAAATGAAGATTGACTGAGGGAGAGTGTTATGGTTGAGATATGAGATGTCCTCCAAAAGCTTATGTGTGAGACAATTTAAGAAATTTCAGAGGCAAACTGATTGGGTTCTGAGAGCCTTAAGCTGATTTGTTAAAAAAATCTACTGGAGTGGATTATCAGGGTGGTAACTGTAGGTAGATAGGGTGTGGCTGGAAGAAGTATGTTGCTGGAGATTGCTGTTGGGGTTTATATTTTGTCCCTGCTGAGAGGAGCTCTTTCTGCTTCCTGGTTGCCAAGTCCTGAGTTGCCTTCCTCCACCACCTTTCTGTCTTTGTACTTTCCCTCATTCTGGGTCCAAAGTAATGGAGGCCACCACCCTTTATGGACTGCAGCATCTGAAACCATGAGCCCCAAATAAACTTTTTCTTCTTTAAAATTGTTCTTGTCAGGTCTTTTGGTCTGGGGAGAAGGGATGACTAAAATAGAGAGACAAAAAGATGATTTAAAGCAATAAAGTTCTGTTAGATTATAGGTGAACGAAACCAGATGCAGACAGTGCAGAATGAAGGCAGGACGGGGAGGGGGGAAGATGGCATGATTTCAAGTATCTTTTCCAGTTGTTTTTTTATTAGTACATTACAGTTGTACAAAATGGGAGGATTTATTGTTGAATATTTGTACATGCATACAATATAATAATATAATTTGGCCAAAATCATTCCCCACTCTTTCTGTTTTCTTCTCCTCCTCCTACCCCATGGTTCCTTTCCTTCACTCCACTGATCTCCCTTGATTTTCATGAGTTTCCCTCCACCCCAGAGCACTACCTCCTTTTTCCTCGCTAGATTCTACATATAAGACAAAACATATGACACTTGACTTTCTGCGTTTGGCTTATTTTCCTTGACATAATATTCTCAAGTTCCATCTAATTTCCTGTAGTTTTCATGTGTTTTTTTGAAGAACTGGATTTGCCAACTGACTAGAAATGGGAATTGAAGGAAGGGTAAGAAGAAAAGAAAAGGAAGATTTTCAGGTTGAATTGCTACACTTATGTCATTTGCTTAAGTAGAAAATGTAGGAGAGAGGGGTTTGCAACAAGTGTTGACTGGAGGTGTTCATCGAATAGCATCTCAATGAAGAGTCCAGCAGGTACAGGGAGGACTCTTGCTTCAGATCAATGTAAATTTCAGGGCAAATACTACACATGAGTTACAAAGTATGTGAGTGGAGTCCGTGACATTGTAATAAAACAAACAGTATTTTCTATTCCTCATTAGAATTACATGTTGGGAGTTGGGATGGGTGAACTAGCATTATTATGATTAAAAAAAAAAAAAAAAATCATGGAATGGACGATTCAGGGTGATTCAGATATATTCCGGCCTAAACTTTAGGGAATGTGTTTTCTGTATCTCTAAGTTTATTTTATTCATCACTGTTTCATTTTACCATTTGTTTATTAGTGCTTGCAAAGGTAAAATGATGGAGAACAAAAAGGATATTGTCTTGCCCAAATATGTGACTCAAGAATTTTCCATGTCTTCCTTTCCAGTCTTACTTCCTATTGATAGTTTTTGTTATCCCTTACTTTATTCCTGGAATAGCATGGTCCTCCCCTTTTCATGAAGTCTCCCAGTGCTGATGTTTATCTTTATTCCTCTCAGCATTGGAGTGTAATTCAATATTCGTTTCCATAAGAAAGGCTTTTGTTAGCCATCTGTGTTGTTGTTAGACATGCTCAATATTGCATTTTCTCAACTGTAGTTTTAATAATGCTCATTAAACCAAGGAGATCTGATATTTTTTACCTTGATCTTTCTTCTCTGTATATGTTAACAGAATTAATTTACACAAGTTATATAAATACACCCTATTTAGGGTTTTTTACAGGTCTATATGTCCACAAAGGACTGACAAGGAACAAATAAAGATGAAAGAATCAGTTAGTTGGTTCTTCTATTTTATTTTATTTTAGGCATATATGTTAATGAATGGCCATTCCAGTGGCCTCCTTAGTACAGGGCAACAATAGTTCACTAAATGAGAGTGCTCAATCTAAATGACTATTTCTTTACCTTGCCTATTCATATATGGGCGGATTCACCTAAAACCTGCAAATGAGTTGATACACTTATGTCATGGTTGAACTTAGTAGCATGAAACTGTTACAAGTTCACAGTTTTCTCTCAGGGATTCTCTTGAAGTTTCTGTGGCCAACTTTCTGTGAACTTGGCTTTTGATTCTTCCTCCAGATCCACTCTTTTGTTGTGTCTTAGAGCTTTGTGTTGCTCTCACCTCCAGTCCTCATATTCTCATTAAGGAGAGTTGTGGGTTGCGGTGCAAAAGGACAGTCAGTGTAAGTAATAAATAATTGGGACCTATCAGAAAGATGGGGGCTGATTCAAGAGGAAAGAAAATAAAATGCTAATATCTCCAAAGCCCTTCCCCCTCCTCCTCCAACCTGTTCAAGAGACTACCTGCCTACAGGGAATTGTTCCTCCCTGCAGGAAATTTTAAGAGTTGTTAATGAAGTACTTCCTGGGCTCCTTTCCTGCCTGTTTGGGCAGACTGGGAGAGGCACCCCTGGAAGGCTTCTTTCCCACCTTTTGGCTCACTTTTTAGTCACTAGTCAGGTAGGCAAGATAAAGGGAGGAGGAGGGCATGAGAAGGAAGGAAATCTAAAACCTATAAAATGGGGCAAGACACCCCCACTTCTTGGGACACCCAGCTCTGGGGCCTTTTCGGTGCAGCAGTGTCTCTCTCTTCTGTTAAATAAACATTGCTTTCTATGCATTTCTTGGGCATTCAATCTTCAATGTCGGGGGAACAGGACTTGGCCCTGACTGATTCTCATGACTTTGATATACTGGTTTTGGGTAATAAAAAAAAAAAAAAAAAAAAATCTCTTCACCTGTTTTAAACTTCACACTTAAGCAAGCCTGCTCATTCTTCCTCATTTTGAGAGAGGAACCACCAAGGTACGGTACAAGGGAGAATGCACGCAACAGTGGTCCTATCTCCTAAATTAAAAAGTGAATTTCAGTGCACCATCAGGGGCAGCACCCTTGACCCCCTGTCAGGGCACACATGGAATGTAGCCTTTGAACAGCTTTTTAAAACACCCCTGCACTCCATCCCCAGGCCTCCATGGGCAGAATCACAATCTCTGGGACAGAAATCCCCTGTGTTTTTCCTTTGCTTGCAAAGTAATAAAAGTTATTTTTTCCCTTTTTCTCAAAACCATGTCCTTGCTATTGGATTGGCATCTGGGACAAGGACCGACCTTTCAGTAATGTGCACTCCTGGGCCTTAACTCAGCCATTAAAAGACAGTATGTTTCTTTTCTCTGTTCTTCCATTTTAAGTCATAGCCTGTGAGGTATTAAAAGCTTGCTGCATCACTTTCCCATTCTCCTTTAACAGCCTTACAAGCTTCAAAGACCAGGTGCATCATTAGGGCCAGGATGCTCTTGCCATGACCCTCTGAGAACAAACAATATAAAGGATAAAACTTTGGAGGCCACCAAAATAGCAAATTCCCGGGACCCTCCCTTAGCCTGTTATTTGCCATGATTTTTGTTCTCTTCCATTTCTCACCTAACAGCTACAGTAACTCATCCCTACTACACGACAGAGATATATAAAGAAAACTCAGCATTTATGTAAGAAACTAACATTTGGCTCCAGGATGACTGACTGACCAAGTCTTCCTTACAATCAGAATAACTTCACAGAAAAAGAAAGGAGACTTTGAATTGTACCTCAAGCCAATTATCATTTCTAAACCTTAGCACTCCTTAGGAGCAGCCTTGCTTATGAATAAAACTAACTCCCTTTGTTCCAGAAGTCAGCCTGACACTGGTCAGTGCTGTGTCTCCCTTCTCCTAAGAAGAAGCCCTAATAAAAAGCCTTGCCTGTATGTTTTTTCTCCTCACTTATTTTCCTTTCTACTATCACTGAGTCAAAGTTTCTGTCTGGCATCAGATTCTCCAGTAACAGAGGGTCATCTGTAGTGGCCATCTCTCCTAAGAATATACTAAGCTGTCTCCCTTCTGATCCCTTCTTCTTCCACTGTTTCCCTACAGGCAGGAAAAACATGTGACTACTAAAACAGAACAATGATTTCAAGAAGCAGAGCTTATGCTACAGTAACCTGGCCCGTGTGACAGAAGGGCTTAGGTGGATAGGCCACACAGCCCAGGATGCCTCAAATGCCTTAAATTCTTGTGTCTCTAGCAAGCCTGAGTTTCAGCTTCCCAGGGAATACTCGCCTCTCACGGGAATCCACCCCTGGGTGGGCTTGCCCTTTCTGAGCCAATCATGGACATACAAGTCCTGCTTCTGCCCCTCTGCATCCTGTAGATTCAAAAGTAGCTCTGACTGCCAATTCCTTGGACACACCACTACCGGAAATCCCTGCTTAAGCTCCTGACCATCTGGAGCTCACCCCTTCCCTTCCCCTTGCTTCCCTTCCCTCCCTAAGCCCCTTCAGGCCCCAACCAGCCACCAAGGCTGGTTAATAAATCTCTTGGCTACATGGTAGGTAGTCTCTGGTGTGATTTTTGCTCTTCACTGTGCTCTAAACTTCACCTGACAACAAATATGCCATTTGGCCAGTATTCACAGAATGCTAGCTACTTCCAGCCACACTATTCCTCTACACCAAAATATTCACACTATTTGGTAGCATACACTGTGTGCATAACATATTTTAGCTCTTTCAAAAATTCTCAAAATAACCTTATTACTTAGATTATTATAATAATATCCATTATCCAGATTAGTAAACTGAGGCACAGTGAGATCCTATAATGTATTTAATATATTAAAGATTAGATAGTTCATATTTGAGACACAGTTTGGGCTCAAATGATGAAGGTCCTGATACAACATGTTTATTTACTATGCTGGTGTGAAGCTCCTCTCAACATCGATCAAGAAGGCACCCTTCAAATCCTATGAAAGATGGTGGAAAGGTATAATATATGTAGTGATGAGGTCACAAATTGGGAGAAAGGTTTGGTTCATTATTAATCATTTCCTTTCCTAGTTGCCAAATGGACAGCTGGAGTCCAACTGGAAAGCTCCGACAGCTATTAAATCACAAATGTTTGGGCATGCAATCCCCTCAGCTGCTGTACATCGGAACAATCTGTCACTGAGTAGACCATCATTCCCACCAAGCCGAGTCACAAAGAGTCAGAATTTAGACCATCCCAGGGGAAAGTATTAAAGTATGCTAGAGGATTTAGGAATTTTCCTAACAGTCATAGAAGAGTCAGGAACATAGAATAGCATGTTAGATCACAGCACAATAGGGAAAAGATGTTTCCAACTATCTGTTCTGAGCTCTGAGAAGGAAAACAGAACTCTGAGATGGAGAAGAGTTAGAAAACCAGGAAATGCAGACAGAAGATGCCAAAACATAAATACAAAAACAAAAGCAAGGCCTTATCTAGGCATGAATGTCAGTTATCACAGCTGTACAATCCAAGTCCAAAATGGGAAATGTAACATTCAGGATTCGTGAGGAAATCTGAGGCCAATGACTACAGGAATAACTAAAAGCTAGGGTTTGTGGTAGGTAAAAGTTTGCTGAAAATACTATGGTCAGAATTCTTTTAAAGAAATAAGGACTCATTCCCAAAGGAAGATCTCTTAAAATTTTGAAATTAGGGCAATTGTATACTTTAACAGCCAAAGGCTGACACTTTTGAGAATGAAAGGTGGAGATATTAACTATACTAGACAATGACATAAATTGGACTGTTCCCAGCAAACCGAGATGTATGACTACCATGCTTAAAGGTATAGTTATATGAGCAATTTTATGTTCCAATTCATCCCCAAAGTGATGTAGAAAGTTTGAAATAATTGAAATAAATCTGAGATAGAGGCCACAATGTCTGAATTCTAGAACCAGTCACTAGCTAGATATGTAGACATTGACAATCACATAATTTTCCCAAGCCTTTCTTTGTTTTCCTTCTCTACAGACCTACTTACACTCCTAAGTTTAGGGCTCTGCAGAGGCAATGCTCAAAATGAAAAATAAGATCACATAAACCTACTAGAATGGGAGGTTTTAAAGGTGCATGAGATCTGATGCTGTATGCATGGAGTGATTTCAGGGCCACCAGACAGTCCTGTAAAAATATCTCTCATTCTGGTATCTTAGACATAAAATTTTAAATTAAGGTATTTAATAGAAGCTATCATCTAGAAGCCACACTAAGGACTTTCCATTGTGTGTAAACTAGTGTAAATGTTGTTCAACACAATTTAACTTTTTTTTTTTAACAAGGAGAATTAATTATGAAAGCATATTTTAAAGAAAAAAAAAAAGAAGAAGAAGAAGCCCCAGGGGTCCCTACAGAAGGACAGTGGGCATAAAATATAAAGTGAGTGATAAAAGCTGAAGACAAATTATCCATATAGCACTATGGCTGTAAGTAGTGTTGCACCAAGGTGTTAAAACCTAGACACAAAGCCTGTGTCTTTATGACACTTAGTGCAGAGTTTGGAAGAGTGAAATATTAATTTAATCAGTGAGGTGTCTTGTCTACACGGCTTGAAATGATTGGTTTGACAGATATTTTCACCTACTTGATGAAGCTGACAGGCTGATTTGGCATCCCATAGAAGCAGCCTAACATGAGTGATATGGAGGTGGCATGAGAACTTGTAGTTGATTGATAGTATTCACACAGTGAAAGGCTTAGATGATGGACAACTGAAAACGCAAATCTTCGAAGCCTCACTCAAGCTCCCAATTTTTAAGTTGTTGGTGTTTGTTCCATCTTGGAGCAGAGATTCTTATGAGGTATTAGACATATTGAGTGTCAAGAACTGTTTGGAGGCATGTCATAAATTTTTCTTGGGCTGGGCACGGTGGCACACACCTGTGATCCCAGCACTTGGAAGGCTGAGGCAGGAGGATCGCAAGTTCAAAGTCAGCCTCAGCAATGGCGAGGCATTTAGCAACTCAGTGAGACCCTGTCTCAAATAAAATACAAAAAAGGGCTGGGGATGTGACCCAGTGGTCGAGTGCCCCTGAGTTCAATCCCCAGTACCAAAAATATACATATAAGGGTTTTTTTGGTACTAATATTAATTAAATCACATAACTGTGCAAGTTACTACCGTATCATTAAATCTGACTCAAATTATCACTCATTAAAAGAAAATAAAAACAATTTCTGTTATTTTATTCTATTTCTCTTTCTTGGAAGAGGAAAGCCCATGGGCATCCATAACTTGTTACACCCTTTTGGAGTCTCCCATATGGAGACATGCTGAAACTACTCTAGAGGACTGACAATTTATACTGCATTGGTATGTCTTAACTAAACGACATCAAGTTCATTATCAAGCTAACTCCTGTGAATGTGGCTGGTTTTTCCAAACGGAAATATGTTTCTCCGTGTTCAAAGCAAGTTTAACATATTTAATCAACTTCTCCACATATGCTGATCAGACACAGATAGGAAACTAGCCACATATTAGATACCTAGTAAACACTTATAGATTGTCAACCTGGACCCTTTGTATGAAATTAAAATTTACAGAAATTATGTCACAAATCCTGCTAAACTTAAATGTAAGGAGTTAATCCAAGAAACTTCTTATAGTGCAAAACTTTCTTAAACTTAAAATTCATGAACTTCAACATGATCTGAAACAATGGAGCATCAGAACAAAGAAAAGGGGGTGTGTAAAATGTGATTCTGAGCTAGGAAAAAAGTAACTCTCCTGCCTAAAATTGGAATGTATCAATAAACAACTTATTGCCACTCAAAACAGGAGATGGTCTCACACAAACTGGCTTTAGGGTGCACATGCACACACAAACACTTGTACACACACAATGTAATCCCTTTTTCTCTACTTTGTACACAGTTTTCTTGGTGTGAGTTCTTTACTGAAAGTGAAAAAGAAATATGATATACAATGAAAAGCAGGGAACAAAGAACTGTGAAAGCCTAGAAGGCAGGCTACATTTTATCTGTCAAATTTCCACTTTCTTGCTGTGAAATTGTTCTTTCTAGTACTTTGCTTTTTTAACATAGATTAGCTCTCACCTAAATCCTTCACAGTGCATTTAGAACTAAATAAAGCATTAATATGTTCATCTATGTGAAATGTTCCCTTAACTGTTACCTCTGGCAGTCATTTAACTGAATTTGATATGGCGAACACATTGACATTGTAAAGGTTAACGATCCAATGATTAACAATACTCATTTTTAGAAAATGGCTGTATTCATTGTTTCATAGAACAAAGGGAACAACAATTTGTTCAATTTATTCAGTAGTCCTCAATGTCTGGGAGAAGTGTCTTTCTTTTTATGCAGAATATTATTCCATTGTCTTCAAGCAGGTGTTATCACAAACAATATGTAAAGTGACTCCTGTTGTGTCTTCATCTATGCAGGACACAGAAGGGTTAAAAGAAACAAGTGCTTCCCTGGTATAGAAGCAGCCCAGTAGCACCAAAAAAAAAAAAAAAAAAAAAAAAAAAAAATAGAAAAAGTCCAGCCAGGTAGACAGAGCTTGGTTTTGAGAATGTGTGATGAGGTAGCCTAAGCAGCCTAAATGTGGATTTGCAAAGAGAAATCCTTCGGGTACATTGAGCAGGGCAACCCAAGACCAAGGAAAAACCAATATGTGGAATTCTTTATGCTAGATGGGCAATGCTTTAGGACATAAATGAAAAGAACTGCAAAAAGATAAATGCTAGGTGGATTATTTAAATTATAAGTTCATGTGAGAAGATTAAATTTGTTTAAAAGTGAATGATCATGTTTAGGAAAGGCAGAATTCTTTACTAATACTGAGGTTCACTATAAAAGATCAGTACTATTGCTCTCATTTGAGAACTTTCTATGTTCCAATATATCAATTCTTTCTATGACTCTCAATATCCTCTCCAAATATATCCTCTAGGGTACATACTACTCATATTACAGCTGCAACAACCAAGATGAAGCCATCAAGGGTCAGAGCTACAAAGTGGTAAACAGTCTATCCAGACACAACCTGTTTCAATAACGAAGGCCCCATTCAGAACCATCAATTCAATCACGGTTTTGCACATCTACAATTCTGTAATCATTGTTGATATTGTCATGACCACAGAGAGCAACATCAATGTTATCATCAGCCTCATCCTTACCATGTTATACAGGATACTGTTCCCTGATTTATTAGTGAATAAATCCTATCCATGGATCCTAGGACTGAAAGTCCCCCTAAACACGATCTTGGTCTCCACCAACTGTGGCTATTAGAAGTACATATGAAGTTACCTATGCAACCTCATACTGCTGGGGAGCTTATTACATATAGTGTGTTTGAGTGAGGAAAACAGAAGCTCCCTAGATATTAATGTAGAGGGAATTTAACCAATGGAGTGGGTCAAACAGGTGATGGGAAAGCTACAAGACTAACAGGTCATATTGCAGTTCCTCAATGATATGTAACTGCTGAAAAATCTGAAAGACAATGGGAAGAGAATGTGTTTTGGGAGGTTGGGAGCCTGAAATCATCTAACACAGGCTAAAGCCAGGAACATCAGCACAGAATGGGACCACAGAAATATTTGTCAAGCTGCTGAAAATACCCCTAGATTTTTTTATCTGAGGCACAAAGACCCCTATCACCTTCACATATTGGTGAAAGGAGGAGGGGATGTTCAGAGATACTCAGTCATGTCCCTCCCTCCTGCCTTCACAACCAAACTACCAAACTACTACCCCACTGGCTGAATCTAGTAGTAAAGCAGTTAGGTAAAAGATCCTGAGAAATTCAGCCTGCTGGGTCACCCACCTTGCCCCACTGAGTGGAGCAGGGAAAGTGTGAGGAGAGGGTCAGAGTAGAAACTGGATAATAAATGGCACAACAATCAACCTCATATGCTGGTTGCCCCACCCCCCCTTCTCTTTCTCTCTGAAGATGGGGGTGCTAATCAAATCTCTCAAACTGATTTTTTCATGAATAACTTGTATTTGTTTCATTTCACTCTGTACCAAATTACAACAAATGTATTATTGACAGTTCTGGAGGTCAGAAGTACCCGTAAAAGGGTCTCATTGTACTAAAATCAAGGCCTGCATTCCACTCTAGAGACTCTAGGGGAGACTCTTTCCTTGTCCTCTTCTTGGCTCATGGTCCTCTCCAATCATTGTTTCAATAACAAATCACATTCTTCTTCTTTTTTTTTTTTTAATATTTATTTATTTGCTTTAGTTGTACATAATGCCTTTATTTGTATGTGTTGCTGAGGATCGAACCCAGGCCGCGAACGTGCTAGGCGAGCACTCTACTGCTGAGTCAGATTTCCCTTTTAAAGACCATGTAAGGAATCACCCGCTCAATGATGTTAGTGCTTATATTGGGTCTATGTGGACAATTCATGATGAGTTCATCAGTACCCTTAATTCCATCTTCTACCTTCATTCCACTTTGCAATGTGGGATAATGGATTCAGAGTTTCTGGGGATTTGGTCATGGACATCTTGGGGGATGATTATTCTGCCTAGCATATAACCTATTCTTTTAATTGCACCACCTTAAACAAGGTTTCTCAAGTTAGTAGCATAAAATGTATTGTACTAATTGCACGTGATATAGTAACAGGCAAGCGGCAAACTCATTTATATTGAGGAAATTGAGTTGAATCTGATCAATAACCTTATCGAATCTGCAATGACACTTTGGCATCTAGATGTCAATTGGGCTGTTTGGAAGATTATTTTACTTTTTTTCTAGATTTGTTTTTTGTTTTGTTTTGTTGTTTAATTCTAGACAGCTGGACATGCTTATGATTTGACTTCTGTCTAAGCAAGGTGTCACTATTCCAAGTACCATAATTGAATAAAATAAACTCTTATTTTCTTAATAAATTAAGATAATTGGATACTAGTATGTCTAATTAGTTTGGTCCAAATGGGCTTTACTTTGTTTATTGGTCACTGTTATCCAGTTGGTTTGGAAAGAATCCTAGAGCTAGAAAGGGCTGCTTTGGAGGAGTAACCTAAACACTGTAATTCAGTGTAGGTTTCTTTCCTTGGAATTATGTTCCAGCTTTTAATTCTCACAATAAAATCTTTTCCCGCCTCTTCCCACAGGGACTGATCTTTAAATGGACAAATCCTTGGGTGGCTATGTAATGATAAGGCTTAGAGAAATACCATTTGTCTCTTCAAATTCTCTTCTGACCATATTTTTTTTTGATATTTGGTAATTAGAAGGACATTTGACGTTACAACCATCAATGTAAAGACTTGAAATATGACATTTTTATTCAATCTATCAAAAATGTTCAATATGCCGGGCGCGGTGGCGCACGCCTGTAATCCCAGCACTTTGGGAGGCTGAGGCAGGAGGATCACGAGTTCAAAGCCAGCCTCAGCAATGGCAAGGCACTTAGCAACTCAGTGAGACCCTGTCTCCAAATAAAATACACAAAAGGGCTGGGGATGTGGCCCAGTGGTCGAGTGCCCCTGAGTTCAATCCCCAGTACCACAAAAAAAAAAAAAAAAAAAAAAAAAAAAAATGTTCAATATGAAATCTATCATGGTTTAGATAGTGTGGAGTCCCCTGAAAGCTCATGTGTAAGACAATGAAAGAAGGTTCAGAAATGAATTCCTGATAGGGATTAACTGAGTGGTAACTGCAAGCAGGTAGGGTGTGGCTAGAGAAGGTGGTCATTGGGGGTGTGCCTTTCAGTTTATATTTTGTCTTGGGGAGGAGAGCTCTACCTCTCCTTCTCCCTCTCCCCTTTGCCTTCCCCTTACCCTCACCAACTGCTTTCCTCTGCCAAACACTTCTGACATGATGATATGCTTCACCTCTGGACCCAAAGAATAAAGTCAGCCATCTGTGGACTAATACCTCTGAAACCATGAGCCACAAAATAAACATTTCCTCCTCTAATTGTTCTTCTCAAGTCCTTTGGTCACAGCAGAGAAAAAGCTGACTAAAACACAATTCTACTCTAAAAATATTTTTAAATGCTTAGTTTGAATTTACTCAAATCTGCAGAAATTTGTATGTTTCAATGTAATTTTAATTAATTGTATAATATACTTGATAAATTATAGATGTTATATATATATTCAAACACATTTATTAAAATTGAGGGCTAGAATACTGATTTATATAAAGCATAGGTTCAATTACCTTTTCCAATATCTTACTAAGTGACTTTGGGAAAGTTCTTTATCTTCTCTCTTTACATATTTTTTTTTTCCTCAGACATAAAATGAAGAAAAACATTATTACCCATTTCAAAAAATCAACATCATGATTTTAAAAGTTAACATAAAAAGGCATTTAGAGAAGAAACATTTTTCACATAATAAATACCATATGTCTTCACTGTTATTAATAATTAGCTGATCACTGCTTTATTCATTATTAATTTTAACCTAACAGGGTGGTTATTGAGGAGAACAGTGCTCTTGTGTGCACACCTGGACGGGGAGTGACCCATTTCTGGGTGTACATGAGCCTTTGTACAGGGACAATGCTTGCAATTGGTCTATGATCTTATGTAAGCCCCCCCTTGGAAGTGTGCTAGTTTTTGAGTTAACTCCTTAAAGACTTTCCACCTGGCTTAAACTCATTCGTGTTCAAGCAGAGGCACTAGGCTTCAATCTAGATTTTCCTTTTTACATGGCTACGAGCATTCTAAAATACTGAAGAATAACCAGTGTTTTATTGCAGAGTAAGGTGACCACAGATAAAAACAATACACTATACATTTCAAAAAAGTTGTGAAAAATGATACTAAATGTTTTCACCACCAAAAATGGATAAATGTTCAGGGTGATAGATAAGCTTACCCTGATCTGATCATCACCCTAAGTATACATATACTGAAACATCACATAGTACTCCATAAACATGTTTAATTTTTATATGTGAAAAAAATAAGAGCAACCAAATTAGAGAGATGCATTTTATAATTGTTTTGTGTAAGTAGAGATAGCTCATGATCAAAAGTAGCCCTGGAGAGGAAAATTGAGTTACTTTTATTAGGAAACAAACGCATGGTATGGGTGAGGGGCGAATAGCAAAGCTTCTAGCTCCCCAACATTCCCCCTAACATACTCATCACAAAGCTCATATTGCACTATGGAAACTTCCGTGATTTCTAATCTACATCTTGTAGTGTATTGAAATGCCTATTCAAGAAATAGAGACTCTCAGCTACAAGTTCCTTGGTACTTACACTGCAGCCAGTTAGCCACAGTCTTGTGGCACAAGAGTAAGCCTGGAACATCTAAAGCACTGGAGAAGAAACTGAGGCAACGACAGAGCTAGATGGGCAAGTTTGAGGGTAAAGCTTCAAAGAGAAACTCAGCTTTTCAGTTGTTAGCACAGGGACCAAATGGAAGGAAACAAAACTCTACTAATGGAGAACTAGCACTGACATACCTCACAATGATTGGCATGGAATGAAAATGTGAGTACACCTCAGTGCTCTTCACACAAGGCCATAACTTTCTTGTTGAAAAGAAAAAGTGAACCTGTTTAACTTAAGAGAATCTTCTTTTGCTTCATCATGACCTACAAGACAGGAAGTAAAAAAACAATATCGAATGTTATAAGATTTTTTTTTTTTTTTTAAATAAGTAGCAAAGAGCTAGAATGTGCTCAAATATACTTTGGAAAGAGTATTTCAGTGAATAATTAAGATGTATTGTGTATTGATTTAGACAATTAACTGAAAACCTACTATGTGCTCTTCTCAGCAAAGAATTTCTGCATCATTTATATTACAGAATACCTGCAGCAACTCTATGAGTTATTGTATTCGTTCTTGTTTTATATGTTATAAGAAAATTAAATACAAAGACAGTTTAAGTACCTAAGATCAGTAAAACAGTACTATAGGCATGAGACAGATCTAGGTTTTAAAATTTGTGTTTTGTATGCATGCATACTAAAGTTTTACACTCCTTTGTCTAATTTATCTCCTTTCTCCAAAATGAAGGAATGACAAGCTGGCAGTTTCTCATCTTTCATCTTTACTCACAGTACCTCCTGCCCCCTACCCAAAGTCTTCTAAAACATGATTTACAAAGATGTGTAAAAGAATAATAACAGCTGAAGTCATTGCTCTCTTCAAATCATACTAATTTTAAGAATCATCTCAGGCTTAAAAAAAACCCACATAATTTAGGAATGAAATATTCCCTATTGTTTTTGATAATATGTGACTTTTCCATCTGGCTTTCATTTGTTCTTCTCAGTGCTCCTAATATTCATTTCCCAGGCTGGGTTATACCATTGCCTAGCAACATTCTTTCTTCCTTCTAAATACTCACAACTGACATCAGTTGTTCCTGGCTTCCTCCTACCTTAATTACCATTTTGTTAAACTGAATATCTTTATGTTAAAACTAGTTTCTCATTAAAGCAGTGGTTCTCAAAGTTAGCTGCATATTGAAATAACCTGAAGAGCTTATAAAAAAAACTCCAAGTCTAGACCTGGAGACAGCAAATTAACTCAGAACCTGTGGAGGTCACCCTCTGACACAGGGAGTTTTCTAAACTCTTCAGGTTATCTAGTGTCAGCAGAGTCGAGATCATCTTCTTAAGCTTTCATCCTAGATCCCTAATGAATTTCTTTAATTCATTCCCCTGTTAATGCATTCATTAGCAGATTATGGCAGATCAGGGAGCCATCTCTTCATTTTGTGATTATAGGCAAAAGTAGTTGTTAATGTGGTTAGGGTAAATTCCATCCAAGTGAGAAACAGGCTTGCGGGTTTGCCTCTCCGGTCTTGCAATTCACCATCAGATACTTTTTTCTTGCTTAAATGTTTTATTTACTCATTCATTGAAGTCACTGAAAAATTTACAGCAGGAGCCATCTCAAAGGGCAATAGGTGTAAATGGAAGTAAAGAATCCCAGTACCAGCGCTGAGAAAAATAGGGGAGCTTAGAGAAGTGGTCATAAGGACAATGATGGTGAGAATCACCTGCTTTCAGGGCCTTCTCAATGTTGGCAAGCAAGGATGAAAAGATTTGGCTCTGCTGCTTGGCTGAAATCAAAATACAAGGGAAGGACAAATGCTCAGCAGTCGTATCCAGGCTTACTGGCAAACTGTAATCACTGGACACTTATAAAAATCCCTATGCCCATTAAATTCCAGGCTAATTCAACTAGAATTAGGGTTGAGGTCCAGGCATCAATGTTTTTAAAGCTCCTTGATTCCAATATGTATCCATTATGAGAATCACTCTACTAATAAAAATAGAACCTCACAGAGAACAATTCAAACTTTTCTATCTTCTGGCAACGAATAGTGTTTGGCCAGGGCAGGAGGGTCAAACAGAACATTTCAACTCTTCTCTTGACCATCACCCAAAAGTGCTCACCTCTCCACTGAGCCTGGTTGAATACAGATTTTAGAATTTATTTCTGATCATCTGTTTCCTTCTCCTTATTATTAGTCTCTTCCTTTTGCCACATTGGTTTTTAAAAGGATACTGGGTACCCTCCTGATCAAGCACACAGAATTTCATTTTCAAAATTGTCACCCCTCTTCTGCTCTGCTGCCACATTTCTGACCCTTCACTCACCCCCAAATACATTCTGCTGTCTACTATTATAATAACATTTATTTGTATATGGATTGTGTATTTTATCTATAGTAAAAACTTTGAGATAGAAAAAAAAGAAGAAAAGGACATAGCAAATCACATGAAAAATGATTTATATGTGATACATTCCAAATTTGATTGCATGGAACTGATTATAGGCATTATTTTTTCTAACCCAGTAGTCTGATTTTCTTTTTAGGATTCAATACTTGGAATGCAAATGTAAAATATCTTTGTAAAACATGTCTTATTGATTTCCAAATAGTTTCACTGATCTTGACCTAAATTTCTCCTTTAGAGTAGCCAAGAAAAATTGAGAATTTTGTATTTGCCTCATTCCCAAAACCATGCTTTATCCTTTACAAAGAGGGGTCTCATAGTATACAACATCTCTTAGTAATAATTGAGAAATTGGGAGCAGATAAAAGCTCTATTCCTTTTCTTTGAGAAACGTCTAATTGAGGAGACTAAACACACACTTAAAATACATTTTAGGCTTATCTATTTTTATGCTAAACCTCTCAATGAACTACCCAAATGTAGATTCCTTGGCCTTATCTTGAGAAATATATGGTTTAGTAGCTCCGTTGTGTTTTTCTGGAACATGCCTTGATGGTTATCCTCTAAAAACAATACCAAACTCTAAACTTCAAGATCTTCACATATAAAATAGCGATAATACAAACAATCTGTTAAATGATTGAATGGTTTAATTTGTATAAAGCACTTAGTGCCAGTTATATAATAAGTGATAGGCAAACTACATACGTTATATGTCAAATCATGTGGTATTGAGTTACATTATTTTATATTACAAATGAATGAAAAACATTTTAAATAAGTAAAAAAGAAGCTTGAAATACCACAAGTAAAGGGATGTGGAGATGTTGTCAAGGTCAGATGGAGTTAATTAAATAATGTTTCACTGTGTTGGTGAGTTGTGATGAGCCTTGAATCAGCAGAAAAATAATAGCAATTACTCCTGTTAAGGACATGGCATTTAATAATGAGTGAGAACTAACTTGGCTGAATCACCCTGATATTCTAATAATAAGTCCCAGCTTTATAGCAATGTATTTTAATTTATCATTTTGAGCAATTCTTTGTAAAAACCATCTTGCATTATTAAGAGTTTCTCACTTGTGCATATTTTAGTCAATGAATCAAAAGGCAAAGCAGTATCCATCCAAAGCTTCCCTTGATGGATGTTATTTGTACATAATGCAATGGAAAGTAAAGAAGCAACCTGGTTTTTATGGTAACCATGGGAGCAGGTGCTAACCCCAGGGACTTTACTATTTCCACGGCAGACAACACACGCTCAATTGGCTGAGTACTCTGAGTTAAGAATATGTGCAAACATTTGTACAGTCTGACTTTGGGGATCCCTACAACTTTGAGATTACCATTTTAGACAAGCGGACACATAACCTTTTCTAGCCCATGAAAGCAAACAAAAAATAGCCTAAGAGATAAAATGACATATCAAAAAAAAAAAAAAAAAAAAAGCACACAGAAGGCCCATAGAATCCCAGTTTTATCCCTTGTCAGAGGATTCAGGTTGCAAAGAGAGCCAATGTCCCCAAATATTGATGTTCATACTGTTTTTTGCTTTTCCCCCAAATAGAAAGACTGACTCATTTTATTTCAGGCAGGATATAAGGATATACAGTTATCCTAAAACAAAGGAATTTGACATGGCCAGTTGTGGTTAGGTTCTTATATGTGCACTTCCTTTCGAGGTTCTATATACCAAAATTTATATTAATCTAAATTCATTGACTCATATCACAAACAACTATTGAGTACTTAATATGTGATAGATAAGGGCATATGCATCATGGGAAAATATAGATTACTTATCTAAACCTTCTTTGGGGGAAAATTATATTCAATACAAAAGAGATTGTCATGTGTACAACTGTAATAGAAAACTAGGCAATAACTAATTTAAAAAAGGTGTCTGCATAAAGGCTAGGGACAATGCTATTTCAGAAAAATCAAGAGAAAAATTTCCACCTGCATATGCCTGTTACAATGAAATTTTTCAGTGTATACAATGAGCATATAAAAGAGAGTTTTGATGATTCCCAATGGTGCTTTTTGTATGTATGCTGTCACTTGTAAGAAATCACCTAATAAAAGGAAGGGAGAACCCTTTCCATATGGAGTGATCATGGAAGAGCTTTAGTAGGAAATAACAACTTAGAAAGAATTCTTTAAAGTATTTTACCAAACAAAGCTTTGGAAAAAAATATAATTTCAGAAGGAGGAAATGACCCTGTAAAAACCTTTGGCAAAATGTTCACAAATTATTGATTTTGAAAGAGCACCCATGTTAAAAGCTTTGTAGACCTTCCTCCTCCACAGAGACACATAGGGTGATGAATGGAACACAAAGGGAACACCTAAGGCTACCTTTCCAATGACAGCTTCTCTGAGGGAGGCTGGGATGGAAAAAATAATGTGGTTTGTTCATGGCAGGCTTCATGGGTATATAACCAGTGAAGTTGAATAGACATCTCACTTAGAATATTAATACTCTGCAGTTGTCTTGAAACTATCAATGATTTTATCAACAAATTTGTCATTTGTACATAAAATCCAGTGGGACAGTAGAACATTGGTTTGCAATCTTGACATAGGGATAAGACTATCTCTTGCCACCTCCCTGCCTTCCCAGCACAGATTCTCAACCACTGACACTCCCTGGAGTCTGTGTTCTCCTAGCCTCACCCTTTCCTCCTCTGTTCCAGGATTGCTTTAACTCTTCTCCTGAAATAGGGACTGGGTTCTGCTTTTGTGGGAAGACTGAATTCTACTTTATTCATTCACCCCTATCACAGGCCTGGTGAAATCATTAAGGAAACTCCAAGTTGGGCATGCACATTCCACAGTGCCTCATGATGACACTCTCTTCACATCAGTTGGGCAGTCCCATAGCTGTGGGATAAAGTGACTTGATGGAGATAAGAATCCAGCCCACCTCAGATCCAGGTACCAAGCATGTCCTTGGATGCAATCCTTTGAGGGTCACTTATCTGCCAGCTGTTGGGTTGACAGGCTGAGAGGAAGGAACATTGACCTCTCCACCTATGGCCAGCAAGGCACATTAGCTCAGCAGCTGCAGGACAAGGGGACCAGCAGCTGTTAAGTAATGCACATAACAGATGCCTGGACCAAAGCTCTCCATGTGTGTGAGGTTCTTTCTAGGCCCTAAAAGTATCTCAATGCCTGAAAGAGGAAGACATGAAATGGAAAACTAAAATTAAGAAACAAACACATGGTATGTCAAGATAGAGTCAGTGAAGAACGAAAAATGTCTTTATAGTTTTGCAATTTGTGATCTAAAAATGTATAATGAGGGGCTGGGGTTGTGGCTTAGCGGTAGAGGGCTTGCCTAGCACATGCGAGGCGCTGGGTTCGATCCTCAGCACTACATAAAAATAAATAAATAAAAGGTATTGTGTCCAACTATAACTAAAAAAAAAAAAATTTTTTTAAATGTATAATGAACATCTTACAACAAAGGAATCACTATTTCTATTTTGTTGCTGTTAGAACAAGGAGTCCTTAATTTTCATTTTGCACTTGACCACCCAAATGGTGTGGCTGACCCTTGGTCTGTGATTGCTTTTCTACATTTTGGGTATAAAAAGGGCCATAGAACAAGAAGTGATGCCGGGCGCGGTGGCGCACGCCTGTAATCCCAGCACTTGGGAGGCTGAGGCAGGAGAATCGCGAGTTCAAAGCCAGCCTCAGCAATGGCGAGGCACTTAGCAACTCAATGAGACCCTGTCTCTAAATAAAATACAAAAAAAGGGCTGGGGATGTGGCCCAGTGGTCGAGTGCCCCTGAGTTCAATCTCCGGTACCACAAAAAAAAAAAAAAAAAAAAAAGAACAAGAAGTGAATGTTCACCAATATTCAGCCCCCCTCTTTTCTAGTTATATCAATTGATTATATCTCACCCCTTACATGTAGTACATACATCAGATACATTTTTACCAACACAATATGAATGGACGTGAGGTAGGGTATTTACAGGCCAAGGCAATAAGGAACAGATGTGCATTCTTCCTTTTCTTGGTCTATCATCTGGCAACACAGGAGATTGTGCCCTTGGAGTGATAGACACTGGAACCCTTATTGAATGCATGGTGCAAAACCTCACTCCAACTCCTCTTGATTTTCAAGAACACATTAGGCTCCAAATTCGATAAAAAATAAGCTTTTATTGTGTTAATTCATATAAATTTGGTTGTTATGTGTCACTTATTTACTTTTTTTGTCTTAATACAGGTCATGAAAATAGTCCTCAAACTGTGACTTACCTCGGTCTCTCTCTCTACTCAAAACATAAGAACTCTGTGATATATCAGATTACTTTTGAGTTCCTTAGTGTATGAGATGCAAATATTTATTTTAAATTATACTATTAAAAAATCATGTGAACTTTAACCTCTCTTCTTTTCCTGTTTTGACATACCTTTAAAAAAAGGTTAAATCACTCAAGTGAAATTTGGGATCCAGGTATCAGAGAAAATCCAGAAAAGAATGATGGGAACAGATAGTTACAAAAAGGAGGGAGTAGAAAGACTGCTATCCCCACACATGTACCAGACACTTTAAACAAACCTACCAGACTTCCATAAGAAAGTGACTAACTCATTCCAGTTGTTTTCCTAGCATCTAAGAAAAATTTGAATCCATGGACTTGAAGTAAAGAGAAGGAAACCCTTCAGATCAGTAGGTTCTATGAAAGGCCTTGAGCCTTCAAAATTTGTCAGCCCTATTTGTCTGAGTTTTTTAGTTCCTTAGATATTCAACTTCACTTGTGAACATATATGATACTAAAAGGTTGAGCTGAAGATGTGAGAAGCCTTAAAACAGAAGCAACCACATTCACAGATAAAGACTTGTTTATTACTGTATTTCTAAGCTACACAATTTAGACAGAAAAATTACATTTGAATTCCTGCCTCTACTATACCACTGGATAACCCTAAGGAGTTGAAAGCATGTTAAGATATACAAGTATATATTTAGGTTTCCTCATGCCTTTTGGAAGAAAAAGAAATTCCTCTGAGACATTCATCTCTTTCATCTAAAATGTGAAATCTGTGTAAAAGTTTCACTTTATACTTTTTAATGTCTTAATTACAAGCAGTCTTCACTTTGCGCCTGTACAACCTGAAATCACACAAGGGCATTACATAATAACCAATGAGAAACATTCTGATTATCTATGATCTTTACTTTTGGTCAAAATATTAAAATAGGTATAAATGTGTAAGAAAATTAAAACATAGTAAAACTATTATTTTATACATTATAATTGAACACATTAGAAATTTGATAAACTTTGTGTTTCCTGAATATCACTTGGCTTCCTGCTATATATCTTATTAGTAATATGCAAGTATCTTCTCTGTGTCTTGGTAAAGTGTCATCCTCTTAAGTCTGGATTACTTTCTAATATTTAACTTCTTATACTATCAATGTCATAAAATATTTTAGAGCCTTTTATTTTTTCCTTTACCTTTTCGTCATTTTCTCTGGGACATCTTTTATATTATAAACACTTTACACACTTACATTAACAAGCTGGCCTTTACTAAGTTCTTCTTTCTGCATATCTAGAATGTGTGAACATTCTCACAAACAGCTATTCCTTTTACAATTCCAATTTATATTTTATTTAAATTCCACTTCCATCATTTTCACTTTTCCTTTCTCACTGTACTTTCACCTTTACCAATTCCCTCTTTCCATTGTTAAATGTCAATGAGCTGAACCCCAGTAGACAAGGAGGCAACACAATCACATGCTTTGCTGTCAGTGTGCATAACACGTAACAAATGAACACTGACCAAGCACGAACAGACTCTGAAAGCAGTGATGCAGTTGATCATTTATCACGATGTGAATCACTTAATTACATAGTGATTGTGGACTGAAGCACTATAGCAGTTAAGTTTGTCCTTTTTTCAATTACTCATAGTTAATATTTCATGGTAACTGAAATTTTAACCTTGTTCTTGGAACAGGTTTTATTTTACTTAATCATTACCAAAATATATGTATGTTAGAGAACTTTTGAAAACAAGGACTGTCTGAACTTTGTAAATATTTTCTCAAGTATGTAAAATCATTTAATTTCAGATATTATTAAATGACTTTTATCCATTGTTACCATTTTTTTTCTAAAATAACTACATCTTTAACCTTTAACCTATGCTTTAAAAGTGGCTATTGTTGTTTATTATTTAATGACCAAATCTTTTTTTTTTCCCCAGTACTGGGGATTGAACTCAGGGACACTTAACCACTGAGCCACATCCCCAGCCCTCTTTTGTATTTTATTTAGAGACAGGGTCTCACTGAGTTGCTTAGCACCTTGCTAAATTGCTGAGTCTGGCTTTGAACTCACAATCCTCCTGCCTCAGCCTCCTAAGCCACTAGGATTAAAGGTGTGCACCCCTGTGCCTGGCTAATTTCCAAATCTTATACATTAATAGGTAACAATTTTCATAAAATGTTATGTAGTTTCACATAAATTCAGTTAAAATAGACAAATTTGAAATGTTTTATTAAAATCCAACTAATTGTTGAATTACACCATATATGTCAACAATATTGACCCACTCTTTTATAGCAATAGAATGCTTCAATACAGTTCTCTGTAGTTGTATAGAGGTTGCAGTAGAGTTCAATACAATAACACAGGTTGTCTGCAATTCACCTGGAATATTAATAGTAATATTAATTGGATGATACAATTGATATTTTGTTTCTTTACTACAGAACTTCTCCTTGACATTTGCAATATTTTGTATTTTCATGTATAATAAAATTGCATAATATTAAGGTAATGCAGGGAGAGGTACTTTTGACATGCATGTATCATGCCCTGTGACTTTCCTTCCCACCGTTCTCTGCAGTGGGGAGGGCAGAGAAGAAAAATAACGGCATTTCATTACCTGTGTTTGCTACTTCAGTGAAATAGCTGCATTCTATTTTATAACCACCTGTTATAATTTAGATGTGAAGTGTCCCACAAAAGCTTGTGTGTGACACAATGCAAGAAGGTTTAGAGGTAAAATGATTAGATTATGCACCTTAACCCAATAAGTGCATTAATCCTCTGATAGGGGTTAACTGGGTGGTAACTGTAGATCCATAGGGTATGGCTGGAAGAAGTAGGTCGCAAGAGAGTGCCTTTGGGATTTCTATTTGGTGAGCTGAGCTATGTCTCTCTCTGCTTTCCTCCACTACACTCTTCTGCCATGATGCTGTGCCTTATCCAGGAAACTGAGGAATGGAGTGGGCCATCTATGGACTGAGACCTGAAAACGTGAGTCCCCAAATAAACTTTTCTTCCTCTAAACTTGTTCCTGTCAGGTCTTTCGGTCACAGCAGTGAAAAATCTCACTAATACACCACTCTAAGAAGAAAGCTTTTTTATTCCCATTTTAAGAATAAAGAATTAGAATCTCAAGTCAAAAAGTAACCTTTCAAAAAACACAAAGATAGAAAGTAATTGCATGGTGAGCTACATCAGGTTTTGTCTGATCCAAATATTCTCTTTCATTTTTAACACCAGCAGATGCAACCTTTTTTTCATTAATTGCAAGCAATTTATTTGATGTGTATTTGAAGGGATGAAAACATAACAAAAACAGTTAATTAGTGATGATCACAAATCCGTCAATGACATGGCAAAATATTGTGTTATATATCATAAAAACACCTACCCTGATTACACAATTCAAATTATTATCCCATGAATGATTGTCAGTGCTTTAACCAAACTGTTTATTGAAAGATTCTAGTTAATCCCAAACATCTGCGGTTGTACCCTACCATACATTCAAATTATTTTAAGCAAGTCTCTTGCAAGGATATCACAATTTCAGCTCTGCTTAATTCAAAAGCCTGTTTTGCAACTATAATGAGCTCTTGTCCATCAAACAAATGTATAAGTTTCAAAATGTCCACGGGACTCACTTAGTATATAATATGTATATTGTTTTTTACATACAATACTGAAGTGTTATTCTCAACAGATAACTTGAAGCACAATTTGATTTCATGTTCTTAGAACAGAAGAAACAAATACCATTTGCTTATACATAAAATGTGGGTGATCTGGAAAAATAATTCTCATAAGTACCTTAAAAAATTGCTATGCAGCACTAAGTAAGCAAGGCAGCCAGCTAGTCATGTATTTCTGACATTACAGAATTAAGACATGTTGCCTCTGGGTGGGTCTCCATTCTGCTATTTCCATTGTTCTCTATTCTGAATGCTATAAATGAGTAATACTTCAGAAAGCTTGAGAGCTAACTTTTCCTAAAGGCATCAGATGTTTTAAGAAAAAACCCTACAGCAAGTCTAACATTAATGTGAAATACTGTAAATTAAAAATCTCTGGACTGGGAAATAACAGAAATGCCAGTTTCTAGAGACTGTGGAAATCAACACACATTTTGCTCTATTTGTACTCACAACTCCAACTTGCTGGAGTGTAAATGAAAAATAAATTTATGCTTTCATATCTAAAGCAAATAAACCAGAAGCTTGAATTACATATTGCTATAAAAAAAGATCAATGAGCTTATGTCCTTGACAATAAATAGTAAGAGCAGACATATTGGTATATTTTCTGCCATCAAACTTATTTTCTTTTACTTACAATATAATATCTCATTCACCTTTTTTTTTTTTTTTTTTTTTTTTTAAGAAATCTTAAATTATCTCTTTGGATTCCAAAGAAAGTACTTGAGATATATAAGTTAACATTATATACATTTAGTTCATGACATGACATAAATGAGATATGGAGTCAGTGGTTTATCCAAAGCAAACAGATTTTTTTTTAAAGGAGTAACTAAATAGATCCTTGTACAAGATAAATTTAAGCCCCTCGGACTTGTTTTCTTCAAATATAGTTTTAGAATCAGTCAACATTGGCAAATATCATTTGCCTAGAATGTGTCAGGTACTTACTCAGGGCCTTTCTCAAGACCTGGCTTCCCCCAGGAATTTATTTTCCAGAGGGGAGGACCTGATTTTGAATAAAATAATCATAAATTCTTGTAGAATTATATTTAAATGGGAAGGATACAGCTACTTTTACTGCCATATCAGAAGTACCTGATCTGTAGGCATACTGTATTAAGCAGACTACATAAATCAATGCTTATAATAAACAGAGTGGTATATTTGAGGATGTTACAAAAGGCATGATTAAGGATACTGGTGACACTCAGGGTATGACTGTGAGAATATGGGGCAGAAATAGTGAAGAGATGAAAACCAGTGAAGTTGAGAAGACCAGAAAGTGGGACTTTAGGTATGGAAATGTTCCCTGGAGAGACCTTTCATCTTGAGACACTGCCAGTTTCTAAAGGGAGACATAGCATTTAGAAATGAGTTTACTTACTGACTTGATCTTATTATGTATTTCCCTGTTGGCAAAGAATGGTTCTATAAATGGGCAAACTTGATCAAACTTGATATTTAAAAGATAGTTCCCAACTCATCCTCTGTTTAATTTTCACAATCAATTAGCTCCAGATTTCAGTAACATTAGATCTTAAATATCAGTTATACTTATCTTCATCCATTTCCCTTCCATATTTGCTGTTCTTCAGGTTTTCTTATGTTTCCCAGTTGGACTATGTTTAAAGCTTTATAATACCAAAGTCAATTTCAATCCATCTAACATTATTGTCAGAGGAATCTTCTAAAAATGAACTTTTTTCAAATCCCATAGCTACTTTTTTGTCTCAATGCCCTCTGAAAACTCCAATATCATCATCTTCTGCACCTTTAAGCACTTATGCAATTATCATTCCACTATATTTTTTAAGTTGGATCTTCCTTCTCTCCTTTCATCTTTTATGTGAAAATTGCTGATTTTTCTAGTTCTTGTTAAACTCAAATCAAATGTAATTTGTGCTATTTCAAAGACACTGCAATTTCATACTCAAATACCAATTTTTCCTTTAAAGTTTATGTCAACATATACTTTGCCCTTTGGTCTTCTTCCAGTGGCTATCCCAAGTGAGTCAGGGCTTCTAAAAATTGTCTTAGTGGTAGATGGATGATAAGACTGGACTTCAGAGTTCAAGATGCCTTCCTGTAGCAATAAACAACTTTTCCACTTTCTTTTGTTTTGTTTTTTTCTCTTCCTTTAGTAATTTTTCTGCTTTCTTTCTCCTTCCTTCCTTCCTTCCTTCCTTCCTTCCTTTCATCAGGTTCCCCTATTTTTCCTACCTCTTTGCCTTTTTTTTTCTCTTCTTTTTCCTTTAGCAAAGGAAAATGCCATGGCAGACTGGTGAGGTATGGAGAAACCTCAGACTGTTTTCTTCTATTAATATGTGGTAAAAGTCTCAAACTCTTTAATTCAGTGTCCTGAAGAAATCTTTATCTTGCTCCAAAATTTCTACCAGTTCTCAGCTTTTATAGTCTCATGTCCTCTTCATCATCTCAATTTCCCACTTTCTTGTTGAATTATCTTTTCTTGTTTGTATTTAATATTTGACAAGATTTTTAGTCAAATGGGGGGAAATATTTTTATAATGTATTGATTGGATTAGATTTCACTGATATTTCATTATTGGGATTTCAGGATTGGGTTGGATGGGTGAAGAACAGAACACTTGTAATATTCCAAAAAACATCTTTTTGCAGAACAGAATATTTTACGAATGTTAAAATAATTTTCAGCCTCCATATTGTTGGAGAATTTCACTGTCATTTCTCATCTAATTCAGCGTCTTTTTTAATTTTACCTTCTTCTTGTTTATAATTTTGCGTTCTTCTTGTTTATCCATTGTATACGTTCTTTTTCTTATAGTTCATCTTCATTTTCTGCCCCATCTCAGGTTCAAAAACAAAGGTAACATAATTTTTTTTTCTTTCTTTTTGTCTCATTCAAGTTAGCTCCTTCTTTCTCCAAAGTCTTGGTTATCTGTTTACCTCTATACACAAAGAGGTATTTTTGTTCCATTCATTAACATTAAAAATGCACTAATAGAGATGAGAAGTTTAAATATATATATATATGTGTGTGTGTGTGTGTATATATATATATATTTTTTTTTTTTTTTCTTTTCCCTAAATTCATGGTGGCCTGATGCTTAATTTTAGTTGCCCTCTTTTAAATGAAACCATAACTACAGACACATATGTAACTGAGTATTTATAATTAGTAATCATGAGAAATCATAAATTTTAAAAACTCCCATTAACAAAAAAATCTGTGAAGTAATATAATATTGATGTTCATGAATAGTCTTTCTGTATTTTAACTCTTCCAGTCCAATATTTTGACTATAAATCACTTTTTCACATGACTATAAACATTTATATTTATCTATATATACAAAAATAATAATGTATTTTTATTATGTTTATATATTAATTCTATTTCTTTCTACATCACAGGTCTTACAGGTTAAGGTCCTCGGTCACTGGATCTCCAATATTTTTCTCACAATATATAAAATTCTCAAAATCTCCTATTACTGTACAGAATAGGTTTAGGTTTTTTGTTTGTCTTATTACATTTGTGCATTATACATCTTATGTTGTCTTCACTTCAGTTCTTTCTGTCAGATTCTGTTTAGCACACTTCACTATGCCAATCTGTATGAAAAACAAAGGTAATAGGGTCTGATGGTTGGGTAAGAGCTTGTTAACTACATCATATCCAGTATAATTTATACTTGTGCCATAGTCTTTCTTTTGGAATTTTCATTCTTCTTGACTCAATATCTTGATGAGCTGCTCCTATACTTGAAGGGAAGATGAGAGAATATTTTAAGACTTGGTAATTCTCTTATCTTCTCTCCATCTAGCTCCATGTAGCTGCTGAGATGTTATATTAGAACCACTTAAACATTGCTATGCATTCAGACCCCTGAAAAGGTTCTTGAGCCAAGGAATGCATTGGAGATAATTTGAATTAGATAATAGAATTTTTATCCCAGTTCTACCATTTAAAAAATATATTAGCTAAGATATAGCATCTCACACTTTTGTGTGTGAAACAGATGGTAAAGAAGCCTTATTCTTGCCAGGTGTAGTGATGCATGACTGCAATCCCAGTAACTTGGGAGGCTCAAGCAGGAGGACCGCAAGATTGAGGCCAGCCTCAACAATATAGTAAGGCTCTAAGCAACTTAGTGAGATTCTGTCTCAAAATTTAAAAAATAAGAAAATGAGCTGGGGGTGTAGCTCAGTGGTAAAGTATCTCTGGGTTCAATCTCTTGTATGAAGAGAAAAGAAAAGAAAAGAAAAGTCCAGTTCCTCTGTTTACAATGATAAGACTGAGCCAAGCTGAGAGAAAATAAGTGGTTTGTAAGAATAGCTGGCTTAATAAGAGGCTGACCCAGAATTCAGATCTCTTAGAACAAGTTTGGGTTACTATTAAACATATTGCATTTTCTCAGCCTGTAAAATGAGAATCATATCATCCCTTCTTAGTGCATGAAATTATTGTAACAATTAAAAGGATGTGAAATATTTTGATAAGCAATAGTGTACATACTAATATGCAGTACTATCAGTATAGGGACTTTTAAATTCTCTTTCCTCCTGCAGAATCCAGATTATCATTATTCTGTTCTATATTCTCCAATTGGCTTTTGATTATTAAGCCATTCCCAATTCTTTGTACACTGTAATTATACCTCTTTATTAGCCCAAAATCAGCAATCTATATGCATACACTGATCCCAGAGCAGATTTCTTCTTAAAGTAGATCATCTAGAAATAGATCCAGGGATTTCATCACAATGAAGAACTAGACATCTTGGGACTGGGTCTGAGGCAAACACAAATGACTTCCTGGCAAAAAGTAAGGCAATGTTCAGAAATATAGACTAGAAGGAAGGAACGATTGAGTAACTCAGGTTCATCCTTTGGAGAAAATGCAAAATAACAGCTCTGCACTGAAATATGCTGGTCATAATTACATAGATTTGGACATTTAATGTTTACACAGTAGGCAAATAAGGTACACGGAGTCATTCATCCAATGCAAGTTGAGTTAAAATTTAAATAAGGATAGTCTGCTTATCATTGCAGATAAATGAAACCAAAAGCTGAGAGCCAGAAAGAAGCAGATTATGGGAGCTTTCCCTTAGTTAATATATTAGAAAATATAAAGATTCTGCAGATTATGCCAAGAACTTCTTGAGGGAATATTGAGACTCTAGATGATGATTTGTAATTACTGGGATGGTACCACAAGTCCAAACCTGGTACTATGCCAGGAAATGAAGATAGGGGAAGATTTCTTCACCACATACAAGGTTAGTAGATATGAACCAAGGAACTGATCTAACATGCTAAGACTGCTAAAACGAACTACTGTGCTTTTGGAAATGAAATTAATCATAGTTTTTGTTGTCAATGTTACTTCTTTATATAAAAGCAGATGCATTTTCAACAACAACAACAACAACAAATCTCAAGTAAAAATGCTGACCACGGTAGGGTCTTGGAAGAGGGTAACAAAGATAATAAAATGGGACAGGAAAAGCCCATAGACTTACTTCTTTAATAACAGTTGGGGGAAAAAAGCAGACAAAATTAAAAGAGAACCAACAAAAACAGTGAAGGAAATCACACAGTTTAGCCCAAATTGTGGGCTGAAAACTGTGCTAGGCGGGACAACCAATGTGTAGCATCCATAGCTGGTCAGCCTTCCTAGAAGAAATTCAACCGATACAGCTTCTCCCCATCTTTAGATAGTAACAAATAAAAATAGGAAAATGCTTCTGAAATGGGTTAGCTCAGTAATCCTTATAGAAAATTTTGTAGAGGGATTGTTGCTAGTAGATGTTACTACCCCCCTACCCTCATGAAGGACAAGCAGAATGGGTTCTAATGGACCTGAGAACTACTGGGAAGTGTTAACCCCAACCCAATGCTCCCCACAGTGTGTGCAGAAGTTCAATCAAAGATGGGTCAGCTGACATCCTACCCCATCAAGGTGACAGGTAAAACTGGGGTAAAAATATAGCAAACAAGGTAGAAATTTCTCTGCTGCCCATAGAGAGCTTATACCCACAACCCCTACAATCTAGACAGCCACAAAGAGCTTAGATAGCACCATTCTTTAGAAGTCTCAGTGGAGGGCAGTGGGCATCCATGATTCACAACCCCTGGCAGTAACAGCTCAGATGCTGACAGACCAACTGACACTGTAGTCCAATCATGGGGAAGGTACTCCAGTGATCTACCCCAGCCAAGATACAGGCTTCTGCACCACAGATCACCCACAGAGAACCTGCATTTACAGATTCCATACTTGCAGACAGCCAACAAGCTCTATAATACTTTATTTAAAGAAGCACCTGTAGAGGGGAGGAGGAGGACACAGTAGTCAACATGAGTTCTACACCCTGTGCCCCTGCACCTAACAGAAATAGCCAGAAAACACAGCAGGGTACCTTCCAAGCATTCAGACTATGGTTCATGGGTGACAAATAAGAACTGGCTGGTGAGAAAACCAGGGAATCTAGGGAAGTAGCTCCAGTGCTCCAGCTCCTCTAGGAGCTCCAGAATTTCCAGTTAACTCAATTCTCATTCATATGCAAAAACCTATAGAAAACAACTCCTGTGGATGTCTCCAGACCACAGAGAAACTCATGAACACACAATGGCAGTATATCCCACAAAGGGGCTTTCAGAGTGGCACCCAACAGAACACAACATCAACAGGTGTGACAGATACAAACCCACTGACGTGCAACCTGTGCACTCTATAGGGAGCAGCAGCCCTATGTCCCATCACAAGCCATCCAGTGCCACATCAAATAGACTACAATACCTTAGACTACCACACTACACACACTCCAAAATATACACATGGGAACTCAGTGGATCTGATAGCCCTGGATACACAGAGCTTTCCTTCAGAAGGCCAAACAGGACTATACCCCCTAAAAGGTAATAACTTGTCTGCTAAGTCACAATTAGGGCTGTTCTTCTCGGACCCAACAGAAAGGTAGCAAGTACCCAGGCATACCAAAAAGCAAAGGGGTCTCCCTCAATTGAATCAGAGGTGATGACTACCTTTATACCCAAGAAAACAAAGAAGTAAAACCAAGGAGTAGTGGGCGTTTATTAAAGGTTGCAAACCTTGATGAAATCTAAATCAGGAGGGTTGAATAAGAAATCTCTCTACTTCAGAATGGATTAACATAAGTAATCTAATGCCAATTTAGATATTATAGATGACACTTTTTGTATTAAATTGGTAGATGTTCCCTTATCATTTGATACTGCCCCCTCTACCCTTTTGATTATATTTCTTCTACTGTGCTCAAACAATAACTGGAATCATTATTTCTTTGATTTTCTAGCTCATGTTTGCACTTTCTCCTCTTAGTCCCTCTTTTCCCTCTTGCATTACCAGTTTCTTCCTCAAATCCCCCCTTTTCTTCTTTTTACCTTGGTTTGTATTTATATTTTTTTCTATTCTCTTTTTCCTTGTTTTTTTTTTTCTCCCATTTTCAGATTCTATATAGTGTAATCATGATTTTATTATCTTTAACAACTAATTTATCAACCAATTCCAGAACATTACTATAGTTTATACCTGGATTAAAACTTGGAGAACATTTTCAACAAGATTTATTTATTAGGACATGGCTTTGTTTTGAAGTGACTTCAGTTGATCGAATTTAGTATCTTCTTTCCAAGTGGTACTGATACAGAGGAAAGCAGGGAATACATGTTGAGTGAGAAGAACCAACACCTGGATATTCACCCAGCCTGGGACACTTCAGAAAAAGAAGCTCACTCAATCTCCCTTGCATACAAGCTGAAAATCATTCCAGCAGATGAGTAGACATAAAAATAATCTGGAAAAGCAAGGGGAAAAAACCACACCAAATAGCTATAAAACATCAAAAACTGATCCCATTGACAATGTAGCGGAGAAGATGTAAGAAAAAAGATTTTAGAAATTTCATAGTCAAAATATTCAAGGAACTAAAAATAAAAAACATATAAGAAATAAACTATGAGAAAAAATAGAAAATAGAAAAAGTGAAAGATCATTTCAGTTAAAAAAGAAAGAGAGAGAGAGAGAGAAAGAGAGAGATTCTGAAAAGTGACCAAACAGAAATCCAGGAAATGCAAAGCTTTTGAATCAAATTTAAAATGATTTATTTTGAAGTTGAAAGCATCACAAACAAACTAGACTGCATAGAAAACAGATCTTCAGGATTTGAAGACATAGTATGTAATCATTTTGGGGGTCGGGGGGTACCAGGGATGCTTAACTACTGAGCCACATCTCCAGCTTTTTCTAAATATTTTATTTAGAATCAGGGTCATGTTAAGTTGCTTAGGGCCTTGCTGGAGTTGTGGCTCAGTGGTTAAGTGTCCCTGATATCACACAAAGTAGGCTTCAAGACAAAATTATTTAGAAAAGAAAGGAGATCATATTGGTTAAGAGAATCGTACTGGATAAGGGAATCACCTAAGAAGAATATATAATGATTATAAATATTTATGCCCCAGATATTCATGCACATATGTATATAAAATAAACCCTATTCAATATAAAATCAAATCATTCACAATATAACAATACTGGGTGATTTCACAGTTTTCTCACCAATAGATAGGTCATACAGACATAAACTAAGAATCTTCAGAACTACTAACACTATTAATCAAATGGACATAACAAATATCTATAGACTATTTCACTCACCAACAACTGAATTCACTTTATTCTCAGTAGCACATAAAACTTTCTACAATAGATTATGTTTTAGAATACAAAGAAACTCTACAAATAAAAAGAAATGAGATAATTCCTTGCAACCTATCAGATCATAAAGCAATAAAAATTGAAATCAACAATATAAAAATAAAAACCACTTTAACACCTAGAAAGTAAATATTATAGCTTTGAATGAGGAATAAATCATAGAATTAATCAGAGGAGAAATAAAAAATTTATAAAAAAATGAGGTCAGAGGTACAACACATCAAAATCTTTGGGCTAGTGTGAAGGCCGTTCTGAGAAGAAAGTTTATATTATTGATTATGTACATTAAAATATCAGAAAGACCCCCAATACATAATCTAATGTTATACCTGAAGGCCTAGAAAAAGAAGAAGAAAATACTTCTAAAATCAGTGGGAATAAAAAGGAAATAATGAAGATCAGAGCCAAATTAATGAAGTGAAAAATAAAAACAATAAAAAAGATGAGTGAAACAAATATTTGTTTTTTTTTTAAAGGATAAACTATATTAATAAAGCCTTGGCCAAACTAACATAGTGAGAGAGATGGCGTGTTGGGGGGGACACACACCCATATCAACAAAATTAAGGATGAAAAATAAGATATCACCACAGACACTTCTGAAACACAAAGGATTATTAAAACTATTTTGAAAATTTACACTTCAATGATTCAATGAACTGGAAAATCTAGAAGATACTGACAGGTTTCTAGACACATATGACTTGCCCAAATTAAACCATGAGACTACAGAAAACCTAAACAGACCAAGAGTAAGCAATGAGATTGATGAACCAATTTAAAGTATTCCAAACAAAGAAATGCCCAGGACCAGACAAATTTTTCAGCAGAGTTATACCAAAGTTTTAAAGGACAACAAATGCCCAATCCTCCTCAAATTATTTCTTGAAATAGAAATAGAGGGAACCTTCTCAAATTCATTCTAAGAAATCAGTATAACCCTGATACCAGAACTACACAGATCCATCAAGGAAAGAAAACTACAGACCTATATCTTTGATGAATATATGCAAATTCCTTAATAAAGTATTGGAAAACCACTTTAAAATACACAATAAGAAGATAGTACATCATGATCAATTGTGTTTCATTCTAGGGATGCAAGATTGGTACAACATATGCAAATCAATTAATGTAATTCAACACATAAATAGAATCAAGGACAAGAATCACAGGATCATCTCAATAGATGCAAAAAGAGAGCCTTTGACAAAATTCAGCACCCATTCATGTTAAAAATGCTGGAGAGACTAGGGATAAAATAAGCTTACATTAACATTGTCAAGGGAAAATGACACCCAAGGCCAACATTGTACTGAATAGAGAAAAACTAAAAGCATTTTCTATAAAATTGGAAAGAAGACAAGGATGTTCACACTCACCATTGCTATTCAACGAAGTTTTTGAATTTCTAGCAAGAGCAATCAGGCAAGAGAAGAAAATTAAAGGAATACAAATAGAAAAAAGGAGTCAAAATTATTTCTGCTGATGACATGATCATATATCTAGGAGACCCAAAAAACTGAAATAGGAGACTTCTAGAGCTGATTAACAAATTCAGCAAAGTAAGAGGATACAAGATCAAGATACATAAATCAATCATTTTCCTATACTCCAACAATGATTCTGCTGAGAATGAAATCATGAAAACTATTCCCTTAACAATAAACTAAAAAATAATAAGAAGAAGAATTTTGGAAATTTATCTAACAGAGAAGGTGAAGGATCTCTACAATGAAATCTATGGAATTGAAGAAGACCTCATAAGATGGAGAGATCTCCCACATTCTTGGATAGGCAGAAATAATATTGTCAAAATTGCTATCCTATGAAAAACAATATACAGATTCAATGCAAGCCCCATAAAAATACCAATGAACTAGAACTAGGAAAAACAATCCAAAATTCTTTTGATACAAAAAAAGTCCTATAATAGCCAAGGCATTCCGAAGCAAGCAGAGTGATACTTGGAGGTATTACAATACTTTATCTCAAAATACACTATAGAGCTACAGCAACAAAAATAGCATGATATTGCAATCAAAACAAACATGAATACCAGTGGAATAAAATACAAGGCACAGAAACAAATCCACAGAGTTACATTCATTTAATACTCAACAAAAGTGCTAGAAACCATATGTGAGAGAAAATATAGCATTTTTAAACAAATGGTTCTAGGAAAACTGAGTATCCATATGTAGAAGAATTAAACCAGATCCCTTTGTTTCACCCCACACAAAATTCAATTCAAAGTTAATCAGAGACCTCAGAATTAGATCAGAACCCTGGCAACTGCTAGAAGAAATCATACACCCAACATTCCAATATATTGGCACAGATACCAACTATCTTAACAAGACCTTTAAAGCTCAATAAATAAAATCAGTTTCAATAAAAGGGACAGCATCAAATTAAAAAGCTTCTGCACAGCAAAGGAAATAATTGAAAGCATGAAGAGAAATCCTACAGAATGAGAGAAAATCTTTTTAAGCTATTCCTCCAACAGGAGATTAATATTCAGAAAATGTAAATAACTCAAAGACCTAACACCCAAAAAATAAAATAATATAAACAAATAAAAACAAAATCTAAACCATAAATGGGCAAAAGAAGTAATCAGATATTTCTCAAAATAAAAAATATGAATGGCCAACAAATATATGAAAAAAAATGTTTAATGTTTCTAGCCATCAGGCAAATGTAAATCAAAACTACATTGAAATTTCATCTCACTTTAGTCAGAATGTCAATTATCAAGAAAATAAAGGGCTGTGGTTGTGGCTCAGTGGTAGAGCACTTGCCTAGCGTGTGCGTGGCCCAGGTTCGATCCTAAGCACCACGTAAAAATAAACACATTGTATATGACTAAAGCAAATAAATAAATATTAAAAAAATAAAAGAAATAATAATAAATGCTGACAAGGATATGGTGGGGAAAGATACACTTATATGTTGCTGGTAGGATTGCAAATTATTACAACCTCTTTTAAAAACAGCATGGAGGTTCCTCAAAAGTCTTATAATGGAAATTCCATACAACCTGGCTATTTCATGCCTTGGTATTTACCCAAAAGAACCAAAATCAGCATAATATAGTGATACTTGGAGGTATTACAATACTTGATCTCAAAACAGACATGAATACGAATGGAATAGATACATCAATGTTTATAGCAGCTCAATTCACAGTAGCCAAGTTATGGAACCAGCCGAGGTGCCCATGGACAGATGAATGGATAAAGAAAATGTGATATATAAAACACAATGTACTTTTACTCAGTCAGGACCTTGTATACATCAGGTAAGTGTCTGCCATGAGCATAAAATAGCCCTGTCAAGCTCTTCACTTTTGTAATGCCTTCTTTGAAAATGCTAGCCAAAAATAGTATCCTGATTGTGTGGCTCAATCTGGAACATATTATTTGCACTACCCCTTTTAAGTCCTGGTAACATTCTACCTTGCCCTATTACCCAGAGGCATATAGAATGATATTAATCCCTTAAATATCTGCTTTACTGGGCTCACAGACTTCTGGCATTGAGTTCAAGACTGTATTGGTTTTGTGTTCCTAATAGAGCCTAGCATTGTGCCCTATGCATAGAATGCATAGAAGAAACCAATAATTTTTTTTGGGGGGGTGGGGGTAGAAGGATTCAACTCAGGGGCTCTCAACCACTGAGCCACATCCCCAGCCCTATTTTATTTAGCAACAGGGTCTCACTGAGTTGCCTAGCACCTTGCTTTTACTGAGGCTGGCTTTGAACTCTCAATCTTCTTGTCTCAGCTTCCCCAGCTGGTGGGATTATAGGTATGTGCCCTGTGCCTAGCTAAAAACCAATAATTTTAACATGTTTGAATAAGTGAATGAGTGAACAATTTAGAAGTAGCTACAAATTTCAATGTTATGTGGGGTAAAGATGAGACATATTGTGAACAAATTGATCTTTCATTATTTTGAAATACATAAAAAAAGATAAATTAATACTATAGGGCATTCACCTCCATGTCATCTGCCATGAGATCTAGATATATTTTCCATTATATTTTATTTCTCTGCCATGTTTTCTTCCATTTCTCTTTTACTTTTAAATTCTGTAATGCTGAATTTTTTCACTTTCAATTATATTTGTATCTTGGAAAAATATCTCAACATTAAATTTTAAAGGAAAAGTCGTAATTCTTTAATCCTAATTCACCAGTTCCTTTATTTATTTATTTATTTATTTATTTTTGGTATTTTTTTCTTTGATCTTTTGTTTATAATTCAATATGTTTACAGTGTCATAATTCTAGTGTATAAACAAATTTGTTTGATTATTTTATATTTTGATTTGAGGAAATAATTGTTGTCTGAGAGTTTTCTTTTTTATATAAAAGATATATATATGAAAATATGGTATTACAAAAATTAGTTTATTTTTACCTAATTATATTAGTAGTACATTAGGTTGGTAGTTATTCAAGTTGGCTGCCAGCTTCTTTTTTTCCCACTTCCTCTTCCTAAAATCTACTTGCATTTTTGATACATTTTTTTTCTCAATCTGCCATTAAAGTTTAATGGACAATGATTGCTAAGACAAATTTCATGGTAGTGAAAGAATAGCTTTAGGGGTTTATAAAGATGTAAGTTTAACTTAATGCTTTGTATGTTTACTTGCTCTGTGATCTAGAGAAAGTTTTTAATTGCTAGAGTCTCAGTTTCTTTATTTTTAAACAGGTTATGAACATTTGTACTTTCAAGGATATGGTGAATAAACACAAGGAAAACACATGGCAAAGCAATTTAAGTTGTAGTTTCTGCTCCTATTCCTTTTCACATCCATACTTAACCTTATTTTCCTAATTTTTGCTAACTTCTCACTCACCATAGCTCCAAAAATCATACATTCACCAAGCAGCTGATGCAATATATCAGTTGGACAGCTGATGTATTTAGTTCTGTTCAAATAATTTTTTCTTCATGAATACATGGAAGAATTATATTAAAGAATATAACCCTGGCAACAATTTAAAACTTCATGACCATCTTTAATAACAACAACAGAAGCAGTAAAAACAATCACAAAACCATTTTACCAAAAGCTTATTATGTTGAGGAAATTGCTTTAAATATTTTACATGTATTATTTCTAATACTTAGAAAAACCACAAAGTAATCACAAGCTCATGTTTTAGAAGAAGAAACAGATTTATATGGCCAAAGCTGAACAGAATGCAAATGCTAGAGCAGGTCCTATTCAGAAAACCCCACATTACATCCAGTTCACTCTATTTCACCCTAATAAATGTTGAAAAATCAACCTATAGTTATAGGATTTCACTGAAACAGTTGTATGTAACAAGACGCTATATATGGGCACTATGAATTGTAATACATACTACTATTATAAATAAAAAAGATGAAAAAATGAATACAATTTATATGTAAAGATGTCTATAATAAATGACATACATATATATATATATATATTACACACATAAACACATACACACACAACTCATTTGGTGTTTTGAATAACTGGTTATCAGATTAAAGATTCAGGAGACATTAGTGGCAATTGTCAATTCTGTGTTTCTCTTCACACAATCATGATAACTTTCTTAAAAATTTTGGGAGAAATCATATTGCCATTGGAGACATATTTTGACAAAGGCTGAGAACAGAAAATTAATTTCCTTAGTTTGGATGGTATTACATGCAAGAATCTGGTCACTTCATTCAAATGTACAAAACCATAAGGAAACATGGATTCTTATAATGTGAATCTAGAGGGTGATCGAGCTTCAGGGAACACTCAACCCAGTATCTCTCCTGCTATTTTCCTGAGATGCCCACTTTTTAATTCTCTTTTGGCTTAATTCATGTTGATGCTGGATTCCTTCACGGGGAATACACAGCTTTAGAACTCCACACTATTCGAAACAATCGTGATTCATCTGATGGCTTTCTCCTGTGTTCCACAAAATTTCCTTTTCTGAAGCCTATCTTTGAAAATCCCTTCATATTCCCGTGATGTGAGTAGGGTTCCAACTCCATACCTGAGCCAATCTCTGCCAGTGAAATGCTGTGTTGACCAGCAAATCCCAAGGTAAGAGAGCTGATGACTGTGGTAAGGGAAATAACATTAACCTTGGACCAGTAGAGTCAACCTATGGATTGGGCACTACAATGGTGGAGGATTAATATTAGTTTCCCAGGTCCTCTTACTGTTCATGAAGAAGAAATCAACACCTAAATGGTAATTACCAGGAAGAGGAAGAAAGTGGATGGAAAGTAGATAGTAATGCCATCATCTTCTGTCCAACCTCAGCCTACCCAAGACTTTCCAATGTGTATGTTAGCTGATATATATGGTAGCATTGTGAATGTTCTTGAATAGATTTTTTTTAAATCTTCTGTAATAAATCACATCTCTTATAAGATGCCAGTTGAGTTATACATGGCTATTAAATTTTGATAGGACTATATTTCTCTGTATGATTTAATTAGGTAAATATCGTATATATTTGGCATTTTATTCATTGTCTTGAGATGTTTTCCAATTTATTTTTTATTTCTTCCTTGAATAGTTCGAGAGTTGATTCATTTCCACATTATTTGTGAATTTTCCAGTTTTTCTTTTGCTCTTCATTCCTTGTTGGATTACAGTTCAGTCAAGAAAGATGACTATCATGATTTAGTCTTCTTAAATTTTTAATGAACTCACATGCAATCATTGCTGAAGAAAATGGCATAAGCACTATAAAATAATGTGTATTCTGCTCTTGAATGAAATGTTCTATCTAAAACTTTCAGATACATTTGGGCCTGTAGTGAGTGTTGTTCACATCTTCTCTTATTGATCTTTTTAGATTCTCTAATCATTATGGAAAGTATGATATTAGCTTTATTTAAAAATTGTAACAAATTTATATTATTATTATTATTTTGTGTGTGTGTGAGTGTGTGTAAATATCTTAACTTCTAAACCTATAAGGATGGTAGGGAAAGTTGAAAAATGATTTCTGGTGTTATGGTGTTATTATCAGAGAAAATTCTCTGTGGTTTAAGTCTTTTGAAATGTGTGATGATTTATTATGTTTCATTCCATGGGAACTTTTTGTAAATGTTCTCTATGTCCATAAAATTACTTCTCATCTGCATTTACAAGCATGATCTTCTAAATTTTGCTATTAGGTTGAATGTGTTAACTTTATGATTTAAAGCTTCTGTAACCACACTGATATAATTTTTCTGTTTGTTCTAACAGTCACTAAGAGACATGTTTAAATTATCTAATTCAAATTTGTCTCTTTCACATGTATTGATTCTTGAAGATATATTTTACCTATTTTAATTTAACCTGTATTTGTTTTTAAAATTGTTTCAGCTTTAACTTAAATTGAACTTTGAGAGAATTTTAAAAGTCTTTCCTTATCTGTAGTAGTCTTTTACACCTAAATATTATTTTATTATACATATAGCTATGTCTGTTTTTATTTATTTTTTCCTTTTTGGCATGATGTAGCATTTTGTATCTTGTATCTTCAAGCTCTCATGTACTGGTGTTTCAGATGGTTCTCTTGTAAGAAACACACCGATCCACTTATATTAAAATAATTGCTAATATTGTGAATTTAAAACTACTACTTATATTTTTTTGCGATTCTAATTTCATTTCTATTTATATTTTACTTTTTTTCTTTTGGGGGGGGGGATCTGTGTGCTTAAAGGATTCTTTTTTTTCCGACCAGTTTTAGGTTCACAATAAAATTGGTGGAAGTTATAGTTTTGTTCTATACCCTTTGTCTCCCATAGGCAAAGCATCCCCTATTATCAATATTTCCAACTAAGATGACAGAGTTGTAATTGATGTGGATACAGTGGCTCATATCATCACCCAAAGTTCATAATTTACATTAGGGATAACTACTGGTGTTATGTATTGTGTTAATTTGAACAAATGTATAAAAATATGTACCCACAATTCTAGTATACAGAGCAGTTTTACTGCCCTAAAAATCCTCTGTGTTCCACTTATTCATTCTCCTTTCCCTCAGCTCCTGGCAACCATTGATCTTTTTACTGTCTCCATAGTTTTACCTGTTCTAGAATGCCATAAAGTTAGTATTGTACAGCACGTAACCTTTTCAGATGAGCTTCTTTCACTCAGTCATATGCCTTTAAATTTGCTGTCTTTTCATGTCTTGATAGATATTTTTCATTTTAGCACTAAATAATATTCTACTGTCAGAACGTACCAGTTCCCTTACTCATTCACTTCTTGAAATTCATTTTAAAATACATCTTGCTTCAAAGTGTTGATCATTACAAATACTTATATAAGCATCTATAGATTTTTATATAAACATAGGTTTTCAACTCTTTTTGTTGTTTTTGTTGTTATTGTTGTTATTATATTGAGGATTGAATCCAGGAGTGCTCTACCACTGAACCACATTCCCTGTTATTTTTATTTATTTACTTTGATTTTGAGCCAAGGTCTTGCTAGATTGCTCAGGGTTGCCTTGAATTTGTGATCCTCCTGCTTCAGCCTCTTGAGTTGCTGGGATTATGGGCATGTGCCATCATAGCTGGCTTCAGTTCTTTTGGATGAATAGCAAGGATTATTGATTGCTAGATCATATGTTAAAGTATATTTAGCTTTGTAAAATATTGCCAAAATTTTCTCTGAAATTCCCACCTGAGGTGAACAAAAGCCCCTGTTTCACTACATTTTCACCAGTATTTAATGTTATCAATGTTGCAGAATTTGGACAATCTAATAGATGTGGTGGTTTTCCATTATTGGTTTAATTTGCATTTTTCTTAAGATACATGATGTGGCACATCTTTTTATATGATATTGCCTGTATTGCTTTCTTGGTGAGATGTCTGTTAAAGATTTTGGTACGTTATTTAATCAGGTTGTGTTGTATTGTTGAGTTTTAACAACAAATTATATATTTTGGGTAGTAATCCTTTGTTCTCTTTTACAAATATTTTCTCCCAACCTTTTTTTTTCCATTCTCTTGACAGTATCTTCAAATGGCAGACATTTTTCATTTTAATGATTACCAGCCTATCAAGTCTGTCTTGCATAGGTCATGCATTTGATGTTGCATATAAAAAATGACTACCAAATATGAGGATATTTAGATATTATTTATTTCTACAAGTTTTATAGGTTTGTTTTATTTTATATTTGTGATCTATTTTGAGTTTATTTTTATGAAAAATGGAAGGTTTATGTGTAGATTCAGGTGGATGTTCAGTAATTCTTGCACCATTTGTAGCAAAGACTACTTTGCGTCCCTTGCATTGTTCTTTTTGTCTTTATTAAAAATTATTTGATTATGTTCTATGTGGGTCTATTTCTGGGTATTCTATTATGTTGGTCTATTTGTCTAGTCTTCCACCAAAACCATACTCTCTTGATTGCTGTAGCTGTACAGTATGTCTTGAAGACAGTTACTGTGAGTTCCCCAAACATGTTCTACTTCAATATTGTGTTCATCATTTTGAGTCTCTCTATATTATTATACTTTGCCTCTTTCTACAAACTTTAGAGCCAGTTTGCTAATATCAACAAAATGACATTTTTCTTTTTGGATTTCAATTGGGATTATGTTCTATTATGAATAAAGTTGGGAAAAAGAGACAGATTAATAATATTGCTATCCTATGCATGAACATTTATTTATTTCTTTTATTTCATAAAAGTTTTATAGTTTTCCTCATAGAGATTGTATACACATTTTCTTAGTTTTTTTTTATTTTACCAGATTACTTATTAACATATCATTCTATATATTACAAAAATACAACTTATATACTAGTGTATCAAACATTGTACCAATAAGGAGTACAAGAGTATATTTGGGGCAATTTTAAGAAATGTGAATGCTTTGGCCTTCATAAGCACATTAAATGAAAAGTCAATTTAAAGAAGTTTCCATCTTAATTATAATTAACAATGAAATCAAGAAGAAAAACGAGCATAGTTTAATACACAGGTAATTTTTGAACTTGTTCTCATCACTACTGTACATATTCAAACAAATTACTCAGTAATCTAATGTGAAAAGTCGTTCTTCACCTATTTTAGGAACTCAGTAAATATTTGGTGAGTGAATGACTTCCTATGGATATGGATCTACTATGTTGTGCTTTTTGAAGAAAAAATTTTTTTTTCCAACTAAGAGCAGCAATAAACACACGAAATTCTCTTTTTTTTCCAGATTGCAAAGCTTACAGAATAATAATTATAAAACACTACTCATTATGTCTAAATTAATATGCATTCATCAACATTAGAAAAAAACAAACAAACAAAAAAACTTCTACCATGAAATAGACTAATTTTAACTTATCTATTGGGCCTAGATCACTTGTGATTTGATCAAGAAAAAGGGCATGTAACTTCTAAGGCTTATTAACTTTGCCTATCAATAATTTTTATCTTTGGAGCCTCACTCTCCACACAGTTAACTACATTGCTAAAAGTGTAGCTGCAACATATTTTGTGCTTCTTGTAAGTGGTTGTGAAAAGTGGATTAGGATCTAAGTTCACAAGGAGTCATTCTAAACAGGAAACAATATATTCATGCAACTCACAGGAATGGAAATGAGTTAATAGACCAGAGAACAAGGCATGAGTTTGTGCTCAACACAAATTCAATAGACACACATGATAAAACTGATAAAACTCTTATATGGCAGTCACATTTCTTAACCAGACCAAAACAATAGCTACCTTTTAAATACAGCCTTTCCAGGAAAACCATGATTTTATAATCCCTTTGCAAGGTTAAATTCTGCTAAACAGTAGACTTAGCACAATTAAGACAGGAAAAACACAACATGAAAGGTGATTACATTTCAAATCAGTAAGTCTTTGATGGAATTTGGCCTAGATAATGTACACAAAGCAAATTCCATTAAGTCCTATAAGAAAGGTGTTTGTAATACCACTTCTTTGAGTCATGATGTAGCAGATCTGATGATTTATCAGTCATAGTAGGAAAATTAGGATATACTATATATGTTTTTCTATTATTAGTTAGAATTTATACTATTTAAAGGTGAGAGAGTAACTTAAATTTTATTTTGCAAATTCAATACTAATGAAATAAGACACCACTGAATAAGCAGTGGGATTTTTAAATTATAAAACATTCATCTATATACAAAGTTTCAGCTTTTCATGGACAGTTCTTCATGAGTACGATTTATGTGCTTAAATCTGTAGAAGATTTTTGTAAGCCTAGAAATTTACTTTTATTCAATTATCAGTTTAATATATTTAACTTATGTTGAAAGAATATACCTTTGATAAAAGTGTACCTTGTAGCTTAAAATACATTAGTTGTAAATGCAAGCCTACAAAAGTATCAAACAATCCTAACTGTCCTTTCTAGCAAGGTATTGTACTGACTGGCAACTAACAGCAGTACTTCACCTACCCCACCTCCAGGTCAGCATTTTTAATTTCTGGTGGGCCTCTATGTTCATTTCACAATTCACAAACTATGACAGCTTGTGGCATCAAGAGGTTGTATTATTTGACCCAGGAGAGTTGTCAACAACTTCCATTTTTACAAATTCAGAAGTTCCTCTAATCAGAAACAACACTAAAAACAGCTAAACATCCATCCTTTCAAAATATTCCAGCCTAAATGTAAGGAAGGTCACATTTAAACTATACATATCTAAAAAACAAGAACTGTTCAAAATGGCCTCAGGGAAAGTTGAACATCCTTCAATATTCCTACAGAGAATACAAATGTGAAAAAAAAAACAACCTGAAGGGTTTTACCTGCAGAATCACATCACCTGTGGAGCACAAGCTGGCACAACACCAACAGAGACCTAGAATGCTTGCCCACAGCACAGCATCCTTGTGCTTCATTTTTTAAAAAAAATTTCAAGTTTCTTTTTAGTTATACATGACAGTATATTATGACATATTTATACAAAAATGGTGTTTTTAGTCACATTTTTTTGCTGCTGTGTCTAAAAATATCTGACCAGAACAATTTTAGGGAAGAAAAATTTATTTGAAGGCTCATGGTTTCAGAGGTCTAAGTCCATAAAGGCCGGCTCCATTCCCCAAAGCTCCAGGTAAGGCAGAACATGATGGCGGAAGAGTGTGGCAGAGGGAAGCAGCTCGCATGGTGAGCAGGAAGCAGAGAGAGAGATAAATCTACTCTCTAGATACAAAATACATACCCCAAAGCCATGCCTCCAATGAACCACTTCCTCCAGCCACACCCCAAATGCCTCCAGTTACCACTCAGTTAATCCCATCAGGGATTAAACCACTGATTAGGTCAAGGCTATAACCTGATCATTTCTCCTCCAAATTTTCTTGCATTGTCTCACACATGAGATTTTGGGGGACACTTCACATCCAAACCATAACATATGGAGTACATATTATTCTAATTAAGATCCCAATCTTGTGGTTGAACACAATATGGAGAGTCATTGTGTTGTGTTTTAAATATGTACATAGTGAAATGAATCTGACATAAGTTTCCTGTCTTTCCTATTCCTGTTCCCCTTACTTCCCTTCATTCCCCTTTGTCTAATCCAGTGAACTTCTATTCTTCTCCTACCCCACTTGTTGTGTGTTAATATCCACATATCAGAGAGAACATTCAATTTCTAGTGTTTGAGATTGGTTTATTTCACATAGCATAATAGTCTACAGATCTGTCCATTTATTGGCAAATGTTATAATTTCATTCTTCTTTATGGAGGAGTAATATTTCATTGTATATGTATACCACACCATCTGTTGTCGCCTGCGGCTGTCGCTTGTAGCAACGACTCCACGGGAGAAAATGTGGAGGCAGGATGGAAATGAAAAAGTTTTTTTATTTTTATTTTTTTTTTTACTTTAACAACCTCTCTAACTCCAACTCCAACCACCAACTAACTAACCTTCACCCAGTTAAATACCTTTTGCCTTAACAAAGACACGTGCTAACAACTCAAACTTACAAGTGTGTCACACAGTGTTCACAGACATAAAAAATTTCAAGTAAAAATACTTAAACACCTTAATGGCTCTCAGCTAGCTGCCATCTTAGCTATCTCCTCAATTAGGGCTCTTTCAACCATCTTTATTCATTCATCTGTTGAAGGGCACCTATGTTGGTTCCATAGCTTAGCTATTGTGAATTGAGTCACTATAAACATTGATGTGGCTGCATCATTGTAGTATTTGGATTTTAAGTCCTTTGGGTATATACTGAGGAATGGGATAACTGGGTCAAATGGCGGTTCCATTCCAAGGTTTTTGGGGAATTGCCATCATGTATTCCATAGTGGTCCTCACCAACATTTATTTTTACTTCTATTCTTGATTGTTGCCATTCTGACTGGAGTGAGATGAAATCTCAGTGTAGTTTTAATTTACATTTTTCTAGTTGCTAGAGATATTGAACATATTTTCATATATTTGTTGGCCATTCATATTTCTTCTTCTGTGAAGTGCCTGTTCAGTTCCTTTGCCCGTTTGTTAGTTGAGTTATTTGATTTTTGGTGTTAAGGTTTTGGCATTCTTTATATATCCTTCAGATGAATGCTTTACCTGAAGTTCAGGTGGCAAAGATTTTCTCCCATTCTGTAGGCTCTCTGTTCATGTTCTTATTTTCTTTGCTGTCAAGAAGGTTTTTGGTTTTATATCCTCCTATTTATTGATTCCTGATTTTATGTATTGTGCTTTGGGAGTCTTGTTGAGGAAGTCATTTCCTAAGCCAATATGATAGTTAGGTCTACATTTCCTTCTAATAGATGCTGTATTTCTGATCTAATGCTTATGTCTTCGATCCATTTTGAATTGATTTTGTGCAGGGTGAGAGAAGGGTTCATTTTCACTCCATTACATATGGATTTACAGTTTTCCCAGCACAATTTGTTGATGAGGCTATCTTTAATCCAATGTATGTTTATGGTGCTTTTTTCTAGTATGAGATAATTATATTTATTTGGGTTTGACTCTGTGTCTTCTATTTTGTTCCATTAGTTTTAATGCCTGTTTTGGTGGTAATACCATGCTGTTTTTGTTAAAATAGCTCTGTAGTATAATTTAAAGTCTGGTATAGTGATGCATCCAGCTTCACTTTTCTCATTAAGAATTGCATTGGCCATTCTGAGCCACTTGGTTTTCCAAATTAATTTCATAACTGCTTCTTCTATTTCTGTGAAGAACATCATTGTAATTTTAATAGGAATTGCATTAAATCTGTATAATGCTTTTGGTAGGATGGCCATTTGACCATATTAAATAATTTTGACTATTAATATTAATCAAAGAACACGGGACCTCTATTTTCTGAGCTCTTCTTCAATTTCTTTCCTTAGTGTTTTGTAGCTTTTATTACAGAAGTCTTTTACCTCTTTTGTTAGATCAATTTTTTTGAAGCTCCACCTTTACTGGCTTTAGCAATGAACTCCTTTAACAGTAGACTATGTATTTGCCAAAATGTTACCATCTGTGTATCTTCCATTAAATGATTAATGCAAAAATTAAAGCAGGACTCTTCTATATTTTCTGTATTACATCTGACTGTAGCGGAGAATAATATGAAGGCATTTTCTACAGTGATTCATCACTTGATGATGTGCTGGCAAACTTTTTTCAATCTGTTTTCAAAATAAGATGTCACCAAATCTAGAAGACCTATGACATCATTGGGTGACAGATTCAGACTGGGCAGAGGTGCTGGACAAAGGCATGATACATGAGATAAGAAAACAAGTCTATGTCTGTCATGTTCTTCATGAATTCATATTCTAATATAAGTGGAACTGCATGAATTCAAAATTTCAGATAGGCAGTTTTTGGTCTATCCAATTCTTCATTGCATGAAGCCTTTGAAACTGATTTCCAGAAGCACTTAAAAAAGTATTTATTCAGTGACTCTTACTACTGTTAAAAAGTCTCCATGTTTGGTAGGTAGAACTAATATTGTCAAAATGACTATTCTACCAAAAGAACTATACAATTTCAATTCAATCCCAATCAAAATCCCAATATCATTCCTCATAGAAATAGAAAAAGCAATCATGAAATTCTTCTGGAAAAATAAGAGACCCAGAATAGACAAAGCAATTCTTAGCAAGAAGAGTGAAGCTGGTGGCATTACTATTCCAGATCTTAAATTGCACTACAAAGCAATAGTAACTAAAACAGCATGGTATTGGCACCAAAATAGACCTGTAGACCAATGGTACAGAATAGAAGACACAGAGACTAACCCACACATCTACAGTTATCTTATATTAGTCAAAGGTGCCAAAAACATACATTGGAGAAAAGACAGCCTCTTCAACAAATGGTGTTGGGAAAACTGGAAATCCTCATGTAATAAAATGAAATTAAGCCTCTATCTCTCTTCATGCACAAAACTCAACTCAAAGTGGATCAAGGACCTAGGAATTGAACCAGAGACTTTGCACCTAATAGAAGAAAAAGTAGGCCCAAATCGCCATCATGTTGGATTAGGCCCAAACTTCCTCAATAAGACTCCTATATTGCAAGAATTAAAACCAAGAATTAATAAATGGGATGGATTCAAACTAGAACACTTCTTCTTAGCAAAAGAAACAATCATAGAGATGAACAGAGAACATACAGAATGGGAGAAAATCTTCACCATATGCACATCAGAACATTAACTTCAAGGATAAAAGCTCTCAAAAACCTTTACACCAAAAAAACAAACAACCCAATCAATAAATGGGCTAAGGAACTGAACAGACACTTCTCAAAAGACGATATACAATCAATCAACAAATATATGAATAAATGTTCAACATCTCTAGCAATTAGAGAAATGCAAATCAAAATTACTCTAGGATTTCATCTCAAGACCAGTCAGAATGGCAGCTATCAAAAACACAAACAATACGTGCTGGCGAGGATGTGGGGAAAAGGGCACATTCATACATTGCTGGTGGGACTGCAAATTGGTGCAGCCAATCTGGAAAGCAGTATGGAGATTCCTAGGAAAACTTGGAATGGAACCACCATTTGACCCTGCTATCCCACTCCTCGGTCTATACCCAAAGGACTTAAAAACAGCTCACTATAGGGACACAGCTACATCAATGTTTATAGCAGCACAATTCACAATACCTAGATTGTGGAAACAACCCCATGCCCACCAACAGATGAATGGATAAGGAAATTTTGGTATATATACACAATGGAACACTACTCAGCACTAAAAGAGAACAAAATCATGGCATTCATGGGTAAATGAATGGAGTTAGAGAAAATAATGCTAAGTGAAGTTAGCCAATTCCAAAAAACCAAAGGTCGAATGAATCCTTTGCTATGATGATACTGAATTATAATGGCAAGGGAGGGGGAAGGAAAGGAATGAAGGAATGTTAAATAGAACAAAGGGGAGGGAGGAGGGGGGAGGGGGCAAGGGGATAGGAATAATGGCAGAATGAGTTAGACATCAATACACTAAGTACATATATAAAAACACAAATGGTGTGAAAATACTTTATGTAAAACCAGTGACTTGAAAAACTGTGTTCTTTATATGTAATATGAAATGTACTCTGCAAGCATGTATAACAAGTTAGAATAAATAATTTAATTTAAAAAAGTCTCCATGTTCTATAGAGAGAAAATACCACTAGAAAGCACACTTTGTCCTTGCATAAGTTGGTAAGGTGGAGAATGATTACTGATTGGCCCCCAACACAGGCCCCACATGGACATCTACATGCCCTAGATCTTGTCAGTAGACAAATGGATGGAATGACAGGCAGTAATCCCACTACACTTTCTTTTCCACCATGATTGGTGCTGGAGTTAGAAGGTTATTTTTATTGCCAGTTTCCAACCACACATTATATATAAGCTCCCCAGGAATAGAGCAAGCCCTTATCTATTCATGCTAGAGTATGTGCATAGCCACAATTTGTTTCACACACACAATATATAAGATTACCACTCTCACAGGGCTCAGCTGGTTGCTGGTGTTTCTCAAATCTAGCTGTCCATTGCCATGGTAATCCCAGCCAAGCACTTCACACTGTCCACAACAGTTATAGACAAGATCTGACCATAGGCAATACCATCTACCCTCTTAAAAAATAAAAAGTTGGTAAGCTTTTGAGGAGTTAGTTGATTTGCTGCAGATCCTAATCACACCTGGTTACCATTGATGTAGCACACCTTTCCATCAGCTGCCAGAGCCATTGTGTCATATGATCCACAAGCTACTTCAGCCACCTGCTTGATCAAGAGATTGGTGCAGACATGGATGGGAGGAGTCCCCTGGTTGGTTGTTCCTTTCCCCAGCTGGATGATCCATTGTGACTTCAGGCATAGACCAATCCATCTTCAGTGCTGAGAAAAACATGGGAGTCAACTCTATAACTAAGGATTTTAATCTTTCCATTTAAGGATTATAGTGTCTTGGTTACTAGTGTGATCTGGTTATCTCTACTTGCTAGACAATTACTATAGTTCAGTCCAAACACAAAAATCTCATCATTGTCCACAATGTACAGAGATTCATTGGCTGAGATGCTAAAGACACATCCTTTCAAATTAGATGCAGGTTCTTGTGGGGAGAACAGTGTGAGGATTGGTCACGTTCCTACATCTGTCAAGACTCTGACTTTAAGCAATTCCTATAAATAAACTGACATCTCTGCTTTGGCTAAATGGATCACTTGCTTTCTCCAGCAATGTGTCCAATCCTTGTACCACTTTCAAAAACAGCATTTTACATTTTTGTCTCTCAGAGGAACCAGGGACATGCAAGGGGTGGGTTCCTACTCTCCTTCCCAATGGTTTTGCCCATTTTCTTACATTAATATATTAGTATTTTATTATTTGGGGGATGCAAATATAAATTATATTGTTTTGAAATTTTAAATTCCATCTCTCTTTACTGGTATATAGAAAAAAAATTGACTCTTGTATTAAGCTTTTATCCTATAATCTTGCCATTATCACTTATTTGTTCCTGGAGATATTTTTATCGATTTTATTTGAAGTAATTCTACAGATGATCATGCCATCTATTTTATATTTACCAATTTCTATACTTCTTTTCCATACTTCTTTCTTTTTATTTTTCTTGTCCTATTATGTAAGCTAAGACAACTAATACAATGTTGAAAAACAGTAGTGAGAGGTGAGAGGGAACATCCTTGACTTGTTCCTGATAGTAGCAAGAACATTTTAAGTTTCTCATAATGAAATACAAGTTGAGCATCCCTAATCCAAAATCTGTAAATCCAAAATGTTCCAAAATCTAAAATTTTTAGCAATGACATGACACCATAAGTAGAAAATTTTACACTTGATCTCACATGACAGGTTGCAGTCAAAACAGGTGCATCATACATTGCTTGTTTAGTATCTCTAAGGGATAAAGACCTTCCCATCCCTTCATTTGTGATACATATTTTACATGTAAACCCCGTTTCCCTCACACAAGAACATCAACAAAGGGTAATACACACACACACACACAAAAAAAATAAATAAATAAATAAAAGAAAAAAAAAAAAGAGAGAAAAAAAAAAAAAAAAAAAAAAAAAAAAAAAAAACGTGCAAGCCAGATACTGCAACAGTTGTCAGACCACCCCTCAAAAGTCCAAGATATACTACATTACTAACTATGCCTTTTTTCCTTATCCTTTGCTGTGAAGAATAAAAATATATTTGAACATGTCAAAAAGGACTGAAGACATCTCCATGGTTGACAGTGATAAGAAAAAAAATAAGCATTTACATTTATCTTTAGCAAGAACGTAAAGATTTTTGGGAAACTGGACATTGGTGTAACAGTGAAGTGTCTTTTAAAAGAGCATCATGTTTGAATGACCACTGTACATGACCTAAAGAAACAAAAAATAAATCCTTATGCTGTATATGCTAAAATTGCCAATTAGAAGTTAACGAAAAATACTGTGATAATTCCTACTTCACTTTTCTCACTAAGGATTGCTTTGGCTATTCTGGAGCGGTACAAATAAATTTCATAAATGCCTTTTCTATTTCCAAGAAGAATTCCATTAGAATTTAATAGGTGTTGCATTAAATCTGTATAGTGATTTTGTTAGTATGGCCATTTGATAATATTAATACTGCCTATTCAAGAATATGGGAGATCTTTCCATCTTCCAAGGTCTTCTTCAATTTCTTTCTTTAGTGTTCTGTAGTCTTCATTACAGAGGTCTTTTAGCTCTTTTGTTAGATTGATTCTCAAGTATTTAAAATTTTTGAGGCTACTGTGAATGGAACAGTTTTCCTAATTTCCCTTTCAGCTTATTCATAGTGTATAGGAATGCATTGAATTACGGGTATTAATTTTAAATCCACTACTTTGTTGAATTCATTTAGGAGTTTTAAAAACAGTATAGTATTGGCACAAAAACAGACATGAAGATCAATGGAGTAAAATAGAAGACACAAAGACAAACCCACATATATACTGTTATTTCCTACTAAACAAAGATGCCATATACATATATTGGATAAAAGTTTCAAAATATTCAACAGCTCTAGAAAGTAAAGAAATGAAAATTAAAACTGCACTGAGATTTCACCTGACTCCAGTCAGAATGGCAGTTATTAAGAATACAAGTGACAATAAATGTTGTTGAGGATGTAGGGAAAAAAGGTACACTCATACATTGCTGACAGGACTGCAACTTTGTGCAATCACTCTGGGAAACAATATAGGGATTCTTCAGAAAAGTTGGAATGGAAATACCCTTTGTCCCAGTTATCCCACTCCTCAGTATATACCTAAAAAGTTTTAAAATCCACATATTACAGGACACAGCCACATCAAGATTTATAGTAGCTCAATTCACATTAGCTAAGCTATGGAACAAACCTAGACCATCAACAAATGAATGGATAAAGAAAATGTGGTGTGTATGTATATATATATATATATATATATATATATATATATATGCAATGGAATATTACTCAGCCATAAAGAGGAATGAAATTATGGCATTTGCCAGTAAATGGATAGAACTGGAGACTATTATGCTAAGTGAAATAAGGCAGTTCCAAAACCCAAAGGCCAAATATTCTCTGTGACATGTGGATTCTAACACATAGTAAGCTGTGGCAAGGGGACAGAATAGAAGTTCATTGGATTAGACAAAGGGGAATGAAGGGAAGGGAGGAGAGATTTGATTAGAAAGACAGTAGAATGAATCGGACATAACTTTGTAATGTTCATGTGTGAGTTTATGACCAGTGAAACTATGGAGTTTCATGTACAACCAGAGAATTCAATCTTAATTAGGATGTTATACTCCATGTATGTATAATATGTCAACATACACTCTTCTCTCATGTGTATGTAAAAAGAATATGTTTTTTAAAAAGGTTAATGAAAAATAGAACAAGACAGTAGAGAGCTAAAAATGAATATTATATACCTTTATAGGGGTTGATCTATCATCATTGCAGTTAACACATGCCACTTAATAGTGAACTGATTGTGAAGCAAGCAAATTGCTATCATGTTCCAAAAATTTAAGAGAAGTATGAATATACAGCTTGGTGTTGTAGTTTAAAGTAAGATGCAACATTGAATCTTTAAAGATTTGTTGTGATAAAGCATCTACTGATCACAAAGCAGTGGAGAAATTCACTGATGAGTTTGCCACAGTTATCTGATGAAAATCTGTCACCAGAACAAGTCTATTGAGCTGATCAAATATTACAGTTTTGCCATTATTGCCCCAGAATGACATTGAATATGGTTGATGAGACAGATTTTATAAGAATTAAGGAAGCCCAGGGTAGAATAACTGTGATAAGATGTGCCAGTGCAGCAGGCAAACATTATGTTAACTTGATGCGATATGCAAGAGCTGGTGTCCTCACTGTTGTAAAAGTGATTTTCTTACCAGTTCAATATTATCCTAATGAATAGGCCTGGATTACTCCGTACAGGGTTTCTGATTACTTCCACAAGGATTTAGTATTGGTGGCTTGTGCTCCCTGCAGAAAAGCTAAATTGGATGGCAACTCCAAGATTTTGTTATTCCTTGACAACAGTTCTATTCATCCTTTAGCAAAACTTCTCTCCCAAAATAATGTTTATACCATCTACTTTTCCCCAAATGTGACTTTATTAATTCAGCCATGTATTCATTCAGGCAGGGTATCCTTACATCAATGAAGAGTAAATATAAAAACACTTTCTTGAACAGCTTGTTATAGCAGTAAACAGATGTGTAGGCCTGGAAGGTTTGTAAAAGGAGCTTATCATGCAGTTTGTTGAATATGCTGCTGCCATTCCTTAGAACATACTGACTAAACACAATTATGTATGAATGGTCTGGGACTATGTTCAGCCATGATGATGGACAAGGTGGTGATGACTGAAGAATTCTTTGTGTCAAATGAGAAAAAAAAATGACCTATTTACATATGCAAAAAGTATATGCCATCATAATGCATCAATAAGCACAAAGTATTGCATATTGACAATTTTACCCTTATAATTCCTTTCTAAATTGTTTGGTAGAATTTGCCAGTGAGCCCACATTGGCCTGGTAAGTACCACTAACAAAGGCATTTAAATGTTGATTCAATTTAAAATGTTGATTCAATTTATTTAATAGATATTAACCACATATGATCTTCTATCTCATATAACTTTTGTTTGTTGAATTGTTTTATTTTATGTAGGTTATCAAATTTGTGGTCTTAGAGTTTTTCCTTGTATTCCTATATTATCATTTTAATGTGCATGAGATCTCCAGGGATGACCCCACTTTGATTTCTGATATTAGTAATTTCTTCTCTTGTGATGTTGTTACAACAATTTGTTGTTATTGTCATTGTTGCAGTTGTTGTTAAAGTCAATTTTATTAATATTTTCAAAGAACTAGAATGTGCTGTCAGTAATTTCCCCTATTTATTTCCTATTTACAATTTCATTGGTTTATGTTCTAATGTTCTTTCTTTTCTTCCACTTACCTTGGATTTGATTTTTTGTTCTCTTCTAATTTTTAAGGTGGATCCGTAGGTTATTGACTTTATTTGTATATTTTTTCTAACATGTGTATTCAAATGCTATAAATTTTCCTGTGAGCATTCTTTCTCTGCAACCCAGAAACTTTAATAAGCAGTGTTTTCATTTTCTTTAAGTTTAAGGTATTTTTTTTCAATTTCTCTTAATTATTTTTTTACCTTTCATGCAGGTATTTAGAAATATTATTCACTCTCCAAGTATTTGAGGATTTTTTATTTACCTTTTGGTTATTGATTTCTCCTTCAATTCCATTGTGATCTGAAAGCAAACATTGTGTGGTATTCATTCCTTTAAATCGTTTCAGATATGCCTTTTGGCTCAGAAGGTGGTCTATCTTGCTAAATATCCCATATGAGCTTAAGAGGAACATGTATCCTGCTGCTGTTTAATGAAGTAATCTCTAGATGTCAATTATATCCAGTTGATTAATGGTGGTGTTTTGTTTAAGTAGGCTCTTACTGATTTCTGCTTGCTCTATCTGTCCATTTCTGAAAGAAACTTATTAAAGTCTCTAACTGTAACCAGTGGATCTATCTATATCTCCTTGTAATTCTGTCAGTTTGTTTTTTCATGTGTTTTGACATTCTGTTGTTAGGTGCATATATGTTAGGACATATATAAAGGATAATTGATCCCATTATCATTATATCAAACTCGTCTTTGTTCCTGATAACATTGTTTGATCTGAAATATATTCTCTCTGAAATTATTATAGCTACTCCTGCTTTCTTTTCTTTCTTCTAGCATGGCTTATCTCTCCATGTATTTATTTTTACTCTTCTTGCATTCATTGTTTCTGAGTAGAAATTAGGTTTAATTTTACCTTTGTTCCTCGATAGATAGGTAAGGGGGTTTCCCCTCTGGTTTCTTTTAGGATATTTTGTCTTTGATTTTCCATAGTTTAAAAATCATATTCCTGTAATGAGATGGATATCATTACCCTAAATATACGTATGAAGACACAAATGGTGTGAATATAGTTTATGTACAATCAGAGATGTGAAAAATTGTGCTCTATATGTATACTATAAATTGTAATGCATTCTGCTATCATATATAACAAATTAGAATTAAAAAATCATATGCCTGGGCGTTGCATATTTTTGTTGTTTTATTTTGTTTTCTATTTATCCTATTGGAGTTCTCTGGGTTTTCTGCATCTGCAGTTGGATGTGTGACACTCATTTGAAAAAAATCCTTCTGGAATTTCCATTCTATACATGTAAATCTTTTATAGTTGTCCTACAAGTCTCGGATATCCTTCCTTCCTTCCTTTTTCTTTTTTCCCCTTACATTTCAATTTTGGCATTTTCTGTTGAGATATCCTTAAATTCAGGGATTCTTTCCTCAGCTTGCCCATTTTGTCATTGAATCAATAAAAGACAATCTTCATTCCTCTCTCAGGGCTTTTGATTTCTGACATTTACTTTTGGTTCTTTCTTAGAATTTCCATCTCTTTGCTTACAATGCCCATCCATTCTTACAAATCATCTAGTTTATCCATTACAGCCTTTAGCAAGCTAATCACAATTATTTTAAATTCCAGGTATGATAATTCTAACACCTCTGCATACATCTGAGACTGATCCTCAGGCTTACACTATCTCTTTAAACTGTGTTTGTTTGCCTTTAATAAGTTGTATAATTTTTCCTGATGGCTACACATGATGTTCACGGTAAAAAGGATGGCTGTAAATAAGAATTTAGTGATGTGGTGGAAAGGCATGGGAAGGGAAGCATTCTTCAGGCCTAAATGTCCATCTCAGTCTTTAACTGAGCCTGAATCTCTGGGATGTGAACTTCACACGAGCTTCCCAGGTTTATTCCTCTTCTTAGATGAGACAGGATGGCCAGAGTGAGTTGGTGTTGGGTGTTTCCCTTCTAACACATGGAAAGTTAAAGCTGTCTAAACTTGGGCCATTTCCCTTTTCCTAGGTATATTAGACTCTGATAAAAACCTCACAGGTTGAGCTTTGGCCAGTTTCTCCCGAGAACAGACCTTGTTAAGAACAGAATGACCTGGGATGTTTAAAATGATTCCCTTCCCCTTTGAGAGCACAAAGGAATTTTTCTCTGATAATCATGGTGGGAAGCTAGTCCAGCTGCTGGAGGTAAAATCACAAAATGGCAAGGGCTAACGATAACTACGTCTCCCTGGAGTTCTTATCTTTCAGGCTTGTACTGAGCTTCCACAATTATCAGTTACAATTTAGGTTTTCCTACCTGAATACTGGTTCCCATGTAGCTTTGTGTTCCTGGATTTCTGCTTCAAAAAGCCATGAGCCTCTGCATTCACCTTTTAGTTATTGCAATTTGGACACAGTTGTTTGCCCTGAGACCATACCTCTCTAAAAGAACAAGAATTGTTCCTTTTTTGGTTTATTCATCTTTTACTTATTTTAATAATGGGGTAGCATTTCCTACGTGCTGAACAACAACCACTGTGTGTTTATGTTTTAAAATTATTCTATTTTCTTAGCTATTTAGTATATTGGACAATTTTTGTTATTTCATTCAGTCAGTGCTTTGCATAAAGATTTTGCCATACAGAAATATTATATATCTGTGTTGCTCAATATAATAGCCACAAGCCACATACTTGAAATGTGGTTACTGTGATTTTTTTTGTTGTTAAATTTTAATTTCTTTACATTTAGACTTTAATAGAAGTATTGGAAAGAATAACATAGAAACTACAAACTCAATTGGTGACACAGAAAATCTACTGCAATTTTATTCTCTTTCCTTGACTTCTGTAAGTGTAAATTTATTTAGTGGATCTGTCCCAAAGTAAATAAATTTGCATACTTATATGAAGACTTATGCAGACACACCCAAACACATACACACATATACATATTTACAGGACTACTTTTGATATTCTGAAGAGTGTGTAAATACACAAAAATGTGTGTAAAATGTCTGTGCATTCACATACATATATATTTTACACACACATATATGTACATATATGGAAGTATATATAAACATTTACATTCATATTGTCAATTTTATCCCTCATTCCTAAACTTCCATATGGTGACAGTTTTCTGCCTTTTGAAGAGCAACTTTTATTTACTTTCACAATGTTCTTCTTTTGGCTATGTCCTGTTAACTTCTGTGTGGCACCTGTGTTCTTGAAAGATACGCTTGCTAAGGTCACAGGGCTGCTTAGGGCAGGTTCGCAGTGATTTTCTTTCAGCACACTGAGGATTTGTGTTCTATTTTCTCTGTTATAAAGTTATTAGACAATCCAAATATTTATCCTTTGGAGATACTCTCAATTTTCTTCTAGCTTTTTAAACTAAAAACTTCTTTTCTTAAATGTTCCACAATGTTATAGCGATGTATTTTGCATAAGATTTCTTTATATTTGGTGTCCTTGGTTGTTTTTGTCCTGTTTTATTTGATTTGAAATTACACTGGATTTCTTAAATAAATTTTAGAAATTTCTTCTTTGTATATTTCTTCTTGTTCTCTTTTTCTTTTAGCATTCCAAATAATTAGAAATTTGGCCTCCGGGTTATATGTTTATTCACTTAACATTCTTCTATTATCTGCCCTTGTTTCTTTTGTCTTTATTTTGTATATTTACACCTCATGTATATTCTAGTCCACTAATCCCTCTGCAGAGATTTCTAATAATTTATTCTTAATCAACTGCTACAATCTTAGTTGTGGCTATTATTTTGTTTTAGAATTCTAAAAATCCTCTCTCATTCTCTTTAAAGTCTTCTAAAAATAGTTTATATTTTCTTAAAAACTGCTTTGATCATGTATTTTACTTTGTAAACATATAAGTATAGTTTTTTCAAGTTGTGTATGATAGTTCCAATTTCAGACTATCTGTAGTTATTTTCTACTGCAAGTGATAATTCTTACCCATGACACCTTATCTCCTTATTTCCTTGGTTATTTTTGATAGTGTGTGAAAAATTTTGATAATATATTATTATTTTTTGAAGAATTGTTATTTATGAATAATATACTAAAGCCTTAAAGAGTACTTTCACCCAGGTTTGGAGATTGAGCTATATCTAGGGTACCCTATGTTAGTGGATACTGGTTTGCAGTTTGTGCAAATGCTATTTAGTGTCATTTAATCCTTATTCCAAAGATGTAGGATTTTTTTCTCTCTACCCAAAATGTGAAGGTTTTACCAGGATTACACATAGGTATGCCTTGGACCCCAACTTCTGTACCCATATCAGATTGTGTTTTAAAGATACGGTCTCTCAGCCTTTCTTTAGTAATGGTAAATAAAGACCAGAAAGGGGCACAAAAAGAGTGGTTTAGTAGTGTAGATGTTTGTCTTCTGCTTTCTGCTTAATCTTGGCCTGGTAGCTTTGCAAATGAAAACAAACACATGAACAAAAAAATCAGACAGTGTCTTATGAGAGTTTGTTTAAACTGAAGCTGTAGCTAGAGCACACATTATACAAAATTAAGCTGACTGACCCATAATCTCTGGAACTAGGAAAAAGACACACTGCCAATGATCACAACCTTCTCAGTTTATTCTTTTTTCCCACAATAATTATAATCCAAAGGCTATTATGCATTTCACCAGTTGGATAAAGAAAATATTCTAGACACTGTTTTTATTTCAGGTCGATTTTTGTTACTTGCACATCTTCATTTCCTCTTAAAAATATAAATAGGACATGGGAGAGACAGTCCAGCAATTTAAAATTGCAACTTTGATTTTGACATGAGACTATTTATATAACTTCATTGTAATTTTCTTCTGAATGGAATGTAAATTTGTATTTTAAAAGTATCTGCTAAATCAAGGAGTCCTTTCTTATGCAGACAAAAGGTTTCCAAAATTTATGTCAGATTCCTGTGTATTGTTAATGTCTCCTAGTTTTTATATTTTAGCATGATTTTATGCTATAGACATAAAACTCAAATTTTATATAAAGCAACAGAAATGTTTTCTATATATCAGGCACAGAGGAATTTTAAGTGAAACCATTTAGAGAATAATATCTTTGAAGACAATCGTAAGATCCGTGGAAAATCTTTTCTAAACTTTTGATTGTATCCTATTCCAAAGCAGAGACCTGAATAGTGTTCAATTAGAATATCTCCATACTAAATTGTCCTTTAAAAAAAAAAAAAAAAGAAGTAAGAAGATGGTAAAACACTATGTTCCTGAATTGCCCCATTTACTCCCAAGAACCTAGCCAAGGCAAGGGAACAAAGGAACAAGAGTGGGCCCAAACTGCAATGTCCAGATAAATACTATCCTGAAGGACACTGACTCTCTTTTCCACATATCTTGTAAACAGGGCAGACTAGTATTATATGTAATAACTTCTTTCCTGCGTGCACACCAGGACACCTACTCCTTGGAATGCAGATCACACAAGGAACAAAGCAAACTAATGATGTCACTGCTTCCAAGCCTTCCCCTTGCATTAACTGGTGTGGAACTGTTGCTGCCTGAAGTGGAAACCGCTTGGAGCAACAACGCCTCAGGAAAATTCGGAGGCAGGATGAAAATGAAAAAAGGTCTTTTATTCTTCTTCTCTCTCTGGCTCCAGCAATCACTCCAAACGCTCTAACTCCAACCACCACCTTCTTCTTCTTCCCACACACACTAACCAAACTCACCCAGTTATATACATATAGCTTTAACAAGGACACGTGCTTACAGCTTGAGCTTACAGGTGCGTCACGCAGTGTTCACGGGCATACAAAGATTCCTTGAATAATGTATTACTATCAGGTGGAAACTAGAACATCTTTTATGGCTCTCAGCTAACCGCAATCTTTAGCTATCTCCTTGATTATAGGCTCCTTCATTTTCCCCTTTTAGTTTTAAAAGAGGGGATGTTCTAGGACGTCCATGTGCAACCGACATTCTTACCCGTCATGGGAATCGAGGCTGTCCTGACTCCTGGCTTAGGTTGACATGCCGGCCACATTAGACTGTCCTGTGCGACTGTGCCGTGTCTTAGGTTGTTCCCTTCTGGGGATCTTACCCGTCATAGGCTAACCAGCCATCCAATAGAGCCCTTCAGGATCGACTGTGTGCTGACTAACAGCTGTCCAATTTTTAGGAGATGCTGCGGCTTTAAGGTGGTAAGCCTACTGCTGACGAGCCGAGTTTCCATAGCGTATCAAGTTCTTTAAGCCAATCAGCTGCCCTTAGTTTCATCAAGTAACGCACTGAGTTCTCTTAGACAAATACCCGCTAGGCATTGTCCCATAATGTCCCAAAATAATGGAAAATCAAAATGTCCATAAGTTATAACACATAGATTCAGGAGGCCCCATGCATGCAGAGCAGAGGCCACACTGCTGGTTAGGTTGTTTGATGCTTGAGCAGCAGGGATGCTTGCAGCGACCGCGGTCCTTGCAGTTGTAGCAGCAGCCGTCTTTTTTATATCTAGACATTTCCACCGGCGAATCTTCAGGGCCCGCTACCTAAAAACTCAAGCATCCATTATTAAGGGAAAGGCAGTGCTATTCCAGCACTGAGATCAAAAGGTGAGCTGTCAAACTAAAAAAAAAAAGAATTATTAGAGTAGAAAATAAAAGTTGATCTCTGCTCACACACATTGCTGCTTAAGCTCCCACAAACATAAGCTGGCAAAATATCACATTCAGAAATAATCAAAGAGAAACTGAGGGTGTTTACTGCATTAAAGATAAAGAAAATCTAAAGGCACTTTGGAAAAATAATTTGTTAGCTGGAATCCTCGAGTCTCTATATACACAGCAATCCTATACCTGTTGAAATAATTCAAATTAATCAGCTATTAAACAAATGAAGTTAATAACAAATAAACGATCCTCTGTCGGAACACCAAAATATCAGGTTATACAACATTAAACATATTCACAGCTGAAGAGAAGTCCCGGAGACAACTATAAATCAAAATTGATTATCATTATAATTGATTATCTAATTAGAATATTCTGAACTTATATGAATATCTATCTATCTATCTATTGATTATCTAATTAGAATATTCTAAGCTTAAATGAATTAACGTTATTTGGATCTATATCTATCTATTTTTTTTTCATAAGCGCTTAATTATTTGTGACGTCACACTAGACAGACGCACATATAAACATATATTTGTGACATCACATTAACATGAAATTTAGACAAATGCACAGACATAAAGACATATATAAAAGAAAAAAAAATACAATTGTGTATACACTAAAGAGAGATCTTCTTGTCCCAGCCGGGAAGATGAAATTTAAGTTGTAAATTTTAATGGAGGACTCTTTTAAGGGAATCACTCCATACCTTCATTTTGATCTTCTTGATTTTGTACTTGTTTATTCAATATAGACTCCTCAATAACTTTGTCTTGATCCTTTTGACTTTGTACCTGCTTTATCAATCTAGATGGTATCCATATAGGAGAGGATTCGTGCTTTGGAAAAACACAAACAGATCCTCTCCCCCAAATTAATACTGGGTCTGGACCCTTCCATGTACCTGAGAGAACATCCTTCCAGTAAACCAAAGGTTTATGTTGTTGGTGTGGGTTCCAGTGTCTATCTCCAGCCGAATGTCCATTAGAATCTAAAGTTAAGAAATTTAGGGTAAACAGGGCAACTGCCAATCTGTCCTTAGGATTTTTCCAGTTTCCATCTTTTTGCTTTAGTAACATATTTTTAAGTGTCCGATTTGCTCTTTCAATTATTCCTTGTCCCTGAGGATTATAAGCGATACCTGTTTTGTGGATAATATTGAACTTTGTACAAAATTGTTTGAAGGATGTGGATGTATATGCAGGGCCATTATCTGTTTTAAGCATTTTGGGGATGCCCAATGCAGCAAAAGCTTGCAGACAATGAGATATAGTATCTTTAACTTTTTCTCCGGAATGTAAAGAAGCAAAAATCATGCCGGAGCATGTATCTATGGTGACATGAATAAATTATAATTTTCCAAAACTTGGCTCATGTGTGACATCCATCTGCCACAAATGATTGGGCATCAAACCTCGTGGGTTAACCCCATAATGTGGATTGGGCAAAAGTGTTACACAAGATGGACATTCTTTTACAATTCTACGAGCTTGTTCTTTTGTGATTTTAAATTTTTGTCTTAAGGTAGTGCTATTAACGTGGAACTGGGAATGAAATAAAGTAGCTTGTTGTACTGTAGTAAATATAAATATTGTTTTAGTGAGGGCATCAGCTTTTTTATTACCTTCATGGAGAGGACCAGGCAGATTAGTGTGAGCTCTTATGTGACCTATAAATAAAGGTTCTTTTCGTTGCCATAGGAGATTTTGGATTTGAGAAAACAATTTAAAAGCTGGAGTATGTGGTGCTATTGGACCCGCTAGCTCCAATTTACAGACAGCATGTACAATATAGTGGCTGTCTGAGAAAATATTCATAGGCTGTTCTTTAAAATTTTCCAGAGCTATTATTATAGCTTCGAGTTCCACTAATTGAACTGATTTTTGATTAGTGATATTAATCATATTTTCATTTTGAGTGACTACTGCAGCAGTACTATTAGAGTATCCATCTGTAAATACATTAAATGCTTTAGGAATGGGTTGATTTTTTATTACCTGTGGGAATATGATAGGATGATTGATACAAAAGGACAGTATAGGAGATTCAGGAATATGATTGTCAAAATTTGCAGAAGTAGAGCATCTAGCTATAGCCAAATCGTTATCATTGAAACACAAATATTCAACCTGTGATGATGAATAAGGAGTAATAATAGTAGCAGGATGAATTCCAAATATTTTAGTAGAGGTTTTAAGTCCTTGAAGAATAAGTTTAGCCACCATGGACGTATAAGACTCAATTGTACTTTTAGGAGAGACAGGCAAATGTATCCATAATATAGGTCCCTGTTGCCAAAATACTCCTGTTGGTGTATATTGTGAAGGAATAATAATCAATATTAGTGGTTGTGCAAAATCAAATCTATCACAATGGGATCTTTCAATGGCCTGTTCTACTAATTTTAGAGCTCTCCTGGCCTCAGGAGTTAATGTTCGCGGTGAGGCTGGATCAGGGTTCCCGCGAAGGATGTCAAATAAAGGTTTTAATTGTCCAGTAGTGAGGCTTAGTGTAGGGCGAAGCCAATTAATGTCTCCCAATAATTTTTGGAAATCATTGAGGGTGGTCAAATGTTCTTTACTTATTAGATTTTGGGGGGTTTAACAAAAGTATCCATGATTTTAAAGCCTAAATATAGTATAGGTGATATGCTTTGAACTTTTTCTTCTGCTATATATAATCCATATTTTTTTAATTTTTTGTTATTTCACTAAATATATTAAATAAGATTTGTTGATTAGGGTGAGCTAATAAAACATCGTCCATGTAGTGTAGACACATGAGGTCTTGATATTTGTTTTTAATGGGCTGTATAGCTCTATCCACATATAGTTGGCACATTGTAGGGCTATTTGCCTTTCCTTGCGTCAATAGTTTCCATTGATATCTTTTATCAGGGCCATTATTATTGATAGAAGGAATTGAAAAAGCAAACCTGGGGGCATCCAGAGGATGTAGGGGAATGGAAAAGAAAAAGTCCTTTATATCAAGAGTTATAAGGTAATAGTTTTTTGGAATAGCTACAGGATTAGGAAGTCCAGGTTGGGTAGGTCCCATAATTTGCATTGTTTTATTAATTTGTCTTAGGTCTTGTAATAGTCTCCATTTTCCCGATTTTTTCTTAATTACAAATATGGGAGAATTCCAGGGAGAGGTGGAAGGCTCTATGTGTCCTGCTTCTAATTGTTCTTTAATTAATTGATGGGCCGCTTGCAATTTTTCTTTGGATAGGGGCCACTAAGGGACCCAAACTGGCTTATTAGAGAGCCATGGTATTTTTAAAATTGTTTTCTCAGTGGCCCTAGAAAAAATGTCCTTTGCCTTTTTTATTATGATTAGGATTTTTATTCTTAACACCTGCAGGCTTGGTTGCTAGTTGTAGTCCCATTTGATGTAAGATATCTCTTCCCCATAGGTTAATGGCAAGCTGTTTAAAACATAAGGTTGGAATGTTCCTGTATGGCCTTCATTGTCTTGCCAATTTAAGATTACAGCACTTTGTGCTGGGGTATTACTATATCCCAAGCCTCTTAAACTGGTTGAGGCTTTCTGTAGAGGCCAGTGCTTAGGCCATTGTTGTAGATTTATGATGGAAGAGTCAGCTCCTGTATCAATCAGTGCCTCCATCTCTATACCTTGAATTTTTAATTTGCACATCGGCCTCCGTGAACAATCCTGTACCCAGAAAGCCATAGGTCCTGAACCAGTGGAACCGAATGCTCTGCTATTTCTATTTTGTGGCATGCTTTTAAAAGAACTATAGAGACGGGAATGAGGAGCAGCTGTGCAATTCTGTCTCCTTGATTTACGGAGATGATGCCCCTGTGTGTACTTAGCATTATTTTAATCTCTCCATTATAATCTGAATCAACAACCCCTGGTATAACATTAAAGCCTAATAAACTCTTGGAACTACGCCCAAGGATTAGTCCCACAGTTCCTGAAGGGAGAGGTCCCCTGATTCCCGTAGGAATCAGCTGAACCCCCATTTCAGGTGTCAGGACCATCCGGGCAGTAGAACAGAGATCTAATCCTGCACTTCCTCTTGTCCCTCTGATAAGGGAGTTAATGGGTAGGAGGGACTGTGACGAGGAATCATTTGAATCTGAGGGCCTTCCTCCTCTAGTGCCTCGTACATTTGTGGGCCCCGGGGCATTGGGCCCCGTGCCCCGTTTTTTGAAATCCTTGATAAATCATTTCCATATATATCATATCTGGAATGGCATTGATTGGCCCAATGTATACCCTTTTTGCACCTGGGGCATCAGCCTGGAGCGCGGTATGAATTTGATCTTATTACCCTTGGGGGATATTGCTTAGCATATCTTGGTTGATTATAATACTTTTGTCTGAAATATCCTGTTCTAGGTTGAATCCTTTGGGAATTTTGAGGGGAGGAATTTTTTTCATCACTGCAGCAATTACGTTGCCTGTGATAACAGCCTCGTTAATGTCTTTGCACAGTCTGATATAAATTGATAAGTCTTTTTTACTTCTCCACGGCCTTATTGCATCCTGGCAATATTTATTAGCATTCTCGTATGCTAATTGGATAACTAGAGGCATAGCTTGCTCGACTTTGCCAAAAACTCTAGATGTTGTTTTTTAAGAGTCTATCTACAAAATCAGCGTAAGGTTCGTTAGGCCCTTGTATAACTTTTGATAGGCTGCCTTGCAGATCCCCTGTGCCTGATATTGTCTTCCAGGCTTTCACAGCTGCAGTGTGTATCTGGGCATACACACCGGGATCGTATTGTAGCTGATTTTGTAGTTCGGCGAACTGACCTTCCCCTGTGAGCATATCTATATTACGTTGAGGGAAACCTGCTGCAGCATTTCTCTTTGCTATTTCTGAACAAAGTTCCTGGAATTGAGTTTTCCAGATTAGGTATTGTCCCCCACTTAGTACCGCTCTGCATAGACTTTTCCAATCTGAGGGGGCTAAGATTAGGGTGTTAAGTGACTCTATCATACTTAATGTGAATGGAGCTTGAGGCCCATAAGTCATTACCGCCTCTTTAAAATTCTTTTTTGTCTTAAAGTCTAGGGACTCGTGATATCTTTGTCCCTCTTCATTTTGAAATACTGGCAGTTCTAGGTGCTCCTGCGGTCTATGTTGTTCGAGAGCGCATAAGCACTCAGAAAGGCCGCCAATTTCTACCTCAAGGGCACGTACTTTCTGATCAATACTCCTTATTGTTTCTGTTAGGTATTCTATCCATGAAGGAGCAGAGGGCACTAGTGGTTCCTCTATTTGACGGTCTTTTCTCTTTTTTAATTTCTTTTTGTTCTTTTTATTGGAGACTGTGCTCCCCGAATCGCTTTTTGATTCCTCCTCACTACTAGCTTCATACTTGTTGCTGCCTGAAGTGGAAACCGCTTGGAGCAACGAACGCCTCAGGAAAATTCGGAGGCAGGATGAAAATGAAAAAAGGTCTTTTATTCTTCTTCTCTCTCTGGCTCCAGCAATCACTCCAAACGCTCTAACTCCAACCACCACCTTCTTCTTCTTCCCACACACACTAACCAAACTCACCCAGTTATATACATATAGCTTTAACAAGGACACGTGCTTACAGCTTGAGCTTACAGGTGCGTCACGCAGTGTTCACGGGCATACAAAGATTCCTTGAATAATGTATTACTATCAGGTGGAAACTAGAACATCTTTTATGGCTCTCAGCTAACCGCAATCTTTAGCTATCTCCTTGATTATAGGCTCCTTCATTTTCCCCTTTTAGTTTTAAAAGAGGGGATGTTCTAGGACGTCCATGTGCAACCGACATTCTTACCCGTCATGGGAATCGAGGCTGTCCTGACTCCTGGCTTAGGTTGACATGCCGGCCACATTAGACTGTCCTGTGCGACTGTGCCGTGTCTTAGGTTGTTCCCTTCTGGGGATCTTACCCGTCATAGGCTAACCAGCCATCCAATAGAGCCCTTCAGGATCGACTGTGTGCTGACTAACAGCTGTCCAATTTTTAGGAGATGCTGCGGCTTTAAGGTGGTAAGCCTACTGCTGACGAGCCGAGTTTCCATAGCGTATCAAGTTCTTTAAGCCAATCAGCTGCCCTTAGTTTCATCAAGTAACGCACTGAGTTCTCTTAGACAAATACCCGCTAGGCATTGTCCCATAATGTCCCAAAATAATGGAAAATCAAAATGTCCATAAGTTATAACACATAGATTCAGGAGGCCCCATGCATGCAGAGCAGAGGCCACACTGCTGGTTAGGTTGTTTGATGCTTGAGCAGCAGGGATGCTTGCAGCGACCGCGGTCCTTGCAGTTGTAGCAGCAGCCGTCTTTTTTATATCTAGACATTTCCACCGGCGAATCTTCAGGGCCCGCTACCTAAAAACTCAAGCATCCATTATTAAGGGAAAGGCAGTGCTATTCCAGCACTGAGATCAAAAGGTGAGCTGTCAAACTAAAAAAAAAAAAAATTATTAGAGTAGAAAATAAAAGTTGATCTCTGCTCACACACATTGCTGCTTAAGCTCCCACAAACATAAGCTGGCAAAATATCACATTCAGAAATAATCAAAGAGAAACTGAGGGTGTTTACTGCATTAAAGATAAAGAAAATCTAAAGGCACTTTGGAAAAATAATTTGTTAGCTGGAATCCTCGAGTCTCTATATACACAGCAATCCTATACCTGTTGAAATAATTCAAATTAATCAGCTATTAAACAAATGAAGTTAATAACAAATAAACGATCCTCTGTCGGAACACCAAAATATCAGGTTATACAACATTAAACATATTCACAGCTGAAGAGAAGTCCCGGAGACAACTATAAATCAAAATTGATTATCATTATAATTGATTATCTAATTAGAATATTCTGAACTTATATGAATATCTATCTATCTATCTATTGATTATCTAATTAGAATATTCTAAGCTTAAATGAATTAACGTTATTTGGATCTATATCTATCTATTTTTTTTTCATAAGCGCTTAATTATTTGTGACGTCACACTAGACAGACGCACATATAAACATATATTTGTGACATCACATTAACATGAAATTTAGACAAATGCACAGACATAAAGACATATATAAAAGAAAAAAAAATACAATTGTGTATACACTAAAGAGAGATCTTCTTGTCCCAGCCGGGAAGATGAAATTTAAGTTGTAAATTTTAATGGAGGACTCTTTTAAGGGAATCACTCCATACCTTCATTTTGATCTTCTTGATTTTGTACTTGTTTATTCAATATAGACTCCTCAATAACTTTGTCTTGATCCTTTTGACTTTGTACCTGCTTTATCAATCTAGATGGTATCCATATAGGAGAGGATTCGTGCTTTGGAAAAACACAAACAGATCCTCTCCCCCAAATTAATACTGGGTCTGGACCCTTCCATGTACCTGAGAGAACATCCTTCCAGTAAACCAAAGGTTTATGTTGTTGGTGTGGGTTCCAGTGTCTATCTCCAGCCGAATGTCCATTAGAATCTAAAGTTAAGAAATTTAGGGTAAACAGGGCAACTGCCAATCTGTCCTTAGGATTTTTCCAGTTTCCATCTTTTTGCTTTAGTAACATATTTTTAAGTGTCCGATTTGCTCTTTCAATTATTCCTTGTCCCTGAGGATTATAAGCGATACCTGTTTTGTGGATAATATTGAACTTTGTACAAAATTGTTTGAAGGATGTGGATGTATATGCAGGGCCATTATCTGTTTTAAGCATTTTGGGGATGCCCAATGCAGCAAAAGCTTGCAGACAATGAGATATAGTATCTTTAACTTTTTCTCCGGAATGTAAAGAAGCAAAAATCATGCCGGAGCATGTATCTATGGTGACATGAATAAATTATAATTTTCCAAAACTTGGCTCATGTGTGACATCCATCTGCCACAAATGATTGGGCATCAAACCTCGTGGGTTAACCCCATAATGTGGATTGGGCAAAAGTGTTACACAAGATGGACATTCTTTTACAATTCTACGAGCTTGTTCTTTTGTGATTTTAAATTTTTGTCTTAAGGTAGTGCTATTAACGTGGAACTGGGAATGAAATAAAGTAGCTTGTTGTACTGTAGTAAATATAAATATTGTTTTAGTGAGGGCATCAGCTTTTTTATTACCTTCATGGAGAGGACCAGGCAGATTAGTGTGAGCTCTTATGTGACCTATAAATAAAGGTTCTTTTCGTTGCCATAGGAGATTTTGGATTTGAGAAAACAATTTAAAAGCTGGAGTATGTGGTGCTATTGGACCCGCTAGCTCCAATTTACAGACAGCATGTACAATATAGTGGCTGTCTGAGAAAATATTCATAGGCTGTTCTTTAAAATTTTCCAGAGCTATTATTATAGCTTCGAGTTCCACTAATTGAACTGATTTTTGATTAGTGATATTAATCATATTTTCATTTTGAGTGACTACTGCAGCAGTACTATTAGAGTATCCATCTGTAAATACATTAAATGCTTTAGGAATGGGTTGATTTTTTATTACCTGTGGGAATATGATAGGATGATTGATACAAAAGGACAGTATAGGAGATTCAGGAATATGATTGTCAAAATTTGCAGAAGTAGAGCATCTAGCTATAGCCAAATCGTTATCATTGAAACACAAATATTCAACCTGTGATGATGAATAAGGAGTAATAATAGTAGCAGGATGAATTCCAAATATTTTAGTAGAGGTTTTAAGTCCTTGAAGAATAAGTTTAGCCACCATGGACGTATAAGACTCAATTGTACTTTTAGGAGAGACAGGCAAATGTATCCATAATATAGGTCCCTGTTGCCAAAATACTCCTGTTGGTGTATATTGTGAAGGAATAATAATCAATATTAGTGGTTGTGCAAAATCAAATCTATCACAATGGGATCTTTCAATGGCCTGTTCTACTAATTTTAGAGCTCTCCTGGCCTCAGGAGTTAATGTTCGCGGTGAGGCTGGATCAGGGTTCCCGCGAAGGATGTCAAATAAAGGTTTTAATTGTCCAGTAGTGAGGCTTAGTGTAGGGCGAAGCCAATTAATGTCTCCCAATAATTTTTGGAAATCATTGAGGGTGGTCAAATGTTCTTTACTTATTAGATTTTGGGGGTTTTAACAAAAGTATCCATGATTTTAAAGCCTAAATATAGTATAGGTGATCTGCTTTGAACTTTTTCTTCTGCTATATATAATCCATATTTTTTTAATTTTTTGTTATTTCACTAAATATATTAAATAAGATTTGTTGATTAGGGTGAGCTAATAAAACATCGTCCATGTAGTGTAGACACATGAGGTCTTGATATTTGTTTTTAATGGGCTGTATAGCTCTATCCACATATAGTTGGCACATTGTAGGGCTATTTGCCTTCCTTGCGTCAATAGTTTCCATTGATATCTTTTATCAGGGCCATTATTATTGATAGAAGGAATTGAAAAAGCAAACCTGGGGGCATCCAGAGGATGTAGGGGAATGGAAAAGAAAAAGTCCTTTATATCAAGAGTTATAAGGTAATAGTTTTTTGGAATAGCTACAGGATTAGGAAGTCCAGGTTGGGTAGGTCCCATAATTTGCATTGTTTTATTAATTTGTCTTAGGTCTTGTAATAGTCTCCATTTTCCCGATTTTTTCTTAATTACAAATATGGGAGAATTCCAGGGAGAGGTGGAAGGCTCTATGTGTCCTGCTTCTAATTGTTCTTTAATTAATTGATGGGCCGCTTGCAATTTTTCTTTGGATAGGGGCCACTAAGGGACCCAAACTGGCTTATTAGAGAGCCATGGTATTTTTAAAATTGTTTTCTCAGTGGCCCCTAGAAAAAATGTCCTTTGCCTTTTTTATTATGATTAGGATTTTTATTCTTAACACCTGCAGGCTTGGTTGCTAGTTGTAGTCCCATTTGATGTAAGATATCTCTTCCCCATAGGTTAATGGCAAGCTGTTTAAAACATAAGGTTGGAATGTTCCTGTATGGCCTTCATTGTCTTGCCAATTTAAGATTACAGCACTTTGTGCTGGGGTATTACTATATCCCAAGCCTCTTAAACTGGTTGAGGCTTTCTGTAGAGGCCAGTGCTTAGGCCATTGTTGTAGATTTATGATGGAAGAGTCAGCTCCTGTATCAATCAGTGCTCCATCTCTATACCTTGAATTTTTAATTTGCACATCGGCCTCCGTGAACAATCCTGTACCCAGAAAGCCATAGGTCCTGAACCAGTGGAACCGAATGCTCTGCTATTTCTATTTTGTGGCATGCTTTTAAAAGAACTATAGAGACGGGAATGAGGAGCAGCTGTGCAATTCTGTCTCCTTGATTTACGGAGATGATGCCCCTGTGTGTACTTAGCATTATTTTAATCTCTCCATTATAATCTGAATCAACAACCCCTGGTATAACATTAAAGCCTAATAAACTCTTGGAACTACGCCCAAGGATTAGTCCCACAGTTCCTGAAGGGAGAGGTCCCCTGATTCCCGTAGGAATCAGCTGAACCCCCATTTCAGGTGTCAGGACCATCCGGGCAGTAGAACAGAGATCTAATCCTGCACTTCCTCTTGTCCCTCTGATAAGGGAGTTAATGGGTAGGAGGGACTGTGACGAGGAATCATTTGAATCTGAGGGCCTTCCTCCTCTAGTGCCTCGTACATTTGTGGGCCCCGGGGCATTGGGCCCCGTGCCCCGTTTTTTGAAATCCTTGATAAATCATTTCCATATATATCATATCTGGAATGGCATTGATTGGCCCAATGTATACCCTTTTTGCACCTGGGGCATCAGCCTGGAGCGCGGTATGAATTTGATCTTATTACCCTTGGGGGATATTGCTTAGCATATCTTGGTTGATTATAATACTTTTGTCTGAAATATCCTGTTCTAGGTTGAATCCTTTGGGAATTTTGAGGGGAGGAATTTTTCATCACTGCAGCAATTACGTTGCCTGTGATAACAGCCTCGTTAATGTCTTTGCACAGTCTGATATAAATTGATAAGTCTTTTTTACTTCTCCACGGCCTTATTGCATCCTGGCAATATTTATTAGCATTCTCGTATGCTAATTGGATAACTAGAGGCATAGCTTGCTCGACTTTGCCAAAAACTCTAGATGTTGTTTTTAAGAGTCTATCTACAAAATCAGCGTAAGGTTCGTTAGGCCCTTGTATAACTTTTGATAGGCTGCCTTGCAGATCCCCTGTGCCTGATATTGTCTTCCAGGCTTTCACAGCTGCAGTGTGTATCTGGGCATACACACCGGGATCGTATTGTAGCTGATTTTGTAGTTCGGCGAACTGACCTTCCCCTGTGAGCATATCTATATTACGTTGAGGGAAACCTGCTGCAGCATTTCTCTTTGCTATTTCTGAACAAAGTTCCTGGAATTGAGTTTTCCAGATTAGGTATTGTCCCCCACTTAGTACCGCTCTGCATAGACTTTTCCAATCTGAGGGGGCTAAGATTAGGGTGTTAAGTGACTCTATCATACTTAATGTGAATGGAGCTTGAGGCCCATAAGTCATTACCGCCTCTTTAAAATTCTTTTTTGTCTTAAAGTCTAGGGACTCGTGATATCTTTGTCCCTCTTCATTTTGAAATACTGGCAGTTCTAGGTGCTCCTGCGGTCTATGTTGTTCGAGAGCGCATAAGCACTCAGAAAGGCCGCCAATTTCTACCTCAAGGGCACGTACTTTCTGATCAATACTCCTTATTGTTTCTGTTAGGTATTCTATCCATGAAGGAGCAGAGGGCACTAGTGGTTCCTCTATTTGACGGTCTTTTCTCTTTTTTAATTTCTTTTTGTTCTTTTTATTGGAGACTGTGCTCCCCGAATCGCTTTTTGATTCCTCCTCACTACTAGCTTCATAATTCCTAACTGGCTCAGTGGAGGAGACCGTACTCTCATGGTTTGGCTCCTTGTTACTATTATCACTTTCACTAGTATCCTGAGTTTCAGCTTCTAAGGAGCGTACTCCTCAGCTAATTTTATTAAGCTTCTGATGGCTTTTGCAGTTCTTACTTTTGAATTTACATTACTACTCTCCTTGCTGGTCTCAACTGAATCAGAGGATATGCTTTCTTGTTCACTTTTCTCACTATCTCTGAGTTCTCGATATCAAAAATTTCATTCGTGGCTTTTATAAACCAACTTTTTGTTATATTCGCTCCCATATTTTTAAATTTTCTTTTTTCTTACCTTGCCGCCGAATTCCCCGTACAGGCCACCACTTGTTGCTGCCTGAAGCGGAAACCGTTTGGAGCAGCGAACGCCACAGGAAAATTCGGAGGCAGGATGAAAATGAGAAAAGGTCTTTTATTCTTCTTCTCTCTCCGGCTCCAGCAATCACTCCAAACGCTCTAACTCCAACCACCACCTTCTTCTTCTTCCCACACACTCTAACCAAACTCACCCAGTTATATACAAGCTTTAACAAGGACACGTGCTTACAGCTCGAGCTTACAGGTGCGTCACGCAGTGTTCACGGGCATACAAAGATTCCTTGAATAATGTATTACTATCAGGTGGAAACTAGAACATCTTTTATGGCTCTCAGCTAACCACAATCTTTAGCTATCTCCTTGATTATAGGCTCCTTCATGGAACTGCTGAGGGCACAGTGGAGAGAACAAGTGTCACTCATTTCCCAACCACCACCAGACATTGCATAAGGAGGGACAGAGGTGCTATTTTGAAAGTACTGTGAGGAACAGAGGTGCAATCTATCTAGGTTGTCACCACTGGACTTTCCCCATAAGTATCGTCTCACTTGACATCCCAGTGTACTTTCTTTGGTCTTAGGTTGAACTATCCCACTGCCCTAATGCAACAAGACTGTAAACTAAACAGTAATAAATTAATGCATCCAAACTTCAAAAATTAATGTATTAGAATTTGGGGAAAAAAAAAAACAGAAAAAAAAAGCCCATGCACATTTCCCTTAGAAAATTATTTTATTGAATTATTCTATTGAAAATTGTTCTATTGAATTTCTTTCATAAGCCTTATAATAGTATAGAACAAGTTCCCTTAACTGCAGTGTACCAGAGAAGAGTGATTAGATAACCAAAGGTTTGGAGATATTATTCTGCCAGTGCCAAAGATCTTAAGAATATAATGAAAGAATTGACTTTCATTTAATTATTTAAAAGCTGGCCAAACAAAAAATGATTATGCAATTAAGTCTAAATTTTCTGACTAAAAGCAGCCTACAGCATATATCACACTGGAAGAACTAGAATCAAAGGTGTCCTGGGCTAGTCTGACCTGTAATCAGTAAATTATGGGAAGGGGCCTTTGTGATAAAGGCCAGGAAGTAGAATTGAAAAGTCCTATTTGTCCTATCAAAGAGCTCTTTCTTAAATTTTATAAAAGAGATAAATTGATGGGTATTTGCACTATTGTGGGTTCTCCTACAATGCCGTGGGAAGACAGAGTAGTGAAATTCATGTATTCTAATTTCATTTTGGTTTAGGGGGTAATTATAGCACTTACTGGGTAAGACTGTTAATGCTGATTATTTCATTTAATCTTTAACATAGCCCTCCTATGAATTAGTAAACACTGTTCTCTTATTCCCTTCTGAGGATGAAAATTAGAAAACTAACTAAATTTTCATTTCCCTAAAGTTAGCAAGTTACAGACCAACATTTGAACCCAGCCAATTTGGATTTTAAAACTGTTTTAAAACTACATTTAAATTGCTCTTGGAATAAAAGGAAATATATACTAAGAGGTTGAGAGATGGTGCACATCCAAAAGAGGCTGCTTGAGATGCAACAGCCAAGGTAATGCAGAGGTGAGAGCCCAGGGAGCAGTATTGGAACCGCTGGACATCACCAGTAAAACAATAGTAGGAAACATCTATCTAGGCTCCAGTACCATCAAGTTTTTCATGAGAAAGAATGGTCGGAGGAAGGGGGCACTTGAAGAAGATAGGAGCCACATGAATATTTAATAGACTGTTTGGCATTCTGAATAGCAAGCATGCTTTGGGTTCTTAATATCAATTAGGTGGTTAATAAGAAACAGGTTGCTAGTGGCAACAATTGATTTCTCTGAATTTAACTTCACGTTAATAAAATGTGCTTCACACAGAGTTTTGTTTCAGTACAGTTCTAGTGCATCTTTATGACTCTTCAACTAATTTTTTTATGGAACAAACTCTCAGAGAACACATGTATGTCTTAATGATAGAAGCTTAAGATGAGGTAAGCAGGGAAAAATTGTAGTAAATGAACACAAAGAAATATATTTCTCAGGTACACTCACACCTACTTAGGATCAACTGGCAGTTTTGCTCATGGTAGTTGCTCTAGAATTCTAGTATATTAGAGGCTCCACCTTGAAATATTCCTTTAATATTCAATAAAGAGCAGGAAAGAAGGTAAATTGCACTCCATCTCTTAGAGCTTCTATTCGGGAATGAGTTATATCACTTCATTGGCTAAAATAAGTCATATTGTCAGCTACCTGCACTGACTGCAAGGAAGTGAAATGCTCTATTGCTTAGAAATAGATAGTAGTCAACACATATGACTGCCACACACAGAGCAAGTATGGCCAGGGGACATTCTGGACTGGACTTTTCTCAGTCAAATAGGCATAAGAAGTGGATCAAAAAATAACATACTATAACTTATTGGGAATCTTCAGTCAATAATATAATGTAATGTCTCATTACATTGATATATTTTTATAAATTTCCTCAATGTCCATGAAATTACTTATCATCCTCATTTGTAGGAATGGTCCCCTGAGTTTTTCTGTTAGAGGTTACTATGCTGAAATAATACATCTTTTCTCCCCCTATGGCTTTAGGCAGGCAGTAAAGTTTGTTAATTATCTGATTCACCAGCTCCTATTGAACCAACTAACAGTGATCCTTTGATAGAAGAAAGCAGGAGCTGAGAGAAAACCAAATTTTCAACATCTGCCAGGACCAATGATCTACAAGGGCCTGAAATCTGAGCAGCTTCTTCGATAGCTCAGACAGGCATGAGCAAGACCACTTTAGGTCAGTGAGCTCTTCAGCTATTGATGTATTACAATTGGCACCTATGGAGAGATACCTGAGGTGAGAAATAAGATGTAATTTCAAATACATAAATAAGTTCTGCCCATGAAGTCTTTTTCTCAAAGAACACACAAAATAACCTTATGAAGCAATGTTCCTTTCCCTTGTCAAATTGGTTTTGTGGTCCAAAAATAGCCATGATATATTCTGTTTATATAATATCCTCAAAATTTAACTCAGGGCCTTTTTAATTACTTAAATTACTTTAATTACTTAAACTACTTTAATCACTTTGGTATATGCTGATTGGATTATAGCAAGTAAACAAATTCAATATTCTATTTTTATTAATTGAAGAAAATACAATATACTATTTGAAAGAAATTATTTTATTATGATACTTTAGGAAAATTATTCAAATGGATAGAGAATTTTAGTACTTTAAAGATATTTTATTCCACAAACTCAAAAAGCCCTGATGGTTTCAAGTGGGGGAATCTGAAGAGATAAATTCATGTCATATACATTTCTTTTGCATGTCCTTTGGAAACCTTTATTCCTAGCATGAAGTGAAAGAAAACTACTTTTATTTTAAAAACAAGAGAACTGACATTAATGCAATTTAAAAAAATAACCCTTTGAACAAGGAAAATATTTTTTCAAGGTTTATAGATATTTCTTTTCTTTTTTAAGAGAAGGAAAGTGTCACATTTCAGTATTGGAAAAGTAACAGGGAAAATAATTAAAGGATGAAAGGAGTTACTTAAACACAAATTTTCCAAGTTCAGATTTAAGAAAACTTACTTTAAATTCTAACTCAAATTCATCCAGTCTTCAAATTTCACATACTACTTTGTGAGTATTTCATATACTACTCACACTAATATATACTGTGAATTGAACCAGGAATAAGAGAAACTCTAAGATACTCTATTATTGCTACAAATAAGGGAACCTCTAAAATATTTTAATATGGCATGGGCCATATATCTGCGTTTGAGAACATAATGAGGGTTTAGTCCCATATAAAGACCATGTGTGGCAAAGAAATGTGGAAAACCTAGGTAAAATGAAGAAAGACTAAAAAAAATCCAGATGCATTATGGGTTTCATTTTTTAAGTAATTTGTTATAATATTTACTGCATTATTACCAGATGAGTCATGCTACTTATTTTAACATGACAGTATGTAAAAATAAAAAGAAGAATTCTACATTACCCTTATTTTTCTTTTTTGTTTTGTGGGTTTTTTTTGCCAACCTTTTTGATCCAGGGGCTATGGGTCAAACGCACACACAAATACTTATACTTTAAAACCATCACTTCTTCATGTGATTTCTAGCAGCTAATTGATTTCTAGCTTGTGATATCATATTAGAAATATTGAGAAACTAAATTTATGAAGAAATTGCCAAGAAATCACTTTATCATTTTCTAAATAGTTCACTTTTCAGACTCAAGAGAGCAACAGTCTTTGACCTTGACATTCATGGAGTAACCTTTAACTTTAAAGAACATCTCATGAAATAAGATGAGAAACAAGAGGACATCTTTTGTGTTTCAAAAAAAAATTGAGGCTATCCTTTCTCCACTGTACATTTTTGGCACCTTTGTCTGGAGAAAGGATATCCTCTTCAACAAATGGTGCTGGGAAAACTGGAAATCCATATGCAACAAAATGAACTTAAACCCTTATCTCTCACCATGCACAAAACTCAATTCAAAGTGGATCAAGAACCTAGGAATACGCCAGAGACAATACGCCTAATAGAAGAAAAAGTAAGCTACAATTTCCAACATGTCGGATTAGGCCCCAAGTTCCTTAATAAGAATCCTGTAGCACAAGAATTATTACCAAGAATTAATGAATGGGATAGATTTAAACTAAAAAGTTTCTTCTCAGCAAAAGAAACAAAAAGTGAGGTGAATAGAGAGCCAACTAATTGGGAACAAATATTTAATACGTGCACATCAGATAGAGCACTAATTTCTAGAATATATAAAGAACTCAAAAAACTTAACAACAACAACAACAACAAAAACCCAAATAATCCAATCAATAAATGGGCTAAGGAATTGAAAAAGATACTTCTCAGAAGAAGATACACAATTAATCAACAAATACATGAAAAAATGCTCAACATCGCTGGCAATTAGAGAAATGCAAATGAAAACTACTCTAAGATTTCATTTCACTCCAGTCAGAATGGCAGCTATTAAGAACACAAACAACAATAAATGTTGGAGAGGATGTGGGACAAAAGGCACACTCATACATTGCTAGTGGGACTGCAAAATTGTGCAACCGCTGTGGAAAGCAGTATGGAGATTTCTTGGAAAACCAGAAATGGAACCACCCTATGACCCAGCTATCCCACTCCTGGGTCTATTTCCAAAGGACATAAAAACAGCATATTACAGTGACACAGCCACTTCACTTCATTGTTTATAGCAGCACAATTCACAATAGGTAGGTTGTGGAACCAACCTAGATGTCCCTCAGTAGATGAGTGGCTAGAGAAAATGTGGTATATATACAAGATGGAATTTTACTCAGCAATAAAAGAGAATAAAATAATGGCATTTGCAGGTAGATGAATAAAATTGGAGAATATAATGCTAAGTGAAGTTAGCCAATCCCAAAAATCCAAATACCGAATGTTTTCTCTGATATAAGGAGGCTAGTTCACAGTGTTGTTGGATGGGGGTACATAGGAGGACTAGAGGAACACTAGAATGGTCAAAGGGAAGGGAGGGGAAGGGAGGGAGCAAGGGGGAGGGAGGGAGCAAGGGGGAGGGAGGGGGAGAAAAAAGGAAAAAAAAATTGGTGGATGAATGAGATTGATATCATTATCCTAAATGCATGATTGAAGATCTGAATGGTACTTATATACTTTGTATACAAACAGTTGTATGTAAAAAGATGATATATATGTGCATTATGAATTGTAATACATACTGCTATTATAAATAAAAAAAGAAAGGAAAAACATTGAGTACATAGAAAAAGATAAATTATTTTCTAATTTTGTGAGGGCCTGAGTTACCGCTGAGGAGAACACTATCTACCTTCATCTCTTACCTTTAATTTGAGCAACCAAAGTTAGTGATAGCCATAATCTCTATTAGAGAGATGATGTTCTTTGACAATTTTCCCCTCTTTCAGTGCATAGGAACAAAGGACTTCCCCCCACCCCCCAGCTCCCAAGTTAGGTATGACCATATGATTTGTTTCAACCAGTAAAATGTCATGAGTCAATTCCAGGTCTAAGAATTTAGTGGAAGGGGTGTGGAAACTGTGGAAACATAGACTGATGTGGATATGGAATGCAGACAAGCTGCCCTGGACAACTGACTGACTGAATGCACGGTGGACTAACCATAAGCAAAAAATAAGCCTTTGGTGCTGGGCGTGGTGGCGCACGCCTGTAATCCCAGCACTTTGGGAGGCTCAGGCAGGAGGATCATAAATTCAAAGTCAGCCTCAGCCATGGCGAGGCACTTAACAACTCAGTGAGACCCTGTCTCTAAATAAAATACAAAAAAGGGCTGGGGGTGTGACCCAGTGGTCAAGTGCCCCTGAGTTCAATCCCCAGTACCAAAAGAAAAAAACAAAAGCCTTTGTTTTGTGAGTCACTGAGATTTAGAAACTCATTTGTTTCCTGATATGGACAAACTAATCCTGACGTAAATAATCATTTTTCTCTGGCAGCGTCCAGAGTACCCTCTTACCTTTCAGGCTTTCTTCAAGAAAGATGATCAATGATTCATCCTTTGAAATGAAGTGAATCTACTTTTTTTTTTTTCCTTATATATTCCACAGTTCTAAGAGAACTGACTAATGATAAGACAAACTAAAAACAAGAATTAGTTTTTAGAATGTACACAGAATAAAATGATTTTTCAAATGGGAATTTTATTATTATTTTGCCAGAAAAGAACTGAACTGAAACCTCTGGTTTTGTAGCCAGAATTCTGCTTTTATAACTTGTAAAATGGGCCTATCATGCTCTCTTCCTAAGTCTTGGTACATCTACTGTTAAGTGTCTCCATACAGAAAAATATCGTGAATAGAAATTTCTGAAAGAGTGCAGCTGATCTCTCTCCTCTGTCACCAGCATTTACAACATTCCTATCCATTTGTACTGGTTTTCATTTCTCAAAAAAATCATCTCTATTGTTGCTTCTCCAGGGATAAATTATTCAGCAATTTATTGAGTTCCTAATAAGTGTTAATAGTGGGATTCGGTATCAATTTCAGAGGGGATTTTGTGCTACTGTACATGAAAAATGTTGATAATGTATAATCCTTCTCAGTAGCTACAATCTAGTCAGAAAGGAAAGCTACCTATAATAATCACCCCCAGCAAACAAACAAGAACACAGTAATCAATATATCTGTGTCAAAAAATAGCAATATTGCCAAATGAGAAATATTATGGAATGGTGTTCTTTAGGAATGGCACTTACATCTTTGATGCAACAGATGAATTCCTTTCTCTTTCTAGCTTTATATGTGATCTGGTGTTGGGTACCTATATATTTACTATTATTTTGTCCTCTTGATGATTTGAGTTTTTAATCAATATATAAGGACTTTATTATCTCTTTTTACAGTTTTTGACTTAAAGTCAGTTTTATTTGATATGAGTATAACTACTCCTGCTCACAATTTTTTTTCTGTTTACATGGATTTTTTTTTCCCCCCAGTACTGAGGACTGAACCCAGGGGAACTTTACCACTGAGCTACATCTCCAGTATTTTTTAAACTTTTGATACAAAGTTGTGCTAAATTGCTGTGATCCTCCTATCTCAGCTTCCTAAACCAGTGAGATTACAGGTGTGGGCCTGAGTATGAGTACAAGTGTTAGTTGGACATCATATGGTAGCTTTGATTCTGTGTTGACTCAGTATATAGTGTCTGTCCAGCTCCTTCAAATCTAATCATGGTTAGTGATTGTGGTTCTCTGAGTGAGCTCAATTGTGAATCTTTGTTGCTGCCATCACGCTGGCTAATGGGACAGGTACAAGCATTTGAAGGTGCTGCATGTGGACTGTGTGGCAGGCTCTCCAATGAGCTCTGGTGCATATAGGTGTTGTGGGCTGGTTAGTTGGGTGGTATGTTTCCCAGCAGGGCAGAACTGATTCCTGGCTGGTAGTTATGCCAGACCAGGGTGCACTTAGGATCTGAAAGTCTACCATCTGGGGAGATGGAACAAATACATATCTGGCTGTTGAGGGGGCACATATTTATGTGGGCATGTTAGAGCTCCAGCTATGTATTTGCGCGTGTTCTCTCTCTCTCTCTCTCTCTCTCTCTCTCTGAAAAACCGGGGATAGTAGGAACATACCTCAGCATTGTAAAAACTGTAAATGCTAAGCCCAAGACCAACATCATTCTAAGTGGAGAAAATTGAAAGCATTCCCCCTAAGAACTGGAACAAGACTAGGATGCCTTCCTTCACCACTTTTGTTCAATATTGCCCTTGAAGCTCTAGCCAGAGCAATTAGACAGAAGAAGGAAATTAAAGGGATACAAATAGGAAAAGAAGAACTCAAATTATCATTATTTGCTGAAGACATGACTCCATTTTTAGAGGATCCAGGAAACTTCTACAACTAATAAATGAATTCAGCAAAGTAGCAGAATATATAATCAACATCATAACTCAAACATATACATCAGTGATAAATCCATTAAGAGAGACATTTGAAAAACTAACCCATTCACAATTGCCTCAAAAAAATAACTGGAAATCAATGTAACAAAAGAGGTGAAAGACATGTACAATAAAAACTACAGAACACTAAAGAAAGAAATTGAAGAAGACCTTAGAAAATGGAAAGATCTCCCATGCTCTTGGATAGGCAGAATTAATATTGTCAAAATAGCTATACTTTCAAAAGTGTTATACAGATTTAATGCAATTACTATTAAAATCCCAAAGACATTCTTCATAGAAATATAAAAAGCAATCATGAAATTCATTTGGAAAAATAAGGGACCCAGAATAGCCAAAGAAATCCTTAGCAAGAAGAGTGAAGCAGGAGGCATCATAATACCAGAACTTAAATTATACTACAGAGCCATAGTAACAAAAATGGCATGGTATTGGCACCAAAATAGACATATAGATCAATGGTACACAATAAAGGACACAGAGACACACCCACATAAATACAGTTATCTCATATTAGCCAAAGGCACCAAAAACGTAGATTGGAGAAAAGACAGCCTCTTCAACATACATATTTACTTTCAATCTGGGAAATTCTGCCTATTCCCTGTGGAATGAAGCATCACATAGATTTGAAAACTAGGGTGTTAGTCCTTCTATTGGGTCCAGATTCTGAACAGCCAGAAATGTGGTGCTAGAATCACCAATGTCAGTATGGTGGAATGGTGGTGGAATCTTCAGAAAGGAAATATCTGTAAACACCCCCTCCCAGAAAAGCTGGACTCTAGCAGGGAGACAGACTCACTGGGTCTGAAGATGATGCTAAGATGTGGCCAGTTAGGTCATAGGAGAAGTACAACATGAACTTATTCTCTATATAACTTCCCAAAACTGGGTTTTGGACCTGAGAAAACCAGGAATCTCCTGTAGTAGAGACTAGAAAAAAAGTACAGTGGAAATTGGGAACCACTGGGGGTTCCCCAGCTTGTCCTTTGTCATAAGGTTTTGGGGTGAGTGGTATGGGAGGGGAAGGATGCCTCACTCTCCCCTCTATGGTGTGCTACCTTGGGATTTTACACTTTGCAGGCATCTTAGCATTTCACTGCTACTCTTAAGCATATTTCCTCAGTCAGTCCAGAGGAATATATTGTCTATACTTTGTGATATTCCCTTTTTGTCAGCAGGAAGGAGTGGGAGCACAACAGGCAACTACCAGTACCACCTTGTTCTCCACGTTTTTAAAAATATTCATTGACAACCAATTTTGCCTCAATCCTACCCCACCCACAGTAAGGTATGATTGTTTCACTTTCTAAAGTTTATATTGTAAATATTTATACCAATAGTAAGTTGCAGGAAAAGTCATATTGAATTTTAGTAAAACAAATGATTATACATATATTCTTAGCTTTGGGAAAATGCCAAACAAGATATTTGTTAACTGTGGATACTGTTGGATTTTAATAAATAATTTAGTTGATTTCTTATTTCATCTGCTGAAGACATTTCTTAAATAGACTCTTTTTTACTCTTTCCTGGGAAAACCATGACAAACTTTACAAAGTTTAAGCAGGAAGAGGTTTTGAAAATGCAGTAATTAAAAGATTTCTGATGAATCAATAAAAGGTAAGAGAAGGAGAAAAAATATTGGAGTAAATAAAACATTGTGAAATATAATAATGCTAATGCTGAACAAAATTTTAAGATTTGGGAAATTACTTTAAATACAATAATAGCAAACAATTGTACAGTGCCTACTATATTTCAGAAAATTTTGGAAAGAATTTAGAATATTAACATACTTAATCTCATAATACACCATGAGAAAATTTCTATTTAAATTCAAATTACCAAACAATGAGGGGGCAGAGAAATTTTTAATGACTTGCCCAAGGTTATGCATTTGCTAAGAAGTGGCAGCTAGAATTCAAACCCAAGCCTTCTGCCTCTACTGTTCATTTTCTCAAGCAGTATATTGTAATTGTCTTCATTAACTGGTAATATAAATGGAGTAAATCTTAGCTTAAAAGACAAGAATAGCAGAGGACATTCTAAAAAATCCCATTTTGTGCTATCCAGTGGAATTCACTAAGGATATAAGAGCAGAGAAATATAAAAACAGAGAATAAGAAGGATAAATCAGGCAAATATTAATCTGAATGAAGTGGATGTACTAGAAGAGTTATTAAAATCAAATAAAATATATTTTAATATATCTAAATACTAGAGAGAATGAAAATTATTCCTAGTATTAAAATCTTTAACTTTCCAGGATTATGAAAAAACAATAAAGCTGAACACAAATTGAAAGATTGGTAAGAAAAAAATTACCTTATTTCATAATTAAGAGAGTTGACATAAAATGCAAAGAAAATTTAAAATATTTAAAAGATTCTCTTTATTAATTGATTTAGTGTGAACACATGAAAATTGCAACCAATGATTAGAGAATACATGGAACTTGTTAAAATATAAAGTGTCCTAGGCCATATACCACATCTTATGGATTTTTATGGTTCAAAATTCTACATACCAGGAGTCGAAACACAATGTAATTTGATTAATAATTATAAAAATAATAATTACATAAATAAAAATAATTATAAAATTATAAAAATAATAATTATGGATATATTTTTTAAAAAAACATTATTAATTAAATAAGAATAAAAACTGATATGAAAAGCATTTAAAGGCATAAGGAATTAATATATTTAAAACTTAGGGATAATGCAAAGGTAGCAAATAGATAAAATTTATAGTCTCATTTATATTAAAATGATGAAGAATTCAAATGATGAAAATGATCAAGATTTTTTATGTGAAAATAAAAAGATTTAGAATTGTTTCAAAGAAGGAAAGAAAAAATGGATGGGAGAAAGAAAGCAAGGAAGGAATGAAGCAGAAAAAAGAACAAAAGAGATATGTTTATAGAACTTACTGAAATAGAAATCCAATGGGGAATTGGCACATTCAAGAATCTCCTCTCAAACTAAAAATTAAATTGATAGGAATCAGGTGAATTAATTTAGGCAAAATAATATTAACTTAGGCATAAACTATTTAAATAACTAAAAATAATATTAAGAAATTTATGCTGATTCATTTGGAAACTTAATAGAAATGAATACATTCCAAGAAAAAACACAACTTAATTACCACAGACACAAGATTATAGAGACACACAGAAAAAGAAAATGCCACTCATAGCCAACTACAGGGACCAGTTGTTTTATAGTTAGTTATAATCATTCACAGGTAATTCCAAATGTATACAAACTCTTACAAAGAATAGGACAGAAATGAAAACCACTACTACTCTATTCATATTATGATGCCATTACACCATTAACATCAAAACCCTATATAGTACAAACAAAAGAAAGTCATGAATATGGAAGAAGAATCTTAAAACTAGCAAACTCCTTGCAGTAATATATAAAAGAGACAATGCATTATGATTTAAAATTTTTATTTCTGAAATGCATATGGACCAAAATTGTAAAAGAAAATCATAAACTTCTTTACATACTTTTTATGGTTTAGATATGCTATTTCTCCCCAACAGCTCATTTAGTGAGACAATGGAAGAATGATTGGATTAGAACAGCTATAATCAGATCAGTGGATTAATTTACTTGAATGGATTAACTGGGTGGTCATTATAGAAAGGTAGGTTGTGGCTAGATAAAGTAGGTCACTGGAGGCATGCCTTTGGAGGTTATATTTTGTCACTTGCACATCTCTCTCTTCTCTCTTTCTCTCCCCCCCACCCCCTGCTTCCTGACTGTCTTTACCTGAGCAGCTTGCACTCCAGCCCACTGTTCTGCCATGATGTTCAGCTTCACCTTGATCCCAGACCTAGGAAGGCAGCCAACCATGGACTGAACTTCTGAAACCATGAGCCAAAATAAACTTTTCCTTCTTTAGGTTGTTATTATGGATCTTTTGGTCACAGTTACACAAAGCTGACTAAAATAATATTTATTAACTTTTAAAAATATCAGGGTTATAATTTCTCTCAAAGATGAATGAAATAAACTGATATGTGAAGGGCATCCAGGAAGATCCTATAGCAGTTAAATTTCTGCTTAAGATAGTTGATGATTGTGTAAATGTGTGTCTCATTATTATGTATTAAGCTGGTCAGAGGTATTTACAACTCCATAATGTAGAGAGTTCGAAATAACAAGTGTAGAGTCAAGGATTGGGAGTCAGAAAACCCGATTTCAAGGCTGTATCCTTACTAACTGCAATGTTTTGGGCACATCTTCCCACCATTCAGCAAGTTTACATAGATTATAAATATTTTTACTTTGAAGTTACTAAAGAAAACCATTATAAGAGATATACTAAAGAGGAAGGGAGTCTATCACAGGGTATCTAAAATATGCTTCTGCTGCTTTTATGAAAAAAGAAATTTAAGATCACTTTCTATCATGTTTTATAATTGTGCTGATTTTACTATGGAAAATGAGGTGGCATTTTAAAATCACTATCTCAACCATTAGCTATCCATTTTCAAACATTTCTTTAAATCCCATTGTTAAAAAATAAGGTCCACATACTCTTGAATTGAAACCGCAAAAACATGGTCCTTATCTGTTTGGGGGGGTTTCTTCCTCCATTCTCTTCTGGGAATACTGCTCTGTGAGGGTTGACACAGTGTTCTCAAATGATTCTTACATTTTTATACCTCCTGGTGTTTTGCTGATACATTTCAAATGCAAAAAACATTTTGCTCATCTCCATGCATTGAAACCCCACTAATTCTTCAGGATACAGCTGAAAGTACTCTCCTAATTACAGGGATCCTCTTAATTTTACTTTTCAGGAATATATTTCTTCTTCTTCTAAACTATTAAATAGTGGCAGAATATGTGTACAAAGTAACCAAGTAGATTTAATGAAGAGAGGGAAAAGGTCTTCTATTATATTTATTATCTAACAAAACTAGGAACATCTAATATGTGGATTAATTAAAGCACCATAGGTATGCAATTTATAAATTAATATACTTATGAGGATGAGTTAATTTTTTCTTAATTATAAGGAAGAAGTAACAATGTATAATACTTAAGTCTTACCCTTACCTTAGTTTTCAATCTAACAGTCATCTTATTTAAAAAGTAGCAATAAATAGCACCTCATATCATAGGTTTAATGAGCAATCTACGAAAATTTTAGATAGATGTTAAATTAATAAACTAGTGAGAATTCTAGGGGTTAGTTATTTTTAGTACTGTCATGTAATTTAAAGCAAAGTTCTATTAAAAAAAAAAAAAATGGTCCACCTCCCCTCAGGCAGAAATTTCTATGGCTGAATACTGACTCTGAGCAAAAACTCTCTAAGACACAACGAAAAAGCAAAGTAACAACGAACCAAAGCAGGTACCTTGATTCCCAGAGCTCAGACCCATATACATTTCTTATCCCCTTTTCTGTTTTATCAACTTTGACATGGCAAATGGACTATAAATGCTCTTCTTTTAGGATAGCAGATTGTGCCTATTTATGTTCTAAGCCCTATCACCAATAATCTAGAATAAAAATCAGCATATAACAAACAACAAAAAATAATACATACTATTTAATCTATGAAATAAACAGCAAAAATATTTTTCACATAAATTTCAAGAATTATTTCTGATACCAAGTGAATTTATAAGCCTCTGAGTAAAGTCTTTTATTTTCTGGAATTTGTAGAACTAACACATCATGCTTTATTTCTCCATTTTCACCTTAAAAATACAATCATTTGTCAAGTCATTCCCCATGCTGAATTTCAATTGTATCATTCTTATGCAAAAACAAATAATCAGGAATTAATAAGTATTTGTGTACAACCTGACATTTGACAGAGCAAAACCAAAGTAAATTAGCTCCTTCAAAATAAACAGAGATAACTGAGAGAACAGAGATCGATTTTTAATCTTCTGATTCTGCCTTCAGAGAAACCAGAAAAGCACACAATGAATGGCCAAAGTAAAAAAAAAAAAAAAAAAAAAAAAAAAAAAAAAAAAATGTTATTACAATGTTGAATGTAACTTACAAGATAATCATAATTATAAGCCTAGATGACTGCAAAGTAAACATGGGAATACTCAAAATGTTGCCTAACAAGGGATGTAAAGAATAGAAGAATAAAATGTACAATGTACATTAATTCAGGATACTCAAAATTTGCTTTAAGGGAATTCAGAAAGAGAAAAGAGAGAAAACAAGAGAAATTCATCAAAGAAACAATATGAAATTATTTTCCAAAGTGGAATGAACATGTATATGAAAAAAAAAAAAAAAAGAAAAAAACTAACCAGGTTTCAAATAGGGCAGATGATAAAAGACCCACATTCTAAACTTAGGTATGTTGAAAAAATCATGCAAACCGAGAAAGACAGGACAGCTTAATAAAAATACAAATAAAATGAAGACAGATAAGATATGTGATCAACTACTTTGGTTGTTAGAATCCAACGGGACAGAAATTCCCTTACAAATTTAAGAGGAAAGATTTTCTACCTACAATTGCATGCCCTATCACATTGTCAGTGTAAGAAAAATATAATGACATTTATCAATATACAAAATCTCAAAAAAAGTTTACCTAATAGATAACTGTGCTTAGAAAGTCATAGGAAGAAGGGAGTGTAGATTTTTTTTAAATGATTGAATGTTTTCAAGGGAAGAATGACTTTGAAAGAAAAGTGAAGACCCAAGATCACATCTCTGCAGCTGAATTTGAGAACCTCACCTCGAGGCTTATGGAGAGTGACCATAGGAGAGATGTCATGGAGGTATATCTTTGAAGAAGACTGGCTATGATCAAGACAATGCAGAAAAGAAAAAAAAAGTCAATGAATATGGTAGGGAAAAACATCAGATGTCGCCCAAGATATGAAAGGAAGTTAGAGTGTTCTACTGGACTATCATAAACAGCATTATCAGAATTTCAAAAGCAGAAGTATGGATTGTTGATTTTATTCTTTTTGTGTGTGTGAAAGTGCCTGACAGTCTCTTTATTCAAAAGTAAGTTAAAACTGTTTACATTTATGAAAACATTTATATGTTTGGGATTATTACTTTCACCTTTTATTATATATTAAACTTTTCTACACATTTTTCTTTTTTTATTTGAAGTTGTTATATATGACAGCAAAATGCATTACAATTCATATTACACATATAGAGCACATTTTTACATATCTCTAGTTGTATACAAATTATATTCACACCATTCATGTCTTTATACATGCACTTAGTGTAATGATATCCATCTCATTCTACCATCTTTTTTTTTAATCCCCTTGCCCCCTCCCTCCCCATTGACCTATCTAGTGTCCCTCTAATCCTCCTATGCTCCCTGTCCCAACCCCACTGTGAATCAACCTCCTTATATCAGAGAAAATATTCGGCATTTGGATTTTTGGGATTGGCTAACTTCATTTAGCATTATGTTCTCCAACTTCATCCATTTACCTGTGAATGCCATTATTTTATTCTCTTTTACTTCTGAGTAATATTACATTGTGTATATATACCACATTTTCTTTATCCATTCATCTACTGAAGGCATATAGGTTGGTTCCACAGTCTAGCTATTGTGAATTGTGCTGCTATAAACATTGATGTGGCTGTGTCCTAGTTTAAAATAAACTACAGATGAAAGCTACAGTATTTAATTTTGATTATAGATAAGAATGTAGAAATATTCAATCCTAAAATTATGAACATAAATGTGCAACTACTTACAGGTTGAAAGGTTAAAAATGGAAGAATAAAACTTGCTTATCACAAAATAATTTTTCTTTTTTAGCTTTTAAAAAGAGGGAACAATGGACTAGTGTAGGAAACTAGTGATTATAGCTACACATTGAAAATGAATATAATAAGTAAAATTAAGATTTTCATAGGAATGGGAAAGTAACCTAAATTCTCATCCATGATTATAGAAAGTTAATCATTATTAAACATATGTATGATAATGATTTTTTGATTTCTATAAAAATTAAAAGTTTGCTAGGCATATACTGGAAACAGATTCAGGGACAAAACTTTGTTCTACATTTGTTGATTTTTGCATTATTTGACTTAAAAATATTTACATTTTTGTCAAGTGCGGTGGCATGCGCCTCTAATTCCAACAACTGGGGAGACAGGAAAGTTTGCAAGACCAGGCCAATCCCAACAACTTATCGAGACACTGTCTAAAAATATAAAAATAAAATAAGCAAAAAGGGCTTGGGTTGTAGCTCAGTGCTAAAACATCCCTGAATTTCATCCTAGTAGCTAAATAAAAATTACATTTTTAGTTAGATTATAAAATAATACAAGGTGATTATATTATTGATCATTCCCTTGTATCACTAAACTACCTCCTCAACACAGAGTAGGATTTTTTGGAAGTTATCACTAACACTATAAATGATTTAGAATAAATTACAATCTATATTAGCAAGACTTTGATTATTGGACACTTTTCAAAAACAAATTGTGACCCTCCAATCAAGTCTCTTTCTATGATCATCCAAGTGTTAGATAACTTATGTACATATATTTCTTTGAAAAATTATAAGCATTTTATACTACTATTGTTAGTATAAAAGTGAACTTTTATTTCATTATACAAGAACAGTTGAATATATATAGTACTAATATTCACATTAATTTTATAAATAGCATTATTTGATTCTATCAGGTTTTCCAAAGATGCATAGATGGTTATCAATAAATAATTAACACCTTTAAATATATCTTACTTACCTCTGATTCTTCTTCCAAAATACTATTAAGGGGTATTAATGACAGCAGACAACTATACCTGACTGGTAGTAATGCTTCTCCTTCTACTTTGATGAAGATTTTCTTTTAACAAAATTAAGTGTTTTTTTTTTTCTTTTTATGAAAAAGACTACCCTTATATTATGATTTGGATCTGAAATGTCCCCCAAAAGCTCACATACTAAAGACGAGTCACCAGTTTGTCTCCCAGTGGGAGGAATTTTTAGGAGACAAGGTACAGTGGAAAAAAGTTAGGTCATTAGAAGCATGCCCTTGAATGGAATATTGGGACCTTGGTCCCTACATCTCTCTCCCTCTTTTGCTTCATGGTCACCATCTGGTGAACAGACTTGCTCTGCCATGCACTGCCACCATGATGTATTGCCTCATTACAGGTATGAAATCAATGAGATCAAGTGACCATAAAACCTGCAAAATGTAAGCCAAAGCAAAACTTTCCTCCTTTTAAGTTCTTTACATCAAGTATTTTATCACCCCAACACCTTCTCCAATTCCATGGCCATCACTATGGATTTACTACTTTGATTTTCATTAGAAATGAATGCTAATATTTTTAGCTATTTTTTGTCAGATACTGCATTGATATCACTGTGCTTATGCTTTATTAAGTTCAAGCATTTTCATAAAATGCAAATTAGAAACTATTTTTTTCTATTTTTAAAATGGAAATAGTTTAAGTATCATTAAAGATATCTGTTTGAAATTTTGAAATACTTTAGCCAAGCATGGCTCCTTTTTGGAAGGCATTTCTTTGAAAGTTTTCACACAAGCCTCTTTTTTGGAGTGTCAGGATACACTTATCTCTGTTCAGTTACTATTGAGCATCCACCTTAAGACTAGGTTCAGCCAGCTGTCCTATGGATGCTGAGCTAGATATTCTTTCATATCTCCTCTGCATGCTCCTTCTCTGTGGGCTCCCTTAACTGGGTAGTGGGTGAAGAAGCATGGCCTGGTTTTATCTTTTGCTCCATTTCCTCTGTACTTACACTTAGTAAAATGTGTTTCCATACTAAGCAAAATTTTTTTGCTCTGGCCTAACTCTACCCTTGTTTCCACACCCCACATGAAGGTACTAATGAGATGATTTCTGAACTCTCACTGCTAGAATGCTGCATTGTTCTGGCATTATGACTAATTCAAATCAAATCACACTGTGCTATCATTCACTAAATAGAGATTGAGGGTCCCTGTGTGCCAAATGGCTCACAACACATACTGAACTTGACAGTCTTGCCTACATAGATGCTCTTAAAATGCTTTTAACTCCTGTGTTACATATTATCATACCTGCTAGGCAATATTTTGGGGAATGTATGGTAGGCAACTAAGGCCATTTTTAAATGAGAGCATAATGATTATTTTCATTTATTTTTGATCCATATAAATAGGCTTCATGGAAAGGATAATTTAAAGCTTCCCTTTTCTGGGATCTCTATTCATCTTATTCCTAAATTTTGTTCTCTTTAACCTCCAGAGAACTTGAGTTTTTATTACCTACTCAAGTTTGTTAGCAACTACCCCGACTGTACATATGTTTAGCAGATTCAGTTGGATAGCATTGCGGTAGGAGATCAGATGGCTGTCTCAAAATTCTTTCAGTGCACAGTCCTCAAATTTTAGAGCTCTGTGCAGTGTGGCTCACAATTTAGTTCATATTTGGCTCTATGCAATAATCTATGGAATAAACTAGGACTTCCATAAATATACAAGAAAAACTTCAGACATTCTTTAGATTGATTTGTGTCTTTGTTGAGAGTTCAAAAGACAAATTCTGAACAAGGAAAAACAGAGTAACTTACAATGTATATCACTTATGCCTTTTGTTTTGAATCATGTCACACATTGTGATGTTATACTCTGGTTATTCCATATTGAAATACTCCATATCATATGCTTACACAAACAATATACTCTATCTTATAACTTACCTTAAATAGTACTTAATATGTTGTGTTTAGCATTTTTTCCAACTTCAAAATGGTCTTTGAGCCAAAGACAAATTGATTTAAGGGGTATGAATGACCATGCTAAATGAGTCTTATAGCATTACTTCTTTAATTTTACTTACAGAAGTAGTGCCTGTTATTTTTAATTAATTCATCTGATTTTTATCCACATTAGATAGATGAATGTGTATGTGGACGTGACTATTTTAAAGAAAACTCTGGGTTTAGATTATGTTATTTCCCAGGTCCAAAAGGTACTTAGGTATTACTACCTTTGAATGCCCAGGAAGGACTAACACACTACTATGGATCAAAGTTGGAAAGTCTAAATTTTTAAACCAACTTGCTAAGTATGCAGACTAATGAACTCTGTTGTTGTTTCATGCCTATAAATTTTTTACTGCTATTTCACTGTGACCAGAGTCTGGCTTTTCTTGACTTATTAATTTCTATCTATCCCAACTTTTCACCAAATCACTTTAATTGGTTGCCCTATTATTGTGGGAAAATTATGTACTCACTTTCCAAAAGTTCTCCTTTCTAGGGCTGGTTTTATTATACTGATACTATAGTTACAGCAATACATGCTTAATTGTATATATTGAAATAAGTATGTATATTTTATATATTCAGAACAACACTGTCAAGATGACATCTCCCTAAGTTTGCTTTACACATTTAAATTTCAAATGTATTTTTAGCTCATTTATGTGGGTGTTTTTAATACACTTTTTTTTGTTCTCTTTTATCTCTGTAGTCATGTTATACAATAAATTAATGTTAAAATAAAGTGGTAAAAGAAAAAGCTCACCTGGCAAAAGAAAAACATAATAATACAGGTTATTTAGGCAGCTCATGCCCTGATGATCTACTAAAACTTGATGCCTCTTTCTCTAGTAACTTCTTCAGTCTTCATCCATCCTTTCCTTAAAGACTATTTCCCCTTGTTTCTTCCTGTGTTGGTAACGTTTTGATTATACAGATATTTCTGTTTACTATCCAAGCCAATCACCCCTTCCCCCAAAATAAAAAATAAAATAACAGGCTGAAGAAATAAACATTTAACTGGATTTCACCGTCGTCACAAAACGAAATTCTGGATGGCGTAGCACCTCACTTGCTGACACCTGTCAAGTCAATTCAATCGTAATTTATTGAACTTGTTACTTTGTTTCTACCTCTGGGCTGAGTATTCTATGGAATATCAAAAATGCACAGAAATGAAGCACCAGCTCTAAAGCTTTGTGCTCTAGTATTGAAAACATGACAGATATAACAATGCATGCTTAAAAAAAAAAAAAAAAGTAAGAGGTGACCAAAATGCTAAATATTCTGGTACAGGCTTCTTGGGAAGAGTATTAATGTGGAAATATCAAGGAAAGTATGACTTAGTAAATTTACCAAATGCTAATTATTTCTCCCATGAGAAACAGAATTTCAATTAATAACATTTTATTAAAACTAAAGTGTTATCAAGAACAAGAGGAATAGCAATTTCATATAAAATTCAAAAGTATGCAGGTTAGAGTTGATAAAATATGATGTCTTAATATTTGTGTTGGAACTTTTGTAACTATGCCTTTTAAAATATATTAATGGATCAATTTAGCACATGGTCTTAATTTTAATTGGCACATTCAACATGCCTAAAACACTCTGCTTTGATGACTTTCTTACCTCCTTCCTTTCACATCATCTATGAAATTATGACTACTCAGCCTTTCAATATATCCCTGTCCCATCCCATTTCACTGCTTCTAGCACTGCCACATGAGACCCAACTCTAACCATCATTATGGGACTGAGGCAGCAGACTTCTAATTGTCCCATTTTCAGACACACTACCCAAAATCCATCTACCAGGAAACAGCCAAAGTGGCTTTCTCAACAACTAAAACTGTGTTGCTTGCTTGCCTACCTAAAATTCTGCAAGCTTTCTCAATGTGCTGAAGATAAACCCAAATGTAGCCTGCTACAAGCTCCTGCAAACCTCTGATTTCATCTGATATCATTCCCCTCTTCCTCACCAGACATATTCAGACGCTTGTTGCTTGTTATGTCCCTTTACCTTTTATGACTCTGATATCTTTATAAGATTACACCTGCTGTTCTTACTGTCTACACATTTTCTCTCAGCAAGGCAGTGCACTGGTTAATATCATGGATCCTGAATCTTGATTTGCTAGGTTAAAGGCTGACTAAAATTTTCCAAGTTGGCTTAAAGGCCAACTAAGTGAATAACCTTGGAAAATTACTAATGACCATGACCTTCAGTCTCTCTGTCAAACAGCATAATATTTGCATTTATATCCAAGAGTGGCAGTGAGGATTCAATTATCTTATTTGTGTAAAGTACTTATTTGTCTTTTTCTTTCTTTTTCTTTCTTTTTTTTTTTTTTTTTTTTTTTTTTTTTTTTTTCTTTGTGGGAGGTAATACTGGGGATTGAACCCAGGGCCTTGTGCATGTGAGGCAAGCACACTACCAACCAAGTTATATCACTAGTCCCTGTGTAAAGTGTTTAGAAAGTGGTTAAGTAAAGAAAATGACTGCATAGTGTCCACAACTGTTATCTTTTAATTGAATGCCCCCTTTCATTTATAAGGCCACTTGTTAAATATGAATTCTACAAGAACTTTTCTGTCAACCATCCATAAAATAGACTCTCCTTACTTCATTTTCTTAACTGTTCTATTTTTAATATCATTTAGGAGAACCAGAACTTTTATTTACTTATTTATCATCTGTTTCACTCTCCACAACCTAAGTTGCTTGGAAAGAAGGCCTTGGCCTGTCTTGTTCACCACTTTATTCCTGGTTCAGAGAACTCTGTCTGGCACATAGTAAGCATGTAAACAATATTTTTTTAATAGAAAGAGAATTTGAAATTTCCAAAATACAGCTTTAAAATTTTTGGCGATTTTCTTTTATTAGTCAGTACTCCACTAAGCATTTGCATTAAAGATTATACCAAAAATTAAAAAAAAAAAATCACATAATCCGGGAAATATTTTTCCTTTAAAAGAGTAAATGAGCAAATGAAGAATCTATTTGTTTACATCATATAAAATGAAACATGCTGAAAATTCTACATCAACTATGCTAATTCCAGGCCTGAAACATCCACTGTTTGCTTGGGCACCTCTAAAAAGTCTCAACAATTCCAGTATTAAAGTAGCTATATTGATTTTGGGCAGAACCCTAGGACACTCTCAGAAGAAAGAATCCTCAGAGCTGATTCTAAGTATAATAGGCATTGCATTTGAAAATGATTTAAGGAAAATACATTCCCCCCAATACTTGAATTCATCTGGTCCTTAAAAATGTAAAGAATTCAAATTAAGTTAACTTGGTGATAGTACCTCAGATAGTTCAATTCTTACTCACCTCTCACTGTGCATAATAATGCCAAGCCTGTACCTGACTGCTTCAATAATAATTTATGATTTTAATCCAACTTCTTCACAAACAGAATTTTCCAGTATTCATTAATTATGAAAGAAAAACAAAAAAGCTAAGCACTGGAGTATGGATTGTGCATTATGCATTCTGATCATGTTCCTGGCTATCACTTGCTATGCTGGTCATGTTTCTATGGACTCTCTGCTGTGTATTAGAACACGCAGAATATTTGGAACTTATTCTCTCATTTGTCAAATGCAATTTAGAGTTTGTTTGTGGGGTCTCATTTCAAGAGTCTAGTTAAAGCGAGTTTTGAAAAATAAGCTTCAGCTAAAGACAAGAGTGGTTTGTGGCTGAACACCACTGCCACCATTCATGGGGTAAGCTGGCATTTGAGATATTATCCCATAAGAATTATTTTAATGTGCACTTAATTAAAATGATTTTCTTACATTATGATCACCTGTTTAGATGACACATCATTTTTATAAGATAAGGAAAATAAATAATCTCAAAGTCAAATTCAGTTTCCTTCTGGATGCATAGCTCAGTTATTTCACTAATGCACCTTTGAGGCTCCGTAGCCCCAAGTGTTAGACTATGACTTGATAGAGTCATAGCTGACCTTCTTGCCCTAATCAAAGAGATCAAATGCATATATTCAATACTCACTTAAGTAAAGGTAGAGTTTTGGATGGGTTTGTGAATCATATATCTCAATTTGGAAGACAAATTTAAAGCAGTTATCAGTGGAAAAAGAATCAGTGAAGATATAAGCACTCACAGTTCTGGGTAGAAGTGTCAGAGAGCATACAGAGCACATTCAAATAGGACAGAGCTTATAAGAGCTCAGATAAATACTGTCACTCATTTCAGCTGAAAGAACTGCGTCACCCAATTCTCAGGAAAAAGCAATGTGAGCACTCTCCTGATGTTCTAAGAAAATCTGCTTAGTTAGACAAATACCATCCCATGGTCTCAATTCCTAAGTACAATACCTGGGACCTGTTGACTTTTGACCAAGATACCATAGCCAAAGAACCAGTAGCTAAATTTAAAAAATAAATTCTCACTAATACTCTTCTTCCATCTGAGCCAAAACTAGTTGACACTGTCCCAATATCACATCTGTATTTTTCTTCCCAGCCAACTCTCTCTAAAGTCTTCCATACAGAAAGTTGCATATGGGGAGGAGAGGTTGCTGTCTTAGATCATAGAATTAATAAGAAATTAATAAAGGACAATATAGAGCTTATGAAGTATACCATCCAACCATTGGGAGGGAACTTATCAAAAACAAGAGAGAAGAACATGGAAAAGTGTGAAATTTGGACAAACTTCACAGAATTTGTACACTTTGTATCAAACCACAAAAAAGTGGGCAAGCTGTGAATAGCTAGGAGAACAAGTATGATAAAAAGCAATTATTCTAGTCCAGGATGCTCATAATTGCCTGTGGGATTGAACTGACTGGAAATACCTAGAACAATGATTCTCAATAAGGGTGCACATGAATAGAACCTGTATGTGTGAGCCACTCTATGGAGTCATTGTGTCCTATCTTGCTGATAAGGTAAGGAAAAGGAAAAATATCAAGACTCACTGAACTAGACAAAGGTTTCTTTTGGATTACTAATTAGCCGGAGAAGTAGAGGGTTATTCTATAAAGAAAAACTTTGAAAGAAATCATTAAGCCAGTAATTTGTACATTTGGCTTGTCAGTAACAGTTGGAGACTTGGTTTTCACTGGGTCAACCAGTGAGAAGAATTCAGTAGTCTTTGAAGACAGTGATAAAATGAATGATGTGGTTATTTCCCTGATAGACTTTAGGACTGCAGACATTACTGAGGACAAAATGCCAATCTGTATTACTATGTAAAATTTGTGCCTTTTACTGTCCATCTACAGAATGTCAAGCTGTGATTATAATTTTTGCCCTTAGTATCTTATTCCTTTTCTTTATGATACTATGGTTTGGATCTGGAATGAACTCCCAGAGGCTCATATGTTGAAAACTTGGTCCCTAATACAAAAATGCATGGAGGTGAGGCTTTTGGGGAATGATTGGATCAGGGGGGCTCTGACCTCATTTTTTGATTAATCCATTGATAGCTGGATGAACTACTAGAGAGTAGTGGAACCATAGGCAGGTGGGTGTGAGGAAGTGTGACACCAGGGACATGCCATGGATTTCTTGCCCCAGCCCTTCCCCACAATCTTCTTCCCAGTTGCCATAAGCTAACATCTGTCCTCCACGTGCTATCATGATGTTCTGCCTCACCAATTGCCAAAAAGAAAAAGAGATTCTTTTTCTCCTTCAAGTTGCTCATGTCAGGTATTTTGGCCATGTCAATGAAAAGCTAACACAATTGGTTTATACTGTTTGTCAATAAGTATGACCAAAAGCACATTACCCACCCATTTTTCAAATTACACCACAAAAGAAACTAAGAAAAAGGACAGAAATTCACCTCAATTTTCTTCTAACTGAGCCTCTGCAATCTAGCCAACAGTCTAGTCACAGTATTAAGTAAGAGTTGAAAATAACAATAAACAACAAATTAGATGTATAAGTTAAGAATAGTTGGAAAAATGAAGGAAAAATACAGAGACTTCACAAAAAATTGAGATTTCTCAAACTAAGTGAGGCAGATCTACAAGAGACTGTTCCAGGTTGTTATGTTGTATTTAAAGTCAAAAATGGTTAATGCTTACTCTAGAAGTAAATTCCTAAGGGAATCAATAGACCTCTCTGGAAATAAAACCTAACTATTTTGAAGTATGTGCTTTGAATTGTCTTCATCCTACAACTTCTCCAATTTCAGAGTTAGTTAGAATATCATTCTTCTTTTCAGTTTCCCTTTTAATTGGCCACTTTAACCAGTTTTCTTGTGTTTCTTTTCTATCTATTCTGTCATTTCTGAATGCACAAATAACACTCATCTTAATATTTGTAACTTTTAAATGCTCTCTGTTGATATGACAAAGACTAATCTGTGGTAAATAATTATCCAATGATATGCTGAGTTACAGTAATCCTCTATTTCTTTCTCATACACAATCCCAAGCCTAGTCCTCATTCAAATCATTATCTATGAATTCAGTTTTCATTAAGTTTACAACTCTGATATCCCTTTATATGTATAAAACTCTGATATACACTAGTATATTTTCATGGAAAAAAAAGAATACTAGCTTAGGCCACTTTCACTATTTTTAAGTTGAAGATGAATCAGAAGTTACAACATCATGTCTGGTTGTATTACCATTGACCAACAGTTATTCAAATACCAAATCCAAATCTAAGAAAAGTTAAGGAAATGGTCTTTTCTGGGAAATCATTGTTTTAGTCAGTTTAAGCTACTATGGGAAAGTACCACAGACTGGGTAGCTTATAAACAATACAAATTTATTTTTAACAGTTCTATAGACTATAAATCTGAGAAAAGTATGCCACCATGTTTAGTTCTGATAAGAAAGAACTACTGGGTTGCAAAGTGCTGAATTCTCATATCCTCAAAATGAGAGAAGATGAGAGATTTCTCTGCTGTCCTTTTTATTGTCATTAATCCCATTAAGAAGGCCCCACCCTAAAGACTTGATTAACTCCTAAAGGCCTCACTGCCTAATACATTCTTGAAGGTTAAGATTTCAGAATATGGACAATTTTCAAGATGGCTGAATAGTGAGAGTCACTTTCCGACTGCTCTGTGTCATGAAATCAAGAAAGTAGACAGCAGCTTCTCAGCAATGTGGGTGAACAAAAAAAAAAAAAAAAAAAAAAAAACAAAGGAGCGGGTGGGCTTTAGTGAAATTTAAAACTGGACAATTAAAGCAGATCAGAAACTCAGGAGGTTGAATATAATAATATAGTAAAAGAATCCCCAGTTCCATAGGATCTGCTGCAGCCACAGGCGCAAGCCAGAGTGGTCCCTTCATGAGAAAAGTGGAGGGATAAGGGAATCAAAAGAACCTGCATTTTTTTAGGAGGCCTGAGGCATGTCTGGGTTCAGAGAGCTTAGAGATCAAAGACACTGCCCAACTAAACTGAAAGGCAAGGTGCACAATACCCTTCTGAGGAAAGAAACCACATCTCTCCCAGCAGCTTGCAGACTGAGAAAGGAACCGTTTTGCATCTATAATGCAGAAAGTGGCAACTTAAGGTTCGATTCCTGGCAAACCAGAGTTTGGCCTGAAATACAGTCCTGGCAAACCCATGCTGCACAACAGAGAGTGCCTAAGAGACCAGGAGAAAATCAATGTGGAGAGAGGTTTACCCAGGGACAGCTGATCACAGAAACAGAAATCAAATACAGGAGGTATACAGGAACGCAAATATATAAAATTACAACAGACCCACACCAAGGCACATTATTACAAAATTGCCTAACATACAGAAAAAGGATATAATTTAAAACACTGTCTGAGAAAAATGAGGTAATATTTAGAGGGAAACCAACCAGGCTTCAGCTGAAAACTGAACCAAGACCCTCAAAGCTAGGAGGTCTTGGAATAATATATACCAAGCTCTGAAAGAAAATGGATGCCAGACAAAAATACTACACCCAGCAAAATTAAGCTTCAGAGTTGGTGATGAAATAAAAACCTTCCATGATACACAAAAGTTAAAAGTATTTACAATTAGAAAGCCTGCAACATAAAACATACTTAATAAGATATTTCATGAGGATGAAATGCAAAATAAAAGTGAAAAACAGCAAAGAGAGGAACTACACTAGAAGAATAGTCAAAGGAGAAACTGATTCAAATTAAAGACCATAAGTAAATCAAAATAACAAGAAATAAAAATCATATCTCAATAATAACATTGAATTTAAATGGCCTAAGTTCATCAATCAAAAGACATAGACTGGCAGATTGGATTAAAAAACAAGACATCTACAGACTGAAGGTAAAAAGATGGGAAAAAACATCATTCAAATGGATCTTGCAAACAAGCAGGGGTTTCTATTCTCATAGTAGATAAAATGAAGTTCAAGTCAAAGTTAATCAGAAGGGACAAAGAAGGATATTTTGTACTGCTTAAGGGAATTATACATCAATAAGAGTTAACAACTGTAAATATTTCTGCACGGAACAATGGAGTATCTACGTACATCAGTCAAACCCATCTTAATTTCAGGAATCAAATAGATCACAACACAACAATACTGGGTAACTTTAACACACCTCTTTTACTACTGGATAGATCCTGCAAACAAAAAGTAAACAAAGAAGCTATAGAACTGAAAAATAAAATTAATAATTTAGACTTAACAGACATATATTGAGTATTTTATCCTTCATGACTGAATATACTTTCTTTTCAGCAGCACATAGATCCTTCTCTAAAATAGGCCATATCTTAGGCCACAAAGCAACTCATAGCAAATACAAAAAATAGAGATAACACCTTGCATTCTATCAGATCATAATGGAGTGAAATTAGAAATAAATGATAAAATAAAAAAAAATAAAAGCCATTGTAACATCTGGAGACTAAATAATATACTGTTGAATGACCAACGGATAACAGAAGAAATCACCAATGAAATTAAAAAAAAATACTTAGAGGTAAATGAGAAAAATGATACAATGTATCAAAATTTGGGGGACACTGTGAAGGCAGTTCTAAGAGGAAAGTTCATTGCATTGAGCTCATTTCTTTAAAGAATAAATAACCTAATATTACATCTCAAAGCTCTAGAAAAGGATCAACACACACACACACACACACACACACACACACACACACCCAAAAGAAAAAAAAAAAAAGAAAAAAACAGTAGGAGACAGGAAATAATTAGAATCAAAGCTGAAATCAATGAAATTGAAACAAAAGAAACAATCTGGAAATCAACAACAACAAAAATTGTTGGTTCTTTGAGAAAAAAAATAAAATGACAAACCCTAAGCCAAGTTAACAAAGAGAAAGAGAAAACTCAAATTACTAAAATTCATGATAAAAATGGGAATATCACAAAAGTACAGTAATGAAATACAGATCATAATCAGAAACTATTTTGAAAATTTATATTGTAATAAAATAGAAATTCATAAAGACATCAACAAATTTCTAGAGACATGTGGCATACCCAAATTGAATCAGGAGGACATACAAAATTTAAACAGATCAATTTCAAGCAATGAAATTGAAAATGTCATCAAAAGCCTACCAAGAAAGAAAAGCCCAAGACCAGACAGATTCTCAGCAGAGTTCTATGGGACCTTAAAAGAGGACCTAACACCGATCCTCCTCAAATTATTTCATGCAATAAAAATAAAATAAGATAAAAATAAAAAACCATCCAAACTCATTTTATGGAGCTAGTATCATCCTGAAACCAAAACCAGATGAAGAAACATCAAGGAAAGAAAATTTCTGACCAATATCTCTGATGAACATAGAGGCAAAAATTATAAACAAAATCCTTGCAAATTGCATACAAAAACATATTAAGAAAATGAATGGGGGGGCATTCATACGCAGGATGCAAGGCTGATTCAACATATAGACATTAAGACCAATGGTACAGAATAGAAAACACAGAGACAAACCCCAAAAAATAGTTATCTCATACTAGACAAAGTCACCTTAAACATACTTTGGAGAAAAGGTAGCCTCTTCAACAAATGGTGCTGGGAAAATTGAAAATCCATATGTAACAAAATGAAATTAGACTCCTATCTCTCACCCTGCGCACAACTCAAGTGAATCAAAGACCTAGACATTAGACCAGAGACCCTGCACGTATTAGAAGAAAAATTAGGCCCAAATATTCATTATGTGGGCTTAGAAACTGACTTCCTCAACAAGACTCCTGAAGCGCAAGAAGTAAAATCAAGAATTAATAAATGGGGTGTTATCAAACTAAAAAAGCTTCTTCACAGAAAAAGCAAACAATCAAGAACATGAAGAAAGAGCCTACAGGTGAGAAAATCTTTGCCATCTGCACTTCAGATAGAGCATTAATCTCCAGGATATACAGAAAACTCAAAAACTTAACACTAAGAAACAAATAACCCAATCAATAAATGGGTAAAGGAACTGTGTTCCTTCACAGAGAAGTACAAACAGTCAACAAATATATTTTTAAAAAAATGCTCAACATCACTGGCAATTAGAGAAATTCAAATTAAAACTACACTGAGATTTTATCTCACTCTAGTCAGAATAGCAATTAAGAAGAATATAAATAATAGTGAATGTTGGCTAGGATGTGGGGGAAAAAATGTACAGTCATACATTGCTGGTGGCATTGAAAATTGGTGCAACCATTCTAGAGAGCAGTATGGAAATTCCTCAGAAAACTAGGAAAGGAAGTTCCATTTGACTCAGGTATCTCATTCCTTGGCTTATACCCAAAGGACTTAAAATCAGCATACTATAGTAGTGATGTGGCCACGCCAGTGTTTGTTGAAGCTCAATTCACAATAGTTAAGCTATGGAACCAACCTAGTTGCCCTTCAACAAATGAATGGATAAAGAAATTAAAATATTTGTTTCACAGTGCTACATACCCTGAGATTTTTAATGACATTCCACTTCTCCATCAAATGCTACATCTCATTGTCTTCAAATTTCTCAAGGAAAGTGACAAAGATCTGATAAAATTTCTAAATTATTAGTGGGTTCCCTTTAGTTAAAATATGCTTTCTTTGCTGGGCACAGTAATTACCCACCTGTAATTCCAGTGGCTCAGGAGGCTGAGGCAGGAATATCAAGAGTTCAAAGCCAGCCTCAGCAACTTAGCGAGGCCATAAAAAACTCAGTGAGATCCTGTCTCTAAATAAAATACAAAAAAGGACTGGCAATATTTCTCAGTGGTTAGGTTCATTTCCCAGTACGAAAAAAAAACATATATATTTCACAGGTAATATTTTTGAAGTAGTTCTGTTAAGTCTTTAATTAAAAAACCAAGGAGGTTACAGATAAAGTTATTTTATAGAGTTTATTTTATAATTTATTCAATTCCATTTCAGTGATGGAAAGATCTTTTGGTACCAATTATATCATACCTATCTGCCTAGATAAATTTCAGTTTTGTCAGGTTAGTGAGGTATTTTAGCACATTAATTATACTTTCATTCATCAGGACACAGGAAGTAGTATTGTTTAAAGATGAGAAACTTAATTGCAAACCAGTAGACCTGAGTTCTAGACTACATATACTATACTGACTATAACTGGCCATAATTCTAGGGTTAAGTCATTTAATGCTTTGAGATGTCTGTTTTCCCTATCTTTAACAGATTACTTAAGGTACTTATCCCTCAGCATGACTTTTAGAACTGAATACCTGTCCCTGGGTATGGTTTTGGCCACTGAACATCTATTTCATCAATATTGGAATATGCAAAAAGATGAATTGATGTTAAGTGTTTTAGTCAGCATTTTTCACTGCTATGACTAAAAGGACTCAACCAGAAACAAGTGTAAAGGAGAAAAATTTGAGGGCTCACGGTTTCAGAGGTCTTAGTCCATAGGGGGCCGGCTCCATTCCTTGGGGCTCAAGGTGAGGCAGAATATCATAGTGGATGAGTGTGGCAGAGGGAAGCAGCTCACTCGAGATCAGAAAGCAGAGAGAGAGAGAGACTCCACCCTCCAGATACCAAAATATACTCCATAAACACACCCCCACGAACCACTTTCCTCTAGCCACACTCCACCTGCCTCTAGTTACCACTCAGTTAATCTCATTAGGGATTAATTCACTGATTAGGTGAAGGCTATAGCACTATCAGTTCTCTTCCAAACCTTCTTGCATTATCTCATACGTGAGACTTTGGGGAACACCATATATAAACCATAACATTATATGAATAAATTCAATGCAGAATTTCAATAGACCAAGTTACACCAAAATTATTTCTCAGTCCAAGATTGTGCAAAAACTCTCCACATCTCAACACCTTCACCTGTAAGGTAAGGATGGATATTTAACCATTTCTTGACCAGCTTAATATGAGGACCCATCAGGGACTAATAAAAACTAAATCTGTAAGTTCTTCGTGATTAATAGTAAACTGGGAGTAACCGAGGCCCAGAGATTTAGACCACCTATTATCCTGGATAAGCGTTAGTAAGCATTGCCTACTTCCTTTTTACTTGACTTTACATTAACCTGTTTACATTGTTCTTCAGTCTAACCAATTTGGGAAAAAAAATAATGGATTTTTAGTGCTTAATTTTATTTCCCAATACTTGATATTAAACTTGATTAAAAAATATAAAAAAAATTAAATCAAGATTGAACTGAGCTCACTGACCTTGCCTTCCAAGGATATTTATTACTTTGTCTCTTTATACTCAACTATTTTTCCATCTATCCACAATTTTTCTCCATACTTAGAGTGTTGGCCTTTTACTCTCTTCATATTCAGTAATGACCTTTGTAAGACCCTGGGTCTCATTTACTTCTCCAATGTTTTTTTAATTTGAAATATCAAGCCAGTTACCTCTGCCCTCTTCGTCTTGGTTGCTATTTTTTTAATGTCTTCATCCCTTCTGTAGCAATTTATTTACACTTATAATTTCATTAGATGTAAGTTGTTAAAGTTCCTCAGAACACTTGTTTATATTAAAGATGCTCTATCAAATTAAACTGTGTGGCACAGTTTGCTCATTCATACTCAAGGGCTCTTAAGGCTCTTGGTGTATATCTCCTACAAGGGAACTGATATTGTTTAAAGATTGCATTTTGGAGGCTTTATAAACCATTCTAAAATGAGTGATAGATAAGCAAGTCAAAAGACCTGGATTTTAGTCCAGCTTTTTCCATCAATGAATGCTTCTGTATATTTTATTTCCTTTCAAATTCACATCAATAACACTTAGTAAATACATCAGGAGGCAGCTATGTACTTGGAGTTCAAGATACAAAGGTAAATAAGAATTCTACCTTATCCCAGCAGCATGCATGTGAAGAAAGGATGGCAATATGAAGCAAAAGAGCAAGGAGGGAGCTTTGTACCAAGTGCTACTCTGGCACAAAGCAAAAACAGACTTATTCTATATGCAGTGAGAAAAACTCTCTAAGGCTCAGTCACAGATGACCTGAGGTGCACACATGAGCAGCAAGCAATTTGCAAAGCAAAAGGAAGACGAGTCAAATAAGAAAAACAGGGCAGTGTGTGCATGAAATTAGGAGAGCCTGTTGCACTTTCTTTGAGATGAAGAAATTGTACAGGTTACTGACTGGCAGCTGCTTCTTCAATCAAGTCCTGTAAGAATAAAAAAGCAAAGGAGAAATGTGGACTTGATCAACAATAGGAAAAAAGAATAATAAGAAGTCTGATGGCTCTTCTGACAGTGATTCAGGAGAGAGGAGGGGAGGTGGTGGGCGTAGAAACCAGTGAAAGGAGAGTTTAGAGGAAAGTTTTTCAGTTCAGTTTTTACCACGTACTGGTGGTGGGGATGGTCATGGAAAAACCATTGCAGGCCATTCTTCCCTATGGAAATCATTAGCAATAGCCTGGGTGGTCATTCAGATTGGGTATGTTTGTGGGTGGACATGTGGAGGTAGATTACTGCTTTGCAATATGAGATTGTAGTGAGAAATCCGTGTCAGCTACTCATGGCATTGATTCTCCACTCCCTCCTTACCAAAACAAAACAAAAAAACAGCCCATGTCAGGAAAGCCTTTAGATTTTCAAAAGGTTCAGTCAGATAAATCATGACCAGTTTATCTCCTGCCAATATGCCACTTCCTGCAAGTTTCAAGGTGACCCCTTGATAAATAGCTTTTCTTTTCCTTTGTCTGGGCTACTTTGCCCTGGAGTTTCTCTTCTTCCCTTTTTCTGTTCACCCAAAGGAATCCAGAATGACATCTGAATTTCTGCCCTTCCCTGACATATACCAGAAAATACAGGAATAGATACAGAAAAGGTAGTTTATTTGCTTATGGTCAGTCATAGGCTAGCAAGGGGGCTGTGCTGGACAATAAATCAGCAGATCTGATTCCAACACCCCATGTGATTCCACGCCTGTGACACGTATAAATGTGTACTGCACTTTTTATATGGAGGGAATACCACATTTGAAGCATCTTAAACACAGTTTAAAGCAATGTCCAGAGAGTTGATGACCCGAGCTATATACTGATATTCTGGTACATCTGAACATCATAGTGCTTGCTCCTGACAGGTGTCTGTAGGGGCTCCTCGTGCAGCCCAGGAGAGGGAGTAGTTACATTGGGGATGACTACTGATGTCTGGGCTTTGACAGTACTTTTGGATAAAATCAGTCATTTCTTTCATTCTCAGGTTAACTAAATAATGAGAAAGAAATTAAACCTTTTAAGGGGTTCATGCATAGCCTGTTCCAGGGGCACTGAAGAACCAAAAGATTTAATGTAACATCCCGTCTTTCTATTTGAAAATTTGGCATAAGGGGGCTGGAGTTATGGCTCAGCAGTAGAGCGCTCACCTTGCACATGCCAGGCCCTGGGTTCGATCCTCAGCACCACATAAAAGTAAGTAAATACAGCAAAGGTATTATGTCCAACTACAACTAAAAAATAAATACTAAAAAATAGTTGGTGTAAGATGCTGAAATTTGGACTAGGAGCCTCAGAAGGAGTCATAGACTGGCTATGAAAAGAGAAGGTGGTTTAGAGCATACGACAAATAAACCAAGTGCAAATATAGAAACATAAATGTTTGTAAGTATACATTGGAGGAATGGAAAACAATTCAAGTTGCTGACTTTGAAAGAAAATGGAAAAATGATTGTTAGTCATCTAGTACCAAAGAGACCTTAATTTCCACACTCTGTGTCTTTCCCCTGTATCCCCATCTTGTGGCCTTGTGTTCAAGTATTTATAAATGAGTTTCTTTCAAGATTATTGCTTCATTTAGTGTTTTACTCTGTATCTGTGAGTTGGGTGAATCTCTGGTGAAGTGGCCCTACCAAGGTGAGTTCTGGAGTCTTTTCTTATCTGAGGCTCAGTGATTTATACAAGGGTTAGAGTGGTTTGGAAATAGCAAGACAAGTTATTCTCTCCAAGATCAATACAATTTTCTTGAGAATCCTGTTTTGTATTTCTTATTTGCAGAGAACTGAGCTAGATCTATTGTCCAAAAGCAAGTTTTCATCTATGTACAATTATATTGAGCAATAATTCATCCAACAAATATTTAATTCCTGTATACCAGGAAATTCTCCAGACAAAAGTAGTCTAGAAAATAATAAGAGACAAATATGCTTTTTGAGAACTTATGTTGTATGTTTCTTATTTTCTAAAAAATATAGATTATTAAATACTAGCATGAGTTACTAGAAAGTTATTTTTATTTTATCTCCAGCTGTGAATTGAAATTTGGCCTCCTTAATAACAAAATGCATTTAATAAAGCCAGCTTAAAACATAGAACTATCTCTATAAAATACATATTGTGGAGTATTGCATGAGTATAAGATATGATTTATAATATAAATATTCTAATTTTTCAATTTTTCAGAATTTCTTATCCTGAAAAGTCATGGAATACATAAAGTATATCTGGTATTTGAATGTATCTTAAATTTGGAAAATTAATTATTTTAATTTAAAAAATGAAGAACTGTGAGACACAGTCTCATCTAAGTGTCAAAATAAACAGTAGGTTTAGAATTATTAATATGATGAGAATTTTAATGGTACATCACATAATTTAATCTTGAGTCTTAAGGGAATAGTAGCAAACATAAAGAGAACTAAGAAAAAAGAGGAGAAATTTATTATTCTTGGAAACCAGTTAAATAAGGTGACTAGAGGAAGGCAGAAAGAAAATTTTAGGATGGCTGTGAGCCAAGAGTTGATGATAGCACCACTGATATTGTAGAAAATAGCAGGAAGTAATAGGTTTGTGGTTTATCAGATTAGCTTCAGCTTTATCTATAGAAAGATGATATATTTATTATTTGTTCCTACAAAGCAAATTATTCCAAATACTTGCACTTTAAAATAAATATTTGTTAATTCACACTTTTAATGAGAACCAGGAATCCAGGAAGGCTTAGGAAAGTGGGCTCAGGGTCTCCAATGTGATCGTGGTGAAGCCGTGGCCGGGTTTACATTCATATCAAGTAGGATTAGTTCCAACCTCACTCACATTGCTATTTGCAAGAGGCTTCATGTCCTTATCACGGCCTTTCAATCAGACTGTTCGTCACACAGCTTCTTCTAGAGCAAGTGATCAGAGAAAGAGGGAAACAGTGACTCAAGAGAAGATCCATTTTAAGTTAACTGTTCTAAAGAAATGACATGCTATGAATTTTGCCATATCCTATTGATCCGCAAACACCAATCTTGTTACAATTTACATTGGAGAGTAGTACACAAGAATGAAGTAGGGATCACTTTTGAAGCTGCCTATCAAACGCTATTAGGAATATCCAGAATACTGATAAATGAATTACTGTGGTACTGAGGTCAGGGCTAGAGGTAGAGATTTGGATAGATTCAGTTTGTGGGTGGCAGTTGAATATTGAGAAGAGGTGTCTGCCGTCAGAGGTACCAAGGACAAAAGACCCCAATCAGAGTGCATACAAATCCCCTGAGTGGCTAGAAGGGTACGGATGAAAGGTAGCTCATACTTTCCTATATTCTGAGTATTGTCTTAAAAGGCACTTTCAGAGATCCTATGTGATCACATTCTGCTGCCTATACCATTACATATAGAGAATCACTGATGTATTCACTGATTTTTAATTCAACAAATATTTATTGAGAATCCACTGTTTATAATACCAAAAACAGTATATGCAAAATACTTAATCTTTGTCATTATGAAAGAGAAAAAAATACGAACACTTTAATATCAAGAGAATTGAGTACAAGTAGAGACAGACTAGACCCTGAAGGATATTGAGATGAATTTTCCAGAAAACAATCAGAACAGTAAATTCTGTGAGGTCAAATGAGTAAAGAACTTTATAAAGGAAGAAACAGAGAATCAGACTCAAGATAAAACTTAGCAAAAAAAGAACAAAAAGACTGAGAAATAAATAATAATAAATTAAGGAATGGTAATTAAACAATAAAATAACCTAAATGTCCCTTTATAATCAAGATTGTAACATTATCAACATTTAGACATTGAATACTTAAAACTTCTTTTCATCATTAGTTAATTTTCCAAGGTATATATAATCTTTGATCATGCCAGGCTTAAGTAAAAATTTAAATTAACAAGAGTCTAATTTCTGTGTCTACTTTTTACTCTCAATCAGTGTAGTTTAAAAAAAAAAAAAACTCATTCACTACTGTAGAATAAAAGTTTTAATAATTTTGACATGTTAGAAAAGATCCTGTATTTAAGGTCTCTATTATAGATTATTTCACCAGGAAATAATTATCTGAATTTAATCAAATTCATTTGGGAATGGACCATTATTTATTCTATTTCATATTTCACAATTCTTCAGAAAATCCTGAAGTATTTACTTCTATTACTTCTGAGAATCACCCCAGTATACTTTCTGGTCCAAGCCTCTATGGGCTCTCAGTTGAGTTATAACCAAAGCTTCTAACTATGCTCTAGATCCCTTTCACTGACAAGGCCAATGCTTAGTATGCCTACATCCATAGCCAGAGATGGTGAAATATAAGTTAGGTTTGGTACTTCATTTCCCTAAATCTACCCTCCTTTCTCAGGGGTAAATATAATTTGAATTTTATTTTATTCTGGTTTTGGATTATCTTTGTAGGAACAGTATATTTTAACTCCAGAGGAAGAAATCCTTCTCCCTATTGTACATAGACAGCATGCCAATTTATCCTTTATAAAAGTGAATTATATTTTATTTTCAGCAGATATAGAGACTGAGGGTTGTGATTAATGCAAATGAGCTAATTCAAATACATAAAACATAAGATATTGACCTCAATTCATCACCAGTATGTTTCTAATGTAAAAAACATAGCACCATGCTAATTCTCTTCTTAATTCCTTTTACAAGTCATATTTCTTTCCTGTCATTAGTCATATTTTTTCAGTGATGGCAGATTACTTTCATTTAGGCTCAATACTTAAAATAAGTAGCTATTTTTAAAACCTCTTACTAATTTTTTTCCCAGAATTAAATGCTGCTAATGTATCAGAGGCAATAGAAATTTTTATGGTTAGTACACAAAATAAAAACAGTTTGCATCTTTCCAAATTAAAAAGAAAATGATAATTTTATTACATTTCCCCACTTAGAATCATGGTAAATTTTTTCAAATGTCCTGTTGTCAGTATTAACAACTTATGTTCTCATATTTTTAAGCTAGATTTTGTGAAGTTATCCAGGTATTGATGTTTGTCTAAAATCACATACTTATAAATGGCAATGCTAGTTTTACTGTAATGAATACAAGAAAACTCTTAGGTAAATTCATTTATCAGATATTTTCCAGCTTGACATCTAAGTGTATTAGACTGAAAGATTTACTTCAGACCAATGGAGTCCTAGCTCATGCAGGAATTCTAGGTCCCAGAGGGCAGTCTAAATTCACTAGATCTCTACCAGATCACTTATCCTCTCATAGGGGATATGATATGATATGGGTCATATGATTCATTCTCTCTCCCCCCCACTCCAGTTTTCATTTCTAAAATATATACTCTATCTCTTCTCTGTTCTAAATTTATGCTAATTTATTTTTCTAGGTACTCTTCAAGACATCCATAAAAGTTATATCATAATTTTTGTCAATCTATATTGTGAGCCCATTATCTATTATTTTTATTCACCTTATGTATGGGTCCAAGTTTTTGTTCATAAAGTTTCATTTGTTTGAAATGCCTTCCTTTGTCTCAAAAACCCTCAATCTTTTCTTTGCTTTGCTAAAAAGCCATGTTTATTAATGGACAATTCAGACCAAGGTATCTTAAATATTTTGGGAGGGAACAACATGAAGGTATAAATAAAATACACAGTTGAAACACAAAAAAACAATCATTTGTTCCTGTCATCTAAGTGTACACTGAAATGCTGAGTGGCTCTAACTCTTATCACCTTCCTCAACATGGGCTTATTTTTCATACCATTATTAAGATATGAGGTGTATTTTATTTTTGTTTTCTTGTAACATTACATTGGTTATTTTTTTTTGTTATCAAAAGTCCTCGTGTAATCACTCTTGAAAGCATATGGAGATTCCTCAGAAATATTAGGAATGGAACCACCATTTGACCCAGTTATCCCACTCTTTGGTATGTACTCAAAGGATTTAAAATCATCATACTACACTGGTGCAGCCACATCAATGTTTATAGCAGCACAATTCACAATACCTAAGCTATTGAGTCATCCTAGATGCCCTTCAACACATGAATGGATAAAGAAATTGTGGTGTATATATAAAATGGAGTATTACTCAGCCATTAAGATGAATGACTTTATGACCTTTGCCAGTAAATGGATGGATCTAGAGACTATAAAATAAGCCAATCCCCAAAAAACCAAAGGTTGAATGTTTTCTCTGATATGTGGAAGATAACCCACAGTAAAGGGGATGAGGGGGAGAATAGAAGTTCAGTAGATTAGACAAGGATGAATGATGGGAAGGGGTGGGCTTCAGAATAGAAAAGACAGTGGAATTAATCTGACAAAATTTTTCTATGCATATATATGAATATACCACAGTGAATCTCATCATAGTGTACATCCACAAGAATGGGGTCCTGATTAGAATAAGATATTACATGCTTGTATAATCTTATCAAAATGGATTCTACTGTCATGTGCAACTAAAAAGAACAAATAAAATAAATCCAGGGTAAATTTTTATTTAACTATTAAGAAACCCCTAGCAGAATATTCTCTCTCTGTCCCTCTCTCCCTTTCTCCCTCCTTCTCTGCTTCCCTGCTTTCTTCCCTCCCTCCCTACTTCCTTCTTTTTTCTTCTCCCTCCCCTCCTCAATATCTTGTACGCTCTTCCTTTTCTTTCTCCACCTGCCCCTTCCTTCCTTTCTTACCTCATCTCTTTCCCCATGCAATATGCTTTCATTTAAATTTCACCTGTGATGTATCTAGGAGGCTATAAAAGATTCTAGTTTTCTAAAATATCCCCTAAGAATTATTTCCATCAAGTCATCATTCTGTCTGTGTCTCAAGAGGTCACTGGACTCCATTTTTAGAGTCTTGCAGTTATTCCAGCTAAATCTATTTCTCTATGGCCTTCATCAGAGTTCACTCCTCTCCCCCAGCAAAAGAGCTCATTGAAGTCTTAGAGAAAAACAGTAATCTGCTTTAGCTGGTAGTTGCCTAGGTATGAACGGCAAAATATTTTTTTTTTTCTCTGTTTGAAAAATAAGTAAGGAATTGATTTTGACAATCAGGATACCTCCTCCTTAAATCCTATTCATGCACTGTTTTTGAATCATGTTTCTCAAAGGAAAATAAAAATTTGAGGGGAATCCCCCACAAAATACAGACAGGCTTTGTCAATATTGTTTTATAATTTTATTTTACCCATTTAAACCAGACATATAAAGACCTTTAGCAGTAAATATGTTCTCATTTTCCTGTTATTATCTTCTGGTGATGTTTGCCCATGTTTCCTTAATATCTCTTAAAGATAGAGGAATTACCTGGAGCCTATAGCTCTTAGTATAATCTTTACCATGGACAAAAATTTATAAATGCAGTACAAAGAGGTCCCACATATTCTTGATGTACTTTCCCTTTTTTAACCACTTAATGTAGAATATTTATTTACTTTTTAAACTGTGTTTGTCAGCTTTCCATTATTGTAAAAAATACCTGAGATAATCAACTAATAAAGAAAAAAAGTTTATTTGGGCCCACAGTTTTAGATGTTTTAGTCCATGAAACTGCTTTGGACCTGTGTCAAGGTCCATCATGGCAGAAACATTTTGGAGCAAACCCAGTCATATTATGGTAAAAAAGTCAAAGAGAAACAAAGAGACCAGACTCTCACAACTCCCTTTGAGGGAATAGCTCAGTAATTGGAAGACCTCTCACTAGGCCCCATCTCTTAAAGTTTCCATTACCTCCCAATAGTTCCAAATTGAGAGACTAAGCATGGGCTTTAGGTACTTTTTTATTTTCTTGTCTTGCAAGATGTCCCAGGATTGTCTTTGTTTTCCCATTCAAACCAGTTATTTCATTAAGAAGCTCTTGTATTGAAAACTTCTTAAATTGAATAATGGCCTTACAAGATATGAGTGCAGGAAATGCTCACTGCTAATGGATATCATTGCTTCTAGTTTCACACAATGGCTATAACCATTATATATATATGGGTGTATGTATATACAGTTGGTTTATATATCATGTATATATAGATATATTGTGCATTACTATACACAATATTGTATTAATATACATATGTATACCTCTAGATTTTTTGTATCCATCTGTGTGTTTGTGTGTATATAGGAGTCCCCCTCATACTTAACAGATATGTTTCAAATCCCCAAGGAGTGCTACTGTATATATATATTTTTCAAGTCTAAACTGGTTCCTTTATCTTTAGTCTAACACCACAGGACTTGTTCTAGCTTCACTTTTTCTTTCATTGTAAAATCTCTAGCACCAAGGAACCTGGTTTTCTTTCTTTTTTTTTTTTAAATTTTTATTTATAGTAGTATGTATTACAGTTCATACTGTACATATATAGAATCTTTTTACACAAAACAGTTTGTATACAAAGTATATTCGCAGCATTCAAGTCTTCAATCATGCATTTAGAATAATGATATCCGTCTTATTCAACCACTTATTCCCCCTTCCTCCCTTGCTCCCTCCCTTCCCCTCCCTTCCCTTTGACCATTATAGTGTTCCTCTAATCCTCCTATGTACCCCGACCCAACAATACTGTGAACCGGCTTCCTTATATCAGAGGAAACATTCGGTATTTGGATTTTTGAGTTTGACTAATTTCACTTAGCATTATATTCTCCAACTTCATCCATTTACCTGCGAATGTCATTATTTTATTCTCTTTTATTGCTGAGTAAAATTCCATTGTGTATATATACCACATTTTCTTTATACATTCATCTACCGAGGGACATCTAGGTTGGTTCCACACCTAGCTATTGTGAATTGTGCTGCTATAAACATTGAGGTAGCTGTGTCACTATAATATGCTGTTTTTAAGTAAAAAATGTACAGTGGAGAAAGGATAGCCTCTTCAACAAATGGTGCTAGGAAAACTGGAAATCCATATGCAACAAAATGAAATTAGACCTGTATCTCTCACCATGCACAAAATTCAATTCAAAGTGGATCAAGGACTTAGGAATTAGACCAGAGACAATACAACTAATAGAAGAAAAAGTAAGCTATAATTTCCAACATGTCAGATTAGGCTCCAAGTTCCTTAACAAGAATCCTGTAGCACAAAAATTAATACTAAGAATTAATGAATGGGATAGATTTAAGCTATAAAGCTTCTTCTCAGCAAAAGAAACAATCAGTGAGGTGAATAGAGAGCCAACTAACTGGGAACAAATATTTAATACATGCACATTGGATAGAGCACTAATTTCTAGAATATATAAAGAACTCAAAAAACTTGACACCAAAAAAACAAATAATCCAATAGATAAATGGGCTAAGGAATTGAAAAGACACTTCTCAGAAGAAGATACACAATTAATCAACAAATACATGAAAAAATGCTCAACATCACTGGCAATTAGAGAAATGCAAATCAAAACTACTGTAAGATTTCATTTCACTCCAGTCAGAATGGCAGCTATCAATAACACAAACAACAATAAATGTTGGAGAGGATGTGGGGAAAAAGGCACACTCATACATTGCTGGTGGGACTGCAATATGAAACCTGGTTTTCTCTGTATTTCTTTATTTATGCAACTGTAGTATACAAATAAGAAAGTTTTGGAATTCAAACCTACATCCCTGTGAGAAAAAAAAAAAAAAAAAAAAAAAAGGACCAATTTGGGCTCAATACTTTTGTCCAGTCTGTTTGTCTTTAGCTTTATGGTATCTTTCCTTGTTCATGTTTGCAACTTAAATGTCACAACCTCTGTGAGACCTTCTCCCAGACTGATTGCTGTTAAAATCCACCACCTATGATTCCTCTGCCTGTGCTTCCATGCAGATTAGTACACGATTCCACAAGGGCCCTGCCAATTCTGGGGATGTAAAGAGAAATAAGAAACAATCTCTGCTCTCAAGGAACTCATTGCCTCAAGATGGTTACTGCCTGTCTGTTCACAATACTAGATAATGCAATCACATGCTACCTTGACATTAGAGAGAATTCAGCAGTTTTGTTATCAGTAAGCAAAGGAATGAACAGATATTCTATGTGAACAGGAAAGAAAAAGCTCTGGAAATGTACATGGAGGCTGAAGACACAGAACTGTTTAACGAACTGTTCAGGTGCCCTGGCTTTGGCTTTGGAACTGCACGCACCGAGGTTTGTACTCCAGTTCTACCATTTACTGCTAACTGGGGGAACTGAGGCTTCAGATGAACATTATAAGGAATTACAAGTGGAGGAGCCCACCAAGAAGACCATCTTGAGGCCATCAAATTGCACAGTGGATTTTTGAAAACCAGGTAAAGTTAGTGCTAGTAAAATCTATGATACTCTGGTGGCCATATGGCAGATTAAGATGTTTCTGTTGCTCAGAGATCGAAATATGAAATTTTAAAAGTCTGAGGCCTATATACAAAGACATTTAGATTTAGTGCATGTGGCATTATTGAATTTGGATATTATTTTTCTGCAAGTGGATTAAGTTAATTTTTTAAAAATTCCTTCTTCCAACCCACTCAACCTTTAACCCCAAGTGGTTTTAGTCTCTTGCTGGTTATGTCATGTCAGCACATCAGCAATTTTTGCCTTTATGATGAAACCTTAAATTCATTTTCCTTAAGAATCAGAAATAATAATGGTAATTATTAATGCCTTAAAAAACTCATACTTATGATTCTAGATATTCCTTCAGTGAACTGAGGCAAGAAATATTAAATGTAAAAGAGTAAGATACATGGGGATGGGGCTACAGCTCAGAGGTAGAGCACTCATCTCACTGTGTGGGACCCTGGGTTCGATCCTCAGCACCACATAAATAAAATAAAGGTATTATGTTCACCTACAACTAAAAATATATATATATTTATTTTTTTTAAAAAAAGTAAGATACATGAAGATTAGAAGATTTCTCTTTTTTTTTTCCCCTGGATTTTCTATCATTTTAAAACTCCTTCTCCCCACATCTCATCTTTTCCCTCATCTTATCTCCCCTCCACCTTTTCCTCTTCTCATTTTCCCCACTCCTCTATGTATATATTTCCCATCTCCTCTGCCCTCTCTTCTTTTTGTCCTACAAAAAGCATTTTCTATGTTCAGGCACCCTCCAAGACTATTAGCTTCCATTTCAAGGCAGTTACCAAGTTTTTCTAATTTTGTTTTAAATTCAGAGCTTTCTCTAAATGGAATTATCATGGACTGATTTTATCTATTTCTTACATAGTAACATTTATTGAGCACCAACTCTATGTCAGTGTAGAACTAGCAAATATTGATACAAGGAGACTCATAGAAAACATAATGATTGCGCAACATATTGGGAAAGAGAGACTAATCAAATGATCAATTATGCATTTGGATCATAATTAAATCTAAATTGGTACCAGGAAGAAGAGTAATAAGGAACCACAAAAACCTATTACAGTGGGACAGATAGAGTCAGGGGATTCAAAGAAGATTTCCTCAGTAGAGAATCTGAGCTGAAACATTAACTGACAGGAAGAGTTTATTAAACAAAGGGTGAATAAAAGCTTGCTTGAAGTACAGGGAAAAGCACACACAAAGGTCCTGATTTAAGAGGGAACGTGACAGACTTTAAAAATTAAAACACTTGTGGTAACTAGAGTGAAAAAGATTTAGCCATGATCATACAAAATTTTGAGATCAAATTACATGTTTCATCTTCATTGTTAGAGCAACAGAAAACCATGTAAGAATCTAAATATGAACTTTCAAGCTAACATTTTCTCAGCTCCAAAGCAGTGTACAGAATAGATTGAAAAGAAATATAAATAGGTTCATAGAGACCAGATAACAGAGTTTTGCAGTTTTTCAGGTAAAGATATCATGGCAGCTGATGATGACACACATGAAGCGAAGTGAACGGATTTTGGAAATAAGTCAGAAGGAAAATTTATATAATTTAATGTGCATTTTGGCCCCTACAATGGCTATTTTATCTAATTGTGGAATCCAAAGGATACACCCTTATTTAGAACAGCATCCCTGAAAAGAAAAGTGATCTTTGTTCGAAGAAGATGTCACCCCCAAGGGTACTGTAAACAGGCCTTGATTTCACATGAATGTGCTGTTTATTGCCTGTTTTTTATGACATAACATGATCCAATTTTTAGTATGCAAAAAGTTATAAAAATAGTGCACTGATTACACAAACCTATTGCACAGATTAAGAGATAAAATATTGCAAAAAAAATGCAACCATGCTAGGGCATGCAATTCCATGAATGGTCAGTTTATTTTGTTTATGAGGATATATTTAAGTTTATACCCTGGAACAAAATTGCTGGCCGTAGAGTCTGTAGGCCTTCAATGTTGCTACATGTCTCCCATTTGTGCCCTAGAAAGGTGGCACCGGCCTGCACTTCAGCAGTACACGTGAGTAAACATTGCTCTACAGCTTTTCCTGTACTTGGAATTCACTCACTAAAAGGAAAAAGAAAAAACTTTTTTTTCTTCTGGGTGTGTGTGGAGGTACCTGGCATTGAGCTCAGGGGCATAAATGTATGCACCACTGAGCCACATCCCCAGTCCTGTTTTGTATTTTATTTAGAGACAGGGTATCACCGAGATCCTTAGTACCTCACTTTTGCTGAGGCTGGCTTTGAACTTATGATCCTTCTGCCTCAGGCTTCTGAGCCCCTGGGATTACAACAGGCATGTACCTCCATGCCAAACCATAAGACAAAAATTTCTATTCCAAGTAATATTAATTTTATTTCCATGTGTTATTTGATTATTTCACATTTTCATGATTACCCATAATGTTTATTGGCCAATTATGTTCTTCTTTCATTAATTGCTTCTTTATAACTTTTGTACATTTTCTGTTGGGTTATTTACGTGTGTGTGCATACATTTATCTTATTGATTTGTAGACTGTCTTAATATACACTAGATTTTATCTTTCTCATAACTGTGGTAAATGTTTTCTGGATGAGTTGTCTTTGCTCTTTCTGTTATCTTTGGATTTTTCTTTTTTCACTTGAGTTAAATGCCAGCAGTTTTACTAAGTACTTTTTGACTCTTTTTTTTTTAATCTTTCCTTTCACCAAATACATAAAAATAAATACATAAAATATTATGTCTTAAATTTATTTTTATATTTATTATTTAATTCCCTTGGAATTTTATATTGTATGGTAAACATGACTTTACATTTTTTCATACAGGATCAGTTATTTCAATAGTTGAACAGTCTCCTTTTTCCAGTCCTCTATATTGACGGCTCCATTACACAATAAATGTTTAAGTATGCAACATGATGTATCTGGATTTGATTTTGCTGCTCTGCTCTGTATCAATCATTTTCTTTTACCATAGTACTTAAATACTCCATTTGATGATATATCGTGATTTATAATAAGGTAGGACAGACTCTCTGTTTTTATCCAGGGTCACTTTATTATTATCATTTTACTCCTTTACACATCATTTAGAACTATCTTTTCAATTTCTTTTGGTTGTAATCACATTGAATTATTGAGAAATTATGAAGAATTGACATTTTTAAGATGTAATCATCCTGCTAATGATTTTAGTATATCAGTCCTTTAATCCTCATTCATTTTCAATAGTGTTAATTTTCTCCATAACTACATTCAAGTTTGTTAGACGGTTTTATGATTACTTTAACTTTGAAGCAAATTACATATTTTTTTACATTTTTTAAAATATAATTTTATATTTTAATTATATCCTCAAAATTGCTACATTCTCTTATTAGTTTAAATTTTTAGAGATAATCATTGTGCTCATGGACAAGGATATTGGGGCATCTAATTTGCTTCTAATCTTTATATATTTTATTTATTTTTCTTGTCTCAGTTCACTGAAATAATGTGTAGTTTAATAGGTAACAGTTTTTTTTTTTTTTTTTTTTTAAAGGATTGATACTGGCTATTATTGCCTTATTGATGATTCTTAAAGAAAATGCACCTATGATTTCATCAAAAAGATAGAATTTGCTGACTAATTTCAGAATCCATCAGATTGTGTACATTTCATTTTTTAAAGTTTTATATTATATAACTGTTAATAAATGCTACCATTTTTTTCTGCATTTTACAATGAAAATACTTTTTAATGTTAAATTTGCTTAAATGTAATTATATCTGTATCTTGGATACAGATAGATATAAAATCATATGCATTGTTAGATTTGATTTGACACTTAATTTAGGGTTTTCTGCATGTATATTCATGAGCAAGAGTGTTAATTAATATTCTTTTCTATTTTGTGATGCCTAATTATGTGTGTCAATTTGACTGTGCCTCTGGTTGCCCACATTTAAAAAAACATTATTCTGGGTGTTTCTGTGAGGGTATTTTTGAATGAAATTAACATTTAAGTTGGTAGATTGAGGGAAACAGATTGTCCTCCCTGATGTGGGTGGGCATTGTTCAATCAGTTTGTGGTGGCATTAGAACAAAAAGGCACCCCCACCCCCTCCCCGCACTGCTTCCCCATAAGAGAGATTCCTCTTTTCTGACTGCCTTCAAACTGGGACAGTGGATGTTTCATACTTACAAATTTGAACTGAGTATCATCTTTTCCTGTTTTTTGAGATTACTATCCTTCAGGATAAGGACACAAACATTAGTTTTTCTGGTTCTCTGGCCTTTGAACTCAGACTAGAATGTACACCCATTGGCTCTCCTGGGGCTCCTGTTTGCTGACTCACCCTACAGATATTGGGACTGGTCCATCTCTGTAATCAGGAGAGCCCATTCCTTATGACACATACACCTCCTACTGTGTAAGAGCCTTTGATGAGGAAGTAGCTCTAAGATGGCGGCTGGCTGAGAGCCAAGAGGTGGCGCTTACTTGTTTGTCAAAAGCAAGGCTTTGTTCACTACAACTTACACCTGACTTTTATAGTAGCTCCTGGGCACTGCGTGCTGCACCTGCAAGTCGAGCTTGTGAGACCTGTATGCCTGTTAAGAGAACTAATGAACCTGTGATGGGTAAAGAGTATTTAAAGAGACTGTGGGGATGGAAGAGAGAGAGAGAAGATAGAGAAAGGAAGAAGAAGAAGGAACAAGAAGAAGGAACAATAAAGGAACCACTCATTCCCAGTCTGCCTCCAATTTCTTTCCCGCGGTCTCATTGCTGCAGGTGGCAACACGACTGGTCTTATTTCTCTAGAGAACTCTGACTGACACGTGTACTGTCCTTGGGTGATGTTGGTATAGGATTCTTATAAGACTAGTTGGGAAGAATATTAACTCTTTTCACTCAGTGAAATAGTTTGCACAATACTGAAATGAGTTCTTTTTGGAACTATCTGAGTATTTTTTCAAAACTGATTCACCTTCTTCAGATCACAATATGGTAGAAAGGGACATTCTAGAAAATTCTCCCTCCTTCAATACACATTTTTTATTTTGCTTTAATATTCATTTCATCTACTTTTCAAATATTTTTTTTAAAAAATGTCCTCTTATCTTTCCTAGCTCTTATGTTTTAACTTGTACATGACCTTTCTAATGAGAATCAATAGAACCTTTCTCATTTTTCCTGACCAATTCGCCCAAGAATTTTCTATGTAGTTTTTTGCAAATGACATACATGGAGCTATTTTTTCTCTCTACTGTATAAATGCTTTATAATATTTAACATTGTGATTATACTTTGTGATTTTTACTGTTTTTTTCCCCCTAACTTCTTAAGCTGGAAGATTCATCCAATAAACACTTAAGATAAAATTTCTTTAAAGTCCTTCTTTAGTTGAATCCCATATATTTTGCTATATAGTATTATTTCATCTTTTAATTTTCACTAAATTTATGAAGTACTTATTATATTTATTATGCAATCCAAGACCTATGTTAGAAAGGGAACTTTATAATTTGCAAATATAAGAGCTTATTTAAATTATGTCTTGGTTTTTGACTACACGATTGAATTCTAGAGAGTATGATCTTATGACAAGTTCCTTACAATTTATTGAGCTTTTATGGAGTACCATGTGTTCCATTAAAAAGGAAAACATCATGTATGAGTTAGAAAAAAATGTTGACTCTCTTATTGGTGGGTACTGTGTTTTAGAATATCTATTATTTAATAGGTCTATGTGTCCTTAACTCATGTTTTTATTCAATCATTCTGTTCCATTGTGAGAATTTTCTTTCCCATCACAATGATGAAATTGATAATTTTTCATGAAATTTGTCTTTTCTATTATATATATTTTTGCTATATGTATTTGGAAGCTATCATATCTTCTACTCTAAGGCATATAATTGTTTAGAAGTCTTGTTTTCTTGGTGAACTGATTATCATTATATGTATATTTAATTTTTCCTTAATAGATCTTTTAATGTAAAGTTCATTGGTTTGTTATTAACACATGGAAACCAACTTTCTGGAGGGCTAATATAACCTTTTCCTATGGTTTTATTTTTAAGTGTCCATCCCTTATATTTTAAATTCAGCTGTTTTATGAAATATAAAATAACAAAATGATAATATAAGGACCTCAGATATTGCTTTTAAGAGGTATAGATAATAAATAAAATATATCTATTAAAGTATTTTCAGAAACAAAAGCAGAATTTAATGGATCCCAAGGAAATTTCAACTAAAGATGTTATTTTGGAAGTTTTCTACTTAAGAAATAATGTATATTTAAGAATGAAGCCTGTGACAGGAAACCTTTTAAGTTTAAACATATGTAAGAGACTATATTTAAACTTTTCAGTATCTATAGTTATTTTCTTTTTGTCTTTCCTCTGTCATTGCTTGGAGACTGCACACCCTTCATGAATAGATTCATGCTTGCTATGGTTTGTCCCCCAAAGGTTCATGTGCTGTAGACTTGGTCTCCTGTATGACATACTGAGGTGGTGATGAGGTAGGGCCTTGTAGAAGGTAATTATATCTTCTGGGTCACTACCCCAGAAGATACTGCTGCAGGTCTTGCAACATAACATTTTCCTTGAATTATTCTTCTGCATGTGTCTTCCACATGCACTCTTGCTATTGCAATGCCATCTACCATGAGTCCCTCATCAGAGCAGAGCAGAGGCAGGCATATGCCCTCAACCCTTCAGAACTGTGAGCTAAGTAATCTTCTTTTAATAAAATACCCAGCCTCAGGTATTTTGTCATAGGCAACACAGATTAGACTAATACAGTATATAATAGAGAGATATCATTTCCTACTTTCCAAGACTTGCCTTAACTGGATGGTGACAATATACAAAGTCTTGATGTCCACTTCAGATCTCATTCCAGTTTTGATTTCAACATTTCTTCTTTTGTGGCTATTGTGCATTTCTTACAACTGCTTTGGTGTGTCTCTTTCTTCACATTTTAGAATTTAATGTAGGAGAACATTCCAGAATATCTGTTTCACCATAGTGGTAACTGAATAATTTATGAGACTTCAAATCCTTTTTTTTTTCCTTTTGGCAGTTGTATATGCTTATATATTAGTATATATTTATCTTTTTGTTTTAAAAATAATTTATCTTTCAAGTACTTGTAAATACTCTATCTTTTAGAATATATAGAATGAAATATATATACATGTATGTAGTGTGTGTGTGTGTGTGTGTGTGTTTTCCAATCTATCTCCTATTACATAAATGTAGGCAATTTTGCCAAAATTTAGGCATTAAAATAATTATTATATCTTCCTTGGAAACCTTCTGGTCTAGTTATGTAGGCAATTCATACATGTAGAAATATAAATAACAATATAAGCACTGCTTCGGGTCCTATATACTGCCTGATAAATGAATGGTTACATAATTATGTGAGCTCATTATTAGCCTCTTCTTAAATTGAAGAGATATTGAGCTTTTATATCCCTGGGGATTCATTGTTTGTGGCTTTCTTCTCTATTCATCACATCTTGTGGCAGCTGGAGTAATGTATAATTTGAACAAAACGGATGACCAATGTCATCCTGACATCAGCTGGATCATCTGTAAGAAGTTTTTAGAAATTGCAATTTTATGAATGTGTGGGTGTATTAAATTTGAAACGAGCTCAGGTCGAGGCATTTCTGTGGGTAGGAAAATAAATGAAAATTCTATCACCAAGAAAACTTTAAAACACAGAAATCTGATGCAGTAATTTGTTTTGTTTTGTTTGTTTTGTGGTAACCAATAACCTTTTAACATTTTCAATAGAATTGGGTTTGCTTTTTGCTGATAAATATAGGTGATAAACAGATTAGTGAATATAAAGTAAAAACAGTGGATAATAATGAATGGATAGCAAAAACACATTCTAACCCATTACAATTTTTAATCCACAGGACATTTATTAAATAACAGATATACAATTTAATAGCACTCCCCCTACACACTGTAAAAGATAATTTACTATAACATAAGTATTCACCAAATTATACACATCTGCTGAGCTAGAGCTCTGTAGGACTACATTCTGCAAATTCTTGTTTTTATTATCACAGAATTTGTTTTCTCCCAAGTTAGTGCTTCAGCAATTGTCTCTCACTCCCTCATCTTGCTTATTTTTTATTTCCTCTTATGTCTTTGTAAAATAGTCCTTAAATTTAGATTTAGCAATTTTCTTCTGCTTTTCATTATGCAATTTATTAATCCTCAGCCATGGGCTTTGCACAGTTAAGTCAGGGCATGCAATTGCTTTATTTTCATTTCCCACCTCATGCTTACTGTCACTCAGGTCCAAAGTGGAGATGCTGGATTCCTTACTATATAAGCCTGGCAAACCCTCTTCCCTTCATTTCTGTACCCTGTCACATAACCCACATGCAAAACATTGAATATTAAAAATGCATTTTGGGTATGTCAACATGCATTCTTTGGTTGCTTTCACACTTCGACTATTCCCTTCTATTCAATGTTGGATATGTTTTTTTTAGAAAGTAAATAGACTATCTCAAACTCTTACTTTTAGAAATGAAATATATTAATGTGAACAGTTATATTTTAATCCCCTTTTCTTCTTCTTGTACAATGCATGGAAAATATACTGGTCATGTTATGAAAAGAAGTCTGGCTCCATTATTTCTTATTTATTTGTATAAGAAAATCTTAAATTTGCAGAACAGGAAGGCTTTTACTTCAATACACAATGGCTAGCAGCAAAAGATTCAATTCCTTTTCTAAGTTCCACATATAGGAATGGATTCAGGAAAGGGATATGTCTATGATTTAATTGCTGCTAGTGCCCCAAGTGGGCATAGAGATTGAAACAGTTAAAATTTAAGATTACTGCTCACCAAAAAGCAAAAGAAGAAAAACAAATATTAAAAAGGAGTTTTGAAGTCTGGTATGGTGGCACACACCTGTAATCCCAGCAGCTCAAGAGGCTGAGGCAGGAGAATCACAAGTTCAATGTTAGACTCAGCAACTTAGGCTTTAAGCAATTTATCAAGATCCTATCTCAAAATAAAAACTAAAAAGGGCTGGGGATGTGGCTCAGTGTTAAGCACCCCTGGGTTCAATCCCTGGCACCAAAAAAAAAAAAAAAAAAAAAAAAAAAAAAGTAAAAGAAAAGAAAGGAGTTTTGAGTAAGTTCCACTGAATGGAAATTGTGATGATTTCTGTGTCACAAAAGTTCTGCATTGGGTGCTCTGGAGTACGCCTTTAATTCCAGTCGCTCAGGATGCTGAGGCAGGAGGATGGCAAGTTCGAAGCCAACCTCATCGAGGCCCTAAGCAACTTAGCAAGACCTTGTTGCACAATTTTTAAGAAAAGGTAAAACCTGGGCTGGGGATGTGGCTCAGTGACTGAATACCTCTAGGTTCAGTCCCTGCTACCAAAACCAAACCAAAACAAACAAACAAACAAACAGAAAACATTGTATGTAATAAAAGATAAGTTGTATGATTTTATTCTGAAAAATGTATTAAATTTTTAAAGTGACTTTACACTATGTTTTTTTCAGTACTGGGGATGGAAGCCAGGACAGCTCTACTACTGAGCAACACTCCCAACTCCTTCTTTGTTAATTTTATTTTGAGACATGGTCTTTCCATGTTGTCCAGGCATGTCTTGAACTTGTGATCCTCATGCCTCAACATCCTGAGTAACCAGGATAAAGGCATGCACCACTATGCCTGACAAAACATTTTTATGTTCTTAAAGTAAATGTTCTTTTTTTTTTTTCTTTTAATTAGACTACCCATTGTCTTATAAATTTAAAGTGAATATTTTCTTTTCCAAATCTTGTGTTTATACTCTCAATTAAATGGTCTGAATTAACATACATATACATTGAAGAAAGAGCTTTTGTATCCCTATTAAAACTTACATTCTTATTCTTGTCTTTTTGATCAATTATTTTCCAAATATTTATTTGAACAGAAAATAAGGGCTACTTAAGAAAAGTAAAAAATGTACTCTGTTAAATTAAAGAGCACATACACAGACATTTGTTTCTCTCAAGTATTTTGATATTGTTAATGTGCATGTTGTTGTTATGTGCGTGTGTGCATGTGCATGCGTGTGTGTGTGTGTGTGTGTGTGTGTGTGTGTGTGTGTGTGTGTTCCAAGCATTTGGAGCGGGAGGCATACTGGGAATTGAACCCAGGGACACTTTACCACTGGGCCACATCCCAATCCTTTTATTTATTTATTTTAAATATTTTTTAGTTGTCAATGGATCTTTATTTTATATATTTATATTTGATGCTGAGAATCAAACCCAGTGCCTCACACATGCTAGGCAAGCACTCTGAGCTATAACCCCACTGAGCCACAACCCCAACCCTGATTATTTATTTTGAGACAGGATTTTGCTAAATTGCCCATGCTGGCCTTGAACTTTTCCATGCTCCTGCCTCTGTCTCCTGAGTCACTGGGATTACAGGCACCTGCCACTGCACCTGGCTTGTTCCAAGTATTTTAAACATGGTTTTACAACAGTGGTATTGGAATGTAAGGTCTCCATTACTATATGCATCTATTTCTCTCAATATACTTTCCCACATATTAAATGTCAATACTTTATCAAAGAAACATAGGCGCCTGAATACTGAAAATAAGAAGTCCTGGGGGATATGATTAATTGGATAAAATCAAGAATGAGAGAAAAGGAGATACAGCATAAACTTGATCACAAAAATCCCAAGATACCATAATAGTTTTAAAATTAGGTCAAATAAATCATGAATTTTATACAGTGGAAAGCAAAAGTAGGATGCTTGTTTCCCCCAGGAGAATGAAGAGCCTAGAAAGAAAAATATCTTCCAAAACAGTTTAGACAAAATTATGGATAAAAGTTAAAATGAGCTTCGATTTGAAAACACCGTTTGCCTCCATAACCAGAAAACAGCATAAAGTATGTTTCTTTACAGTCATAGATATTTATTCCAAGTATTATAATGGTCTTCATTGAATAATCCCTTGTAAGAGCCTTAATGAGGAGGTAGCTAAGATGGCGGCTGGCTGAGAGCAAAAGAGGAGACGTTTAATTGTTTTCTCCTGACCTTATTGTAATCTACTAAGAATCTTTCTGTGCCCATGAACGCTATGTGAAGCACCTGTAAGTTGAGCTTGTGACACGTGTAATCTTGTTAAGGTGAAAAGTATTTAAGGAGGAAGGGTTGGAGTTGTAGGGGGGTTGTTGTTGTTGGAGATGGAGAGAGAAGTAAGAAGAGATAGCAGAATAAAGAACCTACTCGTTTGTTTCCAGTCTGCCTCTGAATTCTTTCCCGCGGTATCTAGCTGCAGGCAGCAGCCGCTGCAGGCGGCAACAATCCCTTTCTATAGGCTCAGGCTCAGGATTATCAAGTGAATATTATAATTATAATATCAATGAACAATTAATTTAGAATTAATTCATTAGATAATTGGTAATTTACAAAAAGCGTACATATTTTTGTTTGTTTCCATGGGGGCATACCTCAGATTATGTAAAACACACAGAATGATGGCCAGAAGGGGGGCAATGTTATCAGAAGATCTCTTTTGAACCCTGTATATGCAATTTATTTGCTGTGATTGATATTAAGAGCAAGAACAGTTCTTAATCTCTCTGAGTTCAGATTTCTCATTTACAAAAACTTGATAAGATTACTCGTCAGACATTCATTGTTTAGCATAATATATCCACACTTTCATGTGCTCAATAACATTAACATACACCAAAACTTGTCTCTGTTATTGATGATATTTATAGTCTTCTAGTTTCTCAGTTGACTAAATATTGAGTTAAAGAGGAGAAAACTTTGGTGTTGTCTGTAATTAGATTCTGGTGAATAAAAATAGCATACACAAATTCCTTCTTCTGACGGTATTGTGTTGACCTTTCTTCACCTACCTCCTAGACTAATATACATAGAACAATAAATAAACTTATTCTCTCATAAATTACTGCATGTTTAATTATTTTTACAGAAGTTTGAGGATAAATCTGACCTAATATTCTACCAAGTAGCTGAATAGGTAAACTGTCTCAATTCTCCTATACATAATTTCCCTGGTGCCAGCGTCTGCTGAGTCTTTAAGAGAACAACTTGAAGTATAATATACATCAGATGGAATCGTTAACAGGATTAGCTGGATTATACCTAGGACCTCAACCTTCGCTCCTGCTATTGCTTTCAATATTCTTCTTTGACTCCTGTTTATTTGCTCCTTTCAGTGTTTTATTTCAACCTTTCAGGCTATTTTCAAATTATGTTACTCAGCCATCTGTACAGTACTTACAGATGATCCCAATGTCACTTAGGATCAGAGCACTAATCCTCATCCTGGTTTGTTATGAAGGCCCCTCGTTATCTCCCACCTACTTCTTATTTGCCTTTCTGCTGTTGTCTACTATCACTCCCTCTTGAACTCAGTCTATCTGCACTGGTCTCCTTGCTTTGCCTGAAACAGATTTTTAAAATTGTTGCTCCCTTATCTATAATTTTTTGATTAACATATTCACATGGATATATTCCAGTAGGAAAGACTGTCATTTCACATCATTTCATAGACAGAATAAGGCTCTTTCTCCCAAGACGTGCACATTCTAATCCTCTGAACCTGTGCACACATTACCTTACATGGCAAAATATATTTTGCAGAGTGTTAAGATCTTGAGATGAGGAGTGTTCTGAATTAGCCAGGAGAGCCCAGGACAATCATAAGAGCCCTTATAAGAGGGAGACAAGAAGGAAAAGTTGGAGAAAAGGCAATGTTATAATGAAAACAAGGGAAAATCTATGTAAAATGGAACCATAAGCCAAAGTTTGAGGACAGCTTCAAGGAGTTAGAAAAGGTCATGAATGAATTATCTCTCTGAGCTTCTGCAAAGGGCACCGGTGCCAACACCCACATAGGGACTTCTGACCTCCAGAACTGTAATATGAAAAACTGTGTTGCTTTAAGCTTTGTTCACCTGTTTTGTGTAAGATTGAGCCATAGGATTAGTTGAGGCTAAAGCACTTAAAAGCTGATATATTATTTTCTAGTCTTTTCCCCTAATACAGAGACATCCAAGACTAAATATTCCTGAGTAGTTCAAGCAGGTGAAGGTGCAATCAGCTCTGGTGCCTTAATGACTCTGTGGAGCACAGCACCTCACCAACACTCACTCAACAGGCAGTGGCAGCAAGAGGTAATGTTTGGTTGCATCATCCCTGAGATTTAGTAGTTAATTTGCTATTACAGAAGAGACTGACACTATGAATAACCCACTTCTTCGAGTTCTTTGGCCAATTGCTTCTTTTCAGTCAGAAATTGTCTGACCACATAAAAAATTAAATAAATAAATAAAATTTAACTTTTTTCACAGTGAGATAATATATTTTTCTCTACCTTTGTTTATTTTATTTGTCTTCTCCAATGGCAATCTTTGTCATCTCTCATACTATGTGTCTTATTTTTTTTTTTTACCATCAATCTCTTCCATGAGAGTGTCAGCAACAATAGGACAGAGATTTTACTCTGCGTATTGCTACCTTCTCCCAGCATCCAGACATGCTTAGAATGTGGTAGGAGCTCATTATATAATTAAGGAAAGAAAGAATGGCCCCATACAGGTGATTATTTATTCCTTTTTCACTCTTTTCTTGCTGATATAAGTTGTTTCAACTCATTTCCTGACTTCAAATTCTGCCCCAGGCATAAGTCCATTTCAGTCCTGAACCATTTCTTTGATTTTTCTCACATTCAAATTCTACTTCAAAAAGTATGTCAAGAGCTTTTCAAATTCTTATGTCCCCATAAACCTTGATAGAACTGAAAATATAACAAAATGAAGAAAGAGGATATATGAACCAAGAATGAACCACATGCTAGAACATTGGTTAGAGAAATAAATGTACCCCATCTTCAAGGAAGTCTTATAATGAGAAGGATGGTATTCAATCAAGCCAAAAGCCTATCATGAGTAAAACCCTAAAACCCTCATTATCTTTTACTAAAATTTTGCATTTAGCTGCACAGTGTAAAGAAATTTTACTGGAAAGTGTTATATTTAAACTGGGTAGTTAGTCATTTTATCAGAACATCCTTTTTTTTTTTTTTTTTTTTTTTTTTTTTTTGACCACTAACTTAGTACTAGCTATTTAACCATCACTATAACAAGTGCTGGAGATTAAAAAAAAAAAAAAAAAATGGAGATGAACCCTCATTGTCACTACCCTCAGACAGCCTATTGGGCCAACAATTGGTAAAGCTTGTAGAGAAAAGGGCGACCTTCTCTTTGTTACAGGGCAATGATTTGCTGCAGAGCCAAGGCATACACTGAGATTCTCTTTCAGCAGTTCTTGGGATCCATTTAGAAAGTTTTCGGATATGTTGCTCAGAGTAGCAGGTGTGAATTTATTAGAAGGCATGTAACATTCTTTAGAGAAAATATCAAGAGGAGTTGCATGTTAGCTGTAATGAATTGCAGGTGATCAAGAATGTGTTACAGGAGCATGTAGGGCAGGGGAAGGACATAGAGAAGATCAAAGGACCTTTATTTCAAATACCCTTAGAAATAGTTTATAAAAATTATTTGGAGTCAACAAAATTAATCCACAGAAAAGAATAATATGATTATGTATGCAATCTAGAAAGATTGGTATGTAATGAATGTGGTAGATGGAAAGAATATAAAACTATGGGCAAGTCCCCAGAGTCCTATTAGAATCTTTTATGACAATAAAAAAGAGAAATTACAAGTTATTTGAACTTGGGCATGAAAAGGAATGGAAAGAGTGGCTGAATGATGTAGTGAGATCTAAGGTTTTAAGCCAGGAGGAAAAATTGATTCAGAAATAAAGTCAGTGCAAACACTAAACATGAACCTTTCATTTTAAAAGAACCTGATTAAAATAAGGCAGGTGATAACCTTAATTTAATCGGTATTTTTCTATGTATGCTGATAGTGGTTTTCTTCTTCCTGGATGTTCAAACATATGCTAAGTTTTAAGTGATTCTTATTTTCTTTAAGATCTTTTAAATAATGTTTGATAACTTCCTCCAAAAAAGATTTGTTTTAAAATCAATCCAAATGTTTCAGTTAGAAGGAAATTTAGAAAATTTAAAAAAAAAATTAAAAAATCATCATTTGTTGCAATAACAGAGATCTGCTTGCTCTGACTTCACATTTAGGATGTAACTCCTCCCAATTATCAAGGAACTGCGAAAGTTCTTATCCCCCTAATATTTATTTTCCTTAGTAAGAACTTTTGTTTGTTATCTGTTGATCAGATAAAGTTGAAACTATATTTCAAAAAAAAAAAAAAAAAAAAAAAACATACCAGGACAGGAGAGCCACAATCAGCATAACAGACATTTGCTTGGACACATAATGGTGAATCCAAGGAGGAAAGAGGTAGATAATTTGATTTACATCAGTTGCATGGCATCATACCTTTTTTACAAATGCTACAAGAACCATTGCCAGTGAGGCCTCATTAAATGCTTATAAGCTGGAAGACAATGCATCCCAATGGAAACAGTATGTGTGAACAAAATGTAAAAACTAAATAAGTAACAAAAGAATGAGCCCATTTAGAGGAGTCAGTCTAGTCCATAGCCAAAGCAAAAGATAGAACAGACAACTCAGAAAGTAAAACTACCAGTAGGATGAGCACATAAAAGGAAGCTAAAGTAATCAGGAAACGTAAGGCAACCTCGGAGTCATTTCTTTCATTAACAGGAAATATAATAAAGTTTTATGCTTTCTTGAAAACAAAAACTATTTGACCCTTGACCACCATTATCTCCATATCTGAAGCAGTAGTATTCTTTCACTAAAACTCACATTGCAATTTAGGTGTTACAGAGTTTCATTTATTAGTTTCCTGCAATCTCTTCATTTATTATTGTTTCTCTTAGACTAGATCCTAATACAATCCCCTCCCATGGCCCATATCACCATTATGACTTTCTTTTTAAAAAACAAATTTACTTTTTTAGTTATAGATGAAAGTTGACTCTATTTTGACATATTTATATAATCATGGAGTATATCTTAGTCTAATTAGGATTCCAGTCTTGTGGATGTACAAAATGTTGAGATTCACTGTGTTGTACTTATAATTGTGCCCAATTAATTCCACTGTCATTCCTATTCCTAACTCCCCTCCCTTCCCTTCATTACTATTTGTCTAACCCACTGAACCTCTATTCTTCGCAGCTGCCTTTGTTGTGGATTAGCATCAACATGTCAAAGAGAACATTCGACTTCTTGTTTTTTGGGATTGGTTAATTTCACATAGCAAGATAGTCTCCAGATCCATCCTTCACCAGACAATGTTGTAAAGTCATTATTCTTTGTGGCTGAGTAATATTCCATTGTGTCTCTCTCTATATATATCACAACTTCTTTATCCATTCATCTGCTATGATTCCATAGCTTGCCTATTGTGAATCGTGCTGCTATAGACATTGATGTGGCTGCATCATTGTAGTATGATGCGTCTAAATCCTTTGAGCATATACCAAGGAGTGGGATAACTGCATCAATTGGTGAATCCATGCCTAGGTTTTTGAGGATTCTCCATACTGCTTTCCAGAGTGTTTGCACTAATTTGCACTCCCACCAACAATGTGTGAGTTTACTCTTTTCTCTACATCTTCACCAACATTTATTGTTACTTATATTCTTAATACCATTTGGACTGGATTGAAGTATAGTTTTAATTTACATTTCTCTAATTACTAGAGATGTTGAACATTTTTTTTTTCCATGTATTTGTTGACTGTATTTCTTCTTTTGAGAAGTGTCTGTTTAGTTCATTTTCCCATTTATTGATTGGGTTATTTGTTTTTGTGGTGTTAAGCTTTTTGTGTTCTTTGTATATCCTGGAAATTAATGACTTATCTCAGGTGCAGGTAGCAAAGATTTTCTCTCATTCTGTAGGTTCTATCTTCACAATATTCATTGTTTCCTTTGCTGTCAAGGAGTTTTTAGTTTGATATAATCCCATTTATTGATTTTTAATTTTATTTATTTCACTTTAGGTCTTGTTGAAGAAGTTGGTTTCTAAGCTGAGATAATGGAAAGTTGGGCCTACATTTTCTTCTAATAGGCCGAGGGTCTCTGGTCTAGTGCTTAGGTCCTTGATCCATTTGAGATGAGTTTTGTGCAGGGTGAGAGATAGGGATTCAATTTCATTCTACTACTTATGGATTTCCAGTTTTCAAAGCACCATTTGTTGAAGAGGCTATCTTTTCTCCAATGTGGGTTTTTGGTGCCTTTGTCTTGTATGAGATAACTGTATTTATGTTGGTTTGTGTCTGTGTCATCTTTACTGTTGCATTTGATGCCAATACCATGCTGTTTTTGTTACTATAGCTCTGTAGTATAATTTAAGGTCTGATGTTGTGATGTGTCCTGCTTCACTTTTCTCATTAAGTATTGCTTTGGCTATTCTGGGATTCTTATTTTTTCCAAAAGAATTTCATGACTGCTTTTTCTATTTCTATGAATAAGATCATTGGAATTTTGGCAGGAATTGCATTAAATCTGTATGCACTTTTGGTACCATGGCCATTTTGACAATATTAATTCTGCCTATCCAAGAACATGTGAGATCTTTCCATTTTCTAAGTTCTTCTTCTATTTCTTTCTGTAGTGTGCTGTAGTTTCAGAAATTAATAAATGTTGTTCACCACATAAATACACTTAAAGACAAAAATCATATGACTACCTCAAAGGATGCAGAAAAAGCATTTGACATAATACAACATCCATTCTTGTTTAAAACACTAGAAAAAGTAAGGATAGTAGGAACATACCTCAACATTATAAAACCACATATGTCAAATCCAAGGCTACCATCATTCTAAACAGCGAAAACATGAAATCATTCCTTCTAAAAAGCGGAACAAGACAGGGATGCCCTTTTTCCCTACTTCTATTCAACAGAGTCCTTGAAACTTGCTGGAGCAATCAGGCAAAAGGAAGAAATTAAAGGGATACAAATGTTTAAATAAGAGCTTAGACTCTATTTGCCAATGACATGATCTTATATTTAGAAGACCCAAAAACTTCTATCAGAAAACTTCTTGAACTCCTACATAAATTCAAGAAAGTAGCAGGATACAAAATTAAGACCTACAAATCAATTACATTCCTATATACAAATGATGAATCAGCTGAAAGAGAAATTAAGAAAACTATTACATTCACAATAGCCTTAAGAAAAACACAAACACAAACAAACAAAAAAAAAAAAAAGAAGAAGAAGAAAGAAAACTTGGGAATTGATTTAACAAAAGAGATGAAGAACCTCTACCATGAAAACCATTATGAATTTCATCCTAAATAGTCTATTTGGAAGGGCCCTACACTTTGAGCTTTCCCATTATTTAAATATTTGTGTAACAATTTCATTTAAAGGATGTATTCAAATTTGCTCACTATGATAATTGTTTGTAGCTGCTATAGTAAGTTACTGTGTTACCCTAAGATATGAAAAATTATGAATAATCATATCATAATTGACTGTACCTCTGTGCTAAATCCCTAGACACTGTGGCACAGGCCCCTAATCCCAGCCACTCAAGGCTGAGGCAAGAGGATCAAAAGCTCAAGGCCAATCACAGCAACTTAGTGAGGCCCTAGGCAACTTAGCGAGACCCTGTCTCAAAATAAAAAATAAAAAGGTCTGGGGATTTAGCACAGAGGTAAAGTCCCTGGCTTCAATCCATAGTACCAAAACAAGAAACAAAGACAAAAATAACAAAAATCATGAAGCATATAAAAACTGTGGATCCAGTCTTTCTATGAAGTTTCTTCCAAATAAAATTTATAAAATTTGGTGCACATGTCTCTTTCAGTCTCCAGAAATGGCCCCATTGACATATATGAAAGGCATTCTGGGGAAAGAAAGATGAGGTGTCTGAGAGATTTATTGATCATAACTAGGGAAAAGGTGTTTCTTTGAAAGAAGGCAGTGTATCAATTTAATGTTCCCTACTGTGTTTACATACCTGTTGACACTTACCAGCAAGATTTCCTCAGAAGTGACATACCAAAATTAACCAGTTATTTGTGTCCCTGGAAGTCACAAATAACAGAGGAAAACAGAGAAAAAGAATGAGAAAAGGCAAGAAAAAGAGAGTGCCTTTTTTGAATTCCAGCTAAGTGATTGAAAGAAGAGAAACTACTTTTCTTCAGTGAGCATCGCCTCAGTCCTAAGGGAGCCAGTAAGATGAACATCATCATAGAACCAAACAAAGTTACGGCGGCAGCAGAGTTTAGCAGGGAGACGAGGTTAAAATGACATAGATAAACCAGGAAGCAGAAATAACACTCGTGGTGACTCAATTCATTAGGCTACTGTCAGTGGCAGCTAGTGAAGCCAGGTGTTCTGCCACAGACTCACAATGTGGAGAAAAACAAGCATGAGTCATATGGATGGCCTCAGCAAGGAGAAGCAGGCTCCACTGCAAATGGGAGGTGGCAGGGAAATGGGACCTGAGCGCCATGGTGCCACAGAGATGGCAGAGTTGACTGACAGGCAAAGCACCCTTGGTCTCAGTGGCTATTTTACCAAAACTTTCTTTTTATTTTTCCCCTCAACTATGTGGGCATATCAACTGTGGATTAGACTAACAAGAAAACAGAAAGTAGAACCCTGGCATTTATTCCCAAAGTGTAGACAGAGAACTCCAGGTCATGCCTGCAGGAGAATGAAAGGAATCCTTTGGTTTTTCCTTTCTGCGCAGTGAAACATGGATAATAGAACTATAAAGAGCAGATTTTTAGGTGCTTACTAACTGTGGGATTTTGGGTAATCTTAATTAGACTCTGAATTCACTTTCCTGACATAAAAAAAAAAAAAAAAAAATCAGTGATGGTCAAACATAACTTGTAGTGACATTCTGAGTATTTGGGTAGATATGTATGGTGATATTTAACACAATGTTGTATTCATCATGTACATTAAAAAGTAAAAATTATGGGTTCTCCTTGTCTTCCTCCTTCTGAAATTGGAAATAAAGACTAGATGGCAAGATTTAGGTTAACAGTGGGTAAATCACACAAAGAATATTTGACTTGGTGATTTGGTTTTTGGAACCTGTTGTGCTATTAAATAAATCAAGTATAATTTCAGATTGTTCTTAGTCTACAATTAAATTTAACATTGCTATATAAGAGGCATAACTTCTCCAGATTTTATTAATAATCAGTGATGAATTCTGACGTCATTGTTGGCACCAACATTGGCATCTTGGGTGTAGAGTGTACAATAGATATGTCTACCTGTGCCTCAGAGGGTGGCACAGTATGTCATTAAATCAGAAATGAAGAAAAGATAGATTCCCTCTCCAAGTTATAATTTTGCCACATATTTTATAGACTTATAACAATTTTTAAAATATATAAAACCAGGTACCTCTCAGTGGTATAAAATTCATCATCAAGTTTCAGCGGTTTCAATGTTCTGTGGAGAAAAGTAGTTAGCTGGTTAAACAAGGCTCTGTCATTGCTTTGAATAAGAATAGCATGCACGTGATAGGCAATAGAACAAAACCCTCTGTGCAAGGAATTCCTAGCCTTATGCCTCAGAGCTTTAACAGATTGTTGGCTCCGATGAGGAAAAAAAAAAAATTATCCCTCTTACTTCTTACTGTGAAATTAGTCTAAAGCATTCTGGGAACTCACTCATTTCTTTACAACATCTGGAAAGGAGAGTGAATATTGATCTCTTTGGACTGCTCTGTTTTGTCAAGGGTGACAGTTTCTATATTCAAGGGAAAGGTTATTTGAAAATAATGAAGACATTTCACATAGCAAACCCCAATACACATCCAAATAAAAAGCTGAATTCTTGTCCTTAGGTTGTAATGTACAATACAAAAGGCAGAAGTAAGAACTTAGCAATCATGGCTGTTCTGCTGCCAATTCATCACAAAAAGCCTCTCTCAGGGCTGTGACTAGTATTATCTACAACATTGTTGTCTGCTCTGGGAGGGGCATATAGGTCAAAGCCCAAAAAATGGCAGACTGGGCCTCCCTATAAGGTTGCTTTCACGCCATTCAAATTCCATTGCCCTGGGGTTGTGTCATCTTTTGTTGAACCACACATTTATCCTTTAGGATACATAGTTATAACAGCAAATATAAAGCTTTATGCTACAGTTTTCCCATTAATTTATTAGTTATCACTGAAATTCAGGATACATCAAATGTGCTTTCAGAGTCATCCCAAATAAAAAACTGTTAGTACTGTCAATCCATTGGAATTAATGTTCAGTTATTATTTCACTTAAACCTGCAAACTTTTGTTCATTACTGAATGACTGATTACAGTCCGATCACTCTGAAAAAAGGGTCTCATCTTTCCCTGGATCCTGTACGACCAACTACATGAACACTATCTTCCCTTATCTTTCGCATCTTCTTCAAAGTTATGTTTTCTTCAATATCATTTTCCCCTTAGATTTTCATGAACCACATTCTTACAATATTTTAAAATACCTATACAAATGTGATTGGAACACTTTGAAATTAGATGTTAAATAAATTTAGAGTTAGTATTAGAAAGAAGTTGGTTGGAGTCTCCAAACTACAGACATCCAAAGGTGAAATGACATTCATAAGGACAATGAACTTAGAGAATTTTATTTTTATCTTGGTTTTTGTGAATGCACTTTAAAAAAAAATCAGAAAAAAAGGGAATGGGGCAACTCTCTGTCATAGTTTGGTCTTTTTAAAAATTTTCTAATGCATATAAAGAACAAGTAGAATTATGAATACAATATACACTATAATATCTCATTCAACTGAGTAGCAGTGACATTTGTTCATTCATTCTTTTATTCAAATATGCATTCAATATGTATGTGTTCAAATATTCAGTATACAGTATGTATTCAAAGTTACATTTAGCACCAACTACAAACTCTATTCTGCCTGTGTGTGGCCTATTTTCCTGTTAAGCTATTAATGTTTCTATAATAATAATAACCTGAGGATCATAGTTGCATTGTTGCAAATAGATGAAATTAATTGAGTAAAACCAGTCCACACACCTAATGTTGCTTTACTTGAAAGGTGATAGGGATTACAAACCAACACCAGCAATTCTAACTCAGCCATACTCATCATCCTATAATTAGCCTTCAGATTTATAAAAGCAAACATCTCAACTGCCCCAAACCTTACTTAGGTGCAGAGTCCTCAGCTGCTGGTCATAAAAATGCTTTTAGCTGAAGTCAGTGAATGCTACAGAGAAACTGAAGTATCTCTAGCCAAAAAGAAGAAATTGTATCCAGTTGGGATCCCTCCCCCAACCCCTAACACAGATTGTCTTCATCATTCATAACCAATTATACTTAACCAAAATTCCTAACCAATTAGAGTGCTTTTCTGAGGAATTCTTTCATTTATCCTTTATCACCCATCATATCTCTTTAATCTCAGTCCTTCCCTATTGGGGCTGCTCTACACCTCTGACCCTTTCCTCACCACTTTTAAAAATGAAAATGTCAACATTTTTAGGCATGTTGTGTAAATATTTTCTTCCTCATTATAGCTCTAGTTTTCTTTACAGGATATCTTGCCCTAAAAACAGTTTTATAGCAACCTTAATATGGCCATCATGAGATGCATTTTCTTCCTTCCTTTCTTTCTTTTTTTAATTAGCACTCTCTCTTTCAGAGATTAAAGATGTCTACTTACCTTTCCTATTCATAGGACCCACTCTGGCAGGGACTACAGACATCAGAGGGCTAGAGGTAATCTCCCCACTTCTGATCTGACTATGTCTGGATATGCTTGTACTGAAAATAAACAAACAAATTATATATATATATATATGTATAAATTATATATGCACACATTTATCTAACTTATTTTTCATCAAAATAAACATATCTGTATTTAACTTTCAACTAGAAAGAGGATTTGAGGATAAGCTAACTATATTATAAAAGTGTAGCAACACAGCATTCATCAAAAACACATAGCAAGTAGAAGTAATTCTACTGTGCCTGAGAAAACACAGTCCAGAGCTTACTTTTTTAAGCCACTTTGCAAATTGCATGTTTTTTTCCATTTTGAAATGGAAATTTTATCACCTTGGTGTCAGGCACTATGACTCCAAAGTCAATAAGGAATATACAGAAACTGGGAGAATGAAAGATAGCAAAGTTAAATCTAATTGCCTTAAAGAGGGTGTGAAAATGAAAATTCATTAACATACCCTTTGACCAAAGTGATGTAAACTAGCTGGATTTTCTGAGTCATAAACTAGAATATCAAAAATCACACTCAGACCAGTCTACAAGAAGTTATTAAAATACTACCAAAGTTTACTCTCTGTGCAGGGTGGTATGTTAAACATTTAATATTCATCAGGTATTCAACCATCACAAGGATCCTGCCAGGCAAGTGTTTATATATCTTCATTTTAGAAATAAGCACATCATTGAAGTTAGAAATCTGCCCCAAATCCCACAGCACATGGTAGAGCAGAATTTAGAATCTAGATCTCTTTTTCCCTATGGCCTAGCACTTAAACCAGGGCAAGGCCCTTGGAAAATACTCCATCATTATTATCAGTACTTTTAAATACTATATTCCACTGTTTTCCCCAGACTACAGCAATCCAGGTACATAGGTAGAACTGACTGTCACACAGCTGTTAGGACTTCGTGGGTTTTATAGGCTGTGTTCAAATGAGTAACAAACCCATCCCTCATATTATTTAAAATCTTACTCTTGGATTTCACCCCTTTAACACTTATTTCATTTGCAGAAAATTCTAAATTATCCTGGGCAACATTAACCATAAAGATCAAGTTTTATTGAGACCAGGTGTAAATTAGATGGGAGGAAAAATCATTATAAACAGCCTAACAAACAATAGAATTTATTTTTTTATTACATTCCAATGCTACTCCCAACTCAGAGTGACTTTTTCTGTACAAAATTACTAGGACAGGCTTCATAAAATTAGCAGTGTTTGGGGGAACTCATACATCATGCTTATCCAAAATCAATAAGGTTAGAGATAAAACTTAATTGGCAGTTTTGTAAAAGAGATGGTGAAATTGGTTACTGGAAAGTTGCTTGGGGAGAAAAGGAATGACAATCTTCTGTCTTAGGGGTTAGCTTCTGTGTAACTGGGGAGTTCTCTACCACTAACCTGAATTCAACGAGATAGGGCCGTGACTCCCATGCTTTGTCTTGCCAAATAGTGTTCTAATAATGCAGTGGAGAAAACTGAACCCCAACCTTGAAAGATGGAAAAAAGAGTTCTTTAAAGGATTCTGGAACAGTTTGTAGCCCCTTGGTTGCACCCGAATGTCACTTGTGCGTATGGACTTTGTAGCCTACTGTTTGTACACCCACTAGTTAAGGTGATTTTAATTCTAAGATTCAAGTTTGAATCTGACAGCTTTGTATTTACAACTGTTGATCATTTCCAAAGTCAAGAGTTAAAGTTGGAGACAAATAAGAACTACGCAAGTTTATGACTATCATGCTACCATTTTACATAAGAACATCAAATAACCACTAATATGTTTTACACTTTGGATTTGTTTTCAATTTTCTACTATTTTAAATTAAAAATTAAATAATCATAAAATGCAATTATTTTTTCAACTAAAAAATGTGAAAATTCATTTCTTCTTACACTGATGTCTCTCCTGGAAATTCACAGAGATTTAGAATTAAATGCTATTTTACAAAAACATGCAGATATATACATATTTCTGTAAAAGTGGGAATATACTTATTGTTATTTTATAAGCTGTTTTAATTTTTTAATTGTAGTAAAATACATGTAACATAATATTCCCCATCTCAATAATTTTAAATGTATAGTTTAGTAAGGCTAAATACATACACATTGTTGTGTATCCAATCTCCAAAACTTTGACCTTGTTTCTATATCCCATAAACCACCCTCCATTTCCCTCCCTACTACCCCAGTTCTTACTAGCCAGCATTCTACATTTCCTTTCTATGAACATTACTTATGTCTTTTGTTTTTTTGCTGTGCTGGGAATTAAACCCAGGGCCTAACAACAGGCTAGGCAAGAGGGTCTCCTACTGAGCTACATCCCCAGGCTTATTTATGTTTATATAGACCAGTAACTATTTTATTTTGTTTCTGAATTGTGAAAACATTTCTACTGCTAAATTAACAATAATAACCTCTTATCATTTTTATTATTTTTTTCTACCATAAGCTAATGATAGCACCTACCAACTCCATTAGAATGTGAGAGGCAACACACCAATATAAATATCAGAAGGAGGAATCACTGGGTTCCCTCAGATAAGCTAATTACTAGAGTCTGTAGTCAAAGTAAACCCTAGGGCCATGGAATAACTTTAATTTTTAATGATGCCGGCTTTTAATATTAGATCCTCAAGAGCATGTTGATAGCATTGATTTTATGGAAAATCAATTCTTCAGGTAAGATTATCCACCAGCGATGTAAACATACATAAATATGGTCTTGAATTTTACAGAAAACTACCATATTTCATTAAGCTTAAGAAGTCATTGATTTAAGTCACACTGCTACTTTGCATTCTATTGAGACAAGAAAACAAAAACTTACAAATTAAGAAACATCAAATATAAGGCATAGCTCCATGGTCAGATGTTTATAAATATCTTAACACTTTGTGAGAAAATGTGTATTTTGGGATTCATGAACCATGGTAGGCCGTAAAAATAGTTTCAGCCACAAACCTTTTTACAATTGTAAATGTTCCAGAAGTTCACTATAACAAGTAGGACCAAATCATAAGCTAGGAAGTTTTCTACAAATCATAAGCTTCTACAAATCATAAGCTAGGAAGTCTTCTACAAAGTGGTTTGTAATTCCACTTTGCCATCAATGTTGTTTTTCTCTCCCTCTCCATTCATGGGGGTTCATGGGTTTATAAAATTTTTAGTAAAAAGCATTCCTAAGTCCTTACCAGATCTCGTACTATAAAGATGATTCTTTTTATTAAAGCATCTGAAAAACAGATCAAAGTGGTGGAAAATTATTTTTCTGAAAATACATGTGGTTTTATTTTGTAAACTAATCTGAGGAATCAAGGACTTTTCATAGAGAATGCTAATATATTTTTGTTGTTTTTAAATTTTTAAATTTGATATTAGGTTTTATTTCTAGTATTCTATTTTCTTTTTACTTTTCTCTACAGATATGGAAAACAAATCTTGTTATACTGTCACAGCTTCTAAGTTTTAAAACACAAAAATTTGTCTCCAATTCACTATTCAGCAGTATTAAGATTTAATTGCTCTTTCATCTAAAAAACAAGCTGTTTTTATTTTCTTCCCTATAATTACACATGTTCCCATTTGAATTATTTTTAACATTCATTTTTTCTTTCTTAAATCTAAATTTAGAATCTGTTTTGTATATAATTTTGTTTTCTTTGGTTTTGTCTTTATAAACATGTATGTAATTTTCTCTTGGGTTTCCTAATGAAAAACTTAATGTTCTAATTTTCTATTGGATCAAATTTCTTTAAAATTATTATTTGAGAATTACTTGAATATTTTTATTAAATTTTAAGTTGCATTTGATGCCATATTTAAATTTTATTTATAAGTATTGTTAAATGATTTTACTTTTAAATAGTTTATATTCTTATATTCTGCAACTAACATTTCCTTATGTTTTGGTAAGTTTGAAACTTAAATAAACAAAAAATGCAAGTTAGTAGGTAATATTAATATTAGTATGCTATTCCAAAATACATGGATACACAAATTATATATATTGGCTTGTTGTTCTGTTCTTTTCTGTTCATTTATTTTCTTTTCTTTATATTCTTTTTTCTTTTTTCCCTCCCTTGGTCTTTCTCTTTTTGGTTCCAAGAGAAAAATGCTCTGAATTTAAACACATAATCTCTTTATTTATCAGGAACACTAACATATTTGGACTGATCAATGTGTCAAGTTTTGTTTAACTACAAAAGTGTGACTCGGGCTGGGGTTGTGGCTCAGTGGCAAAGCACGCACCTAGCAAGTGCGCAGCCCGGGTTCCATCCTTAGCAACAGGTAAAGACAAATGCATTGTGTAAAACTAAAACAAATAAATAAATATTTTTTTTTTAAAAAAGTGTGACTCATAAGCCACAATTTATGCCATTTTGATGAAATTTAAGTGAAAGGATATATTAAATAGCTACTTTTAAAAGACCCAATTAAAAACAGGTAGAGCCTTGGTGATCCCCATTTTTAGATACAAACCCAGATGGCTAAAGTGTAATCCTGCCTCCAATTCCTAAGGAGGATTGGAATCAAGAAACAAAGAGCGATTTCAACACAGTAAAATTTCTGCAATTCTATACAACTTTTGCAACATTTATATTTGTTAATTTGATTATTATTTTTATTCATGTACACTGATTCATTCAATAAATGTTTGCTGGGCATCTTATGTGCCATGCTCTGCGTTATAGATTGAAGATTCAGCAGTAAATCTAACAAAATCCGTGTCTTCTTGAATCTTGGAATTTAGCTTATGAGTAATTAATTAAAATTTAAATAGAGTTAAGTATAAAATTCCTTGTTCTAGTTTGTTCTCCTGACTTACATTATACCATTTGTTCCTTTAACATGTCTTTGTGTCCTTAGAGGCTAGAAAATTAGAAAGTACATTTAAAAGTTTCACTGAAATTAGAATCTGGATGTGATTTAGATTCTGCCTGTCTATTACACTTGCAAGTATCTAATTCAGAACTGAGTTACATGTGGAGAACAAAGAGTAAGAATTCAGTTTTCTGGAGTGGATTTTAGCAGAAGCAATATTGTTCTGCAAGTAACAGATATGAAAATCCTTTTCTTTTTATTAGCTATAGAAGATATGGTTTTCTTTGTGCTTTGAACAGGATCATTTCTTTAAGATCATCTTGGAGTCTGTGTCTTCAAACATCCTAATACTCTGTGAACTACCTAGAGTGTCTAAAACACGTCTTTGTACATTAACAAAATAGGGTGGATTCTGTAGTTTCTATGTATGAACCTGAGGTTTATGCTTTTCATAAACCATACCAGAGTAAAGATCTTGATAGTGGGAGGAATCACATCCCATATCACAGTCTTTAAGTGAAGGTACAAAAGTAGCATGAGATATTTAAGAAAAGCTGGCTGCCACATTAGAATCAGCCAAAGTGTAACATAAAATAAAAGTTTAAGAAAGAAAAAAATCTAAGAGCCATTGCTTTCCTTCAGGGTGGTCCCAGGGGCTTAAAAAAAGAAGGACCCAAAAATGACATTAGCAAAATGGTGAAATAAGACTTTTTTCTTTTCATTGTGAAGTGCTGAAGATCAAACTCAGCATTTCACCCATGCCAGGCAAAGGCTGTACCACTAAGCCAAATCTCCAGTCCAGAAGAATCAGTCTTGGAAAATACCCGCAGAGGGAGTTCAGTAGAAAAGTTCCATACATCACTGGAACCAAAAGAAAAAAAATATTGGAGAATAGATGCATTGAAAAGGGTAGAAACAAAACAGTTTGCTTTATCCATGTCACTTATATCCAAAAGTGGCATAGCTCAGTGCCAAGAGAGACCCCTTTGGCTAGTTATTTCTTTCATGGAAGAAAGTGAGATCATAGTGGGTGAGCTTCTGGTTTCCTATTTATGATGCTTCTGCACAAGAAACCTACTTCTTTTTGTGTTCTACCCAGAATACTGAGGTCATCTGCATGGATGCAGGAGAGGCTGAGAGCACAAAAAAGACCACAGAGCATGTTAACTGCCCCAGGAATTCCACCAGGAAGCCTCCCCATGGGTCTCAACAGGCACTCCAAAACCCACCCCAGTGGTTTCTGTGCTGTACCTGATTGACAGCAAGGGTACTTGTGTTACACAGATAGTTCCACAATGTGGAAAGGGAAGAAGGCACACAAACATGGTGTTTTAGGGCACTGCCCTCCAGAAATAAACACTTTGTTCCTAATAACTATCCTGGTTTTGCAGGATCAAGAAAAGAAATACAATTTTAGAATTCTCCCCTGAAGGCACAAGAGTTGTGAAGCAGGTTCATCATAGTTTAAGAGAGCTTAAGAATTTCTAGCCAGACTGTTTGGTGAAAGTATTTCTATCCCAAGGATACTTGGTAAGGTATTGGAGATTGTTTCTTCAAGTACAAAGACAGAAGGCAGGACTTCAAGGAAATCTCTCTCTCACTCTCCCCCCACCCCCGACACACAAAACCAAGAGAACATTATACCACAAAAAGAAACCAATAATATTACAACTACCACCACAGAGACATGAAGAGCTATTTTATTGACAAAAATTTAAAATAATTGTTTTGAGAAAGTTCAATAAGCTACAAAAAAAAAAAAAAAAAAACTGATGGACTATTCAAGAAAGATCAGAAAAACACTAAAGGAACAAAATTGACAAGTAATAAAGAGATAAAAATTATTTTTAAAATGAATCAAAGTCTGAAGCTGAAGAATGGAAAAAATGCTATGGAGAGAATTAATAGGAGGTTTTAGTAAGCAGAAGAAATAATCTGTGAACTCTAAGGTAGGTCACTGTGAACTCAAAGGCAGGTCACACCAAGTCAGAAGAGAAAAAAGAATCGAAAGGAATGAAGAAAGCCTATGGGATTTATATGACTGCATTGCCAACATTCATAGAGTAAGAGTGCAAGAAGGAGAGGATTAAAGTGAGAAAGACTATTTAAAGAAATAATGGCTGAGAACTTTCCAAATCTGGAGAAAGACATGGTTGGACATCCATACACAGGAAACCATGAGGCCTCTATAAGTTCCAAGAAGACTCCAGGTCACCTGGTAATCAAACATTCAAAATCAAATTCATGAAAAATTATGAAATCATTGGAGAAAAGAGTTTCTATGAAAAATTATACTTCAACAAATTTGATGACATAGAAAGTTCCTAGAAACATACACCTCATCAGGACTTAATCAAGGGAGAAATAGAAAATCTGACCAGAACAATGACTAAAGTGATTAAATTAGTTATCTAAAAACCTCTCAAGAGAGAAAGATTAGGAAGAGTTGGCTTCACTGATGAATTCTACCTAACATATCAGAAAGAATTAAGACCAATCTTTCTCAAAACCTTTTACAAAATTGAAGAGGAGAAAGCACTTGCAAACTCATTTTACAGGCCAGCTAATTACTCTGATATGTAAGCCAGATAAGGATACACTATTTTAAAAGAAAATTGTAGGTCAATGTCCCCAAAGATCATGGAGGCAAAACTCCTCAACAAAATACCAGCAAAGTGAATTCACAGCACATTCAATGAATCATTCATCACAGACTCAAATCAGGATTTATCCCTTGGATTCAAGGATCATTCAATATATGTCAATCAACAATTGCAACATATCACACAAATAGAACAAAGAATGAAGCAATATGTTCATTCAGTTGTGTTTTCATACATTTACAATAATCTATAGATAAAAATGTAATTCATATATCTCATTTAATAGTTTCAAAAAGAATAAAATACTTAGGAAAAAGTTTAACCAAGGAGTTAGAAGATCAAAACTACAAAATATTTTTAAAAAAATTGAAGATATAAATAAATGAAAAAAAGTCCTCTGTCTATAGATTAAATAAATCAATATTGTTTAAAATGTCCATACTACATAAATTAATCTATATTTTCAGTACAACCACTATCAAAATTTCAATGACAGCTGATCTTAAGTCCTTTGGGTATAGACCAAGGAGTGGGATAGCTGGGTCAAATGGTGGTCCCATTCCAAGTTTTCTAAAGAATCTCCACACTGCTTTCCAGATTGGTTGCACCAATTAGCAGTCCCACCAGCAATGTATGAGTGTGCCTTTTCCCCCACATCCTCAACAACATTTATTGTTGTCTGTATTGTTGTTAACTGCCATTCTGACTGGGGTGAGATGAAACCTTAGAGTAGCTTTGATTTGCATTTTTCTAATTACTAAAGATTTTGAACATTTTTTCATATATTTGTTGACTGAATGTATAGCTCCCTCTGAGAAGTGTCTGTTCAGCTCCTTAGCCCATTTATTGATTGGGTTGTTTGGGTTTTTTTGGTGTTAAGCGTTTTGGGTTCTTTATATATCCTGGAGATTAGTGCTCTATCTGACATGTGTGCCAAAAATTTGCTCCCAAACTGTAGGCTCTCTGTTCACCTCATTGTTTCTTTTGCTGAGAAGAAGGCTTTTAGTTTTAATCCATCCTATTTATTAATTCTTGATTTTATTTCTTGCACTATAGGACTCTTTTTAAGGAAGATCGGGCCTAATCCAATGTGATGAAAATTTGGGCCTACTTTTTCCTCTATTAGGCACAGGGTCTCTGGTCTAATTCCTAGGTCCTTGATCCACTTTGAGTTTAGTTTTGTGCATGGTGAGAAAGAGGGGTTTAATTTCATTTTGCTGCATATGGATTTCCAGTTCTCCCAACACCATTTGTTGAAGAGGCTATGTTTTCTCCAATGTATGTTTTTGGCACCTTTGTCTAGTATGAGAAAACTGAATTTATGTGGGTTTGTCTCTGCATCTTCTATTCTGTACCTTTGCTCTACATGTCTCTTTTTGTGCCAATACCATGCTGTTTTGTTACTATAGCTCTTTAGTATAGTTTAAGGTCTGGTATTGTGATGCCTCTTGCTGAACTTTGATTGGGCAATGGGCAGAGAGGAATGAGGAGGGGGTATAAGGGCAGAAAAGATGGTGGAATGAGATGGACATCATTATCCTAGGTACATGTATGACTGCACATATGGTGCAACACTACATCGTGTACAACCAGAGAAATGAAAAGTTGCACTACAATTGTGTACAATGAATCAAATGCATTCTTCTGTCATATATAGCTAATTAAAATAAACTAATTAAAAAATTGCAATGACAATTTCTAGATAAATAGAAAAAAAGTTATAAAATTAATATGAAATCAGAAAAGATCTCTAATGCCTAAATCTTAAGCAAGGGAATAAAATCTAGATAAATCAATTTTCTTGATTTCAAATTTTATTATGAGCATTATAATCAAAACAGTATGGTTTAGACATAAAAACCTAAGCCATATGAGATAGGATAGGTAGCTTACAAGTTCAACTAATCTCTAAGGAAGTAACCAAGAATACACAATAAGGAAGAGATAGTCACATCAACAAATGGTCTTTGGAAAACTGGCTATTCATATGCAAAAATGAAATTGAATCCTTAAGTGTTACCACACACAAAAATCTATTCAAAACAAATTTAAACATTCTGGGTACATATTCAGATTTAAATGTAAGACCTAAAACCATAACATTCTTAGAAGAAAGCAAACAGGAAATGCCTCATGACAGTGGTCTTGGAAATGACTTTCTGGATGTGACACCACAAATATAGAAAAGGAAAGCAAAAATAATAAATATGACTAAAGTAAACTGGACGTTTCTGCACAGCAATAGAAACAATTAAAAAAATGGAAAGGCGACCTATGAAATGGGTACACATTTTTAGAAAACATACAACTAATAAGGGGCTAGTATATATAAGAAATTCCCACAATTCAATAATAAACAAAGCAAAATTACACAATATATTTTGTGCTACTTCTTTTGTTTAATTTTGTTTTGGGCAAAAGGCCTGGATAGACATATTTCCAAAGTAGACATACTGATGGACTATAGGAACTTGAAAAGATACTCTACATGAGGGAAATGTAAATCCAAAGCACGATGAGATATCAGCTCACACATGGTAGGATGGTTGTTATCAAAAAGTCAAAAGATATCAAAAGTTCACAAGGTTGCGGAGAAAAAAAACTTTTATACTTCATTGATGAGAAAGTAAATTGGTACAACTATTCTGGAAAAAGTATGGAAATTCCTTGAGAATTAAAAAGAAAGTACCACATGATCCAGCAATCCCACTTCTGGGTACATATTCAGGGTACAAATTAATATCTCTAAGAGATATCAGTACTTCCGTGTTCATTGCAGTACTGTTCACAATAGTCAAGTGGAAACTAATTGACTATTGATGATGAGTGGATCGGCCTATACACATATATGGAATATAATGGAATATTATCTGTTCTTAAAAGAGAAGAAAATTCTGCCTTTTTCAAGGAGATGAATGACTCTAAAAGACATCACAGTAAGTGAAATAAGTTAGAGAAAAACATACTGCATGACTAATCCCACTTATACATGGAATCTAAAACTGTCAAATTTATAGAAATTGAAAACAGAATTGTGGTTATTGGTGGCTTTTCTGGGTGAAATGAGGAGAATTTTGTCACAGGGTACAAACTTTCAATTATGAGATAAATAAGTTCAGTGGATCTAATGTAAAAGCATGGTGACTATAGCTTATATATCTACTTGCTAAGAAAGTAGATCATAAGTGTCTTTAACACACACACAGACACACACACACAATCACACAAATGGTAACTGTGTGGCTATGTATATGTTAACTAATTTTATTGTAATCATTTCATTATGTATACATTTCCTATACTCGGAATGCATTCAAAATTCATTTGTTAATACTACTTCAATAAACCAAAAAGAAAAAAGAAAAAAACAAGAAAGGAGCTTGGAGAAGAAAGTGGAGAAAAATATTCAAAGGTTATTGGCATTCTCAAAGGATTCTGTCTGACACGAATTTGAAAGGATGAGTCAACATATTATAAGTTTTCATTACTCTGTGTTCTAGAGAAAGAGTGGTAGAGCTTCCAGAGCTACAAAAGGAAGCCTGACATTATCCTTATTTTATTGAATCTCTGCCGTTCAGCAGAAAGCCATAGTACTAAGCCATATTTTGCCAATTTCTCTTTGGCTTCTTCTACTTGCTAGTTGGCAGTGTGTGTAGAGCACCGTTCCCTCTGCTTTACCTGTGTCCTGTGTGGTGTCTTAGAGAGTATAAGTCTCTAGCCACACATTTATCGGCTCCTGCTGTGCAAAAATGGGGAAAGAAAGACGACAATTAGCATTCTTGGAGGGCTGTATTAGCTTCCTAGAGCTTCCATAAGAAAGTATCCCAAAGTGGGGGCTTAGAACAACTGAAAGTATTGTCTGACAGTTTTGGAGGCTAGAAGTCCAAACTCAAGATGTCTGCAGTCTAGGTTCCTTTGAAAACTTGCGAGGGGAGGGCAGGGAGGACTGTTACTTGTCTCTTCTTAATTTCTTTTGGTGTGCTAGGAAACGTTGGCACCTTCTTTCTTAGAGCTGAAGCATGTCAATCTTTGCCTACATTGCTTGCATGATGTCTCTGTGCTACTTTGTCTCTGTATATCATATTACATCAAGGATCCATACCAATGCACTATAAACTCAGCTTAACATTATAGCTAAAATAATTCTATTTCTAAATATATCTCATTCTGAGCCACTGGGATTTAAAACATATGTACCATTCTGGCAAACACAGGCCAAATAAGAGTCTTCTTGGTGATCAGCACTGTTTTCTCTTCACGACCTTGCAAAGGAGGTTTTGCAAATTCCAAAAACCAAAATCACTACTCTTTTAATGAGGCAAAAGAATTAATTTGCTTTAAACCATCTTAGCAAGAACATGGTCATCAAGATTTAGAGTTCACACCCCATGATGCCCTGATATTTTGCATGACTTCACTGTGCTGTCAGGCTTAGCACTCCTCTATTTAAAACCATGAACTCATGACCCAAGCTCCTGTAAATACACTAAGAAAAGATTAGCTCTGGGGAAACACAGGGAGTAACCTGGAGAAGTCTGCTTTACAAAAGGGCATGTAGTGCTGAGGGAGCATGGATGAAAGATGCTTTAAGCTTTATAGGTGCTCTGAAAGCTTGTTCTAAATGTAAAATCTGAAATAGGAATCATTTTGGAAGAAAGTTGGCTATTTTTATTTCAAACACAGCAGCACGCAAAAAGAAAGAGGTGTGACTAAGCATGGCCTGTTCTTCCCTTACCTGTGTTTCACAATGGCTAAAATAGAAAATTCATGACCTACTGAGAAAGATATAAAATGAGAATTCACAACTGAATTGCTGAATTTGCTGTTCTATGTTACCTTGACTATTAATTCCTAGGTGATTGGAGGAATTAAAAAATAAAAAACATGGCTACGGCTTCTTGAGATTTGCTTAAAAAATATCTCTAATGTCAAAGAACAGAATTAAGTGAAAAGAGATGAGACTAGAAGCAGATGAGTTGTAAGGATATTAAAATTAACATGTAAAACATACCCACTGAAAACAAACAAGCAAACAAACCACAAATGCATGTTCCTAATATACATGGATCTTCACATTTCAAAAAATATTTTTCACTCTGTATTTCTAAATCTTATTTGAAAGAAACAAGTGATTCCCATCTAGTACAGTTGGTTATATATTCAATATGTTTTAAAATTCAGGACTTTATAAAAGTGATGTAATTCTTTAAAATTAATAAGCACAGTTTGCTTTTCTAATACCATATCAAACAATGTGTGAAACAAACATATACTAAACCAAAACACTTACAAAAGTCAATCAAAAATATATTTTTTATGGAATATTTTTTCAAATTTATATTTTATTCTATGATGTTAGAAATAACAGCAGAATGTATTACATTTCATATTATACTTGTAGAGCACATTATTACATATCTCTGGTTGTATACAAAGTTTATTCACAACATTTGTGACTTCATGCATGCACTTAGGGTAATGATATCCATGTATCCATCTCATTCTACCATCATTTTTTTTTTTCTTCACTCGTTTGCCCCCTCCCTTCCCCTCCCTCCCCATTGGCCATTCTAGTGTTCCTTTAATCCTCCTATGCTCCCCATCCCAACCCCACTGTGAATCTGCCCCCTTATATCAGAGAAAACATTTGGCATTTGGCTTTTTGAGATGGGCTAACTTCACTTAGCATTATATTCTCTAACTTCATCCATTTACCTGCAAATTCTATGATTTTATTCTCTCTTATTGCTGAGTAATACTCCATTGTGTATATACACCATATTTTCTTTTGTTTCAATTTCATTGATTTCAGCTCTGATTTTAAGTATTTTGTGTCTTCTGCTTTTAGTGTTGGATTGTTCTTCTTTTGCTAGAGCTTTGAGATGTAATGTTAAGTTGTTTATTGGTTGACTTTTTCTTCTTTTGAGGAATGAACTCAGTGCAATGAACTTTCCTCTTAGAACTACCTTCATAGTGTCCCAGAGATTTTGATATGTTGTGTCTGTGTTCTCATTTACCTCTAAGAATTTTTAAATCTCCTCTTTGATGTCATCTGCAGCCCATTGTTCATTCAGTAGCATATTATTTGGTCTCCAGGTGTTGGAGTAGCTTGTATTTCTTATTTCAGCATTGATTTCTAATTTCATTCCATTATGGTCTGGTAGAATGCAGGGTAGCATCTCTATTTTTTTATATTTGCTAAGAGTTGTTTCGTGGCAGAGTATATGGTCTATTTTAGAGAAGGATCCATACGCTGCTGAGAAGAAAGTATATTCTCTCATTGAAGGATAAAATATTTTATATGAGGCAGTTAAGTCTAAGTTGTTTATTGAATTTTTTGAGTTCTATAGTTTCTTTGTTCAGCTTTTGTTTGGAAGATCTATCCAGTGGTGAAAGGGATGTGTTAAAGTCTCCAAGAATTATTGTGTTGTGGTCAATTTGACTCTTTAACTTGAGGAGAGTTTGTTTGATGAACATGGATGCTCCATTGATTGGGGCATATATATTTATAATTGTTAAGCCTTTTGTTGTATGTTTCCCTTGAACAGTATGTAGTGTCCTTCTTTATCCCTTTTGATTGACTTTAACTTGATGTCTACTTTATTTGATATGAGGATGGAAATCCCTGCTTTTTCCTCACTCCATGTGAGTGGCAGGATTTCTCCCAACCTTTCACCTCCAGCTTGTGGATGTCTTTTCCTGAGATGCGTCTCTTGAAGACAGCATATTGTTGGGTCTGTGTTTTTTTTTTTTTTTTTTTAAATTCAGTCTTCTAGTCTGTCTTTTGATTGAGGAATTTAGGCCATTAATATTAAGAGTTATTATTAAGACATGATTTATATTCCCAGCCACTTTTGTTTATTTTGGTATTTAACTTGATATGGTTTCTCCTGTGATTGGTTTTTCCTTTAGTGTAATAACTCCCTCTGTTAATTTTCATCACTGTTTTTCATTTCCTCTTCATGGAATATTTTGCCAAGGATGTTCTGTAGTGCTGGCTTTTTAGTTGTAAATTCTTTTAACTTTTGTTTATCATGGAAGGTTTTAATTTTGTCCTCAAATCTAAAGCTTAACTTTGCTGGATATAAGATTATTGGTTGGCATTTCTTTTCTTTCAGAGCTTGGAATATGTTGTTCCATGATCTCTTAGCTTTGAGTGTCTGAGTTGAAAAATCTGCTGTCATACAAATTGGTCTCCCCCTATATGCCTATATGTGATCTGATTCCTCTCTTTTGTAGCCTTTAAAATTCTATCCTTGTTCTGTATGCTAGGCACTTTCATTATAATGTATCTCTGTGTAGATCTGTTGTAATTTGGTACATTTGGTGTCCTATAAGCCTCTTGTATTTGGTTTTCCAAATCATTCTTCATGCTTGGGAAATTTTCTGATATTATCTCATTGAAGAGGTTGTACATTCCTTTGGTTTGAAACTCTGTGCCTTCCTCTATCCCAATTACTCTCAGATTTGGTCTTTTGATGCTGTCCCATACTTCTTGGATGTTCTGTTCATGGTTTCTTACTATCTTCATTGTGTGGTCAACTTTATTTTCAAGATTATATACTTTGTCCTCATTGTCTGAAGTTCTTTCTTCCAGATGATCTAGTCTGTTTGGTGATGCCTTCAATTGTGTTTTTTATTTGGTTAACTGTTTCCTTCATTTCAAGGATTTCTGACTTTTTTTTTTTTTTTAAAGTTTCTATCTCTTTTTTGAAGTAATCTTTTGCTACCTGTATTTGCTCTCTTATATTGTTGTTGTTGTAGTGGTCAATTTTTGCCTGTATTTGCTCATTTAGGTTGTTCTTTGATTCACAGATCATTTAAATTATGAACCTTCTGAACTCCTTCTCTGACATTTCATCAACTTCGCTCAGCATGGATTCTGTTATTGTAGAATCCTGGTTTGTTTGGGGTACTTTCCTCCCTTGTTTTTTCATGTTGTCTATTTGCCTTACTTTCTTGCAGTGTAGATCTGAGATATTACAGTTTCTTCCCTATATTCTTATAATATCTTTGCAGGTTGTCTGTGCCTCCCCTTTGTGTTGGGCTATCAGAACCTGCAGTTGTCCCTCAAAGTATGCTACCTGGGGCTGGGACCACACAGGTTGATGTGGGTGGAACTGGTTGAGTCTGAGCTCCTGCGGTGGTCTGCTGGTTGGAAGAGGCTGTCCTCTGAGCGGAGGTCAGTGAAGCTGTGTTAGACTCATCTGAGCTCTGCGGGTATGGGCTGGGCTGACCTGGGCGCACCTGTGCTTGGGCAGTGGTCAGCGGAACTTCCCTGAGCCTGGCCACACTTGAGGGAATGTCAACGGGACTGACCTGGGGCTGGCCATGCTGGGCTGAAGGTCAGCGGCACTGACCTGGGCCTGGCAGCACTCCATTGTAGGTCCCCGGGACTGTCCTTGGCCTGCTTGAACTCAAGCAGAGTTGGTGGGTCTGTCCTTGCTGTCTCCTGCTCTGGGGCGGAGGTCTGTGGGACTGGCTGGAGCCTGGTTGCACACCGGGGGGCGGGGGGGGGGGGGGTCAGCAGGACTGACCTGGGCTTGGAGGCCCTCCAATGCAGGTCCCCAGGACTGCCCTGGGCCCGCCTGAACTCAAGCAGAGTTGGCGGGTTTGTCCTTGCAGGCTTCTACTCTGGGGCTGAGGTCAGATGGACTCTCAAAAATATTTTTAAAAAATATGTTAATTGAAGATAATTTCACAAGACTATTAAGGGAAATCCACAATTATTAATGTAATAGATAAAATACAAAATATAGAAAACAAAAGAGAAAATTACTGGACATCGAGATAGTAATCTTAGATTAAATCTATGTTTCCCCTGATGGAGACCATCTTTTCTTATGTGGGGCTTCAGAGGACATGTGATGTTCAAGAAGTGGATTTGGAGAGTCAGAAAATTTAGTGAGAAGGGGAATTATAATCATTCATCCCAGTTGTACAGAAGCAACTGTGCAACTGGCCTCAACATCTTGCCCTCCAATAGTTTATTAAAACTTTGTTGGGATTTTAAATATGTTTCCAAAAAATAGAAACCTATGCTGTAAGCATAAATCCAAGTAATTATAAAAATGTCAATTTCTTCAAATTGTTTTGTTCTGTGAATCCAATGTAAATCCATTCAAACTTTCAATCTGGTCTTCTATAAACCCTGATAAAAACTAAGATACCAGAATATGAAAAAAAGGCATAGGCAGGGAATTTTTGCTATAAATTTAAGTACAATGATTTAAAACTATGTATATTAATTCAGAAATATTAGAGACCCCAAGATATATGGAATTTTGGAAAATGACAGAGGTGGTATGGTAGATTAGTGGAGGAAAGAAGGTATTCTTTTTTCTTAACTCTTTTTTTTTTTTTTTTTTATTGGTACTACAGGTTGAATTCAGGGACACTTTACCACTGCACTACAAACCCATCTTTTTAAAATTTTTTAAATTTGAGACAAGGTCTTGCTAATTTGGTAAGGGCCTCACTATATTGCTGAACTTATGATACTTCCGATTGCTTGAATTTATGATGTTTCTGCTTCAGTCTCCAGAGTCACTGAGATTATTAGCATGCATCTCTGCACCTGGCTGAGAATCTCTTAAAATAGAGCTTAATATAGTAGAAATTCATAGGTTATTATTCTAAATGTAATTCAGTTGATCCTATTCAAGATGGATTAAGGGTTTCTTATTGTTTGCATATAAGGTGTTCCTCCAAAGGTCATGTGATAATGCAGAAATATTCAGAGGTGAAACAATTAGATTGTAACAGTTACAACCTGGTCAGTGGATTAATCCACTTGATGGATTTATAATTTGGAACCGTTATTGCACTGGGTTTTAACTGTAGGTAGATGGTTCAGGCTGGAGAAGGTGGATCAATGGAACATATGCTTGGAGATTGATTATATCTTGTCCCTCTGGTTCCTCTATCTCTCTCTCCTTTTCTGCTTCATGGCTACCACAACCTGAGCAGCTTTGCTCTGCTGTTGACTTCTGCAACATTCTGCTTCAGTTCAGGCCCAGAGCAACAGAGATGGGTGATGATGGAGTCAACATTTGAGACTGTGAGCACAAAGTAAACTTTTCTTAACTCTAATTTTTATTATCAAATATTTTGGTCATAGCAGTGAAAAGCTCACTAACATAGGTTTTAACTATCAAAAATAAATGCAAAATTTGTGTGACAAAAATATAGATGGAAATATTTCAAAACTTTTAGTTACAAAATGTATTGGATAAGATACATAAAACACTGATGATGAAAGAAAACTTACAGAAATGTGACTGCCTTAACTTAATATCTTCTGCTTATTAAAATATGCCATACATAAAATGAAAAATACAAATGAGAATATTTACAACATACAAAATTGCCTATAATTAGGTCATAATTGCCATAATTAGACCATAAGAATATATTAATTATATACAAATTATTAAAATATACTTAATTATTTCTGAATAATATACTTAAAACCCCCAAAAATTCATAGTTGGGACATAGACTAAGTAAATAATGGGGAAAAAAAACTTCAGTGACATTTTACATGAGAAAAACCAATGACAAATTTTTTATGTTATAAATTTATATAAGAATGATGATTATGAAACATAATAAAAAACTATGACGTATCACTTAAATCTCCTGATAGAAAAAAATTAAAATTTCACACAAAAAAGGTGGAACTAAAATGGATCCACAACTTACACAACACTATGGGGTTGTATGTGGTATAACCCTTTTGTCAAACCTCCTTGTTATTGACTCCTAAGTTTAAATTTTCATCTACCCTATGAATCAATGATTCAACTCTGTGGAAGTTATTCTGAGAAAGTCTGGAACAAATATAACCATACATGTATGTGTATACACACATATATATACCTACATATACATGTATATACTTGCAAAACTATATATGTATATGTAGGTGTATATAGGTAGCTATATACAGGTGTGCATATATGTATATATATATAGTGTGCACATATTTGTGTGTATATGTATATATCATTATTTTTATATATACTTATTATCATACACACACACATTTTTGTTTATATATGAATGGTTATAGCAGCAAATATGTGCTGTAATGAAAGCCTGAAAGTAACTCAGATGACCCACAAGAAAGTGGGTGAGTAGTATAATCTGGTTCATATTTATAGAAGTGAATGACACATTGTAGTCAAAAAAAAAACTGAAGTATAGAGACTTAAAATAACGGAATGATGTTATTCACAATATTAAATGAAAAAGTAAATAAACAAATTATATACATATCATGATACTTATTTTGCTATGGTTAAAGCAACTGAAATTATGCATGTATGTTTAAGGAATACAAATAAATGTAATAAAGCTATGGCACACACAGAGGTGTACCTATACATAAAGTGCATCAGATGCCATAAGACAATGTAAAAAGTAAAGACATGAACTGGTAAGCTCAGAATTCAAAACAATGATTTAATGATGATGTTGGTTATAGGATGACATGGGGATTAGTGAGAAGGAAGAAACCAGTTGCTGTATGTAGATAATTTGTCAATGTCTACGTTCTATTTTGGTTGTAGGCTTGTAGGTACATATTACATTATTTATAATGAAATATATATCTAACTATGTAAATTAAAGAAATTAAACATAGACCAATGTAGAGAGTATATTAAGAACCAATGTTAGTAGCCAAGAATCACAATTAATTCAATTATATGCACCTTACATTAAAAAAAAAGAAAAAAAACTTTTCACAACAAACTAACAAAAAGTAAACAATAAGTGAGAGTATGTCTAAGTTTTTGTGAAAATACCTCTATCAAAAATTTGAAATCAAGTCTATCCATACATTAATTTGGCATTTGAAATTTACATTGCCACAAGGATATAAATAACATAAAGCTAAGAACTTAACCTGTTCCAACATCATTTAGCACCACTAGGCTGCATGGTATAGCTAAAGGAAAACTTTTTCTGGAGAGATAAATACTCAACCTACACCCTTCATAATTCCCACAATGAAATGTCTAGAAAATAGAAGTTCAAACAAAGAAAAATTTCACCACAGATAATGTTAGCAGAGGTAAAAGAAACATGCACTTAACAAAATTATTATCTAAACATCTAAATCAAAATCCTAAGGGATGGAGCTATAGCTCAGTGGTAGAGTGCCTGCCTCACACGTATGAGGCACTGGGTTCAATCCTCAGCACCACATAAAAATAAATAAATAAAGACATTGTGTCCATCAACAACTAATTAAAAAAAAATCCTAAAAGAATAAAAAAATAAAATGATAAAAGTATTGCATCAATTTAATTTCACAATAGCCTTTCACCAAATTACCCACATTAGGATGGCAATAATTTAATGAAGGAAAACAGCAAATATTGTTGAAAATATAAATAAGTTGGTAACCTCATACATTGTTGTTGGAAATGTAGAATGGTATAGCTGCTACAGAAAGCATTTTGATGGTTCCTACTGAACACTGAATTATGTAATTATGGGTGGTGGGAAATCTAAAAGGTGTGGGAAACAGTATCAGTCTAGATGTTCAGAGAAGTTATTACACTCAAGTCAAAATTCTACAGAGCAGCAGACTGGAAATTCAGGCATGGTTTCTAAGGTATTGTCTTGGGACAGAATTTCTTTTCTGGGAAACCAGCTGATTGCATGAGTCTCAGCCACATTGTGAAGAGTAATCTGCTTTCCTCAAACTCTACTGATTTGAATGTTAATTACTCTAAAAACTACCTTCACAGAAACATCCAGATGGGTATCTGACCAAACAACTGGGAATCATAGCCTAGCCACAGCAACACACAAATTACATCACCACCACAATCCAGGAGAAGCTTCAAGTGCAGGATGCAGCGTCAAATCTCTTCCCTTTGCTGCTGCATATTTTGACACTGAGGCTTTATCATCCCAAGAACTCAACCTATCTATTTTGGGCAGCTAGTGTGAATTTAAAGCACACATTATTGACCCTTATTTCTGTAACATTATCAAGTTATAAATGATAAAACAGTTGAATATTATTCAAGAGGAAAATAGGACAAAGTGTATTAATTCATCTTTTATTACTACAACAAAAAACTGAGGCTGGCACAAATAAAGAAAAGAGGTTGATTTAGCTTAGAGTTTTGGAAACTGAAAATCCAAACATCCTGGGGCCAGCTCCAGCAAGGGTCCCTTTAACTGCATCACATCTTGGTGGGATCACCACAATGGCAGAAGTGAAGAAGAGAGAGATCACCTCACAAAACAGGAAGCCAGAAAATGATTCAAGGATCCGGTTCATGCTTTTTAACAATACTCTTGCAAGAGCTAACTCAAGACTCCCTCAAGAAATAGCTTAGTCCCTTCTGAGGACATCAACCCGTATGACCTAGCACTAGTTTTCACCTCCTAAAGGTTCATCACCTCTTCACCACCACGCTGAGGACCAAGCCTGTACACCACAAAACCCTTAAAGACACACTTGCACCAAAACAGCAGATAGTAAGATGGCTTTGGAAAGAATACCTGAGGATCAAGTAGGAATAGAATATCAGATATTAGTAACCTAGGGATATGTACATAAAGTAAACTGATACAGTAAAGATGGTAGTGATGATGATGCTGATTAAATGTAGCATAGAAAATAATGGGGTAATAAATATCACAGAACCATAAGTTGTTATTAGTACAGAATTAAATATTAATAATTAAACATCTTACATTCCTTTGTACCTTCAGTAGAACAGAAATATTGGCAGCTTTGATCTTAGACATATATGTTTAGGTGTATTTTTTATTGTATGTGTGACAGAGAGGTGTGTATGAGAGAGGTTTTGTACTCAAACTAAGAAAGCATACATTCAAATGTACACATTGTCCAGGTGTACATTTGTACACATTGTAGCAAATCTCTTGTATTAATGACGTCTAGTTTGCAGTATTACTGAGACAAAGTATTCAAATTTGTCAATGTGCTGGATATATATGAGATTATGGCCAGGTAGATATAGTTGAGGGACATCCAAAAGATCTATTATTTATTAAGATCACTCATTTTACTGGTATGTATCAGTATGTCTAAGAAATACTGCAATGTGAAAAACCGAATGGTTGATTTTTGATATTTGAGAAGTGTTATCCATAAAATAAAGGAATGCAATGTAAGTTGGTATGTAACTTAGAACTTAATTATTTAGAAGTATTACTGGGAAGAAGCACAAATAGAAAGCAAATTACATGTTCCTCTCCTAATGGAACTCAAAATTTACTAATCAAGGAAGTGATGTTAAATTATATTCCTTTTCTCATAAACCATAATATTATTGATTACATATCTGCCATAAAGATATGTGCCATAAATGTTATATTCCATATAGCACAATAAAGATCTCCATAACAGAATAATGAAATTATATTTCATCTTACATTTTGAAAATGTGCTATTATCTAGTTTCTTCCTTTAAAAATACATTTAAAAGGAATAGCAAAAATATCTGCTTGGTGGCTAAACAAAGCAGGAGATATATTTGGTAGTAAGTTACCTCAAAAAGGTCTCAAATGCATCTTGCAGGCAGCATCCTTAAGCCAGTCTGGTCTGACAACCCATTCTTTGTGTACCTTAGGGCAGGTTTTTCACACACTCAAAGATGTGCTTATATTCATTTTCTCCCAAATATGAGGAGATGTTTTGTGACAAATTGTAATAAATGCATAAGTTGCGTTTCCCTCCAGTATGCACCTTTTGCTTATGGAATAGAAGAAATAAGAATGTTCATTTAGTATGAGAACTTTCGATTTTACCATAAATAGAACGCAAAAACAATGGATATAGTAATGTCTGACATTTGAGATTTGCCAACATTTACAAAGTTATAATTTATGGGAATTTATATACAATATTGGTAGAATAATTTTTTTCTAAGCTAATAGACATTTTGTATTCTTTTTATAAAGCTCAATGCTGACCCTAAAATTGTATATGTAGTAAGTTATATTAAAAATAATACAATGGAAAATGATGCATTTATGACTGTATTGTTAGAAGTGGTGAAAAATGGAGCAAAATCTAAATAGCTTTGTATAGTTATTAATCAGATAAAATAAGGTATATTATTTTCACAGAATTATTATTAGGCATAACAGTGGTAATTGACATATAGGATGTATGTGTATCATTTAATTTTTTAAGACACTTGTATAAATGCATCTGTAAGCATTATATGTAATATAAACATACAAACATGTTATGGAATATTTATAAAAATATAACAACATTATATACATGTAGTATGATTATGTAATTATACATAATTAAAATATGCCTAATTTATTTATATAGTTTTCTTAAATGATCCTATACTATTTGCATTATAAAATAACACATGCATTGAGTCACTTAAGAATGATCTCAATGTCAGTAGACTGAGACTTTAAATTTAAGTAGCCTATGTTTGATTGTTTTTTTTTTTTAATAAATAAAAATAAAAACACCTCATTCAAGAGTGTAAACTGTTTAAACACAGTGAAACCAAAACCTAATTCACATTATTTTGGTTATTCAATATATTTTCATTTTATCCATGTTTCACATGCAGTATTATTCTTATTTATCCCAATAAAGTTGAGTGTGGTAAGGAGTGAAAAAATAATGTTAGAAGCAGGCAGAGGGCAGTGACAAGAGCATGGTGTTATCTGCAAGAAAGTTTCTTGACCTATCATTCCATGCATTAAATACAAAACAAAATAAATAAAACCAAAGTTCACTATATCTTAAATGGAATTTTTTTCCTATGAATATAGTAAAAAAATACTAAATGACAGAAAACATGGAGAATTATTAAATCTTACAACAAATATTGTTCTACAATTGAGATACATGGACTTGATAAACAAATGGTCCAGCATTGTTCTTCTTAATCGTCTCAATTCTAATAGGAAAACAAAATGGCTCATCTCGTGCATTGGGGCTTAGGCACTATGAACACAGAAAAATTAAGATTAATTTAGCAATTACATTAGTTAACACATAGTATTTTTATTGCACTCCCCTTAACTCATTATAATTTTGAATAGGTCTGCATAATAACAATTGTTGAAAGATTGAAGCTACTATGGTGATGATGGTTGTAGTACATTTTTATGCCCTACAAGAGAGTGTGGGTGTATTATTTCCATGCTTAAAATGGACTTAGGATTCTGTGGAGCAGAGAGCATAGTGTGGGCATAATAGACAGCTGGCCTAAGCATAGGCCACAGCCTCTCTGAGCCACCTCCTGTTCTTACGCACCTGCAGTGGCCAAGACCCAATGTCCACAGCAAGTCTGCCTCAGACCCTGATGTGGGTAGAACCCCCAAACCCCTACCCAGCTGTGTCCAAGAAAAAAACTTGAAATACACAGTCCCAGAGAGGAAGGTGAGGACAAAGATGGGGAAATGAACAAAGAAAAAGAATAGTCTTCTCATTGAACACAGAGAGAAAAGATAAGGAGAGAAGTTGACAAGACAATGTCTCCATTGTGAGGAGAGCTGTTTGTGATGCTTAAGGAAAGAGGCAGAAGCACTGTGAAACTGAAAAGATATATTTCTTTATGAGTAAGGAAAAGAAAAGAGAGAACTTAGAAATCTACACAAATTGCTCTACAACAGAATAGGCTCAGTGTCTTCATGAAAGAAGAATGTGGTTTTTCCATTTGAGAAAAGGAGTACCCAGTATAAAATGAAGGAGGGAATACTGGAAAAATTTAGAAATGCGTGTTAGGTGTATCTGGAAGATTCTTTGATTTGGTGAAAAGGGTCTTGAATTTCTTAATACATCAAAAGCATTCTGGCAACCCAGTCAAAAATCTAAAATAAATAAATAAATAAATAAATTTCTAGCAATATGAGTAAAAAAGAAATGGAACAGTTCTGGAATGGCAGGAAAGGAAAAGTGAGCCAAATATCCTGAAATTCTGTCAGATGAAATTTAGTAATGAAGATGAAGAAAGAAAAAACACAGGAGAATTTTCAGATGATGAAGATAAGGAGAGTGAAGAAGAGACACACACATACAGAGAGGAGGAAAAAGATGGCGGACAGCAGAGATGCACTCTCGGGAGACCAGCACTAAAAGAGGCTTACTGGGAAGATTGAACGCATTCCTAGCAACACCCCCGCAACTGGAGGGGAGCTGAGACATCCCCTCACATCTAGATGGTGAAATACAACGGACTCCAGACCGCCGATGCACGGAGTCCAGTGCCAGAGGCCCAAAACCGAACCAGCATTAGTGGCGCAGCTGCTGTGGTAGCATTGCAGTACGGGAAGTGCAGACCATGGCCTCAAACAGCGCAGAATACAGGGAAAGTCAGACGCGAGCAGCGGCCTCAAAGACTTCTTTCGTGTAAATTGCCAAACGGGACCTGCCCGCCTCGGAGTGACACACAGGTCCAGGGTACTGCTTTTGGGTCCGGGGAAGGCACTGCCATTTTGGAGGAGGGCTGCGGCTGACTGCAGACATCCAAGGATTGGTCCAGGGCCCAGAGAATAGCACACACCTGGGTGAGACTCATGCAGGCAGCCCACAGGGAAGGGCCTGCCTGAGGCCAGCGCAGCAACCCACAAGAGCTATAACTGGGGGCGGGCGTGGGGAATGCGTGCCTTTTGGATGAACGCTTTCTTGGTGCTATTCACATACTGACACACCACCCCCACCCCCCAGCCATTATTCCTCTGTGCCAATCTGCTGCTGGCCAAAGCTGCAGACTAGACTCCACTGTGACTGTCTGGGCGTGGTCCAGGACAACTGGCTTAAACTGGAAGGGCTTTCCAGGGTCCTGTTTATTTGAGATTTGTTCCTGGGTTTGACTCTGTTGTTTTTGTTTGTTTGTTTGTTTGTTTGCTTGTTTTTGTTCTGTTTGATAGTGTGATTATTTGTCTGTCTGTGTTCCTCTTTCCTTTCTTTCCTTCTCACTTTAGTCTCTTCTGCCCTCATCTTATCTATTTACACCCTGTCATTGTGTACTCATCAGAGGTGAAAACAAGGTATACACAGAAATTGGGACTTCTAGGCCTGGGGCAATTGAAATATAAAGAGAAGCGGTGTTATATATAGTTTCCTCTCTATTTTTCTTGACTCAGTTTCTCTCTCTTCTCTCTTACACTAATTCTTACTTCTTTGTTATCTCTCATTGTTCCTTTTTATTTTTTCTTTTCCATCTTTCTTTATTTTTCTTCTCTCAAAGGCTAAATAAGTTTGGTTTATATATAAATCATCTTTCCTCTAAATCACTCACTCCATTCTCTTTTCTTTCCTGTCTGCTGATATTAAACCACTTCCATAGAATTCTATTTTTATACTTCCTAGGAAAGAACATCTCAGTAACCTCACTTGCTTCTTCCTAAACATATCATCTCTGTGTCCAATACTGAAACTGTAAACCCCAATGCAAGCATACAGAGTAAATTGTAAACAATAACTGAGTTAACTAAATCTGTACATTATGATCAAACTGGGATTTGCTGTAAGAAAGTGTTAGAGCTTAAATTGTATGGTATTTATAAGGGGACCTGACAACATTGTACCACAGGAGAAACATAAGGCTATAAGGTGAAATTGAAATAGGCAAGGTCCCACAGTGCTAGGAGAATAGACACACAAGCATTATGAAGAAGCAAGGGAAGAAAGTGGCTGAAACCAACCAACATGCCCCCTCAGTAGATTCCATGGCAAACACAGTTGGTCAAATGCCAGAAACGGAATTTAGAAATTACATATTCCAAATGTTTATGGATCTTAAGAATGAACTCAAAAATGAGATGAGAGAGCAAATAGAGGTGGTAAAAGAGCATTTTGACAAAGAACTCCAAAAACAAATACAAGAAGCAAAAGATTATTTCAATAGGGAGATAGAGATTCTAAAGAAAAACCAAACAGAAATTCTGGAAATGAAAGAAGAAATAAACCAAACTAAATGCTCAAGTGAAAGCATCACCAACAGATTAGATCACCTGGAAGAAAGGACCTCACATAATGAAGACAAAATATATATCCTGGAGAAAAATCTAGAGGAGCCGGGCGCAGTGGTGCACGCCTGTAATCCCAGCACTTTGGGAGGCTGAGGCAGGAGGATCGTGAGTTCAAAGCCAGCCTCAGCAATGGCGAGGCACTTAGCAACTCAGTGAGACCCTGTCTCTAAATAAAATACAAAAAAAAAAAAAAAAAAAAAAAAAAAGGCTGGGGATGTGACCCAGTGGTCGAGTGCCCCTGAGTTCAATCCCCGGTACCACAAAAAAAAAAAAAAAAAAAAAAAAAAAAAAAAAAAAAAAAAATCTAGAGGACTCGGCAAAAGAAGTAAGAAAACAAGAACAGAGCATTCAGGAATTATGGGACAGCATAAAAAGACCAAACTTAAGAGTGATTGGTGTTGAAGAAGGTGCAGAGTTTCAAACCAAAGGAATGAGTAATTTATTCAATGAAATAATAGCAGAAAATTTTCCAAACATGAGGAACGAATGGCAAAACCAAGTTCAAGAGGCTTACCAAACACCAAACGTACAAAACCACAACAGATCCACACCAAGGCACATTATATTGAAATTGTCTAATATACTAGGCAAGGAGAAAATACCAAAAGCCACAAGAGAAAGGAAGCAGATTACATATAGGGGGAAACCGATTAGACTATGCTCAGATTTTTCAACCCAGACCTTAAAAGCTAGAAGATCCTGGAATAGCATATTTCAAGCTCTGAAAAAAAAGGGATGTCAACCAAGAATCTTATATCCAGCAAAACTGAGCTTTAGATTCGAAGATGAAATAAAAACCTTCCACGACAAACAAAAGTTAAAAGATTTCACAACTCGAGAGCCAGCACTTCTGAACATCTTGGGCAAAATTTTCCATGAAGAATAAGAGAAAAGTAACAATGAAAACCAACAAAGGGAGATAGTAAACTAAAGGAATTACCAACCAGAGGAGAACCCAAATCAAGCTAAATACCATAATACATTTAAAAATAAATGGAAATAAGAATCACATCTCAATAATAACCCTGAATGTTACTGGTCTAAACTAACCATTCAAAAGACACAGATTGTCAGATTGGATTAAAAGAAACAACCCAACAATTTGCTGTCTACAAGAAACACACCTCATAGAAAAAGACATCAAGCGATTGAAGGTGAAAGGCTGGGAAAAGTCTTATCACGCACATGGGCTGCGGAAGCAGGCAGGGGTTTCCATTCTCATATCAAATAAGATAGACTTCAAGCCAAAGCTAATCAAAAGGGATAAATATGGATATTTCTTACTACTTAAGGGAACCATTCATCAACAAGATATAACAATTATAAATCTATATGCCCCAAATAATGGAGCACCTACATTCATCAAACAAATCCTTCTCAAGTTCAAGAGTAAAATAGACCACAACACAGTTATTCTAGGGGACTTCAACACACCTCTCTCACCAATGGATAGATCATCCAAACAAAAGCTAAATAAAGAAACATTAGGCCTTGTTAAAACAATTAATAACTTAGACCTAACAGACATATATAGAATATTTCATCACTCAGTAAACAAATACACTTTCTTCTCAGCAGCACATGGCTCCTTCTCCAAAATAGACCATCTATTATGTCACAAGGCAACTCTCAGCAAATATAAAAAAATAGAAATACTACCTTGCATTCTAACAGACCATAATGGGATGAAATTGGAAATCAATGATAATACAAGAAATTAAAAAAAACTACTCCAACAGCTGGAAGCTAAACAACATGCTATCGAATGAACAAGGGGTTGAAGAAGACATCAAGGAGGAGATTGAAAAATTCCTAGAGGTAAATGAGAACACAGATACATCCTATAGAGATCTCTGGGACACTATAAAGGAAGTAGTAAGAGGAAAATTAATTGCACTGAATTCCTTCATTAAAAGAAAAAAACAACAACAAATAAATGACTTAACATCACACCTCAAAGCACTAGAGAAAGAGGAACAGATCAACACTAAGAGCAGTAGAAGACAGAAAATAATTAAAATCAGAGCCGAAATTAATGAAATTGAGACTAAAGAAACAATTCAAAGAATTGACAAAACCAAAAGTTGGTTCTTTGAAAAAATAAATAAAATTGACAGACCCCTAGCAATGCTAACAAAAAGAAGAAGAGAAAAAACTCAAATTTCTAGCATCCGTGATGAAAAAGGAAATATCACAACAAACACCTCATATATACAGGAAATAATTAGAAATTACTTCAAAAAATTGTACTCTAATAAAATAGAAAATACTGAAAGCATAGACAGATTTCTAGAGTCGTATGAATTGCCCAAACTGTAACAGGAGGCTATATACAATTTAAATAAATCAATTTCAAGTGAACAAATAGAAGACGCTATCAAAAAACTTCCAACAAGAAAAAGTCCAGGTCCTGATGGGTTTACAGCTGAGTTCTACAAGACCTTCAAAGAAGAACTAATACCGATGCTCTTCAAATTATTTCAAGAAATAGAAAAAGAGGGAGCTCTTCCAGACACTTTCTATGAGGCCAATATCACATTAATTCCAAAGCCAGGCAAAGACACATCCAAAAAAGAAAACTTCAGGCCAGTATCTTTAATGAACATAGATGCAAAAATCCTCAACAAAATTCTGGCAAATTGGATTAAAAAACATATCAAAAAGATAGTGCACCACGATTAAGTGGGGTTTATCCCAGGGATGCAAGGCTGGTTCAACATTCGGAAATCAATAGACATAATACGTCACATCAATAGACTTAAAGATAAAAAACCATATGATTATCTCAATAGACACAGAAAAAGCATTTGACAAAATACAACACTCCTTTATGTTCAAAGCTCTATAAAAATTAGGAATAACAGGAACATATCTCAACATTATAAAAGCTATCTATGCAAAACCTCAAGCTAATATTATCTTAAATGGAGAAAAATTGAAAGCATTCCCTCTAAAAACTGGAACAAGACAGGGATGCTCCCTCTCACCACTGCTATTTAACATAGTACTTGAAATTCTGGCCAGAGCAATTAGACAGACGAAAGAAATTAAAGGGATCAGACAGGAAAAGAAGAGCCCAAATTAGCACTACTTGCTGATGACATGATAATATACCTAGAAGACCCAAAAAACTCTACCAGAAAACATTTACAACTAGTAAATGAATTTGGCAAAGTAGCAGGATACAAAATCAATACCCTTAAGTCAAAGGCATTTTTGTACATCAGTGACAAAGCCTCTGAAAGGGAAATGATGAAAACTACCCCATTTACAATAGCATCAAAAAAAAAAAAAAAAAAAAAAAAAAAGCCTGGGGATCAACTTAATGAAAGAGGTGAAGGACCTCTATAACAAAAACTATAGAACACTAAAGAAAGAAATTGTAGAAAACCTCAGAAGATGGAAAGACCTACCTTGTTCTTGGATAGGTAGAATTAATATTGTCAAAATGTCCATACTACCAAAAGCATTATACAGATTTAATGCAATTCCAATCAAAATCCCAATGACATTTCTCAAAGAAATAGAAAAAGCAGTCATGAAATTCATCTGGAAAAATAAGAGACCCAGAATAGCTAAAGCAATCCTTAGCAGGAAAAGTGAAGCAGGCGGCATCACCATACCAGACTTTAAATTATACTGTAGAGTAAAAGTAACAAAAACAGCATGGTATTGGCACCAAGACAGACTGGTAGACCAATGGTACAGAATTGAGGACACAGAGACTAATACATATAATTTCAGCTATCTTCTATTAGACAAAGGCGTCAAAAATGTACAGTGGAGAAAGGATAGCCTCTTCAACAAATGGTGCTGGGAAAACTGGAAAGCCATATGTAACAAAATGAAATTAAACCTGTATCTCTCACCATGCACAAAATTCAATTCAAAGTGGATCAAGGACTTAGGAATTAGACCAGAGACAATACACCTAATAGAAGAAAAAGTAAGCTATAATTTCCAATTTGTCGGATTAGGCTCCAAGTTCCTTAACAAGAATTGTGTAGCACAAGAATTATTACCAAGAATTAAGGAATGGGATAGATTTAAACTAAAAAGCTTCCTCTCAGCAAAAGAAACAATCAGTGAGGTGAATAGAGAACCAACTAACTGGGAACAAATATTTAATACATGCATATTGGATAGAGCACTAATTTCTAGAATATATAAAGAACTCAAAAAACTTGACACCAAAAAAACAAATAACCCAATCGATAAATGGGCTAAGGAATTGAAAAGACACTTCTCAGAAGAAGATACACAAGTAATCAACAAATACATGAAAAAATGCTCAACATCGCTGGCAATTAGACAAATGCAAATCAAAACTACTGTAAGATTTTATTTCACTCCAGTCAGAATGGCAGCTATCAAGGACACAAACAACAATAAATGTTGGAGAGGATGTGGGGAAAAAGGCACACTCATACATTGCTGGTAGGACTTCAAAATGGTACAACCGTTATGGAAAGCAGTATGGAGATTTCTTGGGAAAATGGGAATGGAAACACCCTATGACCCAGCCATCCCACTCCTGGGTCTATTCCCAAAGGACTTAAAAGCAGCATATTACAGTGACACAGCTACCTCAATGTTTATAGCAGCACAATTCACAATAGCTAGGTTGTGGAACCAACCTAGATGTCCCTCGGTAGATGAATGGATAAAGAAAATGTGGAATATATGCACATTGGAATTTTACTCAGCAATAAAAGAGAATAAAATAATGACATTCGCAGGTAAATGGATGAAGTTGTAGAATATAATGATAAGTGAAATCAGTCAATCTCAAAAATCCAAATACCGAATGTTTCCTCTGACATAAGGAAGCTGATTCACAGTATTGTTGGGTCGGGGTACATAGGAGGATTCTCTATAATGACCATTATAACACTATAATGGTCAAAGGGAAGGGAGGGGAAGGGAGGGAGCAAAGGGGTAAGGAGGAAAAAAGTGGTTGAATAAGACGGATATCATTATTCTAAATGCATGATTGAAGACTTGAATGCTGCAAATATACTTTGTATACAAACTGTTTTGTATAAAAAGATGCTATATATGTATAATATGAACTATAATACATACTACTATAAATAAAAATTATATATATATATATATATATATATATATATATATATATGAGACACACACATACAAAAAGACAACCAAAAGAGGAAAATAATACCTAAACCAGCTGGGCATAGTGGGGCATGGCAATAATCCCATCAACTCCAGAGGCTGAGGCAGGAAGATTGCAAGTTTAAGAACAGCCTCAGCAAATTCCCGAGACCCTAAGCAACTTAATGAGATCCTGTATCAACAATAAACAAACAAACAAACAAATAAATAAATAAATGAAAAGGTCTGGGTATGTTGCTCTCTGGTTAAGCACCCCTGGATTCAATCCCTGGTATGAAAAATAAACAAACAAAAAACAAATCAACTACACTAAACTAAACCAGTAAACCAAAAGCTACTTCTAAATGTACAAATATTAAGACAGTAACTAGTAATATTACTGAGAAGAATCAAAACAGTCCCCCAATGTGAATCTGAGGATAGTTTAGATGATAAACCTTTAATTAGAAATCAGAGAAACCACCTACAGATGAAGAGTTAAAGGACGTAGTAAAGAAATTATTGGCCAGTGCTAACTTGGAGGAAATCACAATGAAGTTGATTTGCAAAGAGGCATATGAATATTATCCTGCTTATGATTTAATTGAAAGAAAAGATTTCATAATGACAATGGTGTAGGAGTTAATTTCTTGAGATTGAGGACTGAGATAGAAGAGTTGTTCTATAGATTTGAAGATAAAATTTATACCATTAGACCAGTAAGGAGAATATATTTGCCTTTCTAAATGCTTGTTAAACATTGTGTTGGTAGAACTTACTGTTAATCTTTTTTCTTGAGTGTTAAGTTAATTCGAGCTTTCCATTTTAAGTGTATTTCTGTGTAGTTGTTGGTTTAAAATTTTGCGTGGCAGCAATTGTTTCTAGCATTTACATTGCATTTTGTACATTTTGAATTTCCTTAAAGTCAGACTTCCTCAGCCATTTTGCATTTTGAAGCACTTAAGATTAGCTTGCTTAAGATATCCTTTTAATCAAGTATAACAAAACAGTATAACTCATATTTATACATGCAGAAACTATTGCAGTATTTAGCATATAAGGTCTTTTGAATACACATCTCTTCTGTCAGTGTGAAAACTCAGTGGCAGTGTGTTCATCATATTAAATTACACCAGCTACAGCTAGCCAGATGACTAAATGGAAACTTTTCTCCCTTGAGTCTATGTATGTCATATTGTCAGCATGAAAGAAATGACTGATGCTATTTTTGTAGTTTAAAAAACCAATTTGTTGTATATAAAGTACTTTTATTTCTTTCATACATCAATTTCTAAATTAATATTGGTAGGTATCATTACACTTGTAAACTCTAAGATGTCAGTGTTCAGCTAGACAGTATGACACAGCAAAGGAAGTCAGAATTCAGGGACAGGAAAAGTGAATTAACTGTCTAACTCTGCTTTGCCACGAAAGTGTCATCAATTTCCAGTTTTAGTACTAACAATACAAAAGGGACTGTAGATACATTTTTATATTACAGACAGATGAAATCAACACATAAAAACTTAAAAAAGATTGGGAAAATGTGGGATTAAGTGCAAACACATTGGTCTTATAGTAAATGAACTGATTTTCATTAACTGCTTTTGATCATATAAAATGCTGATATTTACAGGAAACCTGACCACTTTCATAATTAGAATAAAATTACCAGGCATAATGTGACAAGATAATGTGAAGGCAGTAGCAGATATCTCTGATAAAGTATTTCCAGAAAGTGATAATATATTTATTTTGAACATTAAAAATTTTTAATGTGGAATCAAAGCTGTTAAGTTTTAAATTTTGGCTAATCAGTATCTAAGTGATGAATATATAGAACATTCCTGAATTTAAAAGGCTATTTTTTTTCTTTTAAGTTGACTATCTTAATCAGTTTATTAAATAAATTATCTCTACAATTTAAAAAAGAACATACCACCAATGTCATACTTAGATATTTTATATGAAATTGAGTGTGTGAAAATCTTTGTGTCATAACAGAAATATACAAAATGATATAAACTGAGTGTTTACAGAAATTTTCGCAGGTTTAATTCTTTTGATAACTAAATGTCAGGTAATGTTTTACTTAATACAAAAATAAATGGAATAAAGAACTTAATGAGACCTGTAAATTGGCCTTTGATTTAAAATATTTGATTTTATAAACCTTGTCGAAAAAATAAATCAAATTAGGATCCTAAAACATTGTTGATAAAAATAAAACAAATTAGGATCCTATTCTTGTGGTTGTACATGATATGGAGTTTCACTGGTGGTATAGTCATATGTGAACATGGAAAAGTTATATCTGATTCATTTCACTCTTTCCTGTTCCTATCTCCCAAGTTATACTCCATGTATGTATAACATGTCAAAATACACTCTGCTGTCATGTATACCTAAAAAGAATAATTTTTAAAAATTAAAAATAAATAAGTAAATTAAAAAAATCAATGTAAAAAACATGGTTTCAAAAGCTTATAGAAGTCTTTCAAACTGTTTCATGTAAGACAAATAAATCTATGAAACTATTCAAATCTCTAAGCCCAGTCTCTATTTCAGTGCCAAATGCTCCAATTTAATCTGTCATTGGGCACAGAAAAGTATGAAAACCACTGGGATTCTCTCATCAGCCTGTGGTGGGTAGAAGAAGATCATGAATATTTGCTGCAGCTGCCAGTAGGAAAATACACAGAGGTAGGAAAGTGACCATCCTCTAGACTCAAAGACAGCTTTCACTGTGACAATGAAGCTCAAGCTCTAATTAATACTTTCCTCTTAACTTACACTTCATTCATAATTAAAAATCAAGAAATATTAAAAGAATTTGTGAAATTGTATAAGATTTTGATGAAATTATTTGCACCTCCTCAAGGGCTCACTTCTAACCTCATGTTCTGAAAGCCGCAGGTTTCTAAGATAATTCTCTTCTGAGCTGGATAATGCTGTTTCTTATGTGTAACATCTTCATTTGGAGTACTAATCAAATGTGCACTGATTGTGCAGTAGGAAAAGGAAAACTGGATTTCCACTATGAATATCTAAGTTTAAAAGATAAAAATATCTACACTTATATCTAAAAAATAAGAACATCAATTTTAAAAGCTGTACAACTATACTAATTGCTAAGTCTCAACATTGCTAAGCCTTAGTTTCTCAAGGTAAAATATGAATAAGATTATCTAGGTCACAATTATTTTGGAAATATACTATGATGGTTTACCAACAAACTCAGAAAACACACATATAGTGAGCCTACTATGTGTCAGAAATCATTATCAGGTGCTGGAGATACAGAGTTGAGCCAACTCAAAAAAGGTCATAGTCATGTAGAAAGAAAATACTAAAGTAAGCTGACAAAATGTAGTGCAAATAGTGTTAAGCACTGCTAAGTTTCCAAAAAAGAAATCATAAGAAAGAATTACATGGGCTACCAGTGTTAGGGCAGACAAAGAAGAGCTTCTGTAAAATAAAATAAAATAATAAAATAGGCATTTAGGTACTGAATAATATTTAAAGACAGTCATACAAAGAATGAGAGGTAATGCAAATGAGACAGTTTGAATGGAAAGTAAGGTGAGAAAAAACTTAAAATCAGAAAGAGATGGAACCATATAAGATGTCCTTTGATATGTGAGTAAATGGAGTATGGTACATAAATGCACTACAATATCATGCAGTGACAAAAACGTAAGCTGTCAAGTTGCAAAAAAACTGATTATTAAATGCATTTAATCTAAATGCATTCAATTGAAAGTAATTAAAATTACTGTAATAAATATTTTACTTTAATTGATAAATAATAATTGTATCTATTTATGGGATACAATATGAAATCTCAATATACATATACACTGTGGAACATCATATTAGGCTAACTAAAACATCCATCACCTCCACATAATTATAATTTCTTTGTGGTGATAGCATTTAAAATCCATTCTTTCAGCAATTTATTAAGATAAAGAGGCCAGTCTGAAAAGGCTACAAAGTAAACTATTCCAATTATATGACTCTTTGGAAAAGACAAAGCTATAAAGATAATAAAATTTATCAGTGATTGGTTAGAAAGGAGGAAGGGTTAAATTTATTGAGGCACAGGGGATTTTTTAGGTTGGTGAAACTCTTATGCATGACTTTATATTATTTGCCAAACTCTGAATTTTATTGCACAAAGAGCAAAGCTTAATGTATGAAAAACTTAAAAGTTGATTTAGGAGATTGATGAAAATTGAAAATAGAATGAAAGTGAGAAAAAAATGAAATTATGATGAATATAAGGTGAGGGGAAAGACTGCCAATCTAAGTAACTTCAAAAAGTGGAATCTATAAAATGAAGACAAAAGATATTTTGCATAAGTACTGTACTCCAGTTGATAACATTGTATCTCATGAGGTAGGGGTTAATAATACCTATGCTTTTATATATGGACTGGTAAGTGAATGATCATGGGTGTTAGCTAGGTTCATAAAGGGAGGTACAGATGAGCCAGGGTAAAATATAAAGATCCAAGTTGTAGTGAAACAAAATTGAAGACATCACTATGAACCAAGTCCTTTTCATTGGTACAGCTGACTACATGCAGAAATATATATTGATGTGTGTGTGTGCAGGGGGTGTGTGTGTCAGTATATACACTACTAGATCCTTGCTCTGTCAGCAATGATACCCCAGTGGCAATAAACACAGCTAGCTCCATAATTTCAGTTTCTATTAATGTTCAACATCACAAACAAAAGGAAACTGGGGCTCCTTGGTAAAATAGTTGATTAAGGGGAGGAGCAGGAGGTAGAAAAGCTGAGCCTGGAGCATCTTGTAATGCAAAGAAGAAAGTGTTTAGAGAAAAGTTAAATAAATAAAAATGCAGTGATGGATGTATGTTAAAGGGAAAATGGAGCCAAATGATCTACCGAGAGCCAAAGCAGGGCAATTTGACCCAAATGACTGACTGACTGAATGAATGAATGATCAATACAATCATGTTGGATGAATTCCAAAGTATAAAATAAGCACCAATAAATTCAGATTGATATAAATAAATGATTAAACAAATTAATAAATTGTGGAGCAGAGGCAACTTTCCCATTCAGAATTCCAAATAACTTATGTGTGAACTTTGTTACGAAGGAGACAGAACATAATTTTTCCATAAAGGAGAAAAGTAGGAAAGAGGAGACTAGTTTGACACTTGCTTGCCCATCATATCAAGACAAAATCAAGAGTGATGAGTGAAGTTGAAAGTAGGTACCCCTGATATGATGTGATGCAGAACATTTTATCTCTGGTTTTTAACCCCCAAGCCCACAACCCAAACCTAATTATGAAAACAAAGCAGGCAAATATCAATAGAATACCATTTTACATAATACCTGACTTGTTCTAGCAATCTATTATAGTAAAGAGGAGCCTAGGAAGGCCTGATGACTAAATCTGACATTGTTCTCCTGGATGGGATCTTGGAACAGAAAAGGGAACTAGCTAAAAATTATAAAAATGCAAACAAAACAAATAAATTTTATTAACAATATAGCAATAATAGTTTATTATTTATAATAAATAAATCTTTGCAGTAGAGAAAAATAACTGGGGTTTATTGGAACTTTAATTTTTTTATTGCTTTGTAAATGTCAAATTGTTTTAAAAAGTAAAGATTACTTTCAAAACTAAAAGATATTTTGAGTAATCAAAGAAAATTCATGGAGTGGAAAAGCCAAGTATGAGTCAAATCACATGACACTTCATAATTTGTTTGAAATTTCTTGTCAATGCAATGGGAAGCTACTAGTAATTTAAATCTAGTATGTGAAAATCCATTTATAATTTTAAAAGATCTAGGAGTTGTGTGGAAAAGTGGGCTAAAGCTGGTGGTATATAGCATGATGGTTTGAGAATTAAATCAAGGATAGCATTTAGTAAAAATAAATCTATTACAATGGAACAAGGTAGATGCAGTTTAGGCTGTAAAGACTTGAATGAAAGAGCATGAATTTGAAGTATATTTGGGATGCAAAATTGATGGACTCAATTATAGGTTGAACCTTCGGTTGAAGCAGAGTAGGTTGTAAATAATGGCATGGATTTCTAAAATTCCTGTTGGAAAACATTTACAGAGATGTGTTAAACTGCAGGAGAAATCTTGGAGGAAAATATTCCAATTTTATTATAGATGTGCTACGTATAAGAACTTTGAGCCACGTTTACTGAAGTTATAAAGCAGTAAATTGAATATGCTTGGAAGCATGGTCAAAGGTAGAAAGAAAATTTTGATAGTGAAAGCACAGAAGACATTCACAGACATGGAAATCTGTGGAGAACCATCCATAAAGAGAAAATAGAAAGCAAAAAGATGGTAACTGGATGGCAGAACAGTAGAAGTTCATGGGTTTAAAAATAAAAATAAAAGAGAAAGACAGTGGTAATTTAGGGCATAGAAGGGAAGTGTTCAAGTTTAATGCTGCTGAGTCCTTAAGGGATGCGAACATTTTCATCATATAAAGGGGTATAGTGGCCATTTTCAAGATTTATGACAGTTTTTACAAAATGATGTGCACAGACTTTTTTGATGAATATGTAATATGTATTTTTTGAGTGAAGATACTAGAGAAATATAGAGGCAGAAAGTATGTTACTGCATAAAAAGAAAGAAAGTCACTGGATGGTTACAGTGACAGGTGACTATGTTATTTGGGACAATTAACATTAGTTGCCACAATAAACATATCCTCAAATTCTCATTGGCCAACACAACAAAAGGCAATCTACCTGATTTACCTGGGAAGAATCTCTTTTTTTGTTTGGTGGTGGTGGTGCTGGGAATTGAACCAGGGCCACTCACCATCTACACAGTAGTGAACGCTCCACCAGTGAATATCCCTGTCCTATGAAAATCTTAATTATTCCACTTTTGGAAGAATTTATTTAGACTCCATTTTGAGATGCTATTATTGCAATATATGACTTTCAAAGTCATTTAATCAGAAAAAGCAAGGGAGAAGAGGATGGACATCCTCTCTTCACGGTACACTTCAAATAGACTCAGCCACATGATCTGAATTTGCTCCCAGGGTGTTTAAAAGTAAACAGAAGTCCTTTTCATTTGGGATATTTGGCAATCACTTTGTCACAAAGGCCAAAGATTTCTTTTAATGACACAAATTAGATTAGCTGGAGATCTAAAAATCTGTAGCCAGTTTTAATTCATTACGTTGGGAATTTTCAACGTGTGTTAAAATCTGTGGTGTGATGCTGGAAATGGATGGATAAGATAGAGATGTTGAAAAGGAATTTGGAGATCGTGTTTGCAATAACTGAGTATAGTCAAAATTTCAGTGAAGGATGTCTGTAAATTTCAGCAACCAGAAGAGATTATATGTAGATGGCACAAACCTCAAAAGAGCTAAGAACATTAGAAAATGGAATAGAAGTATAGCCCTAGAAACAATTACTAGCTTCCAATCATGAGAAAGATAAGATGTAAGGGGATGTGAAGGCACTCTCCTCCAGAGAGGGTATATACTGACACCAGAAGACACTGAGATTTTAGTTAAGGCAAGGTGATAAGGGTAATGTTACAGAGTAAGGTAAGAATATTTGAGAACTTATTCATGCACAAGTCAACATAGGGAGAAAACTGGGGAAGAAAGACTGGTGCAGTTAGCAAACCAGATGAGGTAGGTGTTAACATGAGGTAGATGAGATCCAGGGATAATGAATAACAAACATCTCTAGAATAACCAAGATAAACAAACGCAGTTGTACTGAAACTGTGGTCAAATAGTGTTATACAACTGATAGAAAATCACACAAAATTAAGACATTTAGGTAATGAAATTTAAACATTAATATCCCATTAGTCCTTTTTTTTTTTTTTTTTCATTTCAACTTTTTACTGCCTTTTGCCTTTCCATGTGGTTTGTAAATAAGTGGTAATGTAATGAATTACTCTATTTTACAAGCAATATTGCTTGTTCTGAACATATTATCTATGTTCTGCAAGTGGCTTAAGATTAACTTGTAAAAGTGGTCAAAGTATATTTTTACTAGGCCATTCTGGAATTAATAAGACTTTTCCTTCACTAACATAATAATTTAGAGAAAAAGGCAACATGATTAGTTGAAGTCTGTCATTGTCCCAATTAACTAAAATTATTTCCTCTGTGATATATACTTCAGAATTCCCACCCATGCACAACCATTTTATATGTATAGCCTTAGAGAATAAAATCTCAGAATTTGATGTATTTAACTGTCATAGACAACAGGATGCGGATATACTTGATCGAGATACTTCCTCTTCAAGTTAACTTACCATTCATTTTCCAAATAAGTCTTTCAAACTCTTCAAATTACTTGATTCCTAGCTGTATATGCATACACTCTGCATTGTTATTGTTTTTCTCTCCTTCACATGGTGGGGATGATAGTAGGAAATGAGAAAACTTCCCCAAATTTGACAGAACTCAAGATATTATCCTGTTGTCTGTTTAAAACAAGAGCAACATACAGCAAAGCATCATCCCATGACAAAGAAGAGCTTAGATATTTGTGAAAATGAAAAAAAAAAAAAAAAAAAGTGCTTTCATGATGAAAACTAAAAGAATCAATAAAATTTGTAAGGCTATTCTGTATCCAAGATTAATTAAGATACCTATATCATACTTACACCCACCTCCAAATCCAATATTGCCAAGGATAGAATAGTTACTGTTATCTTTCTGCCTCAAAAACAGATTGAAGTAAATTTCATTGAAATTGAAGAATAGAGATAAAAGTATCCAATGGTAAAATTTATAATTTTTACCAATAGGGAACTCTCCAATCCAAGAAATGGTGAATTCCCTATGGCCATCTATTAGTTAGAATGCAGAGTTGATTTTTTGTTGTTGTAGGTTGATAGACCTGGGTGCTTTCCACTGCCTCTTTTCTTCATAGAATCTAAATCAATAGTTAGACTACAAATCCACAGCCAATTCTGCTGGCTTTCCTAGTCTCAAGTATCAGTTTAACTGAATAATAGTTGATTGATACTTTCTTTGATTTAAGATCTGCACAACATATGTCTGAAGCTCCTCTTTTCTGCCTGAACTTTTAGAAGATGACATATTGGAGGTTTGCTTTGAACTTGGTTCCTCTGGAATTCCTGCAACTTCAAATCAATGTCTGTCTGTTTATAAGCTTGTCCAACCCAGACTGCCACTGACTGCTAAAGGAAAGGGAGGCTACATAAAGAATCCCAGTGTACCTCCTGCCCCAGAAGCCATTTGGCTGTTGCTATGGAAACGTTCACCAGACAGTAGTCCGTGGTACTGTGCAAGTGGATAAAGAGGCATGGTCCTTCCCTTACCACGCCTCCTAGGGTGCAACCACTTAGTGAAAGAATGCAACCACTAAGTGAAAGAATGCACCCACTAAGTGAAAGAATACAGTGAACAAAACTCATCAACCTGACGAATAGTTTAAGAGAAAGGTGAGTTCTTTTTAGCAATTAGATAGTGCTACAATCATTTATTTATTTATTTTTCCCAGTTAAGCATTTCCTTCAGATTGATTTGAGTATGGACAGGAGGAAGAACGTAATCCACACTTACGAAGTGCCTACTATGCACCACACACTTTGCAGAACATTAATTTTTAACATTTCTTCAGGGGAAATGGCTTGAGGACTATTTTAAGAGACTCTTCCATTCACATATGGGCTGGGCCTCTGAAACTGAGCAATTTAATAGTGTTAAATAGATGTTTGATGAATTGAATCAATTCGGTTGTTCACATGGATTGAATGTCTGGTAATTTAAAGCTTAGAATTTTCAAGGTCATTTTCATTTTTAAAGAATATACTTATAGTAAACAAAGCCTTGAACTTGAAACATGGGGATTTACTCATTTCATATTCACTCTATTTTATATTTGTATCCATCACTCTCTTTCTAACCAGAGTTAAATTTCTATATTTTTCCTTTCTGGGTGTCCAATGAGTTCTACCACTGCTGTAAGACAAAGGCATAGACACAGACACAGTGTCTGTGGCTCACCCTTTCTTGACCTATATTTGTTGCTGTTATCAATTCTGATTATTCCTTAACAGGTTCAATTTCAACTGTTTTATTTGCCTTAATGAATACTGTTAAAATGGCATTAAAAATCAAATTAAATTGGAATTCAGTGATAATAACAATACCATATAGCACTTTCTCATTAACGTTTCTCATCTTAATATGAACTCCTGCATCTTTCAATTTACATACAACTGCTTCCTATGCTAACCTAAAATAGAACTTGTTATAGGCATTATAAAACGTTTGGTCCTTCTGTATCTGAATGTCTTGAAAGTCATAAAATGATGCTCAGGTTGTAATGACCGACTTGGAATTTCCACACCCAATTGCTCACATTGATACTACTAAGCAATTTAACACCTACTGCAAGGTATCTTTCTTTTTTTTTTTTTTTTTTCTTTTTCTCATTCTATGGTGTAAACTCAGGAATTTAGTTTTAAATAGTATAACCTAGAGTAGAGAACCCTATTATACTTGGATCCCAGTCCACATGCACTAGGTTCTAATTCCCAAGATTTTTAGCACATATTGAATTATTTTCTTTGTTTAACTTGTCTCATGATTTCCTGCCTTAGTAGATTAAGTCAATCAAGATTCCACTCTGGGAGCCAAACTCTCAGTGACTGGATTTCTTCCACTGAATTCTAGTTTTTCTCTAAGTTCTCAGTACCAATTTCCCTCTTACTTTTAAATGTCCTTTTACTGGATAAATACCAAATTTTCCTGGTTAGAATGATACTCTAAATATAGTAACATATTTGATGTTTTATTGATTTGTAACTTGGAAGTTCATATTTTACCTCCATGAATTTAGTGCACAATCCTCTTCTTCAAATCAATAGAATTGTTTGCTTCCAGTTTTAGTTCTTTACCTTACAACATACCTTAATTTCAAGTTTTAAACTTTTTTCTCAGATTCTTCCTATTCACTCTTATTTTTTAATTCTTTTTAGTTGTTCTTTTTAGTTATACATGACAATAGAATGTATTTTGACATATTATTCATACATGGAGTATAACTTCCCTTTCTTTCGGTTATACATGATTTGGAGTTACACTGGTCATGTATTCATATGTGAACAAAGGAATGTAATGTCCAATTCATTCTCTTTTCCTAGCAGCTAGCAATGAAAACATGACCCATGCATTCAATCTTCTGTTCTGAGACAATAAGAACCCAACCTAGAACTACACTGAGAAATGTACTTGTACCTTCTGGGGAAGAATGATATAATTTGCAAACTGAAGTCTAGTTATAGGCTGTCGGAAGTTGAGGAAACCCTTCAGTAGTGTTAATAACTTAGGAATTGTGTTCTGTTTCATAATGCGAGTAAATGAAACAATAGTGATTAAGCAAGATTTATTTTAATTTTGTGTTAAACTAAATACACATGAAAGTAGTTGCTGATGTTATCAACTCTAGGGAAACAGGGCTGAAGTCTGAAAGAGTTTGTTAGATTTTCGGTCATGATATCAAGATAACTCCTCTGGCCCTAGACATTACAGAAGAAATTGCTAATTTGCAGAGATTTTTGCCACAGAGCAGTTCATCCTTTTCTTCTGCAGTAAGATAATTATGATTTCATAGGAGGAAGAAATGTACTTAATTTACAAGTAAAGATACAAGCAAATAAAACAATAAGGAAACTAAACAAAAACAAAAATGGCTCTAGGTTTTCTAGATTCTGTGATAGAACATAGTTTGATCCATGAGATATTTGCAGAAGCACTGGGAAGGGTTGTTGAAAAATTTTTAGAGTGATGATTCAGTTAACATTCTTTTTGATGCTTTCTTATTTCTTTCTACCAGAAGCACTGATATCAATGTTGATACTGAGCTCTTATGTCCTCAGGTGGCTTCACTAGTTGCTTATGCTCAGAACCCATTTGCTTGTTCAAGTATCCATTCTGATTAGTTTCATGTCCCTATTAGAATGATAGTTGTGATTATTGAATAACATTGCTGGTTTCTGCTTTATCTCTTGGATATTGATCAAAGAAATTTCATAAGGATTGCATTTATTTTGGTGTATAGACCTGAGCCATTAACCAATACTGTGTTATATGCTCCCAAAACATTTTGTTATCTCAATGAAAAATGGACCTTCTTTCTGATTGGTATCTCTGGTGTCTTCATTTTCTATTATACAGAGCTGAATGCAAATACTCACTAAAAGAGGTAGCTCCCTGAACATTGATTGAAAGCCTTTATAGAACTCCTTAGGTATATGCAATGCTTGATATAACTATGTCTCAAATGCTTGCATTCACAGTCTGATTTCAAATCTTAGCCTAGTCACATAGTTTTTACATTTATTTAAGTATATTATTTTTCTGTTTTCTTGAGGTTTAAAAAAAAATCATACCATAAAGCTCCTTCTAGTGAGTTCCTACCACGTCCAGTTTAACTGAAGGTAAGTCATATCTTACTTAGTGATCTGCTAACTGAACGCCTGGCTTACATAATTTTCAGATTTAATCCATAAGTAAAACATTTATGGCTAGGAAAGCATGGCTGAGCCATTCATGATTAAGCTCTTTAAAATTCTTTTTCTTTTTTGTTTTATGGCATTATCACAGTTATTCTGTTTCAGAGCACTGAGGTAATTTGGGCAGTTTTGTTATTATTTTATTAAAAAATGAGAATACAGAACACTAGAACATGTCAATGACATTTCAAAGACCAAAATGATTAACCAATAGCAGAGCCTGATTAAAATAATGGCAAACAATCAACTTGCATATGCATAGATTGAGACATTTTATATAATATGAAAATTGGTGACTGGTTTATAAGAAAAATTGGTAATTGGTTTATAAGAAATTGGATATATTTATTAAATACTGGCTGTCAGATCATATATACTATTCCTTGCATTTTAGTTTCCTGTTATTCTAAACTAAGTGGATTCAATAAGGTATATTATTTTTCTTCCTGACTTAAACAAGACATATTTTTTTGGTTCATGTGACAGATATGCAGACAATTCCTCATGATAATAGTTAATATTACTTGTTTTATATCAATAGGCCCATTTCAAAACGTAATTTAGCAATAATGCTAACTAGGGAGTAAGTAAAGTAATGAATACTTTCTAAAGTAGAGAGGTTTTATCATCAAAATCCACCATATTTTCCTGGGAGCTATCCTCCTCTCGCTCTTTCCCTCAGTATCAGCAACCTCGCTCAGGGAACGTGCCTGCACCCCAGCTGGCTGGCTTCAGCTTCCTGCCTGTATAAGAAATAGACGAAAGATAGGAAAAGGAAAAATGAACTTTGTGCATTTTGATTAAACTCGGGAAAAACAGGAAGATTGCTTCTCCTAGCCAGTGCCACAGAAGTGATTATATGATTTATAGAAAGAAAAGCCATGTGGTATGCACATGCAGATTTAGCTATCTTGTATTACACTGGATGGAGGCAGGGGCCCATCTCTGTTCTCCTCCCTCTTCTCTGGCCTGGGTTTCAGCCTGTTAGCTTCCTTCTCTCAGGAGGAAAGTTGTACTGGCTTCAGAAAGGGGACTCCCCAATTCAGTCTGTTTCACTTTAACTAACTCCCATTATTAGTAGGTTTTTGCTAAATCCATTGGATTTTTATCAGACATTGTTCCACATAATTTCTCACCCTGATCCTACTGCTTCTATGTTCAAGATGCTCATTATGTGCATCCCTGAAAAATATCATCTAAACATTTTTTCTGCCTCAAGTGTCCTCTTCTTCCAGGCTTTTCCCAACTCAACTAGATGTGATATTTTTCAAAATAATGTCTCTCTTCTTAAATTCTTCAATGAGATGTTCCACTATCAAATGTCATCCTTGAATACTTTACATTGCAAAAGAAACTTTCTTTTCCTTTTGTTTCTATCTGCTTCACCAATGTTTCCACCTCTAAACTTTAACCTCAAGTCATACGTAAACATGCATACCATAGACAATATTGACTTTTTCTTTTTGAACTTCTTCTCTTTCTTGAGGTCTTCTGCCTTCTAATTGTATGCTTTTTAAATATGATTTCAACCAACTGGAAAAATAACTACATGTGTTCTTCTGCTGTCAGAAAACTTCTTTCTCCCTAACTGTGCTCAAGTGACACTTTTTGTAGTATGAAAACTCTAACTTAGGAAGTGTAAACACCACTTCCGTTAAGTGATCAATGTGTCATTCATTGATATATATATATATATATATATACACACACACACATACATATGTGTACTTACCTATACACATGCATACACACATCCATACATATGTATATAAAAGACTATATATTCCAAACTATGTAAAAAATATGTATAGATATACATATGCTTTTATGTATGATATGATACACACACACACACACACACACACACATACATATACACATGAATTAATTATGTTGCTTTTTAATCTGGCCTCCTTTTCTTGTTAACTGAACCACATTTACCAAACCATCATTTTATGACTTGGTCCTTTGTACTTTTCAAATATTTAGCAATTAATTAAATGTCTGTTATATAGCTGGTACCCTCTCTACAAGAATTGAATAAGTGTATGTAATAACATACCAAAAAAAGGGAAAGACCAAGGTGGAGAAACTGTTACAAAGCCTTTTTTTATCAGTGAAATCTTTAAACTCCCCAAACCTGCAAATCAAGTTCATGCCAGCAGAGCTACAGTTAAACATTTCACCACCCCAAAAATGATTCCATTTATGAAAATCTTCGTTACTTTGAGTAATTAATATAGTATAAAATTAAAGGAATCCCAAGAATGACTTTATTACACTTTTGGACAATATAACAGCCTTTTAAATTTTTTTTTCATTTTGTGATCAAAGATGTATTGTTAATTAAAAGAAAAAAGGTGCAGAATAGAAAATAGAGTGCACCATTATTAAAAAAAGAAATTATATGACTGAATGTAAAGTATGTATTAATTTGTTTACACATTGAATAGCTTTATAACTGTGGTTACTTTGATGGGAATATTGTATGACCTAGGCCAGAAAGGGGAGGGAGATTTAATTTTCACAGTATATTCTTTTTATTTCATTTTTATTTTATATAAATAGGTACAGAATTAGATAGCATATGTTTATGATATATCTAGCCAAAATATGATTAAAAAAGTGAAAATATGGAATGAATGGATGATGTTTTAGATCTTTTGCTGGAACGAACCACCCATCTATATCAATTACCGAGAATTGGGGGCTCATTTAGGTTTAGTTGTAACAGGAACACTGGACTTAAACAGACAAAATAGATCTGTTTTGCTGACTTTTTCTCCTGAAAAACAACTAACTTCACTCACTTGACAAATGTTCCATCATCATGTGCACATAGTTCAAGCTTTCTTTTCTAGATGAAGTCAAGCAAAGTTGCTGATTCATTTAATCTCTACAGACAGCTTTGGTGGATGAGTCAAACAAAACCAAATGACATTTTTTTTTCCACCAATACATTCATTACCCCAACTGCTGCTTTTCTCAACTCCTTTGTCTATTTGGTGAGATCAAACCAAGATAAGATTGTAAGAAATGTCAAAAAGAAGTAAGATTTTCCTAAAAATGAAAAAGAAAAAAAAAATTAAAAAGCTTTGTGTTAACTCTTCTATCAGAGGCAGATCGTTCCCAGCAGAGACATATTTCAGCATGAACTCAAAAGTTAACTTTTGAGATGATTTATAAAGCAGAGGTAGGTCATCACTATCCAAAGTAAATCCATTGAGAAATATTGACAAAGCAACCATTTCCTACCTTTTCATCACATCCAAGTGCTTAACGGGGAACTTATTCTTCTCAGGAGGACACTATCGGGCTGAACCGTTGGTCCTTTGAATGGAGTTATTGCTTTGCTGGTGTGAACTCATTCTCTGCAATGGTTTGCTATCAGCTATGAATCTCCATTCACTTCAGGGAAGCTGTAGTTCTTGAAGCACCAGACACTGAACCTGAATGAATTGCTATTGACAACAAATCTTTAGCAAAAGGAGTAAAAAGAAAGAAAGAAAACTCCCCTAGTCATAATAATTGTAGCTTAGACTTAGTCTGACCCTGGAATCTGTAAAGGAGGCTGAGTAATTGGGCTCCTACCACTCCATTCCAGAAGTGATAAAATCACTGAATTCTTGGGCACAACTTTCTTGTGTTCCTCACATTTATTCTTGGACATGGTTATGTTATCTACGGGGTGTCCAGTTGGGCTCCAGGTCTTTGGTGTCCCAAACAAAAAATTGAGCAAGACACACAGAAGTAACATGGAAAGTACAGATTTATTGAATGTGAAGATGAAAGTAGCACTCTGTAGCATAGAGCAGAGTGGGCTGAGCAACAGACAGAGGATCAAAACCCTATGTCTGGAAATAAGTGTCCTATATGCTAGAATATGAGGCATCTGGTTCCCTATATGGACAGATTGAAGACCTTACCTATATTTTCCCATTGGTTATCTTATAATACCTGATAAGAATAGTGTTCAATTTTACCCCAATGATTACTTTAGAATACCTAATTAGAATGCTGTCCAATTTACTCCATTGGTCATTTTAAAATACTGAACCTGTGTTGGGAGTTATCCTGGGCCTTCAATCCTCAGGGATGGGAGTTGTCATGGTAATGGGACTTAGTGTAAACAGGACGTGATGACTCATCTTCCTGTCTTGTCTCCGGCAGCATTTTTCTTATACCCTGCTTCTGCCAACTTGGAGTCCCTGAACTCCTACCTGTGTTTGCCTTCATATGTTGAGCTCAGTACAGATTCCTTATGGTGTTTCAGAACAGCTGCAAGTCCCAGATACAGAGTGTTTTCTAACTCTTTGCAGAGACTACCTACAACTATAGTCACAGGCAACCTAAAACACAGGCAGGTGCTAGTACAATTCCTATTCAATGTGGTAACTATAGTCAAAGATAAATAGGAATACCTCCAAAGCTATACATTCAAACTCCTGGAAAAATTACTAGAAAACCACAGACCATGTTTCAAAGGACAAATAACTCACTCTATTTACAAAATGTTTTGTTAAAATGGCCAGTTTTTGAATATTGAGAAGACTATGGGCTGCCTCTTTATGAAATAGGAACTGTAAAGAAACTATCATCCATAGGTCTCCATACCTATGCAGTGTAAAACATTTTCATATGCAATTATCTCTTTGCGTTTTTATAGCAACCTCAGTGACAAGTTGGACTTTCTAGAAGTGACTTTAAGACAGAGTTTAATAGACCAAAGTTTGATGAACGAGTTTTCTTAGAGCAACATACTTGAGAAAGAAAAAGAGACAACAAGACTGGCAAAGAGAGATCCCAGCCACACAGCAGACAATGAACAATGCTGTCCAACCCCTGGGTTGCTGTAAAACTAACATGACTTATCAGAATTCTCTCATTTGGGCCCCAAATGGCCAGACCTTTATATGTCCCTATCCAAAATCACTGAGTGTGGGCTGTTCCCCAAAATAGTTGTATTTGGGTAAGGCGATTTTCTGCCACAGAGGCAATTGCTGAAGAGACTGACAGCCAATGCTGCCTTAAATGTCACTACCAGTAGTCATGACAAGTCTTTCTTTGATGAGGTATCTGGGAATTACATCTCTCTGCCCATCAGAACCTCATTTAAAAATGGAAGTACATAAGAATGAGAGAGTTTAGAAAAAGTTAATATGTTGAGGTTCTCATAACAATTGGTGGTTCTGGAAATCATAACAGGGTTTGTTAACTATATTTACAGAGGTCTTCCAGTCCTCCAAGTTGCCTCTCTAGAACTAAAACAAATCTAGAACTCTTTAATAGCAATTTTCTATTTTAAAACTACCTTCCCTTTTTCTCTATCCCAGAATTTCAGAATGTTCATCATGTTGACTTTTTGCTTTGTCTCAGAATAATTACCTCTGCTCCTTTATCAAAAATCTTCCATCTGAACACTTCATTTTATCTTACTCATTCCTCATCATCTCTGAAAACTTGACCCATCAATTATTCTTTTCATTTTACCATCAATTTATCCCTTGTGGCTTACTTTTCCATTACATTTAAAATATACCCAAGGTGTTCTGTTTCTAAAAGAGAAATTCCATGACAGCATTTCTCATTTTTTACTTACACCTCCCTCTAGCTACACTTCCACCTACTTGATGCCAATTTATAGATTCCTTATAACCTAGCCTTATCTCCATTTTCTATATTCAAATTGTTTCTTAAAGGGCACTACCATGTGGAAATTTGCAAATGCAATATATTCCCCCATTGGTGCACTGGATCCTATATTTCCTCCTGAAACACCAGTCCCTCCCCCTTTGCCTGTCATATCTGTGCATCTGTAGTGGAGCCCCGTATCTTCCAATTGCCTGGTCTCTTCTCATTCTCCTGCAAGAATATTTAAATTCTCCAGACTTTGGTTCAGGCCCTTTCTTTCCCTGCAGTGACGTGTCTACCACGGTGAGTTAATTTTTATCAACATCTCAAGCTATGGTTGTATTTTTTGTGTTCCTAACATGAATTTCAACTTTACAATAATAGAAGTATCACTAATTTTCAAACAATTAATAGTCCAGCAATCTTATTATTCATCAACTCAGCATTCTCCTTTCATTGTTCAATATCTTCATCATCATAGTGGCTCTTTCTTAACATTTATTATTCACCTGTCAAAGTCCTAATAATTCTTTAGATGCTGGAAAACCCAAATCACTTTTTCTTATTTTTTAAATTCTTTTGAGTATTTAATGATTTTATAAGGTTCTTAAAAAATCATTCATCTTATATTTGCTAGAGTATGGTAATAAAGTAGGCATCAAAGATGTTAGTTCAATTATTTAGATAAATTTAATAATACTGATTCAGTGATCACAATGAGAGTTTCCCTAAATAATGCTGGATTTCGATATTCAATAAGTAGTTTTAGAGTCCTTAATATGTGTCACACACTGAGCTAGCTATAAAAGAAAACAAGACTTCTCTTGAAATTCAGGAATCCATGAGTATGGTAGAGGTAAACTCGTAAATAATATATTAAATTGGTGTTGCATAGTAAAAAGAGTACTAAAAAAAATAAGATTATTTTATATGCCAGATTGAAAAAAAGCTTCTATTTATTCAATGGCAAGTAATATATCACATTGCATCTAATTTCTCATTGTGCAATTTTGATTTTATGCTTTCAGTTTTATTTAAAATATTTATCCAAAAATGTTTGGAGATATTGTAAAACACTCAAACACATATGCATAATTATTGAAGATATAGATTGTGCATAAATATAATTCCAACATGCATTTCACAAGGCAAATGAAACAGGTAAAATTGGTCATTGACTATACACACAAAGAAAGAATATTTAAGCTATTCTAGCAGTGTCTTCTGCATGATACTGCATATTTCAAAGCAGTATGAAAACTGGTTTAATAAGTAAAATGATTAAAAGATAATTGACTATTAAAAAACAAAAGAGCCAATCAAGCAAAATGTCCAAACTTTGAGGAACATAAAATCATCAAAATAGCAATAATGCATATAAATATAGAAATATATATGTGTGAATATAGTTAACAGTAGATGAATTTTTTTAAATTTTCTTTCTTATTTCTAGCTCAGAGTTTCCCTTCTGTTTAAAAGTTAACATGCAGGCTTATTTTCTCCAATAAAGAAATGCAACATATGTCTTGTTTGCAAAGACAATTACTTAAATGAGGGACAGAGCCACACAGAGGTAGAACTAGTTTCACCTGACAGAATACCATAAAAGCATGGTGGAGGCCATCTCTACAGTAAGGTAATCAGAAACATATTTGTACTTCTGAAGTATTCTTATGATCTGCCATTGGCTATACCATGTATATGAGAACCAAGAGTGTGTGCAGTGAAATCAATAGTGTGTGAAATGTGTACCCTGCTCTCAATCCATTTACAACTCATTTGGGAATACATGACAAATCCAGTAAACACACAAGTGGCACACAGTACTATTTCATGTTTTTTTGACTGTGCACTAGTATGCTCCTTTAAAATGCCACCAAATTATCACCAATGATGAAGAAGAAGAATCACAGTGTGGTGCCTATGTGTATGTGTGAGAGGGAAGTAGAGGTAGAGAGGAGGACCAGGTGGCAGGGAACAAGAAAAGGAGGGAAAAACACTGAAAAGCAATAAAACCATCAGAGTACTTTTGAGCAACACCATTGAAAAGAATGTCAGGAGACACAGAGAAAAGAATGGATGTTAGATTCTTTCTCTCTCATTTTTTTTTTATTATTCCTTAACTCTCTTCTCTACCAACCACCAATAATTAGAAGTAAATCTAGTCCATAAGAAAGATTTGTTTTCTGCTCTTTAGTGCTAGCAAAAAAGTAAGAATGTGCACCAAGGAAAGGGAGGATGAGAAGAATTTCATTTTGTAACTGAGTTGGGATGGGAAAAACTTACTCAACGTATGGATGGATTGCATATGCTAAATAATATTAGACAATAAAGGAAAACAGATTAATCTTGTATTCAATACAATCCAATATACCTGGAAAAAGAAGTGTTCTAGGAGTTTACCAGTCAGAAACCAGCTCAAAGAGAGTCATTTCTGAAGACCTCACTCAATCTGTATTGCTCAAGTGATATTTTCTCAGACAATTCCACCAATGTTGATTTTGCTCTGCAAAGCACTCTCAATAAAAGCACTACCTTATATACTTATGGAAATATTCATACATAAGTACTTTAAAGAAGACAAAATTAAATTTTTGTTTTACTTCCCTAATATTTACTAGAATGGCAGAAATGATTTCACTAATTCATTTATCGAGACTAATTAAATGTTGTTAAAATGAATGCAAATATATAATTGGTGTTTCCAAGAATGATCTAAAGACCTCTATTCACCCTGATAGGAAAAAGAAAAGATTTGTTCATTTGGGTAAAAGAGCTATAATGGAGATATATATATATATATATATATATATATATATATATATATATATATATATATATATAGATTTATATTTATATATACAAATTTATATATATATATATATATATATATATATAGAGAGAGAGAGAGAGAGAGAGAGAGAGAGAGAGAGAGTGCAATTAGGATTTTAGGATTATTAGCTCTGTAGTTTTAGATTTGGAAAAAAAAAAATGTGGTCCTCAGGTAAGATTCTGGATGTACTTGGGGGATAGGAGATAATGTAGGCTCCATCTTTGGAAATGCAATGTGTCAGAATCACAACCTCCCCAAGTATTTATATATATAGCCTTCCAAGATTACTCCCCCCACACAGTCTCATCCCATTAGACATCAGAATCCTCCAGTTTGAGGATTATGTCATACAATAAGGTCCAGGTGAATATGAGGCTCCTCAGGTGTATTTTTTAGGTATGTAATCTTGAATTACATTTTGTTTCCTTATCTGAAAGCCCATGACATAAACAGAAACTTGATTTGTCACCACTCACTCATATACAGTGGTGTAACAGGTCTAGGATAATAGTTGTAGACACTTTTAATCAAAAGGGGAAAATTAGAAGGTTCAAAACAGGTCCTGGTCCATACAAATACTGAAATCACATAACATTTCCATGAACTGTTAAAAGAGTTTTAAGCTAATTGCACTATATAGCCTGCCACAATTTCATGGGTGCAGGCAGAAGATAATAGACTCCTGGTTTAGAGATGAAGGATAGTTTACTATTTACAGCAATAGCAGTAGTTAGAGTGCATAGAATTTACATCAGTTCCTTGAGCCTGCATTCTCACAGGGCAATATAAAAATGGGTCAGATAACACCTGTACAGGAAGGGGATTCCATTATAGGACAGTAACCATGACTTTGGGCGACCAAAGCTTTTATAAAGGAAAATGTGTCTACCTGACATTTTTTTTTTTCAGAAGGAAGACTCTATCTGCATTACCCAAGGCTATAAGAAAATTGGCCTTTTTATATAGATGGAGACATAATATCCTCTAAGACTATTCACTATACAAACATCATCAAAAAGAACTCCAGAACAATGAAATCAGTTCCTCTGCCTGTGAGATATCAAAAATTGTGAGAGACCCATGGAGACTTACCTCCCAAAGACTATCCTCAATCATTTTGAACTCATCATAATATATCATTCATTACACATTATCATCACAAGTTATTATCACAATTTGTTTTTATTTAGAACACATCACAATTTATCTTTACCCTCACCAGATATCCTCATGCTCTGGAAACTTGTTGTCAACAAGTATATGATGAGTAACTTGTTGGAGAACATTGATCATAAAAATCTCTTCAATGCAAATGCTAGCATATGAATATGGGAAGAGAATGGAAAATTAGAGAGATTATGAAGGAAATTAGGAGAATCTCTTTGGTTTTATTTTGCTCATAGATTATGGTTTGAATGTTGATTCTTTGTAACACCCTATACATAGTTACCTCCACCGTGGTCATAGCAGACTTGTCAATGATAATGTGCATATTCTTTCAAATGAAGCTCTTGAAGCAATGTTTCCATAAAAAGTTGTCTTCAGTAACTATTGGAATGGAAGGAAAGGAGCTGCTTATGTTTAATAGTTAAGAATGTACTTGCAAAGCAGAGCCAGGAGTTGTCACAGTTGCCTGAAGCATCAAATTGGGTGAAAACAGAAAATCATTGTTGACACCTTACACCTGCCTCCATCAATAGACATATACCACACCTGCCTTCTACCAAACCCCACTTGCCTGCTCTGCATTAAAACCCTCCTGCCTTTTCTTAACAGGACAGGCACCTGTCTGCTACTGACTGAAACATGAAGATTTCCATTCTCTTATCCCTACCAGCCCTTATACAAATACCTCTCATTAAAGTGATATAAACCAGAACCTTTCTGGAAAATCATGTCTGAGAAATGGGTTTTCAGTTCTGTAGCCTCTGCCACACAGAAAAAATCAAAAAGTTAAGTGGAATAATACTGAGATACCAATTTGATATAAAATTGACTTTTTTCCTAAGAAACCACAACTCAGAGTAAGTATTTACATTCTTTACTACCTTTGCCTGCTATTTTTGGGATATTTTCTTGGTTACCTAAGTCGAATTTGGCCTTATAGGAAGTTGATTTGGTTGATTTCTACAAGGATAGCTTTATTAAAGTTTCATTACTTTCTCATTTAGACATAAGGAATGATTGTGAGCAAAGACAGGTAATTGCAAAGGGTTATTGGAATCAATTTATTCCTTATTTGTGAAGACAATGGTTCAGGATTGAATGAATTTTACCTCTTAAAGTAGCTGAGAGATTTGCATGTCACAACTTTACTTTTGGAAATGCAGTCATCTGGTGTAAGGAACTGGACAAATACAACATTCTTTGGAAACATAACTTTTAGTGAAAGCCATAAGTGGTGAGGTATCTATTTTATAGCAATAAAGGTTATACATCAGCAGTAGACCTTCATGTACAGCTAGTAACATCAGTATTAAATTAGCTAGAGCATGTTAGAAATGTGAATTCTCACGTTCAATTCAGAGCATTTCTTATCTTCCAGATTTTATTTTATTCAGACTGTAGATTTTATTGCAAATAAGATATTAAAAGGTCCACTTACTGATATCTTATACCTACATAAGCAAGCTTCACCCAGGTAAAAACAAATCAAATGAGTTTGACATTACTGATGTTTAAAGCACATTGTGATCTTAGCAGCATGAATAATGAATTACTATTATTCATTTATTTCCATTAGAAAGTTCTTCAAGACTTTCAGTGACAAATAACTTGTACTTGACTTTCACTCTTTAGTTTGCAATTAGACTTTCAATTTCAAAAGTGTCTCTGTAAGCTTTGATGCCTGATTGTTGATTTCTTACTACATCCAAATAGATGAATTGCAGGATGAAACCGGGACATTTATTTTCATAGAATCCTCAGTCTTTCTTATTGCTGATGTTACTTATTTAGTAAAAATGCTAGCTTCTTTTCCACCTTAGAATCATCACTTGAATTGTTTAATTCCTTAGAAACATGGTGATTAGTCTTTTGTTATCAGCTTCGTAGTTATAGTATACACACACACACACACACACACACACACATATATATGTTGGGAATATATTGCCCAAATTTTTTTTGAAAACAGATTTACCAACTTAATTATACCCTATAAAACCCGTGTTGAGTAGCAGCATATACACGATCTTAGAATTTATAATCTCCAACTCATTTAGTTTGTTATGTTTTATTTATTGCCCCAAACTATATCCCTCTTAAACACTGAGACACTTTCTAACATCATGGATTCAGTAGGATAGTACATATTGTAATCGTAGACTGTCTAAATCCCAAACTCAGGAATCGAATCATAAACTTTATTTTACAGTCCTAATTTCTTTGACTACATTCCTCTTGTAAGACTGTAATGCCTAGACTAATAAGTTGGCTCCATAGTGACATTTCCTGAAACCAGTGCATCATTCCAGTGTGTACACACGCAAAGTTCACACTCTAGTTACCTGTGCATTTAATAGCACAGACTGTGTGGGCATAGAGTGCTCTGGAGAAGCGATATTGAATTAGGGTTCCAGCACTGAGTTTGTCAGTAATGATTGTAGTTCCTGGGCAAGGTGCTGAGCTTCAGCTTCATTCCATCCCCATATTTGTTGTGGAAAAAAAAAAAAAAACACACAAAAATTGGTCTTCAGCAGTAGATGAGAAGGTCCTACACAAATATAGCATTTTACAATACATATAATACTTATAATTTCATGATATTCACTTAGTATAGCCTCGTTTACTTTTAAAATTGGCTTCTAGGGAAAAGTCTTCAATGTTATTCTATTTCACAGGGAAGAAAAAAAAAAACCTGTGCTTTTATATACTTATTCTATCTTATAATTATAGCAAAACTGGTATTCAATCAAGAATACATTGTTATATAAGCAAAACCATACTCCTAAATGGGAATTATTTTATTGTGGCCCCTCCATAATGATAACCTAGGTTGGAGATGAATCACTTTCAAATAAACACTGCCTCTATTTGGAGTATATATAACTAGCGTTCACAAAGACCTGTGCATTTTAAGATACCGTCTTCCATTTACCATGACAGTTGGATTTGGATACTTGTCACATTTCACCAGATTGGTGTTGGAAATAGCTGCAAAAGTTCTGAAACATCCTTGTACATCTAGGAACAGTGCAGAGAGTAAGCTATCATCCAGGCACTCCACAATTAGTGCTTGACATCCTGGATTAGACAGCAGAGAAACACTGTCACTCAACTTAGGGCTAACTTTTTTCCTTGGGGTGACCTTTTCCTTTAAGACAACTGCTTTGATGGTTCCTGGCATTTCGAACAAAAATTTAAAATAAAATAAAATAAAATAAAATCTAAAAAGGTCAAAAGTTTTCCAAAATCATGCTGGGTAAAATGTTTAGATCTTGCTAAGTGACAGCTAAAAGAACTCTAGGTACAGTTAAATGCAAACATTCTCTTTCCCTTGCATTATTGCAACATGATAATGGTTCCAGTTTAAAAATAAAAGTCAGAAATGCAAAAAGATATTGTTCCCATAGTAGCAATTTTTTTTTTTTCATTCTCTGTAGATGATTTTTGAGATTAGTAACCGGCCAGCTAAAGATAAACTGAAACATGCAAAGGGTTGTGAAAGGAGAACTGGTATTGTTATGAAAATCTAGCACTAAGTACGAGCTATATGAAGCAAGGAAAAATTTTAGTTCAATTAATTAAACTAAAGAATTGCCTATTTGCACATCTGTTATTAAATATTTACCAATCCTAAGTCCAAACAAGAGAAAATATTTCTCCTATGTTTGGGGTGGATATTCTTTTCCATAAAATTGATCTAATTCCTTGCTTTGAAGCAAAATTACTAAAAAGGATGGTATAATCCTACTGGATAGGCTTTGGTTGAATGAGCACATTGTACTCTTAAAATATGCCTTTTAAAACAAAAAAGGGGACCTAGCCTCTCTCATATTAATAATGCTTTAAATATTGCTTTATTTACAGTTAATGAACTCAATATGCACTATGAAGATAATACTCATAATTGGTCGTCTGCTTTGGATACACATTTTATTCCCAAACAACCATTGCCAAAAATTTATGTAAAATGCAGGATTCTGCCAGACCCAGGGTGGCAGGACCCTGTACCTTTGATCACATGGGGAAAAGAATATACTGCTGTGCTTACACCAACTGGTCCTATTTGGATTCCAGCTCTGTGTGTGTGACCTGTCAATTATGAGTTGGCATCACAACCCGATCTCCAAGTTCCATTTGATCCTGGATAAGGAGGGTTCTGCCAAACAAAAGTATGATCACTCTCCTCAAAAGAGAAGAAATCCCAAAAGAGGACAGGGAAGGAACACTGAAAGAGGACCCCAAGATACTTGACTTCCGGTGACTTGGGGAGATATAAAATCATTAACAGCTTCAGCTCAAAGCTGTTGGCTCAAATGGGATTAGAATGTATTCCAGAAAACTTATTTACCACTTTGATTGCTAAACTTACATAAAACCTCTATAAATGCTTTGATCCTAATAATAATGTTGTTCTATTGTTATACTCTAGCTGTGGAAAATTCAATACAATCAGACGCCTTAACTTCTAGAACCCATTATAATATCTGGGTTCACCTGGCTGAAATCGTTAACTTAGATAAGATTTGCATCTACCAGGATATGGATATGGGGAGTATATTGAGCTCCTATCTTCTTCACGTGTGCTGTTCTGCACATGAAATTACAAATATGACAATGTTCTCCAAAGGAGGTATCCAAAAATCAATATCATGCAAAGATTCTTATAATTGGGGAAATCCTCAGTATATTAAGCATCTAAGGCTGTGATGTTACTTACTCCTACTGTTGCTATAAATGCAACTGATACTTATGTTGAAGTTCAAGGCTGTATACATAAGTGTGCTTCTTTGGGACAACCCTCATTTAATTGTACCAAGGTGGAGCCCATTATGTATGGAAATGGTCATATCTCTTTAGCACCAGGATGGTTCTATTCTTGTGGAGCATATACCCTTAATTATATATCTAAGGCTCTGTGCTAGTGTCTTATCAGCCTCAACCTTGATCCCAGGTACACAGCTTCTGGGGATAAAGAATCTCTCTTGTTAGACAACCACAATGTTTCAGCAAGCTCTGGTGGTCCTGGAATTGTCCACCTAATAGTAATTTTAAACAATGGACTTTCTTGAGAGCTACACAAACTTCCCAACATTACACATTGTAATAGTGTAATAGTATGTAAGTGAGGAATAAGCTGAATAATGTTCCTAACTCTGTAACCTGCCTAATTACATAACTAACAATAATGTATTACTGATTTCAGTGACCAAATGACCAAAAGCTGGCAGGTTGGCCATTCTGCCTCTGAATCTTGTCTCTGTGTCTCTTTTTATTTTCCTTACAGAGACCTCTGAAACCACGAGCCCCAAATCAACTTTGCATTTTTTAAAATTGTTCTTGTCAGATATTTTAGTCATAGCAGTGAAAAATCTAACTAAAACACATATTATATAAACATATATATTATTATATTTACATGCAACTGTTATGTACATAGAATGAAATTAATAACACTTACTGAAACATCATTGGAAATTTATCCTAAAAGAAATTTTAAGATTACTTTGATAAATTAATTTTATGTCTCCAAATAGACAAAAGGAAACAGATATTTGGGGCATACAGTGGAACATTTGCAAAGACATAGAGTGAAGAGAAAGCAAGTTGTATTTGGGAATGGAAAAGGATTACAATGGCAAAAATATTAGCTCTAAGTGGAGCATGCTAAGAAATGAAGCTGTACAAGCAAATTTTAGCACTGGAAACTAAGATTTATAATCCTAGCAACTTGCTATTTTTGATGTGACCACAAGGAAATATTGTTGAGAAAGTTTGATCGGTTTCTGAGGAATTATCTTTCCAAATTAGTGGTATTGGCCATATTCTTCTAACTACTAAATATTCACAATAGTGCTAGCTCAGTGTAGTATAGAGTATTTGCACGCATGAGGCCCTGAACACAATCCCAGCATGATGTAAACAAAAACCAAAACCATAAAAATCAATCAATAAATAATATTTACATCATATTTTATGTAATAATCCAGTTAATATTTTCTTATATTTTAGGAAAAATAATTGGTACATTTTCATCCTCCCTCACTCCTCTGTAAAATAGGACTCGTTTTATTTCATGTAAATATTTTTTAAACACTTTTTAAAGATGACCTTCTTATATTTGAGATGATGTCTCCCATTTGCTTCAGGTGATGTGTGGAAAAATGTTGCATTCTATACTTAATGTTCAGCTATTATGGAATAATTCCAAGGTTTGTTTAAAATGTGTGTCTCTGTCATTGTCTTTGAATTCATGGTGCATAGCAATGTGACTGGTAGGTAGTAGGCATTCATAAAATGGATGTTCAAAGGTGAATGAAATGATGAATATTCTAATGAGAAAGACAGAACTTAGGCACCATAAAAATGTACAGAGGCCTCTGCCTACCCAATAATACCTTTGACAAAGCATAATGGATCCCACCCATGTCCACTAAGCTGGAGCATGATGTCTGTGATGGAAACTTATTCTAAATCTGTACATATGTGATCCCAGAGAAGTTAAGAAAGTAATGGGCTAAAACTTAGAAGTTACAGATGAGGAAACAGACTAGGAAAAGAGTCCTGCTCACATAAAGGCAGAATTGGCAGAAGGAATCAGATCTTTTTTCAGGACAGAGATAAGAATTAGAAAATGACTGGTTTGATGGGAGGCAGAAGTTAGATTTGGGCAGTAGGACAAATATTGACCTTTGCTAGAGAAAAAGTATGGCTAATGAATATTTATTTATTTATTTATTTTTGTACTGGGGATTGAACTCAGGGGCACTTGACCACTGGGCCACATCCCCAGCCATTTTTTGTATTTTATTAGAGACAGGGTCTCACTGAGTTGCTAAGTGCCTAGCCATTGCTGAGGCTGGCTTTGAACTTACAATCCTCCTGCCTCAGCCTCCCAAGTGCTGGGATTACAGGCGTGCACCACTGCGCCCAGTGCTTATGAATATTGGTCAATTTATTTTCACAATTATCCTTTCCCCATGAAAGTGACTCATGTATAATATAATAAAGTAGAGAAGGTGAAAAGACATGTTGAGGAGAGAATTAAAGTGGGAGAAGAGTCCATTAGGCATAAAGGGAACAGATGAGAAAGGAAATGACACCTATTATAAATAAGTAGAAGAGATCTAAAGAGGTATAGGTAGGGATATAAAATGTTTTGTTCAGAGTTTTGTTAATTAATTTTTTCATCTTGTATTCTATTTCTTGTTTTCTTCTGACTTAGAAGAAATAGAATGCAGACAAAATCATCATAAAAAAGTGAGGGAAAAAAAGGAAAGATATTTTATTGCTACTCTTTGATCCTATTTCTGGAACTAATTTAATTCTCCATTCATCAGAGTGTCTAGTAATTCGGTTTTTCATTTTGCATTCCCTATATGCATCCATTCATGTATTTTTAAATGATCAGGAGGGATTTCCAAGCTTTTCCAGACAAGTTTAGAAAGGTTCAAAATAATTGACTCTCAATGGGAGTAATTTTTGGTATTGAAGGAACAGGTTTTTATAATCATCTGCTGAGAATAAAATAAAAGAGTTAAGGGGGGGACACATATAAGTGATGATAGAAGGTGGAAAGTGCTGGGCCCAGTGGCTCATGCCTAACTGAATCTCTTGTGAACATGGGTCCTAAGTTCCAGCTGCTTTACTATGTCAGAATGTTGGTGTTTCAATATTAAGGAAAAGCCAACAATATAGGTTTCAATATAAAATCTTACATTTAAAAATATTAGCATCAAAACACAGCTTTAAAACAATTGTCCTGTCCTCTGTGATATACCTGTGGGCCACGTAGGGACTATAGGCTACCAATTTATGACTTCTATCATTCAAACATGAAACTCTTCTCCATTATTTTTGTCTCATGTTGGACCCTTGCAAGTGGCTTAGTAACTTGAGATACTTTCATGGCATTTAGGTCAGTGTGGATATAAAATGATATCACTTAAATTTTACTGAAAGAGAAAAAGACACTTGCTCTGATTTAAAGCAGAGAGTTCCAACTTTTAGATTGTTTTTGTTTTTTGTTAACTAGGTCAAAAAAATTTCAAAATAAGGGCTGGAGCTGGGGCTCACAGGCACAGTGTTTGCCTAGCATGGGTGAGGCACTGGGTTCAATCCTTAGCATTTCATTCCAGAAATAAGGAAATAGTAAAGGCATGCTATCCATCTACAACTACATTTAAAAAAAAAAAAACTGCCTATAACAATCATATAAATAAAGAAAAACATTTAAATTTTTTTTCAATGTTGAGGACTTGACAGAGCAATGTCAAGAACACTAAAAGACTAATAAAAATGCCATATGAAATTACTAAACTTTTATATAAATATATACAAGGGATCATTAACAATGATAAAAATAAAAACTTGTTTCAATTCTATCCAAATATCTATTGTCTCATTTTTGTCCCACACTGGTGATGATTTAGATGCCACTGAACATTTAAAAACCTGTGCTTTAAAACATCCAACAGTTTCATTCTAGAGTAGTACATCTACATCTGAGGCAACTTTGCACCATGTTCCTTCAATGAATATTTGGCAGGTGGGGATCTTACTGTTGATTCCCTTTATTGCTATTGACTTCCAGTGGGTAAAGACCAGAGATTCTGCTAAACATCCTGCAATGCCTGTAACAATTCCTGTTAATAAAGCGTTATCTTCCCAAAGTACCAATAGTGTTGAGAATGTGAAACCTTGCTTACTCCAATTCAGCTTCCATTAGCAGGAAAGGTTAAACTCTACATTTCTTTCCATGGGATACAACATCACACTCTTTTCTCCCATGCACCACTATCCTTGGGCCTTCAATGGGCTTATGGTAGAATTATTATGCTGACATCTAAAAGCATATTCAAACCAAAGAAATGCGGCAATCACAAATTTAGGAATAGTGATTCAGGTACTTCTCAAATAAATTTCCTTAGAGATTATCTTACAAATTATGAATCTTAAAATATGTATACAAAATATAGTCTCTTAGTACTTTTTCAGTTTGTAGGTGAATTTCATATAACATAAAATTAACCATTTTAAAAAATGAAAAATTCCACCATAGCATATAGTGCATTAACAACACCATGCAACCACCATCTCTAGCAACTTCCAAAACATTTTTCACTTGCAAAGGAGGCAGTGTAGATATTAAGAATATATTTTTTTTGTTTCTACCTTCCCCCAGCCCCAGGCAATCTCCATTCTTCATTCTGTCTCTATTCTAGATGTTCCATATATACAGAATCATAGAATATTTGACCTTTTGTGTGTGGCTTCTTCCACTTAGCATCATCATCATCATCATCATCATCATCATTACCAGGACTTGAACCCAGAGACACTTAACCACTGAACTATGTCCCCAACCCTTTTTAATTTTTTTTTTTTTTTTTTTTTTTTTTTAGAGGCAGGGTCTTGCTAAGTTGCTAAGGGTGTCATTTAGATGCTGAGGCTGGCTTTGAACTTGTGATCCCCTTGCCTAGGCCTCCAGAGCTGCTGGAATTACGGGCATGTGTGATCTCATCCAGGTAGCATAATATTTTTGAGGTTTAATCAGATTGCATTTTTATTTGTATTTTATTATTTTTATGGCAGAATAACATTCTATTGAATAGATACAACATGATTTATTCATTCACATAATGATAGAAATTTAAAATGTTTATAATTTTTGCCTATTGTGAATCATGGTGCTAAATAGTGCACATATGTGAGTTTATTTAAGTGCTTATTTTCAATTCTTGGTTATATACCTAGTAGTAAAAGTGCTGTGCCATATGCTAAATTTGTACTTATCTTACTGAGGAAGCTCTAAACTATTTTCCATGGTAGCTGATTCACCTTATATTTCCACTAGCAATTTACAAGGGTTTTAATTTTTCTACATTCTCACTAATTCTTTACATTTTCTGTATCTTTGAACTGTACTCATCCTGGAGGGAATGCCTCCTGGTGTTTTGATTTGCATTTACCCAGTGAGGGATTCTGTAGAAAATGTTGTAGTATCCTTCTTGACCATTTGTGTGTCTATTCAAGTTCTTTTCCCATTTTAAAAATTTTGCTATTTGTCATTTTGCTATTGACAGGAGTTCTTTATATACTTTTATATTATACACTTAGAAGACACTTGATGTGCAATTTTTAAAAAAAAAAAATTATGTTGTCTGTTCACTTCTTCATAATGTCCTTTCCTGAACTGAAATTGTAAAACAGAGATATTCAGTTTTTTGCAGCACTACGGTTGAAGAATCAATTCCTTCTCCCATCAAAAAGATTAAGCACCCTTTTCAAATTACCAGTGGCCATAGATGTATGGATTTGTTTTCAGACTCCTAATCCTATTCCATTGACCTAGCTGTCTGTCCTTATTCAGTATCACACTGTTTTGATTACTGTAGCTTTATAGTAAATTTTGAAATCAGGTAGTGTGAGTATTTTTATATATGTGGATCTGTTTGAAGTGCTGGATGAAAGTTAAAGGAAACCAAAACTTAGTACTAGTTTCCTCAGGATATAAATTATGTATAAGTGTTAAATATTAATAAAATATGTCATATAAGTAAATACAAAATTGTGTTGTTCACATAATAAGATTCATTAACTCAGACAATGTGGAGGACCCAATGAACCCAAAGGCTTGAAAGTATTCCTATGGGTGAAGTGTAAACTGAAATTCACCTAAAATGAAAGATCATGATTTCTGTGGATGAAACCAGTTGCATGGGTGAAAATAATTTACAGATGTTTACATTTTATTTTTCTGTGTGTGTTTTCTAGATCACCATGACCTATTATGGTCACTGGCTTTTGTTCTGCTAAATAGAAATTTAGTACGATCAGGAAAACTAGCTTTTCATGAACTATGCAGATGATTGAGTGGTAAATTCTATACACTCAACACCTATGAGTATTGCCAAGATTGATGGCACTAACAAAAACACCTTTCTAGGGTACCTGAATTGACTGTTCAGAATCTCATTCTGCTCTGAATTGCTGAAGAAGTCTGTGTTCCTCCTCTCCTCCTATATTGAGAGCTACCTCTCTTATTTTTTCTTGCTTGCTTTGAAACATCTTTGTTTTGTGAATGCATTCTTTTAATATTAATTTTTTTAACTAATACATGAGAACAAAATAATTGTACATATTAATGAAATAACGTTTGATGTTTCCATGCACATATGCATTATATAATATTTACATCAGATTAAGCATATCTCCTCTGACATTTATCCTTCCTTTACAATGAAAACATTCTAAATCCCTTCTTCTAGCTTTTGGAAATATACACTACATAATTCTTATCTGTAATCAGTTTTTGTAGCACAACAAAATTCTTACATCTGACTGTGTATCTACTGATCAACTTTTCCCCATATGTCACTGACACTACCCTCCTTGGCCTCTGGTGACTACTATTCTCCTTCAAAGTCTATGCCATCAACTGTTTTATATTCCACATATGAGTGAGATCATATTTCATTTCATTAAATGATCTCTAATTCCATTCATGTTATTGCAAATAGCAGAATGTCATTTATTATGGTTAAATAGCATTCCATTAAGAATGCTCTTTTTTAAAAAATTACTTTATTTATTTTTTTTTATTCTAAGTTGTTATAAATGACAGCAGAATGCATTACATTTCATATTATAGAGCACATTTTTACATATCTCTGGTTGTATACGAAGTATATTCACACCATTCATGACTTCATACATGGACACTAGGGTAATGATATCCATCTCATTCTACCATCTTTTTTTTCTTTTTTTTCCTTGAGCCTTTTGCTCCCTCCCCATTGGCCATTCTAGTGGTCCTCTAATCCTCCTATGCTCCCCATCCCAACCCCACTGTGAATCGTCCTCCTTATATCAGAGAAAACATTTGGCATTTGACTTTTTGGGATTGGCTAACTTCACTTAGCATTATATTCTCTAACTCCATCCATTTACCTGTGAATGCCATGATTTTATTCTCTTTTATTGTTGAGTAATACTTCATTGTGTATATATACCACATTTTCTTTATCCATTCATCTACTGAAGGGTATCTAGGTTGGTTCCACAGTTTAGCTATTGTGAATTGTGCTGCTATAAACATTGATGTGGCTGTGTCCCTGTAGTATGCTGTTTTTAAGTCCTTTGGGTATAGACCAAGGAGAGGGGATAGCTGGGTCAAATGGTGGTTCCATTCCCAGTTTTCCAAGGAATCTCCATACTGCTTTCCATATTGGCTGCATTATTTTGCAGTCCCACCAGCAATGTATGAGTGTGCCTTTTTCTCACATCCTCTCCAACATTTATTGTTGTTTGTATTTTTTTAAATTTATTATTCTAATTTGTTATACACATTTGCAGAGTACATTTCATTTCATATTACATAGAAAGAGCACAATTTTTCGAGTTGCTGGTTTTATATAAAGTATTTTTACAACAATTGTGTTTTCATACATGTATTTAGGGTAATCATGGGTAACTCAGTCTGCCATTATTCCTATCCCCTTGCCCTCTCCCCGCCCTCCCCCCTTTGTTCTATTTAAAGTTCTTTTATTCCTCTCATCACCACTCCCTTGCCTTTATAAGTTAGTATCTTCATAATAAAAAGATCATTTGACCTTTGATTTTTTGGGATTGGCTAACTTCACTTAGCATTATTTTCTCCAACTCCATCAATTTACCTGCAAATGCCATGATTTTATTCTCTTTTAGTGCTGAGTAGTGTTCCATTGTGTATATATACCAAAGTTTCCCTATCCATTCATCTGCTGATGGGCATCAGGGTTGGTTCCACAATCTAGCTATTGTGAATTGTGCTGCTATAAACATTGACATGGCCCTGTAATAAGCTGTTTTTAAGTCCTTTTGGAATAGGCCAAGGAGTGGGATAGCTGGGTCAAATGGTGGTTTCATTCCAAGTTTTCCTAGGAATCTCCATACTACTTTCCAGATTGGCTTCACCAATTTGCAGTTCCACCAGCAATGTAAGAGTGTGCCTTTCCCCCCCCACATCCTCGCCAGCATTTATTGTTGTTTGTTTTTTTTATAGCTGCCATTCTGACTGGAGTAAGATGAAATCTTAGAGTTGTTTTGATTTGCATTTCTCTAATCGCTAGAGATGTTGAACATTTTTTCATATATTTGTTGATTGTTTGTGTATTATCTTCTGAGAAGTGGCTGTTTAGTTCCTTGGCCCATTTGTTGATTGGATTATTTGTTTTTTTGGTGTTAAGGCTTTTAAGAGCTTTATAAATCCTTGAGGTTAGTGTTCTTAGCTGCCATTATGACTGGTGTGAGATGAAATCTTAAGAGTGGTTTTGATTTGCATTTCTCTAATAGCCAGAGATGTTGAACATTTTTTCATGTATTTGTTGATTTATTGTATATATTCTTCTGGGAAGTGTCTTTTCAGTTCCTTGGCCCATTTATTGACTGGGTTATTTGTTTATTTATTTATTTTTGGTGTTAAGATTTTTGAGTTCTTTATATATTCTAGAGATTAGTGATCTATCTGATGTGCACGTGGTAAAAATTTGTTCCCAATCAGCAGGCTCTCTATTCACCTCACTGATTGTTTCTTTTTCTGAGAAGAATCTTTTTAGTTTGAGTCTATCCCATTTATTGATTCTTGATATTAATTCTTACGCTACAGGAGTCTGATTAAGGAACTTGGGGCCTAATCCAACATGTTGGAGATTAGAGCTTACTTTTTCTTCTACTAGGTGTAGTGTCTCTGGTCTAATTCCTAGATCCTTGATCCACTTTGAGTTGAATTTTGTGCATGGTGAGAGATAGGGGTTTAATTTCATTTTGTTGCATATGGATTTCCAGTTTTCTCAGCCCCATTTGTTTTAAGAGGCTATATTTTCTCCAATGTACATTTTTGGTGCCTTTGTCTAATATAAGATAGCTGAAATTATATGTATTAGTTTCCGAATCCTCAATTCTGTACCATTGGTCCACCAGTCTATTTTGGTGCCAATACCATGCTGTTTTTGTTACTACTGCACTGTAGTATAATTTAAGATCTGGTATAGTGATGCTACCTGCTTCACTCTTCTTCGTAAGGACTGCTTTAGCTATTCTGAGTCTCTTATTTTTCCAGATGAATTTCATGACAGCTTTTTCTATTTCTATGAGGAATGTCATTGGGATTTTGATTGGAATTGCATTAAATCTTTATAGTGCTTTTGGTAGTATGGTCATTTTGACAATATTAATTCTACCCATCCAAGAGCAAGGTAGGTCTTTCCATCTTCTGAGTTCATCTATAATTTCTTTCTTTAGTGTTCTATAATTTTCGTTATAGAGGTCTTTCACTTCTATGGGTAAGTTGATTCCCAAGTATTTTTTTTTTTTATTCTATTGTAAATTGGGTGGTTTTCCTCATTTCCCTTTTAGAGGATTTGTCACTGATATATAGAAATGCCTTAGATTTATGGGTGTTGATTTTGTATCTGGCTACTTTGCTGAATTAATTTATGAGTTCTAGAAGTTTTCTGGTGAAATTTTTGGGTCTTCTAGGTATGAAATCATATTTTGAGTGAATAGTGATAATTTGAGTTCTACTTCACCTATCCGTATCTCTTTAATTTCTTCTGTCTTATTGCTCTGGCCAGCGTTCCAAGTACTATGTTAAATAAAAGTGGTGAAAGAGGGCATCCTTGTCTTATTCCAGGTTTTAGAGGGAATCCTTTCAATTTTTCTCCATTTAGAATGATGTTGGCTTGGGATTAGCTTAGATAACTTTTACAATGTTGAGATATGTTCCTGTTATCCCTAGTTTTTCTAGTGTTTTGAACATGAAGGGGTGCTGTATTTTGTCAAATGCTTCTTCTGCATTTATTGAGATAATAATATGGTTCTTATCTTTAAGTCTACTGATGTAATAAATTATATTTATTGATTTCCTTATGTTGAACCATTCTTGCATCCCTGGAATGAACCCCACTTGATTGTGGTATACCATATTTTTTATATGTTTTTGTATCCGATTTGCCAGAATTTTATTGAAAATTTTTGCATCTATGTTCATTAGAGATATTGATCTGAAGTTTTCTTTCTTTGATGTGTCTTTGCCTGTTTTGGGGATCAGGGTGATATTGTACTCATAGAATGAGATTGGATGTGCTCGCTCTTTTTCTGTTTCCTGAAATAAATTGAAGAGTATTGGTATCAGTTCTTCTTGAAAGGTCTTATAGAACTTGACTGTGTATCTTTCTGGTCCTGGGCTTTTCTTGGTTGGTAGGCTTCTGATGGCATCTTCTATTTCATTGCTTGAATTGTGTATATCATCTGCTTCAATTTGGGCAAATCATATGACTCTAGAAATTTGTTGATACCTTCGATGTTTTGTATTTTATTGGAGTACAAGTTTTCAAAATAATTTCAAATTATCTTCTGTATTTCCATAGTGTCTGTTGTGTTATTTCCTTTTTCATCATGTATGTTAGTGATTTGAGTTTTCTCTCTCCTTCTCCTTGTTAGCCTGGCTAAAGTCTGTCAATTTTATTTATTTTTTTCAAAGCACCAATGTTTTGTTTTGTCAATTTTTTCAATTGTTTCTTTTGTTTCAATTTCATTGATTTCAGCTCTGATTTTAAGTATTTTGTGTCTTCTACTGTTTTTAGTGTTGGATTGTTCTTCTTTTGCTAGAGCTTTAGATATAATGTTATTTATTGGTTGGCTTTTTCTTCTTTTGAGGAATGATCTCAATGCAATGACCTTTCCTCTTAGAACTACCTTCATAGTGTCCCAGAGATTTCGATATGTTGTGTCTTTGTTCTCATTTAACTCTAAGAATTTTTTAATCTCCTCTTTGATGTCATCTGCAACCCATTGTTCATTCAGTAGCATATTATTTGGTCTCCAGGTGTTGGAGTAGCTTGTATTTCTTATTTCAGCATTGATTTCTAATTTCATTCCATTATGGTCTGATAGAATGCAGGGTAGCATCTCTATTTTTTATATTTGATAAGAGTTGTTTTGTGGCATAGTATATGGTCTATTTTAGAGAAGGATCCATACGCTGCTGAGAAGAAAGTATATTCTCTCATTGAAGGACAAAATATTTTATATGAGGTAGTTAAGTCTAAGTTGTTTATTGAATTTTTTGAGTTCTATAGTTTCTTTGTTCAGCTTTTGTTTGGAAGATCTATCCAGTGGTGAAAGGGGTGTGTTAAAGTCTCCAAGAATTATTGTGTTGTGGTCAATTTGACTCTTGAACTTGAGAAGAATTTATTCAAAGAACATGGATGCTCCATTGTTTGGGGCATATATATTTATAATTGTTAAGTCTTGTTGGTGTATGATTCCCTTGAGCAGTATATAGTGTTCTTCTTTATCCCTTTTGATTGACTTTAGCTTGAAGTCTACTTTATTTGATATGAGGATGGAAACCCCTGCTTATTTCCTCTGTCCATGTGACTGGTAGCATTTCTCCCCCAACCTTTCACCTCCAGCCTGTGGATGTCTTTTCTTATGAGATGAATCTCTTGAAGGCAGCATATTGTTGGATCTGTTTTTTTGATTCAGCCTTCTAGTCTATGTCTTTTTTTTTTTTTTTTTTTTTTTTTTTGTGGTACCAGGGATTGAACTCAGGGGCACTTGACCACTGGGTCACATCCCCAGCCCTTTTTTGTATATATTTAGAGACAGGTTCTTACTGAGTTGCTAAATGCCTCGCCATTGCTGAGGCTGGCTTTGAACCTGCAATCCTCCTGCCTCAGCCTCCCAAGTGCTGGGGTTACAGGCGTGCGCCATCGCGCGCGGCTAGTCTGTCTTTTGATTGAGGAGTTTAGGCCATTAATATTCAGAGTTATTATTGAGACATGATTTGTATTCCCAGCCATTTTTGTTTATTTTTGTTATTTAACTTGACAGGGTTTCTCCTCTGATTGGTTTTTCCTTTAGTGTAATACCTCACTCTGCTGATTTTCATCATTGTTTTTCATTTCCTCTTCATGGAATATTTTGCCGAGGATGTTCAGTAGTGCTGGCTTTTTAATTGTAAATTCTTTTAACTTTTGTTTATCATGGAAGGTTTTTATTTTGTCCTCAAATCTAAAGCTTAATTTTGCTAGATATAAGATTCTTGGTTGGCATCTTTTTTCTTTCAGAGCTTGGTATATGTTGTTCCATGATCTCCTGGCTTTGAGTGTCTGAGTTGAAAAATCTGCTGTGATACAAATAGGTCTCCCCCTATATGTAATCTGATTCTTCTCTCTTGCGGCCTTTAAGATTTTATCCTTATTCTGTATGCTAGGCACTTTTATTATAATGTGTCTCTGTGTAGATCTGTAGTAATTTTGTACATTTGGTGTCCTGTAAGCCTCTTGTATTTGGTTTTCCAATTCCTTCTTTGTTGCCGCCTGCAGCTGCTGCCGCCTGCAGCAACAATAGCACAGGAAAGATTTCAGAGGCAGACTGGGAATAAGTAGGTTCTTTATTCTTGCTTCCCTGCTGACTTCTCTCTTCAACTCCAACAACCACCCCCAACTCCAACTCTACCTGGTTAAATACTCTTCACCTTAACAAGTATACATGTGTCACAAGCTCAACTTACAGGTGCGTCACACAGTGTTCACGGGCACAGAAAGATTCTTAGTTGATTACAATAAGGTCAGGAGAAAACAATTAAACGCCTCCTCTTTGGCTCTCAGCCAGCCGCCATCTTAGCTACCTCCTCATTAAGGCTCTTACACTTCTTCATGCTTGGGAAATTTTCTGATATTATCTCATTGAAGAGATTGTGCATTACTTTGGTTTGAAACTCTGTGCCTTCCTCTATCCCAATTACTCTTAGATTTGGTCTTTTGCTGCTGTCCTATATTTCTTGGACGTTCTGTTCATAGTTTCTTACTATCTTCACTGTGTGGTCAACTTTATTTTCAAGATTATATAATTTGTCTTCATTATCTGATGTTCTTTCTTCCAATTGATCTATTCTGTTGGTGATGCTTTCTATTGTGTTTTTTATTTGGTTTAATGTTTCCTTCATTTCAAGGATTTCTGACTTTTTTTTTTCCCCAGAGTTTCTGTCTTTTTTTGAAGTAATCTTTTGCTACCTGTATTTGCTCTCTTATATTGTTGTTGTAGTGGTCAATTTTTGCCTGTATTTGGTCATTTAGGTCATTCTTTAATTCACAGATCATTTTAATTATAAACCTTCTGAACTCTTCTGACATTTCATCAACTTCGCTGAACATGGTTCCATTATTGTAGTATTCTGGCTTGTTTGGGGTACTTTCCTCCCTTGTTTTTTCATGTTGTCTATTTACCTTCCTTTCTTGCAGTGTAGATGTGAGATGTTACAGTTTCTACCCTATATTCTTGTAATATCCATGCAGGTTGTCTGTGCCTCACCTTAATGTTGGGCTTTCAGTACCTGCAGGTATCCCTCGATGTATGCTACTGTAACTAAAGGTGGTGTTGGCAGTAACAGAGGTAACTTGAGATAACAATGAAGGTGCTCCAAGATGAATGCAACACATTCCAGAGAAGGGGATGAAAGGGTGGTCCTTATAATGTCTTTGGGATGCCTGCTCTGAGATGCAGCTGCTTTTAGGCCCTGTCTGTTGTCAAAAGGTAGGGGCTACTGTGTGGGTAAGGTTATGGCTATGTCTGCAGTGTCTCAAGAAGGAAGTGTGTTAGGTTTGTGCTCCCAGGTGGGGGTGGGGTAGTGGACTCTGGACCTACCCTGGGGCTGGGTCCCATGCAGGTTGGTGTGGGCCAAACTGGTTTATTCAGAGCTCCTGCGGTGGTCTGCTGGTTGGAAGAGGCAGTCCTCTGAGCAGAGGTCAGTGTAGCTGTCCTAGGCCTGCCTGAGCTCCACGAGTGTCAGCTGGGCTGACCTGGGCCTGCCCGCACTTGGGCAGAGGTTGGTGGGACTGACCTGGGACTGGCCACACTCAAGCAGAGGTCCTCAGGGGTGTCCTTGGCCCGCCTCCACTCAACCAGAGTTCAGCGACTCTGTCCTTGTGTCGCCTGTGCTGGGGCTGAGGTTGGCGCGACTGACCTGGGTCTGGCCACACTCAAGTGGAGGTCCTCCAAGAATGCTTTCTGATTCTATCATTCCATAGGGTATATATATATATGCAAGATAATATGTTTAGCAAACTTGTTTAACAGAAGAGTAGAAAAATGCAAACCTTCCCAATTTTTCCTTTTATCTCCAAATATATTGTTAATTTATGATTAGTTTCTGCTATTATCTCTGACACACACACAGTCTCTCTCTCCTGTCCCAGTCTTTCCCTTCCTCCCTCTTTATTCCTCCTGACTGTACCAGCTTCCTTCCTTCCTCTTTATTTTTGAAAGTCTTATGTTTTCCCAACAACTCCTTGTTTCTGCCTCAACCCTGAGACCTCATCCTTTCTCATTCATATAGGGATAATTATAGCACATATTTTAAATAAGTATTTCTAAACTGTGTTTCTGAGACCATTAAAAGGGAAATTGAGATTGTGTGACAACCACAGCATGTTATCTTCAACCAATTAGTCAGTACTAAACTGGAGACTCCAGAGAATCATTTTCTGTCTAGTCTGCATTAAAGTGTCCATCTTCTTCTCTCAGAAAATGGCAGAGAGAAAAAGCCACTGACACTGGTTCATCTTAACCCTGTAGCATTTCTGAGAGTAAATATATTTCTAAGGATGATTCTACTTCTCAAAGCACCCAAAGTTTTGAACTAGATAGGAAATGCTCTTTCTCACTCAAAAATGAATAAAATCGGTACTGGGTTTGTGGCTCAGTGGTCAAGCATTTGCCTAGCATGTGTGAGGAACTGGGTCTGAGTTTGATCCTCAGCACCACATAAAAATATATAAGTAAATAAAATAAACATATTGTGTTCATCTACAACTAAAATATGTATGTACATATATATATATATATATAATATATTTAATGAATAAAATCAAATCTAATTTTAGGAGTGAAAGAAGAAAGAAAGGGAGAGAGAGACAGAGAAATAGAGAGAGAATTGATTTTGTTCAATAGATTTACAATTGCCCACTCTTTATTATAAAGTTTGGAAAATCAGTAACCAGACTTGCTGAAGTTCCAGAATGTACTGAATACTTTCCTACTGATGAATACTAATAGTTTATTTTCTATCTTAAGGAAGAAAGATGTGTGTGTGTGTGTGTGTGTGTGTGTGTGTGTGTGTATTATACCTATTAAATTAAATATCTCTGGGGTAAGATTTTTTAAACAAATCATGAAAAGTAAAACTAATAAAAAATATGAATTCCAAACGAAATGATTTTGCCTAATATTTAGATAGTTGAAGAGAGATGTTCCTAAAGAGTGTTTTTTAAAAACAACATTCTGATATTTACTTGAATTTCTATGATAATAATTACCAAACAGAACTGGTTTTCCCCTATTTGATGGATAGCTCATGAATATCCAAAGACATTCTTGTAACTACAAGCTGTGTAAAATCACGTACATTTGGAGTGGAATTAAACATCTTGGAATGCATTATTCTGTGGAGGCTGTGGAGGGCTGAAGGCACAGAGAGGCAGCACTGATTTATTTCAATGCTAAATAGTACTCCAGGAGTATCTGGGATGCTGCTCTGGAAATAGAGTTAATCTAAGGCAGAGACTCCTGAGGATCATGCCGTGGTTGAGTAAAGGCACAATGTCTGATGCCTCTTTTTGACAGTTTCTGCACCACACATAATTTAATATCATGCTGGGGTGTGGAGGCACAATGCAGTTCATCCGAGTCTTAGCCTCAGGTACTTTGCAACTGTGTTCATCTTAGTAAACCAACCTCTGCCTAATTCCTCTGTGGCATACAGGGTTTAGCCCTAGGTTAGTTTTTTTACATTACAACTTGACTCTTCTTATTTAAACTAGCAATGTGGAATTAACAAATCTGCTAAATTTCTCTAAAGCATGGTTTGCTTAAATTTGAAAGAAAAATCATCAACAAAATACTATCTGAGGCCTTAGAATTTACACCTATAAAATCCTATGTAACTCTTCTATTATAAGGGAAATGGGCTAATGCTTTTGTCTTCAATGATTTCATTACAATTTAGTCCAAAACCAATATTTGAGAATTAACAAGATCCTTTGGGATAATTTTCCCTAGAACAATGGAACTAACTCCCTCATAAAGATATTCTAGCTTTATCTATAATTTAGAACTTTCTACAAATGATGAAAATATATATATAAATCTTATTTATATATTATATATGTAAATATATATTATATATGATGATATACTATTATATATAATATGTCTGTGCCATCCTATATAGTTACCATTAGACACCAGTGGCTGTAAAGCTACTGAAATGTGGCTAGTGTGAATGAGAATCTGACTTTTAATAGTAATTAAAGATAAATGAAATAGCCAAGTGTAGGTGGTACCGTTAGCATGGATTCTAGCCTCTACCTCTTATTGGGAACATTAATGGAGCTGTAGTCTAATGTCTTATCAACCTGATTTCAAAAACAAAACCAAGAAACACTAGGGTCTTTAGTTCACCCAGTTTATTTTGTCACTATTGTTTAACAGCTCTAGGTGCCACACACTGTGGAAACAGCTTGGGTTTAATAAGTCATTTAAGACATAGTCCATGAACCTCAGTCACTCTACTGCCTACTAGGAATCACAGGTATACGTATTAAGGATACCATGACATCAATACGTGGTTTGATGCTGGTAAGCCAGGGTGCTACTGAAGTGATTTAGGTCTGACTAAAAGGAATACTTTCCAAAGGAGATGACATGTGAACTGAGTTTGAAATATAGTAAGATGTAATTGACACAATTACTGGAAAAACTTTAGTGATAAGCACTTAGAATTTCTGGATAATTAAAAAAAATTTTTACAAGAAATCACACACACACACACACACACACACACACACACACACAAGGAAGAGACTTCTCAGTTCGCAAAAAGAAAAGGAAACTGGAAATTTGATTGATAGATGTATGGATGAACACTTTAGTGACCACTAGAATATATTAATCCTGGAAGTTTCTTATTTTTGTTGCCCAGAAGCTTGGGCTTTATAATCTCCCCAGGATATTAGGCAAGGTCACAGAAATATAAACAGAGATCTCTCTAAAACAAGTCCCTTATAGGGAAGGGCAACTCCCTAAGTACTTGTCACCAGAGAGAGTCTACCAAGCAATAGCTCTATGTCAGTGGGTCTCAAACTTGGCTGCACATTAAAATCACCTCAGGGTTTATAAACTAACAAATGCATAACGTAGCAACAAACAACAAAGCTCACAGGTTGTTGAGGCTATTTCTAGCAGACTAATTAAATCAGAATCTCTCTGGGCATCAATCCTTATTTAAAGCTCCACGTGCAATTTCAATGTGCAGCCAAGTTTGAGAACCACTATTGGAGGTGAGCTTCTCTTGAGCATTTAAAATGGTAAATATCAGGAAAATTAGGGATTTAAATTTATTCTGCCTTAGGCAGAAAATCACAAGCAGAAATACTAGGAAAATAGTTTCTCAAGTAGTTGATATCCCTGGGGCTTCTAGCAAAAGCATTCTGGATGATATTCTGCAACCTAGGCTACAGGAAGTTCCCATTGATAAAAGCAACTCTTCTAAAGTTAAATTAAAATTAGCCAAATAAAGAAAAAATGAATTTTAAAAATCTACCACAAGAAAAAAGAACAAAATTAGAAGTCCAAGATTTCAAGATGATTTAATGACAATCTGAAGAGATATATATTTTGTAATGATTAAAATCATGAAAAGAAAGGAGTTCTGAAAGAATAGTCAAGCATTATCATCGGAGGCTCAGTTTGTACCAGACTCTGCCAGTTACATTCTATGGACGTGGTGCCACTGGTAGTTTGAAAAGTGAAAACAAACAAAAAAAATTAGAGCAGAATGTGCATACTAGGGGAGCTATTTTTAGAGATGAATATGTTCATATGCAGGAAGAAAATATTCACAATGAGAGAATAGTTTAACTTGTTAGTGAACGAGAGGTATTAGGGAAATAAGGCATTTAAGTTAGATTTTTTTTTAAAACTAACCCTCAAATCTTCTTCTCTGTATATAGGGCATTGAGGTTTTATGTGTTAACTTGGTTAAGTGATGGTACCCAGATATTTAGTCAAAGACCACTCTAGCTGTTGCTCTGAAGGTAGTTTTAGAATGAGGTTAACATTTAAGACAGTACAGGGTAGTTTTGGATATTGCCTTCCACAATGCAGGTGGAATGCATCCAATAAGTTGAAGATCTTAAGAGAAAAAAATTAGGTCCCCCAAGGAAGAGGAAATTCTGCCTCCAGACTACCTCATGACTCCAGCTGTAGGACCAACCCTTCCCAGTCTCCAGCCTGGCAGTCTGCCCTGAAGATTTTATTCTTGTCAGCCTCCACAATGTTGTGAGCCAAGTCCTTAAAATAAGTCTTTCTCTCTCCAGATAGTTAGATATAGATAATACATATGGCAAATAGGATATTAGTCCCTATTCTTTGCTGTCCCCATTTCTATAGAAAGTTATGATTGGCTTCCATCTGGCATATTGCAGGTGCCATCTATTTCCTACCCCTTACACTGAACTGGTATTATGACTTGTTAGACCAATAGTCACCTAACAGACATAACAGAAATAGAGGCAGGCCTAAAATGTGCCTTTATGGCATGGCCTGATCTGTGCTCTTACCATCTCCATAGGAAGGCTATATTCCAACTAAGCCAAGGAGAATGGGAGACATTGGGGGCAGAGTTGACCATGATGGCATAAGCTATAGTGTGAATGGCTGGAAGACAATATAGCTGAGGGAAAATGATGAAAGCAAGACCTGTTGTATGTAATCCATGTGAATATTCAAGTCCACCAGGATAATGGCCCTCCTTCTTTTACCTGGAGAGTTAATGAATGGTGAACCTTTCCATGAAAAAGATGCACATCTTAGACATAAGACAACAGTAAAAAGCACACTGTGTCCAGTCTTAGGAAATGAGTTTTTGTTTTAATGTTTTCAAAGGTTAAGTTTGAAAATATACTTTTCAAAAAACTGTGTACAGTTTATGAACTATTTCTTATGTAATTAGGCTAGTGTGACATTGTGGAAGAATTAATTATAAATATACTTGAGTATGCCTTTGAAATAATTTAAGGATGGAGATTCAGAGAATATGAACTATTGGCAATCATTTCTTTTTCAAATTCACCTTTGTTTTTTATTGCATCTGGTTTCCAGCTATTTGTTGACTTAATAATGTTTAGAAATAGTAACAGTGTGGAAAACGAAATATATGCAGACTGAGAATAAATAGATGACAAGCTTTTTAATCATGGTCTATCAGAGGAAGTGCCCCCAAACACCTACACACTTTCTGTAAACCTCATGAGTACACTGTTCCGTGAAAAGCCATTGGAAATAGGTAGAAGCCAACGAACATGCTCTAGTATTGAAATTCCTTCATATATAAGGTTTTGAGGAACTATACTTATTCTATAGATTTTCCTTAATTATTAAGAAAACAAATTTTCTCCTCTAAACCTTAATTTCTTCAGGTATAGTGAATAAATATAAAATAAATATAATAATATTTTTCCCTTTTGCACAACTATTATGGTTGGATATGACATTGCAAATACAATATTAAACAGCATCCAAATGTAACATTTTGCATTGAAAATTGCTATGTGTGTAAATATATATATATAGAGAGAGAGTGTGTGTGTACATGCAAATATATGTAAAATTATAAAGGTTATGTTAATATCTGTACCTTATTATGCAATTTTTCATCTAAGGCTTTCTAAGGCAGGTTTCCATGAAACATTCTGTTCCAGTGTTATATTTGTATCAATTTTTGTTGTTTTAACTTCTACCTCATAGACACTCTGCCTCTTGAAGAATCATATAAGCATTCTGAAGTTTCTTGTGGTGTTTGTCAAGTTTGCATATGATGAGTTAAGAAAGAATCTGACACAACTTTCCTAGATACATATATGAATACACCACAAAGAATCTCCACATTTTTTTTTACAACCACAGGACTGCAATTCCAATTAGAATAAGTTATATTCCATGTTTGTATAAATAAGTCAAAATATACTGTACTGTTGTGTATATCTAAAAAGAAAGATTAGTAACAAACCTTAAATTCCATTCTCAACTCCAAAAACCTATATCCCCATAAAGAAATGGGCAAGGAGGGTCATACAGTTCTGCCTAGGTAGAAAAATATTTCCAAAGCTCTATACTCTGATTGAATGGATTTTTTTTAAAAAATTGTGTTTGCTTGTTAATTGAATATCTGGAAAGTGCAACTGACTAACTTAACCACTAAATGCCCAGGGTCAAGGTTTGCATGTTTGATTCTTTTCAGTTCCCTGAAATACGAAGGATTTTCAAAATATTTCTTTTTTATACTAAAGAGCAGTTTTGTAATTTATCAGATTTGATAGAAAGCCACATGTCTATCATTGTCATCACTTTTAATTTGAGAGTAAATGTGAGAATATTTAAAAATTTTTTTTTAGTTGTTAATGGACCTTTATTTTATTCATTTATTTATATGCAGTGCTGAGAATCAAACCCAGTGCCTCACACATGTGAGGCAAGTGCTCTACCACTGAACCACAACCTCATCCCCATGAGTATATTTTTTATGATATACAACTTTCACATTCCTAGAATTATGGGCATGCATTCCTGTAAATATGAGATCAAAATGCAAGAAAGAGCAGCACTGAAAACAATTTATTTGTTGCTATGTCTAACAGTATGGAAGTAGCATTCAATAGATATCTATTGCTGAAAAAAATAGAGATGATATATAAAAGCAGCAAAACAGGACAAAGTTTCCATAAAGGACAAGGGAGACAGTCACATGGAAGACAGTTGCAGTGCCCTAGTTACAATAGCAAATGTCATGTTACTCTCTTCAAAAGCAGGTTAGTTCACATTGTCGGCCTCTACTCGCTGAGTGAGGCTGGATTTTCAGAAGTTATCATACACAAATCTTGTTGCTAGAGCAATTTAGGAATGAAAAAAAAATTACGTGAGCCCTAGGGGAGCTGCTATTTAGAAAGAAAAGGAGCTGAAAACAGTGCCCAAGTCTGGAGAGCTAATGAGTACTCTAAGGAGTAGATTTCCATAGGGGAGTTTGCCAGATCAATTCACTAATAGTGTATCATTTTGAAATTTAAGCCAGAATACGAGTAATTATATGTTTCTCATTTCTAAGACTCACCATTGGAGGATAACAATGCACCTGAGAATTGCATTAAAGTTTTTTCTATTATTGATGGGAAAGAATTGTATTAGTGAGCATGACAGAGAAAAATCAATTTATAGATGTGCAGGGCAACTTGAAAAATGAACACTAGAGCCTACATTAAAGAGAAGAGTCATTTGGAGAGAGTACTGGCTTTAATTTCAGAAAAATAGCACACACAAGCCACTCCCCACATCCACCTCTGTCGCTAAACCTGTCAATTGTTCACACTCTCTGCACAGTAGTGTCATTGGCAGATTTGATAGGCTGAAGTACTAAATGATTATGACTGAGGCTTAAATAGCATACTACCAAGTATCCATTACTTATGAGTACATTACTTAATTTAAAATGAAGTATGGTAGAATTGCTTTCCTCACTGCCATTGAGAAAACCTAATTTCAATAAAAGAAACAAAAATGGAGTTTCACCTGGTCAGAAATTGAACCACAATTTTAGGAACAACAATTGTGCTATTTTAGTGATATTGTCACGCATTTGATTATTTCCCAGACTGGAAGAATTTCTTACTAATTCTTGAGATACTTACATTTCTCAAACCATCCTTTTGGACAGAACATCCTTCTTTGTGATAATACATCTGCTACCACCCACACTTTAACTGTTAATCTTTCACCATGTTTACATAACAAGACATCTTTCCACTAGTCCAAGGAGAGAATGAATTCATCCTGAAGTGAGTGTCCTATAATGGGGTCTGTTACACTACAATTTTTATTGTTTATTTTATTTTTGTCTTAACCGGACTCTAGGCCCTGTGAGTTTGGGACCATTACTAATCCAACACCAGATACCCCAAATTTTAACCTGGCCTTTGTGTGTCACCAACAAGTAGAATTTTAAGGAAAGTAAAAATTAGTTTTCTGATTTTATCTTATATCCAGAATGAACAAAATCAATTTCTTAAAAGAATTTTATACTAGATGACATTATTTGAGTCATTTTGCCCATCAAAACATTTGAATCTTTTTTGTATCTTTTATTTTGGGAGAAAGATTTTCTGCAATGATAAAGCATTTAGAGAATGTTCAAAGATATTTTATCTACAAGTGCCAGATTCTGCTTCTGGATAATATTGTAGCAGGGGGTTCAGTCAATAGATAGCAATTGACTGGCTGATGTGTAACACTGACTTTGGTCAGCAATGGGCACTTCATTTACTGCTGTGCGTCAAAATGTCAAAGCAATAAGTCTCAGCTTCTGTTTTGATGACAACAGTTCTCTGACTTGAAGAACTTGGCAGAACCTCTCATCAGTATTGATGATTTTTACACAGATTTTCTACCACTACTGCCCCCACAAAGTGATTAGAAACCACCATTAAAACATGTAATAAATGAAAGTCTATTCTTAAACTAATGTCAAGATTTGCTGTGTGCATTTAATTTAGTGAGAAATGATCACTAATGTAAAATTTTCATGGTAAATAGAAATTTATATGTCTCCAAATGGGCACTAAAAAAAACTAGTAATTTATGCGTCTGTTATTTTATTGAACACGTATGAGTGACTGAATGGCTGAGGAGTGCTGTTAAGAATATTCTTTGAAGCTTCAGTTTAGTAATTATTCCGTATATGAGGCCTTCAGTAGGTGATATTGTCTCTCTACTAAAAAATCCTTTCTAGTGTGAGTATAAAGGATCAAAAAGATAATACTTTTGAAGAGTTTCACAGTGGATATGGATATAATGAACATAATTATTAAAATGGATTTTAAAAATAATTTTTGTGGTGCTGGGAATTACTTTACCACAAGGCAAACACTCTACCATTGCACTATCTGCTAAACTGATTTTATACATAATTTTTGAAAAGCACTTAATCTTTATTAGATTCTCATTATACTGCAGGTAGTGGGATAAGTTCAGTCATTTAATCCTTTCAATACATTATTATTATTTCCTCTTTTTAGACACTCCACTGAAGGTTACAGATGCTGAGCAACTTTCTCAAGTTCTCTCAGGGAGATTTGAAAATTTAATCTGAAACAAGATTCTCTCACTCAAATATCCAAATCCTTAATAATTGTCTTATAATTATGTGATTAAATATTTTATCTCCTTGAAGAGATTTATTTCACCCTCCTTATTTTAATAGGATACTTTCAAGCAGATTTACTTTTATCTGTTAAGAACCCATAAATGACTTTACTATCCATGCTTCCTCCAACTTACTGTGTTTAAGTCATCTCAAATTGTTTTTGAAACAAGAAATAATATAAATATTTTAAGTAATTAAACTATCATCATTTACTAATAGAATCATTGAACATACTGAGTAAATTTCATAAGGAATTGACAATGGTTTCTTTACACAGACTTCTGCAATGCAGTTAAATAAATGTGCTTATCAATGCAAATACTTATCAATGCAAATAGTAGTATAGGAAAGGTAGTAGAGGAAATGCCTTCATGAAGAAGAGAGGAAGACCAGAGATGCAGGGATTTATCATGTGGGGAGCAGTAATGTTGGAATTAGGGGCCTTGGTCTACTCTCAGTACCACTGAGTAGATAATGGTGAACTCCTATTGCAAGGTGAACTTTTAAGATAAGTGTCTAAATTTAGAAAATATCTTCCCTTTACAAAGGCTCTTTTTCAGTTGTTGGTGGTTGTTGTCTTTAAAAAGAGAAAATATATATTTGAGGTTTTCTTTAGTATTAAATATTAGGATGGAGGGTCATATCAGAATTTTCAATTTAATCCAACATTATCTTTTTTAAAAATTTTATTTGAAGTTGTATATATAACAGTAACATGCATTACAATTCATAATACACATATAGAGCACCTTTTTACATATCACTGTTTATATACAAAGTATATTTATTCTATTCATGTCTTCAAACATGTATTTAGGGTAATGATATCCATCTCATTCTACCATCTTTTTTTCCCTTTATGCCCCCTTGCCCCCTCCCCATTGACCTTTCTAGTGTTCTTCTAATCTTCTCTAGTGTTCCTCTAATCTTCCTATGCTCCCCAACCCAACCCCACTGTGAATCAACCTCCTTATATCAGAGAAAACATTCAGCATTTGGATTTTTGAGATTAGCTAATTTCTTCTTTTTTAAATATTTATTTATTTTGCTTTAGTTGTACGCAATGAATTTATTTTTACATGGTGCTGAGGACTGAACCTGGGCCGCACATGTGCCAGGTGAGCGCTCTACCGCTGAGCCACAACCCCAGCCCATGATTGGCTAATTTCACTTAGCATTATATTCTCCAACTTTATCCATTTACCTGTGAATGCCATTATTTTATTCTCTTTTAGTGCTGAGTAATATTCCATTGTGTATATATACCACATTTTCTTTATCCACTCATCTACTGAGGGGCATCTAGGTTGGTCCTACAACCTAACTATTGTGAATTGTGCTTCTATAAACACTGATGTGGCTGTGTCCCTGTAGTACCCTGTTTTTAAGTTCTTTAGGAATAGACCCAGGAGTGGGATGGCTGGGTTCAACATTATCTTAATCTTTGTGTTACACAAAAACTGAGATTAGACAACACAGAGAGCTTTCCAAAATATCAAGATCTAGCCAATGTTCTAATTCCTAAATATTCATAAAATATAACAAATTCAGGGAGCAAATGAGTGATAAGAGAAAAATAGTCACATTGGTCATTTTATAAATGAGCAAGAAAGAAGTATTTAACCATACCGAATCCGTGTGTGAGTGTGAGTATGTGTGTGTATTTATGCAAGTTTATAGAATAATTTGAGTTTCAGAATCAAACATATTTAGTGATTTTTATTGCATAAAGTACAATGTTGGCCGGGCGCGGTGGCGCACGCCTGTAATCCCAGCACTTTGGGAGGCTGAGTCAGGAGGATCGCAAGTTCAAAGCCAGCCTCAGCAATGGCGAGGCACTTAGCAACTCAGTGAGACCCTGTCTCTAATAAAATACGAAAAAAAGGGCTGGGGATGTGGCCCAGTGGTCTAGTGCCGCTGAGTTCAATCCCCGGTACCAAAAAAAAAAAAAAGTACAATGTTATTAAGTATAAATGCTAAGCAGCAAAATACAAAAAAATAGCACTGTTTCAAAGGTGTGGTAAAAAGTCATAAATGATGTTTATCATTTTAGTTAATATATACGGAACAGGACTAATTGCCTATACCTTTGAATGCCATCTCAGATTATCTTCCACTTCTTCAGTTATTTTCAAGAGTCACTTGGTAGGGACTATGTTACAGACAATGCTTAATGTAGTACGAAAGAAAACTGGGAAGATATTCTGCACTGAGGAAGGTGTCTTAAAAGATTCCTGTGTGTTTTTCAAATTTTTTTTTCTTAATCCCCCACTTTAGTAAATATATGAGAGCTCACTCTAAATTTTATTTCTCACAATCAACTGAATTTTCTTGCATTTCTTAGAATAATTTCAAGTTTCACATCTATCAATAGCTGGTAATTCCATGTTTATAGGTGGCAGGATATTGAAAGGTAGGAAAAGAAATAATTCAAATACAAGTAAGAAGATATAAGAAAAGTCTTGCTTCTCCTTTAAAATATTCCCATAATAATAAGGAGCTAATTATTTATATGTTCATCCAATGCCTGTAAACTCCATGAAAACAGAGAAGATATGCCTTTTTATTTGTATGTCCATAACGTCCTCCAGTGTTTACTGCACAGAAGAGTTACTTAATGAATGGATTTTCATTAAAAGAGTAGTTGAGTGTATAATTGAAGTAATGAATGAATGTAGCCTGAAAATTGAAAAGTGAGTAAACCAAATTTACCCACAGGAAGACTCATAATTGTAGAGTCGTCATAATAAAATAGACTTTTATGGTCTTGAGTACTTTGCAAAGGAATGTCTACTTGATTTGGAGAGGATAAGGAGCCAGCAGAGAGGACTAGCAAGAATAAATTCAGGGACAGTAGTGGATATGACTAACAATGAAGAGTTTGGGGTAATCCATTGGTTGCAATCTTTAACTTTCAAATCCTTGTTTTCAGCATTTATTGATTGGGATAGTATAGAACAGGATAGGTTAGGATAGAATGAAAAAGAAGAAGCTGAAAATACCCAATTATATTCTCACTGCTATGGTGTAAACTAGGGAATATCTCACTGTGACAGAGTTCCCCAAGACCACTCTCATGTTTGGTGATATAGGAGAAGGACTCAGAAATCAGAGTATTCATGGTTACTGCTTACAAGAGGAAAAGAATACAGATTAAACACCACAAAGAGAAAACATGCATGAGATAAAACTTTAGGGAAACGGATTGCAAGCTTCAATGTGCCCACTTCCAGTGGTGTTATATTGAACGCATGTAATTTCCTCAGTAATGACACGTGACAAAATATGGCCAATCAAGGAAGTTCTTCTAGTCCAGATGTCCAGGATTTTTACTGAGAATCAGTCATGGAGGCAAGCAATGCTTGTGTGACTGACTTCAGTTACTCTAACTGCACAGCCCCAAGAAAAAGCAGGTGCTAGCATTTTTAGCATAATTTGGAAGTATGGTAAAGGGTGGTTCAAGATCTCAAGCATGCAAAAACACTCTTACTAAATGAAAACTTCCAGTAACTCAGTTTTCAGGAGCTAGCCAAGGGTCAGCCCCAAAATTGTCCTTTCTCAGGAATGTGCAGAGTTTGCACAACTCAGGCTTGTGGAGTTCACCCTTTCCCATGTGTTCATATTTTCATATTTTGAAAACCATGCAAAATACTTAAAGAACACAATTGTCTATGCAAATCAAAATGAGGAAAAGAACTCCATACACACATATACATATATTATTTGCACATATATATTCAAATAATTCTAAAGAAATTGCTTCCAGCTTTGCAAATACAAGGAGAAATAATTTAACAAAATTCTTTTGATATTTTATTAAAATGACAATTCAAGAGACATGATAGTTGGTACTGCTAATCCTTTATGTGTCAGGCCTATTCCTGAACCACAAAAATATTGTAAGTTATAAAATATTATTCCAGCTTCATGAATGTGATATTTATGACAGCCAAGGCCATTGGGGGAAAATAAGCATTGAGAAATAAGCTGGCTAATACATTATTATTTTGAAGCATTTTTTTGTTGTTATTCCAACCCACTAATTGCCCTATACCCTAGAATGCCATCTCAGATTACCTTCCACTACTTCAGTTAAAATTAAAATCAAATGGTTTAGTACAGTAGAAAATGTACAATTTTATTTTTGAAAAATATACAATTATAGTAATATAGATACATACAGAGATCTGCTTACTCTAAAGAGGACTTTTAACTTATGAAGTTATAGGAAAACTAACATAATTCCTCTATAAAAAGTTTAAGAATAGTTGAAATTTAAGAACAACCTGGGGGATAAAGTACAAATGAGATGGCTGATGGTCATCTAAACTCATCAGGGTTTATAGCAGTATTGTACCACCTACCTTACAAAAATCAATTGTCCCAACATTCAACACTTGTACTAATGTGTTCCTTCTCTTTTACAGTGGACATGTGCAAAAAGCACATGCAGCCTTACCTGGGAACTATGCTTGGTGAACATGCACCAGGCTAAGTGTGTGCGTAAATCATATCCATTAGTACATAAACTCTTTAGTCTGGAGAACTTCGGGTGTGTTTGTTGCATTCTTGCTTATGATAATCACATGTAGAAATTTTGAGTACCTATAAAACATCCAATTAATGATTTTGAAAAATGCACTTTGCCCCAAATCCTTTCTTCCACTGGGTAATACGACTTTCAATTGCCCTGAATTGCTCCACTGTCCTCCAAATATTCTCCTTGCAATCTGAATATGAATCTATACAGATTCTTTAGTGTCTAAGGTCAATGGCTTGATTTTTTTCTTTTATTGGTGGCAAGTTATAAAATGTCAAAGGTATCAACATCTGTTCCTAGTTCATCTAATTAAGTAAAATAGTAAATTAAGGGAAAGTTTTTTTTTTTTTTTTAATAGATCTTTAGCTCTAATTTATAAAATGACCCATGTTCTACAAAGACTTTGACTGACCTAAGATATTTCTGTTACATTGTCTTCTTTCTTTCTTTCTTTCTTTTTTTCTTTCTTTCTTTCTTTCTTTCTTTTTCTTTCTTTCTTTTTCCGGGGCAAAGAGAAGGCAGAGCTTATGATGCTAACACAGAAGCAAACACCAATATAATATCTTTCAGTTTTTGATGTGAGTATAAAATACAAGACAATTAAGAGTAACACTCACAGGTGACCCCAACAGACGGCAGTGTAATTTTCCCCTACTTTCCTGTTTCCCTGCTTTGAGATCAATCTGTGATAGCAGAGAAACCTCATTTGTGAAGAATATTTTAGAAATGTTTATATGACAAAAGTGAAATGAATGAAAAGATCCAATTGTTTCACTCTTGGAATTCAAAAGATAATTTAAGAAAGCTTGATGATATATCTAATTATAATTCTTTGTTTATAAATTTTGCTTTATGAAAATTTTTGGTATGTAGGCCCTAATTCAAGAAAATTCTATTTTTAATTAAAAAAATAAGTGCAAAAGGGGGATTATTTTTACAAAAAAAAAATTATGACTGACTGAAATGTGGATGCTTTTTACATGAGAGTATAAAATAAACAGCTACTATTCATTAGGTAGGTCCTTGTATTGTTTACTTGAGCTATTAATGACATCTGAAATTACAGTTCACTGATATCACCTGCTTCAACTGACACCATCACTTATTGAGCATTTATTGTATGTGTTGTGTCATTCAATTTGTAGAACAATCTATGAAGAACATTTTATCCCTATCCTAGGGAAACTTGAATTCTTTGAAGTTAATAAAAGTGCCCACGGCCATTTAGAGAGAAAAATAGCAGAATAGGACTTTCTAGCCCTTGTTCCCTGGCAGAAACATCTATTTGAACAACTATCTCAGCACAAAAATACCTTCACAAAACCTAAGGCAACCACATGAGAGATCAGTGTTCCTGGTTACAGCAAGGTAATAAGAAAAGGTATATTGAATAGGGTAGGAAGGAGTTTTACATGACCCTCTCACCATTTTCTCAACTCCAGATAGTACAGCGTGGAGAGAGATACCCTCCCAGTGGAAGAAGGAGAAGGAAGTGAGCACCAGATCTTGACAAGGACCCCAGCACTGAGGCAACCTCAGTAAAATCCAGCATCAGACAGCTCCCCAGGATTCTATACTCTAGACTGCTACCTGGGTCCTGAGCCTCCAGCCTGCCCTGGCTCCCCGCTGGAGCCTGAAGCCCCAGTGCTTGGACAGCTTCAGTAGGCCTGGGTCTGGACTGACTCCAGCATCTGCATGCCATAGAAGCCTTGGGGTTAGGACCCATCCCAGTGTCAGGCCTTCTCCCACAGACTCAAGCTCTAGGTATGTCCCAGAACCAGGCTACCACAGTGGCTCAGGGTTCCAAACTGCTGCCCTGGTGCTAATCTGGGAGGTAGGGAAAATGGGGTTGTGGTATGATCAAGGTCATTGATCAAAGCAAAAGACAGAGCAGATGTAAATGTACGTTTTGTCCCTGAAAAATGTGCTCTGCAGCACTACACAGTTTCTTCCCATGTACTTATGACTATAATCTTAAAATTACTTTTTACAAACGATAAGTCCATGAAGCAGGAAGATGTGGTAGTGATTCCTACTTATGTTCAGCAGAATAATCAGATAAAGTTTAGAGGGCTCAAGTAGCAAAACTGTCATTATACAATGTGAGAATATTGGGAAAAACACTGTCACCAACTTCTACTAATTCCAGGTCCAGAGCTTTCTCATGTGTTCTACCACCCCACTCTCCTCTGGTGTATCATATGTGTTATGATTTAGATGTATGGTGTCCCCCAAAAGCTCACCTGTGAGACAATGCAAGAAGGTTTGGAGGAGAAATGATTAGATTATGAGAACCTTAAACTATCAGTGAATTGATCTCTGATGGGATTAATTGAGTGGTAACTGGAGGCAGGTGAGGTGTGGCTGGAGGCATTGGGGACGTGGATATGGGGTATATATTTGTATCTGGAGAGTGGAGCACTCTCTCTGCTTCCTGATCAACATGTGAGCTGTTTCTTTCTGCCACACTTCTACCAAGATGTTCTGCCTCACCTCAAGCACCAAGGTATGGAGCCTGCTGTCTATGGATTGAGACATCTGAAACCATGAGTCACTAAATAAACCTTTCCTTCTCTACAATTGTTCTGGTTGGGTCTTTCAATCACAGCAGCAAAAAAGATGACTAAAAACAATGTATCTCCCTAAATAAAGCATAGTTTTAATGTAGTTTTTCCATTCTCATCTACCTTTCATCCTTCATTTAAGCCAAAATGACATTTGTCAAGAATTTGACAATGTACTGTTACAAATGTGGTCATAAAAGATTCCATGTTTAAGTTTGATACATGAAGATATATGTTTAATAAAATAAAAAATAATAAATTATATATTGGGGAAATATCAGAAAATTGTTGTGGAAAGCCAGAGAAAAACACAATCAGGTTTATACATGACAAGAGGTAACATCTGAGATTACTCTCATAGACTGAATAAGTTTTCTTTAGGAAGAGAATGAAGGAAATTTGAATAAAGACAATGAGAAAGGAGTGAAAGTCTCATAGGCAAGGTATATGTATAAAACAGTAAGTAATTTTGTTTTATACTTTACTAGGCAAGAGTATAGGAATCTGGAGGCATCAAATGGAAAATATGAAACCAGGAGGCCACTTTGTCATGATGGCATTTTGTCAGAGAAACTTGAAAGATTTGCTTTTATTGTTGCCTCAATACAAGGGAATTAAAGGATATACAAGCATCTCTCAGGCAAGGATATATTCCAGTGTGTTTCACAATTAGAGTATATTGAGTTTTAGTCAAAATTCAGTAATTTTGTGAACGGGCGATGAAATAAAAGGGCAGCTACTGCATACAGAGTTTTTCACTTTTTATAATTTGATATAATTTGTGCTTAGTTTGTGATTGGTGAATACAGTCCAATAAATAGATAAAAATATTTGTATTGACAAGAGTATTTTATATAAAATTAATGATTTCACAGTGATTAAAATGCACCATATACTTTACCTGTTAATCAATCCATTGCTGTAAATAACCAAATCAGAGATAAATGGAAAAAAAGTGAGAATTAAGGGACAAAAGTGAGGGAAAACATTATGGGTTTAATGAGGAGAGAAAATGAAAATGGAAAGATCAACAATATCAGCAATTAGGCATGGCATGCACCACTGAGGAACAGATATAAAGCATTGGCATGTAGTGTGCTTTCCAGGTCTGGTTTAACATAGTGGTACCTGTGAGGTATTTTCATATTAATATTAATGTCCATTGCACAGACAAGTCAATAGTATTACAAATGGTAGCACATGCTATTTAAATGAAATTTCATTTTAAAAAAAGTATTTCTAATAAAATAAGATTATGTTGAATATTTAAAAAATCTTCATCTAGTTTCACCATGTGTTCTACTGTAGTGTGTGTTACTATGTATTTTCAGGAGTGTATGTGTGTGTGTGTACATGCAGAGTCTATTTCTGCTAGTTAGCAGTTCTATTTAAATTCAAAAGCATTACACACCACTTAATAATTTACAGTCAATGTGGAAGACTATATCATATATTATTTATGATAGCAAGTGCTCAGGGATACAATGATATAGACAGTATTTTTCAAGCTTCCCCTTATTGCCTTTTGGGTCACTTCAGGGTAAAAAGTTCCTGTGCTGCAACTTAGGGAAGTCACTATTTACACCAGCCATCAAAAGAAAGATCACTGATTAACTGCAGCCTCTAGAATGAGGTAAAGAATAAAATTAGTGAGGTGGATGGGTCAGGGGAAAATAGTCAATGGTCTCACTAGCACCACCCTTGAGTTGCTCAGATCTGGAATTTGTCCTGAAGTCAGACGGAGCCTGAAACAATAAGAAAAGAAGTTGTGCCGGGCGCGGTGGCGCACGCCTATAATCCCAGCACTTTGGGAGGCTGAGGCAGGAGGATCGCGAGTTCAAAGCCAGCCTCAGCAATGGCGAGGCACTTAGCAACTCAGTGAGACCCTGTCTCTAAATAAAATACAAAAAAGGGCTGGGGATGTGACCCAGAGGACGAGTGCCCCTGAGTTCAATCCCTGGTACCACAAAAAAAAAAAAAAAAAAAAAAAAAAAAAAAAAAAGAAAGTTGTTTGTTCCGATGCCAGGGAGCCCACCTTCTCCTTGCCAAATAAATAAATAAAAACTCCACCTTGTTCACTGAAACCTGTTCTACAGTCAAACCATAATTTGTTGGTTTGAGCAGCATCATGGATGCTATTGAACCATTGGGTTACCACAGAGATGCCGCTGCCTACTGCAGGACAGACAGGCTCACTCTTCCAGTTCTGGAAGTGAAGGCAGCATAAAATTCTCAACTGAGTCCCTATGTGTAAATTGCTCTTTTCACAAGACAGTTGACTTACCTGAAGGTTATGTTTCCTTTCTGAGGAACAACCTACAACTAATACTGAGTCAGTGCAGGGTTTTAAGGACTTCCTACCCTGCTTTATATAAATAACTCTGAAAGAGTGCTCTAACCCATGATTCCTCATGGAACTGCCAAAGGCATTGGGGTAAGTGCATCATAATTTAGCACCCCTGTTTGCCCTATCCTACTTCCTATGTTCTCTCACTATCAGTGACCCCAGAGACACTCCTCATTTAACATTTTTACAACCTATCTTAGCTTCTGGTCTTTTGGGGGTATCTTATGTAAGATAGTCGATTCTAAGAATGGCTCAGGAAATAGTTGAAAGTTGAAATTTGGATCTGGATCTGTGACCAGCCCTCTGACAATGAGAACTCTATCACTGGTAGAATGTGGAACATTGTTATTGCCTTGCATTCTCTAGTGGTGTTAATTATTGATATCTTTGTTGTGTTAAACCAAGATTGGGTGCATGCGCTAGTGAGGATATATCTCAGTTTTTTTTTTTTTTAAGGAATTTTAGGGAATAATCATAAGAATAATGGGATTGAATCATTTTTACTAGGAGTTATGATGCATTGGATAAAGAAAATAAAAGACCGTTTTAGTCAGTTTTTCCACTGCTGTGTGCAAACTACCTAACAGGAACAATTTAGAGGAAGGAAAGTTTATTTGAGGATCATGGTTTCAGAGGTCCATAGATGGCCAACTCCATAGCTCTGGGCCCAAGGTGAGGTAGAGCATCATGGAAGAAGGGAGTGGTAGAGAAAATTGACTCAGGACATAGCCACCAGGAAGCAAAGAGAGCTCTGTTCACCAAGAACAAAAAATAAATCCCCAAGGCATGACCCCACTGACATGACCCCACTCTTCCAACCACTCTCCACCTGCCTACAGTTATAACCCAGTTAATCCTTATCAGTGAATTAATGCTCTGATTAAATTAAAGCAAATATAGGCCAATTACTTCACCTCTGAAAACTTTCACACTGTCTCACACATGAATGTTTAGAGGACACTGTAAGCTGCCTGGTACCGAAACCCAGGAGGAAATCTCTCGGAGGCAGAGTTAAGCTTTTACTACTTTTACTTCTACTTTCTTAGAGAGAGCTTAGAGAGGGAAAGAAAGATTTTTAGAGAGAAAGATTAAAGCGAGCTTTTCTTCTTGTCTTCTTAGCTTAGAGTCTTAGAGAGAAAGAAAGATAGAGCTTCTTAGCTTAGAGTCTTAGAAAGAAAGATAGAGCTTAGCTTAGAGAAAGATTAGAGCTTAGCTTAGAGTCTTAGAAAGAAAGATAGAGCTTAGCTTAGAGAAAGATTAGAGCTTCTTTCTTCTCTCTTCTTTCTTCTATCTTCTGTCTTCCTTGGGAGCCTCGGCCTAACTCTGACCAGTCATTACTTCTTCTATCTGGTTTCTCTTCTGTCTTCTATCTGGTTTCTCTTCTGTAACCGCTCTGCCTACGTTCTGGCCGCTCTGATTCTTCTGACCGACCGAGTGACTGCCCGGCTGACTGAATTCTCCGTTCTCCTAACTCGGACCACTTTCACCCGGTTATATACCTTCAGGTTTGCGGGTGCCTACAGGTGCGTCACATACATATCAGGTGGAACTTATGGCTTCCAGCTAGCTACAACAGCCCTTCCTAATTAGGGCTCCTTCAGGACACTTCATATCCTGACCATAACAAAGACTAATAATCAACAATTGAGGGTTGTGGCTCAGTGGTAGAACACTTGCCTAGCATGTGTGAGACACTGGACTAAATTCTCAGCACCACATGTAAATTAATTAATTAATTAATTAATTAAAGGTTTATCAACAACTAGAAAAAAATTTAAAAATAAATAAAAATAACTGAAAGCTAAGGGTGAAAGCTAGAGGACCTCTTGGTAGCATATCCTAAAATTCTCTTTTCCCACATTCATAGGGCAGAAAACTGTATAGGAAAAGCCCAGGACTTAAGAAAAATAGTAGTTATTATTATTGAGAACTTTGAATTCTTAAGTTTAGAATATCTGCCTTGCTATGACCAGGGTCCTGATTAGGGAGGAGTGTAACCCTCCCTAATGTAATCAGGTCATGTGGGTAAATATGATTCACTTCTGAATGCTACGGACCATATAAAAAGACTCACTGCTCCCTGATAATTTATAGGATTTCTCTATTGCTTGAAATCAGTGCTGGTTCTTGCAAAATAGCATGGACCACAGTCAGGATTTATTTAATGCCACTTCTTCAGTCCACAAGATCAATAATTAGGATTAAGTTTCAAGATAATCAAGCTGGAAAGGACAGGGCAATGAGAGGAAAGGGACTAACCCATAAATACACTCCAGGGTTTAGCCAATATTAACTGTTAGGAATCAGGGTTAGATTTTAAGAGTAATTGGTTAAGGAGAGAACATTAACAAATATAAAATTGAAAGAAAAAGGACTTAAGGATATGAGAACATCCTTTGATAATACAGAATTGAACATCTTGGCACAGTGGTAGAAGATGTTGACTTATTGGCAAGATTGTTTTTTTTTTTTTTTTTTAACTTGGGAAAGGTGATGGTCCATGCAAAGGGAAATAGAAATGCCAAAACTGGTATTTCAAAAGATACCTCGCATGAATAAGCAACATAAGACTGGAAAACTCACCAAGTGAGTATATTGCATGGGAAGCACTTTACCAAATGCTGGTAAGAGGGGCACGAGCATTGCTGAGAAGCCCTGTAGTCATCTTCTTCTTACCTGTACTGATGGTAAGACATGCTGTGAAAGCATTTGAACGTTAGGTGCAGTACAGAGAAGATCATGAAGGAAAAGAAACAAGTGGTAGAGAGGAGGAGAAATGATCATAGTAAACTGGATTATCCGAGAGAGATTATCTGAAAATATCTGATATAAACTGAGGAAGATCTGAGAGACTTCTTAAAAATACTTGAAGTGGTTCTCAAACAGGAAGAATTTTTTTCCAGGGGACATGGGACAATGTTTGGGAATATTTTTGTTGTTGTTATTGGCACACCTGGCAGAATGGGGTTACTGGTATCAGGTAGTAGAGACCAAGGATGCTGCTATACAATTCTACAATGCACAAGGCAACCCCTCACAGGAAAGAAATACTCAGAACACAATATCCACAGTTATGAGGTTGAGAAATCCTGATGGAGGAATAAGGCAGATGAAAATCCAAAGAAGTCAGGAATGACTCCTTCAGAAGATTAGGACAATCATACTCAAATAATTCATAACTCCTATATTAATTTCCAGATTGAGGCTAGTTTTTTAGAACCCACTGACTGAAGGAGACCCTGGGAATCCATTGGGAAAGATTACACTGACACCACCCCCAGCCCCCGCAGTCCTTCACCAGATAGTCCTGTGGACATTTACTGATGTAAATGCATAATAGGAAAGGTAATAAATATGCATTTTGAAGATTACTGAACACAGAAATTAAACAGTCTACACATGGGCCAACACAGTCATAATGACCCCTAGAGGGGCAGACGGGAGGTAAGGAAATTCTGGCACATGTTGAGGTTTCCGTATAACAGCTATATAAAAAAAATTCACCCCATGTTTATTTTCCCTGTTCCCCAAAATATATTTGAAGTGAACATATATAAGCGTAAATAAGACTAATAATTGGTTATTTTTCCACATGAGAGTTTCTGTAGAAATGGAAGGCTTTGTAACTACCTCTTGACACTGTGGCTTAGGTAGTAAATCAGAAATGTTATCCTCTCCTGGAGGGAAGAGGAGAAAGTTTCTTCACCTGTAACACAGAGCTTTCACCAGGATGGTACATCAGGGACTTCCTACATGAAGGAACACAAAGTATGAGAACAAAAAAATAAGTGAAGCAACAGTATTTAAAACCAGGGATATCAGCAAACAAAGGGCAGTGTTCTCTGAGATATGGGAAATAAAAGAAGAGCTCCCAGAGGGTCAACTTCACGTTCTTAAGAGTTTCCAGTCTGTACCACAAAAAGAGCCTCGAAGAGGCTAGCCCACTCTCAGAATGAGGAATAGCAAACTAAGACTCTAGGGAGACCAAGGAAGCTAGACTGAAGCAAAGAGCATCAGGGAGACATGAGCAGTAGCAGAGGGGGAATACTGGAGATCTTCAGCAAAGAACTCCACATACCTACAGAGAATATTCATAACAGTGAAAAATACATGTATATAAGAATACTACCTCAGACCTGCAAAGAACCACAAGAAAAGATGGTAAGAATACTGAATACTAGCATAGGGTAGAAAAAAATGTCCTATTGTCACCATCCAGAATTGTAAACCTGTCACAACTCTTGAGGAACTGGATTGACTAATCAGAAAGTTTTTCCCTCGGTGGTGAAACAGCTGTGGTCTCACTAGATGATAGTAAAAGCTAGATAAAAAAGATTAAATATTTTCCATATAACTGCTTCCTCAAACTAACCTCAAGAATGTTTATAGGAAAAAAAAAATCCAGCATCCAAAAAAGTAAACTTTAAAATGTCTGACATCAAACAAAAAATTACTAGGCATTATAAGAATTAGAAAATATAATTCATGAAGGGTAGAAAAAAAAAATCAATCAACCAAATCAGTTGACCCTGACATAGAACAAACATAGAGGTTAGGATTAGCAGACACCATTAGAGGTAAAATACAGGGTTGGGGTGTTAGCTCAGTGGTAGACTGTGAGCTTAGCATGTACAAGGTCCTACACTTAATCCCAAGATAAGAGGTCAATTATAACTAAAGGAAGACCTTGTTAGCTACCTATCCCAATCCTTGCCTTGGGAAAAAGCAAAGAAAAAGATTAAAGGAATATGGTGAGGATGGTTTCACCTAGACCTCAAAGCGGGTACTAGATGTCTCTCTTCACTGGATCTTTTTATTGGTTCACATGTATCATTTAAGACTTCAGTTTAGGGTTACTGTAGAAACAGGCAGATCAGGCTTTTTGGTCTACCTTGGTTTGGGTTCACTGATGAATATTGAGGGGGAAAAAGAAACACACACTTAAAATTCTTCCCAATTTATTTGTACCTGTTATTCTAGCCTAGGGTACTCACTGAGGATTATTTATTTGCCACAATCTTCAAGATATTTTTAAAGCTGCTTGACAAATGTACACTTATTATAACACAATTTTAGTCAAATAATATATGTGTCATGTTACTGTATATTAAAACCTGCTCCTTCTTGAATAGACAGAAAATTTTCTCTTTGTCTACCTTAAAGAGATCAGTAGTCAACCAGACTAAGACAGGAGGTGGTTGTCACAGGTTATTTGCGGCCCGAAATTCTCCATAGTTGCCATCTTGGGTTTGGACAAGCATCTAAATGAAAACACAGCAACTCCTTACAAATGGAAAATAAATATAGAAAGAATGACATATGTGTTTGAAATTAGCTAAATAACAAATTTTTCATCTGTACATTTAGACTTTTTCAGATCATAGAGTCTAAATATGAGAAGCAACTTGCTAAGAAGAAATGTAAGGGGCTATGGATATAAACACAAAAAACAAAGCAACAACAAAAACATTCTTTCGTAGAGTTAAAAAAAAAAAAAGTCAGAATTTAATGACCAATTTGAAAGTGATGCATACAGCCAGCAGGAGTTGGAAGTGAGCAACAATTTTCTCAGTGTAATTTCACCTATGTGGTTTGTTTCCTTTGTCCTTACCTCTTTAGTTTTTTTTTTTTTTTTTTTTTTTTCCCAGCATGGCTTTCCACCTTCATTCATGCAATGGAATCTTCCTGTAATGTCTTTTGCTTTTCAATTAATTATTTAAGACTTTCAACTTATTTACAGTGCATTTGAATTTTTACCTCTTTGAGGAAGTCATTCATCATCTTTCTATCCCAGTTCTACCCTGATTGTTTATTTCTCTGTTTCTTAGTGGGAAGCACAATTAATTGTTCTCTAATTTGGAAACTAACTGTGTTAATTTCTTTTTGAAGTCAGAACCACATATCTTGCTACCATTTTTTCTATGTCAATCTGATTTTTGACTCTTGCTCATTCTCCTGTGTTCCTGATTATATGTGGCTTTTCTATTTATCTTGAATTGTTTGTTTATTCCTTTCACTTCTTTTAGTACTGCTCTTTCTTAGTTTTTCTTCCTTTCCTCAACCTCCCATAGCTAAGATTCTCCAAAACTGAAATTCTAAATATCAACAAAGGTTTTTGATACTGTGATTTTTTTTTTTTTTTTTTAGCTTTTGTCATTCCTATCTATTTTAATTGTTTATTTTACTGTTTACTTTCCTGTACCTGTAATCATTTAAGGCACTTCCTCTTACTGTTGAACACACAATGAGTGTATTCTTGAATGAACCATGAACAAGACATGGAGATGGTTTATTACTGCTGTGTAATCCAGGTTTTGTGATTGATACAGTAGCAATGAATGCCTTATTCAGTGACAAAGAATACAGGAGTTCAGTTCTAATGTGGAAACCACAGAGGGAATCTCTAAAGCATACTTTTGGGGGAAAAATAATTTTTTAAACAATTTTGTGTTTTTGGTTTGAATAGTGGGGTGTAGATGATATAAGGATTGTTTTAAACAGATTTTTCTCAATTATTGTTAACAATTCCTGCCAATGTTGTACTATTAAGATATCTTAACATCAAGTGCTTAATCATTTCATGATCCACTTGGTTAACAATAAGGTGACAATACTTTTCATCTACTATTTGGTGACAGAGAAATCTTAAAGTGTCAATATCCAGTGATATTTATTCAACTTTATTGACTGTCCTTAGTGGAATATGGAGGAAATTGCCCCCCAAAGCATGGGCAATTCACCCTAAGGGTAAACATGTTAGAGAAAGGTTATTTTCAAGGCACTAAGTTTGTCTGTTTTCTTACCCTTATTTCCACCTAAATATTTGGCATAATCTAAGGAAAATAATAAAAGTGATGATTTGGTTTATGCACTAGATTTAGTACTACTTTAGAAGAAGTTATAAAAATATCTGTATACATTAAGTAAGATTTGTTAAATGTTTAACTATTTATTGGTACTTTATAATGTGGAAATTAAGATTTGGGGTTCTAATTCAGACATCCTAGGTTTTATTATTTATTTTATTTATTTTTTTTTTTTTTTACATTTCATATTATACTTGTAGAGCACATTTTTACATATCTCTGGTTGTATACAAAGTATATTCACACCATTCGTGACTTCATACATGCACTTAGGGTAATGATATCTATCTCATTCTACCATCTTTTTGTTTTCTTAACCCTTTTGCCCCCTCTCTTCTCCTCCCTCCCCATTGGACATTCTAGTGTTCCTCTAATCCTCCTATGCTCCCCATCCCAACCCCACTGTGAATCTGCTTCCTTATATCAGAGAAAACATTTGGCATTTGGCTTTTGGGGATTGGCTAACTTCACTTAGCATTATATTCTCTAACTTCATCCATTTACCTGTGAATGCCATGGTTTTATTCTCTCTTATTGCTGAGTAATACTCCATTGTGTATATATACCACATTTTCTTTATCCATTCATCTACTGAAGGGCATCTAGGTTGGTTCCACACTTTAACTATTGTGAACTGTGCTGCTATAAACATTGATGTGGCTGTGTCCCTGTAGTATGCTGTTTTTAAGTCCTTTGGGTATAGACCAAGGAGTGGGATAGCTGGTTCATAAGGTGGTTCCATTCCAAGTTTTCCAAGGAATCTCCATACTGCTTTCCATATTGGCTAGTTTTACTTCTTCTGTGAATCTTTTAGCAAGTTACTCACCCAAAACTCAGTTTTCTCAGTTGCAAAATTAGAATTTTAAAAAGTCTTTCTGTACAGATTGGGGTGGGGATTTCATGTGTGTGTAAAATTATGTACACAAAGTATGCAACAATTGTTTCTTTTTACTTGTAATCCATTTAATCTGTTTATTTCCCACTCTGTTAGCTTTTCCCTAAAGAGTTTAAAATCCTTAGAGACTGTCAATGTGTTTCTTTGAAAAAAAACTGGTAACTGAAACTGCCTTTAACTCAGCCACCAAAATTTGTTTGTTTGTTTGTTTGTTTGTTTGTTTTTTTTTAGATATAAAAGGGTACAGATGTGATGTTATCTACTACAGGGGAATAAAAAATGGGAGGGAGCTCAGTACATGTAAGCTGAGATGAGGCATCATGAAAAATAGAAGTCTGTAAAACTTAAAGGGAAACTGTGTGTGGCATCTTTAGAAGCTCCAGACACTTTTCTGATTTTAGACCTAGAATTGCAATATTGTGGATAATGGGAAAATGCTTAAAAAAAACCCTGAAAGTGATGAATGCAAATAACTGAAATCATCTAACCAAGCTACAGCTCAATATTTCATGTCAATTTGTCTCATCTGAGTATTGGCTTTTCCTTCTTTTAGTTAGCAAAAGTTTTAAACCATAGCTAACTATGCGGGATGAAGTAGTGTCTTCATTTTTTAAAAAATGCAAATAACCATTGAATCTTGTGAACTGTACAGAGCTCTAAAACATTTTGTCATTTTTTTCCTATTATCAAACCAAATTTCAGACTTGGCATGCAATATTCGTGAAAATAATGCTTGCATTTTTATGTTAATATACAGCTGGAAGAGAGTACATAGCAATTATGTGATGACTAAAAGGCCCAAAAGCATAATAGTGATGTTTTGAACAATTTAATCCATTAAAAGCTCAGTTAAGCGAATGAAGAAAATACTTTTAACATACGGTTGTAGTAAAGTAAAGACTGGTAAACATTTTAGTATAATGGGATATTTTTTTAGTAATTTCACCTTCTCAACCAACATTTTCAGAAAATGGAATGAGAACCATTTTAATCAGAAGAATTCTAATTTTTAACAGTGTTTCATCCAATCTCCATTATATATTTTTAAAATGTCTCTACAGTATTGTTTCCCCTGACCTTCACATTCACATTATCTTCTACTCTGTGAAGTAGTCTGTAAAGACATCTGTCATTTTCTTCCAAGCCCAACAGTCTCATCTCTGTTTCCCTGTCTTGCTCTCAGAATTGATCCCTGGATGCTTTTGCCCTGTATCAATCCAGCTTTCTCCTGATGTCCAACTCCACCCTCTTTTGCTTGTAATGTATACTTATTAACTTCTATATTTCATATGCTATCCTAAATACTTAGACAGTCCCCAACTTACAATGGCTCAATTTAGGAATTTTCAATCTCATAATGGTGTGACAAGTTTCCACATCCCATCACGTTCTCAAATATATATCTATTTTTTTCTACTTAAAATACTCAATACTTCATGATAAAATAGGCTTTGTGTTAAAGAGTTGGCCCAATTATAAGCAAATATAAGTGTTCCCAACATGTATAAGGTAGATTATGCTAAACTATGATGCTCAATGACTTACATTCATTACATGAAATTATTACTTTACAATATTTTCAACTTAAAATGAGTTAATCAGGATGCAACCCTATTGTAAGTAGTGAAGTGTCTGTATTAAGGGTAAAAATAAATGTGTCATAAAGTCATGGATATTAATCTGCTTATAGTCTAGTTCAAGAACATCTTCAAATGAATAATTGAAATAAATTATGGAAATATGTATAAGTTTGAGCATTTATATGAAGGGAAGAGTGATTCACTATGTGAAGGTCAAAGTCTGTTGAAATTATTGGAGTGAAAGTTTCTGTGAGTGATATACACTGATATAAAGGGAAGAAAGAAGGTACAAACTGTGCAAAACCATGGAGTACTGAACGGATTTGGCAAATATAAGTAGGAGTCAATCATGCATAATAGATAGTGTATTCAAAATCAATCATCCAGTATTTAACTCCAGCAATAATAGGGGAAAGGACATGTATTAGGATGCATGGCTAGTGGGGGTAAGTTGGGGTCAGATTATGAAGGGATGTGTCATGCACTCTCCGTGCTAAAAAGTTTAGATTTTGTCCTGTTGTTGGTTAAGTATCAATAGTTGGAGAAGTGATTCTGTTTTAGGTAGATCACTCTGTAATTCTGTGAGAAGTGTACAGGGATAGGGTGAATAGCTGTGCTACTAAATGGACAAAGGGACACATCTGAACTACTCTCCCACCAGCACCCTCACTTCTCACACTTGTTTCTGCTACATCTTTCTAGCAACAGGTCCCACCAGTGGATGAAGGATACAATCTGGATTCTCTATGTGCATGTCTGAGTGACTGAGAACTTTAGAAAAAAATCATCATTTCTGCTTAGGAGCTTCAACACTACTTCAACACTACTCTGATTCTCTCCAACTGTAGTTTTAAACCTTAAATATTCTCCCAAAGCCTTGTACTTGAGGGTATTCTTATATTCTAAGAAGATAATCTTCTTTTCTTGTAGGGTTTTGAGGCTTCCATGAATTACATTTCTAAATATCCAATTTCTCCCTGCAAGATAAACTCCTGTTCTATATTCTTAACTATTTTCCACTCTTTTCTCAAAGTTTGATGGAGGAGGTTTGAGGGAATCCTATATCCACTATTCCTTTGATCCATTCACCCTACATTCTCTAGGACTTTTCTTTCATACTTAATTGTGCTGTCTCCTATACTGCTTTGAACTCAAAATTCTCCTTTCTATTCTCAAACACAATGAAAGCATTAAATACATTATCTGCTCAGTTGCAGAACCAAGTTAGGACATTAAATGTGGAGCCTAAATAATTCCTTAGTACTTGTCTTCAATTTTCAAGACCAGTAATTTTTTTCCCCTTAATACTCCTCAAAAACATTATGCAAACCCCTTACTTCCTTAGTCCTTAATTAAAAGTTAATCACATCATTCCAAAACTCTTCTAAGTGTTTTTTCTGTCTTTAATTTGCAACATTATTTCATCTTAACTTTCAATAAACTTTCTAAAATATATATCTAATCAGTTCCTCTCTCTTCTCTCATTACCATTTTAAGACTCTCCAATGACTTCTCTTTACTTTAAATCCAAACACTTGGAGATCAAATTGAAGAGATGGAGCTAAAATTTGAAAGAAAAGCAGACATTTTGTTATTTGGTGGTGTTTCCATACTGCCTTCTTTTAAAGACCTAATAAACTTTTCATATCTTATATATTGTCAGCCAAGGCCAATTTAATTATCAATGTTCTTTGCAAGAAGGATTATTTTTTTGTTAATTTTTTTCTTATTATTTATGATAAATTGAATGGTCAAAAGAAATAAAAGAAACCTTGTGAATTTTGGCTTGAGAAATTACTTAAGTTTTCTGTTCTTATTCAGGGGGAATGTATTCAGAGACCCCCAGGGAATGCCTGAAACTACAGATCATATCTAGCCCTATATGCACTTTGTTTTTTTCCATGCATACATACCTGTGATAATGTTTGATTTATAAATTAGGCATGATAAGAGATTAATTATAACTAATGATGATGTAGAATGGCTGTAACAATTTACCATAATTAAAATTATGTGAATGTGGTCTCCCTCAAAATATTTATTATACTGTCTTCACCCTTATTCTTCTTGGAAAGATGTAAGATGATACAGTACCTATGTGACAAGATAATAATGACTGGCTAAGGTAATGTGATATACCATTAAGAATCCATGACCCTCTCCATGAATCCCTGGAAAGCCATTCTCAGCAGCATGATGAACTCTCTCTTCATTATCTTTCGTCTTTCCTAGTACAAGAGTCATTCCTTTGTCTAGAATATCCCTAGAGTATATACTAATTACCTGTTAGTCATAGGATATCCTTGTTGGTTATCAAATCACCTGTCATCATATTATAGTATCTGTGAAAAACACCCTATTTAAAACTTATAGACTGTTTATTTCTGTAATTTTCCGTTTAATGTTCTGATAATTGAAACTATAGAAAGAAAAACTGCAGATAAAAGACTTTCAAATGTGGCTGAATTGTTTACCAGTTTCCATACAAGAAGAAGTTGTTCATTGATTTTCCCTTTGTTTGACTCTTTGATTCTGATTCTTAGGACACTAGTAGTGGATAGGAGTACTCCAGATATTTACAAATAAACTAGTACATGTTTAGCTATAGACCCAAGAGTTCTGAAGAAAACAGTAAGAGTTATACTTTAAATAGTGCTGAAAATGATCAAAATGAAATTTGTAGCTGGAAGACAGAACATATAGAGAAGAATTCAAAATGGGTTCAGGATACCAAAGAGAAAGGAAAAAAAAATCTGATAAGGTGAATTTATTTGACAATTTTTGTTAAGTTCTATTTGTTAAGTTCTATAGCTAACAAGGGAAGTTAATGTCAAACTCGTTTTATTTTTCTCCTGGCAAAAAAGTACTTTAAAAAATCCAAATAAAATTGCAGATCTAGGCATTTTAATAAGTTTTATTTTGCTCAGTACTTTTGGGTCACTCAAAATAGTGTGTCAAACTAAATGAAATTGGAACACTGATATAGAATCATTAAAGCAAAACTTAATTTTAAGGCAAATTACTGAGGACACTCCAAAGAATGAATAAAAATTGTGAGCCTTAATTTTCTCACTTTCTGGTACAGCAGCCTTTCACAGACCTCTTTCCTGGCAGAAACCTCTTATTATTCAGTATGACCTATACAAACTTCCTATACTAACTTTCTCTAAGTGCATATCTGATCATTCCTAAAAGGAAAGATGAAAATTCTCCTTTAGACTTAAGTTCAACCAACATAGGAGCAAAAGTTCTCTGTATACATTCATTAAGTTCCAGATGCCTTCTATACATTATTAAACTATAATTAAAATAAACTATTAATTAATTATAGTATAACCTTACAGTAAAAGAAATGCAATGGGTTTTATTGTGAGGATGTTTAAGTAAATCATCCATTTTCTAATTATACTTTTCACTTGTTTCTGTTTAGTTCTTAATATAAATTGTGTGTCTTTGTCCTTATCCATCTCTATTTTTACAACAAATCATAATTGAAAAGTATAGTGATAAAATGACAATTTTTTCACTGTAATTGGAAGTACAGTGATTAAAAGGACATTTAAAGTATGAATAAACATTGACCAATTGCCATAAAAATTTAACCAATTATTCCTCTTCTCACCACTATAGGGGAGTATCTGGCTTTCTACATCCTTCTCTAAATAGAATTAAATGTAAAACTCATTTCAATCTTATGTGTCAAAACTAGTATCTCACTATTATTTGAAGACCTATTTCTGTGTTTATTAAAAATTTTTGGTATATTCATATGCTAATTTGTCATTCATAGTCTTTTACTATAAACTTCTATTTTTCTACTAGCTGAATTTTTTAAATATTTTTTGTGAAATTACTTTACCCTTTGCTTTCAATTTACATTGCACTTTTCAAATTTCTTGTATTTATATTATTGTAATTATTATTTTATTTTAAACCAATAATGTATTTAATCAGTTTTTCTTTCTTTTGTGGATTTTAGAAATGGTTTCTTTTTAAAAATGTCTTACCATAAAAACTTGCATAGTTCTTTTTTTTTTTTTTTTTTTTTTTTTTTTTTTACTAATATATTTAGTATAAGCTTTTTACACATAGAATGCATTTTGGAGTATAAGTAAAATAAGAAAACAAGTATGCTTTTTCAAAATAGATGGGCAAATGGTTCTAAAAAACAATGGTGGGACAATTCATTGATTATTCATTCTTATTCATTGAACTTACTATGTAACATTCACTGACAGAGAACATTAAATACTTTTTTGAAGGTGGGAATTGCTTTTCTCCTCAATATTAATAGAAATATTTCTCATAGTTTACAAATAATTTTGATATTACTTTAAAGATTATTTTAAGGAAACATCTACTTATATGGAAATGCTCATAATTTTAAAAAATATCAGGAACAGTTCTTACACAACAAAAAAAATAGCATCTGTTAAAAAACTATTATTTTCAATTTTGAGTTAGATTTATAGAATTCTTTAAATTCTACCCCTGTTATGCCAAAATTAATATCACTGTATTCTTTAATGTGCCTTGATTTTTCCAGTCTTTTCTCTAAGATCTAATTCACATAATTGCTCAATACTTATGTGCAGACTTTTTGTGCAGTTCCTGTTATTTATTTTCACACATATTATGCTGTTTTTAAAAAAATAATAATTTATTTTTCTTGCTGTGCTGATCATTGAACCCACAGCTTCATGCATGCCAGGCAACTGCTCTACCACTTCTCTGTCCCCATTCCCCCTCTTTTTTTAGGGATAAATAAGATATAAATTATTTGTTTCTTAATAAGTAAGTTTGTATGGAAATTTTTAATAAATAGCTAATTTTAGGTCTGGATTACACAATGTGCCAGATAAGCCTAAAGACAATTTTCAGTACAGAAAGAAAAAAAATTGAGAAACAGATTTCTAGATGTTGAAGTATTCTGTTTCTTTTATTTTTATCATATTTAAATTAAGTGAATTTAGCCTTCAGAATTTTATCTTTAATATTTCTACATTGTACATTATCATTGTTTCTCTTATAGATTTTTTTTCTTAATTGCCTGTAAATAGTGTAATAGCATCATGTTATTTTATACTCCGTTTATCACAGTTTTACTTAATGGCTAAAATACATACCTTCTTCCTAATTAGCTCATGGAAATTTTTTCTAGAATGAGATTTCTGAAACATTACAGGATGGTCTGATATTTGAGTATATTTTATTACAGTTACTATCTGAAGGAATTTGTCAGTGGGTTACCTTCTTTCTGGATTTAAATGTCTACCAGTGGTCGTCTGTACACTCAGCTAATTATGTTCTCAGAGTTTCTTTCTCTAAGTACAGCAGAATGGAAAGATGTGAGTGATCAAAGAGTGTGAAGTCCTAAATCACCTTTCACAGTACATAGGGAGGGCTTGTTTACTTTGAAAGTCTCGGATATGTTGGGATTCTTAGAGAATTATATACAGCTGGAGTGACAGCAGATTTTCCAATATTTTTACTATCTGTTCATGTGACCAAATTTGAGCATGCCATGAGGTGATAGCTGGCCAAATCCAAGTTAGTTGTCACTATAGCAAACTGCTTTTATCTTTCTTTGTATTTCAAAGGTTGGAGAAAGTCAGATGGGCCTTGAGACTGTTTCTTTAGTTCAAAGATCTCAGCATGTCAAGTACAATACTTACAGATGTTTATTGAGCCCCACATCTAACTATTTTAAATATTAAAAATACCTAGATTTATCACACAAATCTTGAAAGTTATTTGCTTTATTGTGTGTGTATATGTACATGTGTGCTAGTAGCAGTTGCTTCCATATGAATCTTAATTTAGTTGTTTTAATGTGCATACTCCAAAGTAACCTGGTGTTACTAAACTAAAGTGACATATCCCAGGCATGCAACATTATCATAAGGGTTTCCCATTTCTTTTATAAATATTTGAGAACAGGGATTCAAATATAAACTTTTTGAGATTCTAAATCATTAGCAAGGAATTGTCAAAACAGGTGGAATGAACTACAAAAAATAATTTGAGTATAAGGCCAATAGATTCAAAGCTAAAAGCCAGATATGAAAAATTACAAGTTGAAGATAAGATTTAGAGACTGAGAATTTCTGCAGTGACAATAGTGGCTTTCTATGGATTGCTTGTGACCTTAGAAATGAATGAAAAGGCAACATTAAAGTAAACTCTGTATTTCCGTAGCTGCTGAATACTGAAACTGCAAAGCCACATTAAACTTCTTTATAAAACATTATTCAACTTAGTCAGGAATTCGGTGAAAAATCATGCAGCAAAGAAACAAAGACTTACATCTATTCATAACTCATATGAAAAATAAAATACCTTGGAGATTTCTGCCTGACACCTCACCAGCAAAAATAAATGTCTATAAAAATATGCCAAGGATCTCAAAGAAACATCCATACATTGCTTCAGAAAATGACTACAACTGCTTTCATTGAAATGCTGATTCAGAAAAATCTGAATATAAATCTGAATTATTTGTAGAAAGTATAAAACTGATTTTCACTACCTAACCACCAAGCAGGCAGTTCCCCAAAAATCTTTTGCCAAGTGTTACCTATGGATACTACCTTCTCAGTGCTTCTCAATCCCAATTGTCATTATAGCCCAAACTATCATCACTCTTCCTAGGATGTTTGCAGTATTCTCTAATTGCTTTTCAGAATGCAGGCTTAGCTTTTCAGTGCAGTCTGGGTAAGGTAAATATGACACCTTACTCTCCTACTCAAAATAATTCAATGACTTACATTTTCTTATATTGAAGCTTAATTATCTTAATGCGGCTTACAAAGCCCACCTTAATCTGTCCCAGTATATCTTCTTGCTTCATTGTTAATATCAAGTAGTCCCTCTCCAGGCCTTCGTCCACCTTTATAAATTCACCAGTGTCTACCAAATGCCTAGCACAATGCTGGCTTATTGATTTTTGAATGGGCAAATCTAGTCTAACTCCTTTTCAAGGCAGAGAAACATCAGAGAGAGTGGTAAGAGCTACAATAATGAAGATGAAATATTTTTATCTTAGGGGCTGGGAACATATCTGGAAGCAGTTCTTGGTGAATTCTTTGTGGTCTAAGGATCTGTTTCTTAGGTTTATGAGAAAGGGTAAGTGGCTTCATAACCCTCCTTTAAAAGAATCATCTTGGTATTCAACAGAATATTAAAAGTTAAAATTTAAGCAGCTTGTGGAAAGTCACAAAGTTATGGAAAGTAGGAGGAACTTGACTACAGCTAAACAACAACTATGACAAGGAAATAAACACAGGAAATAATTTGAAGAAAGGTTGGAGTCACCTCATTAAAGATCCTGAATGCCAAACTGAAAATATGTGACTAATACTGCAGTTAATAGAAAGTTGTTATATGGAAAATGATGTGATGATATTTGTTTTTTACAAGATAACTCAGGGAAGACTATAAAAGATCCACTAGATTGGGAAATGTTTGCTGGAAAGAAGAAAGTGAGTGAGTGAAGTGTAGTTATTCAAACATAATTCTTGGTAAGACAAAATTGCATAAGGTATGTAGATTGGCCATTTCCTCAATTTATGGAAGCATTAACCTTAAGGTGTCAGCTGAAGTTCAGATTCCAGCTTTAGAAAATACAAAGTAGCAGACCTCAGGAAAATTGTTTAACCTCTTTTGCTCTTGTCTTTTTATCCATGAAATAGGGATAATAGTGGTAAATTTGAAAAGATCTCCAAATATTATGGGAAATACGTGAATGTAAGCTCCTAAACTAAATAGATGCTTAATTTTTTACCTCTTATAAGTATGTTTAAGGACAATATTTTCAAAAGTTAATTCCTGAAAGGTTTTTCTCTTCTACATAAAATTCAACAGAGTGCTGTGGACCTGTTTTTCTTAATCACATGGCCTACAGTGTTTTTCCCTCTGTAAGTATATCTTCAGAATTATGGACCTGGGCTCTTCCTGTTTCTCATATTCTCTTTACCACAACAGCATTACATATTTTCTGGTCACAGTGAGGAAGCTGAAACAGAAATCAGATAGAAATCTGTTTTGCTTGGGATTCAAGAGAGGATCTCTCTTAAGTGTCTACCCATATGTCTCCATCTAGATTGGTTGGATCACATTCTTTTCCCTCACTTTTAACTGCAGAGATTCTTCAAGGCTGAGAGTGAAAGTTGCATCATAGTTCAACCAATTACAGGATGAGAATTTGGTTTTGGTTTGTAGCAACTTCAGCCCTTTGCCTGTAGGAGATAAGTTTCCCTTTAGCACACACTGAGAAGCTTTCACAATGGTTATCCACATCTGGAAATGAGAAATTGGATCTTTGATCTCATCCTTTTCCTTTGTTACATTGATGAAGCCAGAAACAACCAACCAACATTATTATATTCAGTAGTTTTCTAGAAGTGTTCAAAATTATCATGTATAGAAGTCACTGAACTCCTTGCCTATCACCAGTGGCAAATTAGGATCATTGGAGGCATTTACTTTGCATATCTTTTTAAATAGTTTATGTCATGGATGATCAGAGCTCTGCACACTACCAGCAGGAAAGATTTTAGCAACTGTAGACCTAACTAATTTAGAGCACCAACTCCAGAAACCAAAACTGACTTAGGAAATTCATTCTTATGATCTGTTTCACTAGAATGACTCCTGGTAATAAAATCTATCAAAATCTATATTAGAGTTCTCTAGATTTACATATATAATATATATGTATATGTATATATGTGTGTGTATATATATATATATACACACACACATATATATAAAGTGCAGGAGCCCTGTTTGGGGATTGACTTGAATTGCAGTTGACTATGAGCCGTGGAGATTTGGCCATTGTCGCCACCCGTAGTCTCACGGGATTTGTTGCGGGATCTCGAGTGACTTGGCCGAAATTGCTGATCGGGTCAGCGCCATTTTAGTGGTGTGTTTGGCGTGTGTTAGTTGTTGTTAGAACCAGAGAGAAAAGTTATCAGAATAAAAAGCTGTTTGTCTCCAGTTTGCTTCTGAAGTTCTTCCCGCGGCTCCGTTGCTCCAAGCACTTCAGGCGGCGACAATAAAGAGTTTTGTATAGAGAGTTATATATATATACATATGTGTTACACATGTTATATATAATTATATATATTATATAGCATATATATTATTTTGTTACATATCATATTACATATGATTATATATTAATTATATGTTATATATAATTGTAAAATAGGAAATTATTAGATTTGCTTCCAGGATCAGAAGCTAGATAGTCTCATAATGGTCACCTGCAGGATGGGGAGCTAGAGGAACCAATAGTCACTCATTTCAAGAAACTGGATCCGCAAAAGAAGAGAGACCAAAGATGTAGTCCTAGTCTGAGACTGAAGGCCTAAAAAACTACTTGGAAAGTCTGCCTGTTTTGGAATAGTTAGAAAGTTCAAGTTCAGTGTTCTCAGGTGATCACAGCAGCCATCCAAGTACCCACTCAAGAGGAATGGGGCTTCTGTCCATACTGACTTCTTTCCCTTTTTACCTTTTCCTCTCCAGACCTTCAGCATATTGGCCTGTGTTGTTCACATTTAAGATGATTCTCACCCTTCAGTTTGCTGTCCCACATGCTAATCATCTCTGAAAACACCCTCATTGACACATCCAGACATCTCTTAATCCTACCAGATTAACCATCACATGTAGACCAGTTGTGCATTTGTAGATCTTCATTAAAAAAAAAAAAAAAAAAAATATATATATATATATATATATATATATATATATATATATATATTCTGAGATAATGGCCATGACATATAGATAGCAAGATTTGTGAAGTTCAGTTTTTGAGGAAGAATTGGCTTCACTGGATATACATGGAGAGAATATATAACAAAAATGACAGACATGCTGGTGTTACTGAACAGTATTATGAATCAGTGTGAGAAAGCAGGTTTGTAAAAAAGGGATGTGATAGAATTTAGGAGCACCCAATGCTGGTAACGCTTTCTATATATACAACAGATTTGGATTTTTAATTATAAGGGCATTTAAACTTTAACTAGAAAACTAACTAATGGTACCTCATACTCATCAAGTGGCAAAACCAAGGGCATTTTGTCATTTTAAAAACGACCTACTCAAATGTTACTTGTTCTACAAACAATTGTCCACCAGATCTGAAATAACTGCCCACTTTGCCCAAGTAAACAAAGCTCCCTGAAGTCTGATGTGAAAATGAAAGTACATCATGTTAGGAAATCTAATAAGCAAAGAATTTCTAACTGTGCTATTGTTGAAAAACCCTGCAGGAGGCAAGGATTATCCACAGTGGGTTGCCTTGTGGCTGTGCCACCAGCTCACCTTGAATCTGGTGAAGACAATGACCAGCTGCTCCTGCATAGTCCTGAGATATTTCTTTTCCTTGTTTCAAAATGCTCCTGTTCAGTATAGGTAATAGTTACTTCCTCAGGTGTTCATTTCATTGGGTCTTAGAATGGTACTCTGAACAACAATTCACCTTTGAGATCAAACTTTATTCAAAAATGTATTGAAAAGGAAACAATGGAATAAATTTATTATAACCTCACATTTTATTAAATTATGCTATGATTTTCAATGAAATACAATGTACCACCACTCACTTCTCCAAATTAAGATACTGTACAGTATGAATAAAATCATCCTCGTTGAGAATTATTTGTGGATAACTAGAATTGCAATCTGGGTAAACAAAAATTCACATAATCTTTAAAAATTGTCCTGAGATTTTATAAGAAGTGACTATTTTTATAACTTTAAAATGGGGGGTTGTAAGGATATAAATAGCATTATTAGTAGTAAGAAATGATATTTGTGAAAGTTAAGTTGCCTTATAACAAAAAGACTAGGTGCTCTTTCAGTCTCTAGGTATTTTGGGAAAGGGGATCTGTTGCATAGGTCAGCAGAGGTTAACAATATTTCAGGAAACCATTGGCTTAGCCCTGTGTAAAGGTCAGCTCACATGGGGAATGTGGACATTTCTGCAGATTGGTTTAAAGGGTTAGCTGCAAACATGTCTGTGATCAAATCAATAATGGCCTCCCAACTCCATTGTAAATGTCCTAAATTAGTGCTACTCGATTTGATCTTTTCTTTTAGTAATGCATATTTTGCTTTACAAGGGATATTGCATTTGCTAATAGAGTTCTATGTTTCTGACTAAATTAGGATATTCTTTTTTATAAAAATGATTTTTATTAGTCCTGTAGAATTATATGTAATATTGGGGTTCATTTTGACATATTTACACAAGCATGGAATTTAATTTATCCTAATTCAGTTCCTATTACTTCCCTTTCCCTCTCTTCATTCCTTCCCCTGTTCCCTTTCTTCTATTCTGCTGGTCTTTTTTCTATTTATGTACATTTTCTAAGACTAGCGCATTATGCATATACATAAAGGTGAAATTCACTGTGGTATGTTCAAATATGTACATGAGATAGTTTCATACCATTATTCCTCCTTTTTCTGATGCATCTTCCCATGCCTTCCATACCCTTCCTCTACTCCACTGATCTCAATCCTATTTTCATAAAATCCCCCACCCCTTCTTTTTAGCTATTGCATGTGAGAGAAAAGATTTGACCCTTGGCTTTCTGGGTCTGGCTTATATCACTTATCATGATGGTCTCCCATTGCCTCCATTTTCCAGATGGTTCCATAATTTTATTCATTTTTATGGTTGATGAAAACTCCACTGTATACATATACCACATTTTCTTTATCATTTTGGGTGGTGACAGGCATCTGGGCTTGTTGTATAACCTGACCAATGGAAATTGTACTGTTATGGAAATTAATGTGCCTGTATCCTTATAATATGCTAATTTTAGATCTTTTGGATATATGCTGAAAAGTGGGATAGCTGGATCATATGGTGGTTCCATTTCTAGACTTTACAAGAATCTCGATACTGCTTTCCAGAGTGGTTGTAATAATTTGAAATACCAGCAAAAATGTATGAGTGTACCTTTTCTCTCCACATCCTCACCATCACTTTAAATTATTTGTATTCTTGATGATTGCCACTCTGATTGGAAAGAGATTAAATTTCAATGTAGTTTTGATTTTCATTTTACTAATTGCTGGAAATGTCAAACCTTTTTTCACAGTGTGTTGGCCATTGGTATTTCTTCTTATGAGACATGTCTATTTAGTTTATTTTGGTTTTTTTTTTTTTTTGTTTTGTTTTGAGTTTTTAATATATTCTGGATATTAATTCCCTGTCTGAGGAACAGATAGCAAAGATCTTCCATTCTGTAAGCTCTATCTTCAAACACTTAATTTTGTTTCCTCTGCTGTGAAGAGTTTTTAAATTAAATGCTGTCCCACTTACTAGTTCTTGGTTTTATTTCTTGCACTTTAGAAGTCTCATTGAGAAAGTCAATGACTGTGCCAATACATTGAGAGAGTTGAGCCTGTATTTTCTTCTAGCAAGTGCAGACTTTCTGGTCTAAATCCTAGGTCTTTGATCCTTTAAGTGGGCTTTTGTGCAGGGTGAGAGACAGAGATTGAGATTAATTCTACCACATATGTATACCCAGTCATCCCACCACTACTATATCACTATATCAATGTGGATTTGTACCTTTGTCTTCTATTTCATTGGTCTTCCTATATGTTTTGGTACAAATACCATGCTCTTTTGATTTGTTTGTTTGGTTGTTTTCTGTAGCTGAATAGTAAAACACAAGGTTTGGTATTGCAATGCATCTAGGATCACTCTTTTTTATCAAAATTGCTTTGGCTATTCTGTTTCTCTTATTCTTCCAAATGAATTTTAGAATTTTTTTTTTTTTTTTTCCTAGTTCTGCAAAGAAGTTAATTGGTGTTTCAATGGGGATTGCATTGATTCTGTATAATGTTTTAGTACTGTGACTATTTTGATTTTAATTTTTTCTGTCCAAGAACATGAGAAATCTTTCCAGCTTTTAAGATCTTTAATTTCTTCCTTCAGTGTTCTATAGTTTTTATTGTGGAGGTCTTCTACCTTCTACATTAGATTAATTCCCAAGTATTTTATTTTATTGAGATTTTTCTAAATGAGGATATTCTTGAAAGTATGTAATTTTTTCAAAAAAATCTCTTCTATTAGTCCTTTTTCTTGGATTACTAAGTAAAAATAAAAGAATGGTTCATTTAACTCAGACAATGAGCTGTGAAAAGCCTCCCATTATGACATTAAAAATCATTAAAAAATTGTTACCACTTGCTTGGTGACTTTTATTTTGAGAATCAAACTAGCAATATAAGGGCTCAATTGATAGGGAAACACATCTAAGTTACTGGTGAGATCTAGATTTTCAACCTCAAATTTAAAAAGATAAGCTAACACCAAAATTCTTTGCATATGAGGGATTTGCATATGAAGTGATGTTTTTAAAATGCCTTTTACTAATGGATAAGTAAAGGATATGAAAGTTTAAAGAATTTTCTTTGATAATTTAGTCTATGAGAACAGCTCTATAATTGAATCAGTTCCATTTGAACTTTCTTGTCTTAAAAGCAGATTAAATACTTACATGTATATCATTATTATGTAAAATAATGATGATGAGATAATGCTTGTTCAATTTTTTTTTTTAAATTTAAGTACCCAGGAAAATGAATTCTTCAGGCAGACCAGGGGTAACCAAGCCAAAGGAAAAAAGAAATCAGGCTTTATCATAAAAAAACCTCTTCCTAAAATCCCTAAAGCCAAGGGAGCAAATTAGTTGCTTCTTTGTAATGAAACCATTTATTACACTCAGGTACTGCAAACCCTCAGCATCCTTATTCTGAACACTAATTCTGAATATTTATTCACCACCCTGTTAGAGCTGTACAAGAAGTTTTATACGCTATTGTTCTTAGTAAGTCAAGAATATTTCTGACCAAATCCTTCAATTCAAGTTAGTTTCAGTTCATTGATGATATTTATGAAACATCTAACATTTTCTAAAAAATTTTATTGTCAGAGAGCAAATGTTTGATAGCCGGAAAAATTTTACTGATCTAGGTAGTTTTGAAAAAATGATTTTGTTTATACAAAAATTTCTACATATGTAATCACTTAAAATTAGGAGGGGAGAACAAAACACCTACAAGAATAGTATGTTCATGATGTAAATATACCTGCACCCTTTTGGAGCTTATGATGATAAAGGAAGGGAATTCTCAGTGGAGTTTGACTTCATATATAAAAATTCATTTGCAAATAGTTTATGAAAGCAAATCCAATAACCAGAATCTTTATATAGAACTATGATTCGAAAGGAATTGTCACCTCAAAAATGAATTTCTGGTCAGATCCATGAATAGCTTCAAAAGATAAATGCAATGATAACTACCTAAAATACCTAATAAGCAAGCCCAAGGAACTTTTATAAAAATCTGGATTTTCTTTCCCATTCCTTCCTTGCTTGCTTCCTTCTTTTGCTCTCTTAATTTCCTCCTTTCTTTCTTTTAAATTGTAAGATGTTAGGAGAGATACATATAAGAGTCCTCCTTTCCCATAAAAGATGCAAAGACTTCCATTAGATGCTCCAAATCTTAGGTAGTACTTTTAGTAAACTTTAATTTATAAATAGACATGTAAGAAATTGACAATTTTTAATAAAATAGAACCCATAACAATATGCTGTAATAAAAGTCATGTGAGTATAGTCACTCTCAAAGTATGTTATTGTACTGTACTCACTCTTTTTCTTGTACTAATGTGACATGACACAATACCTGTGTGTCATTAAAGGGGGATATGCCTTTAACAAAAGCCAAACTTTTTGTGTCATTTCACGGTGTCAGAGTTTATTGAATAGCAATAAATTCACAGGCTAAATCACTTTCAGTCATTGCAAATCAACAAACACTCATGGGACACCTGATAGGCATAAGCCAGGCAATCACAGATTCTTTTATTCCAATCTTAATTACTAGTATCTGTAACACTCATCTCTCAGCACACATTACACAATGATTACAGATATCATTGTGTAAAGTGTGAAGTATGACTTGAGTGATATCTATTGGGTTATATATATCACTCAATTTATATATATTATATATATATCACTTAATTGTAGTATATACATATATAAGCTATGATTATTAATTAATATGCAATATCAACATGTACATTAATATATAAATGTATATTAAGTATAATTAATTAATTACATATGTATAATAGTTACATATGTATATCAGTATGTAATTATATGTATACATACATATATGTGCTAAAAATATTTATATATATATATACACATACACACACACATATATATATATACATATATATATATATATATATATATATATATGCTACAAAAAGGCTAAGAAAGGATTAAAGCAGCCACAAAGGTTCAGGACACTGAACTGAGAGCCAAGACAAAAATCAGACACAATGTGAAGTGTCACTGTAGGTGGTCAGATAACATTAGAACCAGACAAGAACTTGTTCAGAGTTCAGAGCTGCGAAGTGCAGGAACTTATTCTAGGTCAGGGTGCAAATGATGAGAGTTTTAATTTCATCTTGGAGTGGGTCTGTGTGGTCATCAAAGACAGGAGAAACTGCACTGTGCTAAAGCCCAAGGACAGAAGATTAGAGGTTTGTCACTGGGCAAATTTTCTCGGCAAGGTTCATAACAAGTGACCAGGTGATGGAATCACTGTGCCACCATGTTCAGTCTCTGTGGGGGCATCAGGGCTCTTTCTTTTATGGGTCTTAGTTGAGGGGTTTGCATCTTTTGATGTTGATAAGCCCCTGTGTCTGGTGTTCCTTATATGATTTGGAATGTCCTCATGTCCTCATACTCCTTGATTTAGTTCAGTAAGTTGACATGTATAAGTTAGTTTATCAATCTGTGCCTTATGGTGGTGCTGAGCAGATGGTGATTGTTTACTTGTACAAACAAGGTGCAGAGTCATTCTACCTTGGTACTTGCACTCAAAATAAAATAGCTTATAGCAAACTACTGCTTTACAAAATTGAGAAATTCAGGGTTAGGCACAGCCTGACAACTACTGATCTATCATCATGGAGTAAATCAGAGCAAAGCACAGCCTGCTCTCCTCAAAAATGTGATGAGATAAGGTGAGAATGACATAAGCTTTGTAACCTTCAAAATATGATTCTTTTCCTAATTTGAGTTTTTACATTTTTATTCCAAGGATACACTTTATGGCTTCTATTTGGCATGCCTAAATTTCCAGCATTACTATTTTTGCATTAGAATCATAATTAAAGTAATGGATATTTGAACATATCACCCTGACAGTGGATCTGATCATCCAGATGACTATTAATTGACTAACAGACTGGTTGTGCATCCAACATGGACACACTGGGCAAAGGGATGCTTTATGTCCTGGGTGTGATGGAGTGGGACACTTAAAGATTTCATCATGCTACTCAGAACAGTGCATCATTTAAAACTGATGAATTTTTTATTTCTGAAATTTTCCATTTAATATGTTTGGACAATGTGGATTACAAGTAAGGAGCTAATGTATAATTAAGAAAAAAATTAAAAGAAACTTGCAAAACAGTAGAAGAATATTGTCAGGACAACATATGTTCAGAATGAGATGTGGCTTAAAGGGGTATTAAACATTATAACAATGGTTCTTCAGTCAATGTTTTCAGTGGGAGGATGAACAGGAAGGAAGGTCAACTGCTTGAGGCAGGCAGGATAGTTTTAAGTCAAAAGGGAAAGAAGCCTACGCTACTCTAATTTTTCTATTACCACCAGCAAGTAGAAAGCTCTTCAAACTTAGGAGTGGGATAAATATATAAAAGAGAGAATTAAATTCTTAAATCAGGTATTGCAAACTTTAATGCCTTTAGGCACTGGACAGATAACATAAATTAGAGAGGCAGACAACGTGTAAAATAAAATGGGGAGAGTATGGAACTGAGAGCAATTCTTATCTGAAGGGATTTATATTTCATTATAAAAATTAATAACACATTGTAAGGGGAAAATGCTGTGCAGTTACTGCTCCCTTTTCTGCTATTCATTATATCTAAACTACTGGAAATATTTCTGGACTTTTAGTTCTAGTATCTTAGCATAGAAGATGTTATGAAAAAAAAACATCATATAACACACAGTAACACATTAACATTGAATATATTCTAGAAAATATCTATTTTTTTTATTGGTTGGTTATGGTTTGTTTGTTAATTTGGCTTATTTTTTGTCAAAAAAGTATTAAGTAATAGAATCCGCAGGGGAAGGTGGGAGCTAGAAGCCAGAGGGTGAAGCCAGCATAGATCTGAAGCTGCTCTGTAGCTTACTGGATACTGATAAACTAAAATAATATTTTAGTGGTTGTTCAGGCAGCAGGAGACAGGGTATACCTGGCAACAAGAAGAATTGGGCTATTCACCTAAAACTGGATCCCATCTCATGGAA